>JAPQWS010000070.1:1411441-2822883 GCA_028651295.1 Catharanthus roseus
TCAGCAATAAACCATAAAAACCATGAAAACCATAAAATCAGCAATAAACTGCAGTAATAAACCAAATTACAGAAACCTCTCTGATGAAAAACCCAAAATGTAAAAAAAAAAAAAAAAAGCATGAATTAAAAAACAAGGACAAACACAAGTCAAAGAGAACCAAATTTACAAAAACCATCTCTAACTCTTACCGATGTTGTCACCGGAGAGTGCGCGTGCAGTGGGTGGGTGCAACGTGTGGCGTGTGCTGCTGCTGAGCCGCGCAGTGAATCAGTGGTGCAAAGTGGAGCTGCGGAGGTGTCGATTCTTCGTGGAGTGGTCTGGAGACTGTGGCCGATGGGTGGGGACAGCGGCGTGAGGTGAGGGTCGTCGGCTGCGGTTGGCTGTAGGCGGCTGTTGTTTGAGGATTGAGGAAGAAGTCCAAGATTGAAGAGAGAGACTCACACTTAGCAGTAGAGACAATAGTTCATCCGTTCAAGCTTCAGACAAAAGAGTATAGGGTTTAGAAAAAAATTATTTTATTTAAGTCCCTAAGAAAATAAATAACTTAAATTAGGTACTAAAATAATTAATATAAATAATGTCCCACAAAGGGCTAGCCTGCGAACCATACCAGACCGACCCGTAAAAGCCCGTGTAAAAAATGGTCCGGTCTAGTTTGGGCTCATTTTTGACGGGCCTAAATCTTAAAAACCATATCCGTCTATACTGTAAACGGTCCGGGCTAGTCAATGGGCTTGAGCCCGTTTTGACAGTGCTATTTAAGGATCTTCCAATAGTAGATTTCATATGTATATCTACTTTAGGTGGCAAACCTAGTAGGGATTTTAAGTTTCTAATTATTTGCTGCCTTTTAGTGAGATTATCTGTTTACTCTAATTCATATGTGAAGTGTTTTTTTTTTTTTTTTTTTTGAGGAGGATTAATATATAAGTAAGCGAGATAAATGAGATTCAAGGAGTCTAATCAAAAGAGTTACAAACAAGCTCAACAGTTTGTGCCCCACAGGTATCATCGGCCAAAATGTGCTTGCAAAAAAAAACGGGTATCAGGGAACAAGCATAAAGACGAAGAACCATTGTTGGCACCCGTGCGAGCTAAACAGTCTGCTAGTTTGTTTGCTTCCTGATACACATGATATAGCCTACTCGCTCTGAAGGAGCCCAGAAGAAGCCTGCAGTCATAAATAAGAGAAGAAAAAATAAAATCATTAGGGGCGGAGTTGTTAATAAGTTCCACAATAGCCTTAGAATCTACTTCTACTTCCAACATGTCAATACATAGAGAAATAGCCTGATGTAGTCCATCTCTTAACCCCCATAACTCTGCTACCATGTTGTTTGTGTGACCAAGGTTACAGGAGAAGGCCCTCAACCACTCTCCGTTTTGATTTCGTATCACTCCCCCGGCTCTTGCTAGCCCCGAATTTCCTAACAAGATCTGTCAGTATTAAGTTTACACCATCCAGGTGGTGGTGGGGGGGGAGGGGGGGTGTCCAATTGATGAGCATTGAAAGTTTCTCTCTTGGGGTTTAACATGAGGGTCGAGTGAATAGAATTCCACAGCCTGGCGCAAGCACTCCCATAGGATTGAAGGGGGGTGGTGATCTAGTTGGTGAACACTCATGTTCCTTCAATTCCATAATAACCAATGCCCGTACGCGAATAATGTCCCCTATCGAATTCCCCTCTGAGGGTGCTTTGCTGTTTCTGTGCTCCCAACACGACGCCATTGATGGAAAGGTTGCTGCAACCAAATAGGGAAATGGTGATATAGCTACAGCCGTATCCATAGATTTTTTACTATCTCACAATTGAGTAGGACATGTTCCACATTGTCCTCCACATCCGTACAATCCTTGCAATCTACTGATGAAGAGATGTGTTTCTGAAATTGAAAGGAATTTGTGGGCAGCCGTTGATGTTGGCATAACCAGAGGAAAATTTTGTCTGTTGATCGCAAGCCACCTTCCATATCTATTACCATCTTCTTGTTGGTTCAATCCTTGTATCCTTTCAGAGGATATTGAGGTGGGTAGAGGAGCTATCAAAATCTCTAGAAGGGTTGTCATCCCAACAGAAGAAGTCTGTAGAAGCAGAAAACTACTTACGTGGAATGGCTTTAATGTGACTTGAGATAGTTAAAAGAAGGTAAAAAGGGATAGGGCAGAGGTTCCATTCCCCTTGGGGGCCAAAAGATTTTGAGAGAAGGTCTTCCCTCTGAAGAGGTCTAGAAATAATATGCAGTAGTGGTCCCAGTCCTCTCCAATTGTCAAGCCTAAAACGAATGGTATGTCCATCTCCTGGGATCCACCGAATAGAGGAGTTGACCAAATCGTTTCCAACCCTTAATGCTCGAAGATTGATTGAGCCCCTCCCTCTTTTCATAGAGCAGTTTCTATTGGAGGAGGCGGCTCCCTGGTCTAAATATTTTTTCCTGAGAGTGTATGCCTACATACTCCGCTTATCACGAATGATTCGCCAATTAAGTTTGGCGAGGCCAACTTTATTAATGTGGAATTAGGACTATCAAAACGGGCTAACCCGGACCGTACGCGGTGTGGACAGATATGGTTTTAAAATTTAGGCCCGTAAAAAATGAGCCCAGACCGGATCGTTTTTTACGCGAGGCTTTTATGGTCTGGTCCCATTCGCGGGCTGGCCCGTTTGTGAGACATTATTTATATTAATTATTTTAGGACCTAATTTAAGTTATTTATTTTCTTAGGGACTTAAATGAAAATAATTCTTTTCTAAACCTTATACTCTTTTGTCTGAAGTCTGAACTGATGAGGTATTGTCTCTACTGCTGAGTGTGAGTCTCTCTCTTCAATCTTCGACTTCTTTCTCAATCCTCAGACAGCAACGGTAGCCGACGACCCTCACCTCACGCCCATCGTCCCCACCCATCGACTGCCAGTCTCCAAACCTCTCCACGAACAATCTACACCTCCGCAGCTCCGCTCCACACTACTGGTCCACTGTGTGGCTCTGCAGCCGCACACGCCACACAGACCCACAGCAGGAACACTCTTTAGGGACAACACTAGTAAGAGTTAGAGATGGTTTTTTTTTTTTAATTTTGTTCTCTTAGACTTGTGTTTGTCCTTGTTTTTTAATTTATGTTGTTTTTTTTTTTAATAACATTTTGGGTTTTCATCAGATAGGTTTCTATAATTTATTCAAAAAATCTAAAAGTTCAGAGGTATGGACATATGCTAGGAGCATAGGTGAGAAAGATGGTAAGCCGATGGCTGAGTGTCTTGGTTGTAAGAAAGTGTATATAGAAGAGGGGAGTAAATATGGGACATCTACCTTTAAGCGTCATATAGATGATTGTGTTGCTATAAGGGCTAAATTTCGAAATGTAGGTGATATGATTATAGACAATACTACGGGGAAGGCAAGAAGAAGAAAAATTTCTCAAAAGGTTCTTCGTGAAAAACTTGCTTTGGCAATCATAAAGCATGACCTTCATTTCTCAATTGTTGAGTACGAATGGATTAGAGATTTTTTCACCTATCTCAATCTTGATGTGAAACACATCTCACGGAACACAGCTGCATCAGATGTGTGGAAAGTTTATACAAATAAGAAAAATTGCTTGAAACAAACTTTAGTTAATGTTCCTAGTCATATATGTCTCACTTTCGATGTTTGGACTGCTTGCACATCTAAAGGTTATATATGTCTGACTGCTCACTTTGTTGATGCTACATGGAAAATGAATAGTTGCATACTTGCTTTTCTGATTTTTCACCCCCACATTCAGGGGTTGAATTGTCTAGAAAAGTTTATGATTTGTTAAGAGAGTGGGGAATTGATAAGAAAATATTTTCTATAACCTTCGATAATGCTTCTTCCAATGATAATATGCAAGATATTTTGTGTAAACGACTTTGTTTGCAAAAATAGCTTATTGTGCAATGGTGAATTTTTCCATATTCATTGCTCAACACACATCTTGAATTTGATTGTGCAAGAAGGTCTAAAAGTAGCTAGTGAGGCTTTGCTTAAAATTAGAGAAAGTATCAAGTATGTTAAGGGCTCAGAGGGAAGAATGAAAGTGTTTGAAGAATGTATTAAGCAAGTGGGACTAGAAATGAGGGTTCATTTGAGATTGGATGTATCTACCGATGGAATTCTACTTGTATAATACTTGAAGGTGCTATAAAATATCGACTTACATTTTCTAGTCTTGCTTTAAGTGATAGGAATTACAAGTCTTGTTCTTCGCAAGAAGATTGGTCAAGGGCCCAAAAGATGTGTGATTTTTTCCGTCTTGACTAAGTTGATCTCTAGTTCTTATGCAACTTCTAACTTGTATTTTGAGCAAGTTTGGAAAATCGAAACTATGTTGGTAAAATATATAGATCATTCAAATGATTTAATAAAGGACACGGTCTTATGGATGAAGATTAAGTTTGACAAGTACTGGAAGGACTACAGTGTCATTCTTGCACTTGGGGCAGTTCTTGATCCTAGATTAAAATTGAGAGTGGTGGAGGTATGTTATGAAGAGCTTGATCCAAGTACTGTTTCTAAGAAGATGGATCTTCTCAAAAAGCAGTTGCATATGTTGTTTTCACAATATTCAAAACCATCAAGTAATTCCTCACAAGCTCAATCTATGGTCACAAAGAAGTGGAGATAGCGATCATATTGTTGTAAGTTTCTTATTTTTTTAAAACAAATGCTTTCAACTTTAAATATTATCTCTTAAACATGCCACTTAATTTTTTACTATTTTATTTGTGTACTCGTTTTCTTTGGACTTTAGGTCAATTTCTAGGAAAGTTATTACAACTTGTAGGAAATCTCAATTGGAGATTTACTTGGAGGAACCACATGATGAATGGAGCTATTTTGCAAGTTTAGATGTCTTGACATTTTGGAAATATAATGTATATAGTTTTCCTGAATTGGCTTTAATGGCTTTTGATATTTTGAGCATTCTAATTACTACCGTGGCTTCGGAATCTGCATTTAGTATTGGTACTCGAGTTCTTAACAAGTATAGGAGTTGTCTTCTTCCCCGACATGTACAAGGTTTAATATGTGCATGTAATTGGTTTCATTCCTCCAGAGACTGAGAGTAAGTAAAAATTTTCTTCATTTATATTTAATTTATAATTAATATTTACTAACTATTTTATTTACTTTGTGTGTTTATAGGTAATGATGATGAAGACCGATGGAATTGAAATTAAAGAAATCATTGTCCTCTAAAGTGGATTCAAACTTTTTGAATGTTTCTGAAGACGAAGATGATGTTGAAGAATGAATACTATGAAATGTTTATTCTTGGATGATTGTTATTATTTTCTTTTCTTCTTGTTGGATAATTATTGTGTACTTGTTTTTGTTGGTGATTGTTGTTATCTTGTTTATTTCGGTTTATGTTTTGGGAATTATTTGGTATGAATTATATTTAATGGATTCAAATCAAACGTTATTATGTATGTTTATAGTTTATTTAGGTTTGTAACTTTTGGATTTTAGACTAATATTTAGGGTTTTTTTTTTTATGTATTTAGGTGTTTCAATATAAATATACTATAATTAGGGGATTAAATTTGAAGAATAAGTTTTTTTTTTTGGCCAGGCTCACGGGCTGACTACGGACGGATATGGATTTATACAATTTAGGCCCGTAAAAAATTGAGCCTAGACCAAACCAGACCGTTTAACCACGGGCTTGATGCGGGCCGATTCTGTCCGGTTCAGCCCGTTTGATAGTGCTATGTTGAATGCCTTTCGCAACCCGAATCCTCTTAGTGATATTGGCTCCGTGACTTGATCCCAAGAGACAAGACTAAGTTTTTTCTTGTCTGCATTTCCTCCCCCAAGAAACCGTTTGTGAGATTGGTCAATAGCAGGACAAGTGGATTTCGGAATAGGTGTACATTGACTGTAGTAAGGAAGGCTGGGTTGAGAGGAGCTTTGAATAATGGTTTGTCTACCTGCTAGGGAAAGGAGATTGGCTCTCCAACCACTATTCTGGACTTTCTCAAGGAGGAATTTCAAGAGACAATCGTGAGCAATAGAAAATCCAAGATATTTACCGAGATTGCCCATAGAGGGGATGTTGAGAATGTTAGAGATGGCCTGCCTCTGAGAATTGTCCATGGTTGGTGAAAGATAGAATTTGGATTTATTGAGACTTATGATATGGCCTGATTGGTTACAAAAATCATTCAAAATACTTCGCATTTCCAAAATGGTGGGTGTGTCGGCCTCCCTAAAAAACATAATGTCATTAGCCAAGAGGGTGTGTGATAGCTTCGGGCCGCCTTTAGTCAGAGCGAGAGGTTTCCATTGTTTCTCTTCCACAGATTTTTGGATATTGACAAAATAGATACTCCAGGCAGAGGATAAAAATATAAGGTGAAAGAGGGGCTCCCTGTGTATCCCTTGAGATGGTGTGATCCAGCCTGTCAGGCACCATTAACAAGAACAACAATGCCTGCACCACATATACAGTTCATGATAATCTTAATGATGGCCGGAAATTGAAAAATGTGGAGAGTTTCCCTTATGAAGGACCATTCCAGCCTATCATAAGCTTTGTCAAGATCGTTAACTGCTATAGATCCCATCTTTGCTTTTGTAGTTCGAATCCTCTCTATCGCTTCTTGAACTAAAACAACATGATCTGCGCAACTTCTCCTAGGGAGGAAACTTCCCTGGGGAAATGATATCTTTTAGGAAGGGGAGGATGCGGTTAAGCAGGATTTTGGAAACAAGTTTAAGAGAGGTATTACAGAGGCTAATTGGTCGATACTGCTGAATGAGTTCAGGATTAGAGACCTTCTGGATCAAACTGATAAAGGTTGAATTAATATCTTGTGGAATAAGACCCGTAAGAAAAAAATCTTAATTAAGGAGATGATGGGGGTTGTGTAAGATCCCAAAATTTTTGAAAGAAGATGGGATGAAGTCCATCTGGAACCCAGCTTTTACATGGTTTGAACTTAAACAAGGCGGTATTAATCTCAGAAGCAGAAGGGAGAACCAGAGAAATAATAGTTTGAGATTAAGGGTAGTTCCAAAGAAACGGGAAACCATTGGGAGAGAGGGTGGAAGAACTCAGAGAGGTAGTATATGGGGTTAAAAAAACGGTTTGAGATACGGAGAGGAAGAACTTCCTATGTGAAGTTGAGAGCAAGTGTTGTTGTCATGAGAAGTGAAAGGTGAGGAGAGATGTAAACATGGAAGCAAATTTAGGATTTACATCATGTGGTTGGGGTGCAGATGTGGAGGAAAAAAAAAATCACTGGTTGTACCATTTTCACATTAGCATTCTTTGTCTTCCAAATTGGAGGAGTTGAAGGATGAGAATGAGAATACATCATGTGAGCAAATAAGCTTTCCCCCTTTGCACCCCGTCATGTTTTTCGAAACTGAGCAAAAGGAGCTAATTCTTTTTTTTTTTTTTTTTTTAAGATCGATCCCTGGATTCCGCTTAGCTTTAAATAGGAATTCAGGCTCAAACAAGTGATTGAATTTCATGAAAGTGTAACAAGTAAGTACCTGTACTTCTTATAATTTCTGTGCCGAAGCTGGGGTAATAAATCTGGCCAAATTTACAACTATACATAATAATAGAGAAACAGAGATAGCTTCTAATTCATACGTTAGCGAGTCACCCTAGAAGCGACAGCTAGGGTCTTAAGACATTGCACCTTAGCCTTGATTGTGTCAGACAACTCCATTTTTTTAGTAAGCTGCAGGATATGATGAATAACTAGAGACAAGACGACTTAAAACAGAGTTAAATTATCTATCTGATCTAACTTGAACTACAACATTTAAAAGGGCCATAATCCCTGAGACTCTTGGAACCTACACAATTTAGAAGTCCCAAATATCTAGACACTCTAGAAAATCACTGCAAGTCTTTAACGTACTGAGAAAACCTTGACCACTAAAAGACACATAAAACTGAAATGCTAAGTGTCTCAGGCTAATGACTAGTAAACTGATATTTGCAGATTTGATATAGGTTGTATCATCATTACTTGAGCTAGAATGTCCCAAATATTTAATCCTTTTAATATTCCACATCAGAATGATTTCTAAAATGATGTCGGACAATTTGTGTTTGAGTCTCTTTTCTCATCCTTGATTGTCCCATAAATTTTAGATTGATTGTTTCTTTTTGCCTATTTTAACAGATGCATTTTGGGCAAAATTAAAGTCTGTGGCGGAGAAGAAGGTATGCTACATTACCAACATTCATCTGATTTGATGATTTTGATGGAGCTTACGGACTTGTGGTGTTACACATATCTGAACTATATCTGTAGCATTCAATTTTTGGGCATGCATTCTGCTTATTTGTTTGCTTTTGATGTGCTACACAAACTTGGGCAGTTGTTAGTTCTATGGACAGTAATCTTGAGTTCAACTCAAGGGTGCATTTGGATTGGAGTTAAAAACAGAAGCTGTTTTACTTTTCTTTTCTTAATTTTTGACCCCACACCATCTTTACAAACAATTTATCTTTATGAAATCCAAGGAAAAAACTTCATTTTTTTTCAAACTAAAATCTAATCCCAGTGCACCCTAATTTCTGGTTTTACCTTGGAGGTTTTTTTATAGATGAAACCATATATCTCAAGGGAAAAGAAAATTAGGTGTGAATTGGAGAAGTTGCTGTACATGTGTTAAAAACAGTAGCAGCGTCTGTAACAGTAAAAAATATCAAGGAACTTGTTTATGTCTTAGCAGGGCAATATGCCTGTGAGGTTGTTCAACTAAACTGTGGACAAGGAATATTATTTTACAAAAACTGTAAAACAGGGAAAGCACCCTATGAAAGTATTAGGAATAAACCACGAGTAAGGTTCAGAAGTGATGATATTTGTTTCAAGTATCCTTGCTGATGTATATGAAACTATGAAGACAAAACTGAGATGAGTCATCTTTCCCTCTGTTGTGAAGTTGCAAGCGAAATAAGGACATTGAGCCTAATGCAGTGAGAACATGTCTTGATATTTTGATGTAGCGAAAGGGTTCTAGGGCCCAAAATTCCATAACATAGACTGTTCCTAAATTAATTAAGGAAAATAAAATAAATCTAACAATTTAGGATTCTGTCCTGCATCGCATTTGGTATGCATGTAGATACTTATCGATAATGAGGTGTGGAATGAAACACCCTCTCAGGATGTTATGGTCTTGGAAGAGGAGGATATATGTCTTTCATGCCAAGAAACACGTATCTACAATGAATGATACAGAAAGTTTTATGATTTGTTTTTTCAGGTGTATGAAGAAGTCAGTTTAGATAAAATTCCCATAGTAGTTAGTTAGTTTGTTTCTTGTATGTTTTATATATGCAAAAACTTTAGACATCAGAAACCCTCAATGGCAGACTTCTCTCTCCTTGTGGGAGAAGCGCCCAAAGGAGCAAAAATGCCAAGCCTCAGGCTGTGTTCCATTGCATGCGATGTAGGCACTGACTCCAGTTTTGGATGGGTCCTTCCTTCCTTGTTTCTTTTAAACCAAGTAATTGGATAATAATAGGTGTGGTGTCAGGTACCTGTGCTCTTTTACTTAGTTATACCAAAAACAAGTAATTGGATAATAGGTGTGTGTGGCCGTGCAGTGCTCAAATTGCTAGTCTTTATTAGGGCATTCCCAACCTTAATATTAATTTTAGAAATTAATTACTTTTTTTCTCTTTGAGATTTATTCAAAATATCTTTTTATCCCTATATTATCATATATATATATATATTACAATTACATCTTTATCGTTTATATATTAATAACTAATCAACTCCTATAACGCATTTCAGTTAAAAAAAATTATCAAACAATAACAATTTGGTAGCAAAAAGTTAAAGTCTTCCTAAATATCATTTCGAATGTCTAGTTCTTATTTACTACTATATATTAAGATCATAATACTCTTAAAACAAAATTTTTAATAGTCTAATTTTCATAATGAATGATATTGTTGTCTCAATATATGATAATAAATAAAAATTAAACTTGCAAAATCATTACTATTTTATAATTTTTTATTGAAATTAGTAGTTGAAGTTAATTAGTTATGAAAATATAAACGATAAGGATGCATTTATAATTTATACAAAATATAGAGAATAAAATTGTAATTTGAACAAATCTCAAACAACCACGTCTAATTAACCCATATTTGAGTTTTTACACCAAATTTAGTGTAAAAAATAATATTCTTACTGTCTCTTTATATCAAATTCTTCTCTATTCTAACCATATATACCAAATTTATTATAAAAATATCTTAAAAGAATATCACATTACAATAATTTATAAAATAAATTAATTTATTTTTATAAAAAAATCATTTTAATGTATTTATGGAAAAAATTAAAACCAATAATCTTATTCTTTTGGTAAAATATTATTAATTAACTATTATATTCTTAATATAAATAAATATTAAAAATAAATTAATTTTATATTCAATATGTCTTATCTTAAATGTCACACTATCTTTATAGTGATATATTTTATGCTAGAGCAATACTAAATATATCAAAGTTCAAACATTCTTTTTCTAAATTGGAGAGCAAAAAGATCTTTTTCGTGTTTGGGGCACTTATGGCAATAAAGGGGTCAAATATTTTTTTTTATTTGCCTTTTCAAATTTGCCCTCTAATTTACACAAAACTTACCTCAATATTGAGGCAAATAGCATTTTTATTGTTAGTAAAGTAATTGGAATATGTGAAAAAGATCACGGGATGAATATGATATTATCAACATTTTGTGCGATCGGATGGTTTAATATAGGAGTGCAAATGATACGATCTGAACATTGCTGAGTCTATTTTTTTAATGATTCGTTTCGAACTCAAGTCAACCACAAGAACTTTTATTATATATTGCCTAAATCATTGTGATACATTTTTATAGGAAAAATGTGAACGGAGTATTTTTTAAATAATATTTGGTTTCATAAAGAAAATAAAAGTATATAACACTAATTAATTGAAAACATAAGAATAAAAAGGAAGTAACTAAATTTAATCATCAATTTTTATTTGAATTATGAGTTTATGAAAAAAGTAATTAATATAAATTTACTTATTGAATTTATAACTCTCTATTTATGTTTATATTAGTATATTACTTAAATTTGAATAGACACTTTAATGAAGTTCATAATAATTAGATTTTGAATCTTCAATTAAAACTTTAATATTATAAATAATATATAAAAATCATAATATTATATATTTATTTGTCGAGCTTTGAAATAAATTTTGAAAAGTTTGAACTTGACTCATCACATTATTCGAGCGAGCTTGAGTTCGAATTGAGCGTTAATCAAGATTTTTCGCAAATATTTTATGAACGGCTTGGTTCATTTGCTACCCTAGTCTAATGCAAACTCTAATAGATTTTCTTTGCTACAGTTTTGATACACAGGGTTGCTGGATGGCAAAGTAGATCGTTTGATTTGTTAAGTAAGAGATCTATTAGCCTTGTATCCACTTAAATCTCATGATTAAGTGAGACATTTGGACACCAGCTAAAAAAAGGGGATTAATTACAAAATACCTTGTCAAGTGGAGGGTTAAATGCACTTTACCTTCTAAAGTTGAAAAATATTTATTATCCCAAAATATATAAATGTCCAGAATACATTTTCATATAAATTATGTTTGTCGCAAAGTATATCCCCTAAAGTTCAATATAAAATAATTTTAATTTATAACCTAATTTATAGTTATAGTTTATTACAAAATACTTCAATATAATTTGTGATGCTATCCTTTTAGTCTATATTCTTTAAAAGATGACCATTTAATTTAAAAAACTTGATTATTTTAAGAAATTAGTAAGGTGATTTTAAATTTAAGTTGATGAAAAATAAAAATATTCAAAATTAAAGTACTAAAATAATAAATGAAAATTTAATTTTTCCTTTACAGTAAATACACTAAATTAATTACAAATCCTAACAATTTAGTTATTTTTATAAAATATAATATTTTTATTTTTCAATTAAATAATCATTTTAAACAATATAAACTAAAAGAATATTATTACAAAATTCATACATAAAGTTTGTATAGTTTATATTTTTTTCAAGATTGATTATTTAACTTTAAAAACTTGACTATAAGAAAAAAAAAAGAAGGCAAATTTAAATTAATAGTATTTACTGTAAAAGAAAAAATTAGATTTTTGCATATTATTTAGTATTTTACTCCTGAATATTATATTTTTTCATTAAATTAATTTTAAAATAACCATGCTAATTTTCATTAAACAATCAAAATTTTAAGTTAGATAATAAGTCTTTAAAAAGCATACACTACAAAGGTGTTATTATAAATTTTATGAAAGTATTTTTAATAAACTATAATTATAAATTAAGTAATGAATTAAAATACTTTTATATTGAATTTTGGAGATTATTTTGTAACAAAACATGACTTACAAAAAAAAATAGTATTTTGTAACTATAAAAAAATTATATCAAATTTGGTATTTCATCTTTATTGCATCTCGAATGGCACTTAAAATTGTTTTGTACTACTTTGTGTATTAATTTTTTATCATCTTTCATTCATAATATATTTTTATTTTAGAATTTATATTTTTTAGACTTTTCCTTTTTTTAATCAATTTTATTAATAAAATATATTAATTAAAAAATAATATATAAGAATAATACACAAAATAACGTAGAATGTATAAGGCGCAAGATGGTGTCTACCACTCTTAACCCCAAAACTACTGTGATTTTTGGTTTGTTGGTTTGGGATGGTCTTGTGAAAGGTACCAAAATATGATCCATAACTAACCACAAATCTTCAGCCAATTATTCACTTCACTCTCTCCACCCAACATCAACCGAAGCCCTTCATCATCCCCGGAAAACTTCAGGCATGTTCTTTCCTCTCTCTCTCTCTCTCTCTCTCTCTTTCCGACGGACTCACTGCCTGATACTGCATGGGCAAATCATTCTCTTGCACTGTTCTTCTGCCTTTCCAAATATGGTTCTATTGTTTTTCTTAATATGCTGAAAACTGATGTTGAATTCTCTGAGTTTTGTCATAATTTGACTGCTTTGTCCACGAGAGGGCTAAAAATTGATTTTTCTTCTTTTTCACTCATTTGAAATTGCTCAATACTCTCATCTCATGCTTGAATTTGAATGTTTTTAGTCTTGCTTTCTATACTACTTCTGATTTTCTGAAGAGTGTTATAGGCCTGGTATGAATCGTATGTTGTTAAAAAAATTAAAGGAACATTTATTCTGTCAGTTAATTTTAGACTGAACTAAGAAGATTGCAAATTTAATCAATTATAATCATATCGACTATGAATTCTTATCTTTTAGATTTAATCATGGGTTTGTATGCATCTAGTTGTACGGTTTATTTTCGCCAGTAAATTATTCTGTTTATTTTCATCAATAACATGCTGATGCTTGTTTTTCTTATGAAGGGAAGCATCATATGTCAAATATTAGAGGCTTGAGTGTCCCGATGAAATGGGCCTTTGAAGCCCTAATCCAATTTTAAGGAATACTAATCTGCTGGCGTACTGACTTGTGAAAGCACAGTTTTATGCCATGGCTAGTCTAGGCTTCAACAATGTGGCAATCAGAAATCTTGTTTCTAACCCATATAAACTCAACCCTAGTTTCAGTTTCCTCACTACAATGCCATTTCACTTCTTTCATACTTCAAAAAAGCCTTTAAAAAATCAGTTTAGGATCTTCAGTTCTCCATCACGCTCTGTTTCAGAAAGCTCAGTTTCTTCACCTTTAGAAGCTGAAGCTGCTGAGGAAGATGATGATCCCACAGCAGAACTATGTTATCTTGACCCTGAAACTGACCCTCAAAGCATTTCAGAGTGGGAATTGGACTTCTGCTCTAGGCCTATTCTTGATATAAGAGGGAAAAAGATATGGGAACTTGTAGTTTGTGATAGTTCGCTTTCACTTCAGTATACCAAGTATTTTCCAAATAATGTCATCAACAGTATCACCTTGAAGGACACTATAATATCAATTTGTGATGAACTGGGTCTACCACTGCCAGATAAAGTTCGCTTCTTCAGGTTAGTTGTTGCAATATTCACAGCTTATTTTGTTCTTTCTTTACGATAATTTACATTTCTTAATTGATAATTGGAGTGGTCATCTGCTGTTCTGTGGTTTATAGGTCACAAATGCAGACGATTATAACAAGAGCATGCAATGAGCTTGGAATAAAACCTATTCCCAGTAAGCGGGTGTGTGTTATATAGGTTGGATATCTTCCTTCCTGAATTGAAGAATCCTTGTTTATATTTAATTCTTTTTGTTTTTAATTTTTAGAATTTAGTTAATCTTTGGTGTAAAGGTAAAAAGTTCTTTTTCTATCTGATAAATTCTTTTCACCTGGAATTTGTTTGTATTTCCTCTAAGATGTGGCATGTTAGCATATTCTGATTTATGGTTTTTTTTTTTGGTGGGCCACAGAAGTGGTATGATTTGTTTTCAACATATTACTAGCTAATTTAGTTGCAGGAAGTTCTTATGTTCTCCATGTTCTGTAACTCTGAGTTTGAGGCTGTGTCAAATGAACTTAGCTGGCTTTTCATTAGTTTATTATAATGCTAGTTTTATGCTAAACTGTTAAATTGCAATAATGTTTTTCAATTATCAGTTAAGCCAAGTCCCATGTAACCTAGGAATTTGACAGCTTTGTTCTGTATGCAGATTTGATGATATCAGCAATTAATGATTATGTTTTAAACACCTATAGAAAATGAGCTTCTAAACTGGAATAGTGATCACCAGATGTAAAGAAAGAAACAATTTATCTTTTACAGAGCTTTTCTCAGTCCAGTGGCTTTGGAATTGGATTTAGGCTTTAAATTCTCTGTATTTTTATGTAATCATTGTCATACGATTTTCCTATCTGTTTGTCATCACAATCAGATTAGCCTGGGATATCAAAACCTTATCTCTTAAAGAAAAGTTTACTTTATTTGGCGGAGTCTCACTCTTTTTCTTTTTGTTCTTTTTTTTTTTTTTTTTTTTTGTGTTTTTTCTACCAGACTTAGAAATGGTTAGAGAGGATATTATGGTATAGCATAAAAAATTATGTATTGGTTTAATATGCTTTTCTCCAATCAAATTCTGTCATTTGTACCTTGTCAGAGATTAAATGGTTTTTCACTAGTTCCTTTTTAGTTTGTGGCGCATACAAACTGGACATGAATTTCCATGTGTTGTATCAAACTCATCTGATTGTTAAGTTGTTATGGGTTCAAGAATGTAGGTGGCATAGACAAGTGGCTCCAAAATCCAGCGTAATTTGTCCTATAACTGCCACTGTCTTTCTTCACTAATTGTAAAGTACAGGACTTAAATTCCTTAAATCTTTGGTCCATGTTTGAAGTGGTGGATGTCAAGTCTAAATGTTTTAAATGTCTACTCCAATCTTTCCCTAATATGAATGCACATTAGGTATTTTGCTTCATGGAGATAGAGTAGAATATTTAGTTGCTCTGCATTATATGCCACTTGAGGAGGTGTATTTTTTATGTTTTAGGTCTATGGTTAATTTACGACACTACCTGATAATGCTTTTGCGTCTGTAGTATATTAACTATATATATATATATTTTTTTTTTTGGTAACTATAACATTTTCACTTCTGCTGAACTTGAGTGTGGTTGCTATGACCCTTTCAGTGTTTATCTCTACTTCTTTGGCTTGAAGAACGCTATGAAAATGTTTATACACGTCATCCTGGCTTCCAGAAAGGAGCTAAGCCACTTCTTGCACTTGATAATCCGTTTCCTATGGAGCTTCCTGATAACTTGTATGGAGAAAAATGGGCTTTTGTGCAACTACCCTTTTCAGGTACATGTTATGTCAAAAGAAAAAAAAAGAGTATGCAATCTGTTGCTATCGTTTCTTCTATTGTTTTGTTGGGTACACTATGATGCACTTCATTTATCTCATGGATTTGTTCTGACTCTGCTTTTACGAACCTTATTTCTCTACTCGAAAGAACAAGGCTAAAGCCAAAAACCAGGCTATTTTCTCATCAGAACTTTATCGTGCTCATGACCTCTGTGGAATTTTCTTTTTGTGCATCTAATGGTTCCTGAATTAAAGATTCATATAATTTTAGCTTTTGATAGTCGAAATAAAGAATACCTTTTTGTTTGCAGCTGTCAGGGAAGAGTTGTCGTCGTTGGAGACAAAGTATGCCTTTGGTGCTGGTCTAGACTTGGATCTTTTAGGCATTGAAGTTGATGAGAAGACTTTGATTCCTGGACTTGCTGTTGCAACTTCACGTGCTATACCACTTGCAGGTACATTATTCAACGACTGAGCTGGCAAATATCATTTATCCTTTTAAGTTTCACACTGTCCATCTGTTCTATATACCTGTCTTTGCTTTTATTTCAATAATAAGTATGTGTCCAGTGTTTCTGGGTTTTTTGTCAAATGCTTTTGCAGGGTATGTCTCCTTCGTGTCAAAGCCATTTGTAGTTGATCTGAAAAAAATAAGTTGTATGTAATCATTTGGACATATGCATTGTAGAGAAAGAAAATTTTAAAACATCACTGGTAATAGATGGAAATATTCACCTTAAAACCTTGTATCTTTTACACCATGGTACCAACCAAAGATTAATGACTTTAAGTAAATTAAAACCTTATCGGAGTACCACAATATTATCTTCTACTGTCTAGGCTACTTCATTCTCATGATCCTTAATCACTTTCCCAGCTTATTTGCATAACATGATTGGAGAAAAAATCTTCCTTTTTCATATTTGGCATTGTTAGGGTCTAGGGAATTCGCTCATGAAATTCTGACTCATTATTTATTGCAGCTGACATTCTTTGAATCTTAATCCCTCATGGATTTTTATTTTCTGAAACATTCTTGCATAAAGTTGACTTCTAAAGATTATTTTATTGAGATTGGTCTTATTACATTCCTTGAGTACTACCTCAATGATACCAGAATAGAGAATGACATAGCAATGATATTTGACCTCTTCTATAGCAAGTGTGATTTTCTTAAAACTATGCCTTAAACTCACAATTTCACTTTCCTCTATGGAATATATAACTTTTCAAGTGACTTTTTGGATTACTAGGAGTTTCAAGATGAACGGTTTCATGCTAGGAAATGCTAGAATTTATTGGTGTATTTGGATTAGGTATTAGTTTGGAAAAAGTGAGTTTTTTCCTTTAATTTCGTAAAAGTTCAATTTTTTTGTGATAGAAAAATGAGGTTTTTGTTTTTAAGTGAGAGGGTTTTCCAAATACACCCTATAATTTCCAATCTAGAATCGATGTTCACATTTCTATTTTCGATGTCCAAAAACAAAAGTTCACTTTCATAAAAGTAAACATACATTATATCTAAACTGCAATAAATAACATACTTAAAAAAAGGGATTATGAATTCCATTACACATGGGTCCCTTACTAACCTCCTTAACTAGTGTAGCTAATGTTGCACTAGGTTCATCTCATAATGTAAGCACTTTTTCCCATTTGCGCACAAGTTAAAGGTCCTAAAGACAATGAAACTTTGAAACATACCTTCAGTAATCTTAATAAATAAGGGGAGAGAGAGAGAGAGAGAGAGAGAGAGAGAGAGAGAGAGAGAGAGAGAGAGAGAGAGAGAGAGAGAGAGAGAGAGAGAGAGAGAGAGAGAGAGAGAGAGAGAGAGAGAGATTATAATAAATGCATTTTGAAATGTGCAAACATGCTTATACTACGAAACATGAAACTCTTGTTAAAATATCTTACATTTTGAAACGAATAAGACTGCCTATGTATGGTAAATTCTCTCCTAAATTTTTGTGCCGAAGTGAATGCGTACATTGATTCTGGATGCAGTAATAACTAGGAGATTCTGAAATGCATAAGATAATATTTAAAATAGTGGATATATGACTCTTTAAAATATAACTTAATTGAGTCAGAATGAATTCATCTCTTAGATATGTTCAATAGAAGATTATCAAATTATGCGCAGTATCCCATTCTATTCAAGAAGCATAAGTTAACTCACTTATAGATCACAATTAGTTTTAGTTTTGTTTTCTCTTTTTTCCAACTTACATGCTCTCCAATGCTGCATTCGGCTGGAGAGACTCAAGAGGGAACGGTAATTGCCCTCTTTGTATTCTTGGGGATGTATTCATGCAAGAATAAGGGAGAAGATACAAACAGGATTTGGAAACAAATTAAATTGTGAAGCATGTATCTGTTCAGAAGTAGCTAAACCAATCAGTACCTTCCTGCAGTTTAGATGATTTCTGCTTCATTTTACTTGAGCACTGAGTTCTTGCTCCTGGTCTGGAATCTGAATGCATATCTAGCTTTCAGATTTTGTGGCCTCCAAACCATGCTGATTTTTTCGAATGCTCATCACAAACAAACTAGTTCCATTGAGTTAGGACCAAAACCATTTTACTAAATATTTGACTA
Organism: Catharanthus roseus; assembly: GCA_028651295.1. Taxonomy (NCBI): domain Eukaryota; kingdom Viridiplantae; phylum Streptophyta; class Magnoliopsida; order Gentianales; family Apocynaceae; genus Catharanthus; species Catharanthus roseus. The sequence continues at coordinate 1,429,913 of JAPQWS010000070.1, forward strand.
AAATGGAATCTCAAACGCCTGAAAGTCCTGATTTCTGTGCTCCGGTGGAAAATTCATAATTTGGCTCTGGTTATCAGCCAACTTGTTTGGAGTATCTCTAGACCCAAGTATGTAACAAAACAATGATAATCCTCCCTCCACTTCATAATATAAGATACTATTGCCTTTTTAGAGTTTCATAATGTAAGATACTTTTTTTAAAGTTTCTTTTCCAATAATATCCCATTTATTTAAACTCTCCCCCTAGTAATCACCAATCACTTCACCCCAGACCTCTCAAGTTTAATCCCCTAAAACTATTCACACTAGCTGCTCTATACTACAACCAATTTAAACTCCTTTCCAAAATTATCTTCCTTCTCTATTTAATAATCTCTTTTCTAAGATAAGGGCATTTAAGGTATATTAAGTTAAAAAGTACATTGATTTCGGAGGTTGTTAATTTGTGTAGAAAGTCCATAGTATCTTAATATTATGAAACGGAGGGAGTAATAATTATTATAATTAAAAATGATGATGATCTATGGATCTCATTGTTTTTTGCTTCTATTGAACAACTGCCAGCTTTCCATTGTTTTCTGAAGTCGTAATATGGGAAGGCAAAGGAAGGGGATTGGTTACTATTGGAGGAAAGATAATCTGCTTTTCTTAGGAGAAGAAAAAATTATTTATAAATTATCTTTTGGTCAAATATTTCTCATGTCTTGCACCTTGCACAAAAGGAAGGATTAAGGCTGAAAAGAAGAAAAGACTTGAAAGAGAACTCCTCCTCATGGTCTAACTCTTTTGTTTCTCACATTGGCTGCATCATATATAATATTTGTTGGGTCAAAGTGGTCAATTGGACTGGATCTTCCAAAAGTTTGTTGTTATTGGTTACTCCTAAGCAAATTATATTGCCAAATCTATCATTTCATATTATTACTTAGGATTTTGGAGTTTCCCAAATGTTTTATATTATTCATTTGTTTCAGGTGGGAGAACCATCTTATTCAGATGTTTCTTGTTTTATGTTCTATATTTGAAGACTTCACTTACATATTAGAATTGTCTGGCACAATTTATAGCTAAAAAATTCTTAATCGCCTAGACTGCATTTACTGCGCCTGCATCCTACTCTTATTCCATTTATTTGTGTTACAATCCACTGCAGCTTGGATGAATGGCTTGGAAATCTGCTCGATTGAAGCTGATGTTTCTCGTGCCTGTTTGATTTTATCTGTTGGAATTTCCACTCGCTATGTTTACGCGACCTACAAGAAAACACCTGTAACTAGTAGCGAAGCTGAGGCTTGGGAAGCAGCAAAGAAGACCTGTGGAGGATTACATTTCCTAGCTATTCAAGAGGATTTAGATTCAGATGGTTGTACCGGATTTTGGCTCCTATTAGATTTGCCACCTCCTCCAGTATAGATTATATATGAAGGCCATGTCTTTCTGCAAATCTTTCTTTATAGTATAACTTTCTGCAGATCTATTGATAACGGCAATCTCTTGTTATTTCTTTGATTATAAGTCGAGGTTCCTTAATTTGAAGCCTTTCCACAATTAACTTTCATCATAGAGGCTTTTTTTTTTTTCTCTATTCTGTTTGCTGAACTTCATAGAGGCAGCATATAGAAAATATCCAGTGCATGTGTTAGATTTTCGAAGGCTCTTGTGACTTAGCTAATGAATATGTTTATATGGTTTCATTGTATCCTTGATACCTTGCTGAATCCGATTGCATATTGTGTATTAATTTATTTAACCTAACTTGTGTATTGTATAGTGAAGATTTCATTCTAAAATTTCACTTATTATTTCTTAAACTCTTTCTTTACTGTGGCAATCATCTCATCTTAATTTTAGATAAAGCTCTTTCTTTACTAATGTAATCGTCTCATCTTATTTTGATCCAAAACTAGTTCGAGTTCTTTTGCAACATCTTCTAATACACCCCTTTGCTACTCTATACCATTAACAAAATAATAATAATAATAATAAAATAAAATACTGCCATGAGAAGAACGTTAGAAAAACATGTCAGTTAACCTGCTCAAGGCGGCGACAATGGCCAAATACAAATGCTGCTTTTACAGTAATACAGATAGCCCCGAAACTAATCAAACAGAACAATATCCTCCCATGAAGGCTGGCCAAGCAGTGTCCATAATTTAATAATCCTCGGTAATTTTTCCCCCGTGAGATTCATTACATGATACTCAGAATCTAGGTGCTCTTAGCCCATCATACATGAAGGACGTTGATGAGCATTTAGGAAAAATAATATTTGAGAGGCATTGAGATATAAAATGTAATGCCCAATATCTTGATAGAAACATGGGATATGAGACGAGACTTTTTGTTGCTCGGCAATTACCATGGATATCTATCCTTTAATCGCCATCAGCATCTTCTACCTCTTCATCTTCAGTAACCCCACGCATATATAGAACATTGTTGCATCTGCAGAGCACCAGTCAAGATGATTCAACAGCACTAGACATATTTGTAATTGTAAGGTATTCTATTGCACCATATTTCTATTCATAGAAAGGAAAAGGAATCTGAAACAAGGTAACTTTTTAATTGAATAATTCTGAGTTTCAAAGAAGCAGCAGCAGGAGGGCGATTAGCAGAACTATTGGAATCAGTTACTGAAAAACATATGACCAAAGCCACACAAGGTAGACCAAACTGCTATAACCAGCAAGAGGAAGTACCAAAATTTTGCTGGAAACATTTGCATACGGAAAAGTATTGAAATACTAATCATACGTAATAACATAATTCACAGAAATGTGTGTTGAAGTACACGCTTGCATTTCCACACTTGAGGAAGAGAAAATTTTAGTGAAAAAAAAAATAAGGGAATAGGAGATGAAAGGAATAGAGAAGAAAGAAGTAATAGCCAGATCAATCTAAAAACAAAGGCAGAATCGGCCTAGGAGGCAATATAGACATATCTCTAAGGATAATAACCAATATTTTCCTTTAGCTTTTTAAATTCAAGACACTAATAACTTTTAACCAGAATATTCTCATAATATTGGCATCTATTTTCAAAGAATGCAAACACAACATGATTTCTAAGGTATTTCACATCAGCAAGATATTATATTGGTTAAAAGAGCTACCTGATGAGAATCTCTCCAAGACTTCCAGTGAATTGTCCTTCAATATATTCTTCAGCATTTGCCAGCTAAAATAGAAAAGGCAAAGCAAAAGGAACTTTTTAAGAACTTGAGAATATAGAAAAGAATATAAAAATATATAGATTACTAAAAAAAGAAAACCACCATTTCCTGCAGAAATAGTTAAACTTGCATGTGTGTCCTGCATTGAAAGTATGTTATGGATGTAAAGGAACGTTATAATAAAGCACAAGACATGCATGAAGATGCTGAGTTATATTGAATTCCACACAAAATCAAATAATAAATTTGAAAACAAATTTGAGAGGTAATTTAGCTAACCTGCAAGTTCATGTACGAGTCCACAGATACAAGATAACCTGAAGGGTAACAAGTAACAGAAAATCTCATCATTAGAATAGCAAGAACACACATAAACTTATGAACTATCTCAAAGTTTAATATCTTAATATATATATATATATATATATCATAGAGGTAAGTGTAAAAGACCAGGGCACCTTTGTATTCCATCCCCCACTTCAGTTTTACCATCACCGGCTTTCCAGTAAGATTATTCAAGAATGGTTTAGGATTAACAGGAACAGTCTGCAATAATTATATCAAAAGCACCTTTAGATAAATGAGAAAATATAGAAAAGTAAAGGGCAGAAGGATACCACGAATAATAAAAATATCAACACTCATGAATAAACAGAAGTTATACGACCAAGTTAATAAGATATCATACAGCATGGAGACTAAAAAGAATCCACTAAAGACTTATCAATGACTTTCAGTCAAAGGATAAGCCAAAAGAAGGCATTACTGAGTGAGTTAATGGATTGGGCATTACTGAGTGAGTTAATGGATTTTACAGTTCTAAAGCCGTTAACTTTAGTTGATTATTTCTAGACCCAAGCTTTCTTGGGCAGAACATTTCATTGAACCTGGAAGAAGAACATAATACCTAAAATCTAACAGGAAGAGGAACATTTTCAGTTGAACACAGCACACTTCCTAAACTCTTGAACTCCAGAAAGGAAAAAAAAAAAAGGTCCCAGAAGGAATAAGCAAAAACTTCAGCACTTCAACGTGTTAGGTAAATTCTACAATAAACAAACAACATCTGAACAGGGCCCAAAATCTCTTATCAACGAATCTCAATAGCACCAGAAAGTAGGTCAACAATATAGGGATGATAAACATAAATTCATAGCAAAAATATATTCAACCAATAACCCCTAGCCTTGGAAACGCCACTTAGTCTGCAATTAACTATGAGTAGGAAGAATCAAGCACGAGAAGAAACAAAGAAAAAACAATATCTGCCCATAAGACTTTACCATTAACAAACTCAGAGTAAAGTATACCTACCGCCATTGTATTGTCGGAGAGCAGAAGATCTTTTCTCTGGCTTCGATTGACGACGGTTTAGGGTTTTGGAAGAGGGAAAATTCGACAGTTACTAGTTTTGAAAAATAGAGTTAATTTTAGTCCCAATAAATCTTCGATTGTTGACTTTGATCTATATGAATAAGTTAATTTTTTTTAGATCTTCCACATATTTTCGTTTTTTTATATCTTTCGTATGTATCTAGCAATTTTGACAGGAGTCTATATTGGAACTTCTTCTTATTGAAAGGGATCGATAAAGGTAACTCGACAATCTATAAGGATAACTCGAAAAAATTTAAAAAATTTTATTTTCACCTAAAAATTTCCTCTCTCTAAAAAAAATTTCCTAGACACTCTCTAAGACTATTCACTTCAATCTCAGATCTAGGAAGATCCGACCGTCGAAATTAAGAAAAAAAGATTAGTTCCTCAATTTATTCTCATTTATTTACAAATTTATCGGTTCAGATCATGAAAATATGCCTCTAATTTAAAAAAATCGAACTTTTAAAAGTAAAACTTTTTTTGCCGAAAACACCACTTTTGCTAGGGCCGATGAAAGAGCCCGGTAACTTCGTCGGGCAGAACGAAAGTGTTATAACCTTTCGCAGGCCCAGACGAAAGTTACCGGGTTCTTTCGTCGGGCCGAGCGAAAGTGCCATTTTGGGGTTTTTTTTTTTTAATTTTTTTGGCTCATAAATGATTATTTGTATTATTAATTAATTTTGTATATGTAGAATGGGTATGACTAGTTGTTTAAAATATTTTATGTGATAAAAAAATAATAAGACATTATTTAATTTTAGTCTATGTAGAGTAAATGTAAGTAGTTTAAAATTGTTTGATTATAATTATGTGTTTATAAGAAAATGTGTTATGTAATTGCTAAACTATTTGAATTTTAATTTGAATTCATCGTTATTATTGACCTTAGGTTTAGGGTTTAGGCGATAAGATCGAATAATATATAAATTAATAAGTATTACTAAAGAATATTAGTGATAGATTATAATAGTATGAAAGAAATAGTAGAAATGAAATAACAGATCCCGATAATAATAAATAATAACATAATAATATATGTAAAAGTAAATGTTGAAACATATGATGAACGAATATTAATTAGTTTGAATACATAATAGATGGTTCGACCAGGTAGATGTAGAGGCGATGATGATCTTGGTCATATCACGGACAGGACAGGCAGAGTTCATTGTCGCACCATTACAGTTTCATCTAGAGGTACTAGGGGGGCGACATAGTACCTCCAACCTCCCTACTACTCCTGCCCTTCTCGCACCTGGTTTCCATCATGGAACAGGTGCACCCGGTTTTTCTACCCAGCTAACGGCCGTACCTTCTAGATCTCGACCTCCCCTTCAACTACATCTGTCTTACACCCTGTGCCATATGAGGCATATGAATCTGCACATCCTGGACCTTCACACCCCCTAGACGCAGTATATGATCCCTACTTACACGCTCCCACTATACGACTGCACATACCATATAGATTTGCAGCCTGGGAGTCTATATTGGAGTTTAGTGGTCAGCCGAGGCAGATAGGGGTAGAGTTTTTTTATCAGATGGTTGGCGCCACTCCTCATAATTCTTCATGCAGCACACATGGGTATTCTCATGCTGATTTTGGTGTTTCATCCTCTGAGCCCTACATGGGGAGGCCTATAGATAGGGTTTGTGAGGGTGATAGGGTCTTTGAGGGTGATAGGGGGCTTGGCGAGGAGCATGACAGGGTCCAAGCCCTACATATTGAGGGAGAGGCGGATGAGGGAGGTGATGATGGTGGTGATGATGATGAGGATGAGGGTGAGGATGCTGGTGATGAGGAGCAGCCCGTGCCTGTGGCTCCTATGCCACATGCTAGTGGATTTGACTGTCGTCCTCTTGTCACGGGAAAGGGAGGGTTAACCGGGAGCTTTATGTCGATGATGAGTAAGATTTCAAGGTCTCGTAACAAAAGACCCGATGTGGCTCGCAAAGTTCCAGCTCCAACTCAGAGGAGGAAGAAAGTGAAGTCTTCAGATTGGGAGTAGACATGCCCAGCAGATGGAGGTTCTGTTGACCCGAAGGTCATCCCATCATACGGTGGACATGTCGCGAGTCCGATATGGCGTGGACAGGTGCATATCTTTATCTTAAAGTTACATGTTATTATTACTATTATTATTTTTTAAGTTATCTGTTAGCCCTAAGGGCATTATTACTTATGATTTTGATTATGATTAACATATGTCTGTGTGAGTATTTAGCTAACCTTTCATAGAGCAAAAAAAGCACTTTTGAAGTCTCAAGTCTACATTCTCAAAAAGCAAAAGATTTTGGTGATGAAGGCAAAATGAAGGAGAAAATACCAAGCCATTCCAAGATCAAGTCATTGAAGACATTGAAGATTTATGTCTAAGTTAGGGGTGTGCTAAAGTAACTCTTTGTAAAACTCCCTAACTTTCATATTTGATTAATGATCATATGTGAAGCTCCATTCACAATCTTCTCAATATAAACTTTTATTAAAATCTAAGTATTCTTGATAGAATTTTTTATTCTTTTGAAAGGTTTTCTATCTCTAAAAAGAGTATCAAGAGTACATATCTTTGGAAAGCTCTTCTCTTAAAAAAACTGGCTGTAAAAATTCTCAAAATCGGCCATCCGGTTTTAGAATCGGTCGTCCGATTTTTTCTAAGTGTAGAAAAAATCGGCTGTCCGATTTTTTGCAAGACAAGTCCGAATCTTTCTGTTTCAGAACCGGGTCGTCCGATTTTAAGAACCGGTCGTCTGATTTTTCTGTTTACTGTAAAAAATTATTACCGTTACACAGAGTACAACGGTCATTTTTTAAGAAAGTATATATAGACTTTTTTTATCAGCCAAAATGTAAGTTTGGTGAAATACTTATTGAGATCATTTAAGACTCCTAAAGAGCTTTAAAGCACATTTATTTCAAACACTTTCAATCCCAAACAAACATCTCCTTGAGCTTCATTGTTCATCTTCATCAAAGAAGAAGAAAAGAGGAGCTTGTAGAAACATTCCATTGAGTTGTATCTTCTATTTCTCAAGCTCAAATTAGTAACTTGGTTCTTAAACTTATCTCTTTCTCTTATTGATATCAAAGGTTTGTGTTGAAAAACCCCTTGGATAATCCTTTGATACATATTGTGTTGTGAATTGAGGTTATGTGCAAAACCCTTATAGGGTGATCCTCAAATTTGTATTTGGTGTATATTGTGTTTATAGTGGATTTGGAAAATCCTTGTGTGTTGGCTCAAGGTAGTGGATGTAACTCTTTGAGAGAGTGAACCACTATAAATCTTTGTGCTTTTCTTTCTAAGCTTCTTACTTAATTGTCTTAACCACAAGATTTTGTTTGGTTTGAAATTTTATTAAAAAGAGTTTTAGAATTCTTTCTCAAACAAAATTAGAGGTTTATCTTTTAATTTACAAAAGTTTTTCAAAAATTAGCCAAAAACCTTATTCGCCCCCCTCTTCCCCTCCCCCAAGATTTTTCAATTGGTATCAGAGTAGGGCTTCTCCAAAAAAGGACTAACACCCTTGAAGCAAAAGATCTTTATCTTACTATGGCTAATGTTTCTAGTTTACCATATGTAGAAGGGTCTTCTACAAATAGACCTCCTCTTTTCAATGGAACAAACTATACTTTTTGGAAATCTAGAATTAAAATATATATTTGTTCTATTAACTTTGACTTGTGGAGCATTGTAGAGAAAGGTCCTTACATTCCCAAAATTGATGGAATAGTCAAGAAGGTTGAAGAATTTGATGAGCTCGACTCAAAGAAGATGACTCTAAACTTTCAAGCTATGAATATTCTTAGTTGTGCCTTGGATGCAAATGAATATAATAGAGTGAGCGGATGCGATTCGGCTCATGAAATGTGGAAGTTATTTGAAGTAACTCACGAAGGTACCAATCAAGTAAATGAGTCAAAGTTGGCCATGTTGGTGAGAGACTATGAGCTATTCATGATGAAACAAAATGAAAGCATTAGTGACATGTTCACAAGGTTTACCAACATCACAAATGGCCTAAAGGCATATGAGAAAGAGTACTCAAGAGGAGAAGTGAATAGAAAGATTCTTGATGCACTTCCAAAAGCATGGCAACCAAAAACACTTACTATTGAAGAATCAAAAGATTCGAGACTACTTCCTATTGAAGAACTCATAGGATCACTACTCACCTATGAAATGAAAATAAAAAGGTTGAATGAAATGGAAGATGAAGACAAAGGAAGAAAAAGCATTGCACTCAAGGCAAATAAGGATGATCAAACATACTCATCAAACAATGAAGATGAGATTGATGATGAGGAAATGGCCTTGATAATGAGAAAATTTAAAAGATTCTACAAGAAAGGTTTCAACAATAGAGGAAAGAAATCTCCATTCAAGAAAGGAGGACAAAGTTTATCACTCTTCAAGGCTAGGTGCTTTGAATGCAATAGCACCGATCATCTTGTAGCCGATTGTCCCAAAGCCATTGAAAAATAAAAGGAAGCTTTAGAAGCTAAGCTTGAGCCATTAAAGAAGAAGAAGAAAGGCAAGGGCCTAATAGGAACTTGGGATCAAGACTCAAGCGAAAGTGAAGGAGAAGAAAATGCCAACCTATGCTTCATGGCATTAGAAAATGAGGTACAATCTTCACCCTCTAACTCATCTAATCTCATTAATGATATTTGTGATGATGATCCTTGTACTATGCTTATTGAAATTTATGGTGAATGCGAAAAGGTTTCCAAAAGAAACAAAGAATTGAAAAAGAAAAATAAATTTTTGCTTGATGAAAACTCAAAACTTATTTGTGAAAACAAATCTGTCCTTGAGTCTTTAGAAATCTTGAAAAACGAAAAAGAGTGTTCAAACAATGATTTTCAAAAACTTGTTTTAGAAAACAAGAAACTTTGTGAAAAAGTTCACTCACTTGAAAAAAGCATGGTAGATTATGATGTTTTGAAGAAAAGGTGAGTGATCTCACTATATGTGTTGAAAAGTTCACAAAAGGGAAAGAAAACTTTGAAAAACTTTTTGGCTCTCAAAGATCACCCTTTGATAAAAATGGTATTGGATATAATCATTCCAATATTTTCTCAAAATAAATTTGCAAAGGCTTCATCATCTCACTCACACCTTTGTTGCACCTATTGTGAAAAGAGTGGTCATAAAGCCACAAAGTGTTTTATAAAGAAAAAGATTGAAAGGGGAGTGAAAACCATTTGGAAGGTTAAAGAAAATCCAACTAACATCCATGGACCCAAAAAGATGCGGGTACCAAAAGTCATCTCTACTTCTTCTTTTGTAGGAATACAAATCAAGGCCATCTAAGTGGTACTTGGATAGCGGTTGTTCAAGGCACATGACCGGGGACTCATCGCTTATAAGTGAACTCAAAGAAACCGAAAGTGGATTTGTCACCTTTGGAGATAAGAACAAAGGAAAAATCATTGGTATAGGCAATATTGGTAACAATTCTTCCTCTCTTAAAGATGTTCTTCTAATTGATGGTTTAAAATTCAATTTGCTTAGTATTAGTCAATTATGTGATAGTGGGAAAAAGGTAGTTTTTGAAAGTGATTCTTCCTCTATCATTGATAGCATGAAACAAAGCTATTTTTGTTGCTAAAAGAGTTGGAAACGTCTATGCCTTTCATCTTGAAGATCTTCTTTCTCAAAACTTAAAGTGTCACTCGGTTCATGATGATGATGCATTTTTGTGGCATGGAAGACTTGGTCACGTTAGTATGGATTTATTGAACCAACTCTCTTCAAAAGAACTTGTAGAGGCCTACCAAAACTTCACTTTGAGAAAACTAAACTTTGTAATGCTTGCCAATTTAGAAAACAAATTAAGACCTCTTTTAAATTAAAGAACATGATTTCAACTTCAAAACCTTTGGAACTTGTTCACATGGACTTATTTGGACCAATGAGGACTACTAGTCTTGGTGTTAAGAGGTTTGCTTTTGTCATAGTGGATGACTACTCTAGATTTACCTGGACTTTATTTTGGAACCAAAAGGATGAGGCGTTTCAAGAATTTGTAAAACTTTTCAAAAAGGTTCAAAACTCCCTTGATGCCAAATTGATTTCTATAAGAAGTGATAATGGGAGAGAATTTAAAAACCAAGATTTTACAAAACTTTGTGATGATTTTGGTATTTCACACAACTTTTCGGACGCTAAAACCCCACCGACAAAATGGTGTTGCGGAAAGGAAAAATCGCACTTTACAAGAAATGGCAAGATCAATGCTTTGTGAAAACTCGCTTCCTAAATACTTTTGGGCCGAGGCCGTTAACACCGCATGCTACATTATGAATCGTATTATCTTGAGACCTTCTTTAAAGAAAACTTCTTTTGAACTCATTTTTAACAAAACCCCCTCAATTGGCTATTTTAAAATTTTTGGATGCAAATGCTTTATTTTAAATACCAAGGACAATCTTGGGAAGTTTGATCGAAAATCTGATGAGGGAATTTTTCTTGGTTATTCTTCAAACAAAAAGGCTTTTAGAATTTTCAACAAAAGAACCTTATGTGTTGAGGAGTCTATTCATGTTAATTTTGATGAAACTAACATTTTTGACAAGAAAGTTGATGATGATGACATAGATAACACTCTTAGTAACCAACCATTGTACACTCAAGCAATGGAGGAGCATGCTATGGAGGAAGAAGAGATTGAGGAAAAACAAGGAAACGATCAAGAAACTCAAAATCTTCCTCAAGATATGATATATCCAAAGGGACACTTCAAGGATGAAATTATTGGTGATGTATCACAAGGGGTAAGAACAAGACGGTATTTTATTGAAAACTTTGCCCTATTATCACAAATTGAACCTAAGTTTATTGATGATGCTTTATGTGATGAGTTTTGGATTATTGCTATGCAAGAGGAGTTAAATCAATTTGAAAGAAACAAAGTTTGGACTTTAGTCCCTAGACCACGTAATCACCCCACTATTGGCACAACATGTGTTTTTCAAAATAAACTAAATGAATCCGAAGAAGTTATTCGAAACAAAGCTAGACTTGTTGCCCAAGGATTCAATCAAGAAGAGGGCATATATTTTGATGAAACATTTGCTCCGGTTGCTAGACTTGAATCCATTAGGATGCTTTTAGCTTTTGCTTGTTTTAAGGGATTCAAGCTTTTTCAAATGGATGTTAAGAGTGCCTTTCTAAATGGAGATATTGAGGAGGAAGTTTATGTTGAACAACCTCCCGATTTTATGTATGAAAAATTTTCAAATTATGTTTATAAACTTTCAAAAGCACTCTATGGTTTAAAACAAGCTCCAAGAGCTTTGTATGAAAAGTTAAGTGGTTTTCTTCTTTCAAATAACTTTTCAAGGGGTGTGGTGGACACTACTCTTTTTACAAAAACCTCTTGTAACAATGATCTTCTTCTTGTCCAAATTTATGTTGATGATATTATTTTTTGTGCTACTAATGTCTCTTTATGTGAAGAATTTGCCTCCCTTATGCAAAAAGAATTTGAAATGAGCATGATGGGAGAATAACATACTTCCTCGGACTACAAGTTAAGCAAACGAAAGAAGGAATCTTCATCAACCAAGAGAAGTACACCAAGGAAATTCTCAAGAGATTCAGGATGAGCAATGCAAAAGGTATTGGCACTCCAATGAGCTCATCATTGAAGCTTGACAAAGATGAAAAAGGTAAAAAGGTTGATGAAAAGACATATAGAAGTATGATTGGTAGTTTGCTTTATTTAACGGCTAGTAGGCCGGATATCATGTTTGCCGTATGTTTGTGTGCTAGATTCCAAGCTTGCCCTAAAGAATCTCATTTAATAGCTATAAAATGTATTTTGAGATACTTAATTTCATCATATGATTATGGCTTGTGGTACTCTAAACAATCTTGTTTTGATCTTATTGTCTACATCGATGCGGATTATGCCAGATGTAAGGTAGAAAGGAAGAGTACAAGTGGAAATTGCCAATTCTTGGGAGGATGCTTAGTATCTTGGTACAGCAAGAAGCAATCTTGCGTATCCCTATCAACCGCCGAAGCGGAATACGTCACAGCCGGTTGTTGCTGTGCACAGGTACTTTGGATGAAACACACATTGATTGATTTTGGTGTTTCTTTTAAGTGTATACCTATTATGTGTGATAACACTAGTGCCATAAACAATTTCATAAACCCTGTGCAACATTAAAAACAAAACATATTGAAATCAAACATCACATCATTAGAGATCATGTTGCTAAAAGTGATGTATTTTTAGAATATATTTGCACAGAGGATCAAATTGCCGATATTTTTATAAAACCTCTTTCGAAGATCGCTTTTGCTATTTAAGAAAATTACTTGGTATCGACAAATTTAATGAGTAATGTGTGTTGTTTGCGTTATCTGTTTTTCCCTTTACATTTCTTTTTGTTTTGTTCTTGCTGTGATTTTTCCCAAAATTGGACACCATTCTTAAAAAACCAGAAGTCCGATTTCAAAACCGAACTCAAGGATTTCTCTTCTAAAAATTCCAAAGATATTTGGACGACAAAACTAGACGACTTCAAAAAACTCGGATGTCCGATTTCTTCAAATTTACAAAATACCGGACGACCGACTTTGAAAAACAGTCAACTGAGTTTTAATAAAACCGTCGGGTCTGCTTTTAAAATCAGATTTTTCTTTAACTTTTTACACTTTTCTCTCAACTCTCTCTCTTTCTCTCGACCGAGAACTTCCTCCCTCACAAAACCCGTCCGATTTCTTGCTCCGATTTTCACTCTTCTTCATATCCATCTCTCAACACAGCAAATAAACTATTTTTCTCTCAGTTTTTTTTTGTTAAAATCTGCTCCATTTGAAACTCTCCATCGCCTCTCAAACCCTAGCCGAGTTTCTCTCAAAAATGGTAAAAACTAAGAATGCAAATGTTGGTCATGGCCAAAATCCTGAAGAAGGAGGTACAAGTAGAGGGAAAGGAAAAGCAAAAAGGGTAACCTCTGGAGGTAGGGTTCAAGAAGTTAGGGCGCCAGATAGGTTCATTTCGGTAAAAGAGGCTATAAACTTTGAGACATGGACAAAGAATTGAAGAAAAATAGCACCCGGTCACCGAGTTGATTTAAACGATATGCAAGGTATGCAGGCTATCCCTCATCTATTTGAACTGATTAGTTGGATACCGTTGTTAATTGTGAATGAACTGTATTATGTTGAGATGATATATAAGTTTTATGCTAATCTCCATAAGGGAATAATTGAAAGAGTGAATGATATTCCTTACCAATGGGTATTAAGTAGGATTGGAGGTAGAGATATTGCATTTGATGATAGGTTGTTAAATCACATTTTGGAAACTCCTCAAGATGGAATAAGATTCTACACTAAGAACAAGAAGTGTTTTGATCAAAACTTATATAGTGAAAGGTGTTTTGAGGAAATCTTCACTAGGGGAGAAGTTTTGAAGGGACATGATGATAAGGAATGTTAATAAGCTTGATGCATATGGAAGATTGCTTCATCACATGATCTCTAACATTATTATTCCTAATGTTGGGCATAAATTATCTATCACCAACATGCACTCATTTGTGATGCTAGCCTTACACGAACATAGGAGGATGAATTTTGGTTATATGGATATAGAGCACATACTAGCCATACAATCCTCCTCAACCAAATGCTTGCCTTATGGATGTTTCATCACCAAAATATTTCAATACTTTGTGATCAATTTGGTTGGCATTAGTGGTCACATTGGTCATGGCAAGATCTACAATCAACAAACCTTCAAAAGAATGGGGTTTGAGAAAAATGAAGAAGGGGCATTCATACGAGATGGACAAGAAGGTGATGGCGATGATGAGGAAGATGATGATGAAGACCAAGAAGGTATGAATGTGGAAGAAGAAGAAAGTGAAGAGGAAACAGAGGCTGAAATCCATAGAAGAGAACAAGACAAAAGAAGAGACAAGAAAGAATAGAGGAAGGCTCATCTTCGGGGAGTATGAGTAAATTAATGGACATGATAGCCTCTCTACAAACTTCAATAAACACTCAGTTTGATGCATTCGATGGTCGCTTTGAGGTTTTGGATGGGAAAGTCTCCAACATTTAAGAAAGGCTTGATGCATTGGATTACAAAATGACTGACACACAAGAACGGGTTGTGAGACTCGAGCAAGGAGAAGGAGATAGAGATGATTGAGATCTTTTTTTTTTTACAAAACCCTCTCCATTTCCCTTGTTTTTTCTATGACTCTTTTCAAACTCATTGTGTTTTTCTCTTAATATTATGTTTTTTTTTTGTCTTAATATATGTCATCTTTATTTACTTTTGATATGCTAAGTGATTCATTTGTTGCTACTTTTTGTTGCTTTGACTCTTTTGTTATGGACTTCATGATGATAACCTAATGTTGAAAGTCCAATTACTACCTCTTCTATGATCCCTTGATATTTTTCTCCTAAGGTCCTTTTTGATTTATGACAAGAGGGGGAGAAAATAGTGCAAGATGTAAGGGGGAGAAATTGTTAATGATGAGATATGTTGATGTTTAAGTTAATGATGCTTTTCATGTTTATGCCTTGTTGGTGTATTAGTATTTCTTATACTTTGTGGAGTGCTATATAATGATTCTTGCACCCTTTGGGCTATTTGGCTTACTTTAGACTTGTTATCTTCTTTAGCCATAATTGATATAAAGCATGTCTTTAGGGGGAGCTATCTCTCTCTTATGGTGATTGTTGTGCTTTGTTCTCATTATTGATCTTTTTGAAGCATCGCCATACCTTTACTCTTGCTCTTTTGTTCTTCTTGCATATGTGTTTGTCATAATCAAAAAGGGGGAGATTGTTATCCCTAAGGGCATTATTACTTATGATTTTGATTATGATTAACATATGTCTGTGTGAGTATTTAGCTAACCTTTCATAGAACAAAAGAAGCACTTTTGAAGTCTCAAGTCTACATTCTCAAAAAGCAAAAGATCTTGGCAATGAAGGCAAAATGAAGAATAAAAGACCAAGCCATTCCAAGATCAAGTCATTGAAGACATTGAAGGCTTATGTCTAAGTTAGGGGTGTGCTAAGGTAACTCTTTGTAAAACTCCCTAACTTTCACCTTTGATTAATGATCAATGTGAAGCTCCATTGACAATTTTCTCAATATAAACTTTTCTTAAAATCTAAGTATTTTTTATAGCATTTTTTATGCTTTTGAAAGGTTTTCTATCTCTAAAAAAAGTACCAAGAGTACATGTCTTTGGAAAACTATTCTCTTAAAAAAAACTTGCTGTAAACATTTTCAAAATCGGCCATCCGGTTTTAGAACCGGTCGTGATATTTTTTCTAAGTGTAGAGAAAATGGGTTGTCCGATTTTTTGCAAGACAAGTCCGAATTTTTCTGTTTTAGAACCGGGTCATCTGATTTTTCTGTTTACTGTAAAAAATTATTACCGTTACACAGAGTGCAACGGTCATTTTTTAAGAAAGTATATATAGACTTTTTTTATCAGCCAAAATGTAAAAAGTTTGGTGAAATACTTATTGAGATCATTTAAGACTCCTAAAGAGCTTTAAAGCACATTTATTTCAAACACTTTCAATCCCAAACAAACATCTCCTTGAGCTTCATTGTTCATCTTCATCAAAGAAGAAGAAAAGAGGAGCTTGTAGAAACATTCCATTGAGTTGTATCTTCTATTTCTCAAGCTCAAATTAGTAACTTGGTTCTTAAACTTATCTCTTTCTCTTATTGATATCAAAGGTTTGTGTTGAAAAACCCCTTGGATAATCCTTGGATACATATTGTGTTGTGAATTGAGGTTATGTGCAAAACCCTTATAGGGTGATCCTCAAATTTGTATTTGGTGTATATTGTGTTTATAGTGGATTTGGAAAATCCTTGTGTGTTGGCTCAAGGTAGTGGATGTAACTCTTTGAGAGAGTGAACCACTATAAATCTTTGTGCTTTTCTTTCTAAGCTTCTTACTTAATTGTCTTAACCACAAGATTTTGTTTGGTTTGAAATTTTATTAAAAAGAGTTTTAGAATTCTTTCTCAAACAA
Organism: Catharanthus roseus; assembly: GCA_028651295.1. NCBI lineage: Eukaryota > Viridiplantae > Streptophyta > Magnoliopsida > Gentianales > Apocynaceae > Catharanthus > Catharanthus roseus. The sequence goes on from JAPQWS010000070.1 coordinate 1,446,512, forward strand.
AATTAGAGGTTTATCTTTTAATTTACAAAAGTTTTTCAAAAATTAGCCAAAAACCTTATTCACCCCCCTCTAAGGTTTTTCATTTTCAAATATTTATATTTATACAAATAGTTTAGGATTTATTATGTAACGATAATGAATTTACTAAATTTATTTGTTTTATTTTCAGGATCGTGGTTCATTGAAGTGCCGATCGCGTTACATGGCACTCACAGGGTGGGACCTTATAGATGCACAGGTTCGTTCAACCATGTGTGCTAAACAGGTAATATAGAAAGTTCAGCCTACTTTGTCACTTAGTCTGCAACACTTCCAACTTTCTCTTATATTCCTCCTCATCAATTTCATTTATTAATTTGTTCCACGACCCATTCACGAATCGTTGTGCAACTTCTTCGTGTTTAACCATCTCTGTCAACTTTCCCAATACATTCTGATTGATGTGTCTTCTACATAACATATGATATGAATTTCTGAACACATCATCAATCACTGGTATTAGTCTGCTTTCCCTAATCACTGGTGGCTCACCTTCATTGAGAATTGAACCAGACCCATTTGCCATAGCAGATATAACATATAAGTGCTTGGTTTGTTAGAGAACCCATCTGTATGTCGTAGCCTGTTCATTGCACATAAAAGCTATTGCTAATGTGAAGTTCTTTCCTGTCAGAATCATCTCTACAGCTTCCAATAGTGGCATATTGTACCTTAACTAAAAAATAAAAAGAAAAATTAATGATTAACATTGGCAACTATTTTAAACGGACATCGTTATTATTGTAAACTATTTATTAAAAAAAATAATTAAAAAGCAATGATCCTATGGAGTAGTTAATGAATTTAAATGTTTATGCGAATAAATTAGTAAAGATATTTAATAATACAATGAACCACTAGAATACTTACTTGTTCGTTTTATACGTAGTATCCATTATAAGTACATATGGCCACTTTCGGATCATTGCAATCGATGTCGGGTGTGCAACGACAATATCACTAAGTACGTTGCTCTCCTCACGGTTTCTGTAGAACACCATGTAACCCGTTTGTGCACTTTAGCAGAGAACTTCCTCTACCGTGTTCCTTCCCTGCATCCGGTTCTTCTTAATCTTCGCAACAACATTATAAATTTTCTGAGCACTACATATATCAAAAAATTCTTCTTATTAACAGAAGAAAAAAAATCTATAATATTTTAATAAAGTATTAAAAATAATTCCCTTCTAACTTACCTAACTACACAACCAACATCTTGTTCTCGGAAAAATCGTAAGATATTACGAGGCGGCACATAACTTTTTCTAAACTGCTCAGTGTGTTGCAACTGCTTCTCCGTAAGTCTTGCAGCCTGAGCATGAATGTGATGGTAAATAGCTATTTTATGGTTGTGCCTCCCGTTGTGCACAAACAATTGCCAGTTTTCGCTTGTTACCATTTGCTCTCCTTTTAGTTTAAATGGGCAGCTACATTTTTTGGTCTCATAAGGTCCCTGTCTTTTTATTGGAATTTCTTCTTCCTCATCGTCAACTATTAGTTTCTTATACTTTTTAAATGCCCCTCCGCACTTTCAAGCCAATGTGACATACGGTCGATGGTCAGTTGTTCTCGATCTCCGATACTGATTTATGATTAAATATGTCTTAGCTTTCATTGTAGTTTGCTTTGCCCAATCGACCAACTCATCTTTGGAACTAAAAATTCTGTTTGTTGTGAATAAATGTCCAAGATCAATATATTCATCCGGTTCTAAAAATTCTTCAAACGTATTTGGATCTTCATCGGCCTATTAATGTAAAATAAAAATATTACCATTACAAAAAAAAAACTAAATTCATCAAACGAAAAAAAAAAAAAGTTTTCTGGGCCACTTTCGCCCAGAATGGCAAAGATTCTGGTCATTTTCGTCCATCTTAACGAAAATTCCAAGCTTTCATCAAGATGGATGAAAGTGACAAGAATCTTTGCCATTCTGGGTGAAAGTGGCCCAGAATTTTTGCCTATCCGGGCGAAACTGCTACTGAAATTGAAAAAAAAAAGGAATAGATTTTCTTACCTTAAAACCAACATTTTCTTGCAGTAATTCTTCAAGAGACTCCATACGTTAGACTAATTTAGGTTAAATGTTCAAAGTTTTAGTTTTTTTTTAGAGAGAGGCTAGAGAGAATGTTTGTAGAGGGAGAAAGTTTTATGTTTAAAATGAAATATTTTCGAGTTATCCTTATAGATTTACGAGTTATCTTTATCTACCCCCTATTGAAATTGATAAGGGTGGGAAGGGTTTTCCCTTATTTTTCTCCAAAAAAATTTGGAGATTGTTGATCTTTCAATACTTCACTTTATCCAACAAGTATTTAGTATTGTATGATTTCTAAAGGACATAAATGAAACACTTCACTTTCATTTTAAAATAAGAGGGCTCGAAAAATATTCAAAGTCAGACAGATGGAAGTATGTAATGCAAAGTGAAACTAGTGACTAAAATTCTTGCAAATAATAGACTGAATCCCCTCATGAACCTCCTCGAGGGGAGCAAGAATCTAACTTTATTCTAGGCTAACAATTAGCGGATAATCCGGTAACAATTCAAAAGATGATACACAGTATGAGGAATAAAGGGGGGAGGAAAGGTTGTCTAGCTCTGAAAAGAAATCTTGAGAAGGCTTACGATAGAGTTAATTGGAGTTTTTTGGAAAAAATCTTACGGGCAGTGAGATTTATGAGTGCTACAATTTCAACACTCATTATGTATTGCATAACTTCAGCCCAACTCTCTTTACTTTGGAACGAGGAGAAACTGAGTCATTTCTCTCCCCACAGAGGACTTAGATAAGTGGATGCTCTCTCTCCTTATCTCTTTGTGCTGTGTATGGAGGTATTGGGACAAATAATTGTATCGGCATCAAGTAATGTACTTATAGTCAGTAGAAAGGAGTAAAAGTGGCAAGGAAATGACAACTATTTTACACTCCTTATCTCTCTGCGTTATGTATGGAGGTATTGGGACAAAGAATTTTTTCGGCATTAAGTAATGGTCAGTGGAAAGGAATGGACAATTATTGTTAAGGATTAAAATTCTACTATGATTAGGATTGTTATTATTATTATTTTGTTAGGATTCGTATCTCCTAAATCCATGTATATTTAGTTTCCTAATTATAGTTTGTTTAGGATTGGTCACACATGGTGACAAATATATAATGTATCCTATTTTACAATAATAGACAGAAAATAATAGATTTTTTTCCCCTGAAAACTTTCATGGTATCAGAGCCTTTGTCTAAACTCTTTATAATGAGTAACAACAGAAAAGAAGGTAGTAAAGTGAACAACAACATGGTAGAAGAAAGCCATGATCGTAGAATGAAGAAAAACGCTTACTATGTAGCGTTTTTAGATGGACCCGGACTTATTATAACAAAAGTCCAATTGATAGAGAATGAAAAAGACAATAATTACTCTGAATGGGCGAAAGCAACACACCTCACCTTACGATCAAAGAAGAAATTAGGTTTTATTGACGGACTAATTCCCATACCAGAAAATGACCCAGACAAAGAGGAAGAATGGTAGGAAATCAACACCCTCATAAACTCTTAGATTCTCAATACTATAGAGCCCTCGCTCCGATCCTTTATAAATTATTCTAAAAGAACAGACGAATTATAGAGAGATTTAAAAGAAAGGTTCTTGGTTGGAAACGGGCCAGAAAAATATGAGTTGAAGGCGGCACTAGCAAATTGTAAACAAGAAGGAGACACGATAAATGTGTATTTTTCACGTTTGAAAAAGTTATAGGACGAATTAGATAACTATTCTCAACTCTCATCAAGCATAGACACAAATCTTTTAACTATGATCATGAATGAAAGAGAAGAAGAAAAGGTGTTTCAATTTTTAATGGGTCTGAATAGCGAAATTTACGGTACTGTTCGCTCCCATCTAATACAATAAGAACCCATGCCAAAGGTAAGAACAGTTCTTGCACAAGTTTGTAAAAAGGAGCAGCATCGAAATCTCGCCAGCGCCGGCACGGCACCGCCTTCGCTATTGCTAGAACAGACTGCCAGTGTCAAACCCCCTCAAGTCAAATCTTTTTTTACACATTGCAAGAAAACTGGCCATGAACTTACTAGCTATTTCTAGCTAGTAGGTTATCCAGATTGGTGGCCCAAACAGTGGAATTCCAACGGCCGAGGATCTCCCCTTGGTCGCGGCAGCAGAGGACCATCGGCGGGAGTTGGGCGCGGCAGACCTCTTGGATGGCCTCCTTCTGGTCAGGTGGATACAGGGAACTCGCCAGGAGGAAGAAGGCCAGATGCCTGGGCCAACACAACAAGCGTCTGTGGCAGAAGAGAGAATTGTAGCGATGAGTTCGCTGGAGAAGAAGAGGGAGGCGTGCTCGGGCCAAATGGGCTAGCCGAACTGAACGGGCAAAACACAAGTACCAGTGGGCCGAATCTCTACAGCGGACCGAACTTTCCTTTTTTGATAGTTGACCAATGGTCAAAGCTGCTGACTACGTTAAATAACTCAAATACATCTCAATCCGAAAAATTATCTGGTATGAAAAATTTATGAATTCTGGATTCAGAATGTTCTCATCATATGACTAGTAGGAAAGGTTTTTTAAGTAATTTAAATAATGTATACCCATATACTATTGGCCTGCCTAATGGAGCTAAGGCAATTGCTCTACAAGAAGGAACGCCTCCTTAACTCCTAGACTTAAACTCCGAAATGTGCTTTTAATTCCCGAACTTAAATGCAACCTAATTTCCTTATCTCAATTGGCCCGAGACTTCCTTTCTGACAATTGTTGTGTTATACAGGACTGTATCTCGATGAGGTCGATTGAAGTGCGTGAACAGAGGAATGAGATTTTCTTCCACAAGGCGATGCCACAGTCAACATTATATGCTCTTTCTAGTACTGTTCAAAACTCTCGCACATTATGGCATATAAGGTTGGGACATCCTTCGGATTCTGTGGTGAATAAATTTTTGGGAATTTTTAAAAATTCTAGCACTAGAACTCTTCCTTTCAATATATGTTTGCAAGCTAAACAAACTTGTGATTGTTTCCCTTTAAGTGATAATAAAGCATCTGAAATTTTTGATTTAATACATTGTGTTTTGTGGGGGCCATACAAAACTCCATCTACTTTAGGTGCGTCATATTTCCTTACCATACTTGATGATTATTCTAGGGCTATTTGGATATATCTAATCTCTGAAAAATTGAAGTTGCGTCAATTCTAAAAGATTACTTTGCCATGATAAAAAATTAACTTCACAAAACCATCAAAGTAGTACAAAGTGACAATGCCACAGAATTTAAATGTTTAAAGACATATTTTTCAACTCATGGCATGTTGCATCAAACTACTGTTGCTGGCACCCCACAACAAAATGGTAGGGTTGAACGGAAGCATCGACATATTCTAAATATTGCTCGAGCTTTGCGTTTTCAAGCCAACTTGCCCATAAAATTTTGGAGAAAATGTGTACTCACTGCAGGTTATCTTATCAACCTCAAACTCTCCCCATTATTACATGGAACAACTCCTTATGAATTATTATATGGGAAGAAGCCATCTTATTCTTACATCAAAAGCTTTGGATGTTTGGCTTATGTTCATGATCATGGTTTACCAAGAGATAAATTCAGAGTGAGAAGTAGAATGTGTGTCTTCCTTGGATATCCATATAACAAGAAAGGTTGGCATTTTTATGAGTTGGAAGCAGAGAAGTTTATTTTATCCCGAGATGTAATTTTTGATGAAACAAGGTTTCCCTACCTAGAGCAATCTAATACTTCCATAAAAGCTACTAAATTCCAACAATTATACAATTTTGGAGAACTTTTGGCCTCTAAAGACAGGGTGAGTATAAGTCCCACAAACAAAATAACCCCACAAAACCAAACAGCCCAAATTCTAACCCAACAGCCAAACACTCAGCCCACCCCATTCCTATTTCAGCCTAACCCACAAAACATGCCAGCCCACCCGCGTACAACCCAGAACCTCACCCTTCTCTCCCAGCTGCGCGAGGCCCAAACCCACAGCCCCTTAGCCCAGCCGCTGCGCATGCCCGACCCACCATCTGCGACCCACCTGACTAGCCCACCACCCCTCCTTCTACCAGCCCAGATGCCTCTCCTTACAGCCTACCTGACCAGCCTAGCTTCTCTCCCTCTCGCGACCCAGCCTCGACTACAGCCCAACCACTACTTCCAGCCCCCCTCCAAGACCAATTTCAGCCACCAGAAAGGTTCACTTCCTTATCCGAAATCGCTAATAAAAAATTACAAGAAAATCGACAAAATATTGGAATTCGAAAGAGCATTAGAATGAAAAATATTCCAGTCCGACTCCAAGATTATGATTGCAATGCCATATGGAAATCTTCTATATCTCATTGCTCTCTCACCCTGTTCGGATCTCACAGGTACGTCCCTTTATCCTATAACACAATTTGTGGACTATAAAAAATTCTCTCCTTTGCATAGGCATTTTTTAGCATCTGTTGCCACAGAAAAGGAACCTACCACTTTCTCTGAAGCTGTCTCAAATTCTAAATGGCGCACAGGAATACAATAAGAAATTGATGCCTTAGAAAAGAATGGTACGTAGACGTTGACATCCTTGCCTCTTGGCGAACATACTCTTGGAAGTAAATGGGTGTATCGCATTAAATATAAAGCAGATGGTACTGTCGATCGATACAAAGCCCGCTTGGTGATTCTAGGCAACACACAAATGGCAGGCATTGATTTCACAGACACTTTTGCCCCTACTGCTAAAATGGTTACTGTTTGTACCTTACTTTCTGTTGCTACTGCTTGAAACTAGCATTCATCAGATGGATGTCCAGAATGCATTTTTACACGGTGATTTACAAGAAGAAGTATACATGCCCTCCTCACCTGGTTTTGCTCTTCTTCTAGTGGCTAGGTTTGTCTTCTGAAGAAATCTTTATATGGTCTTCGACAAGCCCTCAGGTATTGGTTCTCAAAACTGACTGCTGCTCTTCGTAAGTGTGGTTTTCTCAATCTTATGCAGATTATTCACTTTTCACATACTCACGGGATAATATTTTTTTATGTGTTCTCGTTTATGTGGATGATTTATTACTCACTAGCAATTCACTACCCTCAATAAATACCTTTAAAGCTTCCTTGAATAAATCCTTTCACATGAAGGATTTAGGTCCTCTTAAATATTTTTTGGGTATCGAAATTGCAAGAAATTTCTCGGGCTTATTTTTGTGCCAAAGAAAGTACACTTTGGAAATTCTCTCTGAGGCTGGATTATTGGGAGCTAAACCAGTTTCTATACCTATTGAACCAAATCATCAATTGGCTAAAGATACTAGCTCCTATTTTGATAACCCGCAACGATACCCCAGACTCATTGGCAAACTCATCTATCTTACTCTTACAAGACCTGAGCTTGCTTATTCTGTTCATACAATCGCTCAGTTTATGCATGCTTCTCGATGTGCTCATTGGGATGCGGCTTTACGGGTTGTTCGATACCTCAAGGGTAATCTTGGTCGTGGTATTCTTCTCCAATCTGATTCTTCTCCTTTACTGACGGCCTATTGTTATTCCGATTGGGCTACCTGCCCCATTACACGGTGCTCTGTTACAGGCTATTTGATTTCCCTCGGTGGTTCTCCTATTTCTTAGAAAACAAATAAACAACATAACGTCTCTCACTCTTCTGCCGAAGCCGAATATCGCTCAATGACGATGACTATTTGTGAATTAAAATGGTTATCTAGCCTTCTTCATGATCTTCATGTGTCTATCACGTGCCCTATTCCATTACATTGTGATAATCAAGCTGCTCTTCACATCGCCGAAAATCCTGTGTTCCATGAACGCACTAAACACATTAGAATTGATTGTCACTTTGTCCTTGATGCATTTCAGGCCAGCTATATTTCTCATTATTATATTCGAAGTGAATTTCAGCCGGTTGATATTCTCACTAAAGCTCTTTATCCTACTCAATTTCATTGTCTAGTTTCCAAGTTGGGCATTTCAGACCTTCATGCTCCAACTTGAGGGGAAGTGTTAAGGATTAAAATTTTACTATGATTAGTATTGTTATTATTATTGTTTTGTTAGGATTCATATCTCCTAAATCCATGTATATTTTGTTTCCTAATTATAGTTTATTTAGGATTGGTCACACATGGTGACAACTATATAATGTACCGTATTTTACAATAATAGACAGAAAACAATAGATTGTTTTCCCACTGAAAACTTTCAATTATTTCTCACATCTTTTTTGTTGATGATCTAATTTTGTTTGTGGAAGCATTTGTACAATAAGCAGAGCTTATGCAAAATGTATTTAGCATCCTTCTGCGAAGTGAGTGGGTGAAAAGTTAATATGGCCAAAAAAAAGTTCTTGAGTTAAAATAGAGTTGCTAGCCTAAGTGATACTCTCCAACAGAAATTTGGAGTTCCTATCTCTAAGGATCTAGGGTTTATCTTGGGATGCCCATCATATAAGAGCGTTTCATATGCATAAACTCTATGATTTCATTATTGCAAAAGTAAGGAAGAAGCTAAGCAGGTGGCAAAAGAAGACTTTTTTAATAGCAGCTAGATGTACTCTTATTTAGTCAATCATGGCCAGCATATCTTATTATGCAATGCAAATGATCAAACTTCCTTTGAAAATCATAAATACATTGGAAAAACTAAATAGATAGTTTTTTGGGGGCTACGAGAATACTAGACGAAAGCTATACATCCTTTAATGGAACAAAATATATACCGTCAAGAGCTATGGTGGATTGGATTTCAAGAATCTTAAGAACATGAATTGGTCATGCCAGACGAAGCTCACTCAGAGAATGCTATCTAAATCAAATCAATTATGGGTAAGGATATTGTGGGTAAAGTATGGCTCACCTCTAGTTGGCAATAAAACTGGAAGATAAGTCTCCTAAGTTTGGCATGGAGTATCCGAAGGAGTTGAGGTAATTAAAGGAGTGGCAAAAACATTAAATAGCCTTTCCACCTATCATGCTCTGGGCCCGCGGGATTGAGAGCATGACTCATGGGCCTAGCAGCACCCACGGGCCCTACTTGGCCAGCGTCCTCGCTATGCTAAAATAGATATCCCAAGGTGACCACAGGTATTTAGACACATGCTTATATAGTATACACACTTTTCATACATATCGCATGTAGGATTAGTGTTTCACACCATCAAAAAGAGAATACTAGATTACGCGTGAAAATTTTCAAATCAATTCTTTCCCCCCAAAAATGCTTTCTCTCTTTATACACATAATTTCTTCCTTTCTCTCTAAAAATCATGATAGTTATTTGAAGTAAAATATTAATAGTTTAGAAAATTATCTATTCGATACGATCAATTTTGAGGTAAGAATTAAAAAAATGGGGTAAAAAATAAAAAAAACGGTATGCCCCTTAAGCTATGTCCTGGTGCGAGTAGGGGAGACCTCGTGCCAGGCATTGGCGCACTCGAGGGGATTAGACCATTTTTTTGTTTTTTACTTTTTTTAAAATTTTTTTAATTATTAATGTTAATTATTTTTAATATATATTTTAGTATACGATTATGTTGATTTTTAGTTTAATATTACAAATTTTTGTGTTAGTTTATGTTAATACATACGTATATGTTATCATTTTTAATTTATTTTTAGTTCACAAAATGTTTAATTTTAATTATATAACTGTTGGTTTGTGTTACTTTTTAATATGTTTAAGTTTCCTAGAGATTAAACAATAATTATATTAATTAATATTTTTGAAAAAATACAATAAGAATTTTTAAAATTGTAATTATTTAAGTTATGCTTAAATAATAAAATACCCAAAAATATAGTTAAAATAATAACTTAAAAAAGTAATAATAAATAATAAGAACTGCAACTTAATAATTGAATAATTAAAAAAATATGAATAATAATTAATAATGTCATTAAGTTAAAAATTTAGATTAATAAAGTAATAATTATGTTGTTGTCTTAGTTTTGTTTAATAAAGTTGTAATATTATTGTATAACAGGAAAATGCAGATCCTGAAACCTTTGAGAAATTTATAGAAACGGAGGAAGAATATGTGGATCATAGTTATTTATTTGAAATCGATACATTATTAGATTCGAAAACGGATTTGGTTAATTGGGCAAGAAAAAGAGCGAAGATAGTAAATACATATCTTATTATTACACGGTACATGTAAAAAAGAAGATTTGATCGTCGACTGTATGTGACTCTTGGTTGCGAACGTAGAGAGAGAAGGAAAAAGAAAGCAAGGTTGGATGACGATGACAAAGACGAAGAAAAAGTCCCGGTAAAGCGCGGGGGTTCGTACGGAATGAGAAGTAGAATTGCCCCTTTCAATTGAAAGGTGAGAAATCGGCCTTTGGAATAATTGGAAATTATATGTAAAAGATGGGAGGCACAACTATAAGATAGGTGTTTATCCTCATGCACACGCTTAGGCGGCAAGGTTGACGGATGACCAGCTAAAGTTTCACTGAGAAATTTAGTAGGTGTCAAGTTGCTCCTCAGAATATTATGGCAAGTTTGTTAGAAAAAAATCCAGATTGTGCTGTGAGGTATGTGAGATTAATATTTTGTTGTTTGACTTAATTATTTAAGATTCATATGATCTTATATGATTTTTATAATTTATTAGCTCGCTTTATCTTAACTTTGTAGTAAACAAATTATATATAAGGTCTGTACAAAGATGAAGAAGAAGAGGATAGAGGGACGTAATACGGTAGAAGAAGTATTTCATCAATGTAATCAACGAGGATATAGGTGTTACTGGAGAAACTGTAAAGAAAACAATATCCTAACCTATATTGTTATTGTGCACCCAGTATCCATTCTTATGATGAGGTCATGGCAATTTGTCTTGATAATAGACACGACGTATAAAACGAACAAGTAAATTCCCTTTCTTTAATAGCATATTCATAAAATTGTAAGTATGTTCTTATAGTAGTTGTTGGTTTTATATCAGTATGTTCAGTTGATCTTCTTTTATATATTATTTTACTTAGTATTTTATTTTAAAAGTAAAGACATATTTAATTTATAAATGATTTATTTTCTTATTATCAAATTTATATTATATTATATTGTATTACTAGGTATACTATGCTGTTGCTTGAGGCTGTTGGGATGACTTCTACTGGAAAGACTTTCATCATGGCTACTGCCTTCATACAGAATAAGAAAGCTAAAACTTATGAATGGGTTCTGCAATAGCTTAAGAACTTATATTTCAAATCTCCCAAGCCTATCATGATTGTAACTGACACGAAGTCAGGTTTGATGCCAGTTATTTCTTTAGTCTTTAATAATTCTTACCACATGCTCTGCAGAAGACATATTGATCAAACTATTGTTGGAAAGTTAACTTTGAAGATTAGAAAGGATAGAGCAGAATTGTTTGTAAATACTACATGACACAAATTAATTAGCTCCTCCAATGAGTAGGAGTATAATGAGAGATTAGAAAATTAGAGACCAATTGGCATAGAATGCAGTGGTTCTTAGGATACTTGTTTGATGAATGGTTAAATACATGCGCCCATGAGTTTGTCAGAGTTTGGAAGGGTAGGTTTTTGCATTTTAGGTCGGAGACCACAAATCGGGTCGAGAGCAAACATACACTGTTGAAGGGATGGATCTCAACAAGACACGACGATTTAGACACGATTTTTCTCCGGATTGATTCTTTGATTGAGGGACAGATTGATGAGATAAAACCACCCTTCAAAATTCCCGATTAAAAGAGAAAGACAACGACAGGAGTAATCCAATAATAGCTCAGATGTTTACAATATAAGCTATTTGGTAGTGAAAATTATTAAAGATGAGATAAGGAGAGCCCTTAAGATCCTCTCTGACCTAGAGAATCTATGCAGACACTGAGTTAGAACGTCATACATACTCCTTGTTCATGTGAATTACTCAAACAATACCAGATGTACATTTCACTAAGTTGGAGCATGTTCACCTCTTTTGGAGGTCACACGAAATAAATGGGTTATCGGGAATAGAAGGACAATAATATGCTCAAGAGAGTGATCTTTAGAAACATTTGCAGGATTTTACGAGTATTCTTTAGGAATTCTCTACAATGCCACCATTCGAGGTTCATATATCTAAAAAAGCTTTTAAATATTAATTTAAAATTTATATTTATATGATTTTAATTTAGAAATGCATAATGCAAATGGTATATGGATGCTTTAATACGTTATGTAGTTTATACTTATTATAGGTTACTGAGTTGCATCGAGATGCCCAAAATAGCTTACATCCTGTTATTCCGTTAAATCTAGAAGGTCCATTTTCGAGTGCTCCACCCACAGTCTTTAGCAAAGGGCGACGTAAGACAGACTCTACTAAGAGGGATAAATCACATTGGGAGCACATACAAATTGCCCGTGCAACAATCAAGAAATCAAGCTAATCTGGATCAGGATCAGATTCGGGATCGGAGTTTGGTATGAGTTCCTGTGGAAGAGTGAGGCTGCCACGTACACTTGGGGGTCGAGGTAGAGGCTGGAGTAGGGGATAGAGCTCGGGGCTATCATCTGTGTCAGTCGAGGATACGTCGATTTCCTGTGAGTTCCCTTATACATGTGCTTTCTACAAATTCATTTTCCCTTGCGAGCTAGGATAGCTACACGATTTTGCCATTTTATTTAGTGTTAGACCACGTCGAAGACATGATTGTCATTGGACATTTGACAGATAATGAATACTTCATTGCAGTAGTTTTTCATTTAAATTTACGCATTTTTTGTGATTGTTTATTCTAACATCTTTATTATTTATTTTTTTGTTGTTTTGTTGCAGCTACACATGAAAAATAACTTTCCCTTGCCGCTTATATACCAACAGTGGTCGTGGTGGTGTCAGAGTAATGTAAGTAGCTAGTGTGTCCCTCTGAGTAATCGTTTAGCAGAGTGGCAAAAATTGTATGTTACTGAATTTTCTCCAGAATATGGTCCTCCTAATTTAAATGACATATTAACTGTTATAATATTATTTGTTAGCAGAGTGGCACTATTGATGTTTTAATTATTATTACTCATCGCATTATTTAATTTTTTAGTATATGAGCGATCCGAATGAAAATAAATATATGCAATAACAAATACATGCTAAAGTGAGTAGGAGTATAACATAAGAAATGCATAATAAAGGACCGTGATAAATGAAGCTGAAATCTAAAAACGAAGGTCTCAATATATATATATGGACAATCCGAGGATCTCTAAAAATCTCACATGACTAGTACCCACATCCTCAGGAACATCATCGTCAATTAGGGCTGTAAATGGGACAGGTCTTACCCGTACTCGCGTGGGTCTGTACCCGTTTTAGCGGGTAAGGTTTAAATTTTATACCCGCGAACCCATACCCGTATTTATACTGCTATATGGGTCTGGACAGGGTATGGTGATGTCCGGACCCGCATACCCGTAGACCCGTTTTAATAGAATAATAATATATTATATATTATATTAGATGGAAGGTATTAAAGATATATAGAGAAGTCTGGCTGAGTGGTTAGGGAGGGGAAGTTAAAATCATATTAGCTTGGTAGCGTAGGTTTGAATCTTGCTATTGCCAACCTTTTTCCTTTTCTTCTTTTCTCTTCTTTTCCTTTTCTCCTTTTCTCTTCTTTTTCTTTTCAGTCCTTTTATCTTGTTTTTTCTCCTTTTCAGTCATTTTCTCTTTTTTTTCTCCTTTTCAGTCCTTTTCTCTTTTTTTTTTCTCCTTTTCAGTCTTAAATAGAATCTCTTTATTTGATAGATTTGGCCCAACTAACCTCTTTCGAATTATTTATGTATTTATTTATTTTCAACTTTATTTCAAATGTCATTTCACAAATAATTTATTTTTATTAAATATAAAAATATATTCTTTCATCCCGTGTAAAAGCAATTTATGATAGTATTATTTTTGCTCATAGAACTGCTGAAAATATAGATCATAACAAAAAGGACAATCTTTTTCTTTATTTTTCTTTTTCGTTCTCTATCTTATATACTACTATTTGACTTATCTATTAGGCGACATCGTATTCTTACATATACTCTTTGCTCAAAGGTTGTCCAGGAATTTGGATTACAGACTGAAATTATTATAGTTAAAGGGGTCTATATCCCTATTCATTTATGTGTATGTTAAATGATTATACTTGTTGAAAGAAATGTTGAGGAGATTATGTTAATCATGTTAAAATTTTTAATTTAGGATTATACATTGTTTTATATATTTTTGTTTAACAAGGAAAAAAAATAAAAAAATATCATACGGGTATGGGTATACCCATACCCTACCCTAAACCCTGGAGGGTTGGGTCTGTGTCCAAAATTTTATACCCTGGAGGGTATGGGTCCGGGTCTGGGTCAAGTTTAACTATAAGGGTACGGGTCTGGGTCTGGGGGTACCCTAAGGGTCTGGACCCATTTACAGCCCTATCGTCAATATGTGGATCTAATGCATTAAGGACCACAATAGCTAAAATGTGAGGATGTAATTGTTAGAATATGCCCTAGACCAATTAACTTACATTTATTATTTATGAGGCATGTATTTGGAATTGTATTTTATGCTCTTGGTCATCAAGTATGTGATTTGATAGTAAAACCCTTCTTGCTGATAAAAATACTATTCTTATTTGTTCCTAGTTTTATCACATCTTGTATTATTAAACTAGTATGAAGTTGATTGATGATCAAGTTTTACTGATCATGAATATGAGATATAAAATCAATTCATAAAAACATATTAAGAATATTGTATTGGACACCCAAAGTGAAAAAGAAATATTGCATGGGCTTAAGTCATAAATATTTCTTCTCAGTTATATGTTTGGTGTCCTTTGACCTAATGTTTCTAGTGATTTTTGCATGGGAGGAAAATATGTTTTGACATAGTCAAACATCACTTTTAATTAGGTGATTATTGTGACTATTGGTTGGGGTATTTTCTTGGCATGGCTTGGATATTAGAGACAGTGAAAGGGATTTGTCCCTCTCTTACTAGAGAGAGATATCCATGGCCCCATGATAAGGAAGACTAGAGAATATGCATGGCAAGGCTTAAATAAGTATTAATAAGGTGTTATTAATATTATTTATGGGAACAGTCTACCTAGTGATCAAATAAATGGTTAATTAAGTTTTATAAGGATGACTCGGTCCATGCCTTATACTTAATTAGGATATCGTGTGACAAAAGGACTAAATCTTAAAAAACTAATGTTAGGTTATTATTTCTTTTACTTAACTTGTGTAAGCATAATGTCTTGTTAGAGGCCGCTTATGTTTTGTGAATAAATGTCTAGGACATTTTTCATTCACTGCCAATATTAAGTGAACCTACACAGTCACACGCATAGATGATCTTGTGAGGAAGATGTTCACCTTCAATGAATCTAGAACATGCCTAGATTCGTTGAACGTATACAAAAGGAGAATCAGATTCCATATTATATTTATTTGGTAAGTTAATAAGTAACTAATTTGATTTATCCGATAAATGAAATTAATTATTTAATATTATTCATCCAACCGTTTGATGATTATAGGAATAGACGAACGAGATTAAAACTGTCATCATATGGCAATTAGGGTTTTGAGATTGACAGCTATAAAATGTTATGTTAACCTTTACTTTGTAGCCATCTTCATCCTATTAAAAACAAAGGCTTACCATAGAACGGTGATAATAGTATCTAGCCTCCCTCTCTCTGAAAATTCCACGAATTACCAAATAGTCAGGATTTGTTCTGAATAGTTTTCAAAACACCGAAGGGGCTAGCATTCCGATCGCTTGCGGAAGAGTTCGTCACGTGGATACCAGTAGAGGGTGAAGTGTAAATAGCAGTGCCTCCACTCCTAATGGCAGAAAACATCGAGGTAGTTTTCTATCCAATCGTTTTTTCTAGTATATGCGGATCCTATTGGCGGTTTTTCGTAGTTTTAATTTTTGTTTTTTCTACGTATTCCAACAGTAACAGGTAAAAACTGAGTCGGAATGAAGTCTATCGGGATTCTAAATCCGCGAGTAGGCCCAGAATAGATACCAATCCATATAACAAGCCATAATAGCGTAAAGAAGCATCGCAAGCCGTCTCATATACTCCGGATCTATACACTGGCTTACTATGTCATCCAATATGCTGCTACAAATATGTGCTCCACGATATACCTAACTTTCATACTAGCCGATCGATGATGCTTGTGTGGCACAATAATACGAGGAGTGGGAATGCCCTGTGACCGACCGAACTACCATATAAACCTTTCAGGCATGTGCGGCTCCATAGTATCGAAAAAAGATTTTGCTCTATGGAATGTGGCAAAAATCGTACTCCTTCTATCTCCTGAGCCGTGTACGGTGTCCACTGAACCTCAACTGTTCTTATGGTATCCAAATGCAGACGGTAGTCTAATGCAGAATTGAAATGTGCCATCCTCAACAGTTCTAATTGCTAGATATATGGACTGCGGGCAACTGCACCAGGTCTCATCGGTGATGCAAACATGGGAAGATGAAGCTATATCCATGCCTAAAAAAATAAAAGGTCATATAAATATTAATATAATATAAATATGAATTAGGAAATGTCAAAGCTTTAGTATGTTAAATAAATCAATATACATACCTCCAATAGTGAGTGGCAGCCCCCTAAGTCTCTCACTCAGCGTGTGACGCCTGACCTAGATTCTTGTAATGCCACGCTAAACTGCAGCACTCCAAGCCATATTACTGCACTCCGAAGGTTCTTCACTAAAGGACATAGATGTTAAGTCTCTGCGCCAAATGACAACGACAATATGTCCGTCGTATGATGGCATGATCTTTGGATTATCTGGACCTCCAAGAGCTGGTCCTCTCTGTATCCAAGAATCATCATCAGCCTTCTTTGCCTTCTTCTCCCCAACACTCGAACCCTCAACAACGTCAAGCTCAGTACAACATACGTCGTCCTGATGAAGGTCAGGACTGTCTGACAAATTCCATCACAGATCTCGCTATATCTCGTAAAAACCCGACTCATTTCCCCGTCCCAAACCTACTCACTGATGACAGTGGCGAACTCAATAATCGTTCCCCAACCCCCTATATCCATGTCCTCTCTCTCGCCCTCTATATACTTCGAATCATCCTCTAACTCGTCTACCTGAATATCCATGTCATCTCCCCCTACCTGAACTGTCTCCTTGCCACCCTCATCCCCACCATACTCTCCCTACCCAGGTGTATAGGAAGACATATGTCCAGAGCTACTATAATAATTTATGTATTGGCTATTGTAGAGGGAAACATTTGGAAATCTTGACAACCCGCGTGCGCCGCTAGAGCTCCAACAGCTGATTGACATACCGCATGTTCCCATGTCCGCAAACAGCTCATCTGCAAATGACGAACCCAACTGCGGACCTGAACCACCAATACTAGTAATACCTGGGTGCTGTACGAGAAGGTGGTAATAACTATGAGTAGATGACTCGTACGGATAATAGGAAGATGAGGGTGGGCGGTGATAAGGAGGCACTGCAGATGACTGACATGGTAGTGGTGTATAAAGGTCTTGAGGCATATGAATCCTACTCGGAATAGAAATAGGCTGGATCAAAAACCCTAGACTAACATGATCAACAAGGACAGGAGTAGTACGTATGTCAGACAGGTTATGCCTACCTCTCAATCCCAGGGATAAAGCTGTGACAGTACGACCACTCCTATCTGCTACAGGCCCTAAATCATCGTCTCTACTGCTCACGATCAATCTAAATGTATTTTAAAATAACCATAAATAATTATTATTTATTATTAAATTATTATATTATTATTTAAATTATTATTATAATTTTTATTATTAATTATATGTTAAAAGTAAATTTATTCAATTGTAATAGACTAAATTATTAATTATAATAAATTTTATTATATTTTATTTCTCACCATTTTTTTCTTATTAGGAATTATCATAATATAACTTTACCTAATTAAATTACATTCAATTTTTAGTGTAGGGCTAACTAACTAAAATTATTATTTCCCTTAATATTATTAAATTAACTTTCATATTTTATTATTATTTCATCTTTAATTTTTTAAAGGTAATCTCTAAACTAATAATAATTAAATAATTAATAATCATTGTAATCATCTAAAATTAATAAGTAATTAAATAATTCACAATAAATAAAACATTAACAATTAAATAATTCATAAACATTATAGAGTAATCGTAAATATTAATAAAATTAACAAGTTACATAATATATATAAACAATTAGGACATTACCAAATTTAATCAACAGTAACATATACATATTATAATATAAAATTAACTAAAAATTAAAATAATGATGTAAAAAATAATTAATATAACAAATTAATAAAAGGAAAACAATACATTTTAAAAAATAAAAAATAAAAAATTTTCCTTCACGCCAACCTTTTGCGTGACCGTCTTGCACCCAGCACCAAGCCTTGGCGCAAGGTACTTTCGGTTCACGTCATTACTTGGCACAGGCGACCGGAAATCGATTAACTCCTCCACGCTAGTCCTTGGCGCCATAATCTACCACCTGGCACATCACGCATTCGGTCCGCGCCATCGGCGCCGGCGACCAGGATACAACAACGTCAAGTAATAATTTTTCATCTCCGGTACATTTTTTTAATTTTTAAACTGCCAAAAATGTAAATAAACAAGTATAGAACGATATACCAACCTTTTTTACGATTTTTAACGGTTGAATTTGACCGGATCGTCATTTGAAATTTTCGAAGATATTAAGAACTTAGAAAAAAGAGAAAGTGCTTAGTTAAAAATGAAAATTTTTCGTGCGTAAATTTTTTTATTTCGATACGTATTTTATCAACCCGGCCAGAAATGGCCTCAAGGAGTTGGCTATTCTCATGGGGCAGATGTAATCATGGGACGGAATCAGTGCCGCATCAGCATGCACTGAGAGACTGCCCAAGGGCATCCCTGGCTTGGGAATGACTAGTGCTGAAATATAAATGGAGGGAGTTCAAATTGGAGTCTAATGTGATGGACTATAATCTTACCCAGAATTATGATGATAACTTCAGCCCCCTTTAGTGGCAACTCATCTTCAGGGAAACAATTTATTGTCTTTAGTTATGGAGGAATAGATTCTCCATTAGGGGGAGATTAATATCACCTCCTTTTGTCCTAGCTAGAAATATTTCGATTAGGGTAATAAACAGTTTCCAATGCTTTTTGCTTTCCCCACCAACAAACATAGCCCTCAAGCTTCAGACCTCTTCATTCCACAAACTAAATCAAACTTAGAGCTTCAACTATTACCAAAAACAACTCAGTACCTGCCATTTTTTCTCTTTCAAAGCTATATTTCTTTGATTAATTCAATGCTGCAATCAGTATTATTCCATAAGTGACCATCAATTTTAAAGCCATTTGTAATTTCAATCGTTGCTCGAATTTCTGGTTTTTTCATTTCTTCAGTTTTCTTTCTCCTTTTGTTTTACAATCGATCACATGGCTATACTATTTTAAACTTCATGATTGGTTCTCTTTTATTTACTAAGTAATAGGTTTACAAGATTTATACTTAGATTAGAATTTTGGTTAATTTTCCCGCAATAATTGGGAGTACTTTACGTTTGAATTGTCTTTTTCCATTGCAACCATGGGAAATTTTGATCATCTAAGTGAAAAGTTGTGGACAAGCTAACAAAGATCTCAATGGGAACCTTACAAATATTATACATACAAGTGCTCAAACCTTATTCAGAGGCTTCCCTATATTCTGCACTTTATCTCCCACGATCTGGCAATCAAAACCTTCCCCATATTGTGCACCTTTATCTCCCACGATTTGGACAAACATTTGCGAAGTGAGATGGATCACCACAGACAAAGCACCTTCCAGATATAGGTTCACCTGTTGCAGAGACAAATGCATTATTTGCATGTGCTCCTCTCCTGCTGCCACGACCACCTCTCCTGGTACTGGTAGGATTAGAGGCTGAACGGCTCATATTTGTATGAGGGGGGGCACTTCTATCCCCACTCAGGCTATCTTCCCATCTGCATAAGAGAGAGACCATGAATCAGAGACAAGAAGTTATGCCACAGAAAGTTTAAAATTTTATTGCACTCAAGTCACCAAGAAGAAACGTGAGTTTTCAACGTTAAACTCTTGAAAGTTTCATTTGGTTGCTTCTATGATTATAATTTACTATTACTCTTGGTTAACGTTTACTGCTTGATTGAAATGAGCTATTCTATGATCTCATTGCTGATGAAACTTGAATTCTCTTTATGAATTTCCAATCCAGTCATGCTGCACAGTAATAAATGAAGCATAAAAGACAATAGGTCCTTCCGCCTTCCTATTCTCTATGATACCCCTTAAACTAGTTGCTTTTTACTGAACTAAATCAAGAACGGTATGCCACCTGCCAGAAATACATGTAACTGAGCTATTTGGATTTCCTGACTGGTACCAATATTTTTGGATAGTATTGGTACCAGGTCAAAACACTTCAAATTGATTAGAGGAAGAATCATGACACAGAATTCTTAGGGAAAACATTCACATAAAAGGAAAACAAGGTTGACATACACAAAAAAGTTGCAGGCCTGCGACTGACAAGAATAAAATTTTCTTCCTCTGTTGTTTGCTGTATTGGCAGTCCTCAAAACACAAGATGCCCCACACGAGTTACAAGGGATTGAAGATTCTCCTGAAAAATTTACAAAGTAATAGATTGATTAGAAATACCACCAAACCTCCAGATATAGAAATCTGCTCTACGAGCAATACAGTTTCGGACAGTGCCCTACTTTCCATCAGAGCTTAGACAAGTCAGGACTTCCAAAATAGGAAATTTAGGATTTAGTCGTTTACTCATAAGCTATAAAACAATGTCAAGGAAACATATAGCCTCATTGACACAAAAGACAGTAACTCCAAATAAAGGAAAAACACTGACGATGCTCTGCATCAGAGATCCAAAATATAGGTAAGCAGCTTCCACCATTGTTACTTTCTCATTTCTGATTTGGAAAAGCAAATCGAATCAATGAAATGGACTCTACAGGTAATAGGTGATTCTTTAAACAATTATCCTTTAGTATAGCACTTCATTACATTTGATTCCCATATATCTTGGCATTATGTGTGATCATAGAGGTCCTAATGCAATTTGCACAATGATCATAGACATTATTGTACCTGCCAAACCATTTTCTGGGTTAAATTCCCTCGTTCTAGCAGTTCTACCACGAGAAGCCTGTGATGGACAAGTATCGGAAAGATGTCCTGTTTGCCCGCAATGTGTGCAAGCCATCCACCCTCCAGAACTGCGGCGTTGACCACTGTTGGAAGATGTAGGATTACCCTGTCCTCTACCTGGGAAATGATGAAGAAAGCAGTTAAGTGAGCCAAACTAGATCAACCACAGACACTTCTTCTCTTTTTTTTTTTTTTTTTTTTTTGGTAATTCAACCACAGAAACTAGGTTTCAAAAGAATTGTTGTCATTCACTGCACAAATTCATTAGTCTTCCTGCAATAATGATAAGGCCTTTGTTTTGAAAGGATCAGAAAACACATAACTTCCCAGCTACCAGAACCTAAAATTTATTGGGGTAGATCTAGATGTATTTAGTTTTGTACAGAACCCAACAAAGTTCAACTTCATCATACTTACCAAGAAGTTTGAAAAAGACTAGTTAATGCTTCAGAAAGTTGCAATACTAAAACCCTTCTAAACATCTTTTACCTGTTACATATGAAACCTTTCCTAGAGGACTCTCCAAGAAAGGAGGATGAAGTTTTCTAGATAAGTTTCAAAGCAGCAAAGATCTACATTTACATGCTTCGAGATGCTCCAGTGAAGATAATAAGCTTTAACCAACAATTCAAATAATTTTACTGTTTCTAAAACTCTCTCCAGAGAAGATGCTCTTTTGAAATGTCTCCACTTGGAGACAACGTACTTCTTATGGCTCAGTCTCTAAAACAAACAAGCTGATTAAATGGGTATCCTTGAATTTCCCAGGGAAGTCTCATCATATAGACATTGTAGGTATTTCTTCTTAACATGGCTCATGAAACACATGAATTGCAATAGGTTTGAATACTCCTTGTAATATAAGATACTAGAGCCATTTTTGTTTTATAATATAAGATACTTTACACTTTTCCAAGACAATTCTTCCTACAATACTCCTTTCTCTTAATTTATTTCATTCTCTCTCCTTTCTCTGTCCTTAGTCGTTAAAAGATGTAACATAGTTTTTTTATTCAAATGTTCCATGGTTTTAGTATCCTTACTATGTGAGAAATCTCCAAAGTATCTCATATTATGAAAAGGAGGGAAAACCATCTAAAAGCATAAAACCTGTGGTAAACAGGTATATAAATTATATTTGTGGAAACTGAACTGTTGAAAACAGGCTTGGGCCTAACTCCACCTCCAAACGTACCTCAAGAGGGGGAGGATTGCCAAGTTTATAAGGAGTTCATTACTTCACTAACTAACTAATGTGGGATTCTTAACACACCCTCTCATGCCCAGGGCGAGGGATTGGAGTATGAATGTGGAAGGACTAGACATCTACGGGCGACCCAATGTTGGACTAGGCGACTCTAATATCATATGTTGAAAACAGGCTTGGGCATAACTCCACCCCAAAAGATATCTCAAGCAGGAGAGGATGTACCAAGCTTATAATCTTTTTGTTCACTAACTAGCCAATGTGGGATTCTCAATATGAACAAATCTAATTGGTAAGCATTTATCATGACCAAATCCATAAACCAAGGACAAAGAAATTCCTCATTGATACTGGCTAGGGATGAATGTGAGAGGTACATAAAAACTAGGATAGACAACCATACTCTGATATGGAACAAATTCTAGTTCTAAATTGTTTTAGGTAGATAAGAAAGCCAACACAATTAAAGAATGCCAATTTTTCAAATCTCACAGATATGTATGGTCTGTTTGCATAAAGTTTTTCAGGTACAATATCATGATTTTTTTAATTCAAAATGAGTGTGTAGTGATATTTATCGTCCAGAATTAATCAAGTATCTATGATGGTAAATGCTTTTTGCTAACAAAATAACTGCATTTCTAAGCCTGATTACTCTCTTTATTAGAGACTTCAATACCAAGAAAGTGAAAGCATCCACTAACCTGAAACTAATATTGAACCTAAAAGCTTGACAATGTTATATGTCATAAATCGGGTTTAGGCGAAAGGTGCCTCAAGAGGAGGAGGATTGCCCAAGTTTACAAGGAGTTTATTTATTGTTTTAGCTAATGTGGGATTCTCAACACACCCCCTCACGCCCCAGGTCTGGTCATCTAGACAGAACTAGACATTTGCAGGTGACCTAACACGGGTAACCCAAAATTAGACTAGGTAACTCTGATACCATGTCAAAATAGGGTTTGGACCTAACTCCACCCCAAAAGGTACCTCAAGAGAAGGAGGATGGCCCAAGCTTATAAGGAGTTTATTTATTCTTTTAGCCAAAGTGGGACTGTCAACATTATAGAAGAAAAAAAAAAACACCACTCCCTAACCATGATAAAAGAAATTGTTGAATGTTTTCATGCTACGTGATTGAGATAGTGAGTGTTCATTAGCACAAGGATGGAACATATAGATGCTGACAATGTATACACGTATCAAACACCTTTTCGGCTATATAATACTTGTCTGAAATTTAGTAATGATGCTGAAGTTCAACAAATGAATATCAAACACTTGGAACAAAAGTATTCAGATACAAAGAATACAAATTCATCCTTCAGCATGTAAGGGACATAGGGACATTATTTTGCTTCTTTTTGACATACTCCCAGTTCACAAATATGTTGTTTCTATTATGCTTGTGCATTCTGATGGTATATACCACCAGGATTAGTACCGAGAAAAGCAGGCTGAATATATCGATGATTTTGTTTCATGAATTGCCCAAAATATGGCATTAACTTAACTTCTATCAACCAAACCACGACTCACAGAAAGCAAAGCATAAATGCAAAACACTTCATATCCTCCTTGACCGCAAGACAAGTTTCAGGTGCACATTTATGCATACAAGTTATTAAAAGGAGCACTGAAAATTACAAAAGACAATTATATGAAGTCATTACCGAGTGCATACCAGGTATAGAAGAAGCATTTCGCGAACCTGTTCCACAAATTTCCACCAGCTGTCGTAGAGTAAAATCACAGCCCCCAATACAACCTAACAAAGTTTTGGAGATCAGCATCATTTTAGATCAAGAAAATGCTTGTTATGTTCAAACTGAAAAGAAAGTATTTCAGAGATATATTTCTGTCCGAACAACTGTATGACCATAAGTAAAGCTGTGGATATTACCATACAGGAAGTCAACATGAAAGGGCAAGCACTTTGGTTGAACTATTTAACATTCATGTCATGAATCTATGCTTGCTCAGACGAAGTTAATGTTCTCTCAGTGGCGGAGCTACATATACTTAATGAGGCACAAGACCCCACTGAAATGGAAAAATCGTATGTGATGATTAAGTGTGCACCTGCTTCTATTTTAATTGTGAACCCACTTGCCCCCAATAATACTTTAAAAAAAATTATGTCAAGAAGTTGGAAACTCCCCCCTTTCCACCCACTATGCAGATAATAATGTTTCTAAGGAAGATTGCTTTGGATAATTGGGAAGATGTGTTATTTTGGTGAAAAAAGCTTTCTTTAGATAGTTTAGGAATTTGAATGACTTATTGATGCATCACTTGATTTTATTTTCTCTTTAGCTTGAGACAATGTAACAAGTTTATGAATTTCTCTAGTGTTGGATTTTTACTTAATAACGGAATTTCATAGTTGTTTTTTAATTAAGTTATAAATGTTTAATAGATGTAAGAGACCTTGTGCTCCTTAGCATGACCATGTTATATCCCGTGGATTCAGGCTGTGATATTTAGAATGTGATATTTAGAAAATGATGAAATGTATAGGGGGGTCTAAGCATCCATGTTTACCCTAGGATATCCATTTTTTCATAATAGGGACGGCTGTCAAGTTGTGGGCCATGGGTGGTACGATGCCCATAAGTCGCGCTCCCAGATCCACAGGCACGGGGCATAAGGTTATGGCAGTAGAGAATGGTTATGGGCCAAAAACGTGTGCTGGATGGGAACCACCTCTAAAATTCCACACCAACAAACTGGTCCTGGACTAAATGTAAGCACTATGTCTCGCGTGGTGGAAGCTACCTCTAAAATCTCAGACCTGTGGTCTAGTCCTAGGCTAAGTCTAAGTGCCACACCATGTGCAGTGAGAGCCACCTCTAGAATCCCATTGCCCTAGTCTAGTCCTAGGCTAAGTCTGATGGGACGCCTACCAAGCACACTAGGGTCTTAAGCCAGGTGAATGTGATGTCTCACATGGGATAAGTGTGAGAATGATGGAATTTATAAAAACATGGGCCTAGCATCCAAGGTTACCTTAGAATATCTATTTTGGAATAATGAGGATAGTTTCCAAGTAGTGGGTTATGGGTGCTGTCATGCCTATGAGTCGGGCTCTCGAGTCCACAAGCACATGGCATGACACTAATATAAGCACTACCTTGTGGAATTAGCAATAAGCCCCTTCAATAGTGTTTGAATCAATCATAAGCTAGATATACTTCTTTCCTCTCCACAACATATAAGTCTAAAAATTGCATTATGGGATATAAAAGTTTCATGAACTTTTCATAAGTTGTCTGTCAACGTGTATACTGAACATTAGTCACTTGGATTAATTTCTAGACTTCTCCCTCTAGTTCATTCATATCACTTTTCGTAATATTCATCATAAGTATAAATTATATAATACACAAGTAGCATCTATTATTTAGAAAAATTTTAAGGCCACCTACGATAATACAGAATAGCAAAGGTTCCAGATGGTTTCTTAGGTTGGTTCAGTTGAAAAGTTCATGGTGAATTGTCTACCAGTTTGTAGTTCTTCCCATTGAGCTCTCTTTATTTATTCTTTTTTTTTTCCTTTTTTTTTTTAAACAAAGAAAGGGTGACTTGAGCTTCATTAGGGTTGCCACCATGTGAACCAAATGAAGTGCATGTGATCAACTAGATTAAGTTCACATCCGCCTGTATTATTTGGAATAGCTTCAAACATTTGAAATTTTGCAGGAAAATAGCCTAGTAGCAAAAGAAGGCACAAACATTAGAATCATACTTAGCCCTCACATCCAAGGTTCAACTTGAAGTACAAAATTAGATCATTCTACAACTAGAAATAATAACCTGAACAGAACATGATAGAAAACATGAAAACTCAAGAATGAAAAATATAATCTGAAAAAAAGAATTTAAGTTTACCTAAGTGATTGACATCATAATTAGGAGGTATTTCCAGCTGACGGAACTTAAATTGAATCTTGAAAATAGGTCCTGAAAATAGTTCACATAAATTTGTACAGATTAATTCAGAACAAGTCATTTTCATGACTAAGATGTATCAAAATACTACATTATCAAGAATGTCCTCACTAATCCGTTATGTATCTCACAATCTACTGATCGAGGAAAGCAACCTGGAGTACAGGCACTGCAAGTATTTGTGGTAACAACAGCTTCGCATATGGAACTAGGGAGCCAGACAACATTCCTGCACTGAATAGAGCAAACAAATACAAGTTATGCAGAGGAGAAAAATGTTGTGTGGAAAATAATTAGCATATGTATCTAGTCCTTGCATTGCGAGAAGGAATTCCATCTCAAGCATTTGACTCTTACATGATATTCCATCAGATTATCATAAATTGCTTAAACTAATGGAATAAAACTTAGTTCTTTCAACTCTAGGTTCAATTTTTTCTATCATTCCTAAACTTAGAAAAAAGCACATACTTGTGGGTAACCCAAGCATCCAACCATGAAATTTCCATCCTGCACAAAAGGGAAAACAATTCTTTCAATATGAGAGGAAAGAGTACAACCACAAGAATGAACAATCTGTAATAGAAGGGTGAAATCAAATGTGATAGCCAACTTCCTTGGATGTTAACAGGAGTTGAGATTATTTTATGTACGACCAATGAACATGCTGCTTTAGTTTTTCTCTACTCTCCTTTCTTAAATCTAAATCTTCTTTCTAAAGTCAGGAGTTTGATGTCCAAGGTTTGAACCTAGTTTAAGCTTATTGTTCCCTAACTCAGACTTCTTGATCTTGGATTTTTCCAAGGATTGTATAAAGGGTTGTTCATTATGCTAAAGATTTCAAAAATACTATAAGAATTTCTCGATTCCTTGAACCGCCAAGATTAACAACAAACTCATGGCAAAGTTGGAATATGGTTTTCCTAATAACCTAAATAACTTGAGATTATTGGATAAGATTCTAAGGACACAAGAGGAGTCCCGAGCTCTTAGACAAGAGGTTAAAAAATAATTATAATTTGGAGCAATCAAAAGGTCAATAGAGTACAATTGCAAGGAAATACAGTACGTGGCCAAATGGAGAAGATTTGACAGCTCAAAAGACTAAGACTCAACACTTTGAATTCAAGTGAAACATTTGACAAAGTTAAAAGGTTACAAACAAGGAAGAGGCCTTCACAACATTTGTTAAGGACATCTTGAAGTTTCTACGGTGGTATAGCTTGTTTCAAAATGAGTTCATTTGGTCTTCCAAAAATTGGCACAAAGTTAGTGTTTAAGGAACTCGTTTCCATCTTGACACTCTTTGGTATTTTGACCATAACAAAAGCTACAGATATCCAAATGATGTGATTCAGGTTGTTCCGGAAAGCAAAGAGAAATATCTACAAGTTTTGTGAAGGCCAGAAGAGCTAATTCGGTTGTCTGAACAGCCGGCACAGGTGTTTTCTGCCCAAATCAGGGCATGTCCGCCAGCTTTAAGTACTCTGTACCTATTCTGCTTTTGATCAATTCCAGACCTATTTTAATCAGCTTTCAAGAACTTTTAATATGTAATTTAGTGGCCCATGTCCCATTAAGACTTGTTTAGTGATTAGGGTGAAGAATAGGATGCTTGTCCCCGATAGTTCATCTTATTCTCATGTAACGCCCAACTTTGATGAAATTTGAAATTGAGAGAAAACATTTTAGTGTTCTTCGGTTCTTCAATCTTGTTCTTCAATTCTTTAGGGTTTGATCATTCCTTGAATGAATTTGATTGGGAAAACTTGAATTGGAGTATTTTAGGGTTCCACAATTGATCATTAAGTCCAATGTTCAATAAGTTATTGGAAGCTTGTCCTCCTAGGGTTAATTGAGCTTGGTCCTTTGATTGTGATAATTGGGTTCTAGTTGCTTAGTTCTTCTATGGTTTTCTTATTCAATTGAAGAAGATCCATCACTCTCATTACAAGGTTCACGAAGACTTATTTCTCATAGGTTGTGTAGTGGAGTTGAAGAATGGTGCCATGGCTTCAATGGAGGAGATCCTTGGTGAGGGGATCAGCTCAATCACAATCCTAATTAGCTCACCCCACTTTGGTTATTTTTTAATAAAATATTTCAGAGCTTGGAGAGTTTCTCCTTGCGGTTTTTCAACCCCTTGACTTGTACAGGATTTGATCCGTACTAGTGGGTCTTTTCAACTTAAGACTCTTGAATCTAGTTATTCAAGGATTTAAGTGGATCAGTTCACCATTCTATCTGAACTAGGGCTACTAGGCTGCTTTGTTCTCCAACGTTTTTGGGTTGGATTTGAAGGTGGAGCATTCATCAACTAAAATCGGGGTTCTATCTCCATAGATGTGATATGGTTTTATTTCTATAACTGGAGTAGTCCTTAAATTTAATCCATTGGGTTCCGCATAACTGGTTCTCCTCTTGTTCTTGAGTGGCTTTTCATGGTATTTAGAGGTCTTCAATTGGAATTCCTGGGAGCAATTCCTCCTAATTTCTTCATCTATTTTCTTACCCTTTTTTATTCTTATAATTATTGCAAAATTTACAATAAAAAGATTTCTTGCAAAAAGGTCACGACAAAGAGAAAATTATTCACTAATCAGCTGACTAACTGATTCAAGAGATTACCGGTTTCTTCCGAAGCACCATATCTGATTCATTGCAAAGACCACATCTCCGAACAACATCCCCACCAGTATGAAGCTCGTTACTAGGGGGTCTATTTGACCTACCAAAGAAAGCACACAGATCATGCAGGAGTGACCTATAGTATATAGCATATCAAATAAGGCATATTGGAATAACCTCTCAAAGAAGATAGACATGGCTTCAAAGAGTTTTCCTTTATTTGCCCTTGCCTGGAGAAAATTTCAACAATATGTTACACTTTGCAATCAACGCACTTCCTTGGGACGGCAAAGACAGACTAGAGAGAGAAATAAAGAGACTCGAAGCCTCTCAGAAATGGTTATAGGATCCACGGATTATTTAGCATTTGCATATACAGATTGGATTCAAAATAAATAAATGCACAAGACAAACATGAAGAAGAAAAAAAAATAAAAACCAATTTTTTTTAATAGGAAGTAAGCAGGGAGGAAGAACTAGAAGGCATTCCTTATATTTTGAGATATCTGAAGTATTCTATATATCTCGAGATATTAAATGAATTTAATGAGTTTAAACAACATATGGCCAACTTTTGTACTTGACAAGATCTCACAGCATTAGAGTTGTCTTAATGGTAGCCTATCATATCTAAATAAATTCTTAACTTGGTACATTGAACAGTTAGAGGTTCAGGCTTTAACCTCAGAAATATATGCAGAAATAATTCCAATTAGGTCAAAAGGCATTACGGGTCTGTTTTTTGTATTTTTCCCATAAAAATGTGAAACAAATATGGCGGAAGAAAAGCGTTATAGATCAAACCTGTAATTAGAAGTTACTTTTCTTAGTATTATAAGTAGCGTCATATGGGAGGAAATTTTCATAATTTACATAAGTTCTATAGTAATAGAAGTCAACTTTGTGCTTTAAAGAAAAAAGTTCTTCCAATGAACGACACACTGTTTATTATTCACATAATCTCGTGTCGTTCTTGGTTTCAGTATCATGATTTTGGTACTTCTGCATTCTTAACCCCCCAAGATCTCGTCTGCTGCTTACTCTTACACAAGGCTCATAAGATTTCAATTCGAGGCTCATTTAATCAAACCAAACTTGTATGAGTATTTCCCCTTCTCAGCCAAGAATGTGACACATCATGCAGATGCAAAAGTAACTATGTTTGATACAAGTGCAAGATCCTAAAAGATTTAGTATCTATTGTAATTGTTTCCGTCAACTTGACAGCCTCCAGATCAGAACTTAGAAACCAAATGATTCTCACTACTCTAAGAACAATCCATGATCACTTAAATTAGATACTCCCTTCTTTCTAGTTCACTATCATGTTAGACGTGTTTTGGCTTATAACCAGACTTCCTTGGAGCTTCTTATTTTGGAAAGTCCCCCACCATGGGCAGAAATGTAAAACCCATATAAGCATACATCATTGCAACATCAAAAGATAAAAGAGGAAATACATAAACAATTCCTCTAGTAAGCTGACAGTTTAATCATACAAGTAGAAACTAATGTTCAACTCAAAAGGGAGATAAAATAAACTGCAGTATGATTGCAAGAATCAGCAGTTCCTCTTGCAGTGAGACTGAACTTCCTATCAATACCTTAATCTAAGAAATATGGTCATTATAACGTCTCATGGATATTGGTAACCTTCAGCAAGATCCCAATGCAAAAGCAAGGAATGCCAGCAACATATGCAGAAATAATGGCAGAGCATCTCTTATATAAAGTCACAATCTTATCATTTTAGACACTATTTGGCCAGGTCATACTATAAGCACAAACAATAGCCAAATTTTCAGAAATGATAATATGCTCCATCTGCGAAATTGGCTCACATACTCGAGGAAAAAAGGAAAGCCACAGAGCAGACAAAAGAAACTCAAAAGCACATGAAGCTTTACAGTGGGCTGTTGGGAAAATACTGAAGAGGTATGTTCTATAGTTGTTAACTTACATCTATAAAGCAAGCTTTCATCTGCTGTAAGCAAGCTTCCAAAACCTCAGCTTTTCTCTTAGTCCCCACACTGACTGCTTTCATATCAGACTCCATCATAGAACGCAGATGTGGTTTCCACAATTCATATCTGTGGACATATACGTGCATACATACATCACAGACCTTATATCTGATTCAGGTTGTCACAGACAGAATATCTCGCATGATTCAAGTAATCACAAAAAGAACATCTACCAGTGAGACACTACTGATTAAGAGGAAGATATTCTCTTTAATCACTCTTAAAAATGTTGAAAAGAAAGCTAGATAGCTTAAATGAGTCTTGTGACGAAATTGATCACTTGCACATGCCACAATAACTATGCAAGACTATAACCTTTTAAATTCGCAATTACACATGTGATTTTTGAGTACTTAAAGTTGTAACCTTTTAAGGATAGCTTCTGCTCATTTAAGAATCTGAGGGCATAAGAAATAGTAAAGTGCCTGCTTAGTAATGAAAGTGAGTGTACATAATATATTCCCAAAAAAAAAAAAGGCCTAACAGGAGCGACAACTAGAAGCAATGGTGAGAGATGAAACAGAGGGGCCAAAAGAAATCAAAGATATGACAATCTCAATCAGAAGAAAATATGCCCGTAAGAAAAGTAGAAATCAAAGAACTTTAAGGAGAAACATGTATCATTTCTGGAAATTCAGTAAAATTGTAGAAAGAATAGATAAATAAATCCTTAAAAGAATGATACCCTAGGTATCACACACGATAAGATAAAACTAGGCGTCAAAAGATAGGCTCGAATTTTACAGATTCAATCTGTAGACTATTATCTCACAGTGATCACCACCTTGCTAAGAAATATAGAACTCCTATATTTATATACTCAAAAGACCCATCCTACCAATTAGAACAAGACTAAGACTCTTAAACAAAACAACTAAGGCAATAGGATTCCTAAATCAACTCAGTTGAGAAATCCCAAACAATCTGAAATACCAAAGCACCTATAACTATATGACTCTAGTTGACAAAAGACTATCTGAATTCAATTAAAATTCCTAAAACACTGGAGACTTTTACTCCATTTTTGTTTGCATCAGATGTAGCAAAAAAAATGGTGTGTTTTTCTCTGAAAAGTGAACCGTTTAAATCAGATGTTCTTTTCAACCTGACTTGTCTTACGTGGATTTTTATCTACTCAAAACCTTAAACTTTACCAGTACACAAGAAATTAGACAGCTAAACATAATGAGATAAAACAGCAAAGAGAGGCCAGAAAAAGATAAAATAGAACAACATAGGTCAGCAAGTGAACAATCAAGAAAATCACAGAGTTATTCAAAAATTGATTGGTGACTACTGTACATTATTTATGTAATTACCAGAAAAGTTATTCACTTTGTGTCCTACATTTTTTTCTCACAAACAATCCACCTTCAAGAGAACCAAGACAAGGAAACACACATTTTCAAACAATAATCTTATCCAAATGCACCCTCAAGTATATAACAATTGACTCTGCTATTTATCATATATAAATGAAGGTTATAAAATTTAAACATGTTACAGAATCTATATCATTTGTTGAAAATACCCTCACGAACATATCCTTGACGAGGTCTAGTACACAAGTCACAAGTGCAGTAATTCAATCATTACTCACCCCATATCATCGTATCCCATTACTAGTGCCTCACCCTGAAAAATTTGGGAATAGAACGCAGCACAGTTAGTTACCATCCCAAACAAAACAAAATGGACTTCACCGCACCAAATCGACCACAGAATCTCAAAGAACTCAGAATGATCTCTAGTTTACGAGGACAAGACTAGTGTAGCATAAGAGTAAGCATACGCCAGCAAGATGAGAAAAGATCAGGAACACCCAAGAAAATGTTCCATGAATTTCCAGTTTTATGAATTTCACAGTCTCACATTGGCTAACTGTGAGAACATGGGCTGATAGATGAAGGCCCTTGAAAGGCCTGCAGAAATTTGGCCTAAGCAATTAGTTTTAATGTGAGCACTTGCCCATAACGATAATTAGTGCTTAAAACAATGAAAAAAATAGAAAGAAGGAAACTGATGCAGTTGCAAAACAAAATACAGAAATAAAACAAGTTACAAGATAAGTTGGAGAGAAACGAGTATTTGAGTCTTTTGTTGCGTAACATCGATCAAGCAACTTCTTTATGTGATCATGCATCGTCGCATCTGTACCTATCCCAGCCTAGCATTAAGAATACAGGAGAAGATATTGTCACCTTTTCATCTATTTCAATAGGATGAGAAGGTAGAGCAGAACGAGCTATTTTATATTATAAACTTCAGTAATGACACATCACACCTTATCCATACAGCCCAATAGATCAGCCTCACTTAACAAGGGTGGGGGTCTTGTAACTCCTGAATCAAGAGTCAATGTTGTTGGTGTAAACTGCAAGGTGCAATAGACTGTAAGTGAGAATTTACATATTTTCTACACAATAACAGAAAATAATAATAATAATAATAATAATAATAATAATAATAATAATAATAATAATAATTACCACTGAGTTAATTGATGCTAATCGTTAAAACATTTCCTGTTCTTTCCAATACAAACATCAGCTGCCACAAGCAATGTGACTTTGTTAACCCACTTAAATGTTCTATTTAGAAGTTCCTACAGCCTAGTGAGTTGATTGCAGGAGGTTAAATTTATAGTATAGCAAATAGTCCCTTTCCCAGAGCAGAAAGAGAAATTAAAAGAAACAATGTTCTCCCTCTGTTTCAAAATATGAAGTCTTTCTAGAGGGAGGGAATCTTCTTACAATGTAAGTCTTTTCACAGTTATCTATGAGAATTTAATATTCTTTTCCCACATTATACTCCTATGTACTCTTATAATATCAGATGAGAAATGAGAGGGTAGCTCAGGTATTTCAATTATCTAAAAAAACAAAACAAAACAAAAACAAAAGCTCGTTTTTGGGACCTTCATCTGTGTTGACAAGGCTAGAAAGAATTAAATTTTGAAATGGAGGAAGTATAGCAATTCGCTACTTTGATAAATTACACATAACTTAGAAATAATATCATCATTTCAAACATGACAGAAAACACAACTTAGGAAGCACCTTCCCCTAATTGGCATGGCTAATTATCTTTGATGAGACACAACCAGTTCTTCATCAGTTCACCCCTCTTATATTTTGTTCTTAGAAGAAGAAAAGTTATATTTTCCTCTACTGGGTCACCATCTAAATTCGATACTAAGAGCACGAATCCAAATGGAAGATCACCATTAACAAAAGGTATCTATTCAGAACCGAGTCTCAATTGCTTTTCCATCCGCATTATTAGAAAAATGAAAAAAAAAAAGGTCGGGTAAAAAAGGGTCAGGTATTGAGGTAAAAAGCTGTAAGTCTCACCAAATCCAAGAGTATTAAATATTGAAGAAGCCCAAATATGTCCGTAGTCTATCTCATAGATGACCAAATCTACTCATGAGGCTTCCATTCCAAGAGTACCTATCATGCCTATCTTAGAATGGAAAGAGCTTCATTGTTTCAATTAATATCGTTGTCATCCATGACACTTATAGACGATGCAGGCAGAAACACAGATTTTGGACAAAAGGCAAATATTTATTGGCCACTATATAGAGGTCAAGAAACTATCCCAAGGCATTCTCTCATCATTCTGCAGTAAGATGCTCAAAAGTCATACTCTCAAGACATTCTTTCCAAGATCTCTGAATCTTGGCATGTCATTTCAATCTTGTGCTAGAAAAAGCTGTCATCACTTCGAGGAATATCTTCATCTCTATCCATAAAAGAGGTAGTCAAAAACGCACCTGTAGTTTGGTTGGGATGAAAAAGGGGAGGGGTGTAAATTAGGACGTAAATGTCTCATTTACATTGTTTGGTTGCAATGTAAATTTGGAGGGGGAGAGCTCCCCAACCCGTCCTACGTAAATGATTGTAGGAAGATAATCTTATCCTTTTACAATTTATCTGTCCAAAATAAACTTAAAAGATTGTCCTATTTAGTCCTCAAATGATTTAGTTTTCTCCTTTTGTCCCTCTTTTTTAATTTCAACTATTTTGTTCCTTCAATAATTTATTTTCATACTTAATGGTCTTTTTAAGACAAATTTACCCCTATCAAATATTGACATTTTTTCTTCAGAAAATTATCGAGGTAAAATTGGAATTTCAATTATAATACTCGGAAAAAAAATTTAAAAAACAAATTACACATGAACAACCCCTAACCCCGCGGGAGAAACATTAGAGGATTGTGCGTATATACCGTATTTTTCAGAAATTATGAGAGCCCTAGTTCTGGTTCAGAGTGTAAGAGAATTCAGGGAATCCTCTGATGTTTCTCCTGTGAGTTAAGGGTTTGTCCATATGTAATTTTTTAAAATTTATTTCAAATATTATGATTGAAATTCCAATGTTACCCCAATAGTTTTCTGAAGAAAAAAATGTCAATATTTGATAGGGGTGGGTAGATTTGTCCTAAAATGACAAAACAGATGAAAGTTAATTATTAAAGGATCAAAATGGTTGAAATTAAAAAAAGAGGGACCAAAGTGAAGAAACCTAAATTATTCAGGGACTAAATAGGATAATCTTCCATAAAACTTAATAAAGATTATTTACCTCTCACTTTTTGTTCCAACCAAACAAAGGGAAGTGAATCAGATTTACCTCCCTTCCACCCCTACCAGACAAGTTCAACATAAATGAATATGCTTCCCTTAATGGAAGTAAAAGAAGTCATTCCCCCTTCCACTTTCCCTTCCCCCTCTGTGAAACAAACTAGAGGGCAGTTGGACCAAAGTTTACAATCACTGCGCACTACATTGGAAATCAGAAAATAAAATATCCAAGTCATCCTGTGATCACTCTGCAGTAAAATGCAACAAAGTACCCATTATCCTTTCTTTATGATTAGACATTTCAGCCCACATCCATCTTTTCAACAGATAATAGACAATAAGCTTAAGAAGAAAGGAAAGTGTTGTTGTTCTGCCATCTTAAATTGATGAGCTTGTTTATTAGGTGTGAATCTGAACATTGAGATGAAGCAGGTGTAATTATCATGAAATTAATCAAATCAATATTAACAACATAGCACATTTTATGATACAAGAATGTTTAATCATATTATTCCTAACTCCAAATGCAACTACAGATATACTATAGTAATTAGAAGATTATAATTAGCAAGAAAAAGTAATTAGTAGAAGATTATCAGAGTAGTATACCTGTTGCCCAAAATTGTACGTCGGGATTATTGAACCGCCCCAAGATTCAAATCGATATACATCTAGGTAATTTTTCTGTTAGAGTAGTGGTAAAAAATCTAATTAGTCATGTTACACACTATATTTAGGTAACTATATCTAGAACTTTTTTTACTGGGAAAGAGAAAAGCTCACGGCAATTATAATTCTTCCAGATGCAGAAAATGGTTCGCCGGCAATATCAATCTCAACTGTAGTTTCAGCAGCTTTGGCCGGTTGAGAAATACAGGCTAGAAAATGTCGAACAACCAATTCATATACCCTCTGCAACAAAATAAATTTAATTAGGTCTAAAAGCTTTCTTGGGAAAATTTAAACAATGTGTATTTTAGCTCCATAATTTGACCAAAAGTGATAGATGTGAAGCAGATATGCTTACATGGTGGTCCTGACTCCAAGAAGATTCCCCAGCTGAAAACTTTGTTGGATGAATGGGAGGATGAGCTTTGTCATCATGTCCTCCACTACCAGGGTTTCTCCAGAGCCCTACTCCAGGGTCCAACAATCT
This sequence comes from Catharanthus roseus, assembly GCA_028651295.1. Lineage (NCBI taxonomy): Eukaryota > Viridiplantae > Streptophyta > Magnoliopsida > Gentianales > Apocynaceae > Catharanthus > Catharanthus roseus. Next base: position 1,483,419 of record JAPQWS010000070.1, read on the forward strand.
TTGGGCATACGAACCCCATTGTGGGTGCTCTTGTTGTTCTTCCACAATTCTCTGTCCAGAAATAATACATCAAACTAGTACATTAAATCTTAATGTCCAATATGAGAACAAATCATGTTGAACTAAATGACAGTCTACAGAAATGTGCTCAATGATCTTGGACATGCATTTTCTGTGTATAAAACAAATATATTTTTTTACTCCAAGATACAATCTTATACAATATAATAGAGTATCAATAACAGGTACAATATCTAACTCCACTCCCAAGCTTGAGAATAAAAGTCCTAAACTTGTTACGATAATAATCGATTTAAGGACTCGTAGTGGTTTAAATATCTTTCAATTGATCATTTGAACCCCCAAAGTATATGAGATATCCCCAGAAACAACCTTTTCCTTCAATATATGAATGTTAACTTGAATATGGTTCTTTAATGAAAGGCTAAATTGGGAGCAATATGAAGAGAAGTTTGATTATCATATATAAGCTCCATAGAAGAGGACTTGCAAGACTTTCATTCTGAAAGCAAGTATTTCAACCAAATTAATTCACTTCTCCCAAGAGCCACCGCTCAGTAATTGGCCTCAGCAGTAGATTGAGTCACACATTCGGCTCTTTACTTTACATGGCATAAAATTGCCACCTGTCATAACACAAAAGTAGATCACCAATTCGAGGGCAGCCTGCATAATCTGCATCGATTTGTGTTCTTTATCCCCATACAACAACCTTTTTTCTAGAGCCTTCTTAAGATATCTTATTTATTTGAACCACTGCATCCCAATGACCCTCTTAATGAGTCTAAGAATTGTAATTTTGTCATGCTTGTTTTCATACATACAGAACATCTGCTTTATACATGTGATTCAAAATATCCATGTACAACCCTATCATGTTGCAAGTAGCTTAGTTGATACAATCTCCAACCAAGGGCGAGATCTTGAGTTCAATTCAACAAAATGTGCATGTATAGAGAAAGAGAGGTGCTCAAATTGAACTTGTATAATTTCCAAGTTATGTTGGATTCCATAGGTGCTCAAATTGATCAACCATTGGGCACAGCTTGTACACATTCTAGTCATTTTGTCCAGCTTGTTCTTGTATGTACAGTATCTTATTTATACAAGTCATTTAAAATATCCATGTTCCCCTATCATGTAGCCAATAGCTTAGTTGATAAAAATCTCTTCACCAAATGAGAGATCTTAGGTTCAATTCAATAAAATGTGCATGCATGCATGGACATATGTGATTCTATGATGTGGTTTTAATTTTGCACGTCAGATAAAAGTTTTGATCCATAAAATTAAACTATATTGGATCGATTTTACAATACAATGTTTCTCTAGATATTAGCAGTAGATTGTTAAAGTTGGTCTCTTTAGTCACAACCTCTGGATGGATAAACAATGACTTGTGATGAAAGGTCATCCTGAAATAGAAAAGCCTAAAAAACTTGCCCACTTTACTTCATCTGCATCTTGGGGTCCCATTTTAACAGCAACACTAAAGAAAGCTTAAGACTCTACTTCGACTGGTTTTCTTTTTGAACCACATGTTCTCTTACAACTAACCCATACCCCACAAAAACCCCACCCCAAAAATGAAAATTTTTTAGACACAAAACAACCCAGGTAGAGTTTAACAAAGCAATCAATAGCTAGGTTTATGTATGGATAGCCAATACGCTGTACTTATAACCAAACAATCAGGAAAGGTAATTCAACTACTACTTCATTGTAAGACTTCCAAATAATGCTGGAGCGCATTACCTTTGTTAAGTTCAGTCAAATCACAAAGACTACATCAGATCTTAACGTGTTACAGGAAAGAAAAACAGAAGATGCTCATAATAACAGGATACAATTTCTCCAGTTTGGTTTGTCAGACAACAATAACTTTCTATGCAAGCCTTTGCATCGATCACGTATTCTTTGCATCTTTTCACCAGTGAGGTAGTGTGCACAATAATAGATGCCAGTGGACCAATTGACATCAAACAATTCCAACAATAGGTTGCTCAAGTTAATGAAAACAAGTTACTCACATGCAAGATGGTTTGGTCTGAGAAGCCATCGGTCTCTGTTCGAGGATAACTGATAAAACCTGATTGGTAGAGATCTTCTGCAACCTATTTAGGAAACGTTTAGAAAAATAAAAAGAAATGTATATCAAAACTCTTATGAGCAACATAAAACTTAAGATACAGGACAAAGTAAAAGCGGTCGTGGGCAACAATATGAGGTAAAGTTCCACAAGAAAGGTAATGATGCACAAGAGAGAACTAACATTCCACTGAAACAAGCATCCTATGGTTGTGATGCAAATATCGAATGCAGCAGCAGTAGTTCAGAAGTTAGATATATGACAGACATGTTGAACTCAAATGCGAACATATCAGTTAGGAAGGGTAGCTTCTCAGTGGGGTCCTATTTACACACATTAAGGCCTTGAAGAAGGTAAAGCAGCAAAAAGAAGAAACCATGGAAACTGATAGCTATTATAAGCACCATAAGCAGTAGATCACTTATAGGACTTTGATCAGCTGATACCCTCTTTGTAGATCAATTGTTTTAGAGTGCAGAGTCTATTGATTGTGCGGTCATCTAAATCATGATATGCAGTAAAGCTTCCAGGTTGGAATAATTCATAAGCAAAAGACAAGCAGCCATTTGAGCCCTTCTTCATGAGCATGAAGAAATATATCAGATCAAACTGCCAGTGAAGAAAAATAAAGATATATTCTTGAATAAAAATGCTGACCTTCATGGTTTGTTCAGAACTCATTCTGAAGTACCGTGATGCACGCTTCTCAAGCTCAACTGTACTCAAGGGATATGGAGGATATTTAAGTTTCTCCTGTTGCCTCACCTTTGTGACCTGAGTAGAAAAACAAACTTTTAAATGTTAGAAGTCCCCATATCTCAGCATTCAACATAAGCAGCATAACTGATACTCACAGTGGCAGAAGGTTCCTGGATGCACATTTCATAAATTATTACTGCACATGTATAATCGAACAAATGGCCACGCCTATAAGGTCACATAATAGGTCAGTACGTTGCATGTGTCTATGAACAAGAAATAAATAGGTATGACATCAGCAGCTTTAAGAAAACTACATCCAATTAAAGGTAGCTGTGCCTTCATCTGAATTGTGAGTACAGTTAATTGTCCAGAACTCTTCAGGTTCATGAGATTGAATTTCCCAGTAGCGCTCTACAATAAAACCAAGTGTAGGGAACTGTAATTTGAACGGACAAATCATTAGTTAGAGTTGCAAAACATTATACTTCTGAAAAAGAGACCAGTGTGTAGTCCAAAGAATGACAATAGCTAATTTTTTTCATTTTTTACAGTGGACTTCAAGGTAGTTTTTATAAACAATATGTTATAATCGGATGAAGAGTTGGATTGGAATGAGTTAAATGAATAGAATGAATGCTACCTGGCAGGGACCATAGCTTAGAACCAGATTCCTTTCATCTGTAATTACGTCAAGGACAAATGCATCCCTCAAAAACATTGTCTGGAACCTAGTAAAAGATGCACCAATCCTGAGGTCTATTTCCTGCATCTCGATTCAAATCAGCTTGATTTTACAACAGGAAAGCACGTGCATTTATAGCTCGACATCAAATACTTAGTTTAAAACTATCAGCAGATCAAACCCTTGAATGAAAAATGTAGAAACTGTTGACACGCTGAGGACCTTCTAATGAAGCATTAAAAAAAAATGAAAAGTAAATAGATTATATACATAAAAAGACAGAAATGGCTCTCATGGATACAGGACATTCTTATATAGATTCCTTCTAGCATCATAGAAATCACATCTCACATTCTCCTTTGTTTTGCTGTTGGTAATGATAAAGAACTGGTTATAATGAATTCATAAGTGCTCAACCAAATACATGGTGCATAAGAAAATTAAGTTAAACAAAAGACTTGATAAATTCCTTACCTGTCGAACATCAACTGCATCAGAAAACAATTGATTAGGTCTTATAAGGTTCTGAACTGAATGATGAATTTCCCTGAGCATTGCAAATTTAGAGAAAAAGATATTACTTCTAAAAAGTCAGTAAGGGCTATCACAAATTTATTAAAAATGTTCAACAAAATGGAAGCAAACATGAGCCAGTCATAAAACCTGTCAATTAATGCGGAGAAGCGCGCCCTCCATATATTTAGATTACGATTTACTTGTGTGCAAACTTCCACCACCTCGAATGCTATATTTTCACCTTCTCTATCACAATCAAGCCAGAGGATGAGCCACTGGCAATTCCTAGCTTCATTCTCAAGCGTCCTTTTAATATCCAATTTATCCTAGGATTCCCCAAAACAAACATAAGAAGGAAAAATGAACCACGTACATGTTCTTGGAAAAAAATGGCATCAGCAACAATCTGGTTCTTAAAAGCAACTCTCAACTAATTTCTGTTGCAGAAAATCAACAAAACTTCCTTTAGGTGGAAAGAATTTTTGTTTCTAATAAAAATTTTCGTGAAATAACAAGCAATTCATAAGCAATAATGATCACTAATTTTTGGAACTTAGTCTGTTCTGAAAGCTATGACAGTTGAATAGCATACTTCTCTTATCAACTAAATCATAATCCCACAAGTCAATCCTAGAAATTATTAAATTACTCATCCTGTCAGAGAACTCGATAGCCAGTATACCACAAAGTTATTGGGAAAAAATAGAAAGAAAGAAACAAGCTGCTGTAATTTTTAATAAGATAGTCAAAAAGCATGTGATAAGTTCATATAGCATGTACCAAGTGTAACATTTTTTTTAATTATGTTATGTTACTGCAGGTGGAATCCATAACTTGCACAAAAGAAAGTTACTTTATTCTAGGATCTGCGTGGAAATGGTAGCAGATGAATATTGAATAGCTAAACAAAAGGGTGCTCCTACAGTATGTTAACTTTGACATGGTTTATTTAAATTTTTTTCATCTTTCATTAGAATACCTTCAGATGTTAATGATTGCTGTAAATCTTCACACTGATAATCGAATATAGTACTGTTTCATTTGTTAGAGACTTGCAATTATGATTGAAGTACACAATTAGCTCAGGAAATGATAGAGCAATCCCTTAAAAATAATAATACTAAGTATTAACCGGAAATTCACTAACAAATGCTCCAAGCAACAAAAGGAAATTACACAAAGTAAAACTAAAAAAGGAAAAGCATTTGAGCAGCTATATTCCCAGGTACTTGCCCTATTTCTAAAGTCGTCTCTACAGAAAGGACATGTAGAATGTATAACTGCTGTTACCTCGGGAACATATTTTCGAATTGGAGCATGGTAGAGTTGAACTGGATCGCAAGAATGCCACTTCTTGAAGCGTTCATCGAACTCTATTTCCATAAGGTGTCCAGTAACGGACGTGAAGGACATGAGGCAAGGCCGTCCATTGATGGTGTAGTTGAACTCAAAAATCTTATTGAATCTCGACCTTCCTTCTCTCATTCTCAGTCCTTGTTGTCTTGATAAAATTCCAGCAACCGACTTCGCCACCGAAGGCTTCTCCGCCACATTCAACACCTTTATTGGCCGCCCTCCTCCGCCGTTGGCCATCTTTTTTACTTCAAACTTGAAAGAACGAGAGAGAGTATTTTGGAGGGATTTCCCGCCCTTGATTGTTCCCACTGCAGAATGACAGGTCCGAATCGGGTTAGATATTGATAAATTTCAATTTCCTTGGTTAATTTAATATTCAGTCGAGGATGAATGATGGGCCAAAATATAAAATTTACATTTGAAAAAGTTCAAATATTCTTTTCTCCCTAAAACTCACTTTTTTCTCTACACATATTTTTTCACCTTCCCATACAAACTATGGTGATGTTTTCAAAATTGAAAATTTTGAGTTAAAAATGTATAACTTTGAAGATAAAATTAATTTTGAGATAAAATCACAAAAAAATAAATTAAAGATTAAAAAATACATTATTTATACGTTTGAACTATACCTTGACGTGAATAAGAGCATTCACACGCCAAACTTTGGCTCAAACAATGAAAGAATCACGTCAAGGCCTGACGTGAGATATAATACCCAAGTGTGATACCTTATATGGAATTTCGATCCTGCAACCTTCTTACTTGTTAACTTCTAGCCTCTTTATTTAGTTATCTAGAATGATAGTGATTGGTCGTCCATTAAAACAGGATGAACCCCAAGTCTACCCCCTTTCTATCTCTAAAGTAAAGGGTTAGCATCTCCTTCTATTGTTGAGTAACTTTTCTGAGTTTTGATTGATGACAAGGGAAAAGGACATTGATTAGTGCCACAAGATCACTAGTCCGGACCTTTGTTTGAAAAATGGCTGAAAGCATACCATGAAGAGTAGATGAAAGAAGATAATTTTTTTGGTCCAAACTATAAACACGTTTTCCTTATTTTTTCATTTTGACTCAATTAGAACTCTTTTTCTTTTTGACAATAGATGCCGATCGAATTCAATAGCTACTGCTAACTCTCAACCAGCAATTTTTGACAAGCCTTTATGATTTTTTAGAGGAATAAGCATAATTACAAGAAAATCCTATTCATGCCCGCATGGGCGTAGCTCAGTTGGTTTTGGGCCGGCAGAGTTGGTACCAAGGTCCAAGGTTAAAATGCTGGCAGCGACAGTGTGGAAATTTCAACATCTCCAATGTGGGGGTGGTTCCTTGTGCGCACCAGTAACTGTCCTCTAGTCTGCAGAGCCACTAAGTCACCATGATTTGCATCTTCTACCTGAGCGTCGGACAGTCTGGTAGAAGCCCTGTGGGCGGGAATTTCACCTTTTGTACCAAGAAAACCCTATTCGCGTCTGTCGTGACTCAAGCAGGCAGATTGTGCATTTTTAAATTTTTATGTGTTTCTTTTATAATTTATAATTATTAATTTTAATTATTTTTTAATATATGTTAGTACCATTATGTTAATTCTTAGTTAATATTATAATTTGAGTTTTTTATGTGAATACATGTGTATATGTTAATGCTTAGTTTGTTTAATTGATAATTAAATATTTAATTTTAATTATATAATGTTGTTAAGTTTGTTAGTGATTAAATAATTTTATAAAATATATAAAAAATAATTAATTATTAAAAACAACTAATATAACAACTTAAATACATTAATAACTAAAAATTTTAAAAAAATAAAAAACAGTCTTGGCTAGGCATTGGGGCGAACACCGTGGACCCTGTGCCAGGCTTTGGCCTGAGGGCCAAGGCAGCCTAGGTCTTCGTGTTAATACTTGATTTTTCTATTCTGATGCATTTTTTTAATTTTTAAACCGATAAAAATGTAAATAAACAAAACGATATATTAAACTTTTTTTTCTGATTTTTAACGGTTAATTTGAGTGACCGTGGTTCGCAGTATTGGGGTGTAGAGAGAAGTTGGAGAGAAATAAAGTAGAGAGAAAAAATGATTTGATGAAAATGAAATTTTTTTCCTGCGTAAATTTTATATTTTAACGCGTAGTTTATCATGCTTCTAATACTCCCTGGGTATTGTTTTCCCTCACTTGTCACATTTGGAACATTACACTTAGGAATGGTAAAATAACTGCCAAAAGCAAGGATTCACCCCATCCTATCCCATCCCATCCCAAATGGGACGAGAATTCCTCGACTTTAACTGGGAGGGAGAGAGAGATGGTATAGAAAAAGCAAAAATAAAATAGAATGGGACGGGGATGGGATTTCATTTTGTCCCGTCCTGTCCCATCCATATCTCGTTCTGTCCTATATCCATTCATCGCGTCCCATTCTCGGTCTAGTCTCGTCCCAATCCCGTCGCTATTCTTTTATTAGTATTATTAATTTATCCTTTATCCGTTCATCGTGTTCCATCCTCGTTCTAGTCCCGTGTCAATCCTGTCACTATAAATATTTAATTCCTTTATTAGTATTATTAATTTATCTATTTCATAACACAAATATGTTTTCAAAACTTTTTTAATGAACAATATAATTATTGGGACTTAAATGAGATTAAAGTTCATATGTTCTAACTGGGCTTAATGGGAATTTTTAGTCCTATTTTCCCATGGGGCTAAACGAGAATTTTTCATCCCGTTTCTCCGGTTGGGGATGGGACGAGGATGGGATTAATTTTATCCCCATCGAAACGGGGACGGGAATCCTCGACATAATTTTAAATGGGACAGAAATGTGATATAGTATAAAATAGCAGGAGGGGGATGGGATTCTTGATTCTCGTCCCGTCCCGATTGCCATCTCGAATCACATTGCTTAAGAAAATACAAAATTTTAAATGTTTTTTAGTTATGTAAACTATAATGCCCTTCATTGATTTCTCTCTCATTATTATTTGTAATAGTTTCCATATTAGAAGAATAACAAAAGTTGAAATTTGTAATTAAAGATGATTATAGGAAAATATTCATTAAGAGTTGCCTTAGAACTATAATAGGACAAGTAAAAAAAAATACGAGAATTCTCACAATTAGGATTGTAGATGGGTCGAATCTTACCCATTCCCCACCTAGACTTTACCTATTTATAAAGGATAAGGTTTAATTTTTATACCCAAGACTTGTACCCATATCCCTAACCAATTATTTTCAATTAAAATAATAATATGTATTATACTATATATTTATTCATATTAATATATATAATTAATCTATATTTATTTATATTTTAGTTATTTTTATACACAATTTAATATAACAACTAAAAAGAAATCTAAAAACCTACCACTAAATCATTTATGACTTCACCTCCTACTCAGCCACCCCCCACTCCCCTTCTACAAGTGTGCAAAGTCTCCATTCTCATTCTCCACTCTACACTCCCCCATATCACCTCAATCTTCATCTCCGTCCACCGTCCACTTCACTATTAGAATATACTAGAATATACTTGAACTTTTGATAATGTCTATTAGAAGGTTGTTTTTTTATTAAAAAATAAAGGAAATTAGAGATGTTAAAGAATTTTATTTGTTAAAAAGAATGAAAGAAATGATGCTATAAATTGAAATTTTGTTGTAAGGCTATTTTATAATTTGAAATGATATATATTTATTTAACAGGAAAAAAAGAAAAAAATTTGGATCCGGTACAGACAATACTGTATCATTGGGACCTATTTATAATCCTACCCACAATGTGACAAGTAAAAAATTTTTGAAGGGAGTAGAAGTTACTCCCTCCATTTCATGTTATCTGTCACTTTAACACGTGGCACAAGAATAAACAAATGATTCGTATTCTCCGTCACCTTAGCACGTGGCACAATAAGAAATAATTGAGTTGTCTTGATTTAAAAAGAAATGGACTAAATTATCCTTCGACAGTTATTAATGACTATAATAAAGGTTTTTAGATAAACATTTAATTCTAACAACATAGAGGTGTATATATGAAAAAGTATCATTTAGTACTCTTTTGATATACTAAAGTAACAGATATTTTGAAAAGAAAAAAAAATTAAAAAAAATTCCCAAAGTTTGAGGCAGTGTCATTAGATACCCCATCCTTTAAAATATTGTTGAAACTCTTGAATCTCACATGTTAATTTTTGAATTTTGAGTAATTTTACTTATTGTTTAATATTATAGGCAAATCCTTAAAATACCTCGTTGATTTTGTAAAACCAACTCAATTTAGACGAAAACTTGATTTGGATACTCAATTATCCAAATTAAAATACATTAATTGACAATTCAAATTGGAATCAACTGGGCATAATGGGAACATGAGAAGCGAGACCCTTTATCCAAAGGGTTGCTGCCTATGCGTTCCAGGAAGAGCGAGTTGCATAGGGTGGCAGTTGACTTGCCTCTATCCCAGTATCAGATGGCTGGTGCCAATGAATTGAGGGTCTTTCTCCGGTTTTAGCCTTGATCCTCGATTCACTTTAAGGTATAAGAATTTAAGATTTTGAAAATTTGTTTTTTTTCTTCCTCTATAAATTTTGTGGATATGTATGGTTGGTAATTTTCTTCTGGCTTGTCTTGTTGTGTATATGGTGTGGTTTTTTTTTTCTCTTCTATCTTTTATGACAACATTGCGGGATTGAGAGCTCTTGCATATCTTGGCACTGCTTCGTTGCTTGTTTTTCCTTGATTGTCATATTGTTTTTTGGCTGGTTAGAAGTTGCCTATCACGAGCGGGGTGGCGGTTGTCGCAAAGGTTCGATTGTTGCAGAGGTTGGAGTGTGGTCCGTTTTGGTCGTTTTCTGTCATTATCTGGTCAGGGAGAAGGCGGGGACCAAGAATGGTCTGCCTTCATCGTGTTTCTTTTTAGAAGTTCAATGATGTCGGGACGGTGGTTGGGATGGTTGCCAAAGGACCAAGTTGTGCTGCAATAGCTGATGACAAGCCATCTTCGGTGGATAATCATTGGTGGTTGTAGTTTATTCCTATTCTACGACTGTATAGTGATATTTGTTGGTTGCCGTTGAATCGTTAGGGGCTGGAGATGGCGCGATTAGTGATGCAGAATGACCTAGCTCCAAAGTGTGATAGACCTTGCTTGAGTTGGGCTCGTGGGCTCCAAGTGGACACATTGATATGGGTCTGTTTGGGGCTGGGAATTTTTTTTTTTTTTTTTTTTTGGTTAGGTAAGCTGATTTTTTTTTTTGAGACATATTTTCATTTTATGGTTAGCTTGTTTTGTTAGTAATGTAAGATCAAATAGGAATAGTTGGACTATAGTATATAGCCCTGCTACTACAGGCTCTTTCCTTTGCCAGGTTAATGACCCTTGGGATAGGTTTGTGCCTTAACTTTTAAAAGTTCCTCGATATTTAGGTGTACTCCAATGTTTAAGTTATGATACTCTGAATAAAATTGTGAGGTTGATTAAAAAAAAAAATGGAGTTAACTAGCACAGTTTTTTTTTTTTTTTTTAGATTTGAAGTTTGAACTTCTATAGAAAAATGAACTATGAGATCTACCCACACTGCTCTCTTGTCTTATTTCCTATTCGCTCTCTTTCTTTTTACGAATGCAATATTATTTAAGGTAGCTTCTCCTTATGTAATTTGCATATTGGGGTATTTTTTCGGTCCTGAAAAAATCTTTTTTTTATTTTTTATTTTTTTTGTAGAATGTGAGAAAAGGTTTCGATCAAGTTTTAGAGACTTCTAACTTTGGTAGACATCTATTTGAGCAAATAAAATGCTTCATTTTCAAGCCTTAGACATTTATTTAAGGGAAGAAAGACTTATATTTCAAAGCCAAGGTGATCTCAAATATTGGAGATATCTACTTGTCACCAAAATTGAAGTTTTGATTTCAAGCATTGGAGGACTTCAAATCTTGGAGGACGTCTACTTGACACCAAAATTAAGACTTGGATTCAAACCTTGGAGGACACTACTTTACACTAAAAGTACAACTTCCCCTTCAAGCCTTTAAAAGCTTCAAATTTTGGAAACATCTTCTTGCACAAGGGAAAGACTTCAATTTCAAACTTTAGACGACTTCAAATTTTTTTAGGCATCTACTTAGTATCAAAATTAAGGCTTATATTTCAAGCCTTGAAAGACTCTTCTTGAGTAAGGGAAAGGCTTCGATTTCAAGCTTTTGGAGACTTTGAATTTTGGAGTTAAGGATTTGATTTCAAGCTTTAGAGGACATCTTCTTAAGCAAGAAAAATGTTTCAATTTCAAGCATTTGGAGACTTTGAATTTTGGAGCTAAGGCTTCGATTTAAAACCTTAGAGGACGTGTTCTTGAGTAAGGGGAGTGCTTCAATTTCAAGCCTTAAAGACTTCAAATTTTGGAGTTAAGACTTCGATTTTAAGTCTTGGGGGACGTCTTACTAATACCAAAATTAAAGCTTTGATTTCAAGCCTTGAAGACTTTCAAATTTTGAAAGCCATTGACTTAAGCAAGGGAAAAACTTCAATTTCAAGCCTTAGACACTTCTAAAGAGTTTGGAACATGAATTCTTAGTTGGTAATTAATATACCACAAACACTTTTTTTTTTTTTTTTTTTTTTTTTTTTTTTTTTTTTAACTTCATTAATTTTTTCCATAAACTCCTCTATCTTTTCCGTTGCAAGATATCTATACTTGTCTACACTGGAGATTAAAGACTTCGACAAGCCGAATTGATATCGTCATCTCTGATAGCCAAGGAGGACCTTGCATAAAGCCTTTACCCTTACATGTTCATCCTGCATTGATTAGAGGATCACGTATTGAACCAGCCCCTCTTGATATGCTTCACATTTCCCAATGATCTTCTTCGTCTAATATGGAAGTGATTAATTCCACTTCAACCACATCAACTCATCGAGTGCAATTGTTTGTCTTCAAATCATGACAACAAGCCGAGTTCCAACAAGTTCTACATTTCTTTGACTCACTACAACGCCGATAAAGGCTAGTTTGGGAGTTGAGAAGTGGGCAGAAAAAAGGAATATAGAAATAAAATATTAAAATTTTTGAGTTTGGGAGTTTTAATTGGAGAGAGAAGAAAAGAAATGTTCATCATCTCAAAACCCTAAATCTTTTCTCTCCACTTATGGAGAGAGGAAGAGACGACGTGGAAGGGGTGCTTTAAAAAAATTAAAATGTTTATTTTGCCCTCATGATAATAATAAGCTACATCACTATCAAATGTCATATTATTTCTATTTAAGGTTTTTTTCGTCAAAACATCTCTTTCTCTCCACTCCTCCCCAAACTCTCAAATGAGAAAAATAAATCTCCTTTATTTTATACCCAAAATTTACAAACAATATTTTGAGTAACTCACCCCACTTCTTTTCTCTTCTAACTTAACATTTCTCTTCTTTTCTTTTCTCTCCTAAAATGTCAAACTAGCCCTAAATCTTCTTGGTATGCTCCTTCTGTCTTTGGCAAAGTTTCTTACACAAATTATTGAGAGTGGTTAGAAGATATTCTTGTAAAGAATAAAGATGATCTTTCTAACTCGAGGATTACAATGCTCTTCATGGCTCTTTGTTCACTTACGATCATTGCGGCAATGTGATGCACGTCTTTTGCAAACTTTGGTGTCCATCGACTAACAGTTTTCATACTCTAAATAGAGAATTACCCATTTCACTTGGGGATTTACGATCACTTGGTGGCCTTTCGATTGATGGCATCCTCTATGACGATGTTCCTTCTACTTAAGAACTTCTTGGTCGGGATGATGAAAGTATCCTTTACCTTCCCCAAGTGTAAATTTTTATTCTTTACACTTGAAAGGCTTGCTCGAGCTGATCTACATAGCATTTCTTTGAACCTTAGATACAATTTTGGTTCAATTAACCAACAAGATATGCACCTCCCTCCTTAAGGCAAAATATGAAGAGGGCACCAACAAAATAAAGGACAACTTGCAATCCATCAGGCCATATTGAGAAGGAATTTCACCCCTCAAAATATGTTGGAGAGGAAGAACTATTCATATCTCTTAATATTTTATAAAATTTGAGGAAAGAAACATGCATAATAGCATTTTTGTCATGTTGGATATGCAAACTTCGTATTCTTGGAAAGAGATTAGTTACATTGTGCAAGTGTTTTCAAAGTTGCAAGTTTGATGACTTCCGGGAAGAAACTTGCTTTTATTACACCTGCTTTGAAAAGTATTTACCATGGTTTAAATATGATAGTGAGTTCATCATCTTTAAAGGCATGTCATATTGCACTTCTGATTCATTATGTACATGCATGGATCGCTCAATACTTTAATACCCATTACACATATGTACATTTTTTGGGAGCAGATGGCAAGGTCTCGAGGAAAAAATATGGCCAAATATTTCACAATTTCTAAAGCATAAGATCTTTTTCGAAATGTAGACCCATTATTTATTACTTGCTACTAAGGAATGGTGAACTTTGATTGCCGATGGAAATTTATCATTGACTTGGTTTGATTACTTCATAAGTCTTCGCTCCAACTTTACTTCAAAATGATAAAGCCTCAGAGCCCACATCGATTTGTAGATAATTTGGATATTATCAAGACGTTCCTAGTGATTCTAGATGAAAGTTTCATTTCTGGTGCTTGAGGATATTTTTTAACTTTGGAAATTGTGTGCACTCCTTAATACAAAGTCTAAAGTGGTTCTTCTGGTGAAGTTTGCAAATCCACTTTCTACTAAGAAGTATCATGCTTGGTTGGTATAATTCAAGAATATATGAGAATTTAAAAACTATTGTTAAGATAAAGCTTATGAGTTCTATGAAGATTGCACATGCTATTGAAGTTGGTGGCTCATCTAAGGTGCATGAGAATATTCAAATCCATAAGCCATATTTGGTCATTCCTAAAGCAAGTTTTCGATCAAGGCAGCCAATCTAACTACGATGGTCGCTAGCTCCCAATCTAGCAACACTGATGTTAATTGAGATCGTCGTTGGAATTGTCCTTTGAAAAAGAAGAAGATTTCAGATGCTCTTACTTTTTCGTCTGAATTTTTATTAAGTGTCATTAGATTAAACATGTCACCTTGAAGTTTGACTGTCTATGTAAAGGATCTTGGCTCAGGATGAACGCTGGCGGCATGCTTAACACATGCAAGTCGGACGGGAAGTGTTTCTAGTGGCAGACGAGTGAGTAACGCGCATTACATCTAATAACTACACTCACTCCAAGCATTTTTAGTTGGTTGCGCTTGAAGTCCCTCCTAACACGGATGAAGTTGCCCCCTTTGGTGGTGAAGGCACAAACAACTTGCCCACTCATCTAAATTTATGTGAGAGTGACGAAGATATGGTGTAGAGTACTAATTTTGTTCCATCATTTATCGGCGAGCCTCTTATAAGTCAGCCTCTTGAGACTTTTTTCAAATACTCCATGCTAAAAAATGAAATGTCTTGGCTTTGTACAGTTGTCTTAAAAGAAGAAAAAACCTCTTGATGAAATAACTGCTGCTAACATTTTATTCCTAAATTTGTTTGTCCACATTGGGATCCGGCCTGAAAAATGAGGAAAACAGCACATCAGGGAACTCAATTCTTTCTTTCTGCAGTATCATTCTTCAATCAATAGTAGAATAAGAATAAGATGCATCTTGGAACTGCTGCATCAGCAGTTTGGTAATAGTCTTAATCACTTGAGAGTTCATAAACTTAAATGATACAAGTATACTTCCTGTTTCATTTATTTCAATTTATCTATATCTCAATCTCTTTATCTGTAATCAAGTATTATATCTTAGAGGCATCTACAGTTTTCCTGCTAATAGCAATTGCAGTCTTGGAACCTGATGGCCTGCCTAAATGCTTGCTGATGTACTCTCCAGCTATCAGCAGCTTTCCCAAGTCAACTTTGGTTTTAATGCCAAGACCGTTAAGCATGTACACCACATCTTCAGTAGCAACATTCCCTGAAGCTCCCTTCGCATATGGGCACCCTCCTAGACCCGCGATAGAAGAATCTACCGTGCTAATTCCCATCTGCGGAAGAAACATGACAGTGAATGTTAGACAAGTTTTAGGAGTCTTTTTCTTTACTCTACCTTGCCCCTATAAACTCTCCAAAGCTTCACTCGAAGAGCAATTCTATTATGTTAGTACGATGTACTTACTTGGAGAGATACTAGTATATTCGGAAGTGATTGACCATAAGTGTCATGGAAATGGACAGCAAGCTTCTCAACAGGAACAACCGCCATCACTGCTTCAAGCATAGGAAGCACAGTACCTGTGCCAACGAAATAGAGATGGTTAAAAACGGAAAAATGAAACGCAAGTATGGAGTGAAAAATCACGCATTGCAAATACATTTTAAAGAACTGACACATTGAGAATGTAATATAACAGAATTAATCTTCCCATTCAAGTTTGAAGCAATGACATACAGCAAGATTACGAGAAATTTTTACTGCTACAACAAGATCATGAAGTTGATAGGAGCGGCCCTGTCTTCTACTAACATCGTTAAGAGAACAGCCTAGTGTTCCAAGTATCTAACAAGGTAGGAGGACAAGATCTTATCCATTGTTTGACTCCCAGAGAAAAAAGATGCTCACATACTACTTAAATGATTACGCAAATATGTTCAAAGTTAAGCAAGCTGTTCTTGGTACAACAGGACTAGTAAAAGTAATGGAGAAAGAAATATATACTGAGCAGCAAAGCCCATAGGATTGCTAACTGTAAGAACATTAATTACGCAAGTGAGCAGAACATAACTTTTTTCAACTTTTCAAGAATTCCCCGAAGTATTGGAAAAGCAGGAATAGCCAATCAATCCCCACGAAATCTAAGATCTAAGACTTCAGCAGATGGAACTAGAGATGGAATCTTACCAGGAGTACCGACTCCTATTGTATCACCAAGAGAGATTTCAAAGCAACCCATGTCATGAAGTTCCTTGGCCACATATGCAACTTTGGAGGGAGGTATTGCTCCTTCAGTTGGGCATCCAATAACACAAGATACGTACCTACCAGAATTTAAACCGTCATTGAAAATATTAGCAGTAGCCATAAGTTAGGAAATAAGTAAATGTGAGACAGTTTTGTAAAAAGATGCTATCATCTGTGAACAAATCAATTCATAGCAAAGCGTTTTAGTTCCAGGCGAAATGTTTTCACTGATTCTTCTGGTGGTATAGAAACTTTTCCAGGAAACAAAACATCGTTTACATACATATTTTTGCCCCTGCCTTTCTAGCATTCCTGGAGACAGGCATTGCCAGAACCTATTTGTAAACATAATTACTAGATTTGAAAGGAATGATGCTCCAGAATATGCCAGACCATACAAGTCAAAAAGATCTTACAAATATGTGTTAACACAATGACATACGTAAACAGAGAAAGATATTTGGCGATATGCCTGCCCTGAAAAGAATTAGAGGAAGCTACACATTCTTCTTAAACAGGAAACGACCTATGAAGAACTTATTGGGAGAACTAGGCTGTTACAACTTTAATATCATTACATTATGAATGACATCAGAACAGTGATGCTTCTCCATTCTACCTTTTAAAGCCTTGTTTTCTGTTTTTGTCAGTATGCAAGTGTATATTGGTTGGAGCAGTAGGAGATAGAGCCATACCCACGGACAGGAATAGAAAGTCTTTTAGCAGCATCAGTGACTGCCCGGTAACGAGAAAGACTTTCCTCAATGCTGCAATTAATGTTCGACTTTGAAAAGGACTCTGAAGCTGATGCAAAGACAGCCACTTCTTTGGCTCCAGCTGCAACTGCAGCTTCAAATCCCTAAAACAATGACGAGGTTGGAAATTATTCAGACAAGTTGAGCAGAAAAATTATGCACAATTCATTTGTTTTCAGTAACCCCCACTCACCTTTAGGTTAGGTGTCAAAACAGGTAATCTAGCCCCATCCAAATTCTTTACAGCTTTCATAACATCTTTTGCATCTGCTAGCTATTTGAAATTTGAAAGAAGACAAAAGTTAGAGAAAGAAACTGAAAGAAATTATCCTCCAAGACAATTGGTGATTTGTCATATTATTACAGATAGAAGCACAATAGCTTAACTGCAAAGAGATTCACCAATCAATATTTAGGCTGTATTTGAATTGCAACTTATCTTGAAAGAATTCACCATTCCCAATCCACGCTATACCCATTAAGCCAACCACTAGGACCACGAGCTATTCTCCTAGATGAGCAACCTTACATGATTTTTGAATCATGAGAGCATGGCATAAACTTGCACATCTGTCAGTTCATTATTTTCCTTCATACTATTGTTTAATGTTATCAGTTATTTTAAAATTTTAACAGCATGCAAGTGTGATAAACATGTCCAGAACTACCAAGCCCTAATAAACACAATAAACATGAAGCAGCAACTGTCCCACATCCCTCCATCTCCATTACAAGGCCAAAGTTTGAATCTCTTTGCTCTCTTGGTAAGACCCATTACATCTACAAGATAAACCCACAAAACATAGAATTAAGATAGATTATTGATGTAAGGGTTTCTCTTGTATTTAAGCTCTCTTGAAGAGCAAGACCCACTTATCTTATTTTGAATGAAGAACATATTTTTGGGGAGATAGTTTCTCATCTTCTCTTGAGTTATCAAGGGAATGATCCAACTTCATGGCGACATTAGTTAGGAATATTGATCATTTCAAGGGTTCTTTGTGGATCACATTCAACTTTGTTTCTCAAATAGGAATGTTAGGGAGTTATTCTTGCCTAAGGTTTTTGTTTGGATTGATTGTTGGTTGGAGCCTCCTTTCACTACACTTGGGGGTTTCAATTCTTTGATTAGGGTTCAATATGTGTGTTTGGGGTAGAAAAATGTTAGCTATCTTCCTTGGGTATTGATGGCTTAGCTCCATTGGGGTTTTTGGGAGTTTTTCATTTGTGTTTTGGGTTTGTTTAATCTTGGGGATCTTGGGTATAATTCTCCTGGAATTTGTGGTTCATTTTGCTTCCCCATTTATGCTCTTTATCAGTTTTGCATCAACTTCAATTAGATCCTTAAATTGTTGAAGCATTTTATAAATAAAACATAAGAAATTTTAACAAAATGTAGAAAAATGTGGGAAAAAGAAATGTTTCTCTTTCTTTGACATGCTATATAAAAAAGCCAAAATATGAAATCCAATATCAGCCATTTCCATTTCCATTTACACTGAAGAGTTTGTCATAGGTTTTAAAGAACCATATCCAGGACCAAGAAGTAACTGCAGCAAAAGTTACTTGCTTTACTAATTTAATCATGCAGGAAGCACACTCTGCAGCAAGGGCACTGCATGATAGTGATCATAATAAAGACAAGTCTCAATGAATGGCTCAAGTGTGCACCAACTGCTTACGGACACTTTCCTGATGAAACAAAACTAGTGAATGTGAATTACCTGAGGAACCCATTTGGGAGATACAAAACTTGTTGCTTCCACAACAGGCAACCCAGAAGAAACCAGTTTATGAATTAGTGCAACCTTCACTGATGTAGGAACTGTATTCTTCTCATTCTGCAAACCATCCCGTGGTCCTACTTCGACTATCTTCACATAATTTGGTATACCTTTGAATAACTGTGATGCATAAAGAAAAGAAAAAATAATTTTGCTTAGCATAAGAATGGCATCATACAACACCTGCGGATAAGCATCTGCCAGTATACTAAATTTTATTTTGCATGCTCTTTATAACCATTTTCCCGACAGAATAGATGTCAGCACATTTGCACAGTCCTACACTTAAAAGAAAGTTTGAAACAAAAGAATACAGCATGGTTCTAAGTCGCAAGGCCCTTATTCCTTTTCCATTCAAATGAATCACCTTATATGTCGTGGCCCTTACTCCACTGTTGTTCCAGAAGTCATCAATATGATTGGGCAGGTAACATGAGTTGCACATGGATCCATTTCGCATGTGATCTCCTAGAGTGAATGTCCTTCTGTTGGAGATGCCTCTTTCTGTTGTGTCTCTCATTTGTTTTGGCCACCGGATACTATCTCTACTGTACTCTTCGAATTCTTCTCTGAAAACAAGTATGGTTGAATATTTTCAGTGAAATTTAGAAGTATGAGCCAGAACCCAAAAGATAAGAGACTTAAATGCTTAATTTTCAAGCAGTACGTCTATCGTCTAATTTCTACAAAAGCATCCCAACATTTCTTATCCAGGACATAGGAAGTCAAACTATAACAGCTTAGCACCAAATAAAAAATTGCAATTATGGAACAGAAATAGAGGAGTCAGGTAGTTTTTTGTTTGGATCCTTGAAACCAGAATATATATCATGGGAAAAAAACCCAGCAGTCTATTGTCTAATTTCTACAAAAGTATCCCTTAGGAAAAATTTTCCGAATTGCGATGAATTGATTGGATCCAACAGTTATCTAAATATGTGACAAAATCTGGCAACAGGATAAAAAATTTGCATGCAAGAAAGGAACTAAATCTATTTCCTCAGGAAAGAAATATAACTATGGAGATTTCTACAGACAAATGATTCTATCACAAAGACCACAGGCACAAAAGGTCTGGCAATGAAAATTGACATCGTATGCCTACGACATTTGTTAGCAGCAATTGCACTATTCTGTTGACCAGTCATCAAATAATCGAATTTCCAGTAAAATGAAGTTTCAATAATTAATGTAAGATTGCAGGTATCGGAAATCTATACAGACTATTGAGGCACAGACATGTATGTGCAAGAGTATATAATGAGCCGAGAAATTGGATCAGTTTCACAAAACTCACAAGCAGCTGGCCGTACAGATTATGTTATTACTTACTCGCCGGAGTTTGATGAACTGCAATTTCTGCCCTCAATCCAGCGGTGTCCCATTCCCAGATCCTCTCCTATTGGTCTACAAGCACTGGAGGAGAACCTATGAAGGTCGATGTTGCTCAAACTGGGCAATTTGTCCAGACCTAGGGGCTCCTCCAAACTTGACATTGGCAAAGTGGACCAAAGAACTGCAAATAAAAGAAAAGCAAGGAGTCAAGCACTGCTGCCGGCTTGAGATCTTTACTGCTAGCATGAAAATGATATCAGTGCATGAAGGAAATTAACTTATCAAGGTTACCCAAATCACTTTACTCAAACATCTGATCCCAATGCTAAAAAAAATAATAATAAACGCTTGAACAATTTTTATTCTAAGATTAAAGCCTGTAGTTTCTAGTACGATGTTCTCTGATTCTGAAAGGTAGAATCACTTTATTCAAGATTAATAAGAAAGACAACTAAGCAGCTAAAAATAAAGTGTTGCCTTTATAACCCTGTAGAAATATTACTTTCCAATTCACAGCCATAAGAACTAAAACAAGCATATTCAAGGAACTGAGCTAAAATTCGCAGCTGTTTGGGGTGGACAAGATGCCAACTGCTAAGAATATCCAAAATAGGCACATATTAACTGCTTTTTTTGAGAAAATTTTGATTATATATCTCTTTGAAGCAAGACTAGAACTTCATAAGAATAGAAATCCAAGGAGTCAACAGATTTAAAGGCATCAGCAGAAGAAATATCTAGACGTGAATGCTACAACCAAAGGCATTCAATATGTAAGAGTCCAGCAAATCAGTAATTAGTTATCACTAAGACTTATTCTATACAGCCCAGAGACTTTAAGAAAAATTGTTTACGTGTTATGAAATCCCATAAGAGATTTTCATTATAAAAAAATGTAGAATGGCAGATCCGTATTGATAAACAAGGAACTTCTGACTCTCTTGCAGTCCGGACAATATCAGACTTAAAAGAATGTCCTCAAATGCAACTCTCTCTCGCTGGAAACCTTCTTTTTCTTTTCATTCTATTTCCTTCCTGTTATCATTGTCTCAAAAATTGCAGCACACTAAAGACCACTTAAGCAGCAGTACTAATCAACAGCTAAAGCTTGAAAGACAATCAAAAGATGGCTCCATCCCCAGAACCCAAAACTATGCCTCTGAGAGTTCTTAATCCAGCATATAATCCCTACAAAACAAAAGGACTGAAACATAGAAATATCTTCAAATCCCAATAATAATTCCCAAATATTGAAAGTCAGCCTCCCTCCCATTCTTCTTTCTCAAACACAATTATTTTTTACTTCTAGCAAAACCCAGATTGAAAACCGATCGAATTACTTTGTCATATTTTCTTGTCCACCCTAATTCCTAGCAACCAAACTGCGTATATCTAAACTAAACAAAATTATAAGCACAGAGCAAAGCTGCGTTGCTCTTATTTTCCATTTCCTATATTTCTGAGTTTTACAATCACCAAGCGGCAAAAAATAATTAGAAAAAAAATTAAGGAAAGAAGTAAAAACAAGAAAGTAGAGAACCCAAACCTGAAATCAAGTGGACTTGTTAGTTTTGTAATTCAAAATCAGAATAGCCGCAAGGAATTTTCCCTTTTCTTGCCCTGGAAAGCTACTTGTTTGCTATTGTCCACAAATGGGTCTTTGCTTTCCCTTTCTTTTTTTTTTTTTCCAAAATTAATTTGAGGCGTGCTTTATGTGGTTCTTGAAGGACACGGAAAGGTAGATGGGAAATCAATTCAGAAAGAGAGGTGGTGAAAACAATGGAGAACCGCTGCTAGCAAGTCTCCGTCTTGTCTGGTAGCGAAAATACTACCAAAATTTGGCGTAGATTTTATTCTTTTGGGTAATAAATCTTGTCTTTGAATTGAATATGGCCACCAAAATTGGGGGGAAAGGGTTGGTAGGTAGTTTTCAGTTGGAAGTTGGTCAATTTCCTCCCTCCCCATGCCCGCACAACGCCGGGCCCAGCCAAAAATGGAAAAGAAAATACTATATCTCTCATTGGAAATATAGATTTCTTTAATCAATATTAAATAGTCAATATTATAAGTTATTTTACATATTTGAATTACTATCTATTATATAGTTTGCAATTCTATTATATTTAATTCATTTATTTCTTTCTCCTTATTTATTGAAAAATAAAATGGATATCTTTTCTAAAAAATTATATTTTTTTTTCTTAATTCTTAATTCGTGTATGAAATTTAAAATGACTTATATTTTTAGAACTGCAAATGGATGCAGACTGGGTGTACCATGCCCAAACCCTTATAGTGAAACATAGACCAAAATCCAAACCCAAACTGGTTGAATATAAAATTTATGGACTCATATCTGACCTTCCAGTATCTCGGGTAGGGTCCGGATATACCCATACTCGTCTACCATTTTTCTATTTTTTTCCTGTTAAATAAAAAAAATAATATAAACGAATTAATTAGATGATAAATAATTAGTTATACACCATGTAATAGTTCTAGAAATAATCTCCATTTTGGTAAAAACGTGTAACGGCAAAGACAAGATTTTAGCTGTTCTATATGGATCTAAACCTCCCCAAGTTTTTAGCCTAAATTTAAAACTACAATAAGAACAATAAATAAATAAATCGTCAAAATTAATTGTAGTAGATAAAGAGAGAAAGAATTAATGAATTAAGTAGGAAACAAACCAATCAATTAAGTAGGGTCTTAATTAGCGGAAATAAATAATATGTTCATAAAAAAAATATTATATGTAAATATATTATTATTTTATTATAGTGAGTATACGCGTAAACGGATTTGGGTATTATCATACCCTGTCAATATACATTTAATAGAAGTTATACGGGTATGAGTACCGGTCCAGGTCCTTGGGTATAAATTTTAAACTTTATCTGCTTACTTGTTATAAACGGATATAGACTCGATCGGATACGAGTAAGACCCGCCTCATTTAGAACCCTATATGTTCTTGACAGGTGGCAATACTGCTACTACTACTACTACTAATAATAATAATAATAATAATAATAATAATAATAATAATAATAATAATAATAATAATAATAATAAAGCCCACCGTTTTGTTAGACTTGGCTGAGGAGGCTTTGCCTTATTTATTTGTCAATTTCAATTTAGTCTTCAAAATTAAATTTAGTCTTAATTATTAAAATTAAATTGATAAAAGAGGTCTTTGAGTATCTCTTAACTAATTAATTTTAAGAGGTAAACTAATGGGTAAAAAGCTCCAGTGGCTCCTGAACTTTTTTAAATTTTAATTTTGGATCATAAACTTCAAAATAGCAAATTTTGAATCTTGAACTTGAAAAATGTCTATAAAATGAACCTTCGGTCTTATTCAACCGTTAATTCATTAACGGTCTAATAAGTCAAAGGGTATTTGGAACTTTATTTATAAAATTTATCTTTTAATCCTTTAGAATTTAACAAAATTCAATTAGGTCCCTATTTTTTAAATATCAATTTTTTAGGGATCTAATGGTAATTTGAATAAAACTATGAAAAACCCTAATTTATTTTATTATCTTCTTCATCACGGCTGCTCCACCCTCCGCCGGCGAACCTCCACCTTCCGCTGTAGAAACTACAAGTTTCCTTCTTACTCACTTCTTCCTCTCTCTTTGCCCCTATTCCGATGCTCCTCCTCTCTCTCTCTCTCTCTCTCTCTCTCTCTCTCTCTCTCTCTCTCTCAATTAGGGAGGAGAAGATTATAATGCCTCTACATATTGAAACTCCATTTCCATAGCCAACAATTTCTTCTCAACCTTATCATATCCTTCAACAACCGCCACTATATGCCACCGCCTACGCCAATACTCCCACAAATGGTCCAACCCAGAGCCAACGCTCGTTCCATTCAAATTCAAAAGAAAACATAGAGACATTACCTAAAATTGATTAAGCGAATTAATTAAGAACTCATTTTGATATTTGAGCTAAAATAAAATGACAACTTATGTGTCATCTTAGATGCGGTCTTTGTTGAAGATAAAAATGAATTTAATTGTCGATGAATTCGTTGTTTTCTCATCTACTTGGTCAGAGATAGAGAAAGGAGGACGAGAGTGGAGTGTATCGAAGCATAAGATAAGAAGAAAGAGGAAGAGGAGGAGAAAGGTGAAAGTCTGCAGTGGCAGTAGCACGCATGCGGAAGGTTGAGTGGGTCACGGGTGGGTGAAGAAGAAATTTTTATTCAAATTAGTATTAGATCCTTAAATTTAATAATTAAATAGTAGGAATTTAATTATATTTTATTGGATTCTAAAGGATTAAAAGAAAAGTTACATATATATATATATATAAGTAAAGTTCCAAATATACAGTTTGACTTATTTTACCGTTAATAAATTAATTGTTGAATAAGACAGAAGGTCCATTTTTTATGCAATTTTCAAGTTTGACGTATAAAATTTTTCATTTTGAAGTTCAAGGTCCAAAATTAAAATTCAAGAAAGTTCAGGGGCAATGGAGTTTTTTACCCTAAATTAATTTAACAAAAAAGGCAAAAGTCCATTGAATAATAGATCAAATCTAGTGGGCTGTCGCAAAAAAAGAACTCGATTGACCCAACACCAGTGATCGGTAAAGCCCCTTTTCCTTCTATAAATAGGAGTCTTACCAAATGTTGAGAGATAATTCAGAAGAAACTCAAGCTTCAAGAAGTGAAGCGCTTCATCTCCCTGAAGCTCTTCAACAAAGCTATTCTTCAAATCTTCAAGCATACTTTGCGTTCTTCGTCCGGTTCAAAATAAAATTTTTAATCCCTTGAGTTCATAATCAAAGTTCGTGTGATTCAAGATCAAGCTTCCAAGCCTTTGCGTTCATCATTAGAGTTCGACTGACTCGAGATCAAGCTTCCAAGACCTCGAGTTCACAATTAAAATTCATTTGATGTGAGATTAAGCTTTTAAGCCCTCGAGTCAATGGTTTACTGAATCGAAGAATCGAATGATTCTCCTACAAATTAGAAAATTCTCTAAATATTTTGAAAACACTTCAAATATTAAATATATAACACCTTACCCATTAAGCACCTTGCATGACTCGAAAATTTTGGGCGTTATGAAAGTAGAGTTTGGGATCCGATGTAGTGAAGTGTAGTGTTTTTGACACTTAGTGGAATTTTGGAGATACTTAGGAATGAGATAAAATTTTATCATGTTGAGCTATTTATTAGTAGGGTTTATAAGTGCCTTTAAGTGGGAATTTTTTAGAATACCCAGTATGGTCTTTTAAAAATTTAAGTACTTGACATTCCCATATAGGTTTTGGGAAAAAAAAAAAAAAAAGACTTAGCACTTAAGGAATTGTCGCCACCTCAAGCCACCACCTGTCATTACCATTTCGTTTATTTTTTTCTTTCCTTTTTCCCCTAACCGCCTAACACCCCTTGTATATATATACATGCATGCAAGTTTTTTTTTTTCCTTTTTTTCTTTAACCTTGTTTTGGCAGCCATAATAATCTTCCAAGGTCAAGATTAGACTTCTCATGTTCTTTTTTCCTTTTTTTTTTTTTAGTTAGCTAAATTGTATATATATATATATATAGTTTAGATTTGTTTTTTTTTAGGATTGAAAAGTTTTATGTGGGTTTTAGAATATAATTAATCATGAGATTAATTTCTAGTTTAATAGTTTAAGCAAATTAGGCACTTTAGGTAGAGGTTCAAATTAAAGATTCTTGAAATTATAAGATTTTGGATCTTCTTCAGGGGACGATATATATATATATATATATCCTAAGTTTATTTTATAGGATCTCGACATTATTTAGGCAATAGGATTATTTATTTAGTACCTAAATATTAAGTATTTTTATTACTATAATTGTAGGATCATAGCACCAGATCTGCATTCAAGTGAGTCCACAAACTCCATTTTATTATGTTATTTCAAAAGTTACGGGCTATATAAATATGGTTTCTAAACTTATAATAAAATATCTACTTTTTTTGAAACGGTATAGCATGCCATGTTTTTCTTAATTGGAGATGTTCTCCACGATGTGTTACATATTCATTAGAAATACATGGAAGCGGTGCTCCATATAGGTGTTGTCATTTTAAAACAAATTATTATTGTTGTGAAAAAGAACTAGTCTGTACACGGGTTTTCTGGAAATATTTATAAATTGAAAAATACTTTGGTTTTGAAAAGTTATATGATTTGACATGCATGAATGTAAACATGGCATGCTTGTAAAATCTACATAAGCTGGAGAATGCTTTAGTCCTGAAAAGTTACATGTTTCGACATGCATGAATATAGGCCTTGACATTGGCATAATTATGAAATTCACATAAGCATGTGATGATTGGCGGATGAGGATTTTTGGTGCTCTGAAATGTTTATGACTTGAATCTGTTATGATGGCCGGGCAATTGGCCTTTCAATTTGTAAATACATATGAAAACCTCATTCCGACCAGGGTTAAAGTTTGGTGAAAAGCAAGTGAACGGACGCGTTAGCGAATTGCACTGTACGTGGCTAGTCCCCCGTTCTAGGGCCTCTTCCGATGACGGGTTTTTGACTCTGAGGATAGATCTACTTGAAGAGGGGCGTAGTACCTGGAGGGCGTGGCCCAATCGATATTTACGTGGACATCGCAATCATGCTCTGCGGTGGGACGGTCGCCCAGTGGAGAGTCAGGAGGGGCTCGAAACTGAGGTTGGCCCCAGGGCAGACCTGGTAGGTACCCAAGGAGTTTGTAGCCTGTTTTGACCAGTGATATGAGAGTGCAGTTGTTTGTAATCTAGCGCTCGTATAGTGTTTGGCTGGTATTGACTACGAGATGCTGGAATTTGGTTCCGATGGCCTCGTTTTGGGGATCCGGACTTTGTCCGTGGAGCCCCACTGTTGCATTACATGTTCTTTTAAATTCGGGGCGTAGAAGCTGCGCTGATGTGTCTTGATTTGCTCAAACTTTCCAGCTGTGCTTGAAACCCTCATGTAGGTTTGAGCATCAGATTTGTTAAAACATTGAAAGAGAATGTTTTCTTATAATATTGCATGAACTGTTTTGTGAAACTGCATCATCATTGTTTTAAAGAAATCACTACAGCGCACACACATGTGGACTCACTAAGTGTTCGCGCTCACGTTTTTCATATCATATTTTCTTCTCAGATCAACTTAGGACGGTCAGAGATACAATAAACTGTTGAAGTTTTACGCCTAGAATTTTGGTTCGAGTCTCTCCGGAAGGACATATGTTTTTGCGTTGCTCTCTTGTACTCGAGCCGTTTGTAAAGTATTTCTATCTTTGTATCGGAATTCTCATAAGATAAGAAGTTTTCTTGAATCCTATTTTTTATATATATTTCTAAGTGTCGCTCAGGGGATTATGCTCTTGTTTTTTTAGATTTATAATTTAGTGCAGAGAGGCACGCAGCATCTCAACAAAGGTAGCCTGAAGAAAACTCATGGAACATCACACAGAACCAAGGAATCTGTGTTGTATTTCTATAAAACTGTAACACATACCTAATGGAATATGCATTATTTTCCCATTAAACTCCAAAATAAAATTCATGGAACTTCAATACTATTATCATAGATCGAACCCAACTAACATATTGCCGATGGAACCTCATTTCAATAAACCAATCCTGACATAAAACTCATGTGAAACATCACATAGAACTCATGTAACATGCATTCTATTTCAATAGAAAATTGACACAAAATTTATAGAAGCTTAATACTACTTTCATGGAGCATTAACTCCACTATCTTAATTTTGCCCACTAAAACATATTTCAGTAAACATCTACCTAGGCTTGTAGTTCCGAGGAACAAAAGAACGATTTTTATAATGAAAAAACAAAGACCAAAAAATGTGCATAAAACTTCTCAAGGAATCATTATATATATATATATATGTGTAACACTAACTAGAAAATTTAGGGGATACATCCTTACCGTCCGAACTGCAGTGGGATTTTCAAATCGGATTTGCATGCAGTTAGGGATTGCAAGTTGACAGTGGTGATATAGAAGTACATCCCGTCACCATCACAGCTGCAATTTTTTTTTTTTTTGGAGAATTGGATATTGTCCGGTGGACTGATGAGAATTTGGTCCAAAATTGGGAGTCTACCCTGTTGGGAGTCTAGTTTGGTTTATAGTGTTTCGAATTACATGTTATTGGATGAGGCTGAAAGAATGATCGAAGTTTTTTTAGGAATAGAGTTTCTTAGAAAATATATGTGGGACATCCAGAATGCCAAGGCCTTCTCTGTCCTTCCTTGTACATTATCTATAAAAATGACCAAGAGGATGGAAAAATCATAAAAAATATTCCCCTGCGCCAAGGAGATGGGATGGATGAATATGTGTGGCATTACATACCTTCAGGTGAGTTTACCATATCTTTTGCCTACAGAGTGATATGGGAGGATCAAGAAAAAGAAAAAAGGCAACCAGCGGCTTCTACTTCAGAAGGCAAAAATGATAGGATCTGGAGACATGTTGGGTCCATTGACGCTCGACTGTGTATCAAGCTTATGCTGTGGCGATTCTTGTAAACAACGGTGCCAGCAAAAGCTGCTCTTTTACACAGGAAAATCATCAAGAAACCGGAGGGGCTATGTGCTTGGTGTAAAAATGAGATTGAGACTGACACCCTTACTCATTCACTGCCAGAAGACAAAAAATATTTGGAGAAGGGTGAGCTTCATTCCGGATGAGAGGCAAGGTTACGGGCAGACGATAAAAGAATGGTGGAGCCATATAATATAGAAAGCAGGACATACGGAGAGAAAAGTTAAACTAGCAGCTACAATAGTACGGAAAATATGGAATGCCAGGAATGCAACCATCTTTGAAAATCACATGCTTAATCCAGGCGCCATGGTGAAACAAGCAAATTGCATGATTGAGGAGCAGAAATCCAGACCACCGAGGAAAATACACAAGCCACACCCCAGAAGATACGCAACATCATCCCAATGGAACCCCCTTGTATTGATGTTCTAAAAAATCAATGTGGATGCAGGGCAAAAAGAGGGAGGGCGGCAACAGGTGTAGCTATCAGAGATCACAATGGAAGAGTCCTTGCGTCTACGGCTAAGCCGGTTCCGTTTGTGAATTCCGTTGGAGCTTTAGAAGCTCAGGCTATAATTCATGGCTTTCAACTAGCAAATTAATTAGGACTCTCTGATCAGTTTGTTATAGAATCTGATAATGAGGATGTAGTCAAACGAAGCCTCTCTGTCAGCAAGACGGATAAGTCTCTATAGTAATTTTAAGTTTTGATGGTTCTTAAGTAATGGAACTTATTATATATATCATTATTTTGTAATACTTATTATAAATTATATATGTTACTAATTTGTAATATTTATCGTAAAATATTATATTTTAACGATATTTTTTAATAAATGTTACAAATTATTGTATGCTTTTAAACGGTCACATAAAAATGCCACAAAATTATAGCAATATAAAAAAAATACCATAAACAATGCTATGAAAATATGATATAGCTCAAACGCCACAAAGAGTGCTACTTAAATATGACAGAACCTCAAATTCTATAAAAGATGTCACTTAAATATGGCACAAGTTCTAATGCTACAAAAAATGCCACAAAAATATAACATAAGTTTTCAAAGGCTACTAATAATCTCACACACATATATATATGTTGTGAATCATCTATATCATGAAAATTATGTTGTGAAGATCCTTATTTTGTCCGATTGACTAGCAGTCTATTGTATGGGATTCAGAATGGGTTATGAACTTTGGAACTGGCCTTAATTATTAAAAGAATAAGGGTTAGCCTGTTTAAAGCCGTTGTATGAAGGCGTTCTAAGGCGTTGATCCCGGTCTTATTCTTTGATAATTAGGTTGACGGATCCATAGTTTATGTAAAATTGCCTCCTTAATCCTGAAGACTGACTTAGATGCTATCCTTCGGACCTCATATGGTATCAGAGCCATGTAATTTCTGTGATATATGTGAGTCATAGTTTAACATGAAAACTTTCATATAAATTCACATGAATTTATTAAAAGAAAAGAGGAACATTAAAAATGTTTCTAAACAAGAGATGGATATTCCTGAAAACTTGGAAGCACTTAATAAGTGGACTATTCCAAGGGTTGATTTGAAAACTGTTTACCAGTTAGGAACCTTTGAAAAATTGGGTTTAAAACAAGTAGTTAAAACTACTGAAGAATCAGTTTCTTTAGATAATGAAGAAACTGAGATAAAATTATTATCATTAAATGATATACATAGATATAAAGATCTATATAAATTCATTCATATTGGATTAGTGCAAATTGCATTTAAATCTCTTACCTTGGAGGGTTTACCTGAAAGTTTTATTGCATGCTTAAGAGATGCAAGAAATCTAAATTGGAAACAATCACTCATAGGTGTAATCCAATCTAGTCTGGCGCATGGACCAGTCTATTTTAATGTTTATCCCAATCTTTCACTTTCTCTAAGTGATGTCAATATACTTGACACTTTAACATTAAATGTTAAGAGCCATGGTTATAATTATCTTGCTGGGTCAGAGTTAATATGTATTTGTTATAGAATTTATTATAAACCATTATTTACGTTAAATCCTAATTGTAAATTAATGGATAAAAAGATTAATGAAACTGTCTTAATAGAAACCAATTTCAATAAATCTAAGATCTCTACAAGACGAATCATAAAATGGGATGAAATTCCTATGCCTCCCCAGTGGAAATTGGAAAAAACTGGCTATATCCAGTCAAAGACTGAACATAATATAGATAATATCGAACAAACTCCAGAAGGAATTGTGTATATACAAATGAATGCTAAGCCATCTAGTTCAGGGACTATCCCACGAACTTATTCTACCAGATCTGAGAGATCTTATATTTCACCTCTTTTAGACGATAAGGATTATAGTCCTTACAGGGTTTCTACTTCTCAAGTTAGTGAACGTGATGAACATAATCATCGTGTGGATAAGGTTTTAAAAACAAAAGAAAATATTGTTAAAGGTGTTTTTAATACTACAGATCCGGAGATAACCGAATCAGAAATGAATTTTTTATTATGAGTTCTACACCAAAAATTGATTTTAGACCTGGATCTGAAGCCAGGCAAAAAATTAAAAAAGAATTTGATTTACCCAGATGGGAACCATTTAGAAAATGGTTTTTCTCAAATTTTAATGATACTTTGAAATATTCTATTTCAGACGAATTTTATAAATGTTTATCGGGTCATAATATCTTATTTCCATTTGTTCCATGGTTCATAAATAAATATATTGAACCTTATATTTCTGTTTTAGAAAGAGATTATAAACTCGTAAATGGTAATACTTTGAAAGGAGTTTGGCCTCCTCAACAATCTTTTATTTTAGAAAAAGACAATAATATTGTAAACTTTACAGCATTCTCTAAACTCTTTGAAAATGATACTTTACATATCACTGTTAAACAGATTAATAAACTTATAGAACAACAAAATTATACAAATATTTGTTTGACTGTTCTAGGAGAACAAATTCTCTCTCTCCATAAAAGAATTGATTTAATAATACAGAAGATTGATACACCTTCTTCTGGATCTTCCGAACCACAGGTAGTCATATCTGCTCCTCCTGTGCAGCCTCCTCCTAAAATTTATAATTATAAATTAAAAAAGATGTCAGATCTAGAGGAGATGTTAGATCAGAAATTTAAAAAATTAAATCTTAATACTTTAGAAAATGAATTCTATGATAAATTATCCCAAACCAAGGATTATAAACCTGTTATTCAAGATGAACTTAATAAGTTACACAAATTTGCTGATCGACCCACTCAGCGAATTAATTATTATAGACGTCCCTCTCCTGTAGACCTTCTACATGAAGAACAAGAATATATAAATAATAATAGTTACAATGGTAAAAGCATTTATGAATGGAATCTTGATGGTTATACTGAAAAACAGATTTATAATCTTACCCATCGTATGTTAATGTACAGTACTGTCAGTAAGCTGATTGGTAATAATGACAGTAATATTGCAAAAATGATAGTTGCAGGATTTACTGGCCAACTTAAAGGTTGGTGGGATCATTACCTCTCTCCTCAAGAGAAAGACACCATTTATCATACTCTTAAACAAGAAGAAAATGGTAGCCAGAGTGAACAGGCAGTTTATACACTGATTGTTACTATATTAGAACATTTCACTGGAAGAATTTCCGATGATAA
Source organism: Catharanthus roseus (assembly GCA_028651295.1). Lineage (NCBI taxonomy): Eukaryota > Viridiplantae > Streptophyta > Magnoliopsida > Gentianales > Apocynaceae > Catharanthus > Catharanthus roseus. The sequence goes on from JAPQWS010000070.1 coordinate 1,515,865, forward strand.
TGAGACTAATAGGACTCTATTACAAAATACTAGGTGTAAAACACTTACCGATTGGAGATGGTATAGAGACCAATTCCTAAATAGGGTTATGGAATTGCCTGAGTGTAATAGCTCTCATTGGAAAGCTAAATTTATTGATGGATTACCTCCACTATTTGCTGAAAGAGTCAGAAAAACTCTTAGGAAAGATAAAATTTCTATTCCTTATGAAAGTTATACTTATGACAGTCTTATAACGACTTGCAAAACTGAAGGTTTAGCCTTATGCAATGAAATCAAGCTCAATCAACAGCTTAAAAGGCAAAGATTAACTGAAAGAAATCAGTTAGGCCAATTTTGTAGCCAATTCGGGTTGGATATTCAACCACAAAGAAAACAAGTTTATAATTCTCATAAACCTGAATATTATCAGAAAAAGAAAAAGAACAGATATTCTCAAGCTAAGCTTGAGAAAAAAGCTAAAAGAAAGTCTGATAGACTTGAAAGAAAGAAAGACAAAAGTAATATTGTCTGTTATAAGTGTAAACGTATAGGTCACTATGCTAATAAATGTAGGATGAAACAAAAGATTAATAATCTTAATATTAGTGAAGAATTGAAAGATTCTTTAGCAAAGTTATTTTTAGACTCTGATGATTCGGAAGATATTACTTCTGCTTCAGAAATAGATCAAATCTCTGATTCTTCGAATGAAGAAAATATGTGTCCTTGTAAACAAGGAAGTAGTAATTCTGAAAAAGAAACCTCGTGATAATGACTACTACAAATTGATAGCTCAATTTAAAGATTCGGATATAAATGTTTTAACTCGTAATCATATTCTAGAATTTTTTAAAATCGATAAAAGACCACGAGTTAAGGTCTAGAATTATAGAAAATCTCGATGATATTCCATCAACTAGTACTCATAATACGAAAAAAGAAGAGGAATTTATTCCTAATAATACTCCTTATTCTATGACAGAAGTTTATAAACTTATAAAGCAAAGATATGAGGAGTCTCATCAATCACCGACGACGTTAAAAGATTTGTACGGGGAATTAAATAATCTTAAAGATGAAATCAAGATGTTAAAACAGATAAATAAAAATCTTGATATTAGAGTTTCTAACTTAGAAACTAAAGAAACTAAAAAAGATTATACTTTGATTACACCAAATCTTTTTGACAATCTTCATAAGATTGGAGAAGAGCATTTCTTAACTGCTCTTGATATGATCACATCATTTAAGTTTTATGTAAAAATCACCTTGCTTATAGCTAAAGATGAAATTAAAGAATTTACTGCCCTTATTGATACAGGTGCAGATGTTAGTGTTATACAAGAAGGTTTAATTCCTACAAAATATTTTCAAAAAACTACTCATAGTTTAAGACATGCAGGTGGTGATCGTTTACAAATAAATTTTAAATTACCACACGCATATATTTGTAATAATCAAGTTTGTATTCCTGAAAGCTTTTTATTGGCTAAGAATATATCTAACCAAGTTATACTTGGTACTCCTTTTATAAAAAAGATTTTCCCTATTACTTATATAGGAATTGATCGTCTTACAGGTACTTTTGAAACTAAACCTGTTTCTTTTCAATTCATAACTGAACCAAATACCAGATTTATTAATGAAATAAAAGATTTTATTATAAGAAAACAAAATCAAATTAATTTTATAAATTTTGAAATTAACTCTTCCACTATCGAAGAAGTTTTACAAAATCCTAAATTACAGGATAAAATTAAAAAATTACAGCATCATATTTCTGTCGAAATTTGCAATGATCATCCCAATGCTTTTTGGAATCGCAAGAAACATGAAGTTAAACTTCCTTATATTGAGGACTTTGATGAATGTCAGATTCCTACCAAGGCAAGACCTTGTCAAATGAATTCTAAATATTTAGAATTATGTAAAGAAGAAATAGCTTCTTTATTATATAAAAAATTAATCAAAGAGTCAAACTCACCCTGGTCATGTACAGGATTTTATGTTAATAAAAATGCTGAATTAGAAAGAGGAGTACCAAGATTGGTAATCAATTATAAACCTCTCAATAAAGTATTAAAATGGATCCGTCATCCTATTCCTAATAAAAAGGATTTATTGGATCGATTATATGAGGCTTTAATATTTTCTAAATTTGATTTAAAATCAGGATATTGGCAAATTCAGATAGCTGAAGACGACCAATATAAAACAGCTTTTAATGTCCCTATAGGCCACTTTGAATGGAAAGTGATGCCTTTTGGCTTGAAAAATGCCCCCTTCGAATTTCGGAAGATCATGAATGATATATTCATACCATACAGTGACTTTATATTAGTCTATATAGATGATATCTTAGTATTTTCTAAGAATGTTCAACAACATTTTGAACACTTAGACATTTTTAAAAAATTAGTTATACAAAATGGTTTAGTTATATCCAAACCCAAGATGGTTTTATTTCAAACCAATATTAGATTTCTGGGCCATAACATTGAAAAGGGAAAAATAATTCCTATTAACAGAAGTATCGAATTTGCTTCTAAATTTCCAGATGCAATTCTGGATAAAACACAATTGCAAAGATTCTTAGGAAGTTTAAATTATATTTCACCTTATTATAAAAATTTAGCTTCTGATACAGCTATCTTATATGATAGGTTAAAAAAGAAGCCTAACCCATGGACTTCTCAGCATACTGAGACGGTCAAAAGAATAAAAGCAAGGGTTAAATCCCTGCCTTGTTTGGTTTTAGCAAATCCTACTTGGAACAAAATTATAGAAACAGATGCCTCTGATATTGGCTATGGAGGTATTTTAACCCAAATTTGTCCTATTAATAACATACCTCATCTAGTCAGATATTATTCTGGCAAATGGACTGATAGTCAGAAAAATTATGCAACAGTTGCTAAAGAAATTTTAGCAATTGTTAAAAGTATCTTAAAATTTCAAGATGATTTATATAATAAAAAATTTACTGTTATAACAGATTGCCAAGCGGCAAAATTTATGTTTAATAAAGATTTTAAGCATGATGTTTCTAAACAGATGTTTGCTAGATGGCAAGCTCATTTAGCCCCATTTGATTTTGATATTATTTATAAGAAAGGTGCAGATAATAATCTTCCTGATTTTCTAACGCGTGAATATTTACAGCATGCAGGGCAGGGGAAATAGTTCTCGCGGCAGAGGCCGAGGCAGAGGTCATACCTCTCAGCCAAAAGAAAAGAATGTCATCATTCAGCATGGCAATAAGAAGTTAATAACTCAAACTCTGACTCATATTCCAGAGAATGAAGCTTCGTTATATGAAGAATTCAAACGGCAGTATCTTGCTTCTCAACAACAGAAGGAAGGTGAAGCTTCTTCCTCATCCTATGCAAAGGTGCTAGCAGAAGAGGATTCTAAACCCTCTTATTATACTCATCCCCACAAAGAAATGATATTTCTTTTAGAACCAAAGGATTTACAATGGAAAGAGAATCCTTGGTTGTTGATGAACAGATATCTTGATGTGGCATTATATACAGCTACATCCTATAAACAGAGACAGTATTATGAGCAAATTCTGAAAGAATGCTCCTGTGAGATTACACACTTTTATCCTGGAGGTATCAAAACAGGATATATTTATAATTTTAGCAAAATCGTCATAAAAAAGATTTTAGCTATTGAAGAGTGGGGTATTTCTCCTCTCAGAGAAAGGGAATTTATAATTCCTGGAACAAAAAATAGTCTGAAATATAATTATTGGGACTATGTTGATGCATTTCATAAAGCATTGCTTTATGAAAATCCTACCAAGAAACATACTTGGTTAATCAAAATTTGTGGAAATGTTTATAACAATCCTTTGCCTAGTTGGGTTATACCATGGTGGCACACTTATGGAACATCTGCCCAAATTCTGTCTGAACAGTTTAAAACTCTATATGGTGAATGGATTAATATGTCCCCAAAAGTCTCTGATTATATCAATTTAGACTTAGCCTCTGAAGAGATTGCTTCATTATTATTCTTTATCGAATTTTCTATTCCATGGGTCTGGAAATGGACTCCAGAATTGGGTTATACCCAACACAATATACCATGTCTTCGCAGGGCTACTCATAGTCGATTTTGGGATCGCCTACTTAAATTTGATCCTGAAACCAAAGCCCTTCATGGTCAAAATATTTTAGATGAAATCAAATATAAGGTTGCTGTTTATAGACAAAAGCAAGCTTCTGGTGATACAAAACCGACTAATCTTTTTAGTCAATTAGCTTCTATGCTTAAGCTACAAAAAGAGGTGATACCGAAAGAAGATTTGATTAAATCTTACATGCAAGACCTCAAGAAGGAACTCATCAAAAATCTCCTTCCTACAGATAAAACTGATATCTCTATGGAAGGATCATCACATGAAGATGTTTTAGCAGGGGAATCACAAGACCCTGAAGATGATATCATGGAGGACGACGACGATCTTGATGAAGACAAGATTGACCAAATGGTCAAGAAGTTGGAAGAAACAGCACAAAGAGCACTAAAGTAATTCCTGCCGACACCCATGTGCTGCAGTCTTATCCAATTTGGTTGTAGTGTCCATGTGGGACCATTTCATAGAATGATAGACCTCAATTATATGTAATAGTGATAGCCACTATTCAGATTTCAAATCCGCTTGTAATAGCATAGATAATGTAGCTGATGTCCGCTCTCCTCTTTGCCTATAAAAAGAAGGGAAGTCTTCATAAGCAGGACACACAACTAGCTACTACTAGAAATTAGTACTACTCTCCCTCTCCCTCTCTCCTTGTACGTTTTTATCAATAAGAAGTTTGCAGTTTTCTTCTTCATCCCTGGTAATCTCTTTTCTCTTTTACTTATTCATATTTTGCTTTATTTTGTTTATTTTATATTATTACATTTCGGATTAGCCTAATGACAGGCTAAATCCTTTCATGTTAAACTATGGAATCATCTATATCATGAAAATTATGTTGTGAAGATCCTTATTTTGTCCGATTGACTAGCAGTCTATTGTATGGGATTCAGAATGGGTTATGAACTTTGGAACTGGCCTTAATTATTAAAAGAATAAGGGTTAGCCTGTTTAAAGCCGTTGTATGAAGGCGTTCTAAGGCGTTGATCCCGGTCTTATTCTTTGATAATTAGGTTGACGGATCCATAGTTTATGTAAAATTGCCTCCTTAATCCTGAAGACTGACTTAGATGCTATCCTTCGGACAATAATGGATAAAAAGATTAATGAAACTGTCTTAATAGAAACCAATTTCAATAAATCTAAGATCTCTACAAGACGAATCATAAAATGGGATGAAATTCGTATGCCTCCCCAGTGGAAATTGGAAAAAACTGGCTATATCCAGTCAAAGTCTGAACATAATATAGATAATATCGAACAAACTCCAGAAGGAATTGTGTATATACAAATGAATGCTAAGCCATCTAGTTCAGGGACTATCCCACGAACTTATTTTACCAGATCTGAGAGATCTTATATTTCACCTCTTTTAGACGATAAGGATTATAGTCCTTACAGGGTTTCTACTTCTCAAGTTAGTGAACGTGATGAACATAATCATCGTGTGGATAAGGTTTTAAAAACAAAAGAAAATATTGTTAAAGGTGTTTTTAATACTACAGATCCGGAGATAACCGAATCAGAAATGAATTTTTCATTATGAGTTCTACACCAAAAATTGATTTTAGACCTGGATCTGAAGCCAGGCAAAAAATTAAAAAAGAATTTGATTTACCCAGATGGGAACCATTTAGAAAATGGTTTTTCTCAAATTTTAATGATACTTTGAAATATTCTATTTCAGACGAATTTTATAAATGTTTATCGGGTCATAATATCTTATTTCCATTTGTTCCATGGTTCATAAATAAATATATTGAACCTTATATTTCTGTTTTAGAAAGAGATTATAAACTCGTAAATGGTAATACTTTGAAAGGAGTTTGGCCTCCTCAACAATCTTTTATTTTAGAAAAAGACAATAATATTGTAAACTTTACAAAGATTCTCTAAACTCTTTGAAAATGATACTTTACATATCACCTGTTAAAGCAGTTAATAAACTTATAGAACAACAAAATTATACAAATATTTGTTTGACTGTTCTAGGAGAACAAATTCTCTCTCTCCATAAAAGAATTGATTTAATAATACAGAAGATTGATACACCTTCTTCTGGATCTTCCGAACCACAGGTAGTCATATCTGCTCCTCCTGTGCAGCCTCCTCCTGAAATTTATAATTATAAATTAAAAAAAGATGTCGGATCTAGAGGAGATGTTAGATCAGAAATTTAAAAAATTAAATCTTAATACTTTAGAAAATGAATTCTATGATAAATTATCCCAAACCAAGGATTATAAACCTGTTATTCAAGATGAACTTAATAAGTTACACAAATTTGCTGATCGACCCACTCAGCGAATTAATTATTATAGACGTCCCTCTCCTGTAGACCTTCTACATGAAGAACAAGAATATATAAATAATAATAGTTACAATGGTAAAAGCATTTATGAATGGAATCTTGATGGTTATACTTTGAAAAATGCATTTATAATCTTACCCATCGTATGTTAATGTACTAGATCTTGTCGAGTAGGTGATTGGTAATAATGACGATAATATTGCAAAAATGATAGTTGCAGGGATTTATCGCCAACTTAAAGGTTGGTGGGATCATTACCTCTCTCCTCAAGAGAAAGACACCATTTATCATACTCTTAAACAAGAAGAAAATGGTAGCCAGAGTGAACAGGCAGTTTATACACTGATTGTTACTATATTAGAACATTTCACTGGAAGAATTTCCGATGATAATGAGACTAATAGGACTCTATTACAAAATACTAGGTGTAAAACACTTACCGATTGGAGATGGTAGAGACCAATTCCTAAATAGGGTTATGGAATTGCCTGAGTGTAATAGCTCTCATTGGAAAGCTAAATTTATTGATGGATTACCTCCACTATTTGCTGAAAGAGTCAGAAAAACTCTTAGGAAAGATAAAATTTCTATTCCTTATGAAAGTTATACTTATGGCAGTCTTATAACGACTTGCAAAACTGAAGGTTTAGCCTTATGCAATGAAATCAAGCTCAATCAACAGCTTAAAAGGCAAAGATTAACTGAAAGAAATCAGTTAGGCCAATTTTGTAGCCAATTCGGGTTGGATATTCAACCACAAAGAAAACAAGTTTATAATTCTCATAAACCTGAATATTATCAGAAAAAGAAAAAGAACAGATATTCTCAAGCTAAGCTTGAGAAAAAAGCTAAAAGAAAGTCTGATAGACTTGAAAGAAAGAAAGACAAAAGTAATATTGTCTGTTATAAGTGTAAACGTATAGGTCACTATGCTAATAAATGTAGGATGAAACAAAAGATTAATAATATGAGGTCCGAAGGATAGCATCTAAGTCAGTCTTCAGGATTAAGGAGGCAATTTTACATAAACTATGGATCCGTCAACCTAATTATCAAAGAATAAGACCGGGATCAACGCCTTAGAACGCCTTCATACAACGGCTTTAAACAGGCTAACCCTTATTCTTTTAATAATTAAGGCCGGTTCCAAAGGTCATAACCCATTCTGAATCCCATACAATAGACTGCTAGTCAATCGGACAAAATAAGGATCTTCACAACATAATTTTCATGATATAGATGATTCCATAGTTTAACATGAAAGGATTTAGCCTGTCATTAGGCTAATCCGAAATGTAATAATATAAAATAAACAAAATAAAGCAAAATATGAATAAGTAAAAGAGAAAAGAGATTACCAGGGATGAAGAAGAAAACTGCAAACTTCTTATTGATAAAAACGTACAAGGAGAGAGGGAGAGGGAGAGTAGTACTAATTTCTAGTAGTAGCTAGTTGTGTGTCCTGCTTATGAAGACTTCCCTTCTTTTTATAGGCAAAGAGGAGAGCGGACATCAGCTACATTATCTATGCTATTACAAGCGGATTTGAAATCCGAATAGTGGCTATCACTATTACATATAATTGAGGTCTATCATTCTATGAAATGGTCCCACATGGACACTACAACCAAATTGGATAAGACTGCAGCACATGGGTGTCGGCAGGAATTACTTTAGTGCTCTTTGTGCTGTTTCTTCCAACTTCTTGACCATTTGGTCAATCTTGTCTTCATCAAGATCGTCGTCGTCCCTCCATGATATCATCTTCGAGGGTCTTGTGATTCCCCCTGCTAAAACATCTTCATGTGATGATCCTTCCATAGAGATATCGGCTTTTATCCGTAGGAAGGAGATTTTTGATGAGTTCCTTCTTGAGGTCTTGCATGTAAGATTTAATCAAATCTTCTTTCGGTATCACCTCTTTTTGTAGCTTAAGCATAGAAGCTAATTGACTAAAAAGATTAGTCGGTTTTGTATCACCAGAAGCTTGCTTTTGTCTATAAACAGCAACCTTATATTTGATTTCATCTAAAATATTTTGACCATGAAGGGCTTTGGTTTCAGGATCAAATTTAAGTAGGCGATCCCAAAATCGACTATGAGTAGCCCTGCGAAGACATGGTATATTGTGTTGGGTATAACCCAATTCTGGAGTCCATTTCCAGACCCATGGAATAGAAAATTCGATAAAGAATAATAATGAAGCAATCTCTTCAGAGGCTAAGTCTAAATTGATATAATCAGAGACTTTTGGGGACATATTAATCCATTCACCATATAGAGTTTTAAACTGTTCAGGCAGAATTTGGGCAGATGTTACATAAGTGTGCCACCATGGTATAACCCAACTAGGCAAAGGATTGTTATAAACATTTCCACAAATCTTGATTAACCAAGTATGTTTCTTGGTAGGATTTTCATAAAGCAATGCTTTATGAAATGCATCAACATAGTCCCAATAATTATATTTCAGACTATTTTTTGTTCCAGGAATTATAAATTCCCTTTCTCTGAGAGGAGAAATACCCCACTCTTCAATAGCTAAAATCTTTTTTATGACGATTTTGCTAAAATTATAAATATTTCCTGTTTTGATACCTCCAGGATAAAAGTGTGTAATCTCACAGGAGCATTCTTTCAGAATTTGCTCATAATACTGTCTCTGTTTATAGGATGTAGCTGTATATGATGCCACATCAAGATATCTGTTCATCAACAACCAAGGATTCTCTTTCCATTGTAAATCCTTTGGTTCTAAAAGAAATATCATTTCTTTGTGGGGATGAGTATAATAAGAGGGTTTAGAATCCTCTTCTGCTAGCACCTTTGCATAGGATGAGGAAGAAGCTTCACCTTCCTTCTGTTGTTGAGAAGCAAGATACTGCCGTTTGAATTCTTCATATAACGAAGCTTCATTCTCTGGAATATGAGTCAGAGTTTGAGTTATTAACTTCTTATTGCCATGCTGAATGATGACATTCTTTTCTTTTGGCTGAGAGGTATGACCTCTGCCTCGGCCTCTGCCGCGAGAACTATTTCCCCTGCCCTGCATGCTGTAAATATTCACGCGTTAGAAAATCAGGAAGATTATTATCTGCACCTTTCTTATAAATAATATCAAAATCAAATGGGGCTAAATGAGCTTGCCATCTAGCAAACATCTGTTTAGAAACATCATGCTTAAAATCTTTATTAAACATAAATTTTGCCGCTTGGCAATCTGTTATAACAGTAAATTTTTTGATTATATAAATCATCTTGAAATTTTAAGATACTTTTAACAATTGCTAAAATTTCTTTAGCAACTGTTGCATAATTTTTCTGACTATCAGTCCATTTGCCAGAATAATATCTGACTAGATGAGGTATGTTATTAATAGGACAAATTTGGGTTAAAATACCTCCATAGCCAATATCAGAGGCATCTGTTTCTATAATTTTGTTCCAAGTAGGATTTGCTAAAACCAAACAAGGCAGGGATTTAACCCTTGCTTTTATTCTTTTGACCGTCTCAGTATGCTGAGAAGTCCATGGGTTAGGCTTCTTTTTTAACCTATCATATAAGATAGCTGTATCAGAAGCTAAATTTTTATAATAAGGTGAAATATAATTTAAACTTCCTAAGAATCTTTGCAATTGTGTTTTATCCAGAATTGCATCTGGAAATTTAGAAGCAAATTCGATACTTCTGTTAATAGGAATTATTTTTCCCTTTTCAATGTTATGGCCCAGAAATCTAATATTGGTTTGAAATAAAACCATCTTGGGTTTGGATATAACTAAACCATTTTGTATAACTAATTTTTTAAAAATGTCTAAGTGTTCAAAATGTTGTTGAACATTCTTAGAAAATACTAAGATATCATCTATATAGACTAATATAAAGTCACTGTATGGTATGAATATATCATTCATGATCTTCTGAAATTCAGAAGGGGCATTTTTCAAGCCAAAAGGCATCACTTTCCATTCAAAGTGGCCTATAGGGACATTAAAAGCTGTTTTATATTGGTCGTCTTCAGCTATCTGAATTTGCCAATATCCTGATTTTAAATCAAATTTAGAAAATATTAAAGCCTCATATAATCGATCCAATAAATCCTTTTTATTAGGAATAGGATGACGGATCCATTTTAATACTTTATTGAGAGGTTTATAATTGATTACCAATCTTGGTACTCCTCTTTCTAATTCAGCATTTTTATTAACATAAAATCCTGTACATGACCAGGGTGAGTTTGACTCTTTGATTAATTTTTTATATAATAAAGAAGCTATTTCTTCTTTACATAATTCTAAATATTTAGAATTCATTTGACAAGGTCTTGCCTTGGTAGGAATCTGACATTCATCAAAGTCCTCAATATAAGGAAGTTTAACTTCATGTTTCTTGCGATTCCAAAAAGCATTGGGATGATCATTGCAAATTTTCGACGTAAATATGATGCTCGTAATTTTTTAATTTTATCCTGTAATTTAGGATTTTGTAAAACTTCTTCGATAGTGGAAGAGTTAATTTCAAAATTTATAAAATTAATTTGATTTTGTTTTCTTATAATAAAATCTTTTATTTCATTAATAAATCTGGTATTTGGTTCAGTTATGAATTGAAAAGAAACAGGTTTAGTTTCAAAAGTACCTGTAAGACGATCAATTCCTATATAAGTAATAGGGAAAATCTTTTTTATAAAAGGAGTACCAAGTATAACTTGGTTAGATATATTCTTAGCCAATAAAAAGCTTTCAGGAATACAAACTTGATTATTACAAATATATGCGTGTGGTAATTTAAAATTTATTTGTAAACGATCACCACCTGCATGTCTTAAACTATGAGTAGTTTTTTGAAAATATTTTGTAGGAATTAAACCTTCTTGTATAACACTAACATCTGCACCTGTATCAATAAGGGCAGTAAATTCTTTAATTTCATCTTTAGCTATAAGCAAGGTGATTTTTACATAAAACTTAAATGATGTGATCATATCAAGAGCAGTTAAGAAATGCTCTTCTCCAATCTTATAAAGATTGTCAAAAAGATTTGGTGTAATCAAAGTATAATCTTTTTTAGTTTCTTTAGTTTCTAAGTTAGAAACTCTAATATCAAGATTTTTATTTATCTGTTTTAACATCTTGATTTCATCTTTAAGATTATTTAATTCCCCGTACAAATCTTTTAACGTCGTCGGTGATTGATGAGACTCCTCATATCTTTGCTTCATAAGTTTATAAACTTCTGTCATAGAATAAGGAGTATTATTAGGAATAAATTCCTCTTCTTTTTTCGTATTATGAGTACTAGTTGATGGAATATCATCGAGATTTTCTATAATTCTAGACCTTAACTCGTGGTCTTTTATCGATTTTAAAAATTCTAGAATATGATTCTGAGTTAAAACATTTATATCTGAATCTTTAAATTGAGCTATCAATTTGTAGTAGTCATTATCTGAGGTTTCTTTTTCAGAATTACTACTTCCTTGTTTACAAGGACACATATTTTCTTCATTCGAAGAATCAGAGATTTGATCTATTTCTGAAGCAGAAGTAATATCTTCCGAATCATCAGAGTCTAAAAATAACTTTGCTAAAGAATCTCTCAATTCTTCACTAATATTAAGATTATTAATCTTTTGTTTCATCCTACATTTATTAGCATAGTGACCTATACGTTTACACTTATAACAGACAATATTACTTTTGTCTTTCTTTCTTTCAAGTCTATCAGACTTTCTTTTAGCTTTTTTCTCAAGCTTAGCTTGAGAATATCTGTTCTTTTTCTTTTTCTGATAATATTCAGGTTTATGAGAATTATAAACTTGTTTTCTTTGTGGTTGAATATCCAACCCGAATTGGCTACAAAATTGGCCTAACTGATTTCTTTCAGTTAATCTTTGCCTTTTAAGCTGTTGATTGAGCTTGATTTCATTGCATAAGGCTAAACCTTCAGTTTTGCAAGTCGTTATAAGACTGCCATAAGTATAACTTTCATAAGGAATAGAAATTTTATCTTTCCTAAGAGTTTTTTCCGACTCTTTTCAAACAAATAGTGGAGGTAATCCATCAATAAATTTAGCTTTCCAATGAGAGCTATTACACTCAGGCTATTCCATAACCCTATTTAGGAATTGGTCTCTATACCATCTCCAATCGGTAAGTGTTTTATACCTAGTATTTTGTAATAGAGTCCTATTAGTCTCATTATCATCGGAAATTCTTCCAGTGAAATGTTCTAATATAGTAACAATCAGTGTATAAACTGCCTGTTCACTCTGGCTACCATTTTCTTCTTGTTTAAGAGTATGATAAATGGTGTCTTTCTCTTGAGGAGAGAGGTAATGATCCCACCAACCTTTAAGTTGGCCAGTAAATCCTGCAACTATCATTTTTGCAATATTACTGTCATTATTACCAATCAGCTTACTGACAGTACTGTACATTAACATACGATGGGTAAGATTATAAATCTGTTTTTCAGTATAACCATCAAGATTCCATTCATAAATGCTTTTACCATTGTAACTATTATTATTTATATATTCTTGTTCTTCATGTAGAAGGTCTACAGGAGAGGGACGTCTATAATAATTAATTCGCTGAGTGGGTCGATCAGCAAATTTGTGTAACTTATTAAGTTCATCTTGAATAACAGGTTTATAATCCTTGGTTTGGGATAATTTATCATAGAATTCATTTTCTAAAGTATTAAGATTTAATTTTTTAAATTTCTGATCTAACATCTCCTCTAGATCTGACATCTTTTTTAATTTATAATTATAAATTTCAGGAGGAGGCTGCACAGGAGGAGCAGATATGACTACCTGTGGTTCGGAAGATCCAGAAGAAGGTGTATCAATCTTCTGTATTATTAAATCAATTCTTTTATGGAGAGAGAGAATTTGTTCTCCTAGAACAGTCAAACAAATATTTGTATAATTTTGTTGTTCTATAAGTTTATTAATCTGTTTAACAGTGATATGTAAAGTATCATTTTCAAAGAGTTTAGAGAATGCTGTAAAGTTTACAATATTATTGTCTTTTTCTAAAATAAAAGATTGTTGAGGAGGCCAAACTCCTTTCAAAGTATTACCATTTACGAGTTTATAATCTCTTTCTAAAACAGAAATATAAGGTTCAATATATTTATTTATGAACCATGGAACAAATGGAAATAAGATATTATGACCCGATAAACATTTATAAAATTCGTCTGAAATAGAATATTTCAAAGTATCATTAAAATTTGAGAAAAACCATTTTCTAAATGGTTCCCATCTGGGTAAATCAAATTCTTTTTTAATTTTTTGCCTGGCTTGGGATCCGTGTCTAAAATCAATTTTTGGTGTAGAACTCATAATGAAAAATTCATTTCTGATTCGGTTATCTCCGGATCTGTAGTATTAAAAACACCTTTAACAATATTTTCTTTTGTTTTTAAAACCTTATCCACACGATGATTATGTTCATCACGTTCACTAACTTGAGAAGTAGAAACCCTGTAAGGACTATAATCCTTATCGTCTAAAAGAGGTGAAATATAAGATCTCTCAGATCTGGTAGAATAAGTTCGTGGGATAGTCCCTGAACTAGATGGCTTAGCATTCATTTGTATATACACAATTCCTTCTGGAGTTTGTTCGATATTATCTATATTATGTTCAGTCTTTGACTGGATATAGCCAGTTTTTTCCAATTTCCACTGGGGAGGCATAGGAATTTCATCCCATTTTATGATTCGTCTTGTAGAGATCTTAGATTTATTGAAATTGGTTTCTATTAAGACAGTTTCATTAATCTTTTTATCCATTAATTTACAATTAGGATTTAACGTAAATAATGGTTTATAATAAATTCTATAACAAATACATATTAACTCTGACCCAGCAAGATAATTATAACCATGGCTCTTAACATTTAATGTTAAAGTGTCAAGTATATTGACATCACTTAGAGAAAGTGAAAGATTGGGATAAACATTAAAATAGACTGGTCCATGCGCCGTGACTAGATTGGATTACACCTATGAGTGATTGTTTCCAATTTAGATTTCTTGCATCTCTTAAGCATGCAATAAAACTTTCAGGTAAACCCTCCAAGGTAAGAGGTTTAAATGCAATTTGCACTAATCCAATATGAATGAATTTATATAGATCTTTAATATAATATAATATAATATAATATAATATAATATAATATAATATAATATAATATAATATAATATAATATAATATAATATAATATAATATAATATAATATAATATAATATAATATAATATAATATAATATAATATAATATAATATAATATAATAGATACAGATCATTGTAAAAGAGTACCATTAATTAAAAAAAAATAGGGGTGCCATCTTTCGCTATTCTAGACACATCTCCAACCTTTTTACAAGGTCGGTAAAGGACGCATAGGAAAATAAAAGAAACCCAAAAAAGATTAAAAAATTTCCTCCATTTTTTCTCTCTTGCAACTCTCTCTCAACTTCTCCACTCTTAAACAACTTCAAACAAAGATATGTGCAAAATTCAACCGTTAAAAAAAAAAAAATCTTAATACAATATTCTATAATCATTTATTTACAATTTAATCGATTTTTAAAAAAATAGGACCTGAGTCTAGAGATTTACACCCAGCCAGACGCAGGAAACACCTCATCTACACCCAACCCAGCTTCAAGTGACCTTCATGCACTTTTTTTTTGTTCTCATGCAAAGCTTTTAAAATCTTTATGCATTTTTTTTGTTCTCATGAAAAAGCAACAAAAAACATGCAAAGTTTTTTCAAAAAAAATATTAATGTTATTTATTTTTTTATATTAATTGTCTTAAATATATTCTAGTTTGTACCTAACTCAGGTTTTATCCTACGATTTTTTAGATTATAAATATTGTTTACTTTTTTATCTTAATTATTTATAATATATTTATATTATTATATTTATTATTAGAAAAAATAAAGACATGTACTAACAATAATAATAAACATACAGAATAATTACAAAAAATATCCTCAAAGCATATTCAAACAACCAAATAATCCTCTTATGTTTACTAAACTACAAAATAAACCTTCTAGTGGAGGTCCGTTAATTTGTATAAAAAAGAAATTAAAAAAGGACTTAAATGCCCTTCTATGATGATAAAAATAAAACTTAAATAATTAAACAATTTTATCAATTGACTACAATTACTTATATGCAAAACCCTAATGGCATCTTTTCATTTTACACTTCATTCTGTCTTTCTTCTCCTTCTCTCTTTTATAGCCCCACAAGCCAATCCATGGATTCTCCTTTCACCCAAAACAATTACGACCGGTAAATCGGTCGATATTAAGCATTTACTGATCAATTACCGATCGATTTGGTCAGTCTGTGATTTTTAGTCGGTAACTGCTTGTGACGGAATGTAAGGTCGGTCGGTAATCTTTACCGATCGAATTTCAT
The DNA here is from genome assembly GCA_028651295.1 of Catharanthus roseus. Classification (NCBI taxonomy): domain Eukaryota; kingdom Viridiplantae; phylum Streptophyta; class Magnoliopsida; order Gentianales; family Apocynaceae; genus Catharanthus; species Catharanthus roseus. The sequence continues at coordinate 1,531,767 of JAPQWS010000070.1, forward strand.
GAATTACTGAGCAAATTATCAGTCAATAACTTTATTTTTCTCATTTAAATTAATCAATTTAAAAAATAAGTTACAACCTATTTTTCGGTTGGTATATTTTATGTACCGACCAAATTTCGGTTGATAACTTTATTTGTTTTTATTTTTTAATAAATAGTTACCGACTGATTTTCAGTTGGTATTTGCATTAACTTTTGAATTTTTTAAATATTTTATTTATAATTATAATAATCCACATGAAATTGAAACTGACAACAATAAATAATATAAAATGAATACAAGTAATATATATAAATCTTCTTCCAATGCTATAATAACAAAAACGTCTAGAAATACATAATATATAAATATCAAATACAAAACGAAACAAGTCTAGAATACGTAATATGTAAGTATCAAATACAAAAAAAAAATAAGTAATGAAACGAATACTCTAAGTATGTGAAATACAAAACCATATAATATATGAAATATATAAGTAACAAAGTACAAAACATATACGTATCAAAGTACTACATAGGTAGAGGTGGGCTAGAGGAGGAGGAAAGGACCGGTCGGTAGCTGAGGAATGTCTTGGTCATCCGTCAGAGGGAAAGGAGGGAATAGAGTGGGTACCAAATCCAGCTGCACACCATACTGAGAGGTGAACGAGGACATGAAGCCGGCGAACTTGTCCTGTGCATGTTGCATGTATCCTGACAACCTTTTTCTTTTACTCTCGATGTAGGCATCGTGGCCAGTCACAGAAGATACTAATAGAACAGATGATGAACTGCTGCTGCCTCCCTGTTGCTCGGCGGTGATGGCTGCAGATTGTGAGCCAAAATTATATACATGACCCTTGTTGCTGCCACCCGTGGCCTCGAACATCAACTACTCGTCAATTAGTATGGGTGAGCTGGTCTCGATGTGAAGGCATTCCGGATTCGCCTTTAGCTCTTGATATTTCGCCTACAAGAAAGACATTAATAAGTTATTGTTAAGTAATATACAAAAGAGTAATAATCGATAATATAACATTAAACTAAAACTATTAAATAAATTTATCCAAAATTTATTAGATCGCGTGTCGACCCACTGTCCCTTTTGTGTATGCAGTAGAACGTACAACTCTGATTGTGCAAATGCCTCGCCCATTTTCTCCTGCTGCAAACATTTAAAGCATACATGAGATTTTAAATGTCAAGAAAGTTAAAAAGAACTATAAGCTATAAAAAATATCATTATAAGTTAAAAAAATAGAATAATTAAATATGGAAAATATGTAATTGACTTACCCACTTAATGAATGACCTAGACCCGCCAGTGTACTTGCCAGGCCCTTGGTCACCGCGCCCCTGCAGACAGTTCCTCTGTGCTGCCTCTTGCTTCTTCTTGAAAGCATATGAGCTCCATACATCACAGACACTCGTGTACTGTGTGTTAGTTCTCCATTCTGACTGATATCTGTCTGCTCGAACCTCGTACATCAAGTCCTTGTAATGTAATGATGCTTGATTCTCCCCAAGCGTCCCATATTGCATGCTCATGCAAAGGATCCCATTGATACATTTTCTGCTACAACACATACTTTGTTAATGAATATAAGCTTATATAGATAAAAATTCCTATAATGAAAGTTATTTAAATACTTACCCCGAACTCTGTATACCATATGTTCTTTGTTTTGTTCGGCATCTTCCGAAAACTTGCATAAGCCTCAACAAAGTATTCCTTAACAATTTCAGTAATCGACTTTGAACAAGCTGATTACTTGTTGAAGCTGTGCAAATGTTCAAAAAATAGTGACATTTAATTAACCAAATATAAAAAAACCCTAAGAGTTTAACATTCAAATAGTGGCGTTTAAGTTTGAAAATATTTTGACAGAGTTTCTCCTATAAAATAAACAATTCCTAGGCACAGAAAATAACAATACATAGCAATTCAATATATAACAAAGTTTTAAGAGTCCGGGATCCTGCATAAAGTTGAAGGCAACAATTTCATAAGTAATTCCATACTTGTTTGTATACAGGTTATATAATGATTAATTTTGGCTACGTTGTGTACCTGTCAACGGTCGATAAGATAATAATGTGAGAGTCAACAGCACTTTGCATGGCACCAGTGGACGTGATAATGATGAAAGGGCAGGCCTCGATGACGTCCCCGCAGTAGATGATAAAGAAATAGTAGAAATGGGCACCAGACTCGAGTAAGGTAACTAGGGCTGTAAACGGGTCCAGACCCTCAGGGTACCCCCAGACCCGGACCCGTACCCTTATAGTGAAACTTGGACCCGGACCCATACCCTCCAGGGTATAAAATTCTGGACCCAGACCCGACCCTCCAGGGTCCAGGGTAGGGTACGGGTATACCCGTACCCGTATGACATTTTTCTATTTTATTTCCCTATTAAACAAAAATATGTAAAACAATGTATAATTCAAAAAATAAAAATTTTAACATGATTAACATAATCTCCTTAACATTTCTTTCAACAAATAAAATCATTTAACATCTCTAATTTACATAATTAAAAGTTCAAATAGACACAAAATCGTCATAGTACATTAATCGAATAAAAATAAAAGTTATAGTTCAATAAAATACATTAATCAAAGCATTTGGATTAGTGTGAGTGTGATGTGATGTGAGTGTAGTTGGTTGGTAGGTAGAGGTAGTAGGTTAGGGTTAAAGATAAGAGTAAAATAATATGTTAAAAAAAATTATAAATTATATATTAATATAAATATAATATATAAAATATATTATTATTTTATTAATACTGGTATACGGGTCTGGGCATCACCATACCTTACCCGGACCCATATAGCAGTATAAATATGGGTACGGGTACGGGTACGGGTCCGCGGGTATAAAATTTAAACCTTACCCGCTAAAAACGGGTACAGACCCGTGCGGGTACGAGTAAGACCCGCCCCGTTTACAGCCCTAAAGGTAACTGTGGAATATAGAGTCCGATAAAGCTCTTCCTCTTCCTCTTCATCATGGACTCCCTTCTTCATCTTCATTACTATCATCTTCATCTCCAATGCTATTCCTCCCGTAAATCTCTACCGATTTTAACTTTCCCGACTCATGAACGAGAATTCCAATGTCTTGAACATCAACGTCTATCCTCGAAGTCTCATCAATATCAACATCTTCTTGGAATATAATGTCTACTGGAGGTACCTCTAAAGTACGAGGTCTTGATTTTATTACAGCTCACTAATTACTTTTTTGTCAGTTTTAGTAGGGTACGGGACTTAAGTAACTTGTTCGACCTGTTGGGATAAAATGAAAGGATCATACCCCTGCATATTTTCTTTTAATGTGCAGCTCCACAAGTTTATATTTATCATGAATATTGAGACCTCAAAGACTAATCAAACCAATTACATTTAAAAACATGACTTTTGACTTGGTATTCTCCGGAATCCAACATCAAGGATCTCATTTAAAATCCCATGATAGTCACTTTTGACCCATACACAATTATATGTAAGATTACCAGAACCTCGTCCTTGTGTATAAAACCTAAACCTGTTAACAAGTTTAGACGAACCCCATGATAAATCCTTAAAGCATTCGCTACTGCTTTCATTCATGGGGATTCATCATCTGAATAAAGGAATGAATTTTTGTTTGTTTATACACAATTAAAATTATATTTTAAAAATTAACGTAACTTTTACTCACGTCTTCGCTAAACCACGATGAAAACCCCTCACTGATTCTCGTCTGTATGTCACATTCTATTAAACTTAGAAAGCGCATCCTCAATTTTGTTGTGTACTTCCTACAAGTAACTAATATACTTAACATATAATGAATCACACAATTTCATTTATAAGTAAATATCTTGTTATGTAATAAGTAATGAGACTAACTTACTTAATATACGATTCCACTTCATCGTAGTTCAATAGAATATATTTCGTTGCCGCCTTATATTCTTTATCATCCAAAAATCTTGTCGGCGACTTACCGTACGCCCTTCTTTGTCCATTTCAAATTGATAGAACCGATTCTCGAACTTTAGGTTGATCACCCTCATCATTTCTTGGTGTATCTCTTGCCTTGGTTGATACATAAGGTTCAAAGCAGTAGCTATAAAATATGGCAGCCTCTTCAACCAAATAAGTGTTGCACATCGATTCCTCAACCCTAGCCTTGTTCTTGATTTTCTTCTTTAGATGGTTAAAGTACCTCTTGAATGAATACATCCATCTGTATTGAACAGGATATACTCTAGCCTCATACAGTAAAAGTGAACCATTAAATGCTCCATAGCATCGAAGAACGTAGGAGAAATAATCCTTTCTAACTTGCAAAATAACACTGCAATATTACTTTCCAATTCACGCATATGTGCCACACTTAATTTAGGAGAATACTGGTTCCTATAAAACATACTCAATTCTGCCAAGGCACTCCATACCTTGTTTGGAAGTATCTCTTTAAGAGCAATAGGAATCAATCTCCCCAAAAACATGTGTCAATCATGAATTTTCATTCCGTACATTCTTAACTCCTTCAAATCAACACATCTGGTCAAGTTAGAGGAATATCCATACGTTAGTTTCAAGTCCTTCACTAACTCAAGTACAACTTTCCTTTGTTCTTTTGTCAAAGTATAATATGCCTTTGGTTTTGCAGAATCTTTTAAATTTAGTTCGGGCTAATTATAATATCTTTGAACATCTTCCCTAGAATTCATGTTATCTTCCGTCTTCCCTTTGACATCCATAACCGTGTTAAAAACTTTATCAAAGACATTCTTCTCATTATGCATGATGTTAAGATTGTGACAAACTAGAAGAGTATGCCAATATGAAAGATCCCAAAAGATACTACGCCTTATCCAATTGTGAGATTGTCCTATGCTATCTTTCTTACCCATCTCCGTTCCATTTTCTGTAATCTTTGGCATGTCATGTACCTTTTTCCACAACTGATCTCCGGTAAGATGATGTGGCCACCCTCAATGATCTTCTCCTCTCCTCTTCTTAAAAGACCTTGAATCTCTACGAAAGGGATGATCCGAAGGCAGAAAGCAGCGATGACAATCAAACCAAGATTGTTTTCCCCACTTTGTAGCCTAAATGGCTTTGTTTCTTTCATGCAATAAGGACAAGCCAATGCGCCAGTAATACTCCAACCGGACAACATCCAGTATGTTGGAAAGTCACTAACAGTCTAAAGAAGGGAAACCCTCATTTTAAAGTTCTGTTTCTTCGAAATATCATACGTGTTAACTCCATGAAACTACAATTGATTCAATTCTTCTATCAATGGTTGCAAGTAAATATCTAACTTATGTTTTGGATTGTGAGGGCCTGAAATAATGCATGTCAAGAACATTACATGAGTGTTTAAGCACATCCAAGGAGGCAAGTTTTACGATGTAACAACCACTGGCCAAGAAAAATACTACTTCCAGACACCCCAAAAGGTGAAAAACCATCAGTACACAATCCAAGTCTTACATTCCTTGCTTTGGAAGAAAACTCAAGATGAGTAGTATTGAAATGCTTCCAAGGTTCTCCATCCCTAGGGTGATTCATTATATCCAGCTCATGTATGCTTTCTGAGTGCCATCATATGCTTAGCCGTTCTTTGAGAAGCATACAACCTCTACAACATAGGAGTTAGAGGAAAATAATACATTTTCTTGCACGGAATGTCTTTGGACTTCTTCTTCTTATTTTTCCTTCTTCTCATGTAATGGTCATGGCCACAAAACTTACACTAACATGTTTGGGTATCCTCTTTCTAATACAGCATACATCCACATACATAAATCTTTTGTACCGGCATATTCAAATGGGAAACAAATTTTTTCGTTTGGTACAATCATCCAACACCTTATTTCCTTTAGGTAGTACATCCTTCAAGAAATATGCTATTTCATCAAAGTACTTTTTTGACATGTTGTTTTCTGACTTGATGTTCTGCAATCTCGCCATCGCAGATAACTGTGAATACTTTGTACAATCTTCATACAATGGTGTGTCAACATATTTCATCATGTCATAAAACTGTTTGAGCTCAGGATTAGACACCTCCTCATAATTGTAGTATGTTGCATCGGGTTTAAAATCCGGACCAGCCGCATAAAAAATACCCTCATGGTAAGTGTTGTTTTCGACATTTCTTGTAACACTATCTTCCCCAACAATCGGTCGGTAATCCCACAACGGTTCTCCATGGGTATTCCAATTATAATAATTAGGTAAAAATCTTGATTTATAAAGATGCAACTTCACATCATCCTCTTTAAGATACCTTTTGTTCTTGCACTTTGCACACGAACACTGTAGCTCATTAGCTGTACCAAGAAGTAATTAAGACATCAATTTACAAAATGCTTCACACTTAGTTGAAACTCGCTACTAATCCCCATAACCCAGGCATAGTTCTTCTATACATCCAACTGCTATCCTCCTCCATAACTTCACTAAACTAAACATCCATTTAAAGTTAGAATTCATATTCATTTAAAGCTTTATGAAATACTTAGAGTTTAAGAGTTTAAAAACTTCTCTAATCATTTGAATGTTATATATCAATTTTTTTGAGAGATTAAGATTTTAAGGGTTTTACGTATGAACTTATAGATTACCAAAACGTTTGTTTAAATTGACTTTTAAAAGAAGTCGCTTTTGATACATTATGATTAGATTAACTCTAAAAGAAGAAGTAATAGTTAACTATTATCTAAGATTTAAAATTTTTTGACAGAGTCTCCTTTGTAAAATAGACATGTTTTTGCCATAACGACCACTCAAGAGACAATATTTAAGATAATTTAAAGAGTTCGGGCTCCTCCATAAGCAATTGAAATTAAATAGTATGAGCTCCCCCATAAACAATTTAAATTATAGAGTCCCGGCTCCCCCATAAACAATTCAAATTTACTTTCGATACTTGGATTATTTATTAACCTTAATAAATCTAACAAAGCTTTAAGAGTCCTGGCTCACCCATAAAGAGAAAAAATTATTCATAATAAAAATAAAATAATTATATATTTAAACAATTTGAAATCGGCATATTAAGAAGAATGTGTTAGTTTAAGTTTCAATAATCATTAGCTTTAGATCAATAGTCATTTTAAAACCTAAACTTTAAGGACTCAAATATACCATACTTAGAGATTAAGAGCTTAAGAGTTTTACCTCTATTAAAAGAATGAAACTGCACTACGTCTTCAAAATTTGCCTGAAACAAAGATACAAAAAATTATTATTATTTAAGTATAAAAAAGAACTATAATTAATTGCATTAGCCAGTTAATTAGGAAAATGTGTCTAAGTTATCTCTTTGAATAGGGGCACATGAGTAGTTATTACATATTATAGTTAAATTTATAGTTAATTTTTTCTTTTTTTTGAAATTTTATACACCTAAACTATTTACAACCTTACATATATTACATATTATATTCAATGTGACACTTTCTAACTTAAAGACACATCCTAACATGAGTTCCTTATTATTAAGCCTTAATTACACCTACATGAATAAAACTTGAAAAGATACATTCAACAAATAATATATATATTGGAAAGCCCCACTAGGTAGGCATTTCGGGCGACCTCGAGAGGGCATTTGTCGTGAACATAGAAGTCAGGATCTAACGTAGAAAAATCTAAGAATTTATGATGCGTATTTTTTTAGCAATTTAAAATACTCGATAATCTTATATAGGGTTAAAGTGGTATTTTCTTTTTATGAAGGAATATTAACTTTCATTAATTTTAATATTATTACTATTTTATTATTATTTTTTATTATTAGATTATTATGGTGGGTTTGTTTAAAAAAAAACCATTGCTACTTGTCTAGAGTGTTGCGCCACTTGGCGATTTGCAGGCATGTGTAGTGTAATGTATATATATGTGTTTGAGGAGGAGAAATGGATACTGCCTTTTCCTTCTCCTTTCCCCTCCTCTCGGCGCCCAGCAACATTAGGTAAGTTTTATTTATTTATTTTATTTTTTTTCTTTTTCTTGTTCTTTTCTTTTCTTGCTTTGTCTTTCTTTTGTTCTTGTTGCCGTTTCTCTCTTTTTTTTTTTTTTTTTTTTTTGTGTTTTGCTAGTTTGAATATTTTTTTTTCTTGCTCCCTTTTTTCTTTTTATTAGACATTTTAGTAATGGTATAATTTTGGTATGGTGTAGTATAGAGATTTCCTGAAATTTTAATAATTATGTGTGTTAGCTAATATATATATATATATATATATAGATATATGTTTTTTATATAAGGTTCTTTTTTTTAAAGAAGTTGGAGTTAGCTTTATTTATTTATTTATTTGGGTTAGTTATGTTTTATTGTATTTTTCTCCTCTTTGATGATGGGTTGCAAAGTTTGATTTTTAGAAACTTGAGATGAAGTATTTAGGGTATAATCTCATTAAAACCTAGCTAATTTTTGTTTTGGGATTCTCTTATTTAATACTATATAAATTTATTTATGTATTTAATTTCTTTGGTATGATTCTCATAACTAAAACAATTTTAGTATACATAATTTTTGGTAAAGGATTTTAGTGCATTTTTTTATATATATTCTAATAAACATAACTTTTGTATATATAGTTTATACATATACATGTTTGTAATATACGTAATTGTTGTGAATAGTTTTTGTATATATAGTTGGTATATATATTTTTTAGTATATATAGAATTTATTTTTTTTATAAATAATTTTAGTAAATAAAGTTTTGTATATATATTTTAGTGCATAACTTAGTATATATTTTTATAGGCCTAACTTTTGTAAATGGTTTTGGCATTCATAAATTTTATACATATTTTTAGTATAAACGATTCTTGAAAATGATTTTAACATCTATGGTTATATATATATATATAAATATAACTTTAGTATACTTTAACTTTTATGACTAATCTTGAAATAAATAGTTTTTTGTATTTGGAACTAACATATATATATATATATATATATAATTTTAGTATCATTGGTGGGTTTGTGTTATTTTTGAGTATAGAGGAGTTAAGAAATTTAGGCTCTTAGGATTAATACATGTATAGAAATATCCCAGGTTCATAGAGAGATATATTTGTTTTATTTATTTTAGGAAGCAAATAGAAATATTGAGATTTATAATTAAGTGTTTTATTGGTATTCTGCTTGTAGGATCATAGCACTAGCTCTGCATCCAGGTGAATCCACAAACCCTGTTTTCCAATGTTATTTTTCAAATATTACGGCCTTATAAAATGCGTTTCCTAAATTTGTTACAATATTTACTACGTTAAGCATGTTACATTTTAGCACGTTTTTTTTGGAGATGTTTTCTGGAATGTGTGAACTGTTTCTTAGATAATGCATAAGAGCTGTGCTCCATATATGTGTGACTTTTTCAAAACGGTTTATAATTGCTGTGAAGCAGGATTTGATTATGCACAGGTGTTTCTGGGAATATTTATATGTTGAAAAATGTTCTATTCTTGAAAAGCTACACCATTTTGACATGCATAAGTATAACTCTGGCATAATTGTATGAAATTTGCATAAGCATGTGGTGAACTTGCTGAAAATATTTATGACCTGATTCTGTCCTGACGGCCTGACAATCGGCCTTTCTGTTTATAAACACATATGAAAACCCCATTCCGACCAGGGTTACAGTTCTGGTTATGATCATGTGTTCGGAAGCGTCAGAGGATTGCACTGTACGTGGCTAGTCCCCTGTACAAGGGCCTCTTCCGATTGCGTGGACATTTTAGACTCGGGAGAATGGATCCACTTGAAGAGGGGCGTAGACCGCGGAGTGTATGGCGCAATCGGTCTGCATGAACACCGCATCATGCTCTGCGGTGGGATTCGACCGCCTAGTGGAGAGTCAGGAGGGGGCTCAAAACCAATGTTGGTCCCAGGACAGACCTGGTAGGTGCCCCAGGATTCTGTAGCCTGTTTTGACCAGTGATATTGGAGTGCAGTTGTTTGGTAATCGAGTGCTCATATGGTGTTTGGCTGGTATTGACTACGAGATGCCGGAACTTGATTCCAATGAATTCGTTTCGGGATCCGAACCTTGTCCGTGGAGCCCGATTGTGGCATTGCATGTTTCTTTAAATTCGGGTGTAGAAGCTGCGCTGATGTGTCTTGATTTGCTCAGACATCCCAGCTGTGCTTGAAACCCTCATATCGGTTTAAGCATCAGTATTGTTAAAATAATAAAGGAAAGTGTTTTCTTATAACTTGCATGAACTGCTTTCGTGAAACTGCATCATTATTGTTTCAAAGAAATCACTGAGACGCACACACACACACGTGGACTCACTGAGCCTTCGCGCCCACGTTTTTTCATATAATGTTTTCTCCTTAAATTAACTCAGGACAAACTGAGGCACAATACGCCGCTGAAGTTTTAGGCTTGGAGTTTTGGATCCATTTTTCCCTTGAAGGATATGTATATATGTTCTGTTCTTCTTAGACTCGAGCTGGTTATAAAGTTCCTCTTTTATTTTGTCGTAAGTTTTCGATGATGTAAGATACTTTTAGTGTTGAATTAAAGTAACTTCATGAAGTTTTTCTTAAACCTTGTATTTGAGAGTACCAGTAGCATCTAGTTTACCGAATTTTTCCGCTGCATACTTTGTGTATATACCTATAAGTATTATTCTAGGATTGTGTTTGTATTTTGGGACTTATAGTTTAGTTCCGAGAGGCATGCAGATACCCTACTCAGCCGTAGTTGAAGTGGCAGGGTTGGGGATATTACATATATACATACATAAATATTCATTATTTTACTGTACATATCAGTTATAAATTTGTCACATCTAGTAAGATTGTAAATTATAATTACAAAAGTTTGAAATCTTTTTTAGTATAAATATAAAAGGGACAATATATAGTATAGTTTATAAGTATATACATAGTTAATTTCTCAAACCCAAAACTTTGTAGTTGTAAAGTAATAGAACCACTAAAGAGGAGAAACATGTACTCAAAAATAAAGCAAATTTCATTCTTGTTATAGAGTTTAGAATCCAAACTTTAAACTATTTGATAAAGATCCATAATGTAGCTCATGTGAAGTAATTTGAAGTATGAAAGCATAACTACCATTTCTTTGTAAAGAAGATGAAAGATTCTCAAAAAGTTCATTTTTAAACAAATATTCTGCTTAAAATTCATGTTTTTGAACAAATGGGATTTTCATGTCAACCATATCTTTTGCATTAATTGACATAATATAAAAAAAATAGAGCACTTATATCAATCTTGCTAACCTGAATTCTGGTGCTTATCGAGTTTTTATGAAATCAATAGAAGCTAGATATAATCATGACGTATTTAATAGACTCCTTTTTCACATTAATACATAAGCAACTTGGAAAATCAAAGAAAAAGTTACTATTAGCTTCAAGGTACACTTTTTCAAACACAAAAGTGGCACTTTTTTCCTCTTTAATGCCCATTCAAAACAAATCTTAGTTGGTGATGAACAATTTCTAGGAACAATAGCCATATAAAAAAAGGAAATGCAACTTTCTAAAACTAAATCATTTTTCTTTGACTCTCTATGACATATGATTGATACTAATACAATATAATAATTAATAATTGATTTTTTCCCTTTCCAAAAAAAAAAAAAAAAAAAAGAGGGCAAAAACCCAAAGTCAATATCTGTCCAACATTAAAGATGTATCACAATTACAATATTATTAAACTACTGGTAAACATGTCTAAAATTAATAATCATTTTCCCATTTCACATTTCTTACAGTTTCTATTGAAATGTACGATTGATTAATAATTTGATAAATATATAGTTAGCGGTAGATTGGGTGGTTGTCGGAGGAGCTAGCTGTGGCATACGAATAGCTGCAAAGTAAAAAAATTAATTAAAGAAGAGAGAGAGAGAGAGAGAGAGAGAGAGAGAGAGAGAGAGAGAGAGAAGGGAAAGGAGAACAAACCTGGGGTTGTTTTCTGGTGTGGTGGTATGATTGTGGACGTCATGGAGGTGCAGAGGATTACAGGGGAGGGAGGAGGGAAGCAGAAGGAATGAGAGGGAGGAGGGAAGGTTTCTGGAACTGGGATTGAGAGAGGGAATGGGGAGCTCGGTTTTCTGGTGTGGCGGTGGATATCATGGAAGTGCAGGGGATTACAAGAGAGGGAGGAGGGAAGCAGAGGGAATGAGAGGGAGGGGGAGGGTTTTTGGAGCTAGGGCATTCGAATGGGGGGCTGGGAAATTTTTCCAATTTTTTTTAAAAAAATTACACTTTACTGACCGATTATTGATGTCCAAATTGGTCGGTAGCTTGTTTAAGTGTAGTTACCATCGAATTAGTTATCATTTAATTACTGACTGATTACTATTCAGTAGGTAACTGAATAAAGTTACCAACTGAAGACTGTTAATCGGTAACTTCGGTTGCTGAAACCCTGTTTTCTGTTAGTAAAAGTAAAGCTTGAAGAAATTCAAGAAACATAAAAAATTAGAATTAGTTAGAAGAATAATAGGATAAGTCATCCTTCTCTACAATATGATGATATATAGGGTGCAAATGGGTCTTAAAAAAGAAAAGATACATGGATGGTAACGTGTCTACATATAAGATATAATTGATTGTAAAAGGTTTTCTACAGCAATATAATATTGATTATAATGAAACTTTTTCATCAATTGACATAAGCAAATCCATTCCGATTTTACTTGCTATAGCTGCATATTATGATTATAAGTTTTTTTGAATAATTTAATAAAATTTATTAAAACCTGTAATAATTTTCAAAATAAATTAAAAAAGTTACCATAAACTCCTTCATGATTGGCATCACTGTCATGCAACAAGGATTGAAATTGTGAAAAAATCATTAAAATATTGCAGCATTGGGTAAATGTTACCCTAAATTTACTGAAAAGTAAATTGCACAAAATTGCAATAGTGGAATTGAAATTTTTAGCGAAGTGGAGCCATTATTATTGCGATAATAAAAAAAAATTTTCTGTGACACATCATTCCAAGCAAATTCCATCTATCATGGAATCAACCAAAAAACACTTTTTTTTATATTTTTATATATTAATGTATTCCCATTAAAAAAACATATCAATGGAGTTTTCACGCCTACTATGCAAAACAATCTGATCAATCTGTTTTCAAAAAAACAATTGGTTAATTTGAATTCTGTTAATTAGATTGCACAGCTTCCATGGCCGTCTAACGGCACATTGAAGCAAGTTTCTAGCCACCGTTGAAGTTTTGACAATTATACACAAATAAATTGTCATCAGTCTGGTTCTTCGGCCGACTGTGATAAAATGGTGGTGATGGGGAACTGGACTTATTCTCTAATCATATGAGGTGGGGTAATAACAAGAAACAAGATCAGTAGTACCTTACTTAGCTCAAACTATCCTGAATTTTTGCTAAAATTACTGTCAGGAAGACGAAATCCCTTTCTTTTCGAAGGTCCAAAACATAATAAAAAAGGTGGAAAATTTTTGCCAATTGTATTTCTGCAACGATTCACAGTAGATGTAAGTCTCAATTTCTCAAGAATATTGTCCGGTGATGAACTAGGAACAATTAATTATTATTACAGCCAATATTAAAGATAATAAAAAATTAACATATCTATTTGAAATAACAAATAAGATAATCAAGATCAAGATTTTCAAATGGAAATACATAATTAGAATCAGAAAGAACCCAAGATGAATAATAGAAATATTCTTCAGAGAATCAAACTTCAATAAACTCCAAAAAAGCACCCTCCAAACAATCTCTCAAAATCACTGTAACTGCAAAAGATACTCAACAATCGAACGAGCAAAGGATGACGGCAAGATTCTGTACAAATGGAGTATCACAAGAAGAGCAGAGAGAAGAAAGGCAGAAGAAGCAGTAGATGCAGCCAAGAGAGAAGAGAGGAAGAGAGAAGAGAGGAAGAGAGAGGAGAGAGTTCTGATAGGGTTAGGAGAAAGAGATGAATATATAGTGGTTCCAAGTGAGGAGCCCAAGACCAGAAGAGCAGAGAGAAGAAAGGCAGAAGAAGCAGTAGATGCGGCCAAGAGAGAAGAGAGGAAGAGAGAGGAGAGAGTTCTGATAGGGTTAGGAGAAAGAGATGAATATATTGTGGTTCCAAGTGAGGAGCCCAAGACCCAGCAGTCAAGGAAGGTGAGAAGTCTAGGAGTTGGTCAAATGAAGGAATTAAATGAGGGGTTTGGCTGATGAAGAGGGTCACTAAGGGTGGGCCAAATATTTGGCCCAGTCGGTATTCCAGAAGCCCAAGCCTAAAGAGGTAAGTTAAGGTCCAATTTAAATTCATCATATGGAAATAGAGAAGACCCAAAATATTGTGGGTAAATAATCCAACAAACTCCACATTGAACACAATGTTGAACCAGTTAAAGATTAACCAGAATCAATATGAAGTAGATCCCTGCAAAGAGCAATTTTTTCAGCAGTAACAGCTTTTGTTCCAAAATCAGCAGAATTTTCTTTTGTGTTTATCTTCTTTATATCGATTATGCTATTAGTAACCTTTTCTCTAATAAAGTAATATTTAACATATATGTGTTTAGTACGATCGTGATTAATAAGATTTTTACACAAAATGCAAACAGCTTTGACCATCGGTAAAAATAGTGGCTTTGAATTTTAAAAGATTTAACTCGAACAAAAGTCTTTGAATCCAAATTCCTTCTTTAATGGCTTCAGTTGCAACAATATACTCAACTTCTGTGGTTGATAAAGCAACCACAGGCTGCAACTGAGATTTTCAAGAAATATAATTTTAAGCAATTGTAAAGAAATAAGCAGTTGTAGATTTTCGAAAATCTTTGTCTTTGGCAAAATCAAAATCTACATATCCTATTAGTTCAAAGGATTTTTGACTATTTCTGAAAATTTAAACCTCTATCAATAGTACCATTAAGATACCTCAAAAGTCATTTCAAAGCAGTCTAATGCTCATTTCTAGGATTGGATATAAAATAGTTAAGACGACTTATAGAGAAGCCCAATCTTAAGCCTTAAGTGACTATCAGTTAGCTAGAGATAGGGATAAAAGAATTTCTAAGAAAACTGTAAGATATGGCTATTCATATTGTGCTTCTTATGCTTTAGCTGTTGCATCTTCTATTGAGAAAAAAGAACCTATGTGTTTTGATGAGGCTCTTAGGATTCTTAATTCTATATTGTGGATGCGTACTATGAATGATGAAATCTCATTCTTGCATAAAAACAAAACATGGATTTTAGTTCCTAAACCAAAGTAGAAATTAATAGACTGAAAATGGATTTTCAAAATCAAGGAATCAGATTCTGAAAATGAATCACCTAGATTTAAAAATTAGTTGCAAAATGTTTTTCTCAAAGAAAAGACATTGATTTTAATGAAATATTTTCTACAGTTGTCAAGTATAAGACAATTAAGATCATGCCCTCTATTGTTACTTTCTTTGATCTTAAGTTAGAACAACTTGATGTTAAAACTGCCTTTTTGCATGGTGATCTTCATGAAATAATTTTTATAAAACAACCTCCTAATTTTGAGATTAAAGGCAAAGAAAATTATGTCTGCTTTCTCAAAAAGTCTCTTTATGGACTTAAATAGTCCCCCAGACTGGTATATAAGGTTTGATACCTTTAGACATAAATC
Organism: Catharanthus roseus; assembly: GCA_028651295.1. Classification (NCBI taxonomy): domain Eukaryota; kingdom Viridiplantae; phylum Streptophyta; class Magnoliopsida; order Gentianales; family Apocynaceae; genus Catharanthus; species Catharanthus roseus. The sequence goes on from JAPQWS010000070.1 coordinate 1,547,409, forward strand.
TGGTTTTAAAAGAAGTTGTTATGATGATTGCTTGTACTATTGTGATAATTCTATTGATGATGCTGTGTCTCTTCTTCTATATGTTGATGATATGTTGATTGCATGCGAACATAAAGACAAATCGATCATTCTAAAAACTCTTTTAAAAACAGAATTTGATATGAAATATTTAAGTGTTGCATCCAAAATCTTGGGAATGAATATTTTGAGTTGTTGGATTATTGCCCACAGTATTTTGGGCCTTCTCTATTTCCCTATGATGAATTTAAATTGGACCTCAACTTACCTATTTGGGCTTGGGCTTCTGGGATGCCGGGTGGGTAAAATGTTTAACCCACTCTTGGTGACCCTCTTCATCAGCTAAACCCTTATTTAATTCCCTCATTTGACCAACTCCTAGACTTCTCCCCTCCCTTGACTCCTTGACTGTTGACTCTTGGGCTCCCCGCTTGGGACCACTATATATTCATCTCTTTCTCTAACCCTACTAGAACTCTCTCTACTCTCTTCCTCCCTTCTCTGTCGGTTGCATCTACTGCTTCTTCTGCCTTTCTTCTCTCTGCTCCTCTAGTGATACTCCATTTGTGCAAAATCTTGACGGCATCTTTTGCTTGTCCAATTCTTGAGTATCTTTTGGAGTTAGAGTGATTTTGAGAGATTATTTGGAGGGTGCCCTTTTGGGGTTTGTTGAGGTTTGATTCTCTGAGGGATATTTCTATTCTTCATCTTCGGTTCTTCCTTATTCTTATTTTAATTATTTAATTCCATTTGAAGATCTTGATTATCTTATTTGTTATCTTGGATCTATTCTGATTTATTGTAATAAATAGGTTAATCTTTTAGTATCTTTAATATTGGTTGTAATAGTAATTAGTTGTTCATGGTTCATTGCCTACCAGTGGTATTAAAGCAAGATTGGTGTTCTCTCCGTCAATCTCTGATTTCTTTTTTGAACTCCAGCATGAACCATGAGTTCTGAATCAGGGAAGTTCTCTAAAGATCTCATATTTATTCTTTAACTTCTGTCAAAAACTTTTTGTTTGATTTTGTGGTTTTTGCCACTTGAATTCGAAAACCAAAACCCTAGCTTGGCAAGAATCCTATTGAGATTCTCTGTATCTGTGATTCGGTGGTTTTTTGTTTGAAAAATGTTTGGGTAGTATAATTTTTTGTTTCCTGTCTTATTTTTCTGTTTTTTTCTGGCTTCCATTATTTTGTTCTGCTTGATTATATTTTTGTGCATTTTTTTGGCTTTCTGTTTCTGTCTATTTCCGTTCAGTTTTTTTATATTCTGTTTAGATTTATTCTGCCTGATATATGTTTTTTCTTTGTTCGAAACTTGTTGTGTTGTTCTGTTTTAGATATTTTGTCTATTGTTCTCTTCAATATTTTATTTATTCTATTGTATTATTTATTTCGTTGGTCGGCTTGTTGCCACTTGCTTGAAATTTTTTATTTTATTATTACTGTTTGGTTGGTTGGCCTTGCCACCACATATCTGTAATTTTTTTGTGCTATTATATTGTTAGCATTATTCTACTGCCTTATTTCGCTTGCCGCCATTCTTGCAATTTTTGTATTTTTGGCTTGCTGGCAATTGTGCCTATTCTTTGTTTTTCTTTTATTTTTCATATTTTCGTTTCCGTGCACTCTTTGTGGTTCCAATGGCCACCACTAGATTAGAAACCAATAAATATGATAATACAAGTGATTTTAGTATTTAGAGAATAAAAATGGAAGCCGTATTAGTTCAAAACAAACTTTTACCAGCCATTTTAAAAGCAAAGGATCATCTTGAATCATGGAATGATGAGATTTTTTTAAAAGAAAAACTTGACTCTGCAAAAAGTACAATTATTTTACACTTACAAGAGTGTCATAAGAGAAATAGGAGGTTTTAAAACTGCTAGAGGTATCTAGCTCAAACTTGAAAACATGTTTTTGAAACACTCTACTTCAAACAAGATTTATTTAAAGGAACAGTTGTTCGGTTTTAAAATGTCAATTCAAAATCTCTTGAAGAGACTTTAGATGATTTAAACAAAATTGTGCAAGATTTGCAAGATAGGGGTGATGATATTTCTGATGAAAATATTACTATTGTTCTTTTAAACTCTCTGCCTGAGTCTTTTGCTGATGTCAAAACTGCTATCAAATATGGTCATCAAAAGCTTGACCTTTCTGAAGCAAAATCTGCTCTTAGGACTAAAAATTTAGATCTTAAGAAAGAAAATAAAAGTAATGGTGAAAATCTCAATGTTAGGGGTAGACTTGAGAAGAAGAAACATTTTCATCATAAAAGTAGGGGAATGTCTAAGTCTAGAGAACCTAGAATAAAGGGTAGAAGCAAAATAAAATGCTTTTATTGTAACAAAGAGGGACATGTGAAAGTAAATATTTTAAAAAAGAATTCGTGATGAGAAACATGGGAAAAGGGGAAACTCAAAAGATATTGTGAGTGAAACAAACTTCTTGAGGTTGATAACAATGGCAGTTTGATGTATTCAGAAGTTTTGTATGTTTCTCACTCTTCTTCTACATCTGATGAGTGGATCCTCAACTCTGGTTGGTCTTATAACATGCGTTGTAACGACTGATTTTAAGAATTAAAAGCTGTAAACACTGGTAAATGTTTCATGGGAAACAATGAATTTTGTCCAATTAAAGGAATATGATCCGTTTCTATTAAGATATTCGATGATGCTATAGAACACTTTCTAATGTTAGGTATGTTCTAGGTCTTAGGAGAAACCTTATTTCTCTTGGCACTCTTGATGATGCTGGTGATACAAACAAATCTAGAAACACCCTAATTCTGTTTGCAAAGGTTCCTTAGTTGTCATTAAAGGAGTTAAGAATTCTGGTCTTTACTTTTTAATTGGTGAAACTGTTTTTGAACCTGTTGCTTTAGTCTCTAAACATGATGATAGCATGTTATGGCATAAAAGAATTGGTCATATAAGTGAAAAAAGTTTACAATACCTTGCAAACAGAATCTTCTTGATGGATGTAAAATTCATACACTTGATTTTTGTGATCATTGCGTTTTGGGAAAACAACACAAACTAAATTTTTCTGTTGGCAAATACATGGTGATTTGTGGGGTCCTGAAAAGTTACCTACATATGGTGGAAATGTTTATTTTCTACCTGTTGTGGATTATTTTTCAAGGCATGTTTAGGTTTTCTTATTAAAAACTAAAGATCAAATTTTTGAAAAATTTAATGAATTGAAAACCAAACTGCTAAGAAATTAAAGTTTTAAAGAACTGACAGTTGTCTTGAGTTTTGGAATAAAAACTTTGAGGATTTATGTGCTAAAAATGGTATAACAAGACATAAAACCGTTAGATACAATCCTCAGCAAAATGGTGCTGCTGAAAGGATGAATAGGACAATAATGGATAAAGTAAGATGTCAAATTTGTCTTTTGGTATACCTAAGCCATTTTAGGGAGAAGCTGGTAGTAGTACTATCTACTTAATTAATCGACCCCCTTCAACTGCTACTTCAACTGCTACAAATTTTAAAACCCCGATGGAGATATATTCTGGTTCACCACCAACCTTGTCTCATCTTAGAATCTTTGGTTGTGGCGCTTTTGCTCACCCCGAGTGGGTCAAATATTTTGCCCACCCGACATCCTAGAAGCCCAAGCTGAAAGAGGTAAGTTGAGGTCCAATTTAAGTTCATCATAAAGAAATAGAGAATGCCCAAAATATTGTGGGCAAATAATCTAACAAATATCATTATTGCTTAGCCTTTCTGTGTACTGTTTGATGAAGGAATGGCAAAGTTTTGTGACATTTTTGTTTGCTCCACCGATTAAATTGGAGTTTATATTCAACAAAATTTTTCAGATTTTCCAAGAGAAATCCAATTGCAGTATTGGGAACATTCTACATAGATGAAGATCTATGGGAACTGGGAAGAGATAGCTAAAGACACTTTATACTCATATGAGTGTAATGGTTCTTGTATTCTCGATCCTCCTATTATAACCTGCAGATAAACAAGAAACCGATGAAGCGGGGCTGATCCCCCGTTTCACCTTCGATGCTTAAGTCAGTCTCAGGTTTAACATAGTAACAATATTAAGAGAGACAGAATGAATAGTAATTAGGAATAGCACCTCTATTTATAGAAGGATTACCTTGTTCTCCAAGAGAAATAATGTATGATAGTACCATTTAAACCTTATGATAAACGTTATTTACAGTTAATAATTTAATTAAGAAGGAATTATATCTTCCTAGAAAGATATGGGCCATAATAGACATTTTGTTAATAATGTCTGCTAAACTTTATGGGTTTAGCCCCAAATATTTACTCTGATGGGCTTTCTTATTCAATTATGCCCAATGATCCGAACCCAAATGTGTGATTAATGGGATATCCCCATCATATGCCCTCCACAGAAAGCCATAAATGGGTTATGGTTCTTTTGTCTAAGAATTTCTTTTATTTGGGTGAGATTCAAATTAGTGTATCTCGAGGAAAAGACCTTTCTTTGAAGTCGGTTCAGGTAATCATTGTTTGAATATATATGCTTTTCATCTGATGAATTTCTCACAATTTTTTCAACTACTTCCGAATCGTTTTCTTTAATCCTTTCAATCCTTTGTATTAGAATGTCTTCTTTTAAAGTTGCATCTTCAAAGAATCCGAAACCTTTGCCATAAAAAGGATCTAAATTTGCTACTCTATCAGGTAGGTTTTCTTCTTTAGATGTTAAGATTGTCCTTCTCCAAGATAACCTGGGTCTGGGGGGTTGGAAATATTTAGAGGGAAATGGTTATATTTTTTTCCTGACTGTTAACCCCTCTGAGTCGGTTAGTGCTATGAAGAAACATCTTCGAGCATCGGATGTTTCTATCTCATATGACCCGATTGATAAGTTGGAATTGTACGAACGGGGGGTTGTCATGTGTCCTCCTACTATCCGCTACAATCAACTTACAAATATAAGAAAAGAATTACAAATACCACTTCGATTAGGCATAGTAGCTGCTTCAGCTAAGGATAGGACACATCTATCCCCGAAAGTATATATGGAGTATATCGGGAGTAGTTGAAGGCAGGATTGCAATTACCATTACACGGTTTATTTTAGGATATAATGAGTTATTGGTGAATAGACATAGGACAAATTGCCCCAAATGGAGTTCGGATAGTAGTGGCTTTTATACTATTGTGTAAATGTTTCGGTATACCAACCAGCTTAGAATTGTTTATGAAAATTTTCCATATAAAGCCTGTTAAAGATGGTGCTTGTTGGCATACTTTTCAAAAAACAAACGAGGCTAGAAATCTAATAGCCAAAATGCCTCAATCAATTCAGGATAGAAAGGATATTGGTTGATGTGGAACGGGTGAGAGCAAATAACACATGGAATAGGATAAAGACACTGCCAAATGTAGAAATCAATACAGAGCAGCCCTTCATGAAAGAGTACATAAATGTGATGAAAGAGTATGCTTTTGGAATGGTGCTAAGAGAATCAAAATAGGATGAAGACATGATGAAAGCTACCGGGTTTCACTCCCGAGCATATTACGATTTGCATGAATTAAGTTAGTATTTGGAAGTAATTTGCTTTAGATAATTTGTGTAGGGGAGACAAAAATAGCTGACAAAATTTTGAAATGATAGGAATATTGATGTTGCAAAGCATGCTGGATTCGAGAACAAAGACGAAAATTCCACCCTCGATAGCAGAAACTGGGGAGGAAGGTAATGACTTGTACTTATGTGTAATATACAAAATATACTATATTGTTGTATGATTTATGGACTTTATTAGCAGAAAGACCATTAGCAGAATTGTTAGAGAAAAGGCAAAAGAGACATCAACAGGAAAAAGAAAGAAAACAATGAATATTACAGAAGTAGAAATTCCAATAACAAAGCTAGCAAATGTGCGAGAAAGAAACATACTTGTCACTGGAAAAAGAAAAAGAGCAGACACAGGCAAGAAAAAGTCCCGAATGTCTCAAATATCAAGAGATGTAGTATTCATAGAAAGACCATAACAAGATATCATGGAAAGAAGATATGATGTGTCGGAGCAACGTGACTAAGAAGAACCATTGGAAAGATGTACTATGGATTTTTCAAGATAGTCAATGACTGTGAAGACAAGAAGATCCAATCAGAGAAAAGAAAAGATTACAACAGAATCACCATTAGCTCATTTGGGCATGGGAGCTGCATCAAACATGAGTCAGTGGAGGAAATGCTGGATAAATTTTTCAAGAACGTTGTGCCGATAAGTATATATGATAGTCGGTGGGAAAATTTTTGTTGAATTACCTTTCGTTGTGTGGTGTTTATGTATCTGTTATACTATATTTTGCATATCTTTTGGTGTAGAATTTGAACATAATGAATGAATCAACTTGCTGGTTGGTAAGGAGTAGAGTGGATAAAAAAGAATTGGCCGATAAATATAAAAAGAAATTGGAGAAGACCTGTCGAGAACAAGTAACGACACTTGATTGAGTGGCAGTATTGGAAGAAAGGATCTTTGAGCTGGAAGCAATGAATACACAACTATCTGAGACAAATGTCAGTCTATCAGAGATTAATGAGCAATTGACAGATGAATGTTCTGTCAAGAATGGGAGAATAGAGAGTTTGAAAGAAACTCTAGCATAAGTGCAGTAGGATACTACAAAATATAAAGAGGAAGCAGAACAAAGGAAACAAGAAAATGATTTTTTGCCATTAGAATTGTCTGAATGAGTGGATGAAGAGGGAAAGTTATTGACAAGGATTAAAGAGGGGATAATTGAACATTTTTGTAAATCAGAAGGAGGAAAAGAATGGTTTCTAAATTTTTATATGCCCGTTATGAGTTTTTCATTAACAGAGTTATTGATGAAATTCGAAAAGAATATCCTGATATAAATTTACCATCTGTGGTTGAGGCGTATTATAAGAAGAATGCTAAATATCCAGTGTTCCACTATGATATTGATAAGAACTCAGGAGAGGAAAATGAGAATATTGATGATGAAGAGGCATCGTCACCAGAAGAAAGAGGAAGCCAAGAAGAACCCACTGAAGAGAGTCGGGAGGATCAAAATTAGAATACCATGAATCCAATGACGATGAAGACTGATAAAGAGGGCTTGTTGGAAGCAGATAAATCAATTACCGATATTCAAGAAGATATTTTCAAAAGACCGGCCAATGATGTAGATAGAGACTAAGAGCATAGAAATACAAAACATTCCAGAACTAACATTCCAGATACGCCTTTAATGAATGTTTGAGAATCAGCCGATTTGGTTGGAAGATTAACTGTAGAGCTGTCGGGAAGTGAACGTGTTATAGATCATGATGTATTAGGAGAACGGCTTATAGCAAAGCCGGTTAGTGCTGTAGATTTTGCAAGACAAGTGACAACACCAATAACGGGGTTAGAAGAATTAAAATATCCCCATAAAAAACAAGGTGGATCGTCAAACAAGAAGAAGAAAAATTAATAGAAGTTTTTCTTCCAGATAATCTTGTCTTAACTAGTTACAGGGTGAAGCCTCAGCCACCCTTATGTGTTAAACTTTTGCTATAAATTGTTAGGCCATTATTTTTGTGAATGGATTGGTTTTCAAGGTTTCAAGTACTTGAATGTGCAATTAACTATGGTATTGCTGGCGTTTTTTGTTGTTGTGGTTCAAATGACACGTGGTGAAATAGGGATAGCCGCCTTTTTGAGTAGTACGGAGACATTAACGAGAAACTTGGGGTAGGGGAAAAAAGGTACATAAACACGTCTGTTCATATACCTTCATTAACTCCCACTATCCCTATAAAAGATGATGAACCCTTGAGCTCACTCACATTATTTAGAAGTGCTGTTTTGTCACTGAAGTAACTAAATAACCCTCTAAGAAAATGAGTCACCATTACACAGCCCTAGAAGGAACTAAAATTCCTCATAGTCCCCCTCTGGCCATTTACTTTAAAACCAATGATCTGCCACTAAAACTTTGTCGAACTCATTTCCATGGTAAACAAGAATACTTGAATGTGCCATTAGTGCGGATTTTGAGGCACCACCAAAATTTTTTTTTCAATACTTTCTGTCGATGGTTAAAGTATATAGGCTTGCGCGGAAGGGCAGTAAGCATGGAACTAGACGTTCATGACCTGTCATATAAGTTAGACATAAAAGATGGGGATTTTAAAGAAACAGCTAAAAACGTGGTGGATTCCCGAGAGGCCATTGACCTATTTGATAAGTCATTTGAGGGGCCTTTTGAAATGACTTGTAGACGCTCTCCCAACTTTAAGTATTTCCTGAGGTTGGATATACTCATTGAAAAGGAGGAGAAGAATCGAAAGAGAAAACGAGATATGGCACATTTGCAATGAAGTTTTTATGTTTTGAAAAGATGAAGGAAGAGAGGTGGACCCCCAGCCAAGTGGGGGTAACTTAGAAGTTTATGATCCCTGAGTTTTGGGATTTGTAAACATGTTTGCTTAGGCGGCCGCCTGATAGGTGGAAAAATGACAAAAGACTTGTTTATTTCTATTGTTGCCTTTATTTTTATTTGCTATGTGTATTATTATTTATTTATTTATTTTTAATGTTGTAATAGGTAGAAATATGACCATTTAGGTCAATATATATAAAAGAAGGGTATTTTATGAAATATTATGAAGGAATGGTATTTGTATATGATTTTTTTTTATTTCCATTCATTTATCTGTGTAACAGATTAAACAATAGGCATTTGTTATTCCTGAAAAGGAACTTGAATAATTTACCTGATTAAAAAGAACATAGATGATGCTGAGATAAAAATACATAAAGGATGTATTTGATAATTGAATATATCAAGATACATATAACACAAAAGTTTAAGGAAAAAACTTTCATAAATTAAGATTGTTCCAAGTTTTGGCTAAGATTTCCCTTTCAGAATCTTGTATTATAACTCCCATTGCCATTTACATTTATTACCTGATAAGGACCTTCCCATATTAGATCTAACTTCCTTCTTAGATTGACCTGATTGATTTCATTCTTTCGTAGCACCAAATCTCCTTCTTTGATATTTGAAGGTTGGACTTAGAATTATAATATCTGGCCACCAGCCTTTTGTAATGAGCACCCACTTAGTAGCCGTTTCTTGAAGCTCATTGATGAGAACTAAGTGTTCGTGCATGAGTTTTTCATTTTGATCTTCGCTAAAAGCAATGTTCCTTAATGATTTACTTCCAATTTCTGCAGGGATCATAGTGTCAACTCCAAAACATAAATTGAAAGGTGTTTCCTGGGTTGCACTTCTAGGCGAAGTTCTGTATTACCATAAAACATTGGGTAACTCCTACAACCATCTATCTTTCATGTCATCCAACCGTTTCCACAATCCTTGTAAGATTGTGCAATTAGTAACTTCAGTAGCCCTGTTTGTTTATGGATACCTAACAGAAGAGAAACCTGTTCAATGCTAAGTTCCTCACAAAAATCTCTGAATTCCTTTGAGTCAAACTGTTTGTCATTATCAGATATCAGGATTTTGGGCATACCAAATCGACAAATGATATCCTCATAGAATTCTCAAACTTCTTGTGCAGTGATAGCTAATGGCTTAACTTCAATCCATCAAGTAAAATGATCAATAGCTACAACTAAATGGTTTTTCCTGCAGTAACTTTAGGAAATGGGCCTAATAAATCTATACCCCAATGTGCAAATGGAATCAGGGTACCAAAAATGTGGTATTTGGTCATGGGAATATGATGCTCATTGGTGTATATCTGGCATTTGGTACATGCCTTAACCAAATTAATAGAATCTTTTTTCATTGAAGACCAATAATATCCATAACGCATAGCTTTTGTGACTAAAGCTTTAGCACCAAATATGATATCCACATATACCTTCATGAATTTCTCATAGACCTTCATGAATTTCTCTTAGTACATAATGACCATCTTCCGGGCTAACACATTTAAGTAAAGGCCAATTACCTATAGTTCTATATAATTGATCATCTACCAAAACATATCGGGCAGGTATAGTACGCATTTTTCGCATCCATATAGGGTCATCGGGAAGTTTCTCATTTAGAATAAAATCTCGAATAGGAATTGTCCAATCATCTGCTTCTTCAACCATACAAACATCCATGTCAATGCTTTTCTTGGATAATGATTCTAGCCAAGTACCATCAATGTGCTCACCGGCATTAAGTTTAGATAACATATCTACTCTGGTATTCTGTTCTCTAGAAACCTTCTTAAGTGTACCTTAAAGAATTCCGAAATCATATGCTGCACAGAAAGTAAGTATTTCTGCATATTATCTTCTTTTGCCTAAAAGTACCTGTCACGTGCCCGATAATGACTCGTGAATCGCTTTGGACTAAAATGTGAGTAAGATTAAGACTTTTCGCCATTCTCAATCCAACTAATAAAGCTTCGTATTCACCTTCATTATTACTGACGGGGAATAAAAATTTCGAAGCATATGCATATTGATGGCCTTCGGGATCTTCTAAGATAAATCCTGCTCCTTTGATTTGTTCCTCAGTAGAGCCATCAATATTAAGGATCCAAGTATCTAGAGATGACTGTGGAATATTAGGCTGATGACTGTCTATTTTATCAGGAAAAGTGCATTCAACTAAAAAATCTGCTAAAGCTTGCCCTTGAATGGTTTTCCTAGGGGAGAAGTCAATTTGGTATTCACTTAACTCCAATGCCCATTGGAGGTTCTACCTAATATGTAAGGCCTGTGCAAAATGTGTCTTAGCAAAACATTAGTGAAGACAAATGATGGTATGTGCTTGAAAATACGATTTCAACTTTCTGGCCGTGATAATAAGGCAAAATAAGTGTTTTTCCAGAGAACTATAACGCTCTTCGGGCCCATGCAGAGCATGAATCACATAGTAAATGGGTTTCATATTATTATCACGCAAAGCTCATAAAACAGGCTGATAACTTTGGGAGTGATAGCTAAATAAAGATACAATGATTCTCCTATTACCGAGGTAACAAAGGAGGGAAGGGGAAGATAAATATGCTTTGAGCTTTTGAAAAGTTGCAGAAGATACAATGTTTTTCGTAAAATCTGTTAGAACGGAAGTCCCGTTTCTCTTGCTCGAGCCAGGAACCGTCCTAAAGAAGCCATTCGCCCTACTAAGCATTGAATCTCTTTAATAGTTTTCGCTCAAACATATCCTGGATTACTTTGATTTTTGCAGGATTTACTTCAATACCTCGCTAAGAGACCATGTAAACCAAACACTTCCCAGATGAAATACCGAAGGTGCATTTCTTGGGATTTAATTTCATTCCAAATTTGTAGACCCGTTCAAACACTTGTCTCAAATCCTTCATTGTTGTATCTTTGGTTTTGGACTTGATAATAATGTCATCAACGTAAATTTCAACAATCACCCCGATGAGGCCCTCAAAAGCCTTATTTATGCCTTCTTGTAAATCTGCTCCTGCGTTCTTTAACCCGAATGGCATCCGTGTGTAACAATAAATATCATCATCGGTGACAAAAGTGGTTTTTTCCTTATCCTCTTCGGCCATCGGGATTTTGTGATATCCCTTGTAGGCATTAAGGAAGGAAAGGAATTCATGTCCCGCTACAGAATCAACAAGTTGGTTAATCAGAGTGAGAGGATATGGTTTCATAGAAATGGACTTATTTAAATCCGTAAAATGAATAAAAACTCACCATGCCCTCAGGTTTTGCAACAACTATTGGATCAAATAAACATTCAGGAAATCAATTGGCTTGATTATTCCTGCTTTCAAGAGTTCTTGTACTTTATTTCTTATGATTTCCTGCTTTTGTTTGGCAAACACCATTTTTCTGAAATGTTAACTTCTGCCCTTTAGGAATGCCTAACTTGTGCTATGTAATATGTCGGGTAATTATTCCTAAATCAAAGGAGGACCACGCAAAGATGTCTTTATTCAACCAATAGTTCGACCAAGTTCATTCTAAGATTAATCGGGAGATTGTGTCCAATGCGCACAGTATGGTTAGGGTGAAGATTATCTAAAATGAACAACTCATAATCGCCTTTGGGCTCAAGCTTTGGAATTGAATCTTTTTCAGAATCCTCGATCTTCTCCACTTCTTTTAGTCTCCATAAATAACCTAGACTTCTGTGCCCATAGGAATTTCCAAAGATAAATCGATAGTAGAGATACGAGCATGGAATTGGTTTAGAGTTGATCTTCCCATAATACAGTTATATGGAGAAGAAACAGACAATCATAAATTCTACCATATGAGTCGTATCATTAACTAAAACGGGTAGGGTGATTTTCCCCTCAGATTTTGTGGTCTGCCCAGAAACTCCAACCAGGGGTACTGTATAAGGGAGCACCCACCCCCATGAAATTCCCATCTAATTGAAAGTACTCTTAAAAAGGACGTTAACAGAACTGCCAGTGTATACCAAAATGCACTTGACAACACATTGGTGTATCATCATTTTGACAACTAATGGATCATTTCCATACGTTTCTTGATTTCTCTTCATTGAAGAGGGAAGTGCAATATCCAGAATGACATTGATCACCTTTAACTTGGAAGAGGAAGAATCTTACTTATTATGCCCCTTCTTATCATCATGCCAAGGCCGTTTGGTATTATCAGGTAATGCATACTGCTCTGCCGAAGCATCATCAATGAATTCCTTCAATTTTCCATTTCGTATGCCCTGCTAAATGGCCTTTTTAAACTTATTACACTACTCTGTATCGTACACATGATCTTTATAGAATTGGTAAAATTTAGCTTTGTTTGGCTTCTCAGGAGGGGATAACATTTTCGGCTGTTTTTCCAAAATCCCCAGAGATTCAACTTGCTAAAGAACGTCAGATCTGGGTACCTTTAAAGGAATGTAGTCGTATCGGGCATCGTTTAATTTGCGTGGACCTAGTCTATCATAAACAGTAGGTCTTGACCTGGTGTCCAGCTGTTTGGATTTTTTTGAATTGTGTAGTTCTTAGCTTCATCTTCTAAATCCCACTTGCGACGAACATAATCATCAGCATGGATAAACGCTAAACACTAAGAGATCAGAGACATTAACGGGTTCATGTTCAGCCAATTTTACGGAGAAAACATGATTGGTCAAACCATGATGATATCCTTAAATATACTCTCTCTTATATAAGTTATTGATTTCTTGGGTTGCTTGATTAAAATGAGCAGTGAAATTGTGAACGGTTTCATTTGGTCTCTAATGAACACTGAGTAGAAAATCAGAAGTTGGTCGGGAAATGACTTGTGGAAGAAAATTTTTCCTAGATCCTGAAAACTATAAATGCTCCTAGGTGGTAGATGAACATATCACTGTAGAGCTTTTCCAATAAAAGAATTAGGAACCATGCAACAAGTGCTATTAAATACGTTGTAAACATACTTCTGAGAAACAAATCTCATGATGTGCTCTTTTAGATGCTAGATCCATTATATGTGGTGAGTTTTAAAAAACTCATTGGGCGCTCTGGTGTAAGCATAAGATTTACACAATAGATTATGTTGCAAAAAAAAATCCCAAGTACATGACATGGGGGTTGATGAAGGGGTAATTTGGGCTAAAGTTTGGTTAACAAAGTCATGTATAGTCTGGGTTGGTGGGGTATGGGTTAAGGGTCTATGAGTAGTACCGTCCCCAAAAAGTAAAAGTGGAAGGGAAAGAAGTTAACAGGAACTGAGATGTAGTGAAGAAAGTAGGGGCTATAATCGGGTGCATACACAGAGGGTACAAAAGTATGGGCAGAAGCCTGAGATGCCAATGCAGTCTGTAAAGATGCAAAAAAGGCTTGCATCTGTATGATTTGATCGGGTGGCAACTACATAAGCGTGGGCGCAATTGTAGGAGGAAGAGAAGAAGTACCGATACCTCCGATTTGTTGGGCAAATGGAGGTATGGATAGAGTAGTTACTACTGTTGATAAAAATTGAGGGGGATTGATAGGAATATCCTCTGCTTGGGAATGACTAGATGTAAAGATGATTATGTACATAAATAGAGAAAAGAATATAAGAAAAAGAACATGGTGGGCGCCAAATAATGGTTCTTGTATTCTCGATCCTCCTAATTATAACTTGTAGATAAATAAAAAATCACTGAAGTGGGGCTGATCCCCTGTTTCACCTTCGTGATTAAGCCAGTCTCAGGTTTAATAGAGTAACAGTATTAAGAGAGGCAAAATGAATAGTAATTTGGAATAGCACCTCTATTTATAGAAGGATTATTGTCTCCAAGAGAAATAATGTATGATATTACCATTTAACCCTTATGATAAAGCTTATTTAGAGTTAATAATTTAATTAAGGAGCAATTATATCTTTCTAGAAAGCTATGGGCCATAATAGACATTTTGTTAATAATGTCTACTAAAATTTATGGGTTGAGCCCCAAATATCTACTCTGATGAGCTTTCGTACTCAATTAAGCCCAATAATCTGAACTAAAATGTGTGACCAATGGGCTATCCCCATCAAGTGTTGATTACTTTTCTATTCTTTTTTTGTAAAAAGAATGGTTATATTAGAGTAAATCCAAGTGAGTTTTTTTTTTTTTAAAGTTAAAATTGAAATTAAAAATTTTAATTCCCTCCCTTTGTTTTTAATATCAAATTTAATCCTTATTTCCAATCCAAAAAAACTCTTAAACTCTTGAGGTAGACAAAGACTTGTCAAAATCAATACATTGCCTGGGAAAATGCTCATACTCGTGCAGAATGTTGATTGTTACATGCATATACTCCCTCTGGTTCATATTATTTATCTCCTCAGAACAGTGCACAAGAATAAAGAAAATGATTGAGTTGTCTGAATTCTAAAGGAATGAACTGAATTTGCAATACCCTCAACCCTGCCACTAGGTCAACTGTGGCTGAGTAGGGTATCTGCGTGCCTCTCGACAGTAAACTATCAGTCTAAAAAAAACAAGAACATAATCCCCTGGGTAACACTTAGAAGTATATATACAATATGTAGCGGAAAACTTAACTAATCTGAACACTAAAAGGGCGATAATTCCAATACAAAAATAGAAATACTTTACAAACGGCTCGAGTACAAGAAAGCAAAACAGAAACACATGTCCTTTCGGAGAGACTCGAACCAAAACTCTACGCGTAAAACTTCAGCGGTTTATTGTATCTCTGACCGTCTTGAATTAATCTGAGAAGAAAACATGATATAGAAAAGCATGAGCGCGAATGCTCTGTGAGTCCACGTGTGTGTGCTATAGTGATTTCTTTTAAATAATAATGATGCAGTTTCACAAAACAGTTCATGCAATGTTATAAGAAAATATTTTCTTTTATTATTTTAACAAAACTGATACTTGAACCTACATGAGGGTTTCAAGCGCAGCTGAGAAGTCTGAACGAATCAAGACACATAAGCGCAGCTTTTACACCTAAATTCAAAAGAATATGTAATGCAACAATAGGGCTCCATGGACAAAGTCCGGATCCCCTAACGAGGTCATCAGAACTAAGTTTCGGCATCTTGTAGTCAATACCAGCCAAACACCATACGAGCGCTCGATTACCAAACAATTGCACTCCCATGTCACATGTCAAAACATCAGGCTACAGATTCCTGAGGCACCTACCAAGTCTGCCCTGGGACCAACCTTGGTGTCGAGCCCCTCCTGACTCTCCACTAGGCGGTTGAACCCCACTGCAGAGCATGATGCAGTGTCTACGTAGACCGATTGGGCCACACCCTCTGCGGTCTATGCCCCCCTTCAAGTGGATCCACTCTCCCGAGTCTGAAACGTCCACGCCATCGAAAGAGGCGCTCGTACGGGGGACTAGCTACATATAGTGCAATCTTCTGATGCTTCCGAATACAAGATCATAACTAGAATTGTAACCTTAGTCGGAATGGGGTTTTCATATTTATTTTTAAATAGAAAGACCATTTGCTCGACCGTCAGGACAATCAGGTCATAAATATTTTTAGCAAAAATTCCCTTCCGCCAGTCACCACATGCTCATGCAAATTTCTCAATTATGTCAATGCCAGATCTATATTCACGTATGTCGAAACATGTAACTTTTCAAGCTAGAACATTTTCCAACATATAAACATTTCCAGAAAAACCCGTGTACATACTAGTTCTTTTTCACAACAATAATCTGTTTTAAAAAGACAATACCTACATGGAGCATCGCTCCTATTCATTTCTAATGAACATGTAACACATCATAGAGAACAGGGACGGAACCAGAACAATATGATTGGGGGGGTTGGAGGGAAAAAAATTTTTGCCAGAATTTCGTCTATAAAATGATACATTCCATGTACAAAAGACACTCAAACAATTCCAAATTTATATATAATATAGCAAAAGAATAGGTAATCGCCCATTACCAATGAGGAGTGATCACCCATCACTCACGGGATAAACATTACAAATTCTAAATTTACAGATAATAAAACAAAAGAATAGGTAATCGCCCATTACCAATGAGGAGTGATCACCCATCACTCACGAGGAATGATTACCCATCACTCACGGGGTAAATACCTCTATCAAAGCTGAGAATCTTGATCAGAATCTTGAGATAACAGATGTGATAAACACGATCAGAAGACGAAATCCAATATGACCTGCAATTGATTTAGAACATTAGAAGATTAATATAAAAACAACCCAATGCAAAGATTGAAAAAGAAATGACTACTGAAAAATGATTTAAAATAGAGTTTTACATGTGAATGAAATGATTAAGATGGCAATTTTATTCTTCGAGTTTGCATATTTTGAAACCGCTGCAAGATGTCTTCATTTTCAATACTCTTAAAAATCTCTTGCTCCACATAGCAAACCAAACTGTCGTTGAGAAACTCATCTCCCATCCTATTAAGTAAATCATTCTTAATCGTTCTCATAGCGAAAACGATCTTTCAGCTGTCGGCTGAAGCAACGAGGCAAGACTAAAGCCAACTCGATTAGTCGATAAGCTAAAGTAAAAAAACTTGTGAATATTCGTCTCAACCATCTTCTTTGCGAGATCTCCAATGTCGGTAAGGCAGAGAAAAGCTGCCCCATCACTTGATCTCATGTAAGAGATATATGGATCAAGTTGTGCTTGAAGCTCAAACTTATCGAGAGATAGAAAAAATCATCCGAATAGAACTCGGATAGACGAGATAGCTCGACCCCGATCAAAATTCACAAAGGAATCTCCGGGATCAAGGCATGATATGCAAATAAGTAGCTCTGAAGTTGACTCCGTAAAACGATCATCCATTTCTTTGACTATAAAATCAAGTACCTAACATTAAATAGAGAAAAGAACAGTTAATAATTTATAATATTACAAATAATTGAGTATTAGGTAATAAGTTAAAAAAATAATGAAATTAATTACCTCAAAAAAGATGTCTCGACGAAAAAATGGTAGTAAGTCTTTGGCTGCCCATCCACACTCTTGTATAATCTAGCTCGGCCTGGTAAAGGATCTTGCATGTTCGGCACAAAAATATCATGTTTGACACAAAATGCAGTAACAACACCCAATAACTCCTCCCAAAAATCATCATCATTTCTGTACTTCTTCAAATCTTCCTTTATTGTCTTAATCATCCGGACAGCAGTGACTATGTTTTGAGTCCTTTGTTGCAAGCACATTGACAATGTATTTGTTTTTGACAATACATTTACCATTAATTGAGCAATGAATACAAATTCAAACTGCCACATTTTATCAATCAAACCTCGAGCAATGCCTCGACTATTGACCTCATCAGCGTCTTCATATATAGTTTCAAGCACATGTGTCACTGCATCCCACATATGCAAAATCCGAGTTATTGTTTGAAGTGAGAGCCCCAACGAGTGTCACCTGGCCGAGCTAAAATTGTTTCCTGATTTTTGCCCTTTCCTGTAGCAATTTCTCCACTTTCTAGACATTTTACAAGATCATCATACTGCTTTTGCAGAAGAGCATCCTTTCTTTTACATGAAGCTCCAACAATGTTTACAATGTTAGCAAGGTACTCAAAAAAACTACACTCGTGAGCATTTTTCTCTGAAGTAGCCACAAGCACTAATTGAAGTTGGTGAGCAAAGCAATGAATATAATATGTGTACTTATTTTCATCTAAAAATTTTTTGTTTCAATCCATTAAGCTCGCCACGCATATTAGACGCCCCATCATAAACTTGACCTCTGAGCTGTGAAATTGATAATCCATTTATTGCAAAAAAATCATCAATACTATTTTTCAAAGTCCGTGCAGAAGTGTCACCGACGTATACCACTCCAAGAAAACGCTCGACCACTTCTCCATTATCATTAACAAATCTCAAAACTATAGACAATTGCTCCTTTACAGAGCTATCTCGAGCCTCATCAACCAAAAGAGAAAAAACTTGTCACCAATTTCATTGATAATAGCTTGCCTCACTTCTGTTGACAAGCATTAACAATTTCTTTTTGAATTTTAGGAGAAGTCAACTGATTATTTCCGGGAGCATTCAAGTTCATGACCTTATTTACTTCTTCCGATTCCTCACAATACCATTTTGTTAATTCAAGAAAATTACCTCGTCGGATTGAGTTTATGGACTCATCATTTCCACGGAAAGCTAAACCCTGACTTAATAAAAATCGAATAACTTTTACAACAGCAGTCAGTCGTGCACGGTAGTCAATCTCAGTTTGACTACTTTGTTTCGCTAAAACGTATTCCACATTCTGCCTTTGATTTTTGAAACCCAACAACTGAATTACAGCACCAGAGTGAGGACTATTTGGAGCACCTTCATGGTTTCTAAATTTTTCTTTCACACGTTTCCAATTTTTAAAACCAACTCACGTAAATATATCATCACCATGTTTGTGATTTTGACCTTTAGCAAACAAATAACAACGAAACAAAATCTCGCATCTTTATGTACACTCTGTACTCTAACCAAGTAAAATCTTTAAACCATAGCTTCTGAAACGATCTTCTAATTTCACCAAAATCAGTTTGCGGAAATTTATGATCACATGGTTGAGTTGGCCCTTTAGTCACATAACGTCTCCTTAATTCATCTCTAATTTCATAAGGATAACTATCAATTGGTTCACGCAATCCTGGATCACCAATAATTTCAAAATCCGAAAACTCTACCCCTACCCGAGGCTTTTTCCCACGATCTTCAATATTAACATTTCCTTTATTAGATGATTTTTCTTCAACCGGTTTAGGACCCTTCTTCCATTTTCCAATATATTTCTCCATAGTAAAATCCTATATAATATTCAAATATTTTAAATTCACAATTAAACACATTTCATGTATAACATAATAATTAATTAGTCTATAAATTACATAATAATCATATTTTTACCAAACAAACCCTAGACAATTTTTTCACTATAAAATAACAACATAAAAATTTTAGCACTGAAAAATCGATTTACCAAAAAAAAAAATTTTATCACTCAAAATAAAAAATTATAGAAATAAAAATGTTTATGAAAACTTACTTTTTTTTGTTCAAGATTGTTGTGAAGCTAACACTGCTTGCTGAGATGAGAGACTGCTGCTTACTTCTGCCGTTTCTTCTTCCTGCCGCCGCGGTTGTTGCTTGCTGCTGCTGGCGCCGCCGCTGCTGCGACTCGTCGACAACTGCAGAGCCGAGCTTGGAGTCCGACAAGGAGGAGGAGGAAGAGAAGAGGAGGGAGGTCTGTCACACGCAGAGGGAGGAGGAGCGGAGCGGAGCGAGGAGGGGGGGCTGGGCTGCTGCTGCTGTGTGCGCCGGTGCGGGAGGAGGAGATCGGAGATGGGGAGAGAGAAGAAGAGAAAAATGAAATTGATTGGTTGTTTTTGCTGGAGCAGCCGAGGGTTTTTTTTTTTATAAATCAGTCCCTACATTTTATGGGGGCTAAACTGAAAAAAAAATTTTAGGGGGGCTTAAATGCAAAAAATATAAATTTTTTTTTAAAAAAAAATTCCTGGGTGGGCTCGAGCCCACCCGAGCCCCTGCGTAGGTCCGTCCCTAATAGAGAACATCTTCAATTAAGAAAAACATGTCAAGTTATACCGTTTAAAAAATAATAAATGTTTTATGATAAGTTTAGAGATCATATTTATATGGCCCGTAACATTTGAATTAACTTAATAAAACAAAGTTTGTGGACTCACCCGCATACAGATCTAGTGCTAAGATCCTACAAATGTAGTAATAGGAATATACTTAATATTTAGGTACCGACCAAATAACCCTATTCCCTAAATATAGGGATCCAATGAAATGACTTAAGATATATATATACTTATATATTTTTTTAAAAAGATCGAAAATCCTATAACCTAAAAAAAATCATCTCTCAAGAAACCATAATTAATTATATACTAAAACCTATTTAAAATATTTAAATCCTAAAAATAAAATCATAAACTTACACTATATATATAATCTAACTAACAAAAGAAAAATGAAAGAAAAACATGTGAACACTAATCGTAATGTTTTGAAATATGCCCAACCTTGATGTTTTGTATATATATATATATATATATATATATATACTATGGCTGCCCAAACTAAGCAACACACTAAAAATATATATATATATATATACATGGGCATTAGGCAGTTGGTGAAGGAAAAGAAAAGAAAGAAACATATGGTAATGATAGGTGGTGGCCTGAGGTGGCGCCAAACTTAATTAGCAAGTTTTATATTTTTTTTTACTTACTTACTACTCTAAAACCTTATATAAGAATGCCAAGTTCTTCAATTTCCAAAATATACATACTAGGTATTCTAAAATCATTTCCACTTAAAGGCACTTATAAACCCCACTAATAAAAGCTCGACATAATAAAATTTTACTTTCATTTCTAAGTATCTCCAAAATACCACTAAGTGTCGAAAACACTATACTCCACTAGGTTAGGTCCCAAACCCTACTTTAATAACGCCTGCAATTTTTAGAATCATGCTAGGTGCTTACTAGGCGGGGCATTACATTCTGCCCTCTTTGAAAGAAATTTCGTCCTCGAAATTTAATAGTCACGTACCTACTTCTAAATACTTCTTCTTCAGGTATAAGTGATCCTAGGGAAAAGATACTAACTATTACCTCCTATCTAACCACATGGAAAGACTTAGCACTTGTTTCAAAAAGAGGAAGAAAACACCCCGAGGCAGCAATATGTATGGTCTAGGCCCCCTTTTTCCCAATCAGTCGGGAAGAATCTCATAGTAAAGGAGAAGAGGGAAGAACGAGGGCAAGCATAAGAAGAACACTTCGATCCACCCCCTTGGTGAAAAACCGTAATACGCTCTGAGGAATTCCTACCAGCAGACTTCCCTGTACTCCAAGTGAATTGTCTAAGTGCTCTCATAGTTAGGAATGAATACCAGGCGAAAACCGTTTGATCTTTCTTGATTGGAAATTATATAGGCATTTTTTTTAGAAAATGAGTCGCTTTCTCGGGGGAGGAAGCTGGTCCAGCTAATAAGACCCCACGGGCGGTCCCCTATCCGTATCAGCCGGATGAATTCCTTAGTCTCTCAGGTTGCCTATTGAATTCCATGATGCCTCCAGACAACCTTATATATTGGAATCTGTCTCCCGCGTAACTCTTTTATACTTTGCTCTACAATCTCAATTGGTTTTTCTTCGTATGACAGGTCAGTTCGTAACTCCAATTTGTCATGGTTAAGAATATGATCAGGTACAGGATAGTACTTCTTCAATTATACATGAAATACGTCATGTATACCCCATCAGTTCACTTGGCAAGGCTAGCCAATGCAGCTACTTTACCTATCAATAACTTCAAACGGTCCGATTTATCGAGAGCTTAATTTTCCTTCTTTAGATATCTAAACTTTTTGTGACAAGGTGTAAGTTTTAAGAAAACTCAAGTTCCCATACTAAACTACAGATTTCTCCTTTGGTTATCGGTATAGCTCTTTTGTCTACTTTTATTTGTCCAAAGCCAATTTTGAGTTATCTTAACTTGTTTCTACATATCCTCCAACTCTGGCATCAAGTCTCTTTGTCTCTAATGGGATCGAACTCCGACTTCATCCCCCCAGTACAAGGGTGTTTTGCATCTCCTACTATATAATGCTTCAAATTGTGCCATTCCTATCGAAGAGTGGTAGCTATTATTATAAGCAAACTCAGCATAAGCAAGATTGCCAACCCACTTATTCCCAAAGTCCAAGGCACAAGCTCTTAGCATATCCTCTAGGGTCTGAACTTCTTTTAAGACTGTCCATTAGTGTGGGGGTGTTCTGTGGTGCTATAACTTAGGTTAGTTCCCATAGCTGCCTGAAACTTAGGCCAAAACCTTAAGGTAAACCTTGGGTCTCTATCGGATACAATATTAACGGGTACCCCATGAAGTCGGACAATCTCATCCACATAAATCTGCGCCAACTTGTCCAAAGGGTATGTCATATTAATAGCAATAAAATGAGCCGTTTTTGTTAAGCGATCAACGATCACCCAGATAGCATCCTTATACCCTTAGTCTGGGGCAATCCTGCGACAAAGTCTATTGTCACATGATCCCATTTCCATTCGGGAACAGGTAGCGGTTGTAGTAATCCTACTGACTTTTGGTGTTCTGCCTTAACCCTTTGACATGTAATGACATGCCACTACAGACTCCGCAATCTCTCTCTTCATTCCATTTCACCAAAAGTTTTGCTTTAAATCTTTATACTTCTTATTCTCTCTAGGGTTCATTGAATACTTACTTCTGTGTGCTTCTTCTAGTATTTTACACTTGAGCTTGATATCGTCAGGAATGTACAACCAATTATGAAAGTACCGGATCCTATTGGTTTCTAATGTCCGATAATCTGTCTACTTCTTAGCTTCCACTCGGTTCTTAATATCTATTGGGTGCTTGTAATATCTTGTTGCAAGGTAGAGGTGACGGTGAGACTTGATATCTTTGCCTCCTTTCTATTTAAATCTACCATCACATTAACTTTTTCTATATGGTAATTAATTTGGCATAAGTATTTTTCTGCAGACCCATCCATAGACATTGCCTTACTCATATTTTCCCCATATAACTGAAATCACCACTCCCTAGTCGCACTATAGTTATTAGCCCCAAATCTTCTGTTGGATAGTTCCGCTCATAATCTTTCAATATAATTCAAATATAATCAACAACCTATCTATCGTGCATCAAAACTGTCTCTAGGCCTTCCCTTTATAGGGAAAACTCCTCACTTAAATTGGGTAGTAGCACAACTCGTGCCAAAGTTAGTCGATGCTTTACTTCTTAGAAACTTCTCTCACACTTCTCCACCCATTTAAACTTGATGGCTTTACTTATAAGTTGTGCTAAAGGTTTAAGGATTCTAAAAGAAATCTGTTATGAATCTCGATAATACCCTTCCATACCCAAGAAGATATGTACCTCTATTAGTATTTTGAGTTGCGTCCAATCGATCACTTCTCTACCTTTACTGGGTCTATTGATACTTCTTCCAGAGTAATCACATGCCCTAAGGAAGTCACTTGTCACCATTCAAAACTTACATTCACTAAACTTGATGTACATCTTTTGCTCCTATAGGGTTTACAACATTCTTCAAAGATGCTCATGTACTTTGAGGTTAAGTTAATACATAAGAATATCATAACTGGAAATTACCACAAAATTATCCGAGAAAAGATAGAAAATCATATGCATTAATTCCATGAATGTCGCAGATGCACTTGTCAATCCAAATGGCATAAGACAGACTTATAATGCCTATATTGGGTGTTGAAAAATGTCATGGGAATATTTCTCGTTCTTCTGTTCATACCTGATAATATCCTTGTCTTACATCTAATTTGGAATAGCATCCTACTCCTCGAAGTGATCAAAGCTCATCAATAAGTGGAAGTGGGTACTTGTTTTTAATTGTTATACTATTTAGTCTGTAGTCTACACATATAGGCTTAAGGTCCCATATTTCTTCTTTACAAGCAAACCTAATGCACCCAAGGGGATATACTTGGATAGATATAATCTTGTTGCAACAATTCTGAGGTTGCTCTTTCAACTTTCTCAACTCTTCTTGTACCATCCGCTATGGGGATTCGAGATATTGGTTTAGCACCGGGTACCAACTCTATGCTGAGCTCCACTTCTCGATCTGGGGACAACGTCGCTAACTCCTCAGAAAAAACATCTATAAACTCATTCACCACGGGTGCTGTCTCTAATTTTACTTCTTCCTTAGGCTTGTTGAGTAAATATGCTAGGTACCCTTCACATCCTTTCCATAACAACTTCCTGGCTTTCATGCCAGAAAAAAGGGATTTTTTTCATTTCGTTCGCTTCCTTTGGAATACAAGGATTAACATACTCGGTCAGCTAAACTTAACCAACTTCCGTCGACAGTCCATTTGAGCATAATGTTTAGAGAACCGTCTATCCTAAGTATCACGCCATAAACCTCAAATGGCAAGGCAATCAAGTCACCAGATAGAATCATATTCTCGATATAGATGTCACAATCTGGGTACTTTACCTGAGCTATCTTACTCACGTCTATAGAAGTGCTAACTATCAACTGATAACACATGACATCAGAAGGTACTGGAATATATTTTATGAGATTTAAACTCATAAATGAATACGTAGCTCCAGGATTAATAAGTATTCTTGCTGGTTGAGAAAAGATTTGAATTGTACCTTCAACTACTTCTGCTTCGGTGTATACAGGCAACCTATCCAATACGTGATTTGAAATATCGGCTCATTCTCTATTTTTTTTTATTCTATCCTAGGTTCGACTTCCCATTCTGGAGATGCGATTGCCAGTTTCTTTTAAAGATATCTAGTAACTGCTTTATCATTGAATCGACTTCTCGCCAGACTAGTTACACAAGTATGTTAGATATCCTAACTCTAAAGATTAGAAACATTGACTGACTAGACTTAACTAAATTCTACCCACAATGCACATATTCACATGTCCAGTCAACCAATCCATTCTTACTATCATACCCGATCCCTCAAATGATTGAAATAATTATTATCCCCTTGCACTTTCGCCGTCCTTTCTCAAAGTATCTACCCAATGTTGAATACCTGAACCTTAACTTATAGGTTAAAACTTATATACAAAATAGCGCACACTAGAACTGTTGATCAAATAAAGAGTGGAATATCCTCTCTATTAATAAAAATAGTCGTTGGTGCACAGGGTAGAACATGTATAAAAAACCTGCCATTGATGTACCATACATAACATAATTTGTAATCAACACGATCCTAAGCTCTTCTAGGTTATATAGAGTCATTAAATAATCACACTTACAAAACTATATTTATACTTAACACATATGTACAGTGTAAACTAAAGAATGCAAATACACCAGTGCAGTTTAGGTATATCTTCTTCCTAAAGATTATGGTCTGACACTAAGCTTATCAAAAGTACTCTGGATGAAGTTCATGATGAACATATGGAAAGATCCCAACAACTATATCAATCGTTTCCCACTCTCATATTAGATTGCTGATCTCTCTCATTCACAAGATATACTAATATTTCAAATCTTAAGAAACTTAGCTTCTAGTCTATCCATCCTCGTCATCACTTATTGTTCTCCTTATCGAGCTGAACTTATCATTAGCTCACCTCCATCTTTACATTCACCGATCGGCAGCGTGAAGTAATACTTAATATATATCAAATACAGAACCAAGAACCGAGAGAGCTTTTTCTGTTGCGACAACAACAATAAAAATGTTGACTTTACAAGGTGCATGAAGTTCCTTGGTATAGTTGAAGTAGGGATAACAAAAATCAATACGAATTACATCTTATTCCAAATTAAGAATTTCACACTCACTCTTTGTGTAGTTAATACACCGCAAGTCATCAGAGTATTCCCCTAATACCTTATGTCCTACGAAATCTCCCAATCGAGCTACAAGTCTCAGAACAAATAACCTCTTTTGATGACTCAAATAATCTTAGTCTTTTGTCACCTGAACCATCATCAACTCAAAACCTTAATGTATCTATATGTCCTCTCATTGTGATTATGACCAAAGATATGGCATCGTAATTAAAGGAGCACTATTCCCAACAAGATTAATAACATGATGAGCAAAACGAAAGAGACAAGAGAACTTAAAAGTCTTCGAGCAAAATAAAACTATGCATTTGGCCCCTAGTACTCGTCTAGGATCTACTAACTCTAACCACAAATCGAACCTAGAGCTCTGATACCACCTGTGATATCCCTAACCCTGCCACTAGGTCAACGGCGGATGAGTAGGGTATCTGTGTGCCTCTCGACACTAATCTATCAATCTAAAAAAAAAAGAATATAACCCCCTGGGCAACACTTAGAAGTATATATACAATATGCAGCGGAAAACTTAACTAATCTGAACTCTAAAAAGGCGCTCAAAATATAGGGTTCAAGAAAACTTCTTATCTTATGATAATTCTGATACAAAAATAGAAATACTTTTTAAACGGCTCGAGTACAAGAAAGCAAAACAGAAACACATGTCCTTCCGGAGAGACTCGAACAAAAAAACTCTACACGTAAAACTTTAGCAGTTTATTGTATCTCTCACCGTACCAAGTTAATCTGAGAAGAAAACAAGATATAGAAAAACGTAAGCACGAACGCTCAGTGAGTCCACGTGTGTGTGCACTGTAGTGATTTCTTTTAAATAATGATGATGTAGTTTCACAAAACAGTTCATGTAATGTTATAATAAAACATTTTCTTTTATTATTTTAGCAAAACTGATTCTTGAACCTACATGAGGGTTTTGAGCGCAGCTGAGAAGTCTGAGCGAATCAAGACACATCAGAGCAGCTTCTATGCCCAAATTCAAAAGAACATGTAATGCAATAGTAGGGCTCCATGGACTAAGTTCGGATCCCCTAACGAGGTCATCAGAACTAAGTTTCGGCATCATGTAGCCAATACCAACCAAACACCATACGAGCGCTCGATTACCAAACAACCGCACTCCCATGTCACATGTCCAAACATCAGGCTACAGATTCCTGAGGCACCTACCAGGTCTGCCATGGGACTAACCTTGGTGTCGAGCCCCTCCTGACTCTCCACCAGGTGGTCGAATCCCACCGCAGAGCATAATGCAGTGTCCACGTAGACTGATTGGGCCACACCCTCCCCGGTCTATGCCCCTCTTCAAGTGGATCCACTCTCTCGAGTCTAAAACATCCACGCCATCGGAAGAGGCCCTCGCACGGGGGACTAGCTACGTACAGTGCAATCTTCTCAAGCTTCTGAACATAAGATCATAACCAGAATTGTAACCCTGGTCGGAATGGTGTTTTTCATATGTATTTTTAAACAGAAATGCCATTTGCTCAACCGTCAGGACAGAATTAGGTCATAAATATTTTCCGAAAAAATTTCCATCCGCCAGTCACCACATGCTTATGCAAATTTCTCAATTACGCCAATGCGAGATCTATATTCATGTATGTCAAAACATGTAACTTTTCAAGTTAGAACATTTTAGAACATATAAACATTTCCATAAAAACCCGTGTACAGACTAGTTCTTTTTCACAACAATAATCTGTTTTAAAAAAATAATACGTACATGGAGCACCGCTCCTATGCATTTGTAATGAATGTATAACACATCATGGAGAACATCTCCAATTAAGGAAAACATGTCAAGTTATACCGTTTCAAAAACAGTAAATGTTTTATGATAAGTTTAGAGATCATATTTATATGGCCCGTACCATTTGAATTAACTTAATAAAACAAATTTTGTGGACTCACCCGCATGCAGATCTAGTGCTAAGATCCTACAAATATAGTAATAGGAATATATTTAATATTTAGGTACCGACCAAATAACCCTATTCCCTAAGGATCCAATGAAATGACTTAAGATATATATATATATATATATATACTTATATATTGTTTTAAAAAGATCGAAAATCCTATAACCTAAAAAATAAATCATGTCTCAAGAAACCATAGTTAATTATATACTGAAACCCATTTAAAATATTTAAATACTAAAAATAAAATCGTAAACTTACACTACATATATAATCTAACTAACAAAAATTGAAAGAAAAACATGTGAACACTAACCTTAATGTTTTGAAATCTGCCCAACCTTGATGTTTTGTATATATATATATATATATATATACTATGGTTATCCAAATAAGCAACACACAAAAAAAAAATGGTTTATGGTATGTATATATATATATATACATGGGTGTTAGGCAGTTGGTGACGGAAAAGAAAAGAAAGAAACATATGGTGATGACAGGTGGTGGTTTGAGGTGGCGCCAAACTTAATTAGCAAGTTTTCTATTTTTTTTTTTACTTACTACTTTAAAACCTTATATAAGAATGTCAAGTACTTAAACTTCCAAAATACACATACGAGGTATTCTAAAAACATTCCCACTTAAGGGCACTTATAAACCCTACTAATAAAAGCTCGACATAATAAAATTTTACTCTCATTCCTAAGTATCTCCAAAATACCGCTAAGTGTCGAAAATACTATACTCCACTAGGTCAGGTCCGAAATCCTACTTTAATAATGCTTACAATTTTTAGAGTCATGCTAGGTGCTTACTAGGTGGGGTGTTACAGAATTACTCTTTAATGTCATTAATAGTTATAATGAAAGTTTTTAGAAAAATTATTTAATTCCAACAAGATATGGAAAGTATCATTTAATAATACTCCCTTGATTTGCTGAACTCAAAATATTTTGAACTGTAAAAAGTATATTTAAGCGACAAATAATATGAAATGGATAGAGTAGATCAGAAGAGGAATCATAAAAAAATAAAGGACGAGAATATGTAAAGAGTAAATTGTTGCGAGAATTGAATACAATAGACAAGCTATTGAATACCATGAAACTTTTTTTTTTTTTTGAAAATGCTTCATCATTTCATGTATAGAGACTAAAGTCCTGATATAATAAAGAGTTCAAATGATGGGGTACTTCCTCCATCCAAACCTGCGAGGTCAACATAATCAAACCAAAGTTAGCCAGTCTATCTACTATAATGTTGGCTTTATGATATGCAAATTGTCACTGGGTTCAGGGGAAGGAAAGGAGAGAGTTCCTAATCTGAATCACCAACTGTCATATTAGAGAGCGGTCTTGGTGTTTCTTATTAACCCGTTATACCACGTCTAGGCAGTTCGATTCCACCATGAATTCTAATAGGCCATTCTTGGTGGCTAGTGCAAAGTCTTGCATAATTACTTGTACTTCAATGGCTTGGGTTGGGATCATAGGGGGAGAGGTTAAGCTAGAGAGGCCATGACCTCACCATTATGGTTTCGGTTTACCATTCCCTTTGCTTCTTTTTCTGGTTTTGTTACTACATCAATATATACCTTAAATTGGTGTATAGGAGGTTGCTGCCATTTGAGCATCGGTTGTGGAGTTACAGGAGCATGAGTTGGGCTGTGAGTGGTTGTGATGTCTTTGAAATAGGTACTGGTATTGTTGGCTTGATCAAGGATATCAGCTACATTCAAAGATTTTTATTAAAATAAGTGGAGGCATTTCTTGCTTTCCAAATGCTCTAGAATATATTTTCCACATATTGCTCTTTATTTTCCCCTAATAGGATCTGATTATCAAGTATATTTGCCCAGAATTCTTGAGGGTGAATCCTTTGTGGTGGAATCTATTTCATATCTATGCTCGCTTTATGCCAAATTTTCTTTGTTTTTGGGCATTGGAAGAGCAATGATTGTCCATTTCAATGTCCTCGGAGCACCATACACACATAGCTTCTTTTGGTTCCTTAATGATATGCTAATATAACAGAGCCATTTTTGTGCGAAGAGCTCCGGTTAAAAACTTCTAGAATGTCATTTTGATGCATTGAATGATTGAAGTTTCCATAGGGCAGACCATTGAGAACCGAATTGGGATGAGGAGGATGATGTTCTTGTGTGTTGTTTTGTCTTAGTGCTTCCACAGCCACTCTATAGGTAGATGAGACCGTAAATTCTCCGATAGGAATAATGCCAAACAGTCATGTCTGATGTTGCTATTTGGCTAAGATGAATTCTCTTGATGATTTGAGCTTTGGAAGGGTCAAATAGTTGATTTATTAAGGGTACATTCCATCTCCTTTGGCCAAGAATAAAGAGGTCTGCCACTCTAAGGTTGGAATTTTCTGCTCTATTATATAGCAGTGGCTTGAAATTGGAAGGCTTCTGTCCATACTTTGATATTTTTTCCATCTCCAAGCCTCCGTCGAATACCTTTTTATAGTAGCAAAAAGCCTTGGACTAGAGTTTTCCAAAGAAATGATGCATCCGATTCCATTCGCCCTTTAAATTGGAGGAAAGTTGAACGAGAAAAATACCAGGCTTTGAAAATGCGACTCACTGAGGAGGTAGGGTCCGTAATTATCTTCTATGAATTCTTTGCTACTAAAGCAAGATTGAAGGAATGAAGGTCTTTGAATCCCATACCGCCCTCCTTCTTAGGTTTACAGAGTTTGTTCCAACTAATCCAGGTGATATGTCTATTTTTACCCTCTTTGAACGTTATTATTTCCATCAGTTTTTGAGTTTAATTGTTTATAAAATAGACTAATCGAACTTTGTTTTTTCACTTATTGTTATAGGTATCTTCGAAATGAAGATATGATGAAAACAAGTCAAAACGAAGACCTTTGGAGTGAAAACAAAGCAAAAAAGGATAAGAAAAACAAGCTGTCCAAAACAGTGTCTATGACGGAGCAATATATATTTTGGTAAATTTTTTACCTCTTTAATGATCTTAATTGAAGAATTATCCTTTTATAATTTTATAAGACTTCATGAGGTTTCCATAAAGCTAAAGTTTGTCTGAATCGGAGTTCATTTTGCCATTCAAAGTATAGTGCAAAATTACGTTTCTCACATGATGTTCTAGTTTGACACCTTTCGATAAAACAATCATAACTCAAGTATACAACTACAATCTATATGATTCAAGATGTTTTAAAAATCTCTCTACAAATCATATAAAGACTCCCAAACTTGAAGTGTCTGTTAAAGGTTTCAAAAAGAATCAAGAAGTGCAACATACTTACTTGATCTAAAAAATAGAACAAATAAAGAAATTTTTGGACAATAGCTTTCCAAATCTAGAAAGCAGTTTTCTTGATCTAGAAAGTCGCACAGAAGGGGCTAAAATGCAATTTTTTTATGTTTCCTATTTAGACTTTCATTCCTTTCCCTTTTGTAATTTGATTCAAAACATTTCTAGGATAGGTTTAGGATAAACATTAGTTGAAATTTTCTCTATTTAAATATCTCATTAGCAACATTATCTTGAGCTAGGGTTTTAAATTCAATTCCATATTTTTTAGATGAAGACCCGAATTTTGGGAGTTCTTCGGGTGACTTGAGAGACAAGCTTGGACGCTCACCGCAACTGCAGAATCTTCAACACTTCCCCTAAACTCCCCTAAACTCTTTCTACTTCATAAATTTATCTATGAGTTTATGTTTTAGAATTATATTTAGTGGCTAATTTTATTTGTGTTTAAGTGGGGATGAACCCTAGAATTCTTGTTAATGTTTTATTTAAATCTCTTGTTTTGATTATTTAGTTCTTGTTTTGTTGTTATTCAATTGTTGTGTTTATTTATCAATTTTCTAGAGCATGGTAATTTCGCAAGGTTAATTGGACTCTGACCAAAGAAGATTAATCTAGGGCATTAATTGATTAATAGGAATTACTAATTGAGTAGGAATACTTGTTACGGTTCTTAGGTAATCACTATGATCCATAATTGGTTCATAATCAGGTTAGGGTGAGAAGGAATTCTTCACTAAATGGTTAAGTTGAATAGGAGGGTATTCGCCTAGAAATAGAGATTATCCGATTGTTGATTGAGATCCACTCAATGAGTTTTAATAATTAATTACAACGATTTAATGATTAAAATTAACTTAAGGTTCTAAGGGGGTTATACTTTTTAAACATTCATTCTCAAATTAGTTTTTAGAATTTTATTAATCATGTTCTTCATTAGTTTAATTAACTTTTAGTTGTTTCTTATTTTAAAAATCCTTTTCTAAAGTTTTATTTAATTATACAATACCAGGCTGTCTGCTTCTTCTTGTTTTGTCCCCACCAAAAATTTCGGATTTCACCATTAGTAGATTTTATGATGGAATCATATAGGAGGAAAATGGACATTATATAAACTGGATGGCTTGTAGGACTGCTGATAGGACCTAATTTAGTATTGTGTTTTAATTGATTTTCACATATTTATTTTAGTTTAATTGTTTAAATTAGTTAGTTTTTATTCTTGATTGGATTTTGTGTAGAAAAAGTCATTATTGGAGAAAAAGAAGGAAAGTTGTTAACTAATTACTGGAATTTCTAAAAAAGACTCAAGGAGTTGTATAAGGAATGGGCTATCAGGAATTCGAAGTTGATAGATTTTCTTAGTTGATTTAGTTAGGATATGATCTTATTATTTTGTTGAATTTGTTTAGATTTCATTTTATTCAGCCGATTAGGATCATCTCCTACTTTTTTCCTCTATAATCGCTTGTTGAATCAAGAATACTTGTACATTTGTTTTTAAATTCTTTTCATACGCTTGATTGTGGATAGGATTGGTATAGAAGCAAAGTAAACTACCTAACCAGTCTTCTGTTGTAAAGTTAGTTGCTAGTAAATTGCCTAAACAGTCTTCTGCAGCAAGGTTAATTTGTTAGTAAATTGCCTCAACAGTCTTCTACTACAAGGTTAATTTGCTAGGAGGAAGTAGGACTAAATCAATTGTTATAGCTTAAGAACAATTGTTTTAGTTACAAGTTTTATACTTATATTTACACAACATCAAGTAAATGATAATTGCTTCTCAATTTAGTTTGCTTGATATCTTGGATTATCTGGCTTCTCTAATAATTCGTGTCTTTGAATGTTTGATTTCTTCAGCTTTGAAGATAGTCAATCTATTTATTTGTATTAGAATAGGAAAAGACTTTTACATTCCTCAAAGGTAAAGAGTCGAATTTAATTTGTTTAAAGACACTTTACCCTATTTGATTATTTTCAAAACATCACATCTGAAATATTTCTTTTTAATTCAGTTTATTGTGATGGAGTTAAGCTTTCTTTCGGTTCGACTAGGTGTTCACCATTGATCTACAAAATTTGGAATTAATATTTAATTTTTGGTGATTTCGACACTCGTCAACTACTTTGATAAGAACTTCTCTTCCTGCTTGAGATAAAAATTTTTCCTCCCGTCCTCTGACTTTTTTTTTGTGATTCTCTCTTTAATATATGCAAAAATTTATTTCTTGGATTTTCCAATCAGACATGGTATGTCAAGGTACTTGCCTGTGGTTCTGGAGGTTGCTGCATGTTAAGGATTTTTTCTTTCAATATGTTCTCTTCAATTTTGGGGTATTGGTTGAGCAAAAGCAATAATGGATTTTTGAAACTTAATCATTTGTCCAGATAGTTGTTGGTACCTTGACCGGACATTGAGAAGGGTGTGAGCAACCGTTTTGCAAAGCTCCCATAAAGAGTAAGCTGTCATCCATGAACAGAAGATGTGTAAGTTCCATTGCTTCTCTTTCCATTCCGATTCTTTTCCAAGTTCCACGGGCAATATGGTGCCGTATTAATCCTGGGAAGCCTTCAACACATGTTAAAAAGAGGAAAGGGGAGAAGGGGTCTCCTTGCCTTATCCTGCGGGTTGGTGAGAAACTCTCTGAGGTTTGTCTATTTACCAATATTCTGTATGATGTTGATTGGATATACTGTATGATTAGGTTTGTGAAATGAGGTGGAAATCCCATTTTGCCATCATAATCTTCAAGAATTCCCGCTCGACTCAGTCGTATGCTTTGGTTAGATCTAGTTTCAGTGTCATCGATTGCCATGTCCTAGTTCTTCGTTGTTTGATCCAATGGAAGGCTTTCGTGCCAAGCATAATGTTATTTGAAATGGACTTGGAAGCCAAGAATGCACCTTGCTTGGAGCCAATTGTATTTGGGAGCACTTGTTTAATTCTTTCGAAGAGGATCTTAGATAAAATTTTATATGTGACGTTACAAAGGGTAATAGGTAGAAAGTCAGCTGGAGTAGATAGATTTCTAATTTTTGGGATAAGGGTGAGCAGAGTCTGATTGAGGTCATGTATGTCTGACTGGTTGACCAAAAATTTTAGACTAATTGGATGATTTGTGGGGGCAATAATTGTTAATTATTTTTGAAAAAAAGGGCCAGGAATCCATCCAGGCCAGGTGCTTTTGACGCTTCCATTGCGAACACACGTTTTTAATCTCTTCATCTATAATTGTGTTTTCCAACTGCTTTGCATTGTCGTGTGAGATGGAAGCAATTATAATATCAGATATGTCTTGAAGTTTGAGATGCTGCGTTGGAAGTGTTTGGGAAGAGAAAAGTCTTGAAAAATGTGGGGTTAAATAGGCTACGATGTCTGCGTGGGTTTCACAAGAATTCCCATATTCATGCTTGATTTGTTTGATGGTGTTTTTCTTTTTCCTTTGATTTGCATGGTGGTGAAAATACCGTGTATTTAAGTGGCCCCATTGTAGCCAGTTTAAGTGGGATCGAGATCTCTAGTACTGTTCTTGGATGGATAGGAGTTTGTTCAGAGCATTTCTTAAGACTGCCTTTGGTGCTTTTCTTTCCCATGCTATTTGCAGGATTTGCTTGGCCTTTTCAAAATTTGTGTAGGGATATTATGGAAGGTTTGACGGTTCAAAATCTGTAGTCCGATTTTTAGATTTTGGAATTTGGATTGTATTGAGGTGTGATGAGGTTTTATATTCTAGGGTTGATGAATAATAGGAGTGCATTGGTCCTCTTGTGCTTAGAAGCTCTCAAATCGAAACATTCTTTGTGGTTGGTTCTTAAGTTGAGTGGGGGATATGTTTGTAAGCAAGGAAATGTGATCAAAGTGTGCAGATAGGCCATGTTTGATAATTGTTTGGAGGTAAAGATTTTGCTAAGATCGAATTTCTAAAGCTCCATCCAATCTTTCTCAAACTCTTTATTATCTTTTCTACCATTGCACCAAGTGAAAGGTGCCCCTTTATACCTCAAATCCTTTAAGGATACTGATTCAATGTCATTCCTAAATTGGGTCATTTGTGAATCATTTCTAAAGGCCCACCCCTTCTTTTCCTATCGAAATATAATTTCATTAAAATCCCCACAAACCAGCCAAGGTTGGTTTCTCTCTTCCCCAATTCTTTGTACGCAGTTGCCATGATACGTATCTGATGAGCGATGGGGTTTCCATAGAATCAAGTTACATAGCTACAAATATGACTTTCATTGCGTTCAACAAGTAAATCAACGTGTCCTTAGGAGTAGGAGAGGTAGACATTTCAACACTATTTATCCACAAAAAAGCTATTCCACCACTCCTTCTATGGGATGCAACAACAAAAGTAGAATAAAAGCCTAAAAGACAATCTTAATTTATAATTTGTCTACTAGATAACTTAGTTTCTACTATATACAACATATGAGGTCGAAAATCTGGGCAAAGATTTCATAGTTCAGTGATAGCTGTTGACATACCAAGGCCACAGTTGTTCCAAGATAAAATCCTCATAGTTCTTGACAGGGGCCTAGAGCCGCCATCAGGGTTGAAGAATTGGCCGCCACGGTGGAGGGAATCTAAGCTTCCAGAGCAAAGGAAACCAAAGTAACCCCGGAGGTCACCACCACTTGTGTTGGGTTCTCCTCAAAAGTGCATTGGCAAAAGGTCAAGAGGTGCTTGGGTATTATGTCTCATCTTCCTTGATTTAAAAAAAGTCTCGGAGTTATTTTTATCCACCTTAGTTTCTTGTACCATAGAATTCTGAGAATCATCAAGAGTTGTAATGTACTCCTTGTTTGGATACTCTTCTAATGGTCTTTTCTGTCCTGTCAATCCATCCAAGGCGTAATATTGTCCATCGAACTGAGATTTCAGGTTCTGACGAGAGACATAAAGAGATGGAGAAGAAAGAGGGAATTTGGAATTGTGAATTTTGAATTTACCTCTTCCTCTGAAGTATTATGTTTTGAAGGACTTGACTTACTTTGGGGAAGTGATGGTTGAGTTGTTGGTGCTATTTCTAGTATTCCATGGTGTTGATTTGGAATTTGTACAAGAAACCCAGCCGCAATATCTTGGAGCAGTTGGGTGGCTGGCTGCTGTGTAGATGTAGATGTCTTGGATTTTGGTGATATGCATATTTCTTTTGTTGATATAGGTTCATAGTTAGAATGATGGTCTTTTAGATTTTTTTGGAGAAGTTTGTTCTCTAGAATTGGAGTGGGGACAGGCCTACAGAGTTAATGGCATTGGTTTGGGTCAGAGGGGCTTGGGTCATGAAGTTGGGCTTACCAGAAAATAAACCCTCAGCTAGCATGCAGGCTTCTAGTGGAGTTTAATTGTGTTTATGGCCTCGTGTGAACTGGACATGTGATACATCTGGTTAAAAAAGGTGGCCCATATGTTGGGTTTTTGGTAGAGTTCATTACAAAAGAGCACAAGTATAGAAGTTTGAGAGGATTGTCCATGAGAAGCATTAGAGCTGGGGCTCGGTCTAGCCTAAGAGGGTCCAGTGTTTGACAGTTGGTCTTGGCAGAAGAAGGGCCTATTCCGAAAATAGATCATGAAGATTGCTGTGTGGGTCTGATTCATCTGAGTTCTTTCTTCTCTCCTTGTGATTGCTGCTGGAGGTGAGACTGGCTTAGGACACCATCGATCTACTTGCATGGCATGGTGGAATTCAAGTGGTGCTCGGAAGTAATTGGTAGTCTAGATTCAAGAGATGAACTGACGATTCTTTTTCTTTACCTGGAAGATACATTGGTGGTGGTAGGAATGCTTGATTGGCAGTGTTGTTAGTAGAATTAGGAATTAAAACTGTAGAGTAATCGAAGAGTACCTGAATATCCTTGGCATTTCTATAGAGATGTGCTCAAAAGGGCCGTGGAGCTGGTAGCATGCCGTGGTTAATCGGTGGTTGGAGGGGGTAGTACCCGGATGTACGGGGCCAATCTGACCGCATATGTAACAGAGATAAGGTAATTGCTCATATTTGATGTTCCCTCAGCGAAGTCCGTGTTGGGAAGGTGCACCAGTATCCAACAAACCAAGGCATTTGAGACATCCATAATAACTCGAATTCTTAGGAATTCGATCTTTCTCTATGAAACAAATTGAACTATGGCAGAGGCCAGGAAGCAAGGAATTAGTCCTTTGGGGACGTTGATTGTGTACGTTTTTGGTGGAAGGTTATGGATCTGCATCCAAGAGTAATTTAAGTTAAATTTTGCATCATTTGGTATGTCCATCATGTCGCCACTCCATCGAACAAAGACCACTAGTTGGTTGTTGATACACCATGGGCTAGCTGTACTGCTTTCATAACTTCCTGTTTATCTGAGAAAAACACATGGAATATGTTCTTTTTGGACATGCAACACTCTGAGATCTTGGATTCCCCACCGATCTGTAAGAGAACCTTTGAAGGTAGGTAGAGGGAATGGATTTAGAGAGTGAACCCTAGCATAGCAGCTGAGGTCATAGTTGGGTATGCCTAATCCCACATCCTTTTCAGAGATAAGGACAAGTTCCATATCCTCAGGGTTGACTTGCAAATTTTGGAGCAAAGGGACAAGATCCTGGAACATAGTATTTGATTTATACTGGGACCATAGAACTTTTTTCTACAGTATAAGTTGGTACAAAAGCAGAGTAAGGGTAAAAAGGTGAAAAGTAGTATGTTGTGGGGATGGTGAGGAGTACCAAATGTGTGTATTTTCTTTATGTGTAGGTTTGTTGCTGGTGTTGAGTCCAGTTCTGCAGTATATAAGGTCATAGTTGGGAGGGAAGATGGCTCAAGAGCAAAATAGTGGTTGAGATAGTGGGGATACTGTAGATGTAGGCAGCATTAATGTCTAGAGTTGATGCGTCTATGCTTAATGGTTAACAGAGAGGCAGATATTGGCGTTAATGGGATTTTCTTTTACTGTTTGCAATCATAAGTTCTTGAGAAAAGTGGATTTTGGACATGGATACTGAGTCTGATTTAGTGTGCTTTTGTCGTGAATTTAATGCATGGATCTTGGTAGGTAAGAGAGGAGATTCAAAGATTTTGCAAAGTTTGGATGAATTTGTTGAAGGTTGGTTACTTGAAGGGAGGTTGAAGATGGAAACCCTAGAGAGGAAAACTTTAGAAAAACTGTGTTTATGAGTGAATTGAATCTGAGAAATTTTAGAAACCATGACACTTAATGCAAGCATTTTCTAAAATGTATCAAGTAATTTAAAGTTAAAAATTGGCAGTATATATCTCAAAATAACAGCTATATATGTTTACATTTATTACAATTTTTCTTTCTTGCACTCTAATAGGCAAGTATTATGGAGAGAGAGAGAGAGAGAGAGAGAGAGAGAGAGAGAGAGAGAGAGAGAGAGAGAGAGATTGCAATCAAAGGACACTTTCAAATAAAACTTTGGAAATATGATTGTCGATTGTAGTAAGAGGAAAGTAGGCAGTGTAGTAGAAACTCTTAGCGATTGCTAAACATGTGCCCTTAATTGCTTTAGAAAACCCTTTCTTGTTACCCATCAAGGCTAATTGCACAAGCTTTTGCATGATCGACTCGATTTCTGTTGTTGTAACTCGACGACCATTTCCATTACCAGAAATTTCCTGCTGATCGCAATGCTTGAACTTGTGAAACTTATAAACATATTACAAAATGACAAGTTCTAATGTATTATTGTATTTATCTTTAAAATATTACTTACCTTATTAGTCTGATGAAACTCACGAAGCTGATGGCATACTATGTCACAAAGCTCAAGTAGTTGCATTAACTCTTTGTCATACATTAGCTTGTCAGTTATCTTAACACCAGCACACAAGTTTATTGCACAAACAAGCAATTTCGACTCAGATTCAACCACATGATTTTGCTTCACCAACAACTTTGTTAGCCAGGCTTCCCACTACATATTTAGACCAAAACATTAGAGAATTCATACTTTTTTTTTTCTAAATACTTTGGTTAAGTCCCTGAGATACGGAAAAAATGGACACAGTTTGTAAATGAAAAAGTTAAAAAAAAAAAAAAAAAAAGAAGAAGAAAAACTCACTGCATTGCATAAGTCCAACCATATATTTGTATTGTGTATTTTGGAGGCATCATTTGACAGCTCCTTTAGAGTTTTTACGAGGACCCGAACTAGTACACTACTTGTTACACCACTTGTCTGGGAGCTGTAGTATAAAAACCATTGATTGGACTACATATTAAGTTTATTACACAAAGAATACAGAACTTGATGGCTTTTATAAATGTTTATAGAAAGAGAAGTCATGCTGACTTTTTCTTGGCCTAGCTAGAACTTTTCCTTTTTTCCCTTTTACAGTTTCTCAAACCATAGATTGATTACTAAGTAGAGGGAAATATTTTTATGGCATTTCATTTCACTTAAAATTTCTTTGAAAAATAAATTTTCATATAATAAAACATTATTACAATATTGACATATTCAAAAAATTTCGAACTATCTAATTTCTTTCCTTAGTTTTGTTTGGTTCCTTGAGTTGAAATTGAAAGTCTATTGAATTGGAACTTTGAATATTTAAATTCTTTTTGTTTGGTAAATTAGGAACTAGTATGAAATTCATTTCTAATTACAATTAGTTTCTTAGGACACCAAAACAAATAATATAATTGGAAATCAAATGCAAATAAATATTTACCCCAAATATATATATATATATATATGTACGGTAAGAGAGAAAATAAGTGTGTAAATGTGTGAGAGAG
Source organism: Catharanthus roseus (assembly GCA_028651295.1). Taxonomy (NCBI): domain Eukaryota; kingdom Viridiplantae; phylum Streptophyta; class Magnoliopsida; order Gentianales; family Apocynaceae; genus Catharanthus; species Catharanthus roseus. The sequence continues at coordinate 1,587,256 of JAPQWS010000070.1, forward strand.
AGAGAGAGAGAGAGAGAGAGAGAGAGAGAGAGAGAGAGAGAGAGAGAGAGAGAGTGAGTGTGGATGTGTAAGATATAAAGTATATATGAGATTGTGGGAGAAAAATTATGTATGCGTATGAAGACGAAATATATTTGAATGTATGTGTGTGTGAGAAAATGTGTATGCATAAGAGAGAAAGTGTGTATATAAGTGCCTGTGTGTGTGGAAAGTGTGTATGTGAAAGAGAAAATGTGTCTAATTGTGTGAGAAAGAAAGTGTGCATAAGTATGGGTGAGTATTTGTGTGTGTGAGAGAGAAGGTGCATGTGAGCGCGTGAGAGGAAAAGTATGTATAAGTGTGTGTGAGAGAATGTGTAAAAGAGATAGTATGTTTAAATGCGCATGAGTGTGTGTAAGAGAAAGTACAGATGATCAGTGTGTTTAAGTAAGTGTGTGTTAGAGAGAAATGTGTATGTGAGAGAGAAAGTACGGGAAAGAAAGTGTGTGAACGTGTAAGTGTGTGAGTGTATGTGTGGGATAAAACGTACATGAGTATGTTTGAGTGTGTATGTGTGAGAGAGAGAGAGAGAGAGTATGTGTGTGTGATAGAGAGAGGGAGAAAAAAGTATATATGTACGTAGGAGACTAAATTATGTTGTGAAAAATAGTAATAATAAAATATTATGGAATTGAAATCGTAATTATTAAGTTTTGATTTGGAATTGAAATTGATGGAATTTATGGAATTAGAATTGGAAATAAAATCTAATTTCATAATTAATTCTACAATCAAACAAAATAATTGGAATTTCAATTCCAATTCTATGGCCCAAACACAAGTTGTGTTTGATGCCATAGAATTGGAAGCATTGAATTAGAATTCCAATTCTAATCCTTTTGTTTGGTTGTATGATTAATCATGAAATGAATCATGAAATGGAATTCAACTTCTTCAATTCTAATTCTATAAATTCCATCAATTCTAATTCAAAATCAAGAGATAAGAATTACAATTCTAATTCTACACGATTTTCATTAATATTTATATACATATTAATGACACAAATTTATATTCTCCTATACATATTTTCCTCTATCTCTCTCTCTCTCTCTCACACACACACACACTCTCTATCTCACATATCACACACACTTTCTCTTTCTCACACTTATGCACTTTCTCTCTCACTTACACACACACGCACACACACTTTCCCTCTCGCATTCTCACACCCACTTTCTGTCTCACACACTTATACATATTTTTTCTCTCGCACACACTTTCATATTGATCATTTCCATAAATATTTTATATCCATATTAATTACAAAATTTTATGTTCTACAATATTTTTCTCCTCTCTCTCTCTCTCTCTCTCTCTCTCTCTCTCTCACATACGCACAAACACACACTCACGCCACTTTCTCTCTCTCACACTTATACACACTTTTTCTCTCTCACCACACACACATACTTTCTCTTTCTCACAGTTACACACTTTCTTCTCACACACTTTCTCCCACGCACTTGTGCACAACACACACATACACTCTCTATCTCTCTCACACTCACAGAGACAAACTCATACACTTTTTGTCACACATTCATACACACTTTCTCTCACACAGTCAAACCACTCTCTACACGCATACATACTTCCTCTCTTACACATTCTCATATAGAAATAAGTTACTAGTGGCAATACTTTAATGACAAAAGAAATTACGTGACTATTAATGTGTTAATAGCGACAACTCAATGTGAAAAATACTATAAATCTTTGCAAATACTACCATATAAGTGACAAAGAAGTAAGTTGTCACAACTACTGTATACAATAATGTTACACAAATTTTTTTTTGTCACGATAAAGCTCTTATTTGTGACAAAATGACATGACGTTAGACTAAAGTTGTGACTAAATCCCTTAATTCCTGTAGTGAATTTCTTCTTTTTGCACGCACACATACACTCTCACACACATACACACATAATTTCTTTCTCACACGCTCATCACTTTCTTCCTTACACATACACAAATTCTGAGTAAATATATATTTGCATTTTGAACTAATTCTACAATTTGTTTAAGTGTGCCAAAAAAACAATTAGAAATAGAAAAGGAATTCTATACAAATTCTATAAATTTACCAAACAAAGAAATTAAAATTAGAACTCAAAGAATTCTTAGGATTCTAATTCTATAGAATTTCAATCTAGTTCCACTTCCAATTCCAATTATAGCAGGAACCAAACACAAATCTCCTGAATGTGGGAAGGATTCTTTAAAAACTTGCAAATGACAACTTTTTCGATGTAAATAAATGGCCCTTTTCCTATTTTTGACCGTTATCTTTCAACTATAATGAATGATACTGGAAAAGAAATGTCTAGGCAATATATTTTTTTCGATGTAAATAATGTCATTCATTGTTACCTGTCTTTCTGGGCGAGTCCTCTACACATAGCTTTGAAGTTTGTGATGAACACTTTTCTGTGCTCAGCTGATGACTGGTCCTTATCGAAGAACGATCTAATAACTTCAACTAACATTCCAGATTTAGACCATGCCAATCTTTCAATTGATCGCTCAGGCTCAAAAATGTTTGCCATGGCTACAAAGTAAGAATGTAAAATTCTCTTTTCATTGACTCCAAACTTTGCTAGGCCATTTTCTGTATACCAACTTCAATCAAAATCTATATGTTAAACATACTTTCCTAACTTAGTGGAATCAATTCAGTTATAATGGTCTTTATTTTAACAGATGAAAATGTATTAAAAGGTGGGTTGGGAGCAATTACTCTTTCATAGCCATCCATTCTTTTTGATGCAGCTCTTGGCACTTATTGTAGTCTAATTTTGCAAGCTCCAAATAGGCGATATTGTCAATGTCAGGCATTCTACAACAAAACCCTTTGTAATGTCATGCTCATAATTACCGTAGAATTTAATTCATATGACTTCATTTTTCAAGAATTTCACGAGGAGGATTTGCATTTTAAATACTGTCTATAAATATCTAGTTGTTCTATTAATAAAAGGAAGCATTTCTTAAGGTGGTATTGATTAGAAATAAACTTATGGAGAAATACATACTTGTACAGTGTTTTCCCAATCCATATATCATTTTCTCCACCATATTGTTCTATGTATAGTCTCGTCTCTATGCGGGGCAAGCTAGCATACCATGGCACGTCAAGTGCATATGCAACCTTGCAATATGAATATATAAAAATTTCATGAATATAAATTCCTCTTTTATTATAAAAAGCATTATTAAAAAATAACAACATAATTATTTCAATATGCACGTACAAAGAAATTGATAAGTAAAGTTATAAACTATTTAAAAATTGTGCTTGCTACGGAAGATGGGAGCAAGATCCAACGTAAAATGTTAAAGAAAGAAATTACAAGATCCCCAACCTAGAACTATGTACACTGGCAACATATTTGATGACCTATAAATAATATGTAGGCAGTTCATTATTTTTATTGGTCACATTTTAGATATTCTTTAAGAAAATTAAGAATTATGAATATTTTTTTATATAGACAAGAATACCCTTCATGTAATCTCATATCCAATTTTAATAGCTCAATATATTGGGATTAAATATATTTTAAAAAAATTATTCATTAATACTTGTACGATTTTTTTTATGACAGAAGACTTAAAAATAGGGATTCAATTCTATTTTTTGAGAAAAAATATAGTGAGAAAAATTTTATTAAATCTTACATTTTTCACATTGTAAAAATTTTTAAAAATATAGATGATTTTGAAATATGATAAGTAAAAAAAAAAAAGGAAGAATTATGCAAAAATTTGCTAGGGGACAACAATTTGGGAATAGAGTGTTAGCTTTACCTCTCCTGCGAAGTCCTTGTGTATTGCCCACTTATCAGATAGAAGATTGTTGATCTGTCTATCTCTAAGGAACTTGTATGTATATTCCTTGACTTCTTCAAAGACTTTTTCTCCTGGAAATGATAATTGTGAAGTCCTATGTGCATTGTACATTGAAGTAGTAGATTCTGAACTTTGCCTTGGAAAGCAACAAAACATGTCTTCATGCTTGAAATTGTAATAAACATCTGCCAAAATTAGGTACATACTTCTTGAAATTAAATTCCGATATTTTTTGTAAAACATTTATGCTAATTCTCATTTTGGTTTGCTATGCAAAAGATTACTTTCACTTGTACCTGCTGATACTTCATAGCCATGCAACCTGAGAAGTCTAAAAGCCATGGATGTGTCATCAATGTTGGTGAATGGTGAATTTCGAATGCTGTACATTCCAAGCTTTGACCAATATCTGCATGCAAATTTACAAAAGCATTAAATGAAGATTTATTTATATGTTATTCACTCCTTTTTATTTCTTATTACTACCTCTATTTCATAATATAAAGTTAAATTACTATGTTTGGAGTATAAGGCTAAGTTCTCTTTATAAACTTTTTCTCGCAAGAATACCCGTACTCAATCAATGCATCACTACTTAGTAATTCTTAAAATGTAAACTCATTTACATTTGATAAAGCCTTGAAATATGGAGAGGGGAGAGGGGAGAGAGGAGAGAGAAGATAAAGTCTTGAAAGATGGAGTTTAATAAAACTAATAAAAGGATAGTGTAGGTATTTTATTATAAGAACACAGTAATTTCATATTTTCTTAATCTATGTAAAAAGGAACTAAACCAATTATATTATGAAACGAAGATAGTGTAAAATTTATTATATTTTCGTCTTAACATTTTCCATAGCAAAGACACTGTAACCACAGAGTTATTCTTGGGGTCAATTATATTGTCATATTGATAGTGAAAATATTCAAAATCATGAAAAATGCTACTATTTATAGTAAGGGCATTTTGATTATTTTTGTAGCTTAAAATAATCGGTCCTATGGCCTCCAAAGTAGCTTATGAATCCAAAGTTATTTTCATTAATCATTACATAAACATAAAAGAATGATTAAGAGAATGATTTAATTAATTGGGATCTTTTGATACCCGAAAAATGTACGCCTTCGCGAGTTAAGAAGTTGAGTCAGCTAGAAATGGAAAGGCCTTGAGCTAGTTGGAACAAGGATCCACAAGCTACAAAGTTAGCTTGCAAGATGTCCTCTTAGGTGAGTTAGGAGCTATCAACAAAGCAGTGAGATACTCGGCCTAATGAGTTGAGAATTAGGTTGTTTTCCGAACTAAATCCTTACATTCTTGCAGACGTGATATTTAGGTGGGATCAGCCTCAAACCCACTTCCAACTCCTTATTGCCTACTCCAGAACATTGAGAGAAACGTGGAAGATATTGAGAGAAAATTGGAAAATGGCTATAAGAGGCAAGAAAATCTTAAGACCAAGACACACATAAAATCATACACAAAATACCTTTTTTTTAGTTTTTTCTTGGTCTTTTAGTTATTTTGGCTATTATATTTTTCAAATTAGAAATATATAATTCCAGTTTCTTTTACATTCCATTCTTTTTCCAGCTTTCTTACAGCTTCCTTTATAGCTTTCATTTAAGTTTTTCTTTTAATCTTCTTAGACTAGCTCGAGCACTTCTCTTCAAGGAGAGTCACAGAGGTCCTTAAGCTATTTCTTCAAACAAGCATTCCGCAAGCTAGTTTCATGACGTCTTTCTATGCATACTAAAAATACCTTTTCTTGCATAGATTATGAAACAATACCTAGCTAGAATCCTGGTGCAACACTTATTGGCACGCCTAGTGGGACCTAGCCAGTTTTTCATTGAATAGGATTAAAGACAGCAAAACAAATATCTTTGTAAGGTGTTTTGAATGATCAGAATGGCCAATCTTCAGGATATGCTTCCCCAACAGTTGCCACTTCTCTGACTTCTATCTAACAACAAGTGGATGAAAGCATGGAGGGAATGATGGACAATCTCGTGCAACATATGGCTATAGTGTTCAAGCCAATGTCGCAAAACGAGATACAAACTCTACAAGGAACATAACCTTCAATACGCGTCTAGTCGAGTAGAAAATTTTCCCAGTTGGGGGGAGGGTCACACATTTCCTCTCCTAATCTCTCTTATGGTAATATCACAATTTATCATAGAAATCGAGGAGGAGAAGCTCCAGGAACTAGTTTAGGGGCTCAATTTCCTATTGTTCCGGCTGACTCACAATCGACCTATCTAGCTAGGCAGTAACCAACTTCATATGGAGGATTCACACAACCATTCGTGATGCATTCCCAAGTACATATCCCAATGACAATCTACACTAACGTTGGGGGAGCCACTTCACAGCTCACTCGAGGGCCACAAGCATTAACACCATTGGGTCAAATACAACCTAATTACATCCTATTTGGTACTTTCCCTACGATGCCAACAACTTTCTAAGTGCCTACTAGCCTGGTCTCCGAAACAGCTCCTATTACTATTCTCCAGAATATGTTTAGACCTATGGGAAACCAAACAGGAGCTAGCTTACTACCTAGCTAGCCCCCACCACAAGCTACTATTAACTCGACGAACTTAAACCCCCAACTCAACAAGTGGACTTAATAGCTATCTTCAATGCCTTACAAAGGTAATTTTTCTCAAGGTCACAAGATTTGATAGCCCATCATACCAAAAGCTATATCTAGAGTAGATTAAGCATTTTCCCTAAGGGATACAAAGTGCCAAATTTCACGATGTTTTTTGGGGACGACCTCAAATCTACCATAGAGTATAGTAGGAGATTCAAACCCGAGTGTGGCGAGCTAGGAACAGTGAGTTCCATAAACTACAAATGTTCCCCTTGTCACTTACTGGAGATGCATATGAATGGTACACTAACCTGCCTCCTAATTTGGTAAGTACTTAGGCCGAGTAGAAAAGTTGTTTCATGAGAGGTTTTACAAACTATTCCCAGACATGTCAATGGCCGACCTGTCAAGAGTAAAATAGAGAGTTGGAGAGACTACCACCAACTTTCTGTAAAGATTTAGACGATTGAAAGGTAAATGTCATACCTTAGTGTCATTTGAAACTTCTTTATAAATACCAGTCCACTATTTTGAATGAATTATATTTAGGTGAGAAGTAGAAACTCTTAAGCTTTCAAAGTTCGTTCACATTCAAATTTTGAGCTTTATTAGTGTTTGATCTAGTGAAAGCAATAAGATTCTAGTTCTATATTGAGTTGTAATCTGATCACCTTGTGTGATATTCTCTCTTCTCTTCTTCTATATTTTGTTGAATATACAAGATTGTGAGGAACATAAAGCCCAAGGTGTATGGTTGAGCCTAGCTTGTGTTTGCGGTTGAATTAAAGTGGTTGAGGTGTAAGACTCATTTGGTGAGCCACTTATGTATGATTGGGTTTCTTTACCATCATTGATTTGAGAAAGGAAATTAGCGTGAGGTAATGAAATCCTTGGGTGAGAGTCAAGGTAGTAGATATGGACCTTTAGTTGGATCATACCAATATAAATTTTTGTGTTGCTTTTTATTGCTATTCTTGTTTATTCTTTGAGTGTTTCTTCTATCTTGTTAGTTTTATTTTCAAATTTTAAGCTTTAAGAAAGATTGAAACTTGTGTATATGTCATGACTTTGTCTGGAGAGGCTATCTCATAGAGAAGAATCAAGCAATCTTGTGTTGCTCATTCTGCCATTGTAATAAGAGTGTGTAGAGCATCAAAAGCGTCCGAGAGGACGCTCTCTACAGAAGTTCCTTTGGAAACTTGGAGTAGTACCTAGAATGGACAAACTGGTGGTTGTTCTATGGCAACAAAAGATCAACGTCATAGAGTAAGGAGCGTAGCAAGCGAAAGGTAGACAAGCACATCGAAAAGAGGATCCAATTGATTCAGGAGTTCATCTTGAAGAATCAAACAATGGTGAAGCAGGATCTTTTCAGAAAAGAAATTAGGAAGACTCTATTGTAAATCCTTAAGCAGAGAATGTGTTCAAGAAACACTTAAATGCTTTAGGAAAACGGTACTAAGGGCTAGATTAGTCTTTGTTGTGTAAATTAGAGTTTATTGAGAAGTATGCCCAAAGAACTCCTATTTCATGTAAAACTTTATATTTTATAGAATGAATATGAAATGATCTTTGTGAATATTTATCTATTTTGATGCATTTATTTACTTTACGCACATAAGGTCTACGTACTTTAAGTAGACAATTCATGTGTTGGGTCGTGCTTCAAAGTAAGGTGGGAATTGTTGTTACTTAAAGTACAAGTAATCTTGTTCTTAGCTAGTCAATGGGGTTGGGCATGCCATTGAATTAAAGTTCATAGTATGATAGTCTTTTGTGGAGATTACCGTACTTTAGACCAATGAATGGTCTTCTGATTACTATTGTATAAGCATGCTTGGAGCATATAAAACTGATCCCGTGATAGAGGGTTTTTGGAAGGTACTTTAAAGGAGAAGAAAACTAGCTAGTCTTTCACAGTTACAACATGGATAAGTACTCCACGGTTAGAGTACGAGTTGGTGGTGTAGCAAAGTTAAGCTCCCTCTACATAGATGTGTCATAGTTAAGACTAGCCATGAGCTCAATAATCCTTGTACATTGGGTAGTTAGAATTAGTTAGTTAAGACGCAGTACTGGTATAATAACTTCTTCAAGAATCAACCCCTTATGATTATCCGAGATAATCAGTAAGATTTAGGCTTGGAATAATGTCTCTAGATGTTTGTTTAGGCTAAATTCATAAGATAAGCAAGAAATAGACATCTAAGTATGGTAGAAGTCATTGAAGAAGATGAAGAAGTTAGCCCACTCAACCTATGGTCAATTATGGGTGTTACCTAGAGGGGTATTCTCATCATTACACCTTAATTATCTCTATATAGTGATAGCTAGAGATATTCAAAATAAGAAATACCACTATTCTATATTAAGGGTATTTTGGTCATTTTAGAAGCTCAGAATAATTTAGTCTTCGATCCCTAGAATAGCTTATAAAAGTTGGGTGACTTTATTGTCACAACAGAAGAATAAAAGGACTTGAGAAGAGATAAGAGTTATTTAGTTATAAGATCTTGGATATTTATCAATTGGTTTAGGTCAAGATAGTTAATTAAATAAGAATTCCAAAGGCCTTATAATTAATTGGGTTAGTAGTTATTGTGCTTTCAATTAATTCGTTTAATTAAAAGAAGCCCAGAAATAATAAGAGCAAGTAAAGAGGATCGGGCTAATTTTGAGTTGGACTAAAAGTCTAAGACCTAGAATAAGACCTTGGCCAAAACCTTAACGCTTATTCAGCTTATGGGTAGCCAACAAGTGATTGGGACAACCTCCATAGTGCGAATTAGTTGGTTGGATAGGAATTGACAAAGAGTTTGTTATGATCACTAGGGAGTTTGTACTTATCCAAAACTCTCTTTAGTTGATCCCATAATACAAAAAACACTACAATTTCAGCCATTCCATCCAAGTTGGACAAAATTCTCAGCCCTTCTCTCTCCCCATTTCGGCCAAAATTATTGAGAAATACAAGAACCCTTCCTCTTTATGTTTTCTCTAAGAAAATTCACTCTTCTTATCTTTTCTTTAAATCTCTTTTCACCGGAGATTCTAGTGTGCTTTTGAGAATAATCTAGAAGACCTTAGAATCCTGTGAATTTCATGAGAGAAGCAAGAGGCTCGCTAAAAGGTCCTCGTCATTTTTTCCACTTTGAGAAGAAGCATAGCTAAGCAATACAAAGTCGCAAGGCATGCAACCCATTTTCGAACAACCTATCATAAAAACACACTCCAAAGTATAAATGTTCTTTTTATTTAGGCTCTTTTTGGCTTTTTCTACGCATCTGTAGTCTCAAGTTAGAAGGATTAGAAGCATATGATGATGAGCACCTTGATATGTGCCATATTGTACTACATTTACTTATATTATTTTTGTCGTTTTACAATATTTTTAATATATAAATGTATAATTTACATAATTTACCTCTGTTCTTATCTTAGGTGCTTCCCGATGAAGAAGACGAAGAATAAAAGAGAAAACGGGCAAAAATGGAGAAAACGAAATAGCCAGCACCTAGTAAGGAGACCTACTGCTGACGGTAGGCCAACCTACCGCACGCGGTAGGTACTGGAGCCAAAAGAACATTCCATAGAAGCCTATAATGAATGGTAGGTCCTGGATCTTCAAAGTAGCTCTTGGACATAACCCTACCATCGACGGTAGGTCTCGACCTACCAGATGTGGTAGGTCTCGTCAATAATGCAGTTAATGCGTTTTTGTGCGTATTTATATAAGTTTTTCCCCTTTTTCTAGGGAGAACAGTTTTAGGTTTAGAGAAGAGGAATTAGGGACGAACTTTGGCAAGAAAAACCCTCTCAATTCCTCTTCAATTAGGTAGAGTCTCAGTAATTAACATTAAATTGTAGCTCTTGGAGGAACATTGAAGAGATTTTTCAAGGAGCAATTTCGGGTTTAAATCAAGCTAATCGAGAGACTACCTCAGGTGGCATTCAGAACCGTGAATTCAACCATTTTTCAACGTAAGTTTTCTTTTCTTTTGTTAATTATGATTTTTATTGTTGAATTGAATATTATTAGGATGTTTACTAGCTAATTTTCTGTTGTTTAAATTGAGGGTTGAACCCTAACCTTTGAATGTGATGATTTTTTATTCGAATTTCACAAAATTGATGTTTATTTATTTGTTGGTTGTTGCTGGATTATGTTTTCTTGATAATTGATTTGTGCGAAATCGATTATTTCGCAAGACTGATTGGAATTGAAAAAGGAAGATCAATCTAGGGCAACTAATTGAATGATAGAAGTTGGCAACTATATAACGATATTCTCTGCACTTTCAAGTTTATTAGATCACTTAAGTATAATTGCATTCATAATCGGTTAGGGAGAGAAGAGATTCTCCTCTAATGGTTAAGTGAGTAGAGTGGCCCTCACCTAGAGATAGGGATTGCCCAACTTTCGTGTGATAACCCAACCTTCGTTTTCAAATATCGTTTTATGACTTTTTCAATTGAAATAGTTGACAAAAGTTAGGGGGATTCCTTCATTCAAAATATTTTCCTAATAATTCATACAGTTTAATTATTGCTTCAATTTAAGTATTTTTAATAGTTTTCCAAATAATTTCTAACCAATTTTATTAGACTAGAAATTAGGTAAAATTGTGACTATTTGAGCTTTTTCATTCCCTAAGTTCAACAACTCGGTTGTATCTCTAATACCACAATGATACGTACACTCTTGCTGTATTCATTTTTGTTATACCCGATTTTAAGGCACATCACTCCCCTATGCTGACCATAAACTGATATACGAGGTCCGTAAATTTGGGGCTAAAAAATGGGCATGCATATGGCTCCAATGGTGCAGAGTCGACTCGGTTGAGAGCTTAGGCTGGAGTTATTGCTGAAGTCAGGCCTTCCTCATCTTAGTCTGAGGACCAGATTGCGGCCATCACTTGAAGGATCATCACAGAGGAGATGGAGCAAGGCATACGAAGAGAATTTTAGCATAGGGTAAGTTACGCGGGCACCACATTATCTATGCATGGGTAGCATCTTACATCTCTGATCAGGCCTCCTTGTAAACCTCGAACCCTTTAAGCAATTAATTTTTATTTGGGGTTTCTAATGCTAATAGTTTAATTGAGTGTTGAGTTTATTAGAAAAAAGATTAAAAAAGCTTGAGTATTTAAAGTGCAATATTGATAAGTGTTACCTGCCTTATATATTAAAAGACTCTATCTGTAGACTTTCTCTAAAACATACAATTGTTTTAGATATCAAACTCGAAGAAGAAGAAAAAGAAGGAGGCTACGATTTAAGGAGAATTAGGAAAAAGCTATAGTTTTAAAAAGTAACGATTGATTCTTAAGGCATGCTCTACATTATTGATGAACAATTTTATAAAAATAATAATTTTTATGAAGTTTAAAGTTGCTGTAATTTTTATGATTATAAATAATTTATGATGTTTTCATGGCTCAATGGCAACCAAAACATGATTATGCGTGGTCTATGTTTAGGCAACATATTTATACGTTCAGACAATGAATTAAATGTTCAAACGAAGTTATGATTCTCCGGAACTAATGTTTTCTATTACTATATCATGATTGAGCCATGTTAATATTTATGCAATGATTTATGATTATTAAATAAATGATGTGTTAAAGATTTTTCCTGAACTCATTATTTTATCAAATATGGTTTGATTTGAAAAAGAATAGAAGGATTTCTAATTTTTCATACGGTTATACTGTTCGTACTATTGATCAGAACAAAATTCTAGAATTTCAGTACCAATTTTAAACAATTACAGTTTGGTCCCTTAAGTTTTGAGAAATCACAAATTGGCCCCAAATGTTTCAAAGTTGTTCAATAAAAGACCCAAATGCTTTCTGGAAATTTCAGTGCAGTGATCCTTTTTATTCTGCACAATATCGTATCAGTTTCTCAGATTTTTGTTGAAAGTTACAAAAATTTCATTTGGACCACAAAACTTTTGAAGCCTTACAATTGAGGACATAAACTTTTCGAAAAATTCTAGATCGAACCCAAAGTTTCCTAGACTCCTAAAATAGTCTCAAAACATGTTATTTCCACAAAATAAAGATGTTTTCTAGATGTTCTTCTTTGAGTGGCTTAAGTGTTTTGCTAGAACTTCCAACCCTATTTTCAAAGACGATTTTTTTATAATTCTTGAGTAGTGGTTAGTGTTGCCTACTTAGGGTGAAATTCACTCCTTTCCACCTCCTTATGCAGATAGTAAGAGTCTTAACGAAGATAAGTGGAGGTGTTCTTGGATTAAGTCCTAGATATGATTAAAGTTTAAATCTTTTTTTTTTAATGCTTTAGTATTCTTCCGATATTTAAAGATGATGTAATAAGTTAAGAGTTTTATTAGTCATTTTTTTGTAATTGTTATGGTTTTATATCCTTTTAAGTTAAGATATGTAAGAGGCATTGTACCCTTGGCACGGCCGTGTTACGTCCCGCAAATTTGGGGCTTGACACCCGTTTCGCGATATTCCATCTCTCGATCCACCTGATGATTGGCGGACTTCTAATGAGGCCAGCTAGGGTGGCAAGTGTTAGTATATACCCTAAGACCAATTGACTCACATTTATGATTTACAAAGTATGTATTTTAAATTGTATTTTATGCTCTTGGTCATCAAGTATGTGACTTGATGTAAAACCCTTATAGCTAATAAAATACTATTCTTATTTGTCCCTAGGTTTATTACATCTTGTATCATTAAACTAGTGTGAAGTTGATTGATGGTTAAGTTTTACTGATTATGAATATGAGATATAAAATCAATTCATAAATACATATTGAGAATATTGTATTGGACCCAAAGTGAAGAAGAAATATTACATGGATTTAAGTTATAAGTATTTCTTCTCAGTTTTATATTTGGTGTCCTTTGACCTAATGTTTCTAATGCTTCTTGCATGGGGAGAAAATATGTTTTGACATAGTCAAACATCACTTTTAATTAGATGATTATTATGACTATTGGTTGGCTTATTTTCTTGTCATGGCTTGAATATTAGAGATAGTGAAAGGGATTTGTCCCTCACTTTTTAGAGAGAGATATCCATGGGCCCCTTGATAAGGAAGACTGGAAAATATGCATGGCCATGCTCAAATAAGTATTAATAAGGTGTTATTAATATTATTTGTTGGAACAGTCTGCTTGGTGATCAAGTAAATGGTTAATTAAGTTTTATAAGGATGACTCGGTCCATGCCTGATACTTAATTAGGATATCGTGTGACAAAAAGACTAAATATTAAATCTGATGCTAGGTTATTATTGCTTTTACTTAACTTGGGTAAGCATAATGTCTTGCTAGAGGCCGCTTATGTTTTGTAAATAAATTTCTAGGACATTTTTTATTCACTGCCAACGTTAAGTGAACCTACAGGGTCACATGCATAGACGATCTTGTGAGCATAATGACCACGTTCAATGAATCTAAATTGTGTCCAGATTCATTGAACGTATACAAAATGGGAATCAGATTCCATATTATATTTTCTGGTAAATTAATAAGTAACTAATTTTATTTAATCGAATAAATGAAATTAATTACTTAATATTATTCATCCAACCGTTAGATGATTATAGGAATAGATTGACGAGATTAAACTGTCATTAGATGACAATTAGGGTTTTGATATTGACAGCTATTAACCTTTTCTCTGTAGCCGTCTTTTATCTGATTAAAGAAAAACAAAACCCTAAACCCTAGAACGGCGATATAGTATCTAGCCTCCTCTCTCCGAAATCCCACCTATTACCCAATAGTGAGGATTAGTTCTGAACATTTTTTCAGAACACAGAAGGGGCTAGCATCCCGATCTCTTGTAGAGGAGTTCGTTGTGTGGATACTAGTAGAGGGCGAAGCGTAAACAGCAGCGCCTCCACATCGAGTAGTAAAAAACATTAAGGTAATTTCTATCCAATCGGTTTTTCTAGTACGTGCAGATCTTGTTGGTGGATTTCCGTAGTTTTATTTTATTTGTTTTTGCCTACGGTTTCCAACAGTGGTATCAGAGCCTCGTACATACTAGTTTTACTGATTTTATCTGTTACTGCTTTGATTACATTTGTTGTTTTCAATCGGCCTTACAGTAAGGTTTCTGATTATTGTAATAACCAGAGTAAATTGAATTATAGGATTCGCATATATCATATTTGTTTTACTTATTAATGAGATTAAATAAATAGAATGTTGCTACTGCCAAATTGTTTGGCGTACAGGCTATAATTTGTGCAATTTAATTGTTAAACTAATATACAGAATCACATAATTTAATGTTTAACTCTTAAACAAAAATTTCTGGCGGCATGATTTTAGGGTTTATGACGGCAGGTACTCATTGAGTTAGAAAGAAAAACTTATTTTTTTCTTTCTGAGGGTGCTGCCCCCTCAAACCCCCTCAAGGGCACTACCCCTTGACCCCGCCCGCTGACCGGCCAGCGGGACCGCCGTTTTCTTCCGGGGGCTTTGTCCCCGGGAAACCCCTTGTTGTTTTTTGTCATGTTTCTTTCTATCTTTAGATGCATGGTGCATAGCATGACCCTTTACCTCTTGTGTTTGATTTGTTTATTTTGTTACTGGGTTGTAATGTTTTTAAATACGGCCTGCGTGTCGTCGTTTTCATTGATGTAATGTTATCAAGCTTTACTAGAATAAGTTAATTATATTTCCTGTTCCTATGTATGTTTTTCTGTCCTATGTAACAAGATTAGAAGGCCAAGACATTGGAGGCAAGCTCATGGAGATGAAGACTTACCTAGATTGACCTTTGACTTCCATGAGGCTCGTGGAAGTCAATATAGGATTGGGGCCATGCTATAACAAGTTTTATTCGATGTATATATATTATGCCTGTGATGTTTAGTTTATTTCCTTTTATTTTATTGGATATATGTTTTATGAAATAATATATAAATAAAAGGAAGAAGATTTTTTAAACCATGTAAAAATTAAGTCATAAATGCCTCCCATGATCATAAGCACTTCTCCATGCTTGGATCATCATTTTGTCGCATTGCCAAAGCAAGAGATAAATGGTTATCTAAGTAGGGGAAGATGGAAAATGGTGATTTCCATATGCTTGGAATGGTTTGGCTTAACTAGGCTATCAAAACGGTTTTGAGCCTAGGGCATCATATGGGATTTTGCCAGTACATATAGATGTAAATCCCATTAATGCATTTTTCTCTAATTATGGGTATTAAGCCAAAGCGTACTTATGATTAGAATAAAATGAATGTTTCTACCCATGATTTATATCAAGTGTTGAATATTTCAGGGAAAAATTAATGCTTCATTTATTTAATTTTACTTTGCAAATTCTATGTAGACAATGGCCTCAAACAATTCAAACATCTCATTGCGATCCATGCTTGAAAAGAATAAGCTTAGTGGGACTAACTTTCTTGATTGGGCACGAAATTTAAGGATTGTCCTTAAACAAGAAAAAAGCTATATGTACTTGAGAACCCTATCCTAATCAAGCAGCTAACAACGCTCCTAGAGTCGAAAAGGATGCTTATAGTAAGCACAAGGATGATTCTAACGATGTGACATGTCTCATGTTGGCTACAATGGAATCTGAGTTGCAAAAGCAATTCGAGAAAGTTGAGGCTTATGAGATGATAAAACAGCTCAAGGAAATGTTCCAAGAGCAAGCACGTCAAGAGAGATATCGTACTACTAAGGCGTTGAATAGCTGCAAAATGACCCCTGGCACTTTAGTTAGTGATCATGTCCTTAAAATGAAAGGGTATTTTGATCAGCTTGAAAAACTTGGAGCACCTGTAAGTCATGACTTGGCTACTGATATGATCTTGGCCTCTTTGACTTCTGACTATGATCAGTTTGTCATGAACTTCAATATGCATAATATGGAAAATTCCATAAATGAATTGCACGGGATGCTCAAGCAGGCTGAACAAAACATTAAGAAGACTACTTCTAATATTCTGATGGTTCAGAAGAGGCAGTTCAAGAAGAACAAGGGAAAGGGAAAGGATATGGCCAAGAAGGATAAAGGCAAGCAGAAGCCCAAGCCCAAGGTTAAACCACCAAAGGAAGGGACTTGCTTCCACTGCAATGAACCTGGTCATTGGAAGAGAAATTGCAAGCTCTAGTTGGAAGAAAAGAAGAAGCAAAAGGCAAGTGAGACTGCCGCTTCAGGTATTTTCGTTATAGAAATTAATATGTCTACTCCTACTTCATGGGTATTAGATACCGGATGTGGAGCTCACATTTGTGTTAATGTGCAGGGACTCAAAAGGAGTAGATCTTTAGCTTGTAGCAGTAGGGACATTTGATTTACTTTTGCCTTCTGGGCTTATAATTGAACTCAAGGATTGTTATTATGTTCCTGCTATGAGTAGGAACATCATTTCAGTTTCTTGTTTGGATATTGATGGTTTTGAGTTTAATACTAAGAATGGTAAAAGTTCTATTTATAAAAATGGTATTTTCTATGGGGATGCCTATTTATGTAATGGACTTTACATTCTTAACCTACATGATTCCATTAGTAAGTCCATTTATAATATAAATACAAAGAAATTAAATCTAATGATTTAAATCAAACTTGCTTCTGGCATTGTCGTTTGGGCCACATAAATGAGAAACGCATATCCAAACTCCATTAAGATGGACTTTTATCTTCATTCGACCTTGAGTCTTATGAAAAGTACGATTCTTGTTTGTTGAGCAAAATGACTAAAAGTCTATTTACAGGACAAAGGGAAAGGGCTACCGATTTATTGGAACTTATACATACTGATGTATGTGGACCAATGAACACACAAGCCAGAGGAGGTTTTCAGTATTTCATTACATTCATAGATGATTTCAGTAGATATGGTTATGTCTATCTAATGAAACATAAATCCGATTCCTGTCAAAAGTTTAAGGAATTTAAAAATGAAGTACAGAATCAACTTGGAAGGAGTATCAAATTACTTCGATCAGATCGAGGTGGTGAATACTTAGGCCAAGAGTTTGACGAACATCTAAAAAAATTATGGGATAGTATTAAAATTAACTCCACCAGGAACACCACAACGGAATTGTGTGTCTGAACACAGAAATCGAACTCTATTGGATATGGTTTTATCTGTGATGAGTCAAATAGATCTTTCAATTTCTTTTTGGGGTTATGCTCTAGAAAGTGCTACATTCATATTAAATAGAGTTCCATCTAAAGCTCTTCAGAAGATACCATATGAGATATGGACCGGGAAACAATCTAGTTTAGCATTTCTCAAAATTTGGGGATGTGATACTTATGTGAAGCGATCATTATCTGAAAAACTAGCACCCAAATATGATAAGTGTCTGTTTATTGGATATCCTAAGGAAACTAAAGGATACTATTTCTATCTTCCATTTGAAAACAAAGTTTTTTTTGCTCGGAATGAAATTTTCCTTGAAAGGGAATTCGTTTCCAAAAGAGTTAGTGGGAGTAGAATCCATCTTGAAGAAGCTCAAGGACAGCAGACCATTTCTGAATCGAGTATGGACACTCAGCTGGACTCACGTATTAATACTGAGCCTGAACCTTTGACACAAGGCCTAAGAAGGTCTGGTTTGATTCCTCATATAAGATATGGATTTCTTGTGACTAAGGATCATAATGTTGATCTTATTGATCAAGGTGAACCTAATTCCTACCAAGATGCTATTTATAATCCTGAATCTAGCAAATGGCTAGAGGCTATGAAATCAGAAATGCAATGCATGATAATCAAGTTTGGACTTTGATTGATCCACCTGAATGTTGCAAGACCATAGGGTGTAAATGGGTTTTCAAAAAGAAAACTGACATGGATGGCAATGTGCACACTTACAAATCACGATTGGTAGCAAAAGGTTATAGACAAACTCATGGTATAGACTATGATGAAACATTTTCTCCAGTTGTAATGCTTAAGTCAATTAGAATTCTACTTGCCATTGCAGCATATTATGATTATGAAATATGGCAAATGGATGTTAAAATTGCTTTTCTTAATGGAAATCTACTGGAGGATGTGTATATGACACAACCTGAATGTTTTATTCATCCTTCGAATTCTAGTAAAGTGTGTAAACTTCAAAGATCCATTTATGGCTTGAAGCAAGCATCTCGAAGTTGGAATCTTCGTTTTGATGAAGCAATTAAAGAATTCAATTTCATCATGAATGATGATGAACCTTGTGTCTACAAAAGGGTTACAGAAAATGCAGTAGTCTTCTTAGTACTCTATGTCGAAGACATCTTGTTAATTGGGAATGACATCCCTACTTTGCGAAGTGTAAAAACTTGGTTGGGGAAGTGTTTTTCAATGAAAGATTTAGGCGAAGCAGCCTATACTCTAGGCATTAGGATCTATCGAGATAGATCTAAAAACCTAATCGGCCTAAGTCAGAGTGGATATATTGACAAGGTACTGAAAAGGTTCAGTATGCAAGATTCTAAGAGAGGATTCTTGCCAATGTCACATGGCATTAAACTAAGTAAGTCTCAAAGTCCTACCACAAGGGAGGATACAGAATGCATGAGTAAGATTCTTTACGCTTCCGCAATTGGATTTATCATATACGCTATGTTATGCACTCGCCCAGATGTCTCATATACATTAAGCATGACTAGCAGATTCCAGTCAAATCCCGGTGAACCACATTGGACTGCAGTAAAAAACATTCTAAAGTACGAAGGTTAGGAAGGAGAGCTTTTTGTAAATGGTTACACGGATGCTGGCTTTCAGATTGATGTAGATGATTTTAGATCGCAATCTGGATTTGTGTTTTGTTTGAATGGAGGTGCTGTGAGCTGGAAGAGTTCAAAGCAAGATACCGTAGTCGATTCTACTACAGAGGCTGAGTATGTGGCTGCTTCTGATGCAGCCAAGGAGGCAGTTTGGATTAGAAAGTTCATCACAGAACTAGGTGCGATTCCAAGCATTGTGAACTCAGTGGACCTATATTGTGATAATACAGGAGCCATTGCACAAGCTAAGGAACCTAGATCTCATTAACAATACAAACATATTCTCAGGTGTTTCCATCTTATTCGAGAAATTATTGAGCATAAAGATGTTAAAATTTGCAAAGTAGACACCAATGACAATGTCGCAAATCCATTGACAGAGCCACTCCCACAACTTAAGCATGAGAGTCATACTAGGTCAATGAGTTTGAGAGTCATGTCAAATTGGTAGTAGGGCAAGTGGGAGATTGTTAGTATATGCCCTAAGACCAATTGACTCATATTTATGATTTATGATGTATTTTGAATTGTATTTTTTGCTCTTGGTAATCAATTATGTGACTTGATAGTAAAACCCTTATAGCTAATAAAATACTATTCTTATTTGTCCCTAGGTTTATTACATCTTGTATCATTAAACTAGTGTGAAGTTGATTGATGGTTAAGTTTTACTGATTATGAATATGATATATAAAATCAATTCATAAATACATATTGAGAATATTGTATTGGACCCAAAGTGAAGAAGAAATATTGCATGGATTTAAGTTATAAGTATTTCTTCTCAGTTTTATATTTGGTGTCCTTTGACCTAATGTTTCTAATGCTTCTTGCATGGGGAGAAAATATGTTTTGACATAGTCAAATATCACTTTTAATTAGGTGATTATTATGACTATTGGTTGGCTTATTTTCTTGTCATGGCTTGAATATTAGAGATAGTGAAAAGGATTTGTCCCTCACTTTTTAGAGAGAGATATCTATGGGCCCCTTGATAAGGAAGACTGGAAAATATGCATGGCCATGCTCAAATAAGTATTAATAAGGTGTTATTAATATTATTTGTTGGAACAGTCTGCCTGGTGATCAAGTAAATGGTTAATTAAGTTTTATAAGGATGACTTGGTCCATGCCTGATACTTAATTAGGATATCCTGTGACAAAAAGACTAAATATTAAATCTAATGCTAGGTTATTATTGCTTTTACTTAACTTGGGTAAGCATAATGTCTTGCTAGAGGCCGCTTATGTTTTGTAAATAAATTTCTAGGACATTTTTCATTCACTGCCAACGTTAAGTGAACCTACAGGGTCATATGCATAGACGATCTTATGAGCATAATGACCACGTTCAATGAATCTAAATTGTGTCCAGATTCGTTGAACATATACAAAATGGGAATCAGATTCCATATTATATTTTCTGGTAAGTTAATAAGTAACTAATTTTATTTAATCGAATAAATGAAATTAATTACTTAATATTATTCATCCAACCGTTGGATGATTATAGGAATAGATTGACGAGATTAAACTGTCATTAGATGACAATTAGGGTTTTGATATTGACAGCTATTAACCTTTTCTCTGTAGCCGTCTTTTATCTGATTAAAGAAAAACAAAATTCTAAACCCTAGAATGGCGATATAGTATCTAGCCTCCTCTCTCCGAAATCCCACCTATTACCAAATAGTGAGGATTAGTTCTGAACAGTTTTTTAGAACACAGAAGGGGCTAGCATCCCGATCTCTTGTAGAGGAGTTTGTCGTGTGGATACTAGTAGAGGGCGAAGCGTAAACAGCAGCGCCTCCACATCGAGTAGTCAAAAACATTGAGGTAATTTCTATCCAATCGGTTTTTCTAGTACGTGCACATCTTGTTGGTGGATTTCCTTAGTTTTATTTTATTTGTTTTTGCCTACGGTTTCCAACAGCAATGAGGACGACCAGCCAAGCGATCAAGGCGGTTAGCAAAGCAGTAAGCAACCCTCTTTCTAGTTAGATATTATGGTGGATGATTGAATATATTTTTCACATTTGATACTTTTATTGGATATTTGTTATATTTTGAACATTCATTAGTGTATATTTGACATTTGGTATATATTTTGGCAATTTTAATGGATATTAAATGGTATTTTGGTTACACATTAGTTTGATGGGTTTTATAAAACTACCCTAAAAGAAAAACCTCAATAAAATATCTAGTCTCAGTTTAACTCTTTTCCAAATTTCTCGTCTTTCTTGATTTTATTGTATTTTGAATACAGAAACATTTGGTATATTTTACCTTAAAAAAGTACTTTGATTTCGTACTTATTTAATTTGGTTGGAAGTCTCAAAATGTCTTATATTATGAAACGTAGAAGGGATATATATCACTTTGATAGGATTGATTTTACCTGTACACATAATCCATATACTGATTTATTTCGTCTCTAAAGTACCGAGAGACACCAAGACGTTGAAGCCGATCAACTGCCCAATTCCGAGCAAATAGATCCACTGGGTATATGTAGGGCACTGTAAATATTGCATCAATTCCGTTAAAAGTTCTACTTTTCACTATTGAAAAATTAAAAAAAAAAGAAAAGAAAAGAAAATAGCAACACATGCATGGAAAAGATCATTTTAATTACCTCCTCCATTAATATTTTTTTCAACCACATTGCTTAAATATTTTAAACAATTTTCATCTCCTGTTTGCATATATGCATATGCTGTAGCTGCTGGAGAGTATAATAAAGATCCATCGTCACATTGAAGTTTTAGTATCTTTTTCCAGTCTAACCCTTCTTGCCCTTCCAAGCTGAAGAGCAATGTCGTGTACTCGTTGTGCAATACTTCCCTAGGTATCCTGCATACACGTGAATTCAATAATATGATTCGTGAAATATAAAAATAGATTTCAAACGAGCATGCTCAAAATTTTATTTTATGATATTCCCTCTGGATCATATATCCAAATGAAATACTTTCTACTGACGATTAAATTCTATTTTCTCATTCTAAATATTGATATATAGTTCCCCAAATAAGATCATCTATCAACATGTATATATTATTAGGCATCCATAACCTATAATAGTAGGAGTAATAATAATAATAATAATAATAATAATAATAATAATAATAATAATAATAATAATAATAATAATTTTAAAATAGTTATTTTACTTAGCAAGCTTTAGATCTCTCTGTGCATATATATTTCGAAGAACTGGAGCATCATAAGGAAGTTCGATTTGTAGCTCTTCGGCCATTCGAAGAAGAATAGGAAATAGAACTTCAAACCCAATTGTCATATGGTCAGCAATTTCCTGATTCTCAAGCTTGTTTATATTTTCTTTCATGAATGATATACCTGTCAAAACAATACAACAATAGTCAAAAGAAGATATTATATACTTTGGAATAAATTGTAAACTATTTATGTTTTGATTTTGGCATGTGCCGAAAGAAATATTTCATTTTTATGATCTATTGACTCCTAAAACGTACATACTTACATTTTAGAAAGTTGACAGAGCAGGATAATTGATGAGCCCGCCGCAAGGTGACTTGAGTATTTGAAATATGGGCCAATGCATTAAAATATGACCGACCTAGGAACCGATTAAAATTTTTTCGAATAGATCGACTAATGATTTGATATTTATTTCAGCAAATCGATTAATTAAATTTCTAAAATTCAATATGTTTTGAAGTGGGATCATCCTAAACTCCACTTCTAACACGTTTTTGCAAAGATCATACAGGATGATATCAAGGAAGTGTAGAGTGAATAAGGAATGAAAAATGGCTATAAAAAGTCAAGAAAGCTAAAGACCTAGAGAACATACATCTAAATTAAAATATAATTTTTTATTTGATTTTTTTTATAGTTTGTAATAGCATTTTTTTATATGTTGTGTTCATCTTTCAGCAATATATTTCCAATTTTTATTTTCATTTATGCCCAATTTATTTATTTTCATATTCATTTTAAGCTTTTATTTCAAACTCTTAGGTCTTTATTTTCATCTCTTAGCTTAAACACTTTCTTTTCTCTTAACAAAAGTTACCTTGGCCTTCGATTAGTTCGTTCTTAGGAATTTTATTAATTTAGTTAAAACATCTATACATTATCAAAAAGTTAAAACATGTATAAGTGTTCATCAGCATTTCAACTTTCTCTGTTTAGATTTTTCATTCGAGATTTAGCTAGAAAACTTGTAGCAACATCTGTAAACATATATCTTAAATTAGCACATAACTAATTTACTTTTTGCAAATATTTATTAAGGAAATCGCTATAAATTCTACCAAATTATTATTCTTCACAAGTAGTTACAATTTGTTTTTCATTTTCTATATCATCTAACCAAGTTCATTCATCTTTTTGTACCAACCACTAGTTTAGACAGTAATTTCTCGCATGAAATTGTATTATCTCACACATGAACCTTTTTTAAAGAGTATAATCATTTTATGAGCTATTTCTCTCTATGGATAAGGTTTTTTTACGTCACGGGTCAAACCTGATTCGAATAAAGTAGTTGAGTTTTTTAGAGGAAAATAGATTTTTTTTTTTTTAGGAAACGGAAAATAGATTAATTAATAGGATGATTTTATCTTTAAAATGTTGTCATGGATGAAGCACATGTAGTTTCTTGCCAGAAATCATTGTCTTAGCTTGTGGTTGAGTATTACAAGATGATCGAAATGGATGGTGTCTTAACTCTCTCAATAACCAATCAAAGACTGTCGACAAGGAGAATGTTTCATCTGAGGAGTGGAAAAGAAATGCAAATAGGGAAGTAATGGGGAACTCATCATAGTCCTCTCCCTCACGTTCTATATGGGAAGCACCGCAGCTTCTATAACTGAGCCAACGTCTTTAACACTGAATCCAGAAGTAGTGCCAGATCCATCCAACTCTTTCAAGGACATAGTAACACAGGGAAAGGTGTTGCCCCTTTTCTACATGGGTAATGACTCTCTAGATGCTTTTTTAGAAGTAGACCTACCAGAACTTCAAAGACAGGTAAAGGCCTCAGAGGGTACCATGCCCAGCATGAAGATGGATTTCAAGGATTATCAGAGTCCTTGGTGACTTTGGCAAAAATCTTTGATAATTAAGATTCTTGGAATGAATATTTCGTACAAACTACTAGTTCAGTGTATCTTCAACCTCTGGAAACTAGATTAGGAGTGTGAGTTTGTGGACTTGTAGGTGGAATATCATGTAGTTCGATTTCGATCAGATGGGGACTATGAACCTGTATTGACTGATGGTCTGGTTCTTGGCCACTACCTCCATGTGTTTAAGTTGAAACCGAATTTCTAACTACCACAAGATAAAATTTCTTCCATACTCATTTATGTCAGATTCTCAAAAATCCCTATTGAATTCTTTCAGAAGGAATTCCTATTGCTAATGGGGAGCGTGGTAAGAAAAGTAGTCAAGGTTGATCACACGATGTTGCCTACTATACGGTGCAAATTCGCTAGGATGTGCGTTGAGATTGATCACCGTCATCAACCACTGGTCCCGCTGGTGTTTGTAATGGGGTATGAGCAAGTTGTGGAGTATGAAGGACTGCATCTGATTTGTTTTTCTTGTGGAGAGTATGGATATCGAGGAGCTGGTTGCCCCAAGAATGCACCAGAGGTTGTGCCGTACCTAGTGGCGCAGTAGCCAATAGCGGCAGTTAGTATGGTGCGAGGGAGAGAAACTCAAGAAACACAAGCTATGGATAAGGAGCAAGGAGGCCAGTTTGGACTGCGGATGTCACCAAAAAAGCCATTTCTTTGTACCATTGCCAAAGCATCAGTGTCGGGAGTAGACAAGGTGATGCCAGTGGAACGTCAAACTGTGGCTGATGGAGGAAATTAGACGGCAAAAACACGTCGAGCAGGGAGAAATCAGGGCAAGAGTGGTACGTGGCAACACCAACGCAAACTCAACCAGTAAATTTGTCGGTGGGAAAGGAAAGTTCACCTATAGGATCTTAGTTCGATTTGCTGAGCAATCTGGACAAGGACTTTTCGGAAGTGATAGGGGTGGATGGGCTAAAGGAGAAATTGAAGTCAATCCCAGACCGCTTGACTGCCTCCAAGTTCGTTGGCTCGACCTATGAGGAGGGGGGGAGGGGGAGCCCAATAGAGTAAGGAAAGGACTCAAAGTGTGAACTAAAAAGCTGTCACTGAGCTCGGCTAAGGCCCATTCTCGATAGGGCCTGAGTTCATCTCAACCGACTGATGTTAACTCATCATCAATGGAAAAATGAACATGGGCAAGACAGAAGCTCCCATTGGGCCATACTTCAAAAGCAAACGGTCAACCCATACAAGTCTCTCTACAGGTTGTCCAAAGCAACTCCAGCGTTGGTCATCCGCAAGAATTCCAGCCTATTCCAATCCCAGGTGAGGGCCTCATTGACGTTGTTATACAATTGGGAGAACTCCCTTCAAACCAAAATGCATCTCTTGAGCTTCCTGAGACTGGCGACCCCATAAAGGTTGATAGCCAAAAATCCTGATAGTATCTCTATGAATTGTCTTTTATGGAATTGCGGGGTACAACATCATCTGATTTTCTTGCTTCTTTATTGATTTATTATGTGTTCATAAACATTTTATTATGATGTTGGTGGGGAGGAAGGTTTAAAGTACGGTTGCTCATGTTATTTTACAAAATCACATCTAAATTAAATTATTATATCTGAGGCTTGCATTTTTTTCTTGAGGTATTTGAATGCTCTGGGATGATTGTAAAATTGATTTGGAGGTGGTTAGTTTGCACGACCAAATCATAACGGTAGCCGTTAAGAATGGGAATCTCATAAAATGGATTTTTTCAATAGTTTACGCTTCTCCTAAAACTAATTTTCACAATTTACTGCGGGATTATCTGGCTTAATTAGGTGACTTTTTGGATATCCCTTGGCTCCTCATGGGTTATTGGAATCAAGTCATTTATGCTTCGGACAAACAAGGGGGCCGTTCTATTAATAGGAAACATGCCTCTGATATTTGGAGGGTCTTGGATGTTTGAAAGCTATTTTACTTAGGCTTTTGTGGCTCTAAGTTTACTTGGCTCAATAAAAGAAGTGGTGGACGACTTATTATGGAACGGTTGGATAGGACTTTTTGCAATGTTTAGTGGCTTCACCTTTTCCTAGTTCCTATTTCTGCTACTTGCCCTGTATATCTAGTAATCATTTCCCCATTCTTCTATCCTTGCATGGGAATACTACAGGGGTGCAAGGACCTAGGCTATTTCGTATGCTATTATATTAGTTTGAGCATGATAAATTTCCGTGAGTTGGTTCACCACCATTGGATGCATGACCATGGGACTTTTCTTGATGCTCTCGGCTCCTTCACTGAGGTGGCTAGGAGCTAGAATCAGGACACAATTGGTATTATATATTGGAGGAAATAGAATTGTCTTGCACATCTTGAGGGCAATAAAAAAGCATTTGAAAGAGTGCCGTCGAAATTTCTTGCTATCTTGGAAAGGAATTTAGTGCGTGAGTACAGTACTACCTTGAAAGATTAAGAGATTTTCTGGTTCTGAAAATCTTGGAAAAAATGGTTTATAGAGGGAGATAAAAACACTCGGTTCTCCCATACGTGGATTTAATTAAACAAAAAAGTGAATGATCACAATGTTGTAGGACGGGGACGGCCAATGGGTGATTGAACTGGAGGACCTAAAATGTTTGATGAGGGACTTTTATGTTGATGTATATACCTCTGAAACTCATAGTGCATGTGATACAGGTTGTTAGAGATTTCCTCCCTTATCCCAAGAGGACAGAAGTGGGTTGAATCAACCTATTGTGGATCAGGAAATCAAGGATGTAATCTTTCAAATGGGATCTGAGAAAGCCTCAGGCCTCGATAGATTACTTCTCCTTTTTATTAGCAGTTTTGGGATGTGATTGGGCCCTCTTGTACGATGTTTATTCAGTAAGTATTTCAAAATGGTACTTTCTCCCCTACTCTGAATGACACCTTTATTTCTACGATTCCAAAAAAAGACTATCCTTAGTCGGTTTCTCACTTCAGACCCATTGCATTATGCAATGTTCTTAGGAAGGTGGTAACAAAAGTTATTGCAAGTAAACTTAAGCTGGTTATGGCTAAGCTGGTTGGTGAGATGCAAATCAGTTTTATTCCAGGCTGACAAGCGACAGATAATGTATTCATCGCCCAAGAGCTTTTTATACCATGCATATTAAAGAAGAGTAAGCGAAGCTTTATGGCCATTAAAGTAGACTTGGAGAAGGCTTACCATCTTGTTGATTGGGATTTCCTTGAAAAAGTATTATAAAATATGAGAGCACTTGATAATGTACGACACTGGCATCCCTTTCTATTTTATGGAATGGTGAAAGGCTTGAGAGCTTTAAACCTTTAAGAGGTATCGGACAAGGATATCCGCTCTCTCCTTATTTGTTCATTTTGTGTATGGAGATCGTTAATCAGCATATTCAGATGGCTGTGGAAGCAGGAAAATGGCTTGGTATCCAGCTGTCTAGGCAAGGTCCGTTAGTTTCTCACTTATACTTTGCAGATGACCTCCTTTTGTTTAGGGTGGCTTTTGATAAACAAGCATCAGGAATGAAGCAAACTCTCCAAAATTTTTGCAGCTTTTCCGGACAAAGGATAAATATGGAAAAATCTTAAATTTTATTTTCTCCACATGCTAATCAGTCCATAGCCTCTCAGCTATCCTCAAAGTTTGGGATTCTGACTTCTTTGGATTTGGGTATGCGCGGGTATGCGCGCTGCATAAGAGAGTTGGGAAAGGGACTTATCATTTCTTGGTGGAAAATGTGTGAAAGAAGCTCAATGCATGGAAGGGGAAACGGATGTCCATGGCAAACCGAGTCCTTCTCATTCAAACATCCATTTCCATGATTGCCAACTATGCCATGAAAATCTCCCTTCTACCAATACACACGTTAAACTTGTTGGAATAGGCAACCAGAAAATTCTTTTAGGCAGAATTGGATGGTCCGAGGAAACTTCATATAGTGGCTTAGCATAAAGTGTGTAGGCCTAAAAATAGAGGAGGATTGGGGCTGAAGCACATGAAGGAGGTTAACCATGTCTTGTTAGCTCAATCGGCATGGCGATTACTACTTAATTGGGACAAGCTTTGGTCCCAAGTCTTGAGCGGCAAATATAGAGATATTAGGGAGCTTAATTTGGACAAGACAACTAGGACAACCTCTTACACATGTAGAAGTTTGGTGGTTGGCAATAAGGTGTTGTAGTAGCATTTAGCATGGGAGATTGACGACGACAATTTCGCTCGATTCTGGACAGATAATTGGATGGGGGATGGCAGGTTGAGGAACCTTTTCCTCCTAGGAATTGACATGGAGGATCATTGGTTATCTGTGTCTTCTTGCTGCTCCAAGTATGGCGCATAGAATACCATACCTGGTGTTGATTCACTTTCGAATTCTGTGAGGAGAAAGCTTCTACTGGCAGTTGATGCGGTTGGGAGTGAGGCAGCCGACCGACCGTGCTGAACTCTTGATGTTCGATCAGAGCACTAGCACTGCTTTGGCAATCTTCTTGGAGATCAGCAGCAGTGGGTGAAGCTGTGGAAATTTAAAGGACCTCAGAGATTTTCCTTATTTTTGTGGCAGTAGCGATAGAGAAGCTTGAAGACTCGGCTCATTGCTGGCGGCAAGAGGCATGGTTGTTGAGTCGTATTGTTTGAGCTGTGAGAATAAGCTAGAAATCAAACCGCATACTTTACGTGATTGCGATATGGCAACAATTGTGTGGAAGTTGGTCACTCCTCCACTATTGGCGTGCTTTCTTAGGGGAGACTAAAGTTATTAAGTGGCTTGAATGGAACCTATCTCAACATTGAAACTCTCTCTTCTCTTTGAACTACATTAGACGGTCATTTTCATAATTTTTTTCTATTAAATTTGGTGATAGTGAAATGAACGTATATTTTAGGCAACGAGGACTTGCATGTCCTCTGGTGCCAAGATAGGTTTTCTTATAGAATTATATGTCAGCTCTTGTGGCAGCAAAAGTTAATATTTGGATCGTTTTCTATTAAAAAAAAAAGAAAAATTAAAAAAAATACATTGTGATTCATTATAAATACGACAGCATACTAACTACATTATTTATGATTATCATCAAGTGGTTGCTGTAGAATTTTATTATAATTGTTTTGTTTAGAGATAAGACAAAAGCTTAGTCGGTAAAAAAGGAATCATTTGATTTCTCCAATAACGAACCACATGCTTCCCGAAATTCAAATTTTGGGCGTCACATCCCACATGTTAACAAATAAGTTCTGAAAAATTTAAAAAAAAAAAAAAAAGAAAAGAAAGAAAAGTTCGGATTACGCCGGACGTGTTACTCATCAATTAATATTATCACTGGACGTAAAATATTTTGACTAAAATTTTACGAAAAATTATTTTAAATAAAAATTTAAAAAGTATAAATTATTTAGAGAGATTGGTAAACCATATATATGCAATATTTATGTTTTTTCGTTTATAATTAAGAAGTATTTTTTTTAGTTTATATTTATAAAGTTTTTACAAGTTATAAAAAATGACAATTAAGAAATATCATAGCAGAATTTGATAATTTTTCACATGTGAATATCATGTGTTACTGTTGTAAGGTATTTTTGCCCTTTCAGAAGGCTAAACAAATTATATTTTATCCAAATTATGTTGTTGGATAAAATTGCATTTGATCTGTGTTTGATCCGGACAAAATAGATTATTATTTTAAAGTAACAGAAGCTTTCTAAAAGGACAAAAATGTCCTTACAACGGCAGTACATATTAATCATATTTGAAAAATTATCGGATTACACCATAATATTCATTAATTGTCAATTTTTTGTAACTCATAAAAACTTTATAGATATAAATTATCAAAAAAACTTTATAATTACAATTTGAAAAACATAAATACTTTATAGCTATAATTTACAAATTCTTTTTAATTATTTATGAGTAATTATGGTAATTTAGTCCATACAAATACATATATCCCATACAATATAAGAGAGAGAATAGTATGCAAATCATACCTTTATCTGTTTGATGAGAATGCATATTCCATGTCTTCAATGCAATGACACATCCTAATGTGTTAATCAGTCGATCATAGGCTGAAAAGAAACTAGAGAGACCCCAAGAACCATCAGTAAGTTGATTCTCAGCGATCCAGCGGAGGCAAGATGGGAATTTAGGGCTACGGCAGCCATTTCCATCTTTGTGGGGTACTAAAGCAACCCATGAAGTCACATATGGAGATTCACTGATTCTTCCTTCGCCAATAGATCTTAACACCCATTTGATATAGTTGATGAGTTCCTCAGTGTCATCAATCTTAAAACTCTATTGAAAAAGAAAGATTACTTTTAGGCTAAAAAGGTTCAAGAATGTATCCCTATTACGCCCCAAGACAAAAAACTGTAATTTTTATCTACGGCTTCATCATCTTTTTCTATTAAAATTTAAATTACTTCCTCGTTCCATATTATCTGTCACTTGAATATATAGTTTTTCATCTGTCATCTTTTAGTAAATTAACATAGTAGTAAATAATTTTTTTTCACATATATCCTGATATAATTAAAATTAAACAATTATTTAAAAAATTTTAATTAGAATTTATTAATGACCATTAAAATGTAATTTATTTTATTTTCTTTTGAATTTAAATAATTCAATTCTTTCTTTAATTTTTATAAATTATCGTAAAACATTAAATAATATAAAACAGATCAAATAAGATTAAATAATATGAAACGGATGGGCTAAATGATAGATGTGAGATCTATCATAATAGTAGTGACAAGAAAATTAACAAATATCGACTTACCTCGACATGAACGGGAGCTGGTGTTGGGATCACATGAGCAGCTTTTACTGTACAATAAGCATAGATATAATACCCCAACAAAAGAGAAAAGAAAAGAAAAAAAGAGCATTATCAATAGTACAAACCTTGACTTTGTTGTAATTTACAAAAAGGTAGTGGTCTATCTTTGAGAAAGGAAGTCTCTGCAAAAAGCAAAAATTTATATATGAATAATTAGCAGTGAATTCTACATAAGAATTCATTTGGACATTTGGAGAGAGCCCGCAGAGGGGTTACCTTGCAAATATCCACATTGGGGTTTGAGGCTTTTTGGCAAAAGTTTCTTGTGAAGAGTATGACCAAAGGGATGGAGAATTAATGCAGATAATGAAGACATGATGATCTCTGTTCAAATGTTGAGGATTATTACAGGAGCAAATTGACTTGGTAGAAAACAGTAGGCTGCAGGCAGGCTCTCTATTTATAAAGCACGAGGATAAACCATATCAAATAATGAATGATATAAAAGATAGTATAAATGTGTGATACAGAGGATGCCACTTATTCTTTCATCCAATTTAAAAACATGCATAATATTAATAAAAGTATATTTTTAATTTAAAAAATATAATGGAATTTATATAGTAGGTTTAGTATTATGTATTTGGACTAGTCTAAAAATGGAGAATCATAAAAGAGTTATTTCTTCATTTTTCTAACATTCAACGTACTTAGTAGATGTGCCTGAACTACCCTCAAATTGTCCTATATTTATAACATTTCAAGAACACATTCTAAAATATTTTAAATTTTTTTAATTTTTAATTAAAGAATAATTAATTATAATATACTATATACATCCAAATCAAAATTTATTATTTATAATAGTAAAGTTAAAGAATGATACCTTTTTCTTAGAATATTAGAAAACCACCTTTGACTTATTTGGCTTATTTTGTTGCCATTCTTGTCATAGTTTCCATCAAACTCACTTTGTCCTTCAAACAAAATTTTGATGCAAGTTTGAGACTTATTTGAGTGATTTGGGAAGCTTTAATTGATAGTGATAATTTAGAAGGAATTTTGAATTTGAATGATAGTGCAAAAGGAGAGATAGATATTGAAGAATTTATTGTAAAAATATTTTCAAACTTTTTATCTTTTTCAGATTGAAATAATAATTCTAAAATACTGAAACTCAAAGTTCAAGAATTTAGGGAGTTGTATTATTACAATAATAATAATAATAATAATAAATAAAAACATATTTGAATGATTATGAAGAGAAATAGATATAGAGGAATTTATTATAAAAATATCATTTAATTTTCTTTCAAACTCTTTATCTTCTCCGAACTCACAGATTCCACATTCTAAGATATAAATTCTAAAGCTTTCTAGAACACTCTATATACTCTATAAATAGATATCCAAATGAATTAGAAGTGCAATTTATAACTTTAGAAGAGTTTTTGAAAAGATATTATGAACTTTTAAGATAATTTCTAAAACTTGAAATACGATATTAACTAATTTTAAAATGCATATTTAGGGTAAACAAAGCCAATCAGATTGAGCATTTGGTAAATTAAGACTTCTCATAAGTTTAACTGTCAAACTCCTCATCCTTCCCCCACTTTAACATATATATATATATATATATATATATAATATAGATTTTGAATAAATGAATAACTTCTTTTCTCAAGAGAATATGTTCACACTTTTACTTCATGAATAAATTATAATTTCTACATAATACATTCCTACTATTATTTTTCCATTTATTTTAAAAAGTATTCATACCATTCTTCTTGAAATCACCTTACAAAAATCCAAATCAATCTTCTTAAAAATAAAATAAATAAAATGGGAGGTTCAAACTACTCTCTTAAATAAAGAAACAAAGACACGTAAGGAAAAAAAAATGATAAAACGAAAATTCAACTTCTCCCTATTTAAAAAAGGGCACAAATATATTTTAAGATTAATTATAATATACCTCCGGAACTAAGGATTACAACACTTTACTATCTCATTTTTAAAAATAGACGATTTACCTTCTTTAATCCGATTTACCTTCTTTAATCTTCTATTTTTACATCTCATTTTTACCATTTCATAAAGAAGGCGATCTTATCGCCTTCTTTATGAGATGGTAAAAATAGACGATTAAAGAAGGTAAATCGTCTATTTCTAAAAATGAAATGATAATCTAAAAATAGATTTATAGAGTTGTAATGGACGTTAATTTATTTCTTTTGTGCTTTTTTAATGAATTTTGAAGAATTCCAGTTAGAGAATTTTATTTTTTAAAAAATATTTTCTTTTTGTTTTATTGATTTCTTTCTTCTTTTAAGACTTAATTTATTTCCTTTTTAATAACATTTTTTCTAGATTTATTAGTATTATTGTAATGGTATAATGTTAGAAAATTCAGCAAAAAATATTTTAGAAAATTTCAAATAGTTTAAATTTATTAAAAAATTCAAAATTATTTACACATGTATGCTGATGTAAGCATCTAACAAAAAAATTTTAACACTAGGGAGTAAGCCATCTATTTTTAAAGTTTAGGTAGTAAAAAGCTATAACCTTGCATTTTATATTACATCTGCTCCTGGTTCACTTTTGGGTTGTTTTACACCTAGGTGCACCATGCACTATGCACCTGCTATACAACATGTTTAGAATAATTGTGTATTTGAATTCAAAGAATTGTAATCCAACACTGTTAGAATAATTGTATATCTGAATTCAAAAGATTGTAATAAAATATTGTTAGAACAATATCAAATATTACACGTGATATAACAATTGCAACAGAAAATAAATAATAAGAAACAGTGTAGGAAACTAGTATAAAAAATAAAATAAAATAAAACTCGAGTCTTGTGTTTCACACAATTTCCTTAAAATATATTCGCTCCTGCCGGGCAGAGTGCTTGAGGTTTATTTGAACGTTTGTTTCTCAGAATAAAATGAGAACGTGAAATTTGCTTTGCACCGAAGCAATTTCATTGGCAACCTTGAACAAGACAAACCAAATGAACACTATGAAAACTCTGCCGAAAGGGAGAAATGAAAAGAAGAATTTCAAGAGGGAAGGAATTCTTGGTGTGTTAAGGTTGCTGGCAGATTAGCTAGTATTTATAGGCTGCCAAGAACACTTTGTGTTCAAAATAATTCAACAATTAAACGAAATTAAAGGGCTGTTACAAAGCCTTTAAATTTCATTATAAGAGTGAAAGTTTTCAAGAATTTAAGTTCATTATTGAATTCTGAACTGTTACAACATCGACCTATTTAAACAATGTTTATAGAATTTAAAACCCAATTTAAATTATCAACAAAATAAAAATTAGCAAAACATGGTTCTAATTAGGCCCTCATTTTCGATCTGGCGTTCGTGTGTACAGGTCGCGCCCACACACAAGTCAAGCTTTTCTGTTATGTGATTTGTACCCCCTGGATGCACATACACAAGACAAGGGATTGCCTTAGCAATTTACTCTTAGAGGAGCACTCCCATCAATAAAGTGTTTTCTCTTTCTATACCTCTCCCATGTAGGATTCAAATCTTCTCTCTCAAAAATCAATCTTTAAGAAACCATTTTCTTACTTAATTTGCTAATATTTGAGAAACTATTTTCTCATTCAACCACTTTAATTGTATTAAATACCAGTAAGTATTTCCAACAGCACCCTTAACCAAAACAACATTATTCCTCTTAAACATGAAACAAAACGAAAAATAATTCCAGTCACTACAAATTAAAAGTGCATGAGTTCTTTGCATTCTGATTCCATGAAAATATTGTGCATATTCCATACTTTTATTATTATGAGGTTCCATGAATTTTGTATTAGGATTTCAATGAAATATTATAAAAGTTCTATGGAAATAGTATGAATGCATGCTCCATGGTTTTTTTCTATTTTTTCTTCCTAGATTCCAATGTTTTATTGTGATGAGGTTCATGAAAAAATAGTGTATGTTACTTGTTGTTTGTTAGAGATTCATAGAAATAGCATTGATGTTCCATTAATTATGTTTAATGTTTCATGAGAAGATAATGCATGTTCTATGAGTTTTGTGTTAGTGTTTCATATAAATAGTTTTGATATTCCATGGGTTATGCGTTAATGTTTCATGAAAATATAATGCATGTTGCAGGAGTTCTCTGTGGGTTTCCATGAGTTTTTTGTACTCAGTTTGCTTTATTGTAATGATATTCTATGGATTATGTCTTTGGGTTCAATCATAGAATCCGATAACATATAATTTTATTACCCACATATACTGAAAAGAAAATTTACTCTGACTTAATATTTCATAAAGAGTTACTTATGTAATTATGCAACTACAACTGTAGACAACTCGAACTCAAGCAATTGATATATGAAATTTTGATGACACATAACTTTAACAATAGAAAAAAACCTTGCCAAATAAATATGATCCAAAAATGAAGCTGCAATGCTTGAGAATTTCAAGGAGAGCCGGGTAGGTTACCTTGCAAATATCTACATTGAGGTTTGAGGGTTTCTGGCAAAAGTTTCTTGTGAAGAGTATGACCAAAGGGATGGAGAATTAATGCAGATAATGAAGACATGATGACATGTTCTAACGTCTGAGGATTTTTACAAAGGCAAAATTGACTTGGTAGAAAGCAGGAGACAGCAGGCAGGGCAGGCTCTCCATTTAAGCATAACAGCATCTTTGTTGTGATCCTCTTCTAAATAATTCTATAATACTCATCCCTTTTGCATTCTTAATAAAGTATACTCCCTCTTCTCTTTTAGTAGTACAAATTTCATAAATTAATGTCCTTTTCTCTCTTTGTCATTTTAATATATATTCTTTTAAGAAACCTTGCAAACATCCCCTGAAGTTTATTTTTATTTTCCTTAAAAGAAGATACAAGAGACCGATTAGTACATTGGACTTACCTTAAAGAAAGAAGTAATGTTAAAATTGGAACCAATAATTTACTAGCTCACTGATTCACTCGTTCAATTGATTAAATTGGTCTAAAAATCAGATGACATCAAATAAATAATAAAAATTATAAAATATTAAACTTTAACAAAATACTTTCAACCCACTAAAATTGCATTCAAGATTATTTGTACCACTCTCATATACTATTTTTTCAATATTTCCTTTTATAATATATTTCTATTTGTTATGAATAAAATAATAATTGTAGATAAATTTATCCTTGAGAAATAAGAATATTTAAGATAATTTGTAAAGAGATATATATTCTGTAGAGATAGATATTATGTATAGATAAGTGATAGAATACGAATGGTATTTTAGTTATAATAGAATTTATCTTCCTGATCACCCCTATCTCATGTATCCCCTAAATCCTATAAATAGAGCCTTACCTCTTAGTTGTAATCACACATCAGAGAAAAGCAATAAAATCTTCTATAGTTTTCTCTTCTATTCTCTCATTTCTCCTCTATAAAATTTTTAGTTATTCTTTAAATTTGTTCTTATTTATATTATTGTGTCTACGCTTGCAATAATTTTCAAAATACGTTACGTTATCAACCCGACGAGTCTCTACCATCGGAGTTTCGAAGTTTGAATCAAGAGAAGAAAAGGAAGTAACTTTCTATCATTTTATTTTCAGTGGCTAATCTTACCAGGTTAGAATTTTTTGCTCTTAATATCTCTGGGAAAACTATTTATCCTGGACATTGGATAATCAAATCTATCTAGATGCAATAGGTTTGGAAGACACCATTATCGAAAATAATAAATCATCATCACAAGATCACATAAAAGTCATGATTAGGGATGGTAATGGGGGTGAGTGGGATTGGAGGCACTATCCAGCGGCCCATCCCCGTTCTTGGATATAAAATTCTTCCCCATCCCCAACCCATCCCCGTTCTTGGATATAAAATTCTTCCCCATCCCCAACCCAACCTTTCAATTTTTCATCCTCATCCCCAACCCATTCACGCCAACCCCCCTAGAGAATTGGAGATTCAAGCGGGGATTACATATATTATTTTCAGTATCCAAAGACTAGAGTAGAGATTGACTGAATATTAGGTCTAGTTTAGTATTTTTTTTATTTTTTTAGCTCTTTTTTTAGTAGTTAAATTAATATTTCACTTAAAAAATTATATATTTTTAAATGGAGATGGGTGGGAATAGGGAGAACCTAATCTCTACCCCCAACCTATCCCCAAGTTTGGGTACAAAATTCATCCCCATTCCCGCCTAGGTGCCCAGTCAAATCGGAGTCAAACAGGTTGAGATGGGTTGGGGACAGGTGGGTACCCGATTAGACCCGCCCCATTGCCATTCCTAGCCATGATCTTTCTCCCCCATCACCTTCATGAAAACTTGAAGGCGGAGTATCTTACCAGGAGAGATCCACTGGTATTGTGGACTGATTTGGAAAAAAAAAAGTTTCGACCTCGAGAAGGTGGTCGTTTTGCCGAAAGCACGGTATGATTTGATGCATTTGAGGCTACAAGACTTTAAGTCTGTCAGTGAGTATAATTCTGCGCTGCTTAGAATTACTTCACAGTTAAAATTTTGTGGAGAAAAAAATCACTGAAACAAACATGCTAGAGAAAAACCTTTTCAATTTTTCATGCTTCGAATATTGTCTTGCAGCAACAATATCGAGAGAAAGGTTTCAAGAAATATTCTGAATTTACATCTTGTCTTCTTTTGTCCAAGTAAAACAATGAGTTGCTTATGA
The DNA here is from genome assembly GCA_028651295.1 of Catharanthus roseus. Classification (NCBI taxonomy): domain Eukaryota; kingdom Viridiplantae; phylum Streptophyta; class Magnoliopsida; order Gentianales; family Apocynaceae; genus Catharanthus; species Catharanthus roseus. The sequence goes on from JAPQWS010000070.1 coordinate 1,625,101, forward strand.
AGAATTATGTCGACCTACTGATTCTACTCCACTCCCAGAAGCGAATGCAGTTCGGAGGTCGCGGACGTGGCGAGGTCGCGGACGTGAACGTGGTCGTAACAGAAATCATCCATACAATAATGGCGATCATAACAGAGGATCAAGCGTGAAAAATAATGGTAAGCACTAGAAGTGGTAAAAAAATAAATAGCAAATGGAAAGGGAAGAAAGTGACCTCCGAAGATTATGAGAAAAACTGCTATCGATGTGGCATGTAAGGTCATTGGTCCCGTAACTGTCGTATAATGAAATACCTTATCGAGCTTTACCAAGCATCAATCAATAAAAGGGATAAAAAGTATGATAACTTCACTTCTCGAGATTTAACTCTTGATGATGATACTAGTCTGGATGATATCCCTATGGATATAACTCACTTGGATGTGGCCGACTTCTTAGAAGAAGGAAAAGTTGATAACATAGCCGATCATGGAAGTGTCTAGAAGAATTAAAATTTTATTTCAGTTTTATTGTTTTATTTTTATTTATATTTCCAATCGATTTAATAAAATTTAATGTGTGTTCATAGTTTCCTTTGTAATAAAACTTTCAAGTTTATTTGGAGTTTTCCAATATGTTTAAGATAGCTCTTATTCCTTATTATGAGAATGATACTAAAGATATTTGCCTCATTGATAGTGGAACTATCTGCACCAAACTGAGAAATGAGAAATATTTTTTCATACTTTAATATGGGAGAAATAAATATTAGCACTATTAATGGTAGCACAAAATTGATTGAAGGCTCTAGAAGAGCCAGTGTTATTGCATTGAGGCACAATAAATGTCATCCATAGGCACTATTTTCCTCAAAATCCCGAAGAAATTTATTAAGTTTTAAAGATATCCACCTTAATGGGTATCGTGTTGAGACAATAGAAGAAAATAGTTCTAAGTATCTTTGCATTACGCAAGTAGCCTTGGGAAAGAAATCAATTTAGAAAAAACACTATCTCTATTTTCTGGCCTATATTATACCAAAAATGAGTATTGTTGAAGTGTATCATTTAGTAAATCAGAATTTTATTGATCCTGTAACTTTTACTATTCGGCATGACCGTTTAAGTCATATGGAAACAATCATGATGCGAAAAATAATTGAAAATACGCATGGTCGCCCATTGAAAAATCTAAAGGCTTTGACCAAATTATCATGTGCTATTTATTCTCGAGAGAAGTTGGTCATTAGACCATTCCAAATAAAAGTATGGCTTGAATCTCCTACATTTTTAGAACGGATTCATGGTGATATATATATGGGCCTATTCACCCACCATGTGGGCAATTTAGATACTTCATGGTTTTAATTAATACATTGACCCGATGGTCATATGTTTGTCTATTATCAACTTGCAACCTGGCGTTTGCAAGATTACTTTCTCAATTAATCCTCTAAGAGTGCAATTTTATGATCACCTTTTTAAAACGATCCATTTAATAATGTCGCGGAATATACTTCTCAAGCCTTTGGTGCTTATAGCATGTCAATTGGCATCACTATTAAACATCATGTAACTCATTTACACACACAAAATGGTTTAACTGAATCTTTTATTAAAAGGTTACAATTGATTGCTAGACCACTCTTAATGAGAATAAATCTCCCTACTTCAGATTGGGGACGTGTTATATTGCATGCATTAGCACTTGTGCGTATAAGGCCAACGAGTTATAATGAATTCTCCCTTTCACAATTGGATTTTGGTTTTGAGCCAAATTTTTCTCATATGAGAATTTTTGGGTGTACGATGTATGTTCCTATAACGCTAAATCAGCAAACCAAAGTGGGCTCCCAAAGCAGGTCGGGGATATATGTTAGTTATGACTCTCCCTCAATAACTAGGTACCTTGAATCTTTAATGGGAGATGTATTTGCTGCAAGGTTTGCTGACTGCCATTTTTTATGAGGTTCTCTTCCCTAAATTAGGGGGAGAAAACAAGCTACAAGGAAAAGAGCTTGTCTAGAAAACATCCTTGAATTAGCTTGATTCGCATACAAGCGCGAGAGAACTAGAAGTTCAAAAGATTATTCATCTGCAGAAAGTCGCAAATCAATTACCTGATGCCTTTGGCGACTCAACAAGGGTGACTAAATCACACATTCCAACAATAGATGCCCCTATTAGGGTTGAAGTCCCAAAAGAGTAAAATATAGCATCTATAATTGTTGAGTCCAAATCACGCTAGAAGTGTGGTCAACCTCTTGGTTTAAAAGATAAAAATCCTCGAAATGAGAGGGGATTAAATGATCATGGAGATCATATCTTGACAAAACAAACCAAGAGACAACTAGTGAAAAAATCCAGACTTCTGAAAATAATGAAAATAATATAGAAGTTTTCATCAACTATACCACTTCCAGCAAAAGTTGGAATCGGATAGAAACAAAGGTTGATTATTCGTTTGCATATAATGTAGCCCTTGAAATTTTAAGGGATCATGAGGATCTTGAGCCAACATCAATTGAAGAATTTTGACATAGAAATGATTGGCCAAAATAGAAAAAAGCAATTCAATCAGAGTTAAATTCGCTTTCAATACGCGAGATTTTTGGACCTGTAGTCTGAACACCAGAAGGCACTAAGCCAATAGGACACAAATAGGTATTTGTACGAAAGCGAAATGAGAATAATGGAATTGTGAGATGTAAGGTATGTCTTGTAGCACAAGGTTTCTCACGAAGACCAAGTGTTGACTATAATGAGATATATTCACCTGTGATTGACTCAATTACTTTTTGATACCTTGTGAGTCTCGCTACGTATGAAAAGGTTTATATGCGCTTAATGGATGTGGTGACTGCTTACTTATATGGGAACCTAGATAATGACATCAATACAAGGATCCCAGAAGTAGATCATATGATAATCTCGTAGATGTTATTCACTAAGACATTATCGACAGCAACATTTGAGAAGTGGTATATAAGATTGAAATGCATCGATAAAGAAATCTCAAAGGACTACCTAATCAAGGGAGCAGTCTTTAACATAGAGAATGGTGTACTCTTTTTCCCACTGGGTTTTTATCTAGAAAATTAACGAGGCATGTTCTCTATATAATAGAAATCTAAGAGGAATGTTATGAATAAAATAATAATTGTTGATATCCTTGAGAGATAAGAATATCTGAGATAAAATCTATCTCCTAAAGAGATAAATATTTTGAAGATATAGATATCATGAAGATATAGATATTCTGTAGAAAAAGATATTATGTATAGATAAGTGACAACCTTTTAATCATATCTTAGTTATGATAGAATCTATCTCTCTCATTCACCCTATCTCTTGTATCCCCTGAACTCTATAAATAGGGCCCTTATCTCTCAGTTGTAATCAAACCTCAGAGAAAAGCAATCAAATCTTCTCTACTTTTCTTTTCTATTCTCTCCTTTCTCCTCCATAAAATTTCTAGTTATTCTTTCAATTTCTTCTTATTTATATTATTACGTCAGCTTGCAATAATTTCATAACACTACTATTGTTTTTCCCTTTATTTTAAAAAGTATTCCGACCATTATTCTTGAGATCACCTTACAAAAATCCAAATCACTTTTCTTAAAAGAAAATAAATAAAATGGTTGGTCCAAACTACTCCCTCAAATAAAGAAGCAAAGACACGTAAGGGAGGAAAAAACGACAAAAACGAAAGACCAACTTCCCCTATCGAAAAAAGGGCACAAATACATTTTATATCACCTCTGCTTCTTCTTCACTTTTGGGTTGTTATATCTTGCACCTATGTAACACAGAAGAATTGTGTATCTGAATTCATAGAATTGTAACACAAAACTATTAGAAGAATTATGTATCTGAATTAAAAGGATTGTAATATAATTTTTTTAGAATGGTATCAAATAGTATAAGTGATATAACAAATTGCAACAGGAATAAATAGTAAGAAGAAATAGTTTAAGAAACCAGTATAAACAAAAAATAATAATAATAAAACGTGAGTCTTGTGTTTTACACAATTTTCTTAAAACAGATTTAGTTCCTCCTGGTAGAGTACTTAAGATTTGTTTGAACATCTGTTTCTCAAGATAAAATGGGGACGTGAAATTTGCTTTGTACCAAAGCAATTTCACGACGAACTTGAACAAGAGAAACTAGATAAAATAAAACTGTCAAGAACACCTTGTGTTCAAAATAAAACTTAAATTCTAACATTTAAACGAAATTAAAGGGCTGTTAAAAAACCTTTAAATTTCATTATAAATGTCACAGTTTTCAAGAATTTAAGTTAATTATTGAATTATAGACTGTTACAACATCAACCTATTTAAACAGTGGTTACAGAATTTAAAACCCAATTTAAATTCGAAATTGGCCAAATAAAAATTAGCAAAACGTAGGTTTGACTAGGCCCCTATTTTTGGTTGGGCATTTGTGAGCGCAAGTCGTTCCCACACATAAGCCAAGCTTTTCGGGTCTGTGATTTTCACCCTTGGCTACGATCACGAACAAGATCTCTTGGATACAGGATTTTAGGCTTGTATTCGGCAATCGTCAGCTTCTCATCCTTTTCTTCTTTACATGGCTTTAATGCTTTAGAGTCAAGAGTGTCGTATGATCTCTCTTCCTTCTCAAGACAGCCTTTCTCTTATATGATCATCCCATTTTCTTCTTTCGGAACTTCTTTAACAAATTTTACCGAGATAGCATTTTATTTTTTATCAGAATCAAATTAGTTCTAAATTCGTAAATTATTATTTTGACGTTGGTATATAATTTTGGAAATTTTGGGACTAAGATAAGCTAATATTAATTATTTCTTCTTGGTATATTTATTTTGCACTTTATTACATTATTATTTAATATCACTTTGCAGGGAATTAAAAATAAAGATCTCAAAGGATTTGTCAAGATTTTAAGTGCAATTAAATAAGGACCAATGTGAGAATAGAAGAAAGGAGGGGTCAAAAAAAGTGGAATTTGGGAGGTTGGACTTCAACAACAATTCAAAGAAATGTCAAGCGCTAGTGCTGCCATTGGGATTTAAATTCCAATTCACTTTTTTGGAGTCATTTGGGAGTTTCTGTATTCAAAAAGCAAAGAGTAGTAGTGCTACTGGTAAGGGATTGCTAAGTAGAAATCAAAGGATTACAAATTGAAGATTTCTAAAAATTTCTTGGAGTGTTGCAATATAACAAGGGACCAACCATTGTTCTTTTTCTTGTACTCTCATTGGCACCAACACAGAGAATTCTTTTGCTCTGCTTTCGGTTTCTTCAAGCCACTGCCGCACTAAATTTCTCTCTCCTCCATTCACGCCAAACTCACTCTTTCCATTGTTTGTGTTCTTCTTTTCTTCGGGTTTATTTGGAGTGACATAGCAGCAACTAGTAGAGGAAGAATTGCTAAGAAAGATATGATTTTTTGTGATTTTAGGTTCAGATCTTCTAGAGACTTGTTCCTTTATCCCTTAAATCCCTTTTTCTCTGTAATTTTACCATATTTTTTAAAGTTTTTATCCTTGTGATTTGCTCTATGAAAGGCTAATTTCTTAGCCGGTTAGGATATGTGAAGACTTGTTTTGAACAATGATTTAATTTAATATTTCTCCTTTGTTATTGTGTTAATTATTTTCTTATCCCTAAATCATTAATTGTTGTTATGTTATTCTTAATGCTCGTGTAAAATTGGCCACTTTATACATGTTCACATAATTAATTGCAAAGTAGCCTGAGGTGAAAGTTAATTAATTAGGAGTAAATAACAATAACCCCTAGTAAAATTGACTAGGGATAGAATCGGATTCTATTGAGCAACTGTTGCCATGGTTGAATTTAGGAAATTCCACAAATCGGTAATGCAAATTTTAATTAATAAATTCACATCAGAATATGGTTTTCATCAATTAAGATTAGGGGTTTTACACCAGGGATTGGTAAAACCTAAATTAGAAAATTCTACCATTAATGAATTTATGTCTAATTTAGGGAAATATGGCATATTAAAAGTGAGAATTTAGATTAATCATTGGGATAACCAGTTGGATCCGATTCCTAATCAATGCTTTTCTCATATTTTCTACACCCACATTTTTTTTATTGTTTTCTTAGTTTAATTTAGTTTTTAAAGTACTTTTCGTTTATCATAAACTATTAGGTCTAAATTAGGATAATTAATAATTTTGGTACTTAGTTATAATTTCTGTGGGATGACACTTGACTCACCTAAATACTCCGACTGGGCAGTAATTTACTTGCTAGAATTTGTGCATTAATTGTACATGCCAGACCATCGATGTAGCTCCTTAAGATACTTGCTTTGTGAGGGGACAATACTACCATCAAACTCTTTAATTTCAACATCCAAAAAAAATTAAAGAGAGCCAAGATCCTTGATATAATCCGAAACTCAAATGTTGAATTAAGTTTGAATAAATGGTGCATTGCTACCAGCAGGGACGGAACCAGAACAACATTGTTGGGGGGGCTGGAGAAGAAAAAATTTTTACCAGAATTTTGTCTATAAAATGATGCATTCCACGTACAAAAGACGTCCAAACAATTCCAGATTTACATATAATATAGCAAAAGAATAGGTGATCGCTCATTACCAATGAGGAGTGATCACCCATCACTCACGAGGAATGATTACCCATCACTCACGGGATAAGCATTACAATTCTAAATTTATATAATAATCATATTTTTGCCAAAAAAAACCCAAGAAATTTTTTTACTATCAAAATCAAAATTTAAGCACTCTAAAATCTATTTACCAAAATAAAAAATAAAAAATGTTTCTAAATAGATTAATCTAAAAAACTTACTTTTTTTCTTCTTCAAAGTTTGAAGAACAGGGAACGAAGTCGTCGGCCCGCCGCCATCCTCCGTCTGCCTGATTGTTGGTGCTGTCGCGCTACTGCAGCTTGCTGTCCGCAGCTCCACCGTCGCGAGGTTTCCGTTGCCGTCGAGCTCGGACCGAGGAAGAGGATCGATTGTTTACGCGGAGGAGGAGGAGGGAATCGAAGAGAAAAAGCTGATTTTTTTTTTTTTTTCTGCTGCTATTTTCAGATTTTTTTTTTATAAATCAGTCCTTAAATTTTGTGGGGCTAAATTGAAAAAAGAAAATTTAAGGAGTTTAAATGTAAAAACCTTAAAAATTTTTTAAAAAAATAAAATTGTTGGTTCCGTCCCTGGCTACCAGTAATCAAAATATCATCAACATAGATGAGTAGCAAAACAGTAATGGCATTTTCATTATATACAAATGGAGAAGAATCAACCTTGCTACAATAAAAATCAAGATGAAGAAGGATCATGGACAATGGATCAAACCAAGATGAGGTGCTTGTTTCAACCAATAAAAGGATTTGTGAAAGAAACACGCATGATCAGGTTTACTTGCATCTACAAAACCAGGTGGCTGCTTCATATATACCAACTCCTTGAGCTCATGCAAAAATACATTTTTCACATCAAGCTGTCATTGACACCAATTTAGAGAGGTCGAGATAGTAAAAACTAGTCGAATGGTGGTGTGGCGAATGACTGGACTGTAGGTCTCATTAAAGTCAATGCCAGAGACTTGACTGAAACCTTGAGCTACCAAATGAGCCTTCAATCTATCGAGAGAGTCGTCTTCCTTTTGTTTCACTCGAAACACCCATTTTGAACCAACAATATTAGTGCCAGTAGGTCGTGGAACCAAAGACCATCTTCTGTTTAAATGACGAGCTTCTAATTCTTCTTTTATGGCTTCCACCCAACATGGGTCCTTGAGTGCTTGATAATAGTTCTCTATACAATAGGTAAAGTATCCTCTATGAGATTACAGTAATAATCCTGCAAATATTTTGGGGGCTGATAAGTTCGTTGCGGTCGAGATGATACTGAAGTATCTTGTGTACTATCCGCGTCGACAGTGGGAGAAGCAGTGTCGACAGTAAGGTCACCGTTGTTGACAGTATCTACAGCATCAGTAGAAAGAGCATCAATATTAACAGTAGGAACATTTTCAGTGTCGATAGTAAGTAGGAGCATTGTCAGTGTCAATAGTAATGTCATCATCGTGGACCATATCAGCAGTATCTGGATAAAGAGTACTGGTGACAGCCGGAGCATAATTGACTATAGCAGTACCTTCTCTACTGTCCAGTCGACACTAGGGGAAGCAGTGTCGACAGTGGGAATAATATTATCGACTGTGAAGATATCAGAAGTTGCAATTGCTACTTTTGTATCCATCCTTATCGGTGAAGGTGATCTAGTATCATCTGTAGTGAACTTGTGGAATCATTCATCAAGACTGGGGAATTCAGAAAGCACTAGAGATGGAGAAATTATCTCTGGTAAAGATGGCAGATAGAAGAATTGATTTCATCAAAGACAATATGTCTTGATATATACACGCTTCATAGAAGGATCATAACATCGGTATCCTTTATGCAGTGGACTATATCCAATAAACTCATAAAGATAAGTTTTCTTAATAAATTTATTTCCCCCTTGATTATGCAGAGAAGGAAAATACAAACATCCAAAAACTCGCAAGGTGTTGTAGTCAGGATCTCCACAAAACAACTTGGAATATATTGATGTAATTTGAAGGACTCCAGAAAGCATTCTGTTGATGAGATAAGAGGCGGTAAGAAATGCCTCAATCCATAAAAACATAGGTAAGTTGGCATTAAACAATATGGTTAAGCCAATTTCCATAATATATCTGTATTTTCATTCTGCAATGCCATTTTGTTGTGTTCCTGGATATGAATCCTGTAACTGAATACTATAGTCGCTAATATAATTAAGAAACTGATTTGATATAGTATGAGAAGAAATCTAAAATATCCTCGAGGATACAATGAAACCTTATGTTTGACAGCATATATTATTGACTCTACAAACGTATGAGAATCTTCTATGATATTAATGGAAGACTACTTCAAGATCATAGAAGTTAATAAGACTTTGAGTAAAAAGATATCATCTTATGTCCATCTATATACTTCACTTATCCTTTTATAAATAGTCTTAAACCTCTAGTTTAAAGTCATAATTCTTTAGCTTAGAGTTATTTCTTTAATAAATAGACTTTCATAAACAATTATAACCATTATGAACATTTATATCTGTAACATAAAGAGATACACGTTCATCAGCTAATTTCCAAGAACCTTAATTATCTATATGTCATGTTCATCCGACAGTTGGCGCCATACTTGAAGGTAAATATGGGTAGTTGTTTCTGGCATGGAGTTAGGGACAGGGAAGGTAGAAGTTTGGCAATAGTGACAACCATGGAGTGATGTCCAATGCTTAACAGGCTGAGGTAGAAAGCATCTTTGTTGGGCACTAAGAGATATGGGACGATCACCTTCTGTTTTGAAAGGATATATCTCCCCTAAGCACTTATGTTCACAAGTTTATGGTGGTAAAATTGATCAATTGCCTTTTGCATGATCCATCCACTCTGGTTAAGTAACCACATAATAGCACAGTTTATGTGCTAGCATCTCAAGACCGATAATTATCCAAGTTACTTTTAGAACTTATACCAGTATATATATATATATATATATATTACTCCTGAGGTCCTGCTTTATTAGGAGATTCCATATAAGTATGTTTCCTCCTAACAAAAAGAAAATAACAGAATTTTACTTTGAAGGCAAATAAAAGTTCATAAAATCATAACTTTCATGATATCAATCAGTGTCGGCACGGCACATACTATTCTTTTGCTTCTATACAAACGCAAGACAAAATTTTTACATCACAAAATACATTGAATTACACCCCAAATCGCCTTCAACTCCTACCAATCCATACATACTATTGAGACTCTATTATCAGATTTATTATCTAGTCAAAAAGAAAACCTCTGCCTGGCTTTCAATAATCAGGATTGAAAAACTAAAACTATATATGTATCAAGGGGAAGTAAAGCCATTCCACTCTCTCAAACTGTGTACGATTGCTGTATTGTCTCTATGTCAAGATTCTTCATTTTCACAACTGATTCAACATGCCCTTTCAGGGTGTGTAATTCCCTCAATCTGCAAGAATAAAAAAAATATGCAATTTGTTTTAGATCCTAAAATGAGATTTTTGTACTTGTCCTAATTCACATTTGACATCTAAGTGCTTCTATCATCAGAAATTTTTACCAAAATCTTCAATACCTGGCCATTTCAGCTCGGCGTTTTGCTTCTTCAGCTATCTGATTAACTTCATTGAAACGACCACGATCACCAAATTCAGTCTCGGGTGGATGCAGCCCGTGGAGAGTCCTTTGTGCTTGTGCCCACTTAAGCTCTCGTTCCTCTTTCCCGAAATCCTTCTTCCTGGTGAATGCAATCTAAAACACAAAGTACACCATGAGAAACGACAATTAGCAGAAAATTTACGCTAATAAATCACTCATTTCTGCTTGCTCTTCTCGTACCCTTTGTTCGATCAGCAAGTCCCAAGCCCTCCCACTCAAGACGTATCTGATGAAGAATTTTATAAAATCCAGGGGAATGTAGAATATTAGGTTATACAGCCAGATAACCCCAGCCCATCCCCATCCAATCCCTTCTATAGCAGCAAAGCTCCAATTTGCATATACTGCAATGATAGTTGCAACCTGCATATTCAGAAAAGAGCAAAAGAAACTTAGAAGAGACCCTTACATGAGTTGAATCATAACAACGAGGACACATGAAAGTATATCTTACCAGCTGCGCTATCAAAAAAGCTGCCACAAGCAGAAATCCTGGACGTTCAGCATAAGACCAACTCCTGGCTCGTGTGACAAATATGAGGGCTTGACTTATGGTACTTACTTGCAGGTAAACTGCTGAAGCAAGCTTCTTGATGTCATCATGGGCAGTTGCCTCAAGAGTTGCAACCCCAAAAATACGCTGTTTCATTTAAGAAACAAAAAGATTTAGATCATCAAGTAATAATTGATTAAGCGGACTAGCAGGAAATAAATAAACAGGAACAATGTTCAGCATCTGCAATATAATGAATGGAAAAGAAGTGTATAGTCTACATGAACTTGAACTGACAAAACATCAAACTTCTTGATAGAAAGTTGAAAATCGCAAAATAGTACCTGAAGATGAGAAGCTTAAAATGATGGGGATTATTATTTTGAAGACCAATAGGTCTAGCAAATCTTATTGTTCAAGAAATTACAATGCATTATCATAGTTAGATGAATTATTAGCTTTGACGTTAATGAAGTAACCTAAGTTAATAATAGCTTTGAGGTTAATAAATAGCTATTTTGATGCCTTTTGGTATATGTAAGTTAATAATAGTATTCAAGAAGTAAAACGGAGAGAATTAAACATTAAATAGAGAGTACAATAATGAGAGCGTAATACATTGAGGAGTTGGAAAGTCTTTGATAATTAGATAGCTATTTAAAAGTTACATAGAAGATAATAAAAATGACATGAAGTAAATAGTGTTAGATAGAAGGATGATAAAAATAATTACAAGAAGTTTGCAAGTGAATGCAATAATGAACTTAATTTGGCGATTTAAAATATGTTTGCAAAACATAAATTAAAAAATATTAAACAAGTTTAATTAAGAGAATAAAAAAGCCAATAAAAATATAAGAATAACTGATACTTAATTAAAGTTAACTAATGCTAAAGGAGGATAAGAATTATATAGAGAAGAGAGTAACTTGGAAAATTATTTGTAAAGGCATTTTAAATAGAGAAGTTAAATAATATTTTATTTAGGAGTTAATAATTACATAGAGAATAACATAAATTACATAAAGAAAATAATAAGTTATCAATTTTTTTTATATAAATACATTTAACACAGGAAAAAGAAGACATTTTATTTAGGAGTTATATAGACGATTACATAGAGAAATAATTAATTCAAAATAATTATTTTTAAAGTGTAATTTAACATATAAATGAAAAACATTGTTTTCCAAACTTAGATTTAGCTAGTTGCTACAAAAGAGTATGAAAACTGAGCTTAAAGGTTATGCTGAAAAACTAAAACCATCAGAAGGCATCATTAGAATGAGTTTCCATTTTATAAGGACGGTTGAAATTCCAATTCCAAGTGATGATAGAAATATAACATACCGGGAAAAAGTCTGTCTTGTATGCTGCCCAAAAGAAGATGACTGTCATCATAGCCAAGTAACCACCAAGAATAACACCAGTAGCAAATATCTCAGCAAGCTTCCAACTGTCTGGTAGAGGAGATGGTTTCACTCTGTCCTTGGAGATTGTCATAATGGTACCTAGCATGTCAACAAAGTCGCTGTTCATAACAAATATGAGAAACAACAACTCGCATGGAGGTTCTTAACTGCAATGGAGAGGTTATGTGCATAATCAAATCATACATTTATCGGCAGGTAAATTCAGATGCAGAAATGAAGCCAGAATAGGTGCACATACCATCGTTAAGAATGGCAATGATCAGCACCATGAAAGGCGGGAAGTCAAACTTCCATATGAGGGCAAGTAACATGAAACCAAGCTGTAATATAAAAAATTTACATGATTAGAGACGTAGAAGGATACCCAAAATGAAGAAAATTAATAATTAAAGATAATTGAATTGTTCGATCCAAATATGACCTAATTAATCAAAGGATGTTGCTCCACTTTTTTTCAAGTGAAAGAAAATGAACGTACCACGATACGGATTGTGATGGAAACAGCATAAATCTGGCAAAGGATTAAAAACAAAATTGTGATCACATTGCTTAAAGGAATAATATGATCAGCAAGGTACAGATGCTACCAGCTCTTGAAACATATAAAATAAATCCCTGGGAGTGACAAAATTAGTATGGAGCATATGGAAAGGGAAAAAAGAAGAGAAGATTTGACCAAATTGTAGTTTTTAAAGAACGATTGGTTCTTAATAGGCACAAATTTGTATAGTTTATGATATCTGAAACTGCAAGAGCTATCTTTCGATAAATACAAGTTGCATATGATAGCATAAGAAACAAGCATCATTGTCACATTTTTGCCTTAAAACTGCCTTTCGTTGGACCAAAACTTACTGTGTAATTTTTCATCCTTTGGAAGATTGCTCGACTTGTTAACACAGCACTAATGATAACACTGAGACCAGGTTCTGTCAGAACAATGTCAGAAGCACTACGAGCAGCATCAGTTGCATCAGCAACAGCTATGCCAATATCAGCCTTCTTGAGTGCAGGGGCATCATTAACTCCATCACCAGTCATTCCACAGATATGTTTTCTAGCTTGCAAGCGTTTTACAATCTCATATTTGTGTTCTGCATCAAAATTTGAGATGCCGCAATCAAGAAGAGATCAGTTTCTCAAGAACTTGCAAAAATAATAGTTTTATAGTGTATTATTCTAAGAAAACGGCTGAACACCTTATAAAAGCTACACAAATAAATCATATAGAAGTGTGCATGACACGAAACAAAAAGATGACCTTTGCCCACTTGCAATGATAACCTCCATTAGGCAGGGAAATCTAGAGAAAAATGAATATCTAGCTCAAAGATATGCAGCGGCCAAAACAAGAGAAGTGTACATAGAGCCTTCTGATTAATAGAAAGAATCAAGAAAAAGATGTTACCAGGGAAAACACCAGCAAAACCATCAGCTTTTTCAATCAGCTCATCTACTGGCAAAACAGCAAGCGCTTCATCTTTGTTCTGCCCTAATAAAGCCGAAGAAGGATACATATTGGTTCCCATTCCCAAACGACGACCTGTTTCCTTTGCTATTGCCAGCTGGTCGCCTGAAAGAGATCAATAGCCAATCTCATAAAAGAAAAAGTGAACAAGCCAAATAATCTCACATCCTAATCAAATGGACTTGATATAAAAAGAGATTGCTTGGTCTCAAGAGAGATCGCTCCAGAGCCCACAATGACATAAAACAATAAGAAAGAATAACCAAATTCAAGTCTCCACACTTGCTAGGAAAAGAAAGAAGAAAAAAACAAATGAAAATACTACTGAAAGGGGAGAAAAATCTATACTCTTCTCTGTTCTTATGAAGAGGGAGCACTTCTAGGTGACTAGTTTGTCTTTAAACTCAAACGTCTCACAAAACTATTTCGGGAACCAATTGAAAAAATGAAAACAAATAGCTAAATGTGTCTAACCCCCTGATCCAACCCCTCTCTTGAACAAAATGGTGTCCTATATATTTCCAGCAGAATCTGTTCGGAAGCATCTTATGTGTCAAAGTAAGTGCTTAGCAATCTAGGATGTAAGCAGAAAAAGGTCCTTCAGTGTTATCTATTATGTATCATCTGCATTTAGTGAAAACAGGAAAATTATTAAGTTTTTGGAAAAGAAAACAAAAGGACGTAAATTATTCCTGTCAAAACTGCCGTGGATGTGTGTGTTTGTACCTACGACAATATGTATCCAGAAATCAATTCACATTTATGTCATGCTCATGAGATAGCTGGTTTCAAACAAAATCTTCCAAGGATGATGAAATCCACATACCAGTAATCATTTTTACATTGACCCCAAGATTCAATGCTCTCCTTATTGTCTCAGCACTGTCATGCCTTGGTGGATCAAACAGAGGCAAGAGACCAATGAATTGCCAGGGACCTCCTGGACTTTCTTTTCTTCCTTCAGGAACTTCCTTTTAAGGTTTTAAGAACATTGTGTTAACAAGGAAAAGTTGTTCAGACTCCATCACTGTAGGTGAGGTAGGATACATAAGTAACACAGAAGAAAAAAGTACCTGGTATGCTACTGCAAGAGATCGCAACCCTCTCTCCGCAAACTTATCAATACTAGCATGAACTTTCCGCTCAATATCTGACTTATTATGTGCAAGATTCAGAATCTGAAAAATAAATAAGAACACAATAAGAAATAATGAGACAAAAATTTTATAAGGTATTAGTTATATAAGAATTCCAAAAATCTAATTCATCTACCTGTTCAGGGGCGCCTTTACTAACTCTATGCATCTTTCCTTGATTATCTATATATGTCAAGGCAGTACGCTTATCAGTTGGATTAAATGGAAGGAAGTGAACCTCTTGGATACCAGCCCTTGCCTATCATGCAATAAATTGGAAAGCAAGAAAGAGCTCAGGTTTTAATGGAATGTCAATAGTGAGACAAAGAACAGTCCTAATAAGGAGATGAATCTTGAATATTGAGATCACAAGTTGGAATAATATTATATTGCCAAATTAATCCAAAATTCACAATACAACTACCTCTTTGGGATCAGCCAACATCCCTACTATAGCGGCATCAATTGCATCTTGGTTTTCCAACCTAGAGGCTCTGGCAGCCATTAAAACAACAGTATCCACATCCACCCCTTTAGCAAAGACCTAACATCACATCAGGACAAGTTTATTAAGCAGAAAAATGACAAGAAATTTCTTTAGATGAATTACTTTCTCCTTTCTGTTCACTTACCTCAATTAGATTTTTGTCAACAGTTAGTTTGTTCAATGTTAATGTTCCTGTCTTGTCACTGCAAAGTACATCCATGCCCGCCATTTCTTCTATAGCGGTCATTCGCTTTGTGATGGCTCCCTGTGTCATCTCAACGGAATCAATAGTATGTCCAAACCTTGAATGGACACAGAGTGCGTGAAGCTCAAGATTTAAGTTTATACTATTAAAGGGAAAAAGAAAAGGAAATGACCTGTTGTGATAAACGGTGTGAACCAATTGCCATGGTAACTGACAAAACTGTTGGCATTGCAATTGGAATTCCTCCAATAAGAAGTACAAGTAAATTATCGATACCCGGACGGTAGGGCCGATGTTGAATGGGGTACATCACTATTATCTCTATGATCATTCCCACAGCAATAGAACATATACAGAAATTTCCGATGGCAGTCAAGACCTATATGAAGTGACAACAAGAATTTTGTGAAATAAGATAATTTTCCAAAGAACAAAATGAAGATTACAAAAATAAAAAGGAAAAGCCAAAGGTCCTATCACTCTTGTAGTTAAACAGCGTTTTTTAAAGCAAGAGCGAAACATATGGCCAATAAGTGAAACATAACTTGAAGACAGTTACATTCTTTTTGTTTCCTATGCTTATGCATGCATGTAAGCAAATTGATTTCCAACAAGGACTTCAGCATACAAACTTATACCTTCTGGAAATGTCCTTGTTGATTTGTTGAGTCTACAAGGTGCGCAGCCTTGCCAAAGAAGGTATGCACACCTGTAGCTATTACTATTGCTTCAATCTCGCCTTGTTTGCATGTGGACCCTGAATATACGCTATCTCCAGGGTTTTTTGTCACAGGGAGGGATTCCCCTGTCAAAGAAGACTGCAGAGCCAAAAAACTTTGATAAGACAGAGGACTATCAGGACAAAGAGCACTAAAATAAGCAATGGTAAAACACGGAAGTCATTAGGGAACCTGGTCAATTTTTAATGGATCACCATCCAAGAGACGAGCATCTGCTGGAATAATGTCCCCGAGTTTTATACTTATAATGTCACCGGGGACAAGAATGGCAGCATCTTCCTCACTCCAAGTGCCACTTCGAAGGACCTGTGGGTTTTCTTTGGTAAATTTTAAGGGCAAAAAATGGATGGAAATTTAAAGCAAATAGAAGAATCGTCATGAAATTTGAAACTCCAAAATTACTGTTTCAAAGGAATAATTGATGAAACGGGAAAGACTACATTAAATGCTTTTGGTCACCTTTGCTTTGGGAGCCAGACGGGCCATGAGGGCGGCGGCAGCATTACCAGCATTGTTCTCCTCGATGAAACTTATTGTTGAATTAATGAGAAGTAGAACAACAATTCCAACAAAGTCTTGCCAATCTGGTGGTTTTCCCTGTGAAGCAGAGCAGATGAGATGAGATGTTTTGTACAAGGAAAAGATTCAGAGAAACGGAAGCAGCAGTAAAGAAGCATTTACTCCTCCATTAGCAAGTGCAATGGCCATTATCGCTGCAGCTTCCATGACCCATGAAAGTGGGTTCCACATAAACCCCAAAAATTTCAGAAACTTACTTTCCTGCAATTCCCAATCAAAGAAAGTAGAAAATGTCTAGCTTAGAGTAGCAAGAAAATCAATGGCCACATAGAGAGTCATCATAAAGTGAAAAGGCAAACCTCTTTCTCCTCAAGTTTGTTGTAACCAAAAATTTCCAGTCTTCTCTGGGCATCCTCAGATGAAAGTCCTTCTCTTGAGCACCTTAGATTTTCAAAAACCTCTGGAAGTGGTATACTTTCCTGTGTGAAATTGTAATACAATATTATCAGCCACTAATAGAGAATTGAGATTCTAAATAACAAAACTACCAACAGAGAAACAAAAAACCATTCATTGAAACGAAGAAGATGGTGAAGTGCAGGAGAAGTTAAATTATCAGGAAGATGAAAACAAAAACCAAAAGGGAAAAAGTAACAGAACCCACCAAGTCAACAGCCTCCCTCTTGAGGGCTTCCATAGCTTCATCCTTTGCCGCCATATCTCAACCCCTTTCTTCTATCACAAAGCACAAGACTAGAAAAACAAAAAAAAAAAAAAAGCCAGAAATTTAAATACAGAAAAACGAAAACCCACATGGAAATGGACATAGTTTGATATTTCATCGATGAAGAGAAAACAAGACGAACCCAAAAAAATGTGATCAGAAAAGAAGAAGAGTCCCAGAGGTAGAAGAAGAGTTACACAGCATTAAGAAGAACGGACTATCCGCAACACCTTTTTCCAAACCTTTTGTATCCTTTCTCACAGCAGTATGCTCAGAAATTCAGGGAGCACTCTTTCCTTTTGTCTCTCTGCCTCTCTCTCCTCTCCTGTAAGAAGACCATACGTATGTTATGTACTTGAAGGTACAGTCTGTTTTCTGTTCTGTTTTTTTATTTTATTTTTTTAATAATTGGTTGAGGAGGAGGTAGAAATCTTTGTATTAAATTCCAAATTCCACCTCTTGCTTATTTTTTTAATTTATTTCCTTCCTTGTACCAACAAAGATTACTTTCAGGTAGTGTTTGGTTATCTCAATTTTTTAATTTTTTTCTGTTATACAAAAAGTTTTGGAATTATGTTTAAGCATAACTTGTCTGATTTATTTTTTATTACTTAATAATTTTTTATCGAGAAAAAAAATTGTATGGATGATTTGAAGAGAGAAAGAGAAGAAAGGAAGGGAAGAAATGGTAGGTAGAAAAATTTTAATGATATTTAAGTCTTTTTAATAGTGTTTTATTATCGAAAATTGTAGAATTCATTAAAATTTTACTAATCAGCTTAGCAAAGATTGTGAGTTCTTTTTTATTAAAGTTTGTTACTTTATTATTATTTGTGCTTAATTTGAAAAAAAAAAGAACATTTTTTATTTTAAATTTATTATGAAAGTTAAAATTGTTGTCAGAGAAGGGACATGGGGGTTTAATATTAAAAATTAATTCTTGTTTCTTTTTTTTTGGGGGGGTGGGGGAGAGGGGAAGGGGGGGATAATGTCTTTCCAAACTGCTGGTTTATGTCAACATAAATTATCCAATACCTACCTTTCTTTTGTTTTGGAAAATTTTCAGGAAAATGAAAGGACAGATTTTTATTGTAACAAATGCAACTTTTTTTTTTTAATATTTTGGTTGCTTTTTATTCTTTTTGGGGCTAATAATGCAAATTGGAAACGTCATCCGATAAAAAAGTAGTAAAGGGGAAGAAGAAAGAAGAAAGTTTGGGATACACTTGCTATTTGTATCAACCATAAAAGCATAATGCTGATAAGTATGACACCACAAAGAAATAATAATATGCTAACCCCATTTATTTTACCAACATAGTCTCCTTTAAATTGTTCGTTTTTCTCTCAATTAAAAAAAAAATTGTTGGCTTTTCTTTTGAGTGTTTAGTATTGGTTTCTCATGTGTGAAGGAAATTTCACTTTAAATTAGCCAAAAAAAAAAAAAAAGAAGTAATTTCACTTTAATTATATATGTGACCCATATTAGATTATAAGTATAATATGTAATGGTAAAATAGAGGAGGGTTGGATAGATAAAACTGAACTCTCAGGTTTAAATCTTAATTTTGAATATTAAAAATAAAAATTGGAGTTGAATCTTAGTACAAAATTAGTTATTTAGTATTATTTGTAAATTCTAAAATTGTTACTTATGAAGAAACACTTGAATACTACTTTTATAAAATACTAACACATCTTTAGCAAAAAAGAAAAAAAACATATGAAATATACCTTAATCTATTTCTATGGAATTCTAACACAAAGCCCATGGAATCTCATCATAATAACGCAAATTCAATACAACTTATGATATACATTTTATTTCTATGAAACATTTAATACATAACACATGAACATCTATACTAACTCTCATAGAATTCTAATACAAAACGCACAGAACATGTATTATATCCCATGAAACCTTAACGTAGAGCTTATGGAACATCAGCAATATTTTTATGAAAATCTAACACATTACACATGAAACCTCATAATAATAAAGCAACTCTAATAGTATTCATGGAACCTTATGCACAGAACCCATGGAACATATATTCAATTTCCATGGAACATTAATTAAAACATATATAACACATGAAAAATCAATACTATTTTAATGAAGCTATAACACAACCCACGAAACATGTATATTCTCATGAAACCCTAATGCAAACATCAATACTATATCTTTATATGGAATCCAAACATATTACCTATGAAACCTATAAAGCAATCTTAACACAAAATTCATGCAAACCTAACATAAAATTCATGGAACATGCATTCTATTTACACGTAACATTAACAAATAACATATATGGAACATCAATGTTATATATTTTCATAGATCTTAACACAAAACTCATGAAACATGCATTAATTTTATATTTTTCTCATATAACATTAACGCATAAATTATGGAATATTAATATTTTTTTGTCATAAAATAATAACTCATATGAAATCAATGTTATTTTTATGAAACACATAACTCATGAAATATCAATAACGTCACATAGAAATTATGTATTTTCATAAAATTCAAATATAGAGTTGTGTACGTGTGTGGGGTAAACGTAATAACAAAATACTGAATATTTGTTAGATTGTGTTCTAGAATAGTGGATATAACATATGGATATAATATAACAAGCCAAAAAAGACTAGAAGTTGATTACCTACCAAACAAACAAATCATCACATGAAGAGTCAAGACCAGACGATTTGAAAATTTCAATATACCAATATATATCATTGAGAGGAAAAAAAAAAGAAAGAAATTAGAAAAAGAAAAGGATGGTTCGTGATGTCCACTTTGCTGACATATTTTCAACATTATAATCTTGATATCTCCAACTTCAAGTCCAAGGTTGCCAATTGTAAGGAGCGCACTCTTGCCTTCACTGTCCATAAAATGGTCCACAAAGATTTCGTGACAGCTTGATTGTTCTTTGCGAATTATATTCCTCCTCCATATTTTGTACTCTTTCTACTTAATTATAAAATTCCTATCTTTACACACACACACCAAAAAAAAAAAAAACGAACAGGTGGCAGTCTACTTAATCTCAACAAATAGATCAGATGATAAAAAAATTCTTTGAGGTTTTAAATTATGAGTCCTGGGATTACCTCAAAAAAAAAGAAAAGAAATTCTAAGTCTCAGAAATATAGGTTTATTTGAAAAAACATTTCACTATAGTTATGATTTACCTAGTTCGAATGAAGATTAATTTAATTATAATAAATATGACGTAATTACTTTTTATACATATTTACGAATTTGCTCAATATATATATACATTTTTTTTTTTTAAATTTTTTGACACTTTTTCTTTGTATTCATCCTTCAAACATTTTAAAAAGTTTTTATACTAGTATGAATTTTTGCACGTTGAAGGATTAGTCCTCGAAATTAAAAATTCAATGTAGTCTATGAGTTAATTGTTACCTAGTATTTCCATTAGATGGGAAATGTAAATGGAATCTGAAGTTTTTGTCCAAAAAGAGAATAGGTTAATTTTATATTTAGGCCCATGATTTTTTTTTTTAATTTGATCAACAATAAATAAGTAGATAATTTTTTTATCCTCAACAAACTTTTGTTTTTATTTTTTATCGAATTCGTGATTTTGACTGGAGTCCATGCTGAATTTTAAATTAGCAAGGATTTAAAAGGGAATTTACATACTCAACATATAAAAAGTTTTATTTTTGTCCCTAAAATATTTATTATTTTCCCTTTAGTCCAGACAACTAATTCATATATTTTTTTCATCCTTAACAAATTTACGTACTATTTTTTTCTTTTTTCTTTTTTTTACGAATTTCGTCAAGGCATTTGAATCATTATCATTAACGATGATTGATATGCAAATATTAACTTGAGTGATTCTCTTATTCCTCTTCTTTCTTTTTCTATAATCTATTTTACTATTTCTACAATCTTTGCCTCATTCCCTGCTCCAATCGGTTCCACCATACTCGTTGAAGCAACAAAGTACTATGCAATCGACTATACAAAATGGAAATTATATTTCTACTTTGGAAGATTTATGGAGGAAGAATTGGACGGAGGATATGAAGAAGAAGAAAACAAGAGAAAAGCTCTATTCTCCATTATTTAAAATATGTTACTTTAGCATATTTAAGGTTACAAGATATCTTAAAGTGCTTTCAACTGTTTATTACATTCAATTTTAAGAAAAAGTTTTAAAAAATAAGTTTTAAAAGTTACCTTTAGCATGCTTTTAAAATTTGCTTCTTCGTTGATGTTGTTAAAATTTAAAAAATTATATTAAATTTATTTAAAGAAACTTAGAAGTACTTTATTTTGAACCATTTTAAAAACTACACTAGTTATGATTTTCGTGTTTCAAGCATGGGTGGATATTTATGATTTGATTAATATTATATTTTATAATAAAATTGAGATATTATATCCATAAATAGTTATAACAT
This sequence comes from Catharanthus roseus, assembly GCA_028651295.1. Classification (NCBI taxonomy): domain Eukaryota; kingdom Viridiplantae; phylum Streptophyta; class Magnoliopsida; order Gentianales; family Apocynaceae; genus Catharanthus; species Catharanthus roseus. The sequence continues at coordinate 1,647,029 of JAPQWS010000070.1, forward strand.
AGCAAAATATATATAACACACATTATTAACTTATTAAAAAACATATTGTCATAGTATTTGTCATTTAAAATTTAATATTTGTACCCTTGTTTTCAGCGTTAGTATTAGTGATTAGATAACTATTCTAATTTTAAATTATAAAAATTAAAAGTTTAAAGTTTGTCATATTCATTCTTATAAAAAAAGTTAATCTTATCAATAATTTGTTCTTATCAGAACATTAATTTGATTGATATTCTTTTAGGGAATCAATATAACCAAATCGAGAATATAAAAAGTTCATTGCAAAAAATTCAAAAAGTTTCATTTTCACCACAAACTCTCTCTCTCTCTCTCTCTCTCTCTCTCTCTCTCTCTCTCTCTCTCTCACCTATTCTCTCTACCTTCTCTTTAACTCCAACTCAAATATTTCTTAAAATTTTGATGTCCAACACTAATCGAAGATATATATGGACGAATGCCTGAATCACATTGGTTGAATACACATGATTCTCTTTATGTCATTTCTAATACATTCAATTTGTGTGTGGCCTTAATTGCAAAGGAGATATTCCACTACTGTTTTGCCTTTATACTCGTAGATGAATCGGACCGATAATATAATTGTTATCGGTCACTTGGCAGACTATCAATACTTTATTGCGGTGAGTGAAACATTATTTTCACACGTATTTTTATTTTACATCCGAATGTTCATCCTGTATTAAATAATTAATGAAATATTGTGTTTTACAATTGCACATGCAACATGACTTCCCAGTGGCACCTATACACGTGTAGTGGCCTTATCACTATAATAATCGCGTCAGACATTGGATTGATCTCTGGTGGAGAGAATTGCAGATTGGAATGAGAGATATGCTAGAGCTTAACCACGGAAACTACAAGATCTTGTAACCATTAACATTCGATGATTATTAAGTAATTTACGTTATTCCCTTCCTGTAATTTTATTTTGAATTATCTTCATATCACTTGACTTAATTATAGTACTTTAATTCTTATTAACATAGAGAAATAATCTTAGAAACACCAAGACTTTAATTATAATACTATGAAGGCATAAAAAATTTAAATAGCATGTTAATATGTCCGAATGCAAATACATAATAGAAATACAAATGAAATCCTAATACAACATAAAGACATAAATATGAAATGCTAATTACTAAGAATATAAAACTCCTCCATGATACGACATATCTGTTTGTACATCCCATTTGGGTCACGTGTATTGGGATCTATGTAAAGAGTTATCATATCGAGAATAACAGCAGTTGATGGCCTACTAAGTATCGAGTATTGTATGCCACGTGGTAGTCTGTGAGGATTCTATATCCTATGATGAGTGTGACAGATAAACCACAACATATAGCCATGTGTGCATCAACTCAAAGGTATGGCAGATACACTGGTCCAAGACTCCGTAAGTAATGATCGTGCCTCTAGCCACAAGCCCTCTATGAAAGTGTTCTTCACTACGTACATCATGTTATTAGCTGGCTTGTGAGCCTCCGGTGGTCTAATATGATATGTTGGAATGCGTTGCTGCCATCTGAACTACCGGACAACTCTATCGGGCGTGTATGGCTTAATATACTCGCATTACACGAGCATCCCATGCCAAGTAGACACTCATATGTCCTGTATCTCCGAAGGCCTATATGGTGTCCAACGTACTTCTTCTGTAGTCATCACATCTAATCGTAGCTAGATATCTATCAACTTATGCTCAGATTTTGCTCCCAACATTTCGCTTTGCTGATGTACGGCTTGCCCAACTTTGCTCTTGGTCTCACCGATGGGGTAAACATAGGAAAATACATATATATCCAGACTTACAATAGTATGAATGTTTTAATTTAGTTTAATACTAATGAACACATAAAACACAAATGTTAATAATAAAATGAAATAAAAAGTATAACATATATACAAACCTACAATATATTATTTTAAAGCAATGGATTAAGTATAATATGAAGAAAGGGAATAATACCTCAAGCAATGACCAACAGTCTGCTAACTCCTTTCGCATCTACACGCGAGGCCTGACCAAGATTCCGGTACAAGAATACCAACGTCGCCGCACCCCAAGCCAACCTCCCACATCCAGAAAATTCTTCACAATAGGCAAAAGCTTGCCATGCACAATGTTCCTACTCTTATTGGTGAAGAGAGAACCCCCAAGTATGTACGCAATGTAACATGTTGTCCTTAACTCTAGGAAAAGTCTACTCTGGGGATCCTCTGCAATATATGAAAGTTTTTGGGCATTTATACCACCACCAGTGTAAGTGATGCCCAAGTCTCTCTGAATAATCCCGACTAGATGCTCCGGGAAAAATAAACATCCACAACACCATCATAAGCAAGTATCCCAAGTATCAACTCCGCATCTTGTAAAGTTATAGTCATCTCTTCGAAGGGCATGTGAAAGGTGTTAGTGTTTAACTGCCACCTCTTAACAAAAGCAGATAATAACGCTAAATGCAGGTACTAGAACATGTAGAACTATAAATGGCCAGTCATGTACCCTCTGCCAACTCCTTCACCTCTTCTGTATTAGGTGTCCAACATGTAAGTGAAACAAAGCACGACTATGACTTCAATATACATCGCTCCTGCATATTAAAAAAATAATTTTAAAAATATTAAATAATAAGATTAAAAATAATGGTGAGACTAAATATTAATAAATGTAAAATTTACCTATTCATGCCATATAGAAGTAGCGACATGTCTACTGTACAAAAGAATAACCTCTGGATCCTATGAACCTCCCTTAGCTGGCCCTATGTGCTAACAAGAAACATGCTTCACCTTTTTCTTTTGTGAATGAGTCAAAGGAATAGCCTTATCGGGTATTTTTGTCGAGACTCTGTGATCTTACTCATTATATGTCTTAAACTACCGGTCAACATTTACCTTTCCCCAGTCCTGGCCTATGTTCAGATGACAAAGTAGGGGCCACATCAATCGGCTCGTCCTCGTCACCATCACACTCACCCTAAGTTATGTCCACATCTCCCTCAATATCATTTTCTCTCCACCAACCTCAACATCTTGCCTCCCGAAATGGGTATCTCCTATATGGTAGTGCCCCTTAGATCGGACCATGTCTATTTGAAAAGTATGATCAGCCCTAACTGAGGTGAATATACTGAAATATCATAACCAGTGATTGTATACTCCGCCATGCTCTATGATGAGTCCGTTGGGACTTCTGAAATAATCCGCTCGAAAAAAGAACCCCCCCCTTCCCCTTCCCCCTCCCCCTCCCCCTCCCCCTTAACAACATGCAATGGTGCCTGTAAGTTAATTTTGAACAAGGATTCTAGCGAGACGTATGAGGATCAACAAAAAAACTCAATGCATACAGGAATCATAAGATTTAGGTGGTGGCTTAGAAGATGAAGATACAGGGTAATGTGAAAATGATCCATATAACTAATAAGGTATCGAAGTGTATGAATCATGTGATGAGAGAGGAGGACGATTCCTAGTTGCTATGGGAGGTGGCTGAGTAGAATACCTCGGTGCACCTAGATCAAAATCTATTCCAGGTCCAAGTGGGGTTGAGTACTAGGTATATTAGAGGTACTATGATGATCCCTCACACCATGGGATGAAGCAGTGATTGTACGACCCTGAACTCGACTGGTCCTGTCTGTCGCAGCACCTAGATCGTCACTTCCCCTACGTACTCCATCCGAACCATAAACAAATTTCCAAATAATCATAAATACTTATGTATATATTTGCCTAATTCATATATATTACTTCATGTTCTATATTATTCAAATATTTTATTTACATATATAAATTTTTAATATTGTATTATTTCACTTCATTCTTTATACTTTTCTATTATTAAAATTATATTTCTTAATTATTTTATTTTATATTATGTATTATTTCAATTAAGTTATATGTACGGGCATTTATAATTTTATTATTTTTTATCCATACATTATTATTAATAAAAATAGTTATCATGTGGATAGTGTAATTATTATTTAAATTACTATTTAAAAAAAGTTGCATCCTTTAAATTATTATTATTCTTTATGTATTATTAATTATTGTTATTATTTAAATGATATTAAATTATTATTATTTAAAAATCATTATTTACATTATTATTTAAAATTATTCATTAATCTTTTAAAATTAATTACTTCATACTTTTTTATTAAATATTTATTATTATATCAATTTTTTATTTACTACATAATGTACTTAGATATTTCTATCCAATGATAATATTTGTTATTACTGTGACCATTTTTTTCCTAAACTTTAAAATTAATAAATAAATTTAATTAACCTAAAAATTTAAATTAAGGTTAAAATATAAACATGAATAATTGCAAAACATGAATAAAAGGAAAACCAAGACATACCAATAATAATTAACGAACATTTAAACTCAAATAATTCATAATTCAAAATTAAATTAAATAAATAATTATTAACTAATAAGTTAAACAACTAACATAGTGTTGCATGTATTATAAACATAAAACTAAATAACATAACTTAATTTTAAACATTTATAAACAAAAAACTAAATAACATAAACAAATATACATAAATTTAAACATAACTAACATAAATTAAAAAAAAAAAAGAATCGCCCAAGCTGGTGAAATTTTGCCGTTGAATTTTGCCCAACTTGGAAAAAAATTATTCAAGGAATTTTGCATGACTGAGGAAAATTCCTTGAATAATTTCTCCAGATTGAGAAAATTCAACAGAATTTTAGGTAACTTTTTTATTTTATTTTTTCATTGAATTAATTTAAAATAACCATACTAATTTTCCTTAAATAATCAACTTTTTTAAGTTAAATAATCAATCTATAAAAATTGTAAACTACAAAGGTATTATTAGAAATTTTATAAGAGTATTTTGTAACAAACTATAATTATAAATTAAGCTATGGATTAAAATAATTTTATATCAAACTTTAGGGGTTCTTTTGAAACGAAGCATAACTTACATAGAATGGTATTTTGAGCATTTTATATATTTTTTAGGTAAACTGCCTATTTTTTAACTTTTTAAAATAAAATAATTTTACCCTCTCAATTAAGGGGGATATTTTTCAATTAACCCAAAAACATATAATGTATGTGTATTATATAATCATTCATGGGCTAAAATTTAGGGTGTATTTGGATATCCTTTTGAGTTGAAAATTTTTCATTTCAAGATAAAAAGATTTTAGAATTTAAATGATTTTTGGAGGGAAATTTAAGATTTGAAGGTAAAAATTAAACTTTGAAAAAGTAGTCCAAATGAATTTACATCTTGAATTGAAAATTTTTGGTCCAAAACTGAAAATTTGGCTACTACATATACCATGGCTAAAAAATATTATTATCTCATATATATCTCATATATATAAGATCCTAAAAATATGAATAGTAACTTTGGTTCACCAAAGTTGGGGTTTACTTTTGTCTTTTTACATATTTCTTATTATTTTACGTAAAAAAACCTCACGTATTGGTGTTATGTGTTGAATTAGAGAGTTAATATAAAAGTTTATTCAAGTTATTCCCTCTACAAAAAAAATCACATCTCATGTGATACTCGAATAAGGTCACATACGCATATCATTATCGGGCGAGGTGATTTTTTTTTCTTACAGTGGAGAAAATGGCTTGAATGGGTATTTTCCCCCTCCAATTCTTCACACACAACCAACATGTGCCTTTCTTTTGTCAATTCTTCCTTTTAAAGTAGGGACATGCCAATTTTTTAATTTCTCAATTTTAATTCAAATAGAAAAAAATAAAAAAAACACTTTAAAGATCGCGACTTAAGTAAATAGTTTATGAGTATTTTGGGAATTTCTCTACCCTTCCTATTGTGTGGTTTCATTTTATTCTTCATTAAAATGTGAAATAATTTCCATTGTTTACAAGTTGGTCAAAGGGATCCAAAGATTTTATCAATACTCAAAAAAGAAATTGCATACAATGACTTATAATTTAGTTTTATTATATTTAATATATTGATTTCTTACACTAAAAATATTTTTAGTCTAATATATTAATTTTACACGACTTGGTCTGGAGGACTCTTCAAATATATATATGTATATATATATATATTAAATTTACATATTTTTTCCTGAATGAAAAGATATATTTGTATATTTTTTGAAAACCTTAAACCTAATTTAATTCCCTAAAGAATCTTATAATTTTATTCACTAAATCTTCTAAATTATATATATATATTACATTTACATATTTTTTTTGAATAAAAACATACAACATTTGTATATTTTTTTAAAACCTTAAACCTAATTTAATTCCCTAAAGAATCTTCTAAATTTTATTCACTAAATCTTAAATAAAAATATTACTTTTAATGACATGGATGTTTTTAGTTATGAAAATAAATTGTAGCTAAATATAGTCTCAAAAAAGTGACAAGGACATTTTTGTCGCTAATAGTTTATTGATAATGGAAAATATCGTCAATATAAGTAAGGCAATAGTGACAAAATTTTGATTGCCATTTTTTGCTGAAATTTTTGCAAGGGCTTCTTTAAAGTCTTTTAGTAAAGAACGAATCAACTATCTTGCTAAACCGTTTGAGGAGGAGGAGGTTAAAAATCCCCTCTTTATGATGCATCTATTTAAGGCCCTGGTCTAGATGGGTTCCAATTAGCATTTTATCATAAATATTGCAGCATGGTAGACGAGGATGTGAAGTTCTATCTCTCTAATTTCTAAACGAAGGTGGTTTTATTGAGGAGGTAAATAATACTTTCATTGTGCTTATACCAAAAAATGCAGTAAAGATGAGAGACTTTCGTCCTATAAGTTTATGAAATGTGATTTATAAAATTATTGCTAAGACCATTACTAATAGACTTAAGACTGTGTTACCTTTACTTATTGACGAATCTCAGAGTGGTCTTGTGCTGGAGAGACTTATCATCGATAATGCAATCATAGCTTTTGAAATTTTCTATTGGCTTAAAGAGGGACATAGTATAGGGGAAATATTCATGGCAGTGGAGCTAGATATGAGCAAGACGCATGATCGGGTTGAGTGAGATTTTTTGAAATGGGTGCTTGAGAAGCTCAATTTTCTATCTCACTTAGCTCTATTATTATGAGTTTTATTATGTCTGTGTCTTTTCAAGTGTTGATGAATGGCTTCCCCACAAATAAATTTATTCCAAAAAGGGGTCGAGACAAGGAGATCCTTTGTCTCCTTTCTTATTTATGATTTGTGCAGAAGGTTTCTCAACTTTTTGGAAAGCAATGGTGGAACAAAGCTTAAGGGGGTTGAGGCTGGGACAAGGAACTCCTGAGATATCACATTTATTCTCATCAGAGAGCCTACTGTCATGGAAGCAAATAGGTAAACAAACAAAAATCTTTCATTTTCTTTGAACATGGCTTAGCCTTGGAGAAGGAGCAGGAGATCTTGAATTCTTTTGGAATGGTGAAGTGTGGAGATGAAGGAAAGTATCTTGGTTTACCTATTTAATTAGAAGACTGAAGAAATAATTTTTTCAATTCATTAAAGATAGGGTGGCTAAGAAGGTAGGTGGGTGGAAAGAAAGACTTTTATCCCTAGCAAGGAAGGAAGTATTGATTAAATCAGTTCCCGAAGCCATACCAATATATATGCTATGCAATATTTTTTAATTCCGAAAGGGGTGTGTAATGAAATTATTGCTATGATCCCTAAATTCGGGTGGGGTAAACATGATTAGAATATAAGTATTTATTGGAAAAATTGGAGGTAGATGTGTGAGACAAAATCCAAGAGAGGTATGGGATTTAGAGAGTTGGAAGCCTTCACTTTTGCACTCTTGGCTAAACAAGGTTAGAGGATCTTAAAAAAATCCTAACTCTGTAATGGAGAGGGTACTTCAAGTGAAGTATCATAGGAGATTTCTCTTTATGAAAGCGAAGGTAGGCAGTCGGATCTCCTTTGCATAGCGAAGAATCTTAGAAAGAAAGACAGCTACTTAAACAAGGCTTGAGGTGGAGAGTTGGGGATGGCAAGAGTATTTTTGTGTGGAAAGAACAATGGCTTAAAAGCCCTTATGAGTTCAAAGTTATAACACAAAATTTATTTCTGAAACGTAGTATAAAGGTTAGGGATTTAATTGATGTTGGAGGATGATGTCTTGTCCACACTTCTCTTACCACGGGATATCGAGAAAATTAGAGTGCATTTGGATTGGGTTTAAAACTCAAAAACCTTTTACTTTTTTATTTTGGACCCTGCCTCTTCTCTTGCAATCAATTCACCTTTTGAGCAATTTGAGTAAATAAAACTCACTTTTTTCATTCTTATTTTCAATCCAAATGGGATCCTAAGAGTGTACCTGTAAGTTTGGTTCCTATGCAGGATATACTAATATGGCATTACGAGAAAATTGGCATTTTTTAGTACAATCAACATACCACATGGAAATGTAGTTCACGGTAAGGAATGCTAATTTTAGGAGGGTAGTAGGTCTAGTATGTACTTCGAGAGGCAGTTTGTGGAGCAAATTTTGCAGTATCACTGTCCTTCCTAAAGTTAGATTGCTTGGATAGAAATTATGCAATGATATTGTACCTACCATGGCTTATTTGAGAAGACACAATATCCTTGTTGATTTAAGCTGTCCAAGATGTAACATGGATGCAGAAGATGGAATACATATTTTCTTTGTATGTCCATGGGTAAGGAGGATATGAAGGGCATGGTATCAAGACATTTAGGATGCAGTAAAGAAGAGTGGGGGTGTAAAGAAATTATATGAAATGTATTGTAGCAGCTATCAAATATGATTCAAGGTGAAGGAGAGGAGAAATTCTTACTGCTCTTATGGTGTGTATGAAATGCCAGAAACAAACTAGTCTTTCATAATATTTATCAAAAACCTGAAGAGCTTGTAAGCATAAAGTGTAGGCATTTGGGCCTATTTTTCTTCCCAATATTTTTCATCTTTTAGCCCACATTAGCTTCCCTATGATGATCCAATGGGCCTCAACAGAAAGCTAAGGTGGTTTGAACTGGTCAAAGATATGGGGCCGGGCTGGGCTGGGCCAACCCGAGTTGTCCGTTGTGGCTTTGACCTATTTAAGTCTCTCTTCCTCTCCTCGGTTTTACACACAGCAGACTCTTTTATTTTTCCTTTCTTCTCTTCTCTGCTGAGTTGCGTCTTTGTCTCTTCTTCTTCCCTTTCTTCACCGCGGCTTGCCACGTCCATTGCTCTTCTCTGTCTTTTGGTTTTCTGTGACGCTGTCACTTTTATTGTGAACGGCGGCTTGTGGTGGTCCTTGATCAATAACCATTTCTAGTAAGTTTTGGAGAGAGCCGAAAGGTTTAGAGAGAGACAGACACCAGTATTTTTCTTTTGGTTGAGGCCCCGTGACTGAGGGATCCGTTTTAGACCGATCGTGCCATTTTTCGTTTGCTGCCAGTGCCTCGATGCAGTTTATGATCTCTTACTGCTGCTCGGCGCCATCTCGCTCTCGATACTAGTTTTTCTTCTACTGGCGGAACAGACCCGCGATGGTGGGTAAGTTTTTCGGTCTCCTTTTGTTTATTTCTTCTACCATTTTTGCTAACTGCTTTGTGCAGATCTATTCTTGGTGTTCTGATCGGCTTAGACCAACGGTAGAGGAGAAGAAGAAAGATATTCTTGTAATAGTAATTAGGTTATTTTATTTTTCCGCTGTGTTGTAATAGTAATTAGATGTCGTAATAGTAAATAGATCCAACAAGTGGTATTAGAGCCCGGAAATGATACAACTTTCCGGTGCTCTTCAACGGCGCCGAAGACCTCTTAGAAAAAAATTCCAGATATGAGGGAACTGTTGAGTTCTCAGAACTGGCCAGTGAAGTATTGCTTGATTCTTTTTCTGTTTTTATTTTTTCGATTAATATTTTTCTGTTGCTTGGTGTTCTTTTTGTTGTGTTGGAGTGTTGCGTTCTGATTAGTATTACTATTACTGTTTGGTGATTTATGAATTGGGTTACGGTTCAGACTGTTTTTTTTCTGTTATTATTTCTGTGAACCGTGTCTCTGTCCTGGCGGTTTTTGCTACCCCTGCTGCTCTCATTATTTCTGTTTTCATCTATTGTTTTGTTCTGCTGTTTTTCTGGTTTTTCAATTCTGTTTCTGTTTTCTTAAAAATACAAAACCCAAGCCTGGCTTGAGTCTGAGAGACTTCAAGTAGCTGTGTCTTGGCACGTTTTTTGTGTTTTTTAATTTTTGTTGTTATTCAGTTTGCAAAATTCTTTTTTTTTTTTGTCTTTTTATGTTCTGTTGATCAACTGTCACTGCCGTTTATTTTTCATTGTCTCGGTTATATATTACTGTTGCGCTTTTCTGTTTATTGGGATTCGTGCCTCACAAGTTTTTTCATCGTTTTTCTCAAAATCAAAACAAATCTAGGTATTTTTATTGGTTAAACTTTTCAAATCTTTTATTTTTTTAGCCATTAAATTACTCTTATTTGCCATTAAAATATGTCAGTTCCAAAAATTGAAACCGACAAGTTTGATGGCAAATTTGACTTCGTAATGTGGCGGAGAAAAATGAAAGCAGTTTTGGTTCAAAATAAATTGCACAGGCTATTTGTAGCTTCGAGGAGTATCCGGAATCTTGGACAGGCAAAATTCTTGCTGAAAAACTTAGTGATGTGCATAATTGCCTCACCTTACATTTAACCGACAATGTTCTACGAGAAATTGACGAAAAAGACGACGCTTTCGAAATCTGGACTAAACTAGAAAAATTATATTTGGGAAAATCTCTATCAAATAAAATTTATTCAAAAGAACAGCTTTTCGGTTTTAAAATGAACGGGTCAAAAACGCTTTCAGAAAATATGGATGATTTAAATAAAATTGTTTTGGAACTTCAAAACATTGGAGAGAAAATCTCCGATGAAAATATTGCCATTATTTTATTAAATGTCTTATCTGATTCTTATAACGATGTAAAATCTGCCTTTAAATATGGTAGAGATGGTTTACCCCTTTTCGATATTAAAAACGCTTTGAAATCGAAAGATTTGGATTTAAGAAAAGAAAATAAATTAAATTGAGAGAACCTTTACGTGCGAGGGAGAGTTGACCAGAGGGAACCTCTTAGTCATAGGCCTAAAAGTAAAGGGAAGTCCAAATCTCGAGAAAAGAACAAAGTGAAACGTTTTTATTGTGGCAAGGAGGGTCATATGAAAAATAAGTGTTTTAAAATGATCAAAGATGAAAAACAACATAAACATGATAAAGGGAGTGATAAAATTAACAAACTCTATGATTTTGATTCAGATAGTAATTCTATGTATTCAGAGATTTTGTGTGTTTCCCTTTCCCCTTCTTGTTCTAAAGTTGTTGATCATTGAATTCTTGATTTTTGGATGTATATTTCACATGACACCCAACAAACACTTGTTTTTAGATTTTAAACCCTTAAATCATGGAAATGTTTACATGGGAAACAATCAAGTTTGTGATGTTAAAGGCATTGGAAATATTTTCATCAAAATGCATGACAGCGTGACTAGAAAACTCACTGAGGTGAGATACGTGCCCGACCTTCTTCGGAATCTTATCTCCCTTGGATATTTAGATTCACTTAGTCTTTCTTACAAATCTAAAAATGGTATTTTAAGAGTTTGCAAGGAAACCTAGTCATGCTTAAAGGTTTCAAAAGGGAAAGTTTATACATTCTTATTGGAAAAACAGTTTGGGATTCAACTGCTTTGATTTCAAAAACTATTCCCGAGAAAACTATGTTGTGGCATCTGTGAATTGGCCACATTAGTGAGAAGAGACTGTATTACTTACAAAAAAAAAATCTTTTATGTGGTGATAAAATTGATTCTTTGGATTTTTGTGACCACTGTGTTTTGGGAAAACAACACAAAATCAGTTTTTCAACCAGCACACACAAGTCTTCTGCAATACTTGACTATGTGCATTGTGATCTGTGGGGACCTGAAAAGGTTCCAACGTATGGTGGTAATGTTTATTTCTTATCTATTATGGATGATTTTTTGAGGCATGTTTGGGTTTTTCTTTTAAAAACGAAAGATCAAAATTTTGAAAAGTTTTGTGAGTGGAAACACTTTGCCGAAAATCAATCTAGAAATAAACTAAAAACAAGGACTGATAACGGTCTTGAGTTTTGTAACCGGAAGTTTGTTGATTTGTGTGCATCGCATGGCATCTTACATCATAGGACGGTTAGGCATAACCCCCAGCAGAACGGAGTAGCTGAGAGGATGAACCGTACCATAATGGACAAGGTTAGATATCTTATACTGTCTTCAGGTGTCCCAAAACCCTTTTGAGGAGAAGCTGTAAGTACGGCTGTCTACCTCATTAATAGATCCCCTTCCACAGCCATAAACTTTAGGACTCCTATAGAACTTTGGTGTGGTAAACTCCCTAACCTGTCCAACCTTAGAGTGTTTGGGTGTGCTGCTTTTGCACATCAGAAGAAGGGTAAGCTAGACCCTAGGTCCAAAAAGGGAGTGTTCATAGGATATCCTAGCGGAGTGAAGGGTTATAAAGTGTGGCTAAAGGGTGAACTGGGAGTGAGGGTAGTTATCAGTAGTGATGTCATCTTCAACGAGTTAGATATGTCCTGTCTTAAAGATAAATCTATCTTCGATAGTCCACCCAGTGTTCCCACTATAGGTAGTATTCTTGTGGAGGTGAAGATCACCTCTAAAGCCTCTCTAGAGCCCACATAGGAACCTAAAACCAACAAGGAGTTAGTTACACCATCCAATAGTATACTTGATCCTTCTAGTGTTCCTGATGTTGGATTCCTTAGGCAAAAACAAAATAAAATAAAACTACGGAAATTCACCAACAGGATCTGCACATACTAGAAAAATCGATTAGATAGAAATTACCTCAATGTTTTGATTGTTCGTTGTGGAGGCGCTGCTTTGTACGCTTCGCCCTCTACTGGTATCCACGCGACGAACTCCTCTGCAAGCGATCGGGATGCTAGCCCCTTCTGTGTTCTGAAAACTGTTCAGAACTGATCCTAACTATCTGGTAATCGGTCATATTTCAGAGAGAGGAGGCTAGATACTATATCGCCGTTCTAGGGTTTAGGGTTTTGTTTTTCTTTAATCAGATAAAGGACGGCCACCAAGAAAAGGTTAACATAACCTTTTATAGCTGTCAATATCAAAACCCTAACTGTCATCTAATGACAGTTTAATCTCGTCCGTCTATTCCTATAATCATCCAACGGTTGGATGAGTAATATTAAGTAATTAATTTTATTTATCCGATTAAAAAATTAATTACTTATTAACTTACCAGAAAATACAACATGGAATCTGATTCTCCTTTTATATACGTTCAACGAATCTGGACACAATCTATATTCATTGAACGTGGACATTATGCTCACAAGATCGTCTATGCGTGTGACCCTGTAGGTTCACTTAATGTTGGCAGTGAATGAAAAATGTCCTAGACATTTATTCACAAAACATAAGCGGCCTCTAGCAAGACATTATGTTTACCCAAGTTAAGTAAATGTAACAATAACCTAGCATCAGATTTAATATTTAGTCCTTTTGTCATACGATATCCTAATTAAGTATAAGGCATAGACCAAGTCATCCTTATAAAACTTAATTAAACATTTACTTGATCACCAGGCAGACTGTTCCAATAAATAATATTAATAACACCTTATTAATACTTATTTGAGCATGGCCATGCATATTTTCCAGTATTCCTTATCAAGGGGCTCACGGATATCTCTCTCTAAAAAGATAGGACAAATCCCTTTCACTATCTCCAATATTCAAGTCATGACAAGAAAATAAGCCAACCAATAGTCATAATGGTCACCTAATTAAAAGTGATGTTTGACTATGTCAAAACATATTTTCTCCCCATGCAAGAAACATTAGAAACATTAGGTCAAAGGACACCAAATATAAAACTGAGAAGAAATACTTATAACTTAAACCCATGCAATATTTCTTCATCACTTTGGGTCATGTCCAATACAATATTCTCAATATGTATTTATGAATTGATTTTATATCTCATATTCATGATCAGTAAAACTTGACCATCAATCAACTTCACACTAGTTTACAAGATATAATAGATTAGGGACAAATAAGAATAGTATTTTATTCGCTATAAGGGTTTTACTATCAAGTCATATACTTGATGACCAAGAGCATAAAATACAATTCAAAAAATACATGCTTCATAAATCATAAATGTGAGTCAATTGGTCTTAGGGCATATACTAACACCTGAAACCCTTGTCCCTGAGTTAGAAGGTTCTGATGAGGAGGAAGAACACCCTGAGCTCAAGCACAAGCCTTTAGAGATTACCAGTTGTCTAGCTAAAGAGTTAGAAGAGCGCATAAGGAACCCTCTAGATATGGTTACTCGTATATAGTATCATATGCATTTGTTGTTGCATCTTATGTGGAAGAGAAGGAACTTTGTGTTTCTCTGATGTTTTGAAAAGTCCTAATCGCTCTTTATGGTTACGTGGTATGGATGAGGATATGTCCTCTTTAAATAAAAATAAGACTTGGATTCTTGTACCAAAACTCTCAAAACAAAAATTAGTTGATTGCAAATAGATTTTTAAAATTAAAGAGCCTGAGCCTGCTAATGAACCTCCAAGGTTTAAGGCTAGGCTGGTTGCGAAAGGTTTTTCACAAGTTGAGGGCATTGATTTTAATGAAATTTTTTCTCCCATCGTTAAATACAAAACGATTAGGGTAATTCTTGCTCTTGTTGCCTTTTATGATCTCAATCTTGAACAACTTGATGTAAAAACTGCTTTCTTGCATGGTGATCTTGAAGAGACCATATATATTCGTCAACCACCAGGTTTTGCAGTTAAAGGTAAAGAACATATGGCATATCTCTTGAAAAAGTCCTTATACGGACTTAAACAATCACTTAGACAATGGTACAATAGTTTGATTCTTTTATGTCAAAAGTTGGTTTCTCTAAAAACAAGTATGATAGTTATCTTTATTTCTCTGGAAATAATGTTGATAGTACTATTTATTTGTTGCGTTATGTTGATGATATATTAATTGCTTGCAAACATAAAGCTAAGATTGATGATTTGAAATCTTTGCTAAAATCTGAATTTGACATGAAGGATTTAGGGCCGGCATCCAGGATTCTTGGGATAAATATTACTAGAGATAGGACTGACCGTTCCCTTTTCTTCTCTCAGAAACCCTTTCTCCAGAAAATTATTTCTAAATTTTAGATGCATTTATATAAGCCCGTTATTACCCCACTTGCGAGCCATTTCAAACTTTTTTATAAAACTTGTCCCAAAACCGAAAGTAAGAAAAGAGACATGGCAAATATTCCCTACAGAATGGCCATAGGCTCTATTATGTACTCAATGATATCTACCCTGACCTGACATTAGTTTTTCTATAAGCTTTCTCAGCAGATTCTTGTCTAACCAGGGGAGGGATCACTGGGCTGCTCTCAAGTGGTTGTTACGTTATCTTAATGGAACTATAGATAGGAGCTTACACTATCACAATTCGTCTGATGTTTTTGAAATAATTGGTTATGTCAATTCTGATTTTGCAGGTGACAAGGATGGTAGAAAATCTTTCTCATCCTATTTCTTTACCCGAGCTAATTGCTGCAAAGACCGGTAATTCTGCAAGCCGGTAATTGTGTCTCATGGAAGTCTCAATTACAACCGGTAGTTACTTTATCAACTACCGAGGCTGAATATATCGCGGCTACGGAAGCTATCAAGGAAGCCATTTGGCTTCAAGGTTATTGAGTGAATTACTCGTTTTACATTCAAAAGCTATTATTTATACTGACAGTCAGAATTGTTTATATTTATGCAAAAATCCAGTTTATCACGAAAGGACAAAGCATGTAGATGTCAAATACCATTTCATTAGGGAAAAAGTCTCTAGTGGTTTAGTTGACATAGACAAGATTCGTACTAAAGATAATCCTGCAGATTTTGGTACTAAAATTGTGAGCTATGACAAGTTTATGTTTTGCAGGGACTTCCTTCACTTGGACACAGGTTGACTCTTATCAAGTCATTTGGAGGTTGGAAATATATTGTTCGAGGTCGAGATTGTAGGCATTTGGGCCTATTTTTCTTCCTAATATTTTTCATCTTTCAGCCCACAACAGAAAGATAAGGTAGTTTAAACTAGTCAGAGATGCCGAGCCAGACCGGGCCAACCCGAGCTGCCCGTTGTGGCTTTGACCTATTTAAGTCTCTCTTCCTCTCCTCAGTTTTACACACAGCCGACTCTTTTATTTTTCCTTTCTTCTCTTCTCTGCTGAGTTGTGTCTTTGTCTCTTCTTCTTCCCTTTCTTCACCGCAGCTTGCCGCGTCTGGCACTATCTCGGTGTCGATACTGGTTTTCCTTCTGCCAGCGGAATAGATTGCGGCGGTGGGTAAGTTTTTCGATCTCCTTTTGTTTATTTCTTCTACCATTTTTGCTAACTGTTTTGTGTAGATCTATTCTTGGTGTTCCGCTCGGCTTAGACTGACGGTTGAGGAGAAGAAGAAGATATTCTTGTAATAGTGATTAGGCTGTTTTATTTTTCAGCTGTGTTTATTCTAATTATTGTAATAGTAATTAGAAGTTGTAGTAGTAAATAGATCCAACACATAGCAAAAGCTTAGGGTGCAAAGTTTTGGCAAGCACAAATTCGCTAAGGACCGAGCATTGCTCGAGAAGGAGGTAAAGGGACGTGGAGACCCCCGAAGCCAGGCTATGTTGCAATCTCTGTCAATGATGCATTTAAAGAGGAATCAGGTTGATGCTGGTGTTATAGCCAGAGATGAAAGGGGAGAGGTTATGGCAGTAGAGGCAGTGAAATTGAAGGGTGGGACAGAAGCTGGTCATGCAGGCTACTTGCTTTATGGAGTGGAGTGAAGATGGCAAAGTCGTTGTGCCTGAACAAGGCGATGGTAGAGTCCGATTGCCTCTCCCTTGTCAGCCATATCCAATAAGTGAAAGAAGACTTCTCACCAACTTGAGCAATTTGCTTGCTCTAGTTTTGATTTAGTTCTTTAGCTAGCTGAAATACTTGATATTTTAGCTTCAGCTATTCTGGTTGATAATCCTATTTCTTGTTACATGAGATTTTCTCTTCAAAAAATAAAAAAAATAAAAAAGAAATCACTATTGCAATTCAGACATTTGAAAATTAAAGTGACTAGAAGGTTCGAGTGACAATAAGTTGTGACAACTTTAATTATTGTCGCTAAAATTCAGTTCAGTTGATGTTTTAGTGCAACTCATATAGTTTTCAGTAAATCTTATATATAGTGACAAAGCTTTTGCCACT
Organism: Catharanthus roseus; assembly: GCA_028651295.1. Lineage (NCBI taxonomy): Eukaryota > Viridiplantae > Streptophyta > Magnoliopsida > Gentianales > Apocynaceae > Catharanthus > Catharanthus roseus. Next base: position 1,664,387 of record JAPQWS010000070.1, read on the forward strand.
AGTATTTTCGTCACTAATTTCTTTTCCTCCCGAAAACCCCCCATAATACAACAAAAAAGAAAGGGCGTAACGGGTATCCCTATTGGATACCCTTCGTTGGAACAAAAGGTTTGAATGTGACTCCATTTATTAAAAACCTTAAAAGAGACCGAGGACACACATCGCATGATTAACCAAATCCACCAAGTAGAAAACCTCATTTTTTCAAGCATCCATTCTATATACCTCCACTCTACCCTATCATAAGCTTTCATCATATCCTATTTCATTGCCACGAAATCTTTATTTAAGAAAGGTCTCCCCACCTTCATGGAATGAAATGCTTCGATCCCTAAAACATCATTATCGGAAATTAGTCTCTCCTTCACAAAGGCACTTTGATTCATCAACAATCTCCTAAAGCACCTCTCTTAGTAAGAGTTTTAAAGATCAATTTATAAACCACGTTAAACAAACTAACCCCGTAATACTCAGTCACTTTTTTTAGGTTTTTAAACTTTTGGATAGCACTAAGAAAGATTCATTCAAACCTGAAATATCCAGATTACAATTAGAAAGCCTAGAACAATTCAGAGAATATCTGTTCGATAATTCCATAATATTTCTAATAGAATAGAGCATGAAACCCATTCGAGCTCAAAGACTTGGGTGGGTGCATATCTTTTAAAGCTTTCATGACCTCAGATACCGTAAAATCCCAACTCAAAGAGGTAGCACTGTCGAATGATAGGGATCAACTGGAAAGTCCCCCAGTAGAGAATCATAGTCCAGCCCCGTTTGTCCAGATGTAAACAACACCTGAATAGAACTCCACCATATAGTCTTTGATTTCATCAATATCTAACAGTGTCCATCCATCCTAACTCTCAAGGGATCTGACATGCTGATGATAGTGGCTAGTATTCCTATCACCACATTATAGCCAATTCAACTGGGACCGCACCTTTCAGTACTCTTCCTTCTTCTCTAAAACTAACTCTAACCCCTCTTGGGCTGCCTTTAACTCTCGGGCAGGCCTCTTCCCTCCCCCCACCTTAGTCAACCTCATTTAACCGCTTGATAACCTTTTTCCCTTCCTCTAGATTCCCAAATTTTCCACTCTCTATATTTTCAACTCTCTCATAAGGTTCGATTGGCAAGTTAACAGTCGCGCACTAATAGTTCAACAGTGGCAATATTCTTTAACAGATTAGAGGCTCTGAGTTCAAACTACACATCTCTTCCCTTATCTATCAAAAAAATGTGAAGTATTAACATTAAAAAAAATGTTTTTTTTGGGGCTAAATAAAGAAAAAGTATGTTAATAACTCAATTTATAAGTAGAAACATGAACTTATAAGATTACATTCATATAGTTAATAGGGTTTCTCTAACGTGTATCCTTTTTTTTAAGGGACCATAAATGATAATTAAATCCTATAAACTATAAGAACCTAATAGAAATTTTTAAACCCTAAGAAAATTTATATCTTAAATTAGAAAATTAATCTATATTAATGTATACCTCAGGGACACTTGTTAGAAAAACTCTAGTTCATAAGAGTTAAGTAGAGTTCATATCCTACACAAACCCATTCAATAATAGAAGTTTCACTAGAAAAAGACACTATTCATAAAAAAAATGTAATATTTAGTCCCCAACATTTTATTCGCTCTCAGGAATGGCCCCTAATATTTATTTTTCACTTTTATGGTCCTTAATATATTTTCGAGTTTCATGAGTGGTCTTTTTCTTTCAACTTAACACTCTACTAACGTTTGTATTAATTTACTAGGGATATTAATGGAACAAAATAAAAGTCTTTATTCTAAAAAAAAAGAGCAAAATGTCCTATTTAGTCCCTAACATCTGTTCGACTCTCAGAAATGTTCCCCAACATTTTTTTTGGCTTTCAAGATCATCAATAAATTTTCGAGCCTCTATGTATAATCTTTTTTTCAAAATCTGTCAAACTTAACGAATTGTTAACAGTAGGATTCATTTAATCTAAAGTAGATAAGGATAAAAAAAAAATATCACAAAAACTTTTTAAAAAATAATTAAAGAGAGATTTTCTTTTTGTATATGCCACATGAGGCTCTCCCAAATCCCATCTCCATTTTTCATTTTTCATTGCAGAGTTTCTCTGCTTGTCCCAATCCACCACCCAAACCATTCTTCCAAGTACAAGACCACTAATTAAAAGCATTTTCTCATTACCCAACTCTCCCTTCCCCAGATCTTCTTTCTCTGTAAATCCTCCCCTTTAAGACCTCATCAGTCCCAACCTTAACAAAAACACAACTCCAATTTTGTATAAACCCACTAGATCGGACCGCCGCACCACCATATAAGGACTAAGGAGCGGACATTATCCTCTCTCGCACCACTATTCTAATACTTTTTAGGATTTTAACACGTAAAAGGTGAATAAGCATACCAAAATGTTTTTTTTAAATGAGTCACGGAATTGATTTTTGAGAACTTCGATCTCACAAACAAGGTTGGGTACTGTTTAATTTACACTAATAGTAGAGAAAATTTCACCAAGAAGATAGTAAAAATTAGTGAGTGATGAATATGCACCATAAAAGGTAAAGTGCTTGAATAAGAACAAGATATTCACGGTCAATGGATCTTGGCCTCACTTCCACGATATCTATGAAGGTGTGAAATTCACTGGTTACACTTACTTACCCAACAATATTGACTATAAATAGACACTACCTCTCGTCAGAAATACAAGTCCTTTTAGAATGTTTGAGGATGATCAATAATAAAAGTCCTTTTACACTTTTTAATAAGTTTTATTGCTTTTTTCCATATTAACCCATCTCTTTAGTATTTATTTCACCATTCTTATTTATCTCTCATTCTTTATTAAAAGTTTAAAGGGTATTATGCTTTAAAACTTATTTTATTTTCAATGCCCTTAATTCTTGTGCATAAGTCCAAAATGACTTGTATGTCTCACCGGAGATAGTACAACAAGACCCAAGTTTAAAATCATTCATCATTGACCTCTTTGAAATTCTAAGAGCATATAATCAAGCTTCTTTGGCTTCTCATTTGTTTCTAACAGATATACTCACTTTCTCTCTACCTTACCTTTCTTTTCCATCACCTATACATCATAGCTCTCATTGTCAATGTTCCATACACTCTAACAAAATGATTTTGACAGAAGGAGTGAGAACTAGAATTGTAAGTTAGTATCAGGTGAAAGAGAAGTTTTTTTGCCTAAAAATAAGTGGTGGGTTGTGATTGGTCAACAGTGGCATCTACCCACACCGGGCCGGTGACATGATGATAGTGAATAGTGTAGTTAGAATTTGCCGAAAAATATTATTTTATTACAAAAATACCCATATTGATTAACAGAGATGTTGACTCACTGTTAAGTTTGACATTAGAGTAACGACTTTTATTTTGTTCCATTAATCTCCCTAGAAAAATTAAGACAAATGTTAGTAGGGTGTTAAGTTGGAGGGAAATAATATCATTCAAGGAGTCCGAAAATATATTAAGTACAAAAAATGTGAAAATAAAGTATTAGAGACCATTCCTAGGAATCAAATGTTTGGGATTTAAATATGATATTTACTTGAAGAAATAGGGAAATTGTCCATTTATATACCTAAACGATACATTATTTTTTATTCTATATATTTTCTTTATTTTTTATTTTTTATATACCCAAACTATTTTCGTGTATGTAAAACTACACTGACACAACATTTTACATTTCACAGTAGAATTCGATCAAAATCACATGAGCCACGCAAGGGTTTTGGCTGGATTCCACTGCAAAATATGGTGTCGGGATGATTTTAAATTCATGAAAATTGTTTGGATATATAAAAAGCGAAAAATGAAGAAAATGTATAGAAATTGAACTGTATAATTTTGGTGTATAAATGGACAATTTTTTAAAAGAATATATAGAAAAACACAAGCAAGAGAGAGAACATTTCAAAAATCGAAATCTTTCTCTGGCTCCCATAGGCCATAGCGCTCACACTCAAATTTTCACCTCTCTAACAAAAAATTTCCTAGATTTCATCCGCATATCTAGACAAACCCTTGATGTGCAATTGACAATTGCTGCTTAGCTAACAAACGTCTGTTTCAATTTTTGGCTAACAAAATCCAGATTTATGTCCTCCGGATCTTGATTCATGGAGTTCACCGATGCTTACAAGCAAACCGGGCCATGCGTTTTCTCTCCCAATGCTCGCTTTCTTGCTTTCCCTGTGGATTATCGTCTTGTGATTCGCGATGTGCTCACACTTAAGGTATTACTGCATTTTCCTGTTATTCTTTTCTTTTAATTTCACTTTAGGAAAACGGAGCAGAAATCATTTCCCAGTGGATTACAGTAGAATTTGCCCTGTCCAATTATTTTTGGGTTTCCGGCAATCAGTAGTGGGCATTATAGCTGTTCTTGCTTCTAATTTGTTTGCAGCGCTATAGTTCTGCAGCTTAGATATATGTCCTGAATTCAGATCTATTTGTGCGAAAAAATGATTACTTCAATTGCTCTGCATTAGTATTTGATCTGCTTATTAAAAAATTGCTGTAGTTGCTACAAAGTAATGGTCATTTGTTATAGTGGGGGCCGGCCGCCTTACATTTCTTTGAAACTCATGTATGTTTCATCTAAATGAAGTATGTGGGATGATGAATGCAGGTTGTGCAGCTATTCTCCTGCGTGGATAAGATAACGTACATTGAATGGGCGCTTGATTCTGAATACATACTATGTGGTCTCCACAAGAAGCCGATTATACAAGCTTGGTCATTGAAGCAACCGGAGTGGACGTGTAAAATAGATGAAGGACCTGCTGGTATTTCTTATGCAAGGTGGAGTCCAGATAGTCGTCACATACTCACTACATCAGATTTTCAACTCCGGTTAACTGTTTGGTCGCTGCTAAACACTGCTTGCATACATGTGCAATGGCCAAAACATGGTTCCAAGGGGGTCTCCTTCACCAAAGATGGAAAATTTGCTGCTATTTGTACCAGACGTGATTGCAAGGATTATGTCAATCTACTTTCGTGCTATTCTTGGGAAATAATAAGTGTTTTTGCAGTTGACACATTGGATTTGGCTGATATTCAGTGGTCACCTGATGATAGTGCTATAGTTATATGGGATTCTGCTTTGGAGTACAAGGTACTTCCCTTCATTCTTATCCATTTGTTATGATTGAAAGTGTTAGAGAATTTCCACGTGTGCACTTACTGGTTATGAGTAATTTCCCTGCTACAGTATTATTTAGACAGTGATTATGCATTTAGATTCAAATAGAAGGCTAGGAATCTTGTACTATTTTAGAGGGAAGCTTGTGTAGGCATTTACTAGCTTGGAACCTGAATTGTGTAGTTCTTATTAAGTAAATTTGATAAAGCAAACCAATACTATGCATGCCATTCTTGAAATTTAATTGTTTTACAAATATCTCAGTATTTGTTTGATCAAAGATACTGTGACTATCATACCTATTCAGCCAAGTAGTAGGTTGGGTAAAAAGATTTGCTTATGTTTGTTGGGAAATGAGCTCTAAGCTCTGAAGGAAGTAAGGTCTGTGCACACTTCTTGTCTTCTAGATTGTATCTACAAATATCTCAAAATAATGGTTACCATATTATAATGAAGTCTGCTGGAAATTTTTTAACCCTTTAATGTGATAATTGTATCTGCCTTAATGATGGTAATGCTCTAAGTTGTTATCTGGAACTCTTTAAGATATGTTCATTTTCTTATTTGAAAATGATGACCAACAAGAAGCACACACAAAATTATATTAAGAAGTACTAGCACTGCACCCTCTTTCACCTTATATATTTTTTTCATTTTTATTTATCGATTGCTGTCTTTTTCTAAAGACTGTGCTTATATACTGCTCATATTTCTGCTGATTTTTGTAGATTTTAGTATATTCCCCTGATGGACGCTGTCTTTCCAAGTATCAAGCATATGAAAGTGGATTGGGCGTAAAAAGTGTTACTTGGTCGCCCTGTAGCCAGTTTCTAGCTATAGGAAGTTATGACCAGATGTTGCGGGTTTTAAACCACTTGACATGGAAGGTATTTGCAGAATTTATGCACCCATCAACCGTACGCACACCTTGTAGTGCAGTTGTTTTCAAGGTGACTCCGCAAACATTTGCTGGTATAGTTGATGTCTTATGTATTTTTCTAAAACATTTTTTCATTCTTTTTGAATTTTAGGAGGTGGATGAGCCTTTACAACTGGATATGTCAGAATTAACACTAGACGATGGTTTTGTGACTCATGATACTGGTAAATTTTTTCCTTTTTGGGGGGGGTTGGTGCTGATATCCCTTGATTTTTTGTGGAGGAAAGTTGCTATTTTCTTCTGGTAAAACGGTCAAATCAAGACATAATCTGCTTAACTATTATCTCCCTGTGAAATTGCTCCATCCTGTCTATATTTGTTTTGTTCTCTCAATGGCTTTACAGAATAACATCTTTTTGTACTATTACAGTGAATAAGGAATTTATGCCATTAAATTATGGAAATTAAAATAAATCTTTGCATATATAGCTTTGTAACTAAGTGTTTGGGAGAATGGTAGGTCCTTGCTGTTACCAAGGACTTACATTTAAATGGTTTGCCATGGGATGCTGGTATTTCATGTGTAAATTGAAGTGTTATTAATGATTTGGTCTTATGTTTTATGCTGTAGCATTGCAATTGCTTATCTAGTGCTCCTTGCAGATGATGCTCCAGAAAGTCGCATTCAAGTTAGGTATGATGTAATGGAATTGCCAATTACTCTACCTTGTCAGAAGCCTCCTGCAGATAAACCAAATCCCAAGCAAGGAATTGGTATGGTAGAACCTGGAATACTTTTTATGTTTCATAAGTTTCCTCACACACTGTATCAGCAGGAATACTGTATTCCTCTCGATGAATTTGACATAAAATTTTCGGCATGCTAGGGAAAATAAGTTGACAATGATCTTATTTTTGGGCGAAATCATAATCTCATTTCCTATGTTCTTCACTTCAAGGGATTGAAAACACATCCTATTTATTCTTAATTTATAAATGAATGAAATCCTGGATATTTTCAAGATGAAGGTGTCACTCTCCCCAACCCCCAGGGAGCTTGTGTCATAACCTTTCTAAAGTTCTACTCCGAATTTGCTGATATAACATGGATTTGTCCTATTTACAGTTATTTTAAGAAGCTTTTTAGGCCTCCTTTTTGTCATCTATGGAAAACTTTTGCAGGTCTCATGTCTTGGAGCAGTGACAGCCTATACATATGTACTCGAAATGACAGCATGCCAACTGTTATTTGGGTATGGGATGTGAACCATCTCCAACTTGCTGCCATCCTAATTCATAAGGATCCCATTCGAGCGGCAACTTGGGATCCTACATGCACACGCTTGGTTTTATGTAGTGGAAGCTCGCACTTGTACATGTGGACGCCTTCTGGAGCTTACTGTGTAAATGTTCCATTACCAGATTTCTCTGTAACTGATTTAAAGTGGAATTTTGATGGAAGCTGTCTTCTAGTAAGGGATAAGGAATCATTCTGCTGTGCTGCTGTGCCCATGTTGCAAGAATCCAGTGATTATAGCTCATCAGATGACTGATGCACATAACTCACAATTCAATCATCAAGCTCAGGACCTAGCATGCTACGACTTATGGGGTTAAAATTTTTCAAAATCCAGTTGTAATCATATGTATTTATGCTTCATCTGTTGAAATCGACTCAAATGAACAAAAAGCTTAAGTTAACTCGTAGTTTTGTGACCATAATGTATAGGGCAACCAAGTTAGTTGAAAGTGAACTGTTTGTTTTTGAAACCAGTTGATGTTTCATTTCTCTATTTCTATGTCAATAGTTAGATAATACATTTCACTTGATCCTAAACAAAGAACAAGCCTTAACATTAACCTGATTTCAGTTTTTACATTCTTTAATCCGAAAAGTACAAGAATCACTCAACTCTCAAACTTGACAACTTGATTTAACATATTGTTCTCTTGCAATGGAGTATTCCTCATATTATGTAATCCACACATTTTTCCAGTTCTATAGGTGAATATATATATATAGATATATATATATACACACACATGAGAGAGAGAGAGAGAGAGAGAGAGAGAGAGAGAGAGAGAATCTATCCATGACTTGAGAAACAGATCTACAAGGTTCTTCAAGTCGGAAACTATTTCCTTGTTCCTTCCACTGCAGATTCTAAAACAATATGGTGATGAACACAACATTTCTTGCTGCTCCCCTCTATGTTGTCCGCCAATGTCCATCATAATTATGAAACAAATACATCTCGTCTCTTCTTTGGATTAGCTGCTGCATCTGGATTACCTTTCTTCATCATGGCAACGAACTCATCGTAGTTGATTCTCCCATCCTGAAGAAAATTCAACTCTCAAATATCTCTGCTGCAGATACACACAGTTTTATTATCACTAGTAATTTTATTTATTTATTTACTTACATTATCTGCATCCACTTCAGAAATAATTTCTTTAATATCCTTTCCATCACTCATACCGAAATCTCTGAGTGCTTGTTCTAGTTCTTCTATTGTAATATACCTGAATGAATCAATGAATATAGGACAATTTTAGTTTGAAGAAAGGGATAATAACTTAACTGTGTAGTAGAAAATGATAATTACCCACCCGCTATTATCTTTATCAAAATATTGGAAGGCAGTATAAAGATGCTCTTCTCGGTCCATTCTATTCATGTGCATTGTTGCCGTAATGAATTCTTCATAGTCTATGGTACCGTTTCCATCAGCATCAGCCTTGAATAATAATAATAATAATAATAATAAATTTTTCCAAAAGATTAATTAGGAATTTTGAAAATAATAATAATAATACAATTGTGTTGTTAAAATTAATTATTATGTGGTGAGTGAGATTTTGCTTCTTCTTACAGCTTCCATCAATTGTTTAACTTCATATTCTGATAGTTTAGTCCCTTGTTTAGCCAATCCATGCTTAAGTTCCTCAAGTGTTATTGTACCACTGTTATCAGTATCCATGCCTTTGAACATTTGCTTTAGTCCCATTATTTCTTCCTCTGATAGGCAACCTGCAATAACCTGTTTAACCCAGAAAGGAAAGGGCAACAAAAAAAATCACATTTATTAAACATTGGTAGTTAATTAAAGATTTTGAAATCCTTTCTTTGGACAAGTTCTTAATTACCCGAAGAGCAACTTTTTTGAATTTGTTCATAGCTCTGAACTGTTTGAGCCTGTCAAGAACAGCATTGTCAAGAGGCGTATCAGGAGCTTCTCCATCCTCCTTAATCCATGGATGATCTACATACAAACCACCAATATAATAATATTGCATAATTAACATCAGAAAATGTTATTATTATTAAAGAAAACACAGAGAGAGAGAGAGAGAGAGAGAGAGAGAGAGAGAGAGAGAGAGAGAGAGAGAGAGAGAGAGAGAGAGAGAGAGAGAGAACACATACTTAGGACTTGAACTGCAGAGAGTCTTTGCTTGGGATCTGAGGTTAACATTTTCCTAACGAGGTCCTTTGCTCCGGTAGAGATAGAAGGCCATGGATCACTTGTAAAATCAATGTGTCCACGTAATATTGCATTGAATATCCCATTTTCAGATTCTGAAACACACACAACAGGATTAAATTTAATTTCTTATATAATTAATTAATTAATTATATACCCCACCAAAAAAAAAAAGAAAAAGAAAATTACCAGCCCAGAAAGGAGGAACTCCACAAAGAAGAATGTATAACATGACACCAACACTCCAGATATCAACTTCAGGTCCATATCTTCTCTTGAGCACTTCAGGTGCTATGTAATATGCACTACCCACTATGTCTTTAAACATATCTCCTGCAATTTTATTTTTACAACCACCCACAAATGCACTGTCATCCTTTATTCTTCTAACGTAAAACTTGTAGAAATAAATAATAAGCAAGAGAGGAGAGAGGGGAAAAAAAAAAAAAAACATACCTTGCTTGTAAAAAACAGATAAACCGAAATCTGTAGCCTTTAAAGGAGCATTTTCATCTTTGTTCAAAAGAAGGAAGTTTTCAGGCTTTAGATCTCTATGAATAACACCCATAGAATGACAAGTATGAACAATTTGAACAATAGTTCTAAGCAAAGAAGCAGCTGCTCTTTCAGTATAATGTCCTTTAGCAATAATCCTATCAAATAATTCTCCTCCGGCACATAATTCCATAACCAAATGTACCGAATGTTTATCTTCGTATGCTCCCTTTAATTCAACAATATTAGGTTGTCCAGTCAAATGATGCATTATTTGTACTTCCCTTCTTACATCCTCAATATCTTCTTTATTTACTAGCTTCCTCTTAGCTATTGTTTTACATGCAAATTGTTCTCCCGTTTGTTTATTTGTACATAAATGTGTTACCCCAAATTGCCCTCTTCCTAATTCTTTACCGATTGTATATGTTGTACGTACATCTTCCATGGGACGCCCTAAAACTGGTCCAACTGCACCTCCTGCTTTTGTATTACCCGCCTTTGATGATGAATGATTTGGAGATGCCCCAGACCCAGCTGCCTTTGTTGAATCATGAATAGTAGGCCCATTTTCGGCATTTTTAGAATCGGATTCTCCGGTTCCACCACCACCACCACCGGCAACCTCTTCTGGATTATCTGCAGCATTGCCTCGGGAGCAGCAATTCCCCATTGAAACGAGGACAATAGGGGATTTTTAATTAATTAAAAACCTCAAGAGAATGTAATAGTAATTTAATTTAATAATAGTAATTTAAAGGGAGGGAATAAATATTATATTATTATTATTATCATTACAAATTAAAGAGAGAGACAAAGAAGAAGGAATTAAGGAACCGGAGGAGGCCGGGGGGAGAGCTGAGGAAGAAGATGAAAAGATGATGGTTCAAATCAAATTAAGAGAGAGAGAGAGTGAGAGAATCATATTGTGGGCTTCAGTGAGAGAGAAAATGAATGAATGATGATCATTTACAGAATACAAAGGATTAATGATGGTGAGAATTTTTAGGACAAATTAAGTCAGAGATTTTTCTATATTATTACCATTAATTTGTTTGTTGTCAAATGATGGTTTGAATGAGTCTTTGTTTTGAGGTAAGGATTTTTTTTTGTTAACAAGGGTTGGGTTTGGAGAGTTTTTCGGCTGGAAAAAAATGAAAGGGCCGTATATATGGCTTTCTATTTTGTCATTTTGAAATCAAAAATATAAAAGAACAATTATATAATATACTCACAGGTTAGGATGCATATGTATTAACTTGGGATTATTACATTCAATGGTTTAGATCACATCGCATCACAAAATGAAAGAAAAAAAAAGAAAACAAAATTTAAATTAAAAAAAAAAAGAAAAAGAAAGTTTGCATGAAGATGAAGACAATAAAGTTATTAATCACCCCAAAAAAATATATTTTTTGAGAAGAAAGAAACAAACTTGCATTAAGACAACATGGGTCTTGATCGAAAGTATAAAATTAGGAACTTGTCTAAATCATTAAATTTCGTATAGTCCAAATAAAAAATAATCCAAATAAGAAGTATAGGTTACCAATCTATCAATTACTCTAATATGATCCCTTTTAATAGTGATTGTAACGATTTATTCCATTTATTACATCCTAAAGTACATTTTCTACTACACCTTTTATAATAATTTTGAGTATTCTACGAGTAATATGCCTCTATAAATAAAATTCGATAACATCTCATACATTATATTTAGTGACGAAGTCAGAATTCTAAAAACAGTGATATATTACCACATTTCTACATTCAGTACTCTCATTTTTATTACATTCAATGACGGAATCAGGACCTTAAAAGACAGTTGATTCCCACCCTTCTACACTAGGCACTCCCACTTTTCTATGTTAAGCTTGCAATTAGGAAATAGTAGCTTGTGTTGAGAATCTCACATCAGCTAATTAAAAAAAAAAAAACTATTCCTAATAAAGACTTGATAATCTTCTCCTCTTGAAGTACCTCTTGGGGTGAGTTAGGCTCAAGCCCAAATTCTAACATGGTATCAGAGCCAGTTGTTGGGCCACCTGCACAGATATTCAATCTTGCAGAATGCCACCCTCTCCCAAATGAGGGGGTGTGTTGAGAATCCCTCCCATCTTAGGCTAAGTTTTAAATTTGCCCTCAAATAAAAAAGGTAAAAAGTCCTAGTGTCTAATTAACGGTCAAATAAGTCAAAATATATAATTGAAATTTCACTTATAAAATTTTTCTTTTAATCTTTTAGAATCCAACAAAATTCAATTAGCTCTCTATTTTTAATTATTTATTCTTTCAAAGATCTAATGTTAATTTATAAAAATCCCAATTTTATTTTTATCTTCTTCTTGAACATCCTCCACACCATCCACATAATACCATCACCACTATTGCTCCACCGCCACTGCTGGATTGACGCCGTTGCCGCTGAACTTCTCCTCCTCCTCCTCCTCCTTCTTCTTCTGGTTCTGCTTCTGCTACTGGAATCAATAGCAGAAGAGGAAGAAGGGAGGGGGAAGAAGAAGAAGGAGAAGGAGGAGATGTTCAACTGCGGTGGTGTCAATTCGTCTGTGGCAGAGGCTCTGGGGCAATAGTGGTTATGGTAATGGAAGGCGTTGAAGAGATCAAAGAAGAAGATAAAATATAGATTATGATTTTCATAAATTATCATTAAATCCTTGAAAGAGTTAACAATTAAAAATAGGGATCTAATTAAATTTTATTTGTTAGATTTTAAAAGATTAAAAGAAAAATTTTATAAATGAAATTCCAATTATGCTCTTTGACTTATTTGACTGTGGATCAGTTTTAATGTATTTTTATAGTTCAAGTTCCAAAACCAAAATTTGAGAAAGTTCAAGAGGCACTAGGACTTTTTACCCAATAAAAAATATAGGTTTTTTTTCTTTTTTTGGGCCCAGATATAAATAATGAGTACTAAAAAGACCCAAAAAATTTTTTAATCTGACTTTGGCCATAATGCATAGCCACTGTGCGTTATCCCAGATGATAACGCACAATGGTTGTGCTTTATCCCTAATCACGCGACTTAAGTCCGTTCAGCCGCGCTAATTGCTTGAAAAAGTGACGTGGATCCTATATGGCGCTGATGTGGTGATAATGCACAATGACTGTGCGTTATCAAGTTTAATAACGCACAGCCATTATGCGTTATTGAGCTTGATAACGCACATTGTGCGTTATAAAGTTTGATAACGCACAGTCACTGTGCATTATCACGTTATAAAGAAACCCTACTCCATCGGTTGCCGCCCCTTCCCTCTTCCCTTGTATTTTCAGCAGCCCCTTCCTTTTTTCCTTTTTTTTCAGTTTCAGCCGCCCCCTTCCCTCTTCACTTTTATTTTCAGCATTTTCATCAGCCTCTTCTCTCTCTTTCCTCCCTCATTCTTCTTCCTTTTTTCAGCCTTCTCAATCTGAAATTTTTTTCAGCCTCCTCCGCCACCGCTTGGTAAGTTATTTTCCTCTTCCTTTTATTATATATTTTGACTTCTCTTCTTCTAATACTTGTATATTTTATTTCGAAGTTTACAGTTAAAAATTAGTTAATATTTGAAGTTGAAGTTTGAATCTGCGAGACTTTCTTTGGAGTACGAAGGTTATTAAAGATTTGGGTGGAAAACGGTAGACTAGAGCTGCATTTTAAACTTTCGGTGAGTTTTCATTTAAAATTTTTTTGGTATATTATTTATTAAGTTTAATTATTGGGTGTTTGGGTTTGTTATTTGTTGTTTATTAATCATTTTTATGAATTTTATTTGTTAATTTGAATTAATTTATTTTTTGTGAAATTGGGTTTTGGATTTATGTATAAAATTGTTGTTATTAATAAATTTGTATAAATTTGATAATTTTATGCATATAATTGTTTTTTGCATTTAAAAAGTGATATTAGGGTGATGTATTATTTTCATGAATTTATTTATTTGGATAATTAGGGTTGAATTTTTTACTTTAGTTTATGATTATTTGAAAATTTTTTTAACTACTTAGATAATTATTTTGTACATTCCGTGTAAATTTTTCAGTAGAAATTTGGGAACCTGTAATTCGGTATTTTTATCATATATATTTTTTGTAAATAGTATAACAGGTACTTGGAAATTTATAGTTTAGTAATTAATACTTTTATTTAAACTGTAAAACCGTAATAGTGAATTTATGAAGTGGTAAAATGCTTACCTAATAAAATATACTATAAGTAACTTAAAAAATTTAAAAATTTTAAACTTTAAATAGTAGAAAACGTAAAAATCTATTGTTAAAATCAAAAAATTTACATCAAACAATAAATCTTAAAACTATAAACTTTTTAACAGTAAACCTTAAAAAACCAAAATCGTAAACCCTAAACCCTAAACCTTAAACTTTATAACCGTTAAACGTAATAATAGTTATATCTTAATTTTCTTGATGATTAACTATAAATTATATAACATTAAAAATCCTGAAAACCCTAAAAACACTAAATTTGATATGCTAAAAAACATTCAAACCTAAAACCCTAAAATGCAGTGTACCATAAAGAACACACCTTAAGGAGTTTGGAATTAGAATTTATTTAAAAAATTTTTAATTTTAACATATAGATATTGACAGTATCTGAAACTATAATTAATGTAGATGGAAGAAGTGCCAACACACGTGCATCCAGGGCCCATTGTCCCGGATGTCTTATCGAGACAGCACGAGCATAAATCCAGTTTGATTTGAAGTGGGGATCACGAGACGTGTTATACTGATCTTCAGTGTAGGCATTTTGAGCGAAACCTATTCCAGTGCTACAGTACGGCTCCCCGTAGATTGGTGGAGATTATTGACAGAACTGGGTTGGGGGAGTCTTTAGATGTGGTTATATTGGGTTGGACTACGCACTTATTACATCATTGATAGAGCGGGGGAGACCGGAGACTCACACATTTTACCTAATGTGTGGTGAAGTGTCAAAAACACTGCAGGATGTACATGCACTGTGGGGTTTAGGGATAGACAGTATGGTCGTTACCGGCCCTAGCTGGAGTGTAAACCTGAAACAGTACTGGATCGATCTTATCAAGATACTTCTGGGTGTGCGGTTATCTCTCAGTCACTTTTCCGGATACTAGGTGAAGAAGGAACCATTGGAAGCATGGATCCTGAGAACGTTTACCGGGTCAGAGACCGATGATGGTATAATCCTGCAAGCTCGTGGATTTATTTTCTTACTCATTGGCGAACACATGCTTCCCGACTTCTCCGGGAATTTGGTTCTTGTGCGCTACCTCAGTTTATTAGAGGATATTGATGCTATCAGGACATATAGTTGGGTAGCTGCGTTCTTGGGGTTTTGTATAGGCAGTTGTGCACAGCAGCATTAGGGGTGCATAACAGATTTGGGGGGGCCTTAGTCTTAGTACAGATTTGGGCGTGGTCGCGTATACCTATATTGCGGCCTTAGCTGATTACGGAGAATCAGCCCGACCCTCTTACTCCTCTTGGCGCAATGTAACGCCCTATTCCGTAAGCACCTAGCATGACTTTAAAATTACGGATGTAATAAAAATAGAGTTTTGATCTATATTGGTGGAATATAGTGTTTTTGGCACTTAGTAGTATTTTGGAGATTTTTACGAATAGGAATAAAATTTTATTATATTATTGAGGTTTTATTATTAAGGTTTATAAATGCCTTTAAGTGGATTTTTATTTTTAATACCTAGTGTATTTATTTTAGAAATTTAAATACTTGACATTTTCATATAGGGATTTAAAAAAAAAAAAAAACCTTCACAATTAAGAAATTGCGCCACCTACTGCCATCCACCTGCCACCATCCCAAAATTTGCTTTCTTTTCTTTTCTTTGTTTTTCCAGCCATTAACCGCCATAACATTTCCTATATATGTATGCCATGCAAACATTTTTTTTCTTTCTCATCCTTGGCCGCCTATAACATATACATATATATCATTTTCTTTCTTTGAATCAAAAAGGGCAGCCATAATACTAATCTCAAGGTAAGTTTGCATGTCTTTTTTTTTTTCTTTTTTTTTTCCTTTCTTTCTTTTCTTTAGTTAGTTAGGCTATATATATGTATATATATAGTATATGTTTGTTTGTTTTCTTTAATATATAGTGAGATCTATTTCTAGTTAAATTATATATATATATATTTTTAAGCTAGTTATTTATTTTAAGATTTTCATATTTTAAATAGATTTTTAGTATAAAGTATATAGTTAATTATGGTTTCTTGGCAGAGTATATTTTTTTAAGAGTATAGGATTTTTCGATCTTTTTAAAGAATTATATAAGTATATATATCATTATATAGGTATCATTATATAGGTATATATATACATCCTAAAGTTCATTTCGTAAGATTTCGATATTATTTAGGGAATAGGATTATTTGATCTATACCCAGGTATTAAGTATTTTCGTATTATTATTTTGTAGGATCTTAGCACCAGATCTACATCCAGGTGAGTCTATAAACTCCATTTTATTTCAAATATTACAAGACATAAATATTTTTTTTTTAACCTTTACAAAATATTACTATTTTTTTAATGATATTTCTCAGCGTGTTTTTGGAGATGTTCTCCCTAATGTGTTACGTGTTTCCTAGAAAAATGCATAGTAGCGGTGCTCCATATAAGTGTTTCTTTTAAAACAGACTATTACGGTGGTGCATAAGAAGTTTGTTGTACGCAGGTTTTTCGAAAATATTTATATATTGAAAACTGTTCTAGCTTGAAAAGTTACTATTTTGATATGCATGAATATAGATCTGGCATTGGCATAATTGTGAAATTGCATAAGCATGTGATGACTGGCGGATGAGGATTTTTTTTTTGTGCTCTGAAATGTTTATGACTTGAATATGTTATTATGGCCGGGCAAATGGCCCTTTGATTTGTAAATACATATGAAAACCTCATTCCGACCAGGGTTAAAGTTTGTTGAAAATCAAGTGAACGGACGTGTTAGCGGATTGCACTGTACGTGGCTAGTCCCCGTATTAGGGCCTCTTCCGATGACGTGGACGGATTTTTGACTCTGAGGGTGGATCCACTTTAAGATGGGCGTAGACCGTAGAGGGTGTGGCCCAATCAGTCTACGTGGACCCTGCATCATGCTCTGCGGTGGGGTTCGACCGCTTAGTGGAGAGTCAGGAGGGGCTCGACACCGAGGTTGGTCCCAGGGCAGACCTAGTAGGTGCCTCAGGAGCCTGTCCTGTTTTGACCAGTGATATGGGAGTGCGGTTGTTTGTAATCAAGCACTCGTATGTTGTTTGGCGGGTATTAACTACGAGATGCCGCAACTTGGTTCCGATGGCCTCGTTTTGGGGATCCGGACTTTGTCTGTGGAGCCCCACTGTTGCATTATATGTTCTTTTAAATTTGGGGTGTAGATGATGCGCTGATGTGTCTTGATTCGCTCAGACTTTCCAGCTGCACTCGAAACCCTCACATAGGTTCAAGCATCAGTTTTGTTCAAATAGCAAAAGAAATACTTTTCTTATAACATTGCATGAACTGTTTTGTGAAATGGCATCGTCATGGTTTTAAAGAAATCACTACCGCACACACACACGTGGACTCACTGAGCGTTCACGCTCACATTTTTCCATATCATGTTTTCTTCTCAGATTATCTTGGAACGGTCAGGGGCCCCGCGAGCCACTGAAGTTTTAGGCCAGGAGTTTTTGGATCAAATCTCCCCAGAAGGGCATATATTTATGTTTATCTTTTTAGACTCGAATCGTCTGTAGAGTTTCTTTTTGTGTTTTTATGTAAGTTGTTGATGTAAGATTACTTTTGTGTTTATTATAAAACGAAAATGAGAAGTTTTTTTTTTTTTTATCCTGTGTTTTGAGCACACCAGTAGTATCTAATTTACTTAAGTATTCTGCGTACTTTGTGTATACCTGTTAGTGTTGTTCTAGGGTTTTGTTTTATTGTGGAGCGTATAATTTAGTGCCGAGAGGCACGCAGATGCCCTACTCAGCCGCAGTTGACCTAGTGGCAGGGTTGGGGGCATCACAGGTGGTATCAGAGCATCTAGGTTCGATACTAGGTTTGAAACGTTGGATTTTAGACAAACTATAAGAGTCAACGGTTTAAACTTTAAAGTTAACCATATGATTTATTGGGTAGTACTGACCCTAAGATTTTGTTTTGTAGGTACTAGATGGCACATCCTTCTCATAGATGGACGTACAGGGAGGGCACCCTCGTAGATGAGCCTAGCAGGACTACATCATCATCCTCATCCTCATATTCCCTTAGGGAGATCGTCCCAGAAAGAGAACCAATTCCAGTGATTGACCTTTCCGATGATGAGTCAGTGGAAGGACCAGAGATGGCACCTGTGGCACCGGGAATAGGACCTGGAACATCGATAGAAGAGGACCCTAGTGGGCCCGCGTCAGACTCAGAGATGGTGCCTGAGCCGGATGGAGTGGCACCAGCAGATGCTGAGGGTACGGGCACCTTTACAGCTGGTGGTTCCCCATTGTCAGTGTCACCTATTTGTGGTTATAGCCTGTGGCGTGAGCAACGGGCTGAAGTCGCTAGCCAGCAGGTTGTAGCATTGAGAGAGGAGATCTCCCGAATGGACGCCTTATTTTATGCGGCACGCCAGGCACGGCAACAGGAGACGATGAGGGCCGCCATGTCAGAGAGGGAGTTAGCCCACACGCGGGAGGCTCATGCAGCCCGAGAGAGAGAGAGATTTTGGAGCTGATTAACGAGCGGGATTGGCTTAGGCAGTTTATTGCCCAGTTCCTTGGAACTATTAAAGATTCAGTGGATAGAGCACGTGATGAGCTGGAGTCCTGTCCTGGATGTTCTGGTAGCCAGTGTCCTTAGGAGGAGTAGGTGTTGGATAGAGTACAGGTAGGTGTGCATATTTGGTCACTTGGATAGGTACGAGTAGTATTTTTGTTGGCACTTGATGCAGTAGGCTTAGGATCGTAGGTATGAGGTCTTTGGGTTTTGGATATGCATAGCAACCCGGCCATATATTTTTTTGGTGGTAGGACCAGGATGATCTGATTGTATCTTGACATTACTTGTACCAAAAATCCTTATTTTGAGTTATATATGTCTGTATGTATGCATTGATGTTTGTGCCTGGGATGAATTCATGTTTACTTGTCGTAAAGTATCTATAACCGTAGATGTTTATTAGTATTGGAACTTTTTAGTTTTTAGAAACATGTCAGGTTCACAATCTCCCAACCGTGCGGACGAGGCTATGTCAGAAAGTTCTCAAAATAGACAGTCTGTACCTCTAAGGGAGGCCACACCTCATCCAGAACAAGCCACACACAAGGTAATCGAGAATTTTATGATCAAGATGACAGAATTGTTAGAAACTTCAATAGCCACACGAAGAAACAAACGAGTACCAGCCACTGGAGTAGATGAAGCACTAGAACGATTTCTTAAGTTTCGACCCACGGAGTTCTATGGAGACGTTGAGCAAGAAATTAAAGCTGAACTGTTCCTTGAGCAGTTGAATGATATCTATGATACCCTTAAGTATGAGGATGCCCTGAGGGTAACGTTTGCAACTTTTAGACTTTGAGAAATGGCAAAGGATTGGTGGCTTAGCGCTTCCGAAGCGCGGACACTTAAGAACCAACCATGGACCTGGAATGATTTTCAAGAAGAATTCAAAAAGGAGTACATACCTCTTTGGGTTCGTGAGCAACGAGAAGATGAGTTTCAGCAATTGAGACAGGATAACCTGACAGTTGCCTAGTATACGGCAAAGTTCAATAGGTTGGCTAAGTATTGCTTAAGGTTGATAGACACTGATGAAAATAAGACGCGACAATTTGTGAAAGGATTAAGGGTTGAGTTGCAACGAGCATTAGCTCCCTTGCCACCGATGGGATTTGCGGCCGCAGTTGAAGCCTCCACGCGAACGGAGATGGCTGATCAAGCGGTTATACAGAGAAAAACAGCCATTGGTTCAGCGACGACTCCATATAAACATCCTGGACAAGGACCATGGAAACCTAGAGATTTCAAGAGATCTCGTAGTGAACAAAGGACTGGAAATGAAGGCCGACCAACCCTAACCCCTAGAGGAGCCCACAGAATATGTACATACTGTGGACGAAGTGGGCATGTGGCTGAAATGTGTTATCGGAAGTTAAGATTATGTTTTAAGTGTGGGAAACTAGGACATACCAAGGACCAGTGCCCTGAGATGCAACAAATACATCCGGAGATATCCAGAAAAGCAGGCCGACCCCCGGTCATGAAAGGAACAACAGAAGGAAGGAATAATAACCCACAAGTAAAAGCTAAAGTTTATGCACTGGATGGATTGCCCATAGATACTGAAGCAAAAGTAGTTGAAGGTATGATAAAAATCTTTTCTCAACCAGCAAGAGTACTCATTGACCCTGGAGCTACGCATTCTTTTGTGAGTTTGCATTTCATAAAACATATTCCTATACCTCCTGTTAACATGCATTACCAGTTGATGGTTAGCACTCCTATGGGTGTGAATAAGATAACTGAGGTAAAGTACCCTGATTGTGACATATGTGTCGAGAATGTGGTTTTATCCAGAGATTTAATTGCCTTACAATTGGAGGGATATGACGTAATACTTGGGATGGACTGGTTGTCTAAACATTATGCCCAAGTAGATTGTCGACGGAAGTTGGTTAAGTTTAGCCGACCGAGTATGCCAATCCTGGTGTTCCAAGGGAAGCGAACGAAACGGGAGAATCTCTTTTTGTCTGGCATGAAAGCCAGAAAGTTGCTATGGAAAGGATGTCAAGGGTACTTAGCATATTTACTCAACAAACCTAAGGAGGAGGTAAAATTAGACACAGTACCTGTAGTGAGGGAGTTTGTGGATGTTTTCCCTGAGGAGTTGACGACACTACCCCCAGATCGAGAAGTGGAGTTCGGCATAGAATTGGTACCTGATGCTAAACCAATATCTCGAACTCCATATCGGATGGCACAGGAGGAACTAAAAGAGTTGAAAAAGCAACTACAAGAACTGTTGCAACAAGGATATATTCGTCCAAGTACATCTCCTTGGGGTGCGCCAGTTTTGTTTGTAAAGAAGAAGGATGGAACCCTAAGGATGTGTATAGATTACAGAGGATTGAATAATGTGACAGTCAAGAACAAATACCCATTACCCCTCATTGATGAGTTATTTGACCAACTCCGAGGAGCAGGATGTTTTTCCAAATTGGACTTGAGACAGGGATATTATCAAGTCAGGATAAGAGAAAAGGATATTCCAATGACGGCATTCAACACACGATACGGGCATTACGAGTTTGTGGTTATGTTGTTTGGATTAACTAATGCACCTGCGACATTTATGGACTTGATGCATAGAGTCTTTAATCCTTACTTGGATAAGTTTGTAGTGATTTTTATTGATGATATTCTTGTTTATTCACCCAACCCTGAAGCTCATGAACAACATCTTCGAAAAGTGTTGCAAACCCTACGGGAGCATAAGTTATATGCTAAGTTTAGCAAATGTGAGTTCTGGATGAGTCAAGTTACTTTCCTAGGACATGTTATCACCCAGGAAGGAATCTCGATGGATCCAGCGAAAGTAGAGCAGTGACCTATTGGATACAACCCAAAACACCAACTGAAGTACGTAGTTTCTTGGGTATAGCGGGATACTATCGGAGATTCATAAAAGACTTTTCAAGGATTGCTGGACCTCTAACCCAATTAACCAGAAAAGCAACCAAGTTTGAGTGGACAGAAAAGTGTGAGAGGAGTTTTCAAGAATTGAAGAACCGACTGACGTCGGCACCAGTGTTAACATTACCCCATCCGAACAAGGAGTTTTCATTGTATACAGATGCTTCAGGAGAAGGTCTAGGAGCTGTATTGATGCAAGACAGGAAGGTTGTCGAATATATTTCAAGAAAGTTGAAGGATCATGAACGGAATTATCCGACACATGATTTGGAATTAGCAACCATCGTGTTTGCACTTAAGAAGTGGCGACACTACTTGTATAGGGCTAAGTATGAGATATTTACTGATCATAAGAGTTTAAAGTATCTGTTTTCTCAGAAGGACTTGAACATGAGACAACATCGATGGATGGAACTGCTGGAAGAATATCGATGCCCGATTAACTATCATCCAGGAAAGGCAAATGTGGTGGCGGATGCATTGAGTAGAAAAGCAAAGATATCAAGTTTTAGCTTAACATCCACCCTACAACAAGATATTAGAAGTGCCCAAAAGAGTAATAAGGAGTTCCAAGAGTTCAAAAACCGTATGGAAGCTAAGAGATTGGAAGATTTTCGAACATTAAAAGCTGATGGAAGCCTGTACTTTCGGAATCGGTTATTTGTACCCAATGATACTGAACTTAAGCACAAAATTTTAGAGGAAGCCCACAGAAGTAAGTATTTAATGCATCCTGGAGAGAATAAGATGTATAAAGACTTAAAGCAAAAGTTTCGGTGGAACGGAATGAAGAGAGAAAGTGCGGAGTATGTAGCGGCCTGTCTTACATGTCAAAGGGTCAAGGCGGAACATCAAAAGTCAGCGGGACTACTACAACCGCTACCTGTTCCCGAATGGAAATGGGATCATGTGACAATGGACTTTGTCACAGGATTGCCCCGGACCAAGAGTTATAAGGATGCTATCTGGGTAATCGTTGATCGTTTAACAAAAGTGGCTCATTTTATTGCCATTAATATGTCACACCCTTTGGACAAGTTAACACGGATTTATGTAGATGAGATTGTCCGACTTCATAGAGTACCCGTTGATATTGTATCCGATAGAGACCCAAGGTTTACCTCAAGGTTTTGGCCTAAGTTCCAGGCAGCTATGGGGACCAATCTAAGTTATAGCACCACAGCACATCCCCAAATGATGGACAGTCTGAAAGAACAATTCAAACCCTAGAGGATATGTTAAGAGCTTGCACCTTAGACTTTGGAAATAAGTGGGTTGACAATCTTGCTTGTGCTGAGTTTGCTTATAATAATAGCTACCACTCATAGGAATGGCACCATTTGAAGCATTGTATGGTAGGAGATGCAGAACACCTTTGTACTGGGATGAAGTCGGAGTTCGATCCCATTGGAGGCAAAGAAACTTGATGCCAAAATTGGAGGAGATGCAGAAACAAGTTAAGATAATTCAAGACCGGCTTCGGACAGCTAAAAGTAGACAGAAGAGCTATGCCGACAATCGAATAAGGGATCCGGAGTTTAGTGTGGGAGATCGAGTTTTCTTAAAACTTACACCGCATCGCGGGAAGCTGCGATATCCGAGGAGAGAAAAGTTAAGCCCCCGATATATCGGACCGTTTGAAATTATTGACAGGATTAGTAAAGTAGCATACCGACTCGCCTTACCAAATCAACTGATAGGTATACATGATGTGTTCCATTTATCACAATTAAAGAAGTATCACCCTGCACCTGATCATGTTCTCAATGATGACCAATTGGAATTACAAGCTGATCTGTCATATGAAGAAAAAACCAACTGAGATTATAGAACGAAGCGTAAAAGAGTTACGCGAGAGACAGATTCTAATGTGTAAAGTGGTAAGGAGACATCATGGGATCGAAGAGGCAACCTGGGAAACTGAGGAGTACTAGAAGAAAAAGTATCCAGAGCTTATAGGTACGTAACTACTCAATTTCGAGGACGAAATTTCTTTTAAGGAGGATAGAATGTAACGCCCTATTCCGTAAGCACCTAGCATGAATTTAAAATCACGGATGTAATAAAAAAATAGAGTTTTGATCTATATTGGTGGGATATAGTGTTTTTGGCACTTAGTAGTATTTTGGGGATATTTAGGAATAGGAATTAAATTTTATTATATTATTGAGGTTTTATTATTAAGGTTTATAAATGCCTTTAAGTGGATTTTTATTTTTAATACCTAGTGTATTTATTTCATCACAAACCTCCCCTATTTCTTTTCTATTGCAATTTCTGGATTATTATATGATTTTAGAAATTTAAATACTTGACATTTTCATATAAGGATTTCAAAAAAAAAAAAAAAACTTCACGATTAAGAAATTGTGCCACCTACTGCCATCCACCTGCCACCATCCCAAAATTTTCTTTCTTTTCTTTTCTTTGTTTTTCCAGCCATTAACCGCCATAACATTTCCTATATATATATATATATATGCCATGCAAACATTTTTTTTCTTTCTCATCCTTGGCCGCCTATAACATATGCATATATATCATTTTCTTTCTTTGAATCAAAAAGGGCAGCCATAATACTAATCTCAAGGTAAGTTTGCATGTCTTTTTTTTTTTTTTTTTTCCTTTCTTTCTTTTCTTTAGTTAGTTAGGTTATATATATATGTATATATATAGTATATGTTTGTTTGTTTTCTTTAATATATAGTGAGATTTATTTCTAGTTAGATTATATATATATTTTTTTAAGCTAGTTATTTATTTTAAGATTTCAATATTTTAAATGGATTTTTAGTATAAAGTATATAGTTAATTATGGTTTCTTGGGAGAGTATATTTTTTTTAGAGTATAGGATTTTTCGATCTTTTTAAAGAATTATATAAGTATATATATCATTATATAGGTATCATTATATAGGTATATATATACATCCTAAAGTTCATTTCGTAAGATTTCGATATTATTTAGGGAATAGGATTATTTGATCGATACACAGGTATTAAGTATTTTCGCATTATTATTTTGTAGGATCTTAGCACCAGATCTACATCCAGGTGAGTCCATAAACTCTATTTTATTTCAAATATTACAAGACATATGAATATTTTTTTTTTTAACCTTTACAAAATATTACTATTTTTGGAACGATATTTCTCAGCGTGTTTTTGGAGATGTTCTCCCTAATGTGTTACGTGTTTCCTAGAAAAATGCATAGGAGCGGTGTTCCAAATAGGTGTTTGTTTTAAAACAGACTATTACGGTGGTGCATAAGAAGTTTGTTGTACGCAGGTTTTTCGAAAATATTTACATATTGAAAAATGTTCTAGCTTGAAAAGTTACGTATTTTGATATGCATGAATATAGATCTGGCATTGGCATAATTGTGAAATTCCATAAGCATGTGATGACTGGCGGATGAGGATTTTTTTTTGTGCTCTGAAATGTTTATGACTTGAATCTGTTATTATGGCCGGGCAAATGGCCCTTTGATTTGTAAATACATATGAAAACCTCATTCCGACCAGGGTTAAAGTTTGTTGAAAATCAAGTGAACGGACGCATTAGCGGATTGCACTGTTCGTGGCTAGTCTCCCGTATTAGGGCCTCTTCCGATGACGTGGACGGGTTTTTGACTCTGAGGGTGGATCCACTTTAAGATGGACGTAGACCGCAGAGGGTGTGGCCCAATCAGTCTACGTGGACCCTGCATCATGCTCTGCGGTGGGGTTCGACTACTTAGTGGAGAGTTAGGAGGGGCTCGACACCGAGGTTGGTCCCAGGGCAGACGTGGTAGGTGCCCCTAGAGTCTGTAGCCTGTTTTGACCAGTAATATGAGAGTGCGGTTGTTTGTAATCAAGCGTTCGTATGTTGTTTGGCGGGTATTGACTACGAGATGCCAGAACTTGGTTCCGATGGCCTCGTTTTGGGGATCAGGACTTTGTCTGTGGAGTCCCACTGTTGCATTACATGTTCTTTTAAATTTGGGGTGTAGATGCTGTGCGGATGTGTCTTGATTCGCTCAGACTTCCCAGCTGCGCTCGAAACCCTCATGTAGGTTCAAGCATCAGTTTTGTTCAAATTGCAAAAGAAATACTTTTCTTATAACATTGCATGAACTGTTTTCTGAAATGGCATCGTCATGGTTTTAAAGAAATCACTACCGCGCACACACAGGTGGACTCACTGAGCGTTCGCGCTCACGTTTTTCCATATCATATTTTCTTCTCAGATTAACTTGGAACGGTCAGGGGCCCCGTGAGCCACTGAAGTTTTAGGCCAGGAGTTTTTGGATCAAATCTCCCCAGAAAGGCATATATTTATGTTTTATCTTTTTAGACTCGAATCGTCTGTAGAGTTTCTTTTTATGTTTTTATGTAAGTTGTTGATGTAAGATTGCTTTTGTGTTTATTATAAAACGAAAATGAGAAGTTTTTTTTTTTATCCTGTGTTTTGAGCGCACTAGTAGTATCTAATTTACTTAAGTATTCCGCGTACTTTGTGTATACCTGTTAGTGTTGTTCTAGGGTTTTGTTTTATTGTGAAGCGTATAATTTAGTGCCGAGAGGCACGTAGATGCCCTACTCAGCCGTAGTTGACCTAGTGGCAGGGTTGGGGGCATCACACGCAATATGGTGCACATCATTTGACTGTCATACGCACACTCTGGTGACCTATAGGGACCAGTTAGATTTCATGTCATCTGATTAGGTTCGCTTTACTATAATTTGTATTATTTGTAATTAATTGAGACTTTTTTTATGCAATTAAATTTTTACTGATTTTGGATTTTGATTTGACAGTTTATATGACTCATGTATCTTGACCGCGCTTTGGTTCCATCTGACCTGTAGCGGGCAAAGGTCCCGCTCATCTGTTATGAGATAGTGGAGTACCACTATCCCGGGCGTGTGATGCGCTAGTTTGCACGGGCTCAAATGGTTCCAGAGGCATGTGATACTCGTCTGGACCTGCACCGGATCCAGCTGAGAGGGAATGATCACACATACTGGGGCATACAGCATGCTAGCCATCTCGATGCCTGGTACCAGTGGCGAATTCATATTAGGGATGGTCCTGCTGTAGCTGCTGAGGCGTTGTCATACCCCGGTGATGAGTACATCAGATGGTATAGGGGTATCACATGGGTTTACATTAGCAATCCAATTAACCGTGATGCCCGTTCGCATAGATATCAGCCTGCCAGTGTGGACAGACGGATGATGGTAAGTTTTCCAAATAAATATATATTTTTTAAGGGTTTTCTTATTCATTTCAGTTATGTATGTTGATTTCTAATGTTTTAATTAATTTATTTATTTAATCTTTTAAATTTTTTTTTTGGACTTCTATGTTGCAGGAGGTGGATGATATGGCTTCAGTGGTGATTCAAGAACCACATTCATCTCCTTCACAGATGGTCCTGTTTGCGAAGAAAGTGCAGACGATTATCCGGAGATGTATGATCTCCTTCGGCAGTACTTTGGGATGCACTCCTTCGTAGCACGATATCCAGCAGACGTTCCCTGTGCAGCCATCGCGTCGCCATCCCCTGGAGCACGTACCGGACCGAGGTGCTCATGGAGTTAAGAAGGGTGCTCGGAGACATCCTGGGCATGGAGCAGGAGATGGACGCCCTCCTGTACCTCCTGCTCCAGAAAGGCACAAACATGTCGACCCCGGCCATGTAGAGGTGGAGAGGGGTGAGGGATCTTGAAATGGACATCCGCCTGTTGACCCATTTGACAGCCCGAACTTAGATATGCCTTCTTTTAGTTTGGGTTTGACGCCAGTGGACCAGTCACTTCCTAGTGGATCGGGGACATCGCAGACACCTCTCCCGCCCGGTTTAGGATTTGCCTCATTTCAAGCACCACATTCTACATCCTACGGGTTTTCCAGGTTTCGGGCACCCCTCCTCCGGGAACAGCCGGTTCATCTACACCGCATCAGCCTATATCGCAGGCATTTTCGTCTGATGGAGAGGAGCGGGCGGATGACATGGATGGTTTACAGCATTACGGATTTGGGAATCGTGTCGGTAAAAAGACTACGAGGTTCACGCCATCTGACTGGCCGTAGTTATAATTAGTATTTTCTAGTTTTCATTGTCAATTATATGTAAATAAAATTCTATATAAAGTATTCAGTCATGTTTATACTATTGATTTCTTTGTTTTACGTATCTTAATTATATTATTCTTTTGTTTTAGGTAAAAGCCTAAAATTGAAATTTGTCCAGTTTAAACATAACAATTTTAATTTGGTTTGCTGAAAAAAGTTTGGTTTAATTTAAAAGTGTATTGAAAAAAATAAAAAACAATATTAAAGAAAGGGTAAATGTGTAAGAGAAAAAAGTTTGCTGAAAAAAATAAAAAAACAATATTAAAAAAAAGGGTAAATGTATAAAAGAAAAAAGTTTGCTGAAAAAAAATAAATAAAAAAAGGGTAAATTTGTAAAAGAAAAAAGTGTGCTGAAAAAAAAAATTTAAAAAATGGGTGAAAATGTCGCCGGGAAAAGGTTCGCTGGAAAAAAAAATTTATGTAGATAACGCACGATGGATGTGCGTTATCTTGAGGATAACGCACAACCATAATACGTATATCTTCAAGGATAATGCATGCTTGTTGTGTGTTATCCTTGAAGATTATGCACAACCATTGTGCATTATCTTCTATTGTCACTTCGGCCGCGTACAATAATTCACTCATACCAGCTCATGGAAGGACAATAATTTCATTTCATCCAGCTCATGAAAATACAACAATTTCATGCAACAGAGCTTCTAAGGACAATAATTTCATCCCACCAATACGTTTTCCCTCATCCCATTACAACTTACTCTCTGCCTTCTAAACAATTGAAAGTCTATAAATTCATACATTCATTCATTTTTCTCTACATCTTCAAAACACTTATTCTCTACATCTTTAGTTCCACTCATTCTTTTTTCAATTTTCGAAGTTCCTAATTCTTCATATTTCATCCTCCTTAAACACTCAGTTGAATTATTTCAAAATGGAAGCAATCAATCTTGTTAGAGTAATGCTATTTTGGGATTCTGAAATTGCAAGAGATGCATACGGTCCTTATTTTACTGGAACAATCCGAAAGAGTTGGACATTGCCAATGAACCGAATTATTTCACACGCTGAACTGGTAAAAAAAATATTAAAAAACCGAGATATAGATCCCGATTTCTGGAATGTTCGAATGGCAATGAGGGTGCCTCCATACTACGAAGTGCATCGTATGTTTTACTTTAATTTATATAGCATGAACGACGATGAGGAGATGCGCTATCTATGGACTATTCAACCCAACCTAGCGAAGGAAGGGATTCATATTCTTGTTGAATTCGAGCCTATCCAGCAACAAAATATTCCAAGTACAAATGACAGAAATACAACTTTGCCAGAACATATTACGGCGGTAATACGGATGGTTTCTGATGAACCGTCTATGTTGTACAATACAGTCAATAACGATGACGATGAAGTTGACGGATCGGACGGAGATGATACTGTTTCTTGTCAATCTGAATCGGATGATGACAATGACCCGGAAGAAGGAGAGTTCCAAACTCCTCTGAACCCTGTAAATCCTGTCAACCCGGTCACCAAAAACATAGTGCAACAATGGGGGAGCAGCCAATGGTTCAGCAATGCTAGGTATGACAACACACAATCTGGAGCATTCCTAGATATTGGCTCGGGTTTTCCTATAGATGACCTTGTAGAATCTGGTACCGTCCGATTATTCGATTGGAACAACTCCATGACTGACATACAATTAGGCATGAGATTCGTTGACAAAGTGCATGTAGTAAGTGCGGTTCATAAGTACTCAATGTGGGGCGTGAATATCGAGTTTTAAAAAGTAAGATTGATACATGGACCGCTAGATGTTACCATCACAGTGACGATAATTACTGTTCATGGTACATCCGTATAAAAAGAAAGCCACGCACAATCGGTGGGAAAGAACCAGATTCGTCAAAGAACACACATGCCTTGTACAGATAGAACAAAACAAACACAGAAACTTGTCTTCAAAGTTTATATCAATATCTATATCACACCTAGTTGCCAACGATCCTGAGATACCTGTTTCGAACATCATTCAAAAAGTGCAGATATTGTTTCAAATTGGCTGTACTTACAAGCGGGCATGGTATGTTCGAAAATTTGTCATCGATAAGGTTTTTGGTAGCTGGGATACAACCTTCAGTATCCTACCTAAATACTTACAAGCTGTACAGGATTTAAACCCAAGGAATGTATATAAATTTTTGCATCACAGAACAAGCAGTCCCCTTAATTATGTTTTCAAATTTATTTTCTGGTGTTTCTCGCCATTATAGATGGATTTCCATATTGCCGGCCGGTGATTTTTGTGGATGAAACATACTTAAGGGGATCATACAAGGGCATGCTATTAATTGCAAGTATGTGAGATGCAAATAATCACTTGTTCCCACTTGCTTTTGCAATTGTTGATAAGGAATCCTCCGAGAGTTGGAATTGGTTCCTTAAAAACTTGCGAGAATACATTGTCAAAGATCGCCAGGTATGACTCATTTCTGATCGCCACAAAGGTATTTTCTCTGCTATTCAAAGTCAGCCTTTGTGGCAACCACCATTTGCAGTTCACCAATTTTGCTTACGCCACATTTGAGCAAATTTCAATAAGACTTTTAAAAATACAAACCTAAAAAGCTTGATGTGGCAGGCCGGAATAGAAACAAAACAATAGAAATTTGACCTTGTAATGAAAAATATTCAAGAAAGAAATATTGATGCTTACATTTATTTGATGAAGTTGGACCTAGAGAAATGGACACTGTTGCATGATGGCGGTCACAGACACGGTATCATGACAACCACCATTTCTGAAGCATTTAGCAATGTGTTGATGAAAGCTAGGGTTCTACCTTTAAAAGCGCTGGTTGAACTAATATTCAACAAACTAGTTAAGTACTTTCACCAACACCGTGAAGAGGGGGAAAATTGTGTGCATCCATTTCCAACTCGAATTTTTGACAAGTTCTTGCAGATTGAAATGAAATCAAGACAACACAAAGTTACAACTTACAATCCGCGAGAGGGAATATACATGGTCAGATCTCCAATCCGGGTTTCTCGTACGGGAAACAACGTCTATACTTTGCGGCTAAATAATAAATCATGCAGTGGCGGAAAATGGCAAACATATGCATTGCCTTTTTCTCATGTTCTTGCACTGTGTAGAGAAAATAGGTCAAGAACAGATACTTATGTACCGGAGATATATTCGCGACAAACGTACAGAAGAACTTACCAAGCGAATTTTCATCCGGTCTTGAGTGAGAACTTTTGGAGGGATGTTCCTTTTAATTTAACATTCTATCCTCCAAACATGAAAAAGGAACAGGATAGGAAACAGGGCAAGCAATTTCAGGGGGAAATAGATTATAGAAATCCGGATTCTCCCCCAAGATGTGGCAGATGTCGCATGCCGGGACATAATAGGAAAAATTGTAATAACCCTGGACCGAACAAATTATAAGTTTGACATTTTCTTGAAATAGTTTCTAGTAATGAAATTTTTGTTTCCATTTCTTCTAATTACTACATCATTGCTCTAAATTTTTACAATTTCTTTAGCATTACTTCTTCAAATAACTTGCGATGAAATGGTTAAAATATAAATATATTTTCCAATAAAACGATATAAATATTATAAAATAAGTTAAATATAATAAATACAGTCTTTTTAAAAAAATTATACAATTATAAGTTTTCCCAATACAAATTTTTATTAAAAAATAACAATTCATTAAAAAAAATACTAAAAAAAATTATACAATTATAAGTTTTCCCAAAAGAAAATTTCATTAAAAATAAAAAAAGATTCATTAAAAAAATAAAGAAAAAAATTTTAAAAAAATAAAAAAATTTACGTGGCTGATAACGCACAACAAGTATGTGTTATTGCCTCATCATAACGCACATCCATTGCGCGTTATCAGCCACATAGGCTTATTAGGGGTGGATGCTTAATTAACTGATAATGCATAATGGTTGTAACGCACAACCATTGTGCGTTATGGCCTCTTCGAGGATTTTAAAAAAGAAAACACTTTAGTACACAATAAAAAAACTGGGCCCAACCCAAAAAAAAATCAAAAATATACAAATATGACTCCACCTCCAAAGTGCACACACATAATATCATCAATATTTATTCTTCTGCTAATACTTGGTACCAAAAGGCGAAATCCCTCGCCCACAGGGCTCCATCAGACTGTCCGACGTCCAGGTGGAAGATGTAAATCATGGTAACTCAGCGACGCTGCAGATTGGAGGCCAAGAACCAGTGCACACAAGGAACCACCCACATATTGGAGATGTTAAAATTCTCACATTGCCGCTGCCAGCATTTGAACCTTGGACCTTGGTACCAACTTTGCAGTCCAAAACCAACTGAGCTATGCCCATGTGGGCTTCTTCCGCTAATATTTTGCCACAATTGATGTGCCAACAGAATAGTTTTAACTTTAGCAGTATATCATGCATCTTTCATAAACTGTTCAAGAAAACATTTATCCCTAGACAAGAACTTTTTCTAGCCCTGTCTTCTTGCTCCAAAAACTTTACACCCATCTCATTGTTTGGATGCATACCTAGAAATGCCATCTTTGTTTTTCTTCGAAAAGCGCAAAAATACTATTGTTATATAAATAAGATGAATTATTTATTAATTCGAGATTTTAAGTTATATTACTTACAAATAATGTCAAAAAGTAATGTTAAAATATTTTTAAGTAGATAGTTATATGATGAATCGAGGTTCACAATACAATGAAAACAATTATTACTTAAGATGTAAATAATTTTTTTGTTCTTAGTCGAACCCTAGCAATTATGGATTAATTTATTATCAATATGTAAGTAATAAAGATGTAACTGTGTTTTATATAAAATAAAGGGATATATTTGTAATCCAGACAAACCTCAGAGAGAAAAAATATAATTAATTTAAGAAAACAAAAAAGAAGGTTAAAAGTTTTAACTTCATTGCTTTTTTTTTTTTGGAAACGTAACTTCATTGCTATTTGAGTGTGAGCAAGAAAATAACTTTTTTTCTCCTTTTTGAGACAGTTCTTTTTTTAATCACCATAATTATCTCCTCTTCATTCATTTCGTGCTCTCCAAAACTGGCAAACAAGAGTAGAAAAAGTTGCATCTGACTAGCATTTTAGATTTTATGAAAACAGCTACATGTATTTTAAGGTTTAAACATGTATGTATTTTAAGGTTTAAACATGTATGTATCATCACAGTCACACTATCTCTTTCCCCCTGAAAATAACTTGGAATATTAAAAGATCTGACCCAAAAAACAAAAACAAAAACAAAACTTGAAAACTATAACAAATTACTTTTTGTTTAGACAAACTCAAAACTCTCTCCAGAACCTCCTGACCTTTCCCTAGAAAGGATCCAACTTTCAGAGTATACAAAATTGCGGAAAGGAAGGGAAGACCAAAATGCTCCTCAGTAAGTCGGAATGGATGGATCAGCCCTGAGGGCATATTCGTGAATGCCTCCAGACACATTGAACACTCTCTTAAAACTCTGAATTCAATAATTCATTCATGTCAGTAAAACATTAAAAGATTTTGCAAGACAACATCTTCAAGATATAATTATACCCATATATATAAAAGCAACTATTAGAATAAGACGATCCTGTAGAACAAGTATATTTTTACAGAAATCGCAAACCCCCACAAAAGTACCCTTGATAACATAGCATAAACAAGCACGTAGGAAAGGTCACTATTGCTTACTAAACGAGGTAGATTTTAAACGTAAGACCACCTGTTTTTCTTTTCGTATTTCATCCCTGTAACCCTCTTTTTGATAAGATGATTATCAGCCCAAAAAGTAATGTCTGACTACCTCCGCCATAGAGTAAAATACTTTGATCAACATCAAAACACATGACAGCAATATGCAGGAAATGCTACAAATCATTTTTACCTCTATGTATCAAGTTTCACATGCAGGAAAAACAGTTTTTTGTGATACATTTCAATATCCGTCATGAATGTTCTAAAACTTCACAACCGTACTATAATTATCAAAACCGTACTATAATTTTCCCTCTCTCTCAGGAAGTAAAAAAGGCCAACGAAAGAGTGACAGTGGAGCAATTCAGATAGTTAATTTAAAAAATATGCAATTCGTTGTGAAGAAAGTGAAAGATATTACGATCCAAAGGTCAAAATATTTATGGTTATGACATCAGCAAACATAGAAATCATAAGCACAAACACCAAAAAGTTATGCACCTCAAGTTTTCAGTTGCATTAAAATGGATCGTGTCCCCTTTAGTAGGAGCTATAATACTCAGACCTTGCAGTTTTTTGTTTTTTTTTTTTTTCTATTTCCTTTTTCTTCCTTTTGACCATCTTTCCTTGACTCAACACGTTTTCTGAAGATCTTCACTATCATTATAAATAATATAATCTTCATACAGATTTTCATACATAAATTCTGTTGGAAAGGACATGACTTGAATCAAGTCCAATGCAGTTTTTAAGGTTTTTGGTAAAGCTGGTCAATAACTATCACTTCTCCAACTAACCACAAAATGAAAAGTGATACCTGTATCCGCAACCACTTTGCAACTTTTAAAGAGCGCATCCCATGGTGACACTGCATGACGGACATAGCTGGTTTTAGAAGAGCATGTATAGAGGAAACTACAAAAATGCTATAAATTTTCTTTCACATAAATAAATAAAGACAAAGAAAATCAATGAGCAGGCATTTGTAAATGATAGCATCTTAATAGTAGTATCTACAGTCAATAAGCTGTACAGAATAGAGAGTCGATCAGTTAAACAAATAATGAAGAGGAGAAAAAGTTTGGCTTCCCTCGGGCTGAATTTCCTATCAAATATAACAACACAAATAAAAGATATAATTCTTCTGAGAAATGAGAACAAAACAGCAGACTGATCTGATTTTAAAAAAAAAGACCAAAACAGCTACAAATGATAGATAAAACAAATGATGAATCACAGGCATGGCCTAATAATCGAACAAACCTTGAGAGGGGCGAGATGGAATGTATCAAGACTATTGGACCAAAGAAAGAAGTAGAATCGTACTACGAACCATGCAAATACATAAACATCTGAAAGCATTTAGGAACATTAGGCTTTTTGAAACACAGTTGACTACATAGGCAGAATTCGGGAACATGAAAGATAGCAATGCCACAGGACTTAGATAAGTTTTACTGAAACTAACAAAAACAAATGCAGATAATGAATATATCTCCAAATGTTTTGACTTCTAGACCCTGAAATTGATGCAGGATACATTCAGATGTAAAGGAATTAGGCCATGCTAAAGGGACAGAACTAATATATGGGGGAAAAGAGGGAAAAGGTAGATATAAATACTAAGCATAATATTGTTTGGAGGGGTCACATTGAAGGACAATATTCATAGAATAAACATTAGGTTCTTGAAATTTAGATGTAGGAGCATATGTTTACCAGGACATATGTATCCTTTTCGGGATCAAACTCTCTAGAAACTTTGGGGCCCCAATATGCAAACTGGCTAAGTGGAAGAACCTTAAAGCCTGGTAAAGAAGCTTGGGCACTGTTACAACAAAAAGTGATGCACAATCATCATCTGATACGTTTCAGTTAAAAAAAAAAAAGAAGCAAAAATAGGGGGAAAACATCACCGTCAGGGTGAGGGAGGCAGTGACATCAGTAGAGATTACAGACTCATTGCAATTGGAATTGCAAAATGCTAATAGAAATGCATGCATGCCACTTGTCAATAGAGATCTGTGCTCAAGCAAAAGATTACGTATAAAAGGGGAAAGTATCTTATATGAATGAAGCTATTGAATGTATTAGCCAAAAAGTAATAAAAGTAAAAAATAAAAAGGCTATCGAATGGTGACTGAAAACACTATATAATGCTCCATAATTTGTGATATCGGATGTGGAGATACAAATAAATCTGCATTAGAGAACATCAATATCATGTCTGAATAAGAAAGAGCAGCGGGGAACCTAGAGGATTCCTTTGGACAACAGGTTCTCAAATTGTCATGATTACATACTCTTTAGTTGACCGATTATTCTAAAATTTAACTCCACCATAACATCCTGTATGTAGGAAAGCAACCAAAAACCTTTCAGGTAGATTACAGTGTTATACTGCTTCCGTTCCTGCAACGGACTTGAATATGTATCTACGAATTTATTACTTCTTTCATTTGGTTCAAAACCCCAGTTCTATCATCAGACAAACTGGCATGCAGTTAGA
This sequence comes from Catharanthus roseus, assembly GCA_028651295.1. NCBI lineage: Eukaryota > Viridiplantae > Streptophyta > Magnoliopsida > Gentianales > Apocynaceae > Catharanthus > Catharanthus roseus. Next base: position 1,700,484 of record JAPQWS010000070.1, read on the forward strand.
AACAAAGAAAATGAACTCATTGCACGCTAAGTACACCTCAATAATTTACTTGATTCATGTATGCTTGACCGGTAGGATTATCAAAATTTGATTTATTATAAAAGCAGCAGTTGTGAATAGTATCATACACTTCATCTGCTTCTCGAACATCAATCAACTGAACCTCTTGCAAGAAAGAGGGATCTTGCATCTTAACATGAAGCTCTGTAGGCTGAATATGGCCAAGCATTGATTCTCTACATAATAGACATGTACAGAAAAAGTAAGAAAGAGAATCCACAGAGCTCCGTGAAATTCAGATTGCTCAAACATTGTTTCCTGGGATTACCTCTCGGATATAACTTGCAACAAATGCCACCCAAATTCAGTTTTGCATCTTACAATCTTGTTCAAGGGTGCACTAAATGCCACATCCTCAAATTCTGGCACCTACTAAAATTGATATGAAGATAAATCAATCACATTAACCAAAAGATATTATATAGATTTTTTATATCACAAGAGAGATGGTGAAGTTTTCTGTGTTTAGCAGCATAGACTCTCATAGTCGGGCGAGTTACTACAGCCTGACTGAACACTCTGGACAAACTTGGACAAAGGATGGTTTCATGCTATCATTTGCAATCGGGAAAATATATTAACACTGGCTTGGACAAAATTCATTCCATGATACAACAATTCTAATGATTCTAAATTCTTGCCTGAAGAGTTATTTCTAAGACACAAAGTCTAACAACAAACAAACTTACAATAGCAAATAGGAATCAAAAGATAAAAGAAATAAAAGCATCTATTAAAAGAGAACCATTTCTGGACAAGTAATCCAAAGAGAGATGTGCATAAGAATATTTCATCCATAACTTAAAATCAAAGAACTCTCCTGAGAAAAAGTAAGAATAATAAGTTATGTTGAGCTCCACCTCTTCTCTCAAAATAAAATCAACTTTGCCATAAGAATATTCATTTGGTTTGGTTTTCACCTTGAAAAATATTTTGCTTTGGGAATGAAAACCCTCCATTCAAAATGATCTTTTATTATAAAAAAATATCATCAGCTCAAAAAACATCATATTCCCTGTCTGTGAAACAAAACCATTCTTGGAGAAGCTACCAAGAGAGCTGCTCATAAGAAACATACCATTTGGCCCTTTCTCACCCAACCAAGCATTCCCCCCTCCACATTTGATGGGCAAATTGAATGCTCCTCAGCCAAATCACTTAGATCCTCTCCTGAATATAAAGTAGAATTTCATTAACCAGAAGAATAAAAAGATAAACCTACTTCGTATTATTCTAGTTCCATACCATTTTTCTCATATAAATATCTAAGAAAAGATATGCTGACATAGAATCATCTATTAAGCAGCATAATGTTGGGAAATGAACCTTCTGAGATTCTCTTCTCCAGATCCACCAGAAGCTTATGATCATCTTCCTTCACAAGCAGGTGTTGAACTAATCTTTCTCGTTCACTTTCACCCTCTGCATAGGAAGCTGAAAGAACATGCCTCAACTAGTTACCAAATAAGAAATGTACCATGGATAGTGAATGGGGGAAAGACGCCAGAAAGAGCATAACATATATCCCCCAGTCCACCAAGAAAAAGGAGTACACTCATTGATGTACGAAAATCAAAATATGATATAAGGATGTCAAACCATGGAAAACATGAAAAGGAGAATAGCTACTAAAGTGATCATTTCATTCGCTTCATTGAAAGGTAAAAAAGCCATGGAAAAATACTTGAAGAGTGGCTATGATTCACAGAGAATTTCCAAGTGGCATGCACAGAATCAAGTTGACCTTCAGGTGGCTACTTGCAGCAATAATCCACTGTAATCTCACAGGATATTAGAATTATTGTCCTCTCTGATTATTTGGAGGCAAATTCCCTCAAATATCCCTCAACTATTTACTCAGGTCTCAAAATACCCAAAAATTGTTTTTATTTTTTTTTTTTATGCTCACAAACTAAAGTTCACTTAACCTGGTACAACACCACTAAACAAGGTTGATTCTGGCAATTTCCTCAAAAAAAAAAAAAAGGGTTGATTCTGTCAAAGAAAGCATGTGCGGCTTGCATGCTACCAATTTTAGGACTAAAATTGTTCAAACACATCTATTCTCTCAACCACATAATCAGATATCTAATCTAACTTTATCAAATATATATATATACATACATGCACATATATATATGTATATGTATATATATACCTATATATACACACATATATCACATATATACACATATACATATATATACATATATATAAATATACATATATATATATATATATAAAATCTAAACTCATATACCAAGACAAACTGTTTACCCTTGAAATTTGGAGAGTATGATGTGCTTGAATAATTTTGTACCTGAAATTGGTGACATACAAGTTGCATTTACTCTCCTCTTCTCCACAAAACTCAAGCTTATATAGTGGTGACATACTAGTTTAAGGGACGCGGCTTTAGTTTGCAGGTATAAAAATTTTAAAAATCACATTTTTAATATTTTGAAACTTAAGTAAATAGTTGAGGGATATTCTAAGAGAAGAGGAATTGGCTATTTATAGCCTTAAACTAGTTTTACTTTTCTTCTTATATCCAAGAAATCTTATTTTTCTATTTCTAGGCATGAACTATTTTAAACAAAGCAAGTATAAAAGTTTAATGATTTCACAGTAGAACCCAATGCATTTTTTTGCACATCTCTTGTAACCTAGCTTGAAGGTTTAATTATTTTTACCATTCAATTGGCTGCACGTGTAATCCATATGCCTCAAATGTTTCGAATTTCACAGTGAAATAATTAACTTGTTATACATCTAATGTCAGAAATGACCAAAATAGGTCATGTCTATGATAAAACGAAAGTTCTTGACTATTATACAGAAAAGTAAAGATAGTTTAAATCTATAAATTGCAAATTTCTCTTTGTGGGAATTTCCCTTCTTTGGAACCAGAAGGACCATTGAAAATAGAAACCCAAAGGACAAACAAAACTAGCGAATCGCATGCCTAAAGCAACTCTAGAAATGATTTCCCATTTCGGAGAAAAGATGTGCCACATCTGGTAATGACGCATTTCTCCATAAGAATTGAGCTTTATATTTCAGAGTTAAATGAGCATAGGCATGAAACAAAATAGCTAATTCCTGAACCTTTGTGACCCATTATTGCACATACACAAATAAGAAAAGTCGAACGAATTTCATAAAATTGAACTATTAGAAACTGTTTCAAGGAACAACTTTTAAGCCGAATCCCTTGCGAGACTAACTTCAAGCTTTTCAATCATAAATAGCGAAAACTGACAAAATTTAGTATAATAAAGATCAAAACCCTGAAAATCAAACCATCATTTGCTGTAGCAGAGAATCAATGACGAAAAGGGAAAAGGTAATTTACACAGTGACAAACCTGTGATGTCAGAAAACACCGGTGAGACTGAAAAGCCTTCAAATCTCAAACTATGAGAATGATGAAATGATTTCAGCAACAGTAGGGGTTTCGAGAGTGGGTTGTGTTGATGTCCCAAAGTAAATTGAATTGGAGAAGCCAAAAATGAAGAGAATTTCAGTGAGGGGATGAGGAAGAAGAGAGATGTAGAAATAGGGGGTGAATGAGAAGAGAAAACTGATCTTAGCATCTTGTTTTTTTTATGTGAAGGTAATAGTGCTGCTGCTGCTGCTGCTGCTGCTCCTGCTCCTATGTCGATGTCGTATGGAGAATTGATGAAGAAAGAAAGTGAGGTTCTTATGCGTCAAGATGTCGAACCCAACTGCATACAATTAGCGGGACGGAATTACTCAGTTTTTTTTTTGTTGGGCCAGTTAAAATTATTGAGTATTAAAGTACCTCAAAATATTTTTTTTTCTCCGACTCTGGCCATAACGCACTAAAATAATGGTTGTGCGTTATTAACTTAATAATGCACAGTCATTGTGCGTTATTTACAGGTCAGTACCAGATAGGATCCACGTCGGTTTTTTACGTAATTAGCGTGGCTTACGCGGCTTAAGTCGCGTAATTAGGGATAACGAACAACGATTGTGCGTTATTATCTCGGATAACGCACCATCATTCTGCGTTATGGCCAGAGTCGGAAAAAAATTTTGTACCACTTTAGTATCCAATAACTTTTTCTGCACCCAACCCAAAAAAAAAAACTGAATTACTCCATAATGTAGACCCTTTCCCCAACCTCTCACATGTGGACCCAATACACCAAAGACAGCCATCATATTTATCTTTTTCCCCTTATTAATTATTTTATATCTTATGTGTATAGTCACAAATTTTTACTTTATCTTCTTCTAGTCATAAACTAATTTTTTTTGAGAAAAATAACAATAAAATATTTTGACCTGTTAAATATATTCATAAATTCATGGCTATATTTGAGAGGTTAAAAATAGTTCATGACTATTTTTCAAAAGAATAAAATAGTTCATAGTAAGAAAAAGATAAAATAAAAGTTCATGCTTATAAACAGAAGAACCAAAATAGTTCATGGTTAGAAAAAGATAAAATAAAAATTAATAGTTATAAATAGAAAATGTATTTATGGTTTATTGCTTATTTCTCTCTTAAATTTCAAGGTCAAAAATAAAATTTTGAAAAAGTTCATAAGTTACCAAAGCTTTCTACTCAAACAATAAAAAATTTCTACTTTCCATTACTAATCACTCTCACTTTGCGGAGTTTCAATATTGATTTTGTAGGAGAAACGAGAAACAAACGAAGGACCAAGAAGTAACCACAGGTGGCACTTTGAAAAATTGTTGTTACTCATCATATAATTATAAGATGAAGAAATTTAGGCCATGGGAAGATAAACAGCGAAAGGGAACGCACTGTGATATTGATCATGCAACGGAGAAGCCTCCATGATGGAGACGATGATATTCTAGTCAAAGTGTGAGGGTTTTGGAGTGCTTGCAACTCCAACAAGAGGGGCATGCCAAATGAGATGTTCGCTGTCCTATTCCGTCAGGATTTCATTTTGTCATAGATGTATTGCTATATGTTCCTAATTCAAGGTTCGAGTGGGAAGAGAAGACGGAGATGAGAATTGAAGGAGGACAATGCGCTTCTAAGTGGAGAAAAGTTGATAGTTTGTTGGTTTTTATCTTCTTATTTTGTTTATTTAGTCTTTTTTTTGGATGTTTTCTGATTTATTTGAGAAACTTTATGTTTTTGTTGAGTTTTTTTGTTCGGAAGAAAAAAATGGAAATGTTTTGAAAAATTGAAAGTTTTTAAGTTTTTTATTAGAAAATGCAAAAAGATTTTTGGTTTTGTCTCCATGTGATAGATTGGAGAGGTTTACATGGACCTCTTTAAGTTTTGATGAATGTGCTACACTTCTTTAGGCATTGCATCATCATTTTTGTATATGCTTTTTGTGAATTAATAGTTCATGTGCATACAAGTGTCGATGGGTGTAATACATTTTGAATTTCTAGTTATCGGCCAAATGATCTACTTTTGCAAACTCTAGTACTTTTCTTTTCAGGACTCTGAATTAGTCAACAGTTTTTATTAGTCTCAGAAAATGATGGTAAAAAGCCTTCTTTGATGACTAATTGCTTATGCTTAGTACCTTGTTTGAGCTTATTTTGCTTTGAGGAATTGTATTCCTCTTATTTCTTCAATTGAAGCACACACTATATTAAACTTTAATCGCGAGAGCTAATGAATCTTTATCCTTAAGTCCCTTTTGAGTGTTGTACTATTGCGTAAGTGGGAGGGGAGAGAAGTTATAGTGAAGTTATTTTGTAAAACAGGGGTGCTTTGGGGATTTTGATAAGCTTGGGGCTCAAAAAGGAAAAATAAATGATAAAAAATGATTAACAAAAAGAGAAAAATAATCCTCATTTATGATTCGTTTAGTATGAAAAAATAACAAAAGAAAGGAAATGAGAAAGAAAGAGAGATAGTGAAAAAGTGAAAGAAAGAGAAAAATAAAGCTTCATTCTTGTTTTGAACTTTTATGATTGATTCTATTATCCTCCAAATTTTACATCTTTTGTTATGATCTATGGGAATAAGAAAATTGGTGAAATGTTAGGGTGTTAAACAACAACAAAAAAAAAAAAAAATGAGGGGATGGGGGAGAGGGCATTTTAAAAGTAAGAGAGAGTTGAAGTGTTGTGTAAGAGAGTTGAGTAAGAATTTTGATGTACTTGTCTATCTAATATCCTTTCAGTTGCGTTAGCTCTCTTTGCTTTCAGTTTGTAATCTCTCTTTTTTCTTCATTTAGTACTTTGATATCACGAGCCTAACATTACAAGCCTAAAAGTGCTACCTAATACAAGATAAACCTTAGTTATGACTACTAATAGAGAGGTGTTGTAAGGGTCAAGCATATCGAGTGTTGCAATATTAAAGTGGATCATATGATAAATTTCTTGAAATTTCCTTTGTATTTGTTGTACATTGACATGAATAGAACACGCAGGCACACACTATGGATTCATGATTACATAATTAAGATGTTAGATGAGGTGCCTAATCTATGTGTAGTGCACATTGATCGACATTTTAGTGGTTATGTTGATGTTGTTTGAACTAAAATGTGGCAATATCTTATCTTTTTTTTTTCTTTTCTTTTTTATCAAATCCTGATTTATTTCGTTTCTTTCTTATTGATGTTTGTTGGCTTTGTGTTGCTTGAGAGCAAGCAACGTTTAGGTGTGGGGGAGATTTGATATGTCCTTTTTATCCTTTATATTTGAGCTTATCTCATTCTCGTTTTGAGGTAATTTGTGAGGTAAAAAGGGCTAATAACTTTCCAATTCTTCTATTATTGATTTAGGAGTGTCTCGTGTGGCTCATATTCAAAACAAGCAAAGACGAAGGCGTTACGCACTTACAACTGGCAAAAAAGAAGAACAAGACCCAAATGCCCCTCAGTAGCAGAGCCACCGTTGACTATTCTAGCCAAGCCAGAGCTGACTGTGATTTTATCAAAGAAGAAATTGAAACTAATGCATCCAATGCTGTCTGTCAAACAGAAAGTCAAATTCGAATATTTGACTTTATCTTTTTCATGTAATTTTGAGAGAGGCTTGTATCAAACTTTGAGAGGCTGCGAGGAGACACTTTGGGGCAATTTTTTAAAGAAAAAATTCGAGAGAAAACCTCACCCCAGTCCAACCAACCCTGCGAAAAATCGAATTCAAGGGTTTGAAGATGATCAAAATTGATCCATTGGAGCTAATTCTGAAGGTGATGAATGACTTTCTGCTAGAAATGAATAAGAGGCATCCTAAAATTCTTCCTATCAAGACTAAGGGTTTCTTTCTTTCATCACGAATTTTAAGATTTTTTATGGAGTTCAATTGTAATATGGATAGCTCAATTTCTCTTTGCGTTTGAATGGATTGACGAACCCTAGATTGGGTTAGGTTATTGGATGATTGTTTGAATGATTATGGCTTGAATTACACATTGGGGTTTTCAATTTAATAGAGATATTAATTGTGGCTCTTAGGTTAGTTAGAGAAATCTAATGACTATTGTTCTTAATGCTTTCTTAATTGAATTAGAGTATGGGCTAGTTTGGCACAGCGGTTGTCAAACATGATTGTAGTCGTGATTATCTAACTTGATTTAATAAACATAATTATTGTAATTGTGATTTTTAAAAATCAGAATATAAACCTTTTCAAACGTAATTAAATACGTGATTGGTAATTTTTATTTAAAAGTGATTTTATATCACAAATTGTCTAATATATCCCTCATATATTATACTTTATATTAATTTTATAAGGTTAATACCCTAAATTTTGCCATTATGTCAATTAAGTACCAAATCTTTGAAAATGACAATTAGGGGATAATTTTGCTTTTCCAATAAAATGAATTGAACGAAAACTGATTATAAATGAGTTTTGTCTGTTATGCCCTAATAAAATTTGGAAAACCAATTTTATTCTTCCACAAGAGGGAAGCTGGTCATCAAAATGCAGGGATGAAATATAATTTAAAAAATTGTGAAATTTTCAAAAAGATACTCTGGCAATAGGCAAAGTTCAAGGTACTTTTCTATATTAGCCCCTTGCCAGAGTATCTTTTTAACAATTTCACAAATTTTAGGGGTTATAACTTTTTAATACATAATACCCTTTAGCTCTTACTGTTGATTGCAAGCAAAAGAAGGTTTTTTTTAAGCCACAATAATAGTTTGATGAAGCTTTGGTATATGGTTTTTTAGGGTTTGGAGAATGAAGAGAAAAAGACTTACATCATTTTTTTATGGGATTCAGTGGTAGTTGAGTGTTTTGATGGTCTTAGGAAAAGAGATTTTTTTGAAGTATATTTCTTCCCTTCATTTTGATGACCAACTTCACTTTTATAGAAGGTTAAAACTAGTTTTCCAAATTTTATTATGGCATAACAAACATTACTTATTTCTATTCAGTTTTTGTTCAATTTATTTTACTGGAAAAGTAAAATTTTCTCTTAACTATCATTTTCAAAGATTAGGTACTTAATTGACATAATGAGCAAAGTTCAATGTACTTTTTTTGTATTAGCACAATTTTGTATTTCCTTAATAAATAATTTGAATTTGTAAATTAGTGAATATATTATATATTTTACATATTCGAATATTTATTTGAATATTACTTAACAAATAATTATATAAAAAATAAATACTAATTCAAATTTTGTCCCAAAAAAAGAAAATATTAATTTTACTTATATATATGTTTTATAAAAAATGAAAATATAATATATGGATATTGATACTTAATAATTCAATTCATATTTGAAAAATATGTATTCCAAAAAAAGAGAGAAGGGTAATTTAATTTGTAGTCAAAGTTATTTTAGAAAATTTAGAATTAACATCACTTTTGAAGACAATGATTGGTAAAAGTTAGGTACCCTCAACTTTTTCCAATAGTGAAGAAATCACGATTCCAAGTGCATAAGCTAAAGCTATTTTTGTTTGTCAAACACCTATTTCCCAAACACTAAAAGCTAGTTGGTTTCCAACAGCCCCACAAAATAGCTTTTGTAACTTAAAAACGCTTTTAAATCTTGTAAAAGCTTTCCCAAACAAGCACTAAGAAGAGTGATAATAATCATATTTGGGTTGGTTTTTGAGTAGGAATTTCAGTTTATATATAGCTTCCCTTTTGATTCCTCAAAGAAAACCTGAGAACCCCCATTTCAAGATATTCAAAAGCCCCTAAGGAACTAGCCCTAGAAACTCAAGAAGATAACAAGAGAGTCTTCTTCAGTGAAGCTACTAAAACTCTAGACCAACAAGGAATCTAGAAACTTAATAACACTCACCAAGGGATTCATCTTCAAACCAACTAAAAAACCTAATATAACAAGGAGACTAGGACCTCTAGTTGAGTTAGTAGTGGATTGAATCCGCTAGAACCCCTACAACAAGCGCCCTAGATTGAGACACCCAAGGGTGGATCATTCCCTTGATACGTCTAGTAAGAGATGGCTAGGAGAAGATTCTCTCAAGCTCTCAAGATGAAGAATATTCTTCTATTAAGCAAAAATGGTAAAAATTTCTTTCTTCTCTCTCCCACAGGGAGTATTTACACAAATAAGCCCTAGATTGTTTAGGCATTGATCTGAACTAGGAGGTTTAGGGCTTAAAGTACCATTAAATACAACTCAAAACATCTTAAGGGAGTTTAAAAATAAAAAAATAAGCAAGATGGATATGTTTAAGGACTGCATTGCAAAATTTGAAAAATTATTGAAGGAGGCAAAACCGGTGTCGGTCTTAGCTGGAACCAGTGCTGTGTTAGAAAAATTATGATCATAAGCCAAATCTTGCAACGCAAAAAAATAACATATACCATGGTTTCTTTAAGATATCGTGACCAAGGCTTGGTACTTGATCTTCCTTTTCCTACCTCACTTTGAAAATATATTTATATATATAAATATATATATATATATATACTGGTGAATAATGATGGGTAATATACACAACTATATGAGGGGAGAGCGGGACCAAGGGCCATTTATAAACTAGGAAGTGACCTTTCCATCATAGGTTATTAGTAGGATCCTTTCTATCGTCCTATATGTGTAACTCTTTTAACTTATGTAATTTATCATCCCACAATCTCTAAGGTCATAGAGATAGTGAGGAATAATCATCCTTAAACATGGATGTTTCAACTTTAGTTGTAACTCCTAACATTTTACATCCATAACTTATAGGAGATTTATTAGTGCCACATGAAGTCCACTATAATATTAGAATATTATTCTAATGTGCTGAACTTTCTATGTTGATTTTCTATACAAATCTGGGTGGAACTGACGTCGGTCTGGCTCCTTTTGGATTTTCATCGCTTTTTCCATCTTTTGAGCCTCCCAACTTCAACTCTTGGTCCTCCAACTATATGATCATGCAATTAAGCTCCTTTTGGTCTTCTTTTAAGCTCTCCTAGGGTTGAGGAACTTAGTTTCTTTGGAGAAAAACTCGGACATCATCTTGATGTTTCCTTGATTTTGCTCTCATAATCTGTTCTGTGAGAATGATATCTTTGGAGTCTTCTTGATACATATCAAAAAGGTTCTTCCTTACTCAAAAAAAAAAAAAAAAAGAAGAAGAAGAAGAAGAAGAGTTCTTCCTTAATTGATTATTGAATACGATATTTTTACCTAGAGATAGGGTTAGTCATAATTAAAGACAATAAATCCAATCAATAACTTTAATTCAAAAGTTTGTTTTTTGAAAAATACCTAACGAAACTAGGAAATTCTACCATTTAAACACAATTCTTAAAACCTTGAACAAAATCCAAGTTTTCTTTTGTTGGCCTTTGATAAATCGTAGATTTGTCTATATCTTTCCATAGTTTTACTTGTGATTTTGTGCGAGATATGATCAATTCTTGACCCAAAGTGATTGATAAAACTCATTTTTATGATGTGTTAATTGCAGGGGCATAATAGACATTTTACACGGTGAAAAAGAGTGAAACAACACATCAAAAGCTAGAAAGAAGAAGATGGGCGTTGGACATCCCCAAAGATTGGGGCTGGATTTTGAGAGATTAATAAAGGATTTTGGACCAGTATAAGACCGCGCCAGTTGTTGCCAAAGATCTGCGCCATACTTCATTTTAAAGGACCGAACATAGGTGATTTTCCAAGGGTTTTCCGGACAGATTTTCTTTTAATTTCAAGTTTCTAAATTAGCTTTGATTCCTATTAAACTTCTAATTTCATATATTAGTAATTTCTTAACTCTCCTAGGGTTGAGACTCTATAAATAAAGCTTTCCATACATTAGAAGGAGTTTTTTTTGGAGTTTATCAAGAGTTAATTAGAGAATCATGTAATTCTCTAGCTCTTTTTAGTTAGGGTTTTAGCCATTAGGGTTAAAACTTTAGTTCTTTATTTTATTTAAGTTCTTGGAGATCAAGACGACGTAAAAGAAGATCGAAGACGACGTATTCAAGTTTCCTCTTTAAGACTTGCTTTCTTTATTTATGATTTATCTTTGTAAACTGTCTATGTTGCTAAAGAATATGTTTTTATTTATTTTTATGGATCTTTTTGGCTAAAGTCACTTTAACTATGGCTTATATGAATATTATGAGTTTTTATCGATATTTTTGTGTTGATTTATTTTCTTTATCTTATTCTTCGTAATTAATTCTTGTTGCATGGTCTGAATGCTTGCAATTGCTTGATCACCTTTTGTACAATTTAGTACTTGGTTTTGAGACCTAAAGGAGATAAATTGAGTAGAAACAAAGTAGCATGAATTCTTATTAAATTTGGTAAGAAATTGTAGCAATAGGTGCGGTTCATGTGAGTACTTGAATAATGAACACTCGGAATTCCACATATCTTAATGCGTTTTTAGTAAACTAATCTACATAGAAATATGGTAGGTTATTAATTAAAGATAGGGCCTTTCACCCAGAAATTGGGTCTAGGTATAAATAAGGAAATTTCATCCTTAATCAATAAAGGTAAAATTTGGTTTAGTAAGAAAGTTCCCACCTTCACATTAATAATTCAGTAATTGGATCGTTAGCCTTGGTTAAGGATTTTCCCGTAGATTTTTTGTCTTTTTTATTTAGTTTTTGTAGGCTTCTGGGCATTTTTTTCTCCTAATTTTTCCTATTTTTCTAGCCGATTAAATTCTTCCCTATAATGTTACTATTGGGCCACAGCAGAAAGATTAGGTTGTTGAATGGGTCAGAGATGCCGGGTCGGGCTAGGGCGAGCCAGCCCGAGCTTGTCCGTTATGACTCGACCTATATCAACTCTCTCCTCTCCTCTGTTTACACAACAGATGACCGATTATTTTCTTCTTTCTTTTCTTCTGCTACTCGTTGCGTCTCTGTCTCTTCTTCTTCCTTTCTCGATTTCTGCGGCTAGCTATAACCGCTGCCTCTTCACCTCTTTGGCTTCTATGTCGCTGCTTGCTTGTACCGATCATCGGTCTCTTGCAATGGTTTCTTAATTGTTGTTTGCTTGAGGGAAATAGAAAAGGGTGAGAGAGAGAGAGAGAGAGAGAGAGAGAGAGAGAGAGAGAGAGATAGATAGAGAGAGAGAGAGAAACCGTGGCCCTTAGACTGAGGGAAAACCTTCATTTTTCACCGATCTTGCCGTATTCTTCACCAGCATCTCTACGCGGCTTACCGCTCTTTGCCGCTGCTTGGCACCGCAAATATACCGGATGGTGGTTCTCTGCTGGCGGTACCTACAACGCCACGGTAGGTAAAGGGGTGCATTTATCTCTATTATTTTATTTTCTTGACTGTTTTGTTTGGCTGCCATGTTGGTCTTGCCATTATCGGCTTGAACTGATTCACAGGAAGAAGAGGAAGAAATTATTGTAATAGACAGGGTTTAATTTTTTCTTTGCTGTTTCATTTTATTTGTAATAGTAAATAGTTTGATTTGTAATAGTAATTAGTTTCCCAATAAGTGTTATCAGAGCTTAGTTCTGCTCGTTAGTGCCAGCAACCATCGGAAGATTTCGGATCTAAGGAAACTGTTGAGTTTCTTAGATCTGGCCAGTGAAGTTTTTTTTTTTAACTTTCTTTTTCTTTCGGTTATTATATTACTATTTTTTTGTTTCGGTTTGCCGCCGGTTTATTTACTGTTTTTCCTGTCTTTCTTTTTTCGGTTTGCCGCCGGTTTATTTACTGTTTTTCCTGTCTTTCTTTTTTCGGCTTGCCACCGGTTATCGCTTGTTGTGATTCTCGACTTGCCGCTGTTTGTTTCTATGTTTCTGTTGCCTTGGATTGCTGCCGACTGTGATTACTATTACTGCATTTTTGCTGAATTGTGTTACTGTGTAGTTGTTCTGTTTACTATTCTATTATTACCCCTGTTTCTGTTCTACTACTGCTGTTGTGATTTTCCTATTGTTTTTCACTTTTTCAAAACAAAAACTATAAAACCCAAGCCTGACTTAAATCCGTGAGATTTCAAGTATCTGTTTCTTGGCGCGTTTTTCCAAAGTTTTTACTATTATGTTTATTCCCTCTGTTCACTTTGTCTTTTTCTGTTTTTGGTAAAGCAGTTTTATTGTTGCCGTGTTTCTCGTTATTTTAGTTATATTGTTTGTTTCTTGGGTTTCGTGCTTCACGTTGTTGCGCCGTTCTTTTTTATTAAAAAAAAAAGAGCAAATCAAGCAAACTAAAACAAAAACCAACGCCGTTTTTCTTGAAATTGTATTTTTTTTTTATTTTTAAAAGAAAAATCCGGGCAGTTTTATTCTTTTTTTTTTTTTAAACTTTTTCAAATCTCTCATTTTTCTAGTTATTTAATTACACTTATTTGCCTTCAAAACATGTCAATTTCAAAAATTGAAGCTGATAAGTTTGATGGCAAATCTGACTTTGTAAATGTGGCGGAGGAAAATGAAAGCAGTTTTGGTACAAAATAAAATTGCACCCGCTATCTGTAGCCCTGAAGAGTGTCTGGAATCTTGGAAGGGTAAAATTCTTTCAGTAAAATTAGATGATGCTAACAGTTGCCTCACCTTGCATTTAATTGACAATGTTTTACGAGAAATTGATGAAAAAGACAATGCTTTTGAAATTTGGATTAAACTGTAAAAACTATATTTGGGAAAATTACTTTCAAATAATATTTAATAGAGCGGCTTTTCGGTTTTAAAATGAGCGAGTCAAAAACACTTTCAGAAAATATGGGTGAGTTAAATAAAATAGTTTTGGAACTTCAAAACGTTGGAGAGAACATCTCTGATGAAAATATTGCAGTCATTTTATTAAATGCCTTACATGAATCTTCAACAATGTCAAATCTGCTATTAAATATGGCAGAGATGGTTTATCTCTTTCCAATGTTAAAAATACTTTGAAATATAAAGATTTGGACTTGTAAAAAGAAAATAAATCACACGATAAAAACCTTTTGTACGAGGAAGAGTTTACCGGAAGGAACCTCTTAGTCATCGTTTTAAAAGTAAAGGGCGATCCAAATCTAGAGAGAAGAACAAAGTAAAGTATTTTTATTGTGGTAAAGAGGGACATATGAAAAACAAGTGTTTTAAACGGTTTAAAGATGAAAAACAACGTAAACATTGTAAAGGGAGTAATAAAATCGACAAAACCCACGATTTTGATTTAGATGGTAATTCTATGTTTTCTGAGGTTTTGTGTGTTTCTCTTTCCCCTTCATGTTCTAAAGTTGTTGCTCATTGGGTTCTTGATTCTGGTTGCTCTTTTCACATGACACTCAACAAACACCGGTTTTTCGATTTCAAACCCTTAAATCAATGAAAGGTTTTCATGGGAAACAATCAAATTTGTGATATTAAAGGCATTAGTAATATTTTCACTAAAATGCATGATGGTGTGACTAGAAAACTCACTGAGGTGAGATACGTGCCCAACTTACGTTGAAATCTTATCTCCCTTAGTTATCTGGACTCTTTGGGTCTTTCTTTTAAATCCAAAAATGGTATTTTACATGTTTGTAAAGGAAACCTATTCATGCTAAAAGGTTTTAAAAGAGAAACTTTGTACATCCTCATTAGTAAAACAGTTTGTAACTCTATTGCATTGATTTCAAAAACTGTTCCCGAGAAAACTATGTTGTGGCATTGGAGGATCAGCCATATTAGTGAGAAGGGACTTTATTATTTACAAAAAAATAATCTTTTATGTAGTGACAAAATTGATTCCTTGGATTTTTATGACCACTGCATTTTGGGAAAACAACACAAAATCCGTTTTTCAACAAGCACACACAAGTCTTCTGCAATACTTGATTATGTGCATTGTGATCTATGGGGACCTGAAAAGGTTCCAACTTATGGTGGTAATGTTTATTCTTGTCTATAGTTGATGATTTTTCGATACATGTTTAGGTTTTTCTTTTAAAAACTAAAGACCAAACTTTTGAAAAGTTTTGTGAATAGAAACGTTTTGCTGAAAATCATTCTAGAAATAAACAAAAAACTATCAGGACCGATAACGGTCTTGAATTTTGTAACCGTAAGTTTTCTGATTTGTGTACATTGCATGGCATCCTTCACCATAGAACGGTTAGACATAACCCACAGCAAAATAGAGTTGCCGAAAGGATGAACCGTACCATTATGGATAAGATTAGATGTCTTCTTGTTTCTTCTGGTGTCCCAAAACTTTCAGGGGAATGTCCTGTCTTAAGGATAAACCCATCTCCGATAGTCCACCGAGTGTTCCCACTCCTAGTAGTATTCCTGTGGAGGTGGAGGTCACCTCTGAACCTTCCTTAGAATCATCCTTGGAACCTGAAACAAATCCTGAGTTTCCTGCTCCATCCAGTAGCACATTTGATCCTCCTATTATTCCTGAAACCCTTGATCCTGTCTTAGAGGAGGAAGAACACCCTGAGGCACAAGCTCAAGCCCTTAGGGATTATCAGCTTGAGAGAGATAGAGTCCGTAGAGTACGTAAGGATCATCCTCTGTATGGTTACTCCTACATTGTTTCATATGCCTTTGCTATTGCATCTTATGTGGAAGAAAAATAACCATTATGTTTTTTTGATGTTTTGAAAAGCCCTAATCATATATTATGGTTACGTGCTATGGATGAGGAAATGTCTTCTTTAGACAAAAACAAAATCTGGACTCTTATTCCAAAACCCTCAAAACAAAAGTTAGTTGATTGCAAATGGATTTTCAAAATAAAAGAACCTGAGTCTTCTAATGAACCTCCAAGGTTCAAGGCCAAGTTAGTTGCAAAAGATTTTTCATAAGTTGAGGGCATCGATTTCAATAAAATCTTTTCTCCTGTTGTCAAATACAAAACAATTAGGATTATTCTTGCTCTTGTTGCTTTCTATGATCTTAATCTTTAACAACTTGATGTTAAAACCGCTTTCTTACATGGTGATCTCGAAGAGACTATATATATGCAACAACCACTAGGTTTTGAGGTTAAGGGTAAAGAACACATGGCGTGTCTTTTGAAAAGTCCTTATACGGGCTTACAAACAATCACCCAGACAATGGTACAAGAGGTTTGATTCTTTTATGGTAAAAATTGGTTTTACTAAAAGCAACTACTATAGTTGTCTTTACTTTTCTGGTAATAATATTGATTCTGCTATTTATTTATTGCTTTATGTGGATGATATGCTAATTGCTTGCAGGCACAAAGCTAAAATCGACGATCTAAATCCTTGTTAAAATCTAAATTCGATATGAAGGATTTAGGTGTTGCATCCAAAATTCTTGGGATGAGTATTTCAAAAAATAGATCTGATCGTTCACTTTTTCTATCTAAAAAATCGTTCCTTCAGAAAATTGTATCTAAATTTTCTATGCGTTTGTGTAAGCCTGTTATAACTCCACTTGCAAGCCATTTAAAACTTTCTGACAAAACCTGTCCTAAAACAAAAAGTGAGAAAAGAGATCTGGCTAATAATCCATACAGAATGGCCATCGGCTCGTCATGTACTCAGTAATATCTACTCGTCCAGACATTGCTTTTTCTATAAGCCTTCTCAGCAGATTTATGTCTAACCCCGAGAGAGATCACTGAGCTGCTCTTAAGTGGCTCCTACATTATCTTAACTGAACCTTAAATCTAGGCTTACACTATCATAACTGGTCTGATTTTGAGCTAATTGGATTTATTGATTATGATTTTGCAGGTGATAAGGATGGAAGAAAATCTACCACATCCTAGTTATTTAACCTAGTGGGTAATTGTGTCTTGTAGAAATCTCAATTGCAGCTGGTAGTTGCCTTATCAACTACTGAGGCTGAACACATTGCAACAACGGAAGTGATTAAAGAAGCCATCTGGCTTCAAGGGTTATTGAATGAATTACAAGTTTTACATTCAAAAGCTATTATTTATACTGATAGTCAGAGTTGTTTGCATTTATATAAAAATCTGATTTATCGCGAACGGACAAAACATATAGATGTCAAATACCACTTTATTAGGGAAAAGGTCTCTAATGGTGTAGTTGACATAGACAAGATTAGTACTGATAATAATCTTGCAGATTTTGGTACTAAAATTGTAAACACTGACAAATTTGTGTTTTGCAGGGATTTTCTTCATTTGGGCACAGTCTGATTCTTGGTAAATTAAAACAACGGTTGGAAAAATATTGTTCGAGGTGCAGAATGTAGGCTTCTGGGCCTTTTTTTGTCCCAATTTTTTCCCATTTTTCCAGCCCATTAAATTCTTCCTTATGATGTTTCTTCTGGGCCACAACAGAAAGATTAGGTTGTTGAATGAATCAGAGATGCTGGGCTGGGCCAGCCTGGCTTGCCCGTTGTAACTTGACCTATATCAACTCTCTCCTCTCCTCGGTTTACGCAATAGATGACCGATTCTTTTCTTCTTTCTTTTCTTCTACTGCCCATTGCGTCTCTGTCTCTTCTTCTTCCTTTCTCAGTTTCTGCGGCTAGTTATAATATCTCTTCACCTCTTCGGCTTCTGCGCCGCTGCTTGCTTGTACCGATCATTGGTCTCTTGCAATCGTTTCTTGATTGTTGTTTGCTTGAAGGAAATAGAAAAGAGTGAGAGAGAGAGAGAGAGAGAGAGAGAGAGAGAGAGAGAGAGAGAGAAACTGTGGCCCTTAGACTGAGGAAAAACCTTCATTTTTCACCAATCTCGCCGTATTCTTCATCGGCACCTCGACACGGCTTACCGCTCTTTGCCGCTGCTCGGCGCCGCAGATATACCGGACGGTGGTTCTCCGCTAGCGGTACCTACACCACCGCGGCAGGTAAAGGGGTGCATTTATCTCTATTATTTTATTTTCTTGACTATTTTGTTTGGCTACCATTTTGGTATTGGCATTATCGGCTTGAACCGATTCACAGGAAGAAGAGGAAGAAATTATTGTAATAGATAGGGTTTAATTTTTCTTCCCTGTTTTATTTTTATTTGTAATAGTAAATAGTTTGATATATAATAGTAATTAGTTTCCCAACAGTTTTAATTAATTTGTTCATCAAAGTTTGATAGGTTTGGATTAGGTTAAATAGTACGATTTGGTAGTTGAATACAAATTTTGTGGGATCGACCTCGATTATACTATAATTGAACTAATGCACTTGCAAGGTTAGTTTAGGAACATTAGCCTTAAATTTAATTCTTAACTTAGATTTCTCTTTTTCTTAGTTTTTAAGCAACCATCAACACCTTGTTTTGAATTGATTAGATAGTGAAAAGAGAATTACTACTAGTACTTACGTTCCTTGTGGGATTGGGCACTTGTTAGTTTCACTCTATATTACTAGAACGATAGGTGCACTTGCCTAGGCTTTTAGTACCCTTTGGGAAAGCCATCACCTTCTAAAATACGCAGACCTTATGTGTGTAAATTTAAATACATCCAAACGAATATCAAATAGATCTTTCATTCATTTCACAACAAGTACATAGTTTTACATAAAATATGAGACGCTTTGGGCACATTTCCAATACTATGCTCAAATAACAAGTATAATAATCATTCGGTTAAAGGTGATGTTTGACTATGTCAAAACATGTATTTTCTTTATGCATGAAACGATAGAGAGATAAGATCAAAGGATACAAAATATAAAACTGAAACGGAAATACTTATGACTCAAACTTATGAAGTCTAGGGCTTAAGAGGGAATATGAAACAGTATGGACAAGGGATTTGAGGAAGGAATTTGATAATATTAGAGAGAATTTATGGAGGCAAAATATAAATTTTACTTAACAAGAAAACATTGATACACAATCTCCAATAACTTTAACAAACTTTTCTTTCTATTACTGTATATCCTTGCATTCTACCTATGCTCTCTATGGCTCTCCATTGCATTAAAAAACATAAAACTCCTCATATTTATGGAAAATTCTGTTATGGACCATGTTCATGTTCCTATTCGTGGACCATGTGGCTAGTCACAACAACTCTTGTTGTTAATTATGTTTCCAATTAAATTTATTGAATCTAGCAAATAACTCCTCTTCAACTTGCCAAGTTGATGATCTAGAGATTTTCACAAATCTCATAATTAATTCAAACTTCATATTTGGCTTTATTTCTCTTTCTTAATCCCAAAGATAATCAAATCCAATTTGAAGCTCTCAAGTTAGATTCTAGTTGTCAAATGAATTTTACTTCCTTATGCTAGAACTTGGTTTAATATTCTCTGCATGAAATATTCCTTCTTTTGTTTGGGTTATGTCCAATACATTATTTGCAATATGTAATTATAATATGATTTTATATATCATATTTATGATGCCGTAAAACTTTGATCATCAATCAAACTTTGTACTAACTTTTTCTTTAAAAGTATAAGGAATGTAAAACTCGGGATAAGTAAGAATAGTATTTTATTAGTTAAAGACTTTTACTGTCAAGTCACATACTTGATGACGAAAAGTATAAAATACAATTCAAAATATATACGTCATATAAATCTAATACAATATAAGTTAATAGGTCTAGGATATAACTAACAAAGAGTTAGGAGAAATAACAAAGGACCTTGTCCTCATGTTTTTTCTTTTTTGTCGCCCTTTTAGCTGACATGACACTTAGTTTTCTTTCCCCTTAACTAATTAGCCTTATACTTCTTTTCTATCTCTCCTCTCGCAATAAGGTTCTTGTGGGAGGAATTGGGCTCCACATGGAGGTGTATTTTGCGAGCAACTTATAATAAGAAAGATAGAGGAAAGCCAAAGGAACGATGAAACTATAACTGGGTGTCTAGTCTCTAGGATTAGGTTTGGAAAAGAAGCAAGTTATATATGTTTATTTATTATCTTGATCTTATAAAACTAACTCTTTACAGAAAAAACAATCCTCTTCTGTTGACTTAGTTTTCTTTGATTGTTAAAATTTACAACCATCTACACGATCCCTTAAATGAACCCATTTTTGCATTTATAAGGATCAAATTGAGACTTTTGTATTTTTGAGCCCTTGATTGAAAATATTATTCAATTTAAAGGACCAAATTGAAGTTTACCAAAAGAAAAAGATCGTAGTAGATGAGACCAAAAAGTCAAAATTGGCAATTGTGTGAGGGAAGGAGAAAACGCAAGAGAGAGAGAGAGAGAGAGGGCACTTTCTTACAACGTAGACGACGTCAGTCCCATTTGCCCCAAACTTTCACCACCTCTTCCTTTTTGTTTTCTAAAACATTTTCATTTTTTTATTTAGTTCATCTGGGTCTGGTTTGGACAGTTTTGCTGAAGTAGAGGAGTTTCAGGTGAATTTCATCGCTGAATTGAAGATTCAGAAGGGAAATTAAGTGGGGGAAATTTTAAAGAATAGAAGGAAGACTGAGAAAGCAGCAACTGCAGCAGTCGTTTTAGTCTTGAAGTTTTGCTGCCCATATATTTGTCGGTTGTTGGATGCATAGAGATGAATTAAGGAAGAAAACGAGAGAAATGTCGTGCTTTTGATTTTTTATATCTTTCATTTGTAAGTGTTTCTTTACTTGTTTTAACTTCTTTTGATGTATATTTTACTGTTCTTCTGTTCTGATTTCAAGAACTTTAATCTCTTTTGTACTGATGGCTTCCCACTATAAATGAAAAATTAGGAAGTATTGTTCTATTTAGTTTTTGTCTTTTTTTTTTTTTCTCGGCGGTGAAGTTAAGTTTGGTCTTCCCGTGTGTGTGCATAACCCAGATGAGGTACAGTACTAATTTGGTAATTGTAGGATTTTAGATTTTTCGTGAATACAGTTTTCTGATGTTAGAGCTCCAGAATCTTGAATTGGATATATTTTATGTCTAAGCATGTGAAAGTTTGTGCATAAGTTGTTTTTGCTCTTTTTAAAATTGTTTGTCCATTTGTTTCTCTCTTCTTGGATCATATCGGAGTAGAAGCAATCTGATTGATTATTTGGTGGTAATTTTTTCGAGACCTTGCGGTGGCTTGTATTCAGAACTGCTTTGTGGTCTTCTTTTGGGTTGGGAGAGAGAAGAATGTTCTTTCATCTTTGTGTTAGTATATTTGTGCATTTAAGGTTGAGGGCTAGGAAGAATTATTTTGAATTATAAAGGCGAAATATCTGCTGGAATTAAAGGTTTTGCAAGTTTATTTTTTTGCTTAATGTCTTGGCTTGAAGTTTTCACGTTCATAAGATGTTTGCACTTGGGTGTTTGTGGTCATTTGCTAAAAGAATTCATTTCTGTGTCATTTTCTCGGGGAAAAATATACTTTGTTTCCTGCCAGATTTAGAAAATCGTTCTTAGTTGTGGTGAGAGTTATAGGTTGATCCCTTGGACATGAAATCTGGAGAGAGGGTTGATCCCTTTAACATAAATGCACGGACATGAAATCCGTGCGTTTATGTCATCTAGGCTTTCTACATATTTCTGTTTTCCACGTTTAATGATTCTTTTACCTCCTGCTCGCCTCATTTATTTATGTGGGACATTGCTTGTACTTTCTTTTCGCGCTGATGATTTCTTCTGCTTTTTCAAATAACCTGATTATAGA
This sequence comes from Catharanthus roseus, assembly GCA_028651295.1. Taxonomy (NCBI): domain Eukaryota; kingdom Viridiplantae; phylum Streptophyta; class Magnoliopsida; order Gentianales; family Apocynaceae; genus Catharanthus; species Catharanthus roseus. The sequence continues at coordinate 1,722,436 of JAPQWS010000070.1, forward strand.
TTATTTGTTTTCATTTTTAGTAATTGTTGTTTTGATGAGTAAGGGATTGGTCCAAATAAAGAGAGTAGTGGAAGATAATGAAAGATAATACTTATATATGAATGTCAAGAATTTTGATGAGATTCAATGGGATATCTTTATTGAGTCTATCGAAATAAATGTGCTTTGCTGACCTTGAAGTCCTTTTCTGTGCATGAATATTGGGTGTATCAGTAGCAGAATGATGCTTTTGGTACAAGTACGTTTAAATCCTGTGAAGAATGGGGAAGTATTTGATGAATGAAGTACACTTCTTTTTGAATGCATTTATTCATTATCTGAAGTAACATAGTTTTTTCTTTTGAGGGGAATCTGAAGTAACATAGTTATTTGAGATCTAGTGGTAGAATGCTGTTGTGTCAAGGAAACTACTATGTGCGGATGTTTGCTAGAACTCTGAGGCGTCATAATAATGGTTGGGTGTTATGTGGGAGAGTAGTAAAAATATTGTTATCGACCCTTTGATATTAGGTGTTATGTACTAATGCTTCCAGAAATAGCTATCACCTTTTAAGCTTCTCCTTGTCCACAATATTACATTTTCATGAAATGAAAAGGGCATTGACTTGAGTTTCTTGAACTTTAACCTGTTAGCTTTATTACTCCAGCAAACTCTGCATTCATTGAATTTAAAATTTTGAGGTGATTAAAATTGATCTGTTGACCCATTGAATCAGATGATTAGTTTCTTATTTGCATGAAATTCCCAAAAAGTGATAGTCTTTATGGTTGGAGGGAATAATAAATCCCTAACCACCTGGTTCGAGTTTCCTGACTATAAAACTGGAAACTAAAAGCTGAGACAAAATGAAGTTGTCATAGTGCTTTCGGCAACCACCATGAGAATTTAGCACTCCCCCCGACCCAAAACACCCCCACAAGAAAAGTAAAAATAAAAATAAAGTTGTGTTAATCTTAAGATGTAAAACAGCTTGCTGATAAATTGCTGATATGATTTGTATTTGGAAACATCTTCATGTTTTATATAACTCTTTAAATGGCAGGGTTGAAAGTGGAAAGATATATTCATAATAGGAATTTTATGCAAAAGTTTAATGACAGAAACTTTGACACAAGTAGGAAATAATATTAGTATATATCGTGTGCATGTGCATTGAGTATTATTAAACAAGAAAAGGAAATAAATGAAAGGAAAACATTTTGGAGAGGGAGAGCTTGGGCTAAATCAAGTGCAAGTAATGTTATTTATAATCCATCAGACAGATTAGTTTGGTATGTAATTTGAGGAATAGTTTATGTTGAACCTTTCATTTATTCACTAGTGTAAAGTCAAATAAGCAACACTTTCTTTAATTTATATTTAGAATCAAAGTTCATATGCAAGGAGCTTTAGCATAGGTTCATATGCAATGCTAGATATTTCTGGTTTATTTTCTATCCGTTGTTATTCGATATTTTGGGTACAAATAGTTCTGGATGGATAAGTCCTACCAGGCATACAAGTTATAGGCTTTCATAAGGTTTCTGCTCCCATAAAACAGAAAAGGAATTGCACTAGGGAAAAAGAGTAATCTCATCATCACTCCCTAAGGTTGATATTTTGTTGCTATTACGCTGGAATATTCTAAAAGAATAGAATGAGAAAGGCTTTATGCGTTTTGCGCTATTTTATGAAAGAGTGAAACAAAAGGTTAATATGCATTAAGGAATAATGCTGAACTTCAGAAGGAGTACTATCAGATGAGATCTTTTTAATTTGAAAAGCTTAAAGATTCAGTAGAAGAAGAATTGATCCCAGTAATTGCAATTTGACCAAAAAGGGAGTCAAGAAGTGGCGACTTCAGTGTACCGGGGGATTTAAGAATGTCATTATAAAGTTATGTTACCAACTTCTGCACTTCAAATGTTTCATGTTGTTGAGATTTGAATAGTAGAGAAAGAGTTGCAAGACCATTGGCAGCTTGTGAAGTATACATCTCTGTATTGGCTAAATAAAAGATGAATAAACTATTTTATGTATCTCCTTCATGTTGATGTTTACTCTTATGCAAGTGGGCTCTGTTTGTGGAACAGCTTTTGGGGCTTAATGTAATGCATGTCTATTTCTTCTGCAGGTTCACTAATTCAATGACAGCAGTCCTACACTGCTGCTTTGCAGAAAATCAACCAGTTTCCGATTTAGTTTGGGTTTTTTAAACTTAGAAGTGCTGGAGAATCCATGATGGCAGATGTCAGTCCCAGGACTGATACTTCAACTGATGCCAGTACAGAGGACAAAAGTACTAGGGTGATGTTCTAATACTTGATGAATCCTTCTGCCTTTCTAGCTTAACTTTATTTGGCAGAGCTTTGCTTTCCCTCCTGTGCCTTATTTCCTTGTGTCATTCAAAACCTTTTGAAGTTGATATTTCCATCTTGGTGAAGTAACATTAGTATCAATCCTCAAATGCAGTTTCAAAACAACCAAGGGCTGGCAATTGCAGCTTCTGATGGCAGCGACAAGTCTAGGGATCAAAAGGTTTCCACCATACTATTCTAAAAGTGCCAAAGGGGGTCATGGATGGTGTCCACCATAATGACCCTGAGTTAGATGAAACATTGATTTTGAGTTTATTGTAATATTTTCATTTTGATGGCTTTTTGTATACCTAAATTAGTAGTAGTCAAGAGTTAAATGAAGAGTATTAAAAATTAAATAGAAATTACAATAATGAAGCTTAGCATATGGAGGAGTTGGAGCGTCTTTGGTAATTGATAACTATTAAAAGTTATAGAAATGATAAAAATTACATGAAGTACATAGAGTTAGATAGAATAAAAATTACATGAAGTTATTCATTAAAAAAAAGACATTAAGTTTGTAAGTGAAAGAAATAATGAATTTTGAAGAATTAAAATATTTTGTTTACAGAAACAAAATTAATATTAAACAAGTTAAATTCAAGAAAATAAATAACTAATAAAAACATAAGAGTAACTGCTCCTAATTAAAGTTAACTAATGTTAAGGGAGGATAAGAACTACATGCCCAAAAAAAAAAAAAATGGAAAAGTTATTTGTAAAGGCATTTAAATAGAGAAGTAAAAAATTATATAGAGAGAACAATAAATATTACGTAAAAAATAATAAGTTGTGAGAATTATTTAAAAAATACATTTAACACAAAAAAGAAAGAAAATATTTTATTTGGGAGTTACATAAAGGATTATGTACATAGAGGAATAAATAATTTAAAATAATTATTTTTAAATTGCATTTTGATAAATGAATGAATAAATTTTTGTTTTACAAACTGTCACGGGCAAATGCACCTAGATTTAGCTAGTTTAACTACTGTTCATGTTACTATGAATTCTGAAATATATTCTCAATCGTCTTGTGATTATGCAGACACTCCGTAGGCTTGCCCAAAATCGTGAAGCTGCAAGAAAGAGTCGTTTAAGAAAAAAGGTAGTTTTGCTTTCTACTTGTTCTTTCGTCTGTACTCAGTTCAGTCTTATGTGCCATTTGACCTATTATATAGTCTTAATGCGAAGTGTGCAATATTCATGTTGAATATCAACATGATTAGAAAATAGACTTCTTAATTGTAATGTGGTTTCTTTTCCTTGAAAAGATGTGAATGTATAATATTAATACCTATCATCAGGCTGACATTCTCATATATCTTAACCACTATGGTAATGTAGTAAGACACCGTAGTTTGTTTACTTATACTTGCCGATTCAAACCCGTCTTTCTGTAAGAAGCAGTTCTTGTTTGCATATTAGAGCTCAGTTCATTTTATTTGCAAATAACAGATTTCGGGGCATTTAATTTTTTAAGTTCAACTTTTGTTTCCAATTTAGTGCTACCACATACACAGATTATGTACATGTTTATACATGCTTATCCACACATTAGATCATGAATGCATAATTTACGAAAGGTGCCGAATTCAAGGTCACTCTTGTATGAATTTGTGTCTTTCTTCTCAATCTTATCATTACAGCCATCCATTCAGCAAGAAGTGATGAATCTAAAAAAGTAACAACTTTTGGAAGTTTTGGGGCTGTTTTTGTACTGACCATTTATATGGAAAGAGAACTTACTAAAAATAACATAGTCATCCCCTGTTTTCTCTCTTTCTTTGTTGTACTTTTTATTCATTTTAAAAGTATTCTTATATCAGCATTGCTTTGGTGAATCATGCACAGCAGCTGCATTATGCCCAAGTCTCTAGGTTATGTTGGTCCTTGTCTGATATATGCTATAAGTTGGTGCAGATAGGTTCCTCTGACCTATTTTGCAGAATTGTTGGATGTTTATCAGCTTGAAATATTTAAACACTAATTCTCTGGGAGATCTGGAAGTCCTAACTGAAGCCCATGGCGAAGCCACTCTGTGGAAATCATGGATAATTACAACTGTAGTAAACTTATGTTATCTTTGAACATAGGGCTATTTTTGTTTGTTTGCCATAGCGTCTCTTTGTGCATAAAAGCCCATTGGTAAATAATATTACCTTCCGACAAGTCCTCTCGGGAACCAAGTATCCATAAGACTTTCATCTTTGGCCAAAAATGAGCCAATGGCATAAGGTAAGTCCTCGGGACAAGAGTTCAGTCATAAGTCCACCCATTCAATCATTTCTCTAGGAATTATATAACTGCACTAGCAACTCTTATTGTCGCAAAATATGTAACATAAACACCATTAATTACGGAATAAAGAGAATCAAGCTTAGACTTACATTATGTTAGTGTAGCCTAAAATGATGATTCTTGAAGAAGCTCTTCAATGAGAAGGATGTGAAGTCGGATATGTTATTCACATTTGTCCTGGGGTGCTCATTTTGGATGACGATTTTCTCTTCCACATAGATGTTTATGAACCATCATTAAAAACAAAATGTTCAATTTATAGCTGTGGGAACAGAAGACTCTGTACAAAGGTTAAAGATTCTAAGCAAATCCGAAAGGCAGTGAAAAAGAGAACCTTCTCCATTCTAATGATCTTCCTAAAGTGGAATACACTTGAAATGTAGTTCAAGTATACTTATTCTTTGTTGATGAATTTTCTTCCAGAATTTTAAAATTGGTTCTGTTTCTCTTCTTTTTTGGGGGTAGTGTCCCAGAGAATAGATAAATTCTTTTCTAAGGGGCTGCTGTCTTCATTCAGGACCTTCCCTTCTTCCTTCGAGGAGCTTATTTACCACTAGAATTATACTAGTTGAACTTATTACTTTCTGTCAATAAGTCTTGTTTAAGTATGCATGCTGGCTGCCTTCTTTTGTGGATTGATTCTTAACTTGACTGCTATACCCACTATACTGGCCGCTTTCTTCGTCGAGGAACTGCATCTTATCTATCTCTTCGAAAAAACGAATAAAATTATCGTAGGGGAAGCTCTTAAAAATGTTTAGGCTAGCTGCAGGCTGAACCAGGAGTCTCCTGCACGGCATCAGAGTGAAGGTTGCGCAAAGATAAAAAAAATCTTCTGAATAACTTGTAACTAGGTGGAACTTGTTTGGCTGCTTCTTGCACAGAAAAGTGTGTCAGGTCAGTCCTCATAGATTCTAATAACTGAAAACTTGGTGAAAATCTTGAGTTCTATGAGTTAGAATGGATCTCAACTTTGGAATGCCTTGAATAGAAGTAGTTGTCTTGTCTGCTTCAAAGGGAAATATTCAAGGTCTGATAGTCGAAATGGGATGACCTTTTTGAATAATTCGATTGAAGGTGGCATGGAGACGGAAATGGTAATCATAAGCTGCGGAATTGGTCTAGGTTATGGCTTGTTCTTTTCTTCTTGTTACTAAGATAAATTTGAAAGCATGTGCATAATCAGGCATGGCCCTAATACCCTAACCTTTACCTGATAGGGACCTATTCTGAATGTACCTAAGAAAGTGCTACTGGGCACTTCATTAAGGATGCGTGGTGTTTGAAGATGTTTGACTGCGATACCTACTTTCGTCCAATTTGTCGTTCTTTTTGTTAGAGATAGTATTTTTCTTTGCTATGAATATCCGTTGAACATAACTTGATAGTAGTACTTGTAGATCCTAAAGTCTTTCATGTATATTTTCTAAGCTGATTTTTTCGTTTTTTGACAGCTATAGTCAAAATTGGGTGGAAATATTTACTCTGCATATGCATGTCTGGATGAATTTTATGATCAGTGTAAAATTTGATTTTCCCCCCAATCATTTGAATGTGGAAAGGAATGAGAAGTAATACTTTCGGTGTCGTACTCAAGTATGCTTAAACTCAGGCTTCTTTTACTCAGGTATATTTTGTCCTCTTATTGCTGTTGGATTTATGCAGGCATATGTCCAACAGTTAGAGAGCAGCAGAATGAAGTTAACTCAACTTGAGCAGGAGTTGCAACGAGCTCGTCAGCAGGTGTGTTTTAATAAACTTTTGATGCGTATTCTTTCTTAGTCTTCACTTATTTTGCATCTTTATTCAATTTTATGAATAAACGTTTTTCTTTTGATAAAGGGAATATTTATTTCAAGTTCAGGAGACCAAGCACAATCTATGAGTGGAAATGGTATGGTCATGTTAAGAACTTATTCTCCTGTTCTGTAATTTGACTCCAACAGCTTTTCTGAGATATCATATTACTTTTGGACTTCAGAAGTTTTTTAACCAAAATCTATGTTTGTGGTTAGCATGCGCGGTTTTTCATAATGAGCAATTATCATGAACTCCTTACTTATTTACTTTCATGTTATTGAATGATGCTCTTCTGCTTTTTGCCACAGTATCGATTGATGCCCTTCTGCATTTTGCCTAGTTCAGATTTGATTGTTCACCCTTTTCTGTTAGAAATCAATTGCATTTTGATGTCATCTGGAAGTCTAGCTAAGAGAAACCACTTTGCTTTGCCCAGAAGTGCGAACAAACCATTGCTTTCCTATTCCCTGCATGTCTTGACAGTTGGGATGTTAGATAGTCTTGCTATGTTTTTTGACATGGTTAAGGCTAAAATTCATCCATCTAGCAAGCAAGGTTGGGCCTTCCACTCATTAAAAAAGATGTTGATGATAATCCTTGTTGCTTGCAATTCTTAATATATCAGTTACTTACTGATATTAATTTGATTAGCATAGATATAGATGTAGTCACCAAGCTTATCTTTTTTGTTCCACTTTTAGATACGGTTTCAACTCAATACTGTATAAGGACTTTTACTTCATCTCTATTGATAAAATTACCTTGTCCACGACTATTCAAGTACGCATGTGACCTCTTAAAGATGTGCTTATAGGTAGGAAACATCTCTTTACCCAGTCATCCAATACATTTTTATTACTCCAGTTAGATATCCATAGAAGTCATAATTATTTTCTACCAAAAATGTAGTAGAAACTGGACGTGATGGATTCTAATTTTTGCAATTACCTCTCTCTCTCTCTGCAGCTCAGATGTTGATAACAATATATAATTTGTTGTGGATACCTTAGTTGCATTTGATTTCTTGCGAGTTTGAAGCTCATTCAGTATTAATGACAGCCGTGTTTCACTATCCTTTTCTTTTGCTTCTTTTTCTTGGTTAGTAAAGGTGAGGGGAAACCCTTGCAAATGTTGGCATTGAAAATTGGACCCGCATACTCAAGTATCCTTGTTTTGATGGTTTGAGTCATTTTACTGCCTCTAATAGTGCATCACATTAAACCTCATTTACAGCATAATTACTGTAATGGACATTATTCAAAATTTATAGCTTGGTCAAAATTTGGGAGTCCAATTTCTGCATTTGAAGTTTACATACTTGAGTCTGCCTTTGATACGAACAAGATTTTTCTGGGAACCCCTTTTCTCTAGGAGCCCTGGCTTTTGATGTTGAATATGCTCGTTGGCTAGAAGAACACAACCGACGAATCAATGAGCTAAGAGGAGCTGTTAATTCCCATGCCGGTGATGGTGAACTAAGGATCATTGTAGATGGCATCTTGGCTCACTATGATGACATATTCAGAATTAAAGGGGATGCAGCTAAGGCTGACGTCTTTCATATTTTGTCAGGCATGTGGAAAACTCCAGCAGAAAGATGCTTCCTGTGGCTCGGTGGATTTCGTTCATCTGAACTTCTTAAGGTAAACTACATTTATGTGTTAAGCTCAGTACTGGGTCTGGGGGCTGCTCTCTTTATTTCTCTATATCCCTCCAACACCCCCCCCCCACGCCCACCCCCCCCCCACCATCACCCCCCCCCCTTCCCCCTCCTTTGACACAGAAAATGAGAAATAACACACCCTCGAAACATTACTTTCCAGATAATCTTTTTGTGTAGTCCGGACTTTTTAGTGAAAGCAGCTGTGCTAGATAACGTCTGGAAAAGGTCGAAGATATTTTTAGTTATTTGTAACAATATTGAGTCTTCTAGCATTTTGTTCTCTAGGTATGATGTTTAGGTTGTTTAATAGTTTTCGACTGGCAACATATAGAACAATTTTAGAGAACTTACTGGTCCTTGGTCAAAGATTTCACCTTTTAGTTTTCTTGTGATTAAGTTACTTAACTTTAAAGATTTCTGGCTTTGAAGTAGTTTTGGTTATGGGATTTTGAGGTCTATACTCATTTTAGCAACTCTAGATGGAAGGTGAAGATTGAATGATTAAATAGACCTGCTTGTGAGATTTTGCCCCTTTTCCCTGTACTCTTGCTGAATTCTTTCCTGCTCATTATTTATCCTCCTGTTCTTCTAAAGCTAAACTCTTTTCTCTTCCATAATTCTGTTACTGCGTCATAAATTAAGAGCCACCATATCAGTCAACGCATAAGTTGTAATCATGCTTCTCTGTTAGCTGAATATATACATGTAAATTTGTTTTGCTTATTTCTAATTATGGGTACAAATTCTTTTGTTCATGTATGCCAAAGGTTCGTGTTGTCAGTCCCTTTAGTTGGTTGATCTATGTTTCTGAGTATTGGAAGTTATTCCTCCTTGTTTATTTCTAATTATGGGTAAAAATTCTTTTGTTCATGTATGCCAAAGGTTCGTGTTGTCAGTCCCTTTAGCTGGTTGATCTATGTTTCTGAGTATTGGAAGTTATTCCTCCTTGTTTACAGCTGCTTGCAAATCAGTTGGAGCCTTTAACTGAGCAGCAGTTATTGGCTATAAACAACTTACAACAGTCATCGCAACAAGCAGAGGATGCCTTGTCACAGGGCATGGAGGCATTGCAGCAGTCACTAGCTGAGACCCTTGCTGGTTCTCTTGGGCCTTCAGGTTCATCAGGAAACGTGGCAAACTACATGGGTCAAATGGCAATGGCAATGGGGAAGCTAGGAACTCTAGAAGGCTTTATCCGCCAGGTGAGTCCTTTGAGAAAATAGTGAAGTTTATTTTAGTTGTTATTTATTTCTTTTCATGTAGGGTCTTAGCATCATGATATGCAATGGTGATCACTTTAGAGTTCTTACATGCTATTTATCCTTAATCTTCTTTTCTCATTTGTTCTTGTATATACTGCTTTCGTGTTCTATAGATCTCTTTCTAAAGTTTGTCTGACGTCTCCTCATCGTAGCATAGTATTTTATTTAGCTTAGCACATGTTGCTCTGGGTCTTGCGAGCTTTTCACAAAAATGGTCGATCTAGTCAAATGATTTCTTGAGGTTTGTTTTGGTTTCTAACCTCTATAGATAGCTTTTATCCTATGAGGCAGCATCCCTAGTCAGGTGAATAAATATTCATATCACAAAAAGTATGTTTTACATTTTAGTGAGTTACTGCTACTCTGGTTGTATATTCACTTTACGTTTTTAAGATTCTCTAAAAAAATTTTATCCCCTTTTCAGTCCTCAACGATATGCTCATATATTTGTTTCTGGATATATGAATGATGTGTTGATTCTCAGGCTGACAATTTGCGACAGCAGACATTGCAACAAATGCATCGTATATTGACAACTCGACAATCAGCTCGTGCTCTTCTGGCTATCAATGACTATTTCTCTAGGCTTCGAGCACTTAGTTCTCTATGGCTTGCCCGCCCCAGGGAGTGAAGAAGAAGAAGAAGAAGAAGATGATGATGATATTCTATATACTGATCTGGAAGGATAGATGTCTAACGGGGTGGGGGTGGGGGTGGGGGGAGTAGATGCCTCCTTTGGTAAATTTAAGTGCAGTGATTGATCATGTATAATGATTGATGATTGAAGAATGATGATATCAACCTTGTTTTCATTCTGCGAAAGCTTTAGTTACTGAGTAAATGAATGTTAAGTTATTGTCATTTCCAGATTAAAGTAGTAGACACACAGTATTTATTGGTTGCTGCAGTGAGGCGAGGAGGAGGCAATACTCTTTTATGTGTAAAATTCACACACATTCCAAGGTATGCCCATATGTTTTTCTCCACTTGTTTAATCCGGAATGAATGCTTTGTCCTTTAAATATGCCAAATCGATCGAATGCAAATTAGTATAGAAAAAATGTTCTAAATAAATATGCAAATAACAAAAACGTGTATTCTTTTTATTTATTTAGTTTTTTGGTGAATGAGTAAAAAAATGAAGATAACAAAGACATGTTCTTGAAGAAAGACTACCGTTGATTCTGGCATTGTTTCCAATTAAATGCTGAACATATACGCTTGCTTACTATGTTCATTATAGGTCTATCAAGATCAAAAAATAACAACCACCCTATCCTTGCTTAAGATTTTGCAATATATTTGCAAATTAGCAGCTCCAGGGTCTAGTATAGTATACTATTAGCACCTAAAAATTTCAATATGCTCTCAATTAATTCCAGCAAAAGAAAGAAAGAGGAAATCGGAATTATAACAACAAGGACATATATATTTGGTAGCTTCTACCTGTTTTAAACTTTTTGAAAAAGTTATTTTAGAAAAATTAATATATATAATTTTTATTTTTATTTTTGAAAAATCAATAAGAAAAATTAATTTTGAAAAGTAGAGTTAACTTCTCAAAAATATTTTTTTCAACTTCTTCTTTTTAAGGCATAAAGAAGTAAAGTGAGAAATCGAAAATAATAACTTGAAATAAATAGATAATTTTAAATAATTGAGAATTTATGGAATGAGAGAGGAAAAACTTTATAAACAATATGTTCCTCCATATAGTTGATGCACAAATCAGCACATACACTTCTCTAGATTTTTCGCTTGCTAATTAAGTAGTAAAAGAAAATCTTGAACGAGAAATGTAATTAAATTAGGTACTATTTATTAATTAATAGAGATTATTCCTGTGTAAAAACAAAAAACACAAACTAACCTGTGACAATAAATACTTTTGCCCCCATTAACTCTTTAACTATTTGTAAGCCTAACACTTCAACTATGCAACAAATCATAGGGGAGCCGCCCAAAGAAATGAAGTAGTCGGTGACGGATCGTCGAATAATTGCAGCAGCCCTGGCAGTATTACGGCAAATCGATACTTGTCTTTCTCGTTATAAAAGTATTGATCGTTATTGGATGAGGAAGTAGCTGATTTGATTTTCTCCTTTATTAGGAGTAGTTCCAAGGATAAAAAAAATCTTAAAATTTCATTAACTCTTCGAGGGGCAAGGCAAGGGGGAACGGTAAATAAGTAGGATAGATAGTTACCCGACTCTAGCCAAGCAAATACCCCAATCAGAGTCACAATATGCAGTTAACAAAATAGGAGAATTAAGGAAGATACCATGACAAGGACTACCCTTAAGATGTCGAACAACCAGGAGAGCAGCATCTCAATGGGCAAGGCGAGGGGCGTGCATAAACTAAGCAAGGATATGAATAGCATAGGCAAAACATAGGTCGAGTAAGAGTAACATATATCAACTTCGCAATGAGCCGACGATAGCAAGAATATGTAAAAAGGGAATAATCCACATAGGACTAAGAAAAACCACACATACGAAAAGTGGTAGTGAGCTTGGGAAACCAACACCAAGGGGCCTGACGAAGGCCATATGAAGATTTCTTCAAAAGACAAACCTATTCACGGAAAGAAGGGCAAAAGCTAGGTGGAGGACGTGTATAAACTTCTTCCTTTAAAGACACATGGAGGAAAGCATTGTGTACATCCATCTGATGTATATGCCAGTTTCGAGTGGTAGCAATGGAACGTAAGGTGCAAACAGTGACCATTTTAACAACAGGGGCAAAAGTATCTGTAAAATCGATGCCTGTCGTTTGTGTGTTACCCAAAATCACCAAGCAAGCCTTGTATCGCTCAATTGTGCCGTCCATTTTATATTTAATGCAGAAGACCCATTTAGTCTCAAGAGCAAGTTTCCCAAGTGGCAAGGACGTCAAAGACCACGTGCCATTCTTTTCTAGGGCATTAATTTCTTGTTGCATGGTAGTGCGCCATATAGGATTAGAAACGACTTCAGAATATTTAGTAGGTTTGGAGTCTGTCGCAACAAATGCTAGAAAATGCCAGTGTGAGGAAGAAAATTTTTAATAATCCACAAAGTGTGTAATATGACAAAGGGATTTACTTACCTGAGAGGCCCGAAGAGAGAGAAGAAGCAGAAGAGGAATGAAATATAGAAGACTTCTATATGATATTATAGTCAAAATGTTGGAGCCGAGCAGGAATAGTTTTAATGCGAGTACTTTTTCGGAGCCGAGCAAGAATATTTTTAATGCGAGTATTTTTTCTAGTGCCAATTTTATTATGAGTATGTTGGTCATCCTCAGGAATGGGTATGATAATGGTCCTCGGTGCGTTGTCTTCTGGCTGGGCAGAAGAAGAGATGGACGTCGCTGGGCCAGGAGATGGGCTAGACGATACTGGGCCAGGAGAGATATCTTCATCAGTGGGTTGTAGGAAAAGAGCCCAGGTGAAGAAGCTACTTGGTGAGAAAAGATCTGGGCCGTCGCATGTGGGCCGCTGGAAACGGGTTGATCAGCAACTGGAGGCCTGTCCGCTGGAGGCTTTTGCATATGGGCTGCAAGGCTAATGTACACATGGGCAGCTGGAGTATTGATTGGAGGGCCGCTGTCCACATGGGCTGGAGGGCGGCTGTTCACTTGGCTGGCCCATGCAAGAAGGAACTCTCCTTGCTGTGTACAATCTGCTCCCACGAGCCCAAAAATTGTTCCCTAAAATTGTAAGAACGTGCAAAATCTAGAAGTTTTGGGGCTTTCGATTTTGGTATTATCAAATATTACATATCTAGCCAGAATGAAATTTTTGTTTTGCAAGTCAGAAAAATGCCAACATTTCTTGTTGAAGGGATAGCCAAGAAAAATACAAATTTAACTGCGAACAAGAAATTTATCTTTGGATAAATCATGGTCATGGACATATGCTAAACACAAAAAACTTTTAATGTGAGAATATGATGGCTTAGTCCCATGTAGCAACTCATAAGATGTCTTTCCATGTACCAACAAAGAGATGTGCGATTGATAAGATATCCTGCCATTAAAATACATTCTCTCTAAAACTTTTTAGGCAAATTGCTTGAAAATGCAAGGTACAAGCAACGTTCAGGATACAATATATTCATAATTTATAAAAAAAATAACATATTCATGATTTAAAAAAAACATATTTATAATTTAAAAAATAAGACAACATATTTTAATTTAACAAAAAAAATTCAAAATTTTAAAAAATACACTAACATAATAATTTACCAAACAAACAACATATTCGTAATTAAAAATTTTAAAAATAATGTATTCATAATTTTAAAAAGAATCTGTCACCATACTTTCGGCTCATGTGGTTGAAATTTTGTTGGTTGTATTGAAATCTTGAAGAATTTCAGCCACCAGGACCGAAAGTATGGTGACAGATTTTCAGTTATTTACCTCAAAATTAACGTTTTCTTTAATAAAATTTACAAAATCATATATTTTTTACTTAAATTTTTTTAAGAACATTCTCGAATTTTTAGAGTGAGGGTGGAGAAATGCAAGTTTTTTGAAAATTTTCTCGCTTACCTCTTATGTTTCCGTGCATGTTTCATTAACCCCATATGGAAAGTAGTCTCCAATACGGCTACGACGATCGCACCATGCTCCAGTGCCCTGCATTGGCGCCGCTCTCTGTCTGTGCCATTGCCTCCTCCTCCGGTCCCCGGAAAGGAGTTTTATTTCAACTGAACTAATATTCATGCAGTCATTGTGATGGCTATGGAGGATGAAGAGTTAATTTACACTATGTTAGAAAGTGTCTGATTTCTTCATTGTTGTTGCTTATTTCTCTGTACCTGTTGAGTTGCTCTGCTTTATGAATGAAATTTCAAATGGGTCTATTAACTTCTCAGATTTTGGATGGATAATGCTTCAATTCATCGAATGCACAGTCCTTTGTGGAATTTACTAGCGGTGGACTTAATTATGGTCCTCATTGTTTTCAGCTGATGATTACCAATATTGTTGTCAAAATTCTTACTGTTTCTTGTGCTTCATCAATTTGGTTCTTGATGTTCTTCTCAAGGTAAAGTCAGAGAACTCTCTCTTAGATAATGGATTTTTCCTTTTTCCTGAGTGACAATGATCTGGTCTTTACACTGCACTCGGATTTGCTACAGCCGGACGTTTTTTCCTTCTACCTCCGGAAAACTGGAAACAGAAGATGGGTTGAAGAAGGTCCAGATAGGGCGGGTTTTGAAATGCCCATTGGCTACCAATTGGATTTCCCTTAGACTATCCAAGAGAGGGGTTTAGGACACCTTTGAGTTTTGTCCATACAAAATTAATTGGGCTTGGACACTTATTGGATCAATGGGCTTTTTTGCACCCCCACTGCTATCCTTATTTTCTCATCATTGATTCCTCTCCTCATTTCTTGTAACCTTGAGCTGAGCCCTTTTTTCACTTTACCGCGAAATTTGAATTCCCCACCTAAATGGAAATTGACCTACAATCTAGCGCTCGTTTCCTCAATTTGTTCAATTCCTACCACTACATCCCACAAGGGAAACAACTACATCTTCTTTTCCTAAAAAAGGGTGTCCTCAATGCTACTGTAAGTATTGCAAATCGCCTTCTCCAAATGTACATGAGATGCGGTCAAATGGCCGATGCAGAAAAACTATTCGATGAAATGACTGAAAGAAACAGTTTCACTTGGAACACTTTGCTTGAAGGATATGTTAAATTGGGAAGATACAAGGACCTGTTGCAGCGGTTTTACTTTATGCCCAATAAAAATGATTTCTCTTGGAATGTGGTTATTTCAGGCCTTACAAAAGCTGGTATGTTGGATATTGCAAGCAGGTTGTTTAAGGAAATGCCTAGGAAGAGTGCAGTGGCTTTAAATGTGTTGATTCATGGGTATGTCAGAAGTGAATGCCCTGATGTGGCTTTGAGATTGCTTAGCGAGTACTCAAAATGGGGTAGACAAGATTTATGTTGGGATTCATTTGTTTTAGCGAGCTGTATTGGGGCATGTGCAGATTTGGGAGTTTTGGATCACGGAAAACAAATTCATAACCGGATTATTACTGGAGGAGTGCAAATTGATTCAGTACTGGGCAGTTCACTTGTTAATATGTATGCAAAATGTGGTGATTTGGCTGACTCAAGTCATGTTTTTTCTTCCATGGAAGAGCTAGATGACTTCTCTTTGTCTGCTTTGGTATCTGGATATGCAAATTCTGGTAGAATGGAGGATGCCAGAAAAGTTTTTAATATGAAATCTAATCCTTCTGTTGAGTCATGGAATACTTTGATCTCAGGTTATGTTGCCAATGATAAAGTGATGGAAGCGCTTTTGCTCTTTGGTAAGATGCGCGTGGAAGGAGTCAATGTAAACGGCTCTACTCTGACTTGTATCCTGAGCGTCTGCTCTAGTTTAGGTGTTTTTATGGATTGCCAGCAATTGCATTCTTATGCTTGTAAGCTTGGTTTGATTCATGATATAATTGTTTCCAGTGCTCTTATTGACTCATATGCCAAGTGTGGAAGCCCATGGGATGCTAGCAGTCTATTTAATGAGCTTGAAGTGTATGATACTATCTTGCTAAATACATTGATTGCTGTTTATTCTAATTGTGGAAGAATTGAAGATGCAAAGCAAATCTTTAAGACCATGCCATGTAGAAATTTGATATCATGGAATTCTATGATAGTGGGCCTGAGTCAAAATGGTTTTCCATTGGAATCCCTGGATCTTTTCTGTGAAATGAATAGGATGACATTGAGAACGGATGAAATTAGCTTGGCAAGTGTGATCAGCGCTTGTGCTAGCATTTCTTCAATTGAATTCGGTGAACAACTCTTTGCTAGAGCCACTATAGTTGGCCTTGATAGTCACAAGATAATATCTTCCTCCCTGATTGATTTTTATTGCAAGTGTGGTTTTGTTGAAACTGGGAAAAAGGTGTTTGATCAGACTACAAAATTTGATGTGGCAACATGGAATTCTATGTTGATGGGTTATGCAACAAATGGTTATGGATTAGAAGCACTGGATCTATTTCAGGAGATGAGACTCTCTGGGTTGCAACCCTCAGATATCACATTTATTGGTGTTTTGTCTGCTTGTGATCACTGTGGACTGCTGGAGGAGGCCCAAAAATGGTTTCATGCAATGAAACATGATTATCAAATCAATCCAGATATAGAACACTACTCTTGCATGGTTGACCTATTTTCACGAGCAGGTTGTGTTGAGGAAGCTTTAGACCTTCTCGAACAGATGCCTTTTAAGGCAGATGCAAACATATGGACATCAGTTCTTAGAGGATGCGTTGCTCATGGGGATAGGAATCTTGGAAAGAAAGTGGCTGGCCGTGTTATGGAACTTGATCCAGAAAATTCAGTTGCTTTTGTGCAGCTATCAAACATATTTGCCAATTCTGGGGACTGGAAAGATTCTGCTTTGATAAGGAAGTTGATGAAGGATAAGAAGATTGAAAAGAATCCTGGTCGAAGTTGGGGAGCTATTTAACAGATCGGTTTATGTGGGACTTGATACTCAACTGTGGTGGGTTATCTTCACTGAACAGGGGTAAAACTTTATAGCCTTTTTATGCTAAAATGATGAGATTCTCTTATAACATAATTTCCTCCTCTGCCACAAAATGGAATAATGGGACATTTTATAAATACATTTTATGTTGTGTTACATTTTGATTAAATTCATCTATTTGATGTCTGTGATATTTTTTGTTTATCAAGTTATAAGTTTGTGTGGGAGTTTCACTACTAATTTTGGTATTATTCTTTTCTCTATAACTGACAATAAAAGAAACTTGTGAACTATTGATTTTTCTAGGAGAGTGTATTAATCTTTACTCAAAATGCAAGTACAGTGGCACCATGAGTATATAGTCCAAATGCTTTACCCTAGGCCATCTGCACCTCTTAGTAAATTCTTGTCTTTGGATTGTATTGAGAGCATTTATCTTGCACTGATAAGTGGATTATCATTTATCAATCTTTATTTCATTGGAACTGTTGTTTGCTATCCAGATTTAACTGTTTTTTGATTATCTTCTTTAGTTGAAGAAAAGCTCTTAAGTCTGGCTAGGTACTGTCTCTTGATGATTTTGATAGCTTCTTCTTAGGCTATATATAATTGCTTTTCAGGAAGAAGAAGCAATCAAGATTAATTAGAAGCCATCAAGATTAATGATGGCTTATTAAATTTTTAAGATTTCTTCTAGGGAGGGATGTTGTTGGAATTAGTTTAGTTGTTTTTCATGATTTTTGAAACAATTTACCTATCTGCTTTTTTCCTTTCTCTTATTTTAGGAACTAAAACTTCATTGGAATCCATCCATTATTTGGCAGATTGATCAGAAAAGGCTTGAGAAATAACTGAAAATATGACAATTGCAGCAGCCGCTCCATCAATTAGAAATGGATGCTTTATAATAGTCCTTGGGAAGGAAGGTTGTTCCACCAGAGAAAGTTGAGATTATACCAGCAGCAGCCTCGGAACAGCATTTGTTGGAGCAGCTTCATGTTTTTAATCTCTGAATTATTGAGTAAGTGCTTACAGTCTCAACGTTTCTATATCTAAAGCATAGAAAATAATTAGTTTTAGTTAAGGTGCCTTTTGTGAGTCTCTCTGCCAAAACTTGTGACTCAGGATCCTTGTACCAGGGGCTGGGAGGAACATGAGAAAGCCTATGCAGCACTTTATGCCGGCACTCTAAAGGCGATAGATTGATGGAATTTTCCACTGATTTCTTCGGCAATGGCAAAGGAAGGAGGAGATGAAAGAGGAAGATCACAACTTAGTAGATATTGTCCTTTGGTAAGTTTTTGGAGGATTTGAATCAATGGATTTCAAGATTTTTCATGGCATCAACACGGCGGTCAAGAGCATAACAGCTGATTCTACCAAGATTGTATCTGAAACTCACTTCTTCCAAATGCCATCTATCGGCTTCCCTAGTGAGTAATTTATATATGGGAAGTTTGTGCTAAGCAGATCTTGAACATGAATCAAAAAAAAAAAAAAAAAAAATTTTCTTGAGTGAAATATAAATCGAATTTGGTACCAATAAAATTTATAAAAATATCTATTTTGGAAACTTTTTATAATAAAGAGTAGTCAGATTGCTCTTAAAAAAAACTAGTATTGTATAGATATGCTAAATCCATTTTACAATGGTTGATCATGATTAGTGTTTTAAATGATTTTTTGTTCTATTTTAATGAATTTTTTTGGTTGTATTTTAATGAGTTATTCAATTTGTTTAAGGGTTTCATATCTAGAGAATTCTATACATTGCTGATCATATTTGGTGGCAGTGCAACACATTTCTCCTTTCTTGGCCGCTTATTATATAGTCTTTTGAACACTCTAATCTCATATTACAAGAAAAGAAGAGATCAATAAGGAAGTATTCCCCTAGCTAAAAAATAAATAAATTTGAGTTTACATATAATCTTTTGCTCTTATAACTTTTGTTTGACTAGAATGGTATCTTAATTAATTTACTAAGCCGCTATCTTATTTTACAAGTTATTTTAATTAACAATTTTAGTGAATGATAAAGTAGTTCTTAAATGCTAAGCTCTTGAATTCGAATTATATTTTTTTTTATAATGTATAAAAAAATTGTTAAGAAATAAATTAACATTTAGGGTACAAAATAAAATCACCTCTTAAGAGAGATTCATTAAATGTACTTCTGTTAAAGTTTGAAGTCTATTAATCCCTAATGCTATATGAAATTATGAAATGCCTTCATCATTATTATTAGAGTCACAAAGGGAATGTCACCGGCTATAATAATTAGTTGAAGATAAAAATGTTGTAAGTGTGGATATGTACACCTATAATCTTCTAATACCATCTTTATTCTATAGAATTTAATATAGGATCTTGGCTGCAATGCATGTAATGAATTTTTTTTTTACAATTTTTTATATATATGATTTACATTTGTTTATCTAAATATACTCTTCAATGCGAGACGTGGATACTTTACATTAATGAGATGTGTATTTTTCAAAAAACCAAATACCATTTTATCTTGGTGGTATAGTAAATTTAGAGAGAAAAATAGATGTTTATGTTAAAAAAAAAATGAAAACTAAGTTTGCAAAATAGATGCATATCATCAACTTATGCTTTTTTTCAAATTATCTATAAACTTTTATTTCATCTTTTTATCCATGAATAATTTTAGAACAACTGTTTCGATAAATTATGTGTTATCATAAAATTTGGTAAAATAATCATGTCAAAATCACATTCTCATCAGAACAAAGTTATTTTCACACTTATGATTTTTAGTTATGGCGTTATTTCGGATGTTACATGGCTTGAACATAATTATTTTAGTCAGATTTCGTCTCATGACACATAATTTGTCAAAATTAATTACTTGAAATTTATTCGTGGATATAAAAAGAAGTTTATAGGTAATTTTTAAAAAGTATAAATTATTGATAGAATCGAAATTTGACATACAAAATCACTTATTTCTCATGAGATTGGATAAAAAAGACTTCATTTTTACTCCTAAAAAACACCTCATATACATGACGATGGTGTCGAATTTTGCTGTCTAATATGGTGTTGGAATACACACTGAAATCATAATATGTTACTTGTATAAAAAGATAAAAATGAATAATATGTATACATTTTACAATATAATATAATGTATTATATATTTTTAGATATAGCATTGATAATTTATAAATATTTACACATATTTAAGCACGAGATCATAAAAATATCATGAAATATTAAATAAATCTTAACACATAACATCATCGTTGATAGAATTATTGATAATTTATAAATATTTACCAATGCTTCAAGCACAGACGGGATCAATAGCTAGTACCAAGAATGAAAATGAGGTTTAAAATGTAGCCTAATTTTTTATTTTTTTTAATGAAAGGAAGAAGTATTATTAACACTAACAGAAACAGAAACAAAAAAGTTATACAATAGCAGCAGAGGCTGCAACACAGAGTACAGAAAATTCAAGAACAAAAAATATCATCCAAAGCACCAAGTCTATTAGCTTGCACCGAACACCACTCTCCAACTTGGGCGTCAATCCACCGCACTGTACTTTCACTATTAACCTCCTCCTTTGAAAAAGCTCAAGCATTTCGCTTAAACCAAAGACCATGAATGCCAACACGAAAAAATATATCCCATTAGGGTATCAGAGATTGACAGGTAAAATACCCAAAGTCTTGTGACAAACAAACATTGATCTATTTATGAATAGAAGGACTCACAGTGAAACTATGCCACCTATTTGGTCTCACTAATTTCTTCCACACCCGATATACCTATGGACAATCCCGAAGAAGATGGAGGGGAGTCTCCACCATCTGCCCACATACCAGACAAAAGGGCTCATAAAAAATGTAGCCTAATTTAATTATAGTGGAGGAATAGATATATCAGTAGTTCAAGTAGTTTTTTTTTTTTTTTTAATAAAGTAATTAAAGTAGTTCAGTTAAACTCAAATACTAATTAGGAACCATCAACTAAATTTATTTTGGTAAATAATTTAACAACATAAAAATCTTCAACCAAACAAATTTTCTAAAACAACAATAATGTTAAAAAAAAAAAAAAAAAAGAGCAATTATGGCTAGGCCTTTTAAAAGAAAATAGTAGAAGAAATCAAACCAAATCGGAAATCCCGAGTATATGGCTAGGATTTTTGAAAGTAAATAATAGAAAAAATCGAACCAAACCGGACGTAGTAAAGAAGATAGAATAAATTATACCATGTACTCTGTTACATCTTGTATGGTGTAATAATTTATTGAAACAATGTCATTTTGGTGTAAAGTATAAACAAAATCATTATAATTTTCAAACTCACGTGTCTTATCAGATCAATTCAAATCAGATCTTCCGAGAAATAGGATATTTTCCTCCTTGCTTTGCGCGATTTCTTCTCCTCTCACGATCGTCTTTATCAATTGACCAAATTTCTTGTGATTTTCTGCTATTTTCATTCAATTGATCATCGATTATCATCTGCAATATTGTGAAATCAATGGAGAATTATGAAGAAACTAATATTGTGCCATTTTTTGATGTTGAGGAATTCGATTGTGATGTTATCGGTCATTCTTCGTGCATTTGTGATGATTCTATGCTTCTGGAATGCGTGGAAGAAGAAGTTAGAGGTAAGATAATGTTGATTTTCAATTGTTTTGTTGTTCTCTGTTTATATGTGTCTGAATGTATGTGTGCTCAACAATAATGTCGAGTTCTTCAACCAAGAGTGTCTAGTATTTCAACTAGCATTGCCTATAATTATGAATAGTGGAACTTCAAAGTTTTTATTTTTGTTTGGGTATTTAAATGATTTATTCGTTTGTTTTATTTTTAAATTTTTGTGTTTTCATCATTATTTTTAATTATAATAAACTGGTAATGGTTTCATTATAGTTTATTATGTAGTTGAATATCTGTAGTTAACAACATCGACTTTTATACATTAGAGTGCCTAGTTTTATGAATAGAAGTGCCTAGTTTTTTAACTGAAAGTGCCTATATTTATTACCATGTGAACTTTATATTTTCTCGTTTGTTGCTTTTTTTAGATGTTTTTTGTTAGTTTTTATGTAATTATTTTGTGTATTTTTTGTTTGAATTTATTTATTTGGTAGTGCATACTTTATAAGTGGGAGTGCAAACTTTCATAAGTAAGAGTGCCTACTTTTATATGTGACAGTGCCTAGTTTTTGAATTGACAGTACATATGTTTATTACCATTGAAAACTTCATATTTTCTTGGATATTGATCTTTTTAGATGCTTTTTGTTGTGCTTTGAACATATTTATTTAGTAGTGCATACTTTTATAAGTGAGAGTGCCTACTTTTATAGTTGACAGTGCTACTTTCATAAGTGAGAGAGCCTACTTTTATAACTGATAGTGCCTACTACTTCATAAGCAATTGAACACTTAGCCCATCATATTGGTTTATGTTGCTATTTACATATTTTGTGTTTTAATCTTTGTTTAAACTAACAACACCAAGTTTTATAATTAGAAGTACTTAGTTTTGTACATAGCTTAATTTTAAAACTAACAGTGCCTACTTTTAACAGTAACAATGCCAAGTTTTAAAACTAACAGTACCTACTTTAACATTAACAATACCAAGTTTTATAACTAGAAATGCCTAGTTTTAACAATAAGAGTGCCTATTTTTCAATGCAGTTGTTGAAACATTAATCGAGGATTCGTTGTCTATGTCGATGATATCTTGTTAATTGGAATGACATCCCCACTTTGCAAAGTGAAAAAACTTGGTTAGGGAAGTGTTTTTCAATGAAAGATTTAGGCGAAGCAGCCTATATTCTAGGCATTAGGATCTATCGAGATAGATCTTAAACCTAATTGGCCTGTCAGAGTGGATATATTGACAAGTTACTGAAAAGATTCAGTATGCAAGATTCTAAGAGAGGATTCTTACCGATGTCACATGGCGTTAAACTCAGTAAGTCTCAAAGTCCTACCACAAGGGAGGATGCAAAACGCATGAGTAAGATTCCTTAAGCTTCTGCAATTGGATCTATCATGTACGCCATGTTATGCACTTGCCCAGATGTCATTAAGAATGACTAGCAGATTCCATTCAAATCCTAGTGAACCATATTGGACTGCAGTAAAAAACATTCTCAAGTACTTAAGAAGGACTAAAGAGATATTTTTTATCTACGGAAGTCAGGAAGGAGAACTTGTTGTAAATTGTTACGAGAATGCTAGCTTTCAGACTGATGTAGATGATTTTAGATCGTAATATGGATTTGTGTTTTGTTTGAATGGAGGTGCTGGGAGCTGGAAGAGTTCAAAGCAAGATACCATGGCCGATTCTACTACAGAGACTGAGTATGTGGCTGCTTCTAATGCAGCCAAGGAGGCAGTTTGGATCAGAGAATTCATCACTGAACTAGGTGTGATTCCTAGCATTGTGAACCCAGTGGACCTATATTGTGATAATACAGGAGCCATTGCATAAGCTAAGGAACCAAGATCTCATCAACGATCCAAACATATTCTCAGGCGTTTCCATCTCATTCGAGAAATTATTGAGTATGGAGATGTTAAAATTTGCAAAGTAGACACCAATGACAATGTTGTAGATCCATTGACAAAGCCACTCCACAACTTAAGCATGAGAGTCATATTAGGTAGATAGGTTTGAGAGTCATGTCAAATTGGTAGTAGGGCAAGTGAGAAATTGTTAGTGTATGCCCTAGACCAATTGACTCACATTTATAATTTATGAAGCATGTATTTTGAATTGTATTTTATGCTCTTGGTCATCAATTACGTGACTTGATAGTAAAATCCTTATAGCTAATAAAATACTATTCTTGTTTGTCCCTAGTTTTATCACATCTTGTATTATTGAACTAGTGTGAAGTTGAATGATGATCTAGTTTTACTGATCATGAATATGAGATATAAAATCAATTCACAAAATACATACTGAGAATATTGTATTGGAGATGACCCAAAGTGAAGAAGAAATATTGCATGGGTTTAAGTCATAAGTACTTCTTCTGAGTGTTATATTTGGTGTCCTTTGACCTAATATTTCTAATGCTTCTTGCATGGGGAGAAAATATATTTTGACATAGTCAAACATCACTTTTAATTAGGTGGTTATTATGACTATTGGTTAGCTTATTTTCTTGCCATGGCTTGAATATTGGAGATAGTGAAAGCGATTTGTCCCTCTCTTTTATAGAGAGATATCCATGGGCCCCTCGATAAGGAAGATTGGAAAATATGTATGGCCATGCTCAAATAAGTATTAATAAGGTGTTATTAATATTATTTTTCAGAATAGTCTGCTTGGTGATCAAGTAAATGGTTAATTAAATTTTATAAGGATGACTCGGTCCATGCCTCATACTTAATTAGGATATCGTGTGACAAAAAGACTAAATATTAAATCTGATGCTAGGTTATTATTGCTTTTACTTAACTTGGGTAATCATAATGTCTTGCTAGAGGCCGCTTATGTTTTGTGAATAAATGTCTAGGACATTTTTCATTCACTGCCAACGTTAAGTGAATCTTCAGGATCACATGCATAGACGATCTTGTGAGCACAATCTTCACGTTCAATTAATCTAGATTGTGTCCAGATTTGTTGAACGTATACAAAAGGGGAATAAGATTTCATATTGTATTTTCTGGTAAGTTAATAAGTAACTAATATTATTTATTGGATAAATGAAATTAATTACTTAATATTACTCATCCAACCGTTGGATGTTTATAGGAATAGACAGATGAGATTAAACTGTCATTAGATGACAATTAGGGTTCTGATGTTGACAGCTGTAAAAGGTTATGTTAACCTTTTTCTTGGCAGCAGTCTTCATTTGATTAAAAAGAAAACCCTAAACCCTAGAACAGCGATAACAGTATCTAGCCTCCCTCTCTTCGAAATTCCACGTATTACCAGATAATCAGGATTAGTTCTAAACAGTTTTTAGAACACAGAAGGGGCTAGCATCCCGATCGCTTGCAGAGGAGTTCGTCGTGTGGATACCAGTAGAGGGCGAAGCGTAAACAGCAGCGCCTCCACACCGAACAGTAAAAAACATTGAGGAAATTTCTATCCAAGCAGTTTTTCTAGTATGTGCAGATCTTGTTGGTGGATTTTCGTAGTTTTATTTTATTTGTTTTTGCCTACGGAATCCAACACGTTGGTTGAAGTGTTGTTTCATCCGAAGAAGATGCATTCAAATTGTATAACGGTCATGCATTCAGGTTGGGGTTTAGTATTCGCAAGGGAAATCAAAAGTTCAAGGCAGGATGTAAGACGAAGTACTTGAAGCAATTTTATTGCTACAAACAAGGGATGAAGTCTGATAAAGGGAAGGGGGAAAAGGCATATACTAAAGTTGATTTTCGTATGGGTTGCAAGGCGATGATTGAATTTCGGTTGAATGACGAGAGTGGATGGACAGTTAGCAGACATGATGTTAGTCATAATCATGGTTTTTGTGATCTGAATCAGAGGCACTTTATGCATTCTCAAAGGCAAGTTACAAAGAATAATACTGGTTATCTTCAAGAATTGAAGGATATTAGGGTGTCTATTGCTGTATGGCTGAGGGTTTTGAAGAAGCAGGTTGGAGGTTTGTCCTTTGTTGGCTTTACATCAAGGGATGCGTATAATATTCTACAAATAAAGAATTTGGATCGGGGATGTGAATTCACTTACACAGATATTTAGACGGAAGAAAGAAAATGAAAATGATTTCTACTTTGATTTTAAGGTTGACGGTGATTGCTCATTATGTTGTCTCTTTTAGAAGGATGGTCGGATGAGGCGTGAGTATGATCTTTTTGGCAATTTATTGATGCATGATACGACATATCATACGAACAAATGTAAGATGATTTGCGACCCATTTTGTAAGGATGAAAAACCACTGTAGGAACGTTATGTTTGGTTATGGATTCTTGAAGAACGAGAAAACAACGTTTTTCATATGGTTGTTCAACACCTTCTTAAAGTCTATGGGAGATAAGCATCCTATTACATTGATTACCGACCAGTCCACTATTATGGCTGCTGCTATTAGTGTAGTTTTCCTAAGTACACGGCATCGGTTGTGTATTTGGCATATTGGGGAAAATTCAAAGAATCATAATATCGGGTTAAGATCCAAACAAGACTTTGTCAAGCTGTTTAATCATGTGTTAAAGGACACAGATACGGTTTCTGAATTTGAGTTTCATTGGAAGAGGTAATTTATTCCTTTTTTATGTTTCAGTATGCAGTAATGCCTAGTTTTACACATGAGAACGTCTACTTTTATGTGTATTAGTACTTACTTTTATGTGCCAGTGCATACTCTTATAAGGGTTGACTTAACTGTTTTGTGTTATTCAAGTTGCATTGTTTTACATGTATGTTCTTATTGTTTATTCCTTTTGCTCAAATATGTGTGCATACTTTTATATTCTTTTTTTATGTTTCAGTATGCAGTAGTGTCTAGTTTACACATGAGAGTGCATACTTTTATGTGTGTCGGTGCCTACTTTTATATGTACCTGTGCATACTATTATAAGGATTGGGCTAACTGTTAGTTGTGCTATTCAAGTTGCATTGATTTACATGTATGTTCTTATTGTTCATTCTTTTTGCTCAAATATGTGTGCATATTTTTATAATTAAGAGTACCTAGTTTGTACAGTTGAAAATCCCTAGTTTTATAACTGATAGTACATATTTTTATAACTTACATTGCCTAGTTTTATAACGTACAATGCCTATTTTTATAACTGATAGTGCATACTTTTACAATCTAGGATGCCTAGTTTTCAAATGTTGGTATATTTGAGAGTGTTTTTATGTCATGGGGGTGTGTTCTGCAATGTGTGATTACTTTTATAAAAGAGAATGCCTACTTTTACATCTAAAGTGCCTACTTTTAGAATTGACAGTGCCAATATCCACAAGTATATGTGCATTCATTTTCTTATATGAAATCGACATCTTTTTACTTTTGATTTTGCAGTTTGATGGATAAGTTTGGTTGCTACAATGATAGTTGGTTGAATAGGTTGTATAATTTGAGAGAGAAGTGCCCAGCTTTTAGTAAGGACTTCTTTTCTGGGGGTGTTTTATCACCTTAAATGAGTGAGGCATCTAACCATGCTATTTCCAGGAGGCTTTAAAAAATAACTACGTTGTACGATTTTTTCAAACTTTGGCATTCCAAAGTTTTAAAGCTAGAAATGCCTAGTTTTAGAACTAGGCATTATCAGTTTTAAAACTAGGCATCTTAGCTTAAAAACCAGGCATTCTCAATTTTAAAATTAGACATTTTCAAATTTCAAAACTAGGCATTTCATAGTCTTAAAAACTAGGTATTCTCAGTTTTACAACTTGGCATTCTTAACTTTAAAACTATGCATTCCCAGTTTTTAAACTTTGGCATTCCAAAATTTTAAAACTATAAATGCCTTGTTTTAGAACTAGGCATTTCAGTTTTAAAACTAGGCATTCCTAGTTCTAAAACTAGGCATTCCCAAATTTCAAAATTAGTGATTCTTAAGCATAAAAACTAGGCATTCTTCAGTTTTAAAACTTGACATTCTTAGCTTTATAACTAGGCATTCCCAGTTTTTAAATTTTGGCATTCCAAAGTTTTAAAACTAGGCATTCCTAATTCTAAAACTAGGCATTTTCAAATTTTAAAACTAGGTATTCTCAGTCTTAAAAACTAGGCATTCCTAGTTCTAAAATTTGGCAATCTTAGCTTTAAAATTAGGCATTCCCAGTTCTTAAACTTTGGCATTCCTGTAAAAAGTAATATTTGTAAGTTTTAAAACCTAATATCTCATAATTCAAGAAATTTTCATAATTTTATATATTTAAAACATAGAAAACATATCATAAAACACCTAATATACAATTTGCAACACCAAAACACAAATATAAAGCATAAAAAAAGAGGAAAATATACATATACAAGTATTTTTGGTTTTACATATAACATGGAATTTACTTCATTGAATATTTTTTTTGTTGGAAACTACAATTTCATATTATTTTTGAAGTATTATTACCTATTAGTGCTTGAAGAATTGCTTCAAGAACTCCTGGAAGGACTGTAGCTTGGAGAACTCATTTTTTTTCACATTTTTGGCTACGAAATTGAAGAAAGTAACAAAGATATTGAAGCAACGATCAAAGAAATCATAGAACAAAAGGAGATAGACATTGTGGAAACTTGAAAATTGCCTGAAAATCTCACAAAAATCACAAGCAGGGAGACGTGTGAGGTGCAATTGTGTGGGGTGAGAATGGGTTTTGATATTTTGCTCAGTTTGTGGGCTTTGTTAAAAATCGTTGTTTTTTCACAGGTATACCTAGTGTAACTGAGTGCATAGTATAACGACTGAGAAGATAGTTGTGTATTTTGGCTACCAAGATATTTGAAAGATATCTTTTTCAAAACTTTAAAATTTTGTTTTGTATATCAAATTAGGATAGAATTAAATAATTAATTTAATGTATTAATATTATTAAAAATCAATCAAAAGGTTTATAACTAATTAAAAGTTTACAGACATAAACTATATTGGAAAAAGCTTCAAATAAAACAAAAAGATAATTATGAATAAAAGAATGCAAACTTCATCATGAGATTTGCATATCTATCTTCAAGTTAGAAAAGAACATATGTAGGAATTTTTTTTTTTTTTTTTGAGTAATTCGTTGAAGTCACTGTAACCACAACATTTTGAATATTGAATAATTGATTCTAGCTTGAAATTTTAAAAGTTGGCATTATCTTTAGATTTCACCTTGGATTTTAATTAAAAAATATTGTAAAAATTTTCTTATCATCTCAATTTAAAATTTTCTCAATCAATCAATGTCACATTAAATAAGAAATTTAAAAGCAAAAAAAATTTACTACAAATGGTCTTTAGAAAAAATAAAAAGAAAAAGAAAAAGAAACATAGGCTAAGGGAAATTTGATCCGATAATTATGTGATTTGGCTAAAGGATAGAATTTGATAATTTGGTGGAAGCAGTTTTGATAATTTATACCTTTTTGTAACAGGTATCTGAGAGGGTTTTTTTTTTTTTTCTACAATTAGCTTCTTTTTTTTTAAACAGGCTAATGGCTCCAATTTTTTTTTTTTTTTATCGTGCGTTATCACTTAATTCAAGTTTTTATCCCTTAACACATCGGCGGATTAAGGGATAAAAACTTGAATTAAGTAATAACGCACAATGGTTGTGCATTATCCTAATTAATAACGCACAACCATTGTACGTTATGACCAAATTATGAATAAAAAAAAATTTGAACCACTATAATAGCATTTTCAGGAAAAAAAGGTTAATAATAGAAAAAATCATCTGAGAGTCATCGACTAAACTGAAAAAGACATACGGTATTAAATCGTTCCCTGTAACTCATGTTATGTAAAGATCTTAAGTGTAGGGTGTCATGACATTGGACCAAATGCCTCTTGTTGGATGATTTACATTTTGATTTTTTGAGTTAAAAAGATAAAAATATAAAATATCATTTGATGGCATAATTAACTATGGATATGGGAGATAAATAAAGAAAGTTGTTAATTCTTATCCTGTTTTTAACTTCAAAATAAAATTTTATTTTTAATTAATTTAATAGATTAAATATCTTCCTAACCAATCATTGAATCGAAAACTAACTAACATTAAAAAAATCCAAGAAAATTATATTGGAGTTTCAAAGCTTAATATGAGCTCTCACCTAAAAGGACCTCTTCATTATATATATATATATATATATATTATCTAGATATTTTGAAGTCAAACAAATCGAATGGATTTTTTTAAAAAAAGAATCAGATGGAGTTTTTAAAACTCTCTATAGGAAATAACCTTCGATTTTCATCCTTTTAATAACCTGTTTAAGAGAAACAAATAGTATAACTAGTACCTAAATTAAACAAAAATAATAGCATAAAACCTATATTTTTGGGGAGGAATCCTCAATTAAACGAAAATAATAACATAAAAACTGTGCTGATCAGGTGTGACTGCAATTATGTAAGCTATATATATATATATATAGATAAAAGTTATGTATAATTATCCCGGTTATGAGGTCAATAAATGCAACTCGAGAATCTATAAGAATAACGCGGAAAAATCATTTTTTCCCTCATTCTTTCTCTCTCTAAACAATTTCTTTCTAACTTCTCTCTACTTTAAAACTTCAATCTTTCACATTCAACACATTTTAGAGATAGATATGGATTACTTTGAAGATTTTTTGCAAGAAAATATCGATTTTGAAGTAAGAAAAGTTTCAAAAAAAAATTTTCATCATTGAAGTTAGTTTCATTGCCATCTGAGCGAAAATCATAGGAGATAAATTTCGCCCATCTAAGCGAAAATCGGTATTATATAGGATTTGAACCTTTAGCCTCATGAAAATAAGATAAAAACTTACCAATAGACCAACATGAAGCTTTATATTAATAAATGTATGAGATTTTATACTTACATATTTAAAAAAAAACACTGGAATCGATTTTCGACCAAATGAGCGAAAATAATACATCTGGGCGAAACTAACTTGCAAAAAATGTTCAAAGTAATCTATATCAAATAGTTTAGAGAGAGAAAAAGAGAGGGAAAAATGACTTTTTTTCGTGTTATCCTTATAGATTATCGAGTTGCATTTATTGACCTCCCAGTTATGAGAAAATAAACTATTTGAAATCAAACTATATGAATGCTTAGGATAGTTGTCGATCTGAATAACAACCATGAAATATTGTAGTTTATCCAATATTTTAAATTTCAAACAAAAGACTTAACTTTCTAAATAATTTAATTGGTATAAAAGCTTCAAGACCAATCAACACTCTTACAATTAATTAAAAAATACGAAAATTAAAAAATTTTAGTTTAGAGTGTTGAGAGGATGAGACAGCTCTAAATCTAAAAAAACACCTTCTTTATTATATATATATATATATTTAATTGCTTACACGTAATAATTATATTTTTGTTTAATTTATTTTTAATAAAGAAAAATTATTCATTAATAGAATTTTCAACATTATAAAGCTACGTATATTTAAAGTTGTAAATATTGAGATTTTTATCTGGATATTTGTAGAATAATCCTCTCACCTTATAAAGGTATCAACAAAAGTGAAAAAAAAAAGAACCATTTAGACTCTACCAAGGTTTGTTTATCTTTAGAATCAATAATAATAATGAGGGCAATAGCATACGAGGAGGTTGATGGTCCATTGGTGTTGAAAGTAAAAGAAGTAAAAGATCCAATAATCAAAGACGATGAGGTTGTTGGATTCCGTAGACAAAAATATAATCAAAGAACCTATGAAAAATCGCTGCAAGATTCGCACATACCAAAAAAATCCATTTGAAAGAAAAGTTACCTCAATGTTTTTTGAGATGCTGTTGTTTACACTTTGCCCTCTACCGCTATCCACGCCACGACCTCCTCTGCAAGCGATCAGAATGCTAGCCCCTCGGCGTTCTGAAAACTATTCAAAACGAACCTTGATTATTTGGCAATATTTTGAAATTTTTGAAGAGATAGGCAAGACACGATTCTGGCCGTTTTAGGGTTTAAAGTTTTTTTTTTTTAATCAGAAGAAGTCAGCCGCGGAAAAAGGTTAACATAACCTTTTATAGCTGTTAACATCAGACCCTAATTATCATCTAATGAAAATTTTAATCTCGTCCGTCTATTCCTATAATCATTCAACGATTGGATGAATAATATTAAATAATTAAATTTATTATTTGATAAATAAATTAGTTACTTATTAACTTAACAAATAAATACAACACGGAATCTGATCTCTTTTTTGTATATGTTCAACAAACCTAAACACGATTTAGATTTACTAGACGTGGACATCATGCTCACAAGATCATCTATGTGTGTGACCTTGTAGGTTCACTTAACACTGGCAGTGAATGAAAAAATGTCCTAGACATTTATCAACAAAACATAAATGGCCTCTAGCAAAATATTATGCTTACCCAAGTTAAGTAAAATATATGATAACCTAACATCAGTTTTAATATTTAGTCATTTTGTCACACGATATCCTAATTAAGTACAAGGCATGGACCAACTCATCCTCATAAAACTTAATTAACCATTTACTTGATCACCAGGCAGACTGTTCGGATAAATAATATTAATAACACCTTATTAATATTTATTTGAGCATGGTCATTCGTATGCTCCAGTCTTCCTTATCAAGAGGCCCATGGATATTTCTATTTAATAAGAGAGGGACAAATCCCTTTCACCATCTCTAATATTCAAACCGTGATAAGAAAATAGTCCAACTAATAGTCATAATCACCTAATTAAAAGTGATTATGTCAAAACATATTTCTCTCCATGCAAGAAGTATTAGAAACATTAGGTCAAAGGACACTAAATATAAAATTGAGAAGAAATACTTATGACTTAAGCTTATGCAATATTTCTTCTTCACTTTGGGTCATGTCCAATATAATATTCTCAAATGTATTTGTGAATTAATTTTATATCTCATATTCATGATTAGTAAAACTTGATCATCAATTAACTTCATACTAGTTTAATAATACAAGATGTGATAAAACTAGGGACAAATAAGAATAGTATTTTATTAGCAAGAAGGGTTTTTACCATCAAGTCACATACTTGATGACCAAGAGCATAAAATACAATTCAAAATACATTCCTCATAAACGGCCAATATAAATGTAAGTTAATTGTTCTAGAGCATATAACTAATAGAGGCAATGATAAACGTTGCAGCAATGGTAGTCAACGAAATGAACAATTGGAGACTAGGAAGTGTTTATCAATCTTTTTCTTTCAGTGAATATGAGAACTATATTAATACCAGAAAACTTGATTTACAAGGGAAATATACAAGGAAAAGCTAATCTAGCTTGAGCTCATAAGCAATCTAGTAAATATTTCTTAATAAGACCTATCTTAGAAGAAACTGGAACAGGGGTATAATCTTCAGAAAAAAGAATGTTATTCCTCTATCTCTATAACTGATACCTACTGAACCGAAAAAGAATGGGCCAATCGACTTATGCAAAGGATGAAGTCCGATTTGAGATAAGTTCTAATCCAGCCACCGAACCACATCCGCCTCTGCGAAAAAGGACCAACTTTGATGAGGAGGAAGAAATGCCTGCCAAATCACCAATGCTTCAATACGATCTCGAAGAGCATGCAAATCATACTCCAAAATACCCGCATAAAAGGCACAATAAATCGTTACTGCCATCTCTCGTGCTGCAAGCAACAAACAAATCTTCAAACTAAGATGGCATACCTACCACAAGAACATAGAAAACCACAAAGGACCTGCAATATTCCATACCCGTCTCCAGGCTTGTTAAGTTGAAACTGGCACCTGCATGAGAAGGTGATAGGCTGATCGAGAGCTAAAACAACCATTGTTCTCAAGCTTCCACAGTGATCTATCTCCTCCTTGCCAACCAGCACCAGAGGTACCAGTTGTAACTTATTTAGATTGTCCAATGGCAACTCACCAACTACTGGGATATTACTCCAATTCTGTTGCAACTCACCATAATGAGTCAAAGTTGTTCTCAACTCATTAATGGAAATACCAGAGGGGTAAAGCTCTATCAAAGGCCCATCTCTTAACCAGTAATCCAACCAAAACCTTATATGTTCTCCATCACCTATCTCCCATGCAAGCCCTCTCCGGAGTAGCTTCTATCCTTCCACCAAACTGCGCCAAGTATGAGATGATGTCCGGAAGGATTTCTCCACATCAATGTTACGTATGCTTCCATATTTACCCCACAACACTTTTGTCCAAAGACAAATTGGATTCCAAAGGAGTTGCCAAGTCATTCAAGCAAGAGCAACAAGATTAGTATTTTTCATATTGCGTAAGCCCAAACCACTTCCATCCTCTGGCCAACATATTTTATCCCAAGCAACAATATGAAGTTTAGGGGTACCCTCTGACTCAACCCATACAAAATTGCAATTTTCTTTCTCAATCAATTGTAGAGTATGTACCGAGTGGAAGTTTGCACAAGCAAAGTTCTAGTAGCAATAGACATATGCCTCCTTTTCTAAGCACTTAGATTTTCTGGACTTTTTCCACCAAAAAAATGATATGTACCTTTACCTACCCTCCAATACAAAATGGGCATCCCAAGTATACACCAATCTTCCTTGGAAACTGGAATCCCACACCGAGCTGAGAGGCAAGCCTCTACCTCTGGCAGAACTTTGATGAAAACACTAGCTGAGATTTTTCCATACTTAAATTTTGTCTTGAGAAGCTACATAAGTGATGGAGAACTTTTCCATGATAGAAGCTTGTCTCTCATTTGCTACCCCAAATAGAAGAAGATTGTCAGCAAAACATAAATGAAAAATTCTCGGGCCTTGTCTAAATAGCTTAACTACTTTCCAATCCCATCAATCTACAACCGCATTAATATGATGACTTAAGACCTTCTTGCAAAGAACAAATAGATATGGTGATAGCGGATCACTTTGTCGAATACCTCTTAAAAAGGTACGGAGCTATCAAATTGAACTCCATTCCAAAGTACAGACAAGGATGCCTGAGACGTACATCTGATAATAAGTTGTACCATGTGAATATTAAACCCACCGCATGCAACACCGCCTCTAAAAAATCCTATTTAATTTAGTCATACGCTTTCTCCAGATCAATCTTCACTGCCACCAGACTATGCCAACCCTTCTTCCTTCTCATGGAATATATAACGTCTTGAGCTAGGATTATATTATCAGCTGTGTGCCAACCGGAACAAGCCAACATTGTGTTTCCCCAGTAAGCTTAACCATTATCAGCTTAAGTCGATTGGCAATAATCTTGGTGATTACCTTCATAAGCACATTACAAAGGGTAGTAGGCCAAAATTGCGAAACCAATTCCGGTACATCCTTCTTTGGAATTAGAGAGATTTAACGTGCCATTATGATCCTGAGAAAAATGACCATCTCTGAACACCTGTTGAAAAAAATAATACAAAGGTCAAGCAAATCCCAATATTTTTTATAAAACGAAGGAAGAAAATCATCAGGTCCAGGAGCCTTATGAGAACCCATTTGAAAGACCGCCTCCTTTACCTCCTGATCTGAAACAATTTCGTTAAGCCAATGTCCGTTAGAGTGAGAAAGTGTAGGGAACTGCGGCTGGGTAAGGTATCTACGTGCCTCTCGGCATTGGACTTACAAAGAAAACATAAAGCTAAGATACATCCGGGAGGAACCAGGATGCGTCCCTCTAAACCAAACAGCAGAAGAAGAAAGAAAGATATGAATATAATTTTATAACCAAAGCTTCTCGAACTTATACATAGGTTTAGGCCGTGAGGCCACAATTTTCATAAATCAAAATCTTATGACTACAGGTGAAAACCTCCCATAATACCGCATCTAGTGGGCCTATAATGGCTAAACTAGCCAAATTGGGTTACCGAGTCATCTGAAAAAGGGGAGAAAACATTTGAAAGGCATGAACGATGAATGCCCAGCGAATTCACGTGCACGTGTGTTTTCTGTGAGTTTTCCATACGGATAAAATACTTTTTATAAAGCAGTTTGACATTCCAGAAAAGAAATAGCTTCATTAAAAAAAATTCTTATATGCAAGTTATAAAGTTTCTAAAAGGTTCGACTGCTACCAGAAAATCTGAGCGAATCAAGACACATCTACCGTGATACACGAACTTTTAGAACCATGTATGCACCATGATAGGCTCAACGAACAAAGTCCGGATCCTTAAACGGAGTCATCAGAACAAATTCCGACATCCCGTAGTCAATACCAGTCTGAATTCTAAAGCACATTGTACGAATGTTCGATTTTTCAACCTCACACAACATATACACAAACAAGTAACGAGCCCTGGGATATCTACCAGGCTGCTCTGTGCTACCTTACCCGGTGAACCCCTCCTGACCCAACCTGCTAGGAAGTAACCCCTACCGCAGAGCATGATACAGAGTCAAACGCAATACCGCCTTGGGCCTAACCCTCCAACGGTACTACACCCTCTGTCAACTGGATCCAAATCAAGAGCAAACCTACCAAGCATGTCGTTTGGAAGATGCCCTCTTACGAAGGACTAGCCACGCACAATGCAAGTCCTCTCGACATGTTAATCAAAAATATATATCAAGCCCCTTTTTGCCATATTAGGGTTTTACTTTATTTTTATAAAATCATAGGTCATCTCTCGGCCACACAAAACTCTCCAGATATCGAAAAATCCCTATCCGCCGTGCAAAACTCGTAGCCATGACAAATGTATCATGAATGCAATTTTGTAAAACTCATAAAAAAATTTGTATTTCTCAAAACGTTTATCTTTCAAAATCATGTTCACCATGAAATCACGCATATGTGACTTTAAAACATATTACCGAGTATAAAATAGGTTATGCCAATATGCGTACCAAAAATAATGATAAATATTTCTTGAAAGGAAATTATTAAATAGCTCCCAAAATTTAAAGTAATATAAGGATAAACCTGTAGAGAAATATTCTTTAAAAAGAAATAGTTAACATTTTTTAAATCATAATATAAGAATATTTAAAATAAAAGTATTATGATAATATTTTAATAAATCAAAAGCCTTTATGAGAATATTTAGAAAATATGTAAAGTATTATTTTCAAAAAGAAATAATAAATATTTTAAAGATAATTTTAAATCTCAAAACCTTATAAGAATATTTAAAATATTATTTCAAAAGGAAATAATAAATATTTTAAAAATAATTTTTTCAAATAAATAATATATCTCAAAATCTTTTTAAGAAAACTTAAAGTATTTAAAAATATTATATCCAAAAAGGAATAATAAATGTTTTAAAAATAATCTCTCAAATAATTTTAAGACTCAAAATCTGTTATGAAAATATAAAATATTTTTTAAAAAATATTATTTCTAAAATGAAATAATAAATATTTTAAAAATAATTTCTCAAAATAATCTTAAAACTCAAAACTTTTAAAAGAATTTAAAATATTTAAAAATATTATTTCCAAAAAGAAATGTAAATATTTTGAAAATAATTTCTCAAAATCATTTTAAAACTCAAAATCCAAAATAAAAGGATTACAAAAATGTTTCTAATAAAAGTATCATGAAAATATGGCACTAACTTAAAATATATGTTAGTGCTATAAAAGAATATTTAAAACATAAATATTTTAATAACTTACCACCGATAAATATTTTGTAACTTTTGTCAAGAACCAACAAGTCAAGAACCAACAAAGAAGAAATATGCTTTCAGGAAATTAATTAAATTTTCTGTAAAAGAAAAAGGGTTGGTGAACTCACCTGTAGTCACGAAGCAGTCAAATATACAAATAACAATTCCAAACTTAATTAAAAAACACCATAAAAATATAAACTTCGTCCCAAGATGACCCTAGGGTTCACTTAAATTGATTCTCAACCCGAGGAAATTCTAAAAATAATTCCAAGAAATAAATTCATAACTCTTTAAGAATTATGGCTCCCAAAATAAATCCATAATTATTAAACCTTAATATTATTTATCTTAGAAAATATAACCTAATAATAAAATAAAATAAAACTATAGACACAAAACAAAAACAAAAAGAAAGAATGACTTACCTTGGGAGAGAGAGTATGCATTTGATTATTATATAAAGTTTTACTATGGAAAAATATCTTGAAAAGTTGAAAAAGGGTTTTAATCTGGTTGAAGATCGTGGGAAAAAGCCTCGAGTAGGGGTAGAGTTTTCGGATTGTGAAATTGTCGGTGATTTAACATTACATAAATCAATTGATAGTTATCCTTATGAAATTAGAAATGAATTAAAGAGACCGTATGTGGCTAAAGGTTCAACTCAACCATGTGATCGTAAATTCTCATAAACTGATTTTGGTGAAATTAGGAGATTGTTTCGAAATATATGGTTTAAAGATTTTACTTGGTTAGAATACAATATATAAAAAGATGCAGCATTTTGTTTCTGTTGTTATTTATTTGCTAAAGGTCACAAGGTGATGATATATTTACAGAAGTGGTTTTAAAAATTGGAAACGTGCTAAAGAAAAATTTTAAAACAAATCAAAGTAATCAAACTGAGATTGAAATTGACTACCGTGTTCAGTTTATTTGATTGTTATTTAGAGATATTTATCCAATGAGTGATGGATTATTAGATGTGAGTGGTAATAGACCATTACCTATTCATGAGTGATAGATAATCATTCTCATGAATGAATGATGGGTGGTTACTCCTCATTCGTAATGGACAATTACTTATTTTTTTACAAATTTAAAATTATTTAAATGATTTTTATAATTAAAATGCATCTATTTTATAAACAAAATTTTAACAAAATTTTTATTGTTTTTGTCCAATCTTTCTCTCCTGGTTCCGGCGTGGCCCTAAAGTTCATCTTCCTGACAATCTCTGCTCCCACTGGGATAAAAAAAGATATTAAGTTACAACTTTTCTCTTTAATTTCAATATTTGAAAACAAAATATTTATATCATATTTCTCACTGTAGTTTGTTTTTCTGAGTTTAAAATGGAAAATTGTTTCTGGGATCTTAATCATCCGTCTCTTCACGAGCCGGAGGATAATGTTCTTTGATTAGGAGGATACTGAGGTAGTCTTTTGTGGGTTTTTCTTTTCCTTTTTGGGTTTGGAATTTCGTAAAAACAGATTGAAGAAATGGCGAGCACGGTGGATGCAGCAGGAAATCCGATCCCCTCATCGGCAGTTCTGATGGCAACTTCAAAGCACATAGCTACAAGGTGCCGTGACGAGAATGTGGCATTTCTGAGATGCAAGAAGGATGATCCAAACCCTGAAAAATGTCTCGACAAAGGCCAACAAGTTACTCGATGTGTCCTCAATCTGTAAGCACAATTCTGTATCAAAAATCTTTATAAAATTTTGATTAGTTTCAGTCATAATCAGCAGAAGGCATTCTTCTTCTCTAGCATGATGTTGTAAGCATTAAATAAAAGGGAAAAAATTGTCATTGATATTGCCAAACCCAATGAAATTTTGTGTAGGTTTTGCATTGGGAGTACTTGGCAGCTGAAAAAAACTCAGCTAAAAAGTATGCCAAACTATAGAAAATCACACTCTTAACTGGTGTTAATTCACCTGGATGATTGTGGGAGAAACTTAGTTGCAAACTCTGCATTTGTCTAATCTGAAATTTTTTGCTTTATCTACCACAGAGTATTTGCATTGTAAACTAATAATAACTGCTATTGAGTATTGCAAAAATAAATAATAATAGCTGGACTTTTCTAGATAAGATGTATAAATACTTAAAGGAATTTTAGCTGTTTCTCAATTTATTTGATATAATACAATCTTATGGTAAATCTAATCAAATTAAGCTAATCTATTTGACAATATAACACTTGTATCTGTAGAGTGGTTTTGTTTTATTACTCTGTTTTCAGTTTTTTGACAAAAAAATCTCTGACACCATGGAACTGGTTACTTTTTATATGAAAATTTGCAAGCTTTTTACCATTGATTTTTTTTTTTTTTTTTGGTGCTGATAACTATGACATACCCAAATATAAGAGATTTTAATTATGTTGCAAATTCAGTTTTTCTTTTGACTAACTAGAAATGCTTCAGAGCAGTTTTGAATAATACTTTTAGTACTTTTGTAACTGTTAAAACGTATATGCTGATATTTTAGTATGTTTGTGTTATAAGCATGCATGTTAATGTTTTCTTTTTCTTTTGTTCTCTAGCTGTGTTTTATAAATGATGTTTTTTTTTTCTTTTTAACATATTCACCTTCGTATACTTCTACTCCATGGCTTGCAAGTGCTGCCTCAATTACTCTTAGAGGTCATAATTTAATGGAAAAATGTAATACAATTTCAGGAGTTAAAACAACAATCTGTCATTCCTTTGATGGCACTAGGAAGTCTATGAATGATTTTATGTTAATTTTAGGTGTAGGCATCAGTTTGTCATGTGTGTCTTGAGATGATCATCTTCTTCAGTAAACAAGGTAAGGGTTTACATGGATAGAAGTTTGGGTTTTTTTTCTTTCCATTTTTTTCACTCTAGGTTTACATCTCTCCTCACAAACATTTTCACGAACACCAAGAAAATAATACACTTTTTTCAAACTAAACTCCTATCCAAGTACACCATTTTTTCAGACTTTAATTTTCTTTTATATTATAAAAGATTCACTGTGAATTTAATTTTGCATCTCATGTTGTGAAAACTTTCAAAAGATTCCACCAATCATTGTAAGATATTTGACATGTTGCTTTGCGTAATTTAGAATGGTCATAACGGTTGAAAACTGTTTGTACCTTAAAGTGCACAATTTTGCCCATGAAATGCTACTTTCTGAGTTCAATTAGTGCTGCGGAAGAGAACCAGCTAACTAATATAGAAAGAGATAGGCCAGAAGGTTAGTTGAGCTCTACTGCATATAGTAGTTAAAAGTGCAAAGCGAATGAATAAGGAAATATTGAGTGGAAAAAAGGCTAAGCACGGGTCCAAACTAACTGCAGCAAGTCGTATTCTAGCTATTTCTCTAAGCATAGTGTCGTGCTTCATATAGGATTTTGCACTTTGCAGATTGCACTTGAAGTAGCAGAAGCCCTGCATACTTTGGTTGCACTTCATCTGTAATTACTGGGATGGTGCTTTTGTACCAAATTTGTATCTGAACAAGAATCAGAAACTAAAATGATCACTAAGACAACTGCATAAAATAGGAGAGCTTAAGAAATGCTATATGGACCAAAATAGGGCCTTGGTTGTACACCAATATCTTCCTGTATTCTATCTTGTTTTAGAATGGTCAGGTCGCCCATACTTTGACATTGCACTACCTTTCAGTGCTGAGGTTTTCAACTTTGCCAGTTTCTCCCTTCTTCTTATGTCAATGTCTTTCCATCAACAAGGTACCGTATATCATTGCTCTTCTCATTTAACCCAATTGACAGTTTGTGTCATTGGAATCATTTGTCATCTGTTCTTTCCCTGCTAATGTTGAGCATTGTCAAGATGTGATGCTGGCAGAGGCTTGCACAATAAGGCTCTATTTGGATTGGCTTCCAATCCAATTTTTTCTTACTTTTCTTACTCTGGGTCTCAGATATTCTTTCACAAACCATTTAACTTCCACAAATATCAAGAAGAAAAAAACTCACCTTTTCCAGCCAAAAGCCAATCCGAATGGACCCTTAAGCCTCTGCTAAGCTTGATAGCATCTCATAAACCATTCTGAATTCTTAAACATCTGCTAAATCATTTACTATAGCAGTCACAATGAAGAGCATAATTTGTTAGGATTTCTGACAAAAAGAATCTGTCACTGGATGAAGGTTTTTCTTCTTAAAATGCCCATCCTGTATAAATTTTTAAATCAACTTGTTTTAATTTCCTTTTTTTCTCCTTTAGGGTTCCTCTCTGAGCTGGTTTGCAGTTCTTTGGGGGTAAAATATGATCCAGTTTTTCCCTCATTGCTTGTAGCATAATTTTCACATCTGCAGATCACAGTTAGTCTAGTTTTTAATGTGTTCCAAATTACATTCATCCTTCCTTTTCTTTGATGAATCATTCATACTTAATGTGACTTGAAAATGCTCATAAAGTTGCGTCACTTTGATTTTGCATTGCAGGCTCAGGGATTTGCATCAGAGGTGCGCCAAAGAGATGGACACTTACAGTGGATGCATGCACTATAACACGAATGAGTTTGATTTCTGCCGCGAAGAGCAAAAGGAGTTTGAGAAGGCGTGCCCTCTTCAGTGAGGGTGGGTTATCAGATGATGCTTTGGATTTCCGGATCAACACAAATAATATTCTGCAAATCTGTAACATTTGCCGTTGAGCTGTTTCTGTACTCGAATACGAACCCCTCTGCTTATGCTTTTTTGAGTTGAGACTATCCTTCCTGTACTCGAACCCTTTGAGATGGATGAGAAGTCGTTTATTTCTGCCCTCAAGATTATTGATTAATATGAAAATTTGCTAGAAGCAGTTTTTATTTTTTCAAGTTGAGGCACTACTTAAAAATTTCGAACCCATTTTGGCTCTGGAGGTTTATAAAGTTGGAACACAAGTCTGATTCTATCCCTCTTAACATAAATGTGAAGAAATCAACTTTGTCAAATGGTATGGAGTATCCACACCCTCTCCTAAGCCTGCAATTTCAACTTGCGTTATAGAAACATCAACTACATCAACATTTTTTTTCAGTAAACAATTGAATTTTCCGATCATCATCGGAGATTTTCTGCCTACCGGATCAAAGAAACTTCATTCAGCTAGTTGTCTTTAGTTATGTACTGAGCTGACCAACTATTAGAGTTGGACATTGGTATTGCCCGGCAACGAAGTCGGCTGAAATGAACTATTGAACAGTAGGTTGGATCCTGTGCCAGTCTAGCATAACAATTAACACATTCCGCTGAAATGTTTGAACTTGAAAGTATTTGATTAGAACCAAATCAGACACTGAAACTATACATGGAAGACTAGTATGAATCCTACTTAGTACAGCAAAATACCAGAATTCAGATGCATTGTTTCTGAAAGTACACAAGGAGACTAATCGATGAAAGGATAACAAGTACTGTTTCCACAATGAGACATGTGCATATGTTCACCATCATGAGACCCAGCAAACTGAACAGCTATCTGCGAGGACTGCATCTGGAAAGCAACATCAATCATAAGATCAACCGAAGCAACAAGTTAACAAGTAACCAATATGATATGCGACAAGGATGGAGTAAGTTTTGTGATCTTTTGAAGAAAAGCTAAGCAGCAGCCTAATTTCAGGAAGCTGAATATTTGCACCAGACTACATCAATCCAACCAAACTTACAACTTGACAAATACAAATCTACCTGTAGGATCGAGATCGTGACCTGGATGGGCTATGGGATTTCCCTCTAGGAGTAGGAGACCTTCTAGGCATGTAGTCCTCATCACGAGCGTGAAGATAGTCATCATCATGAACTCTTCGATCATCCTCTCCTGGACTGGGGTGTGGGTGC
Organism: Catharanthus roseus; assembly: GCA_028651295.1. Lineage (NCBI taxonomy): Eukaryota > Viridiplantae > Streptophyta > Magnoliopsida > Gentianales > Apocynaceae > Catharanthus > Catharanthus roseus. Next base: position 1,765,432 of record JAPQWS010000070.1, read on the forward strand.
CTCAGCCTTTCATTTTTTTTCATCATGGGGAGAAAGTGACCTAGAAATGGATCTGGATCGCCTTTGGGACTTGGAGAAGCTGATCTATATCTGCGGGGAGAGTAGTATGCGTCCCTTGCACAACGATCCCTGTCTCTCAGAACCAGAAAGCACAACCAGGTTAATGTGTAACCACCATCAGCAGCAAGTTAGTATTAAAACAAACAGGATATCAAAGGTGCGAAAAAGAGCAAACCAGTGAAGGACATATTCTTATACAAGGGAAGCCTGTCAGAACTCAAATGTTTTAGCATGACCCACAAAATCATACTATAAAGTACAAGAGAATGCCTTTAATTTCTTTCAGGAAAAGAAATGTATTATAATGCTTCTGAAGTTCTAGCTGTTGAAGCATTAACCTTTACCTGCATCTCTTTCAAGTGTTCTAGAAAATTTTATCAAACTTTGGTCCAAAACACTGTTATAAAGCTTTATATCAGTGTACAAGTCGATCAGCATCAGATAACTTCAAAGCTCTCCTCGCCCCAACTTCTAGAAACCTCATACTATCTTTTGTTGGCCATTCTCATCACACCTCAACCAGTAAATTCTTTGAAAAACCTTGCTTCTTTGAAGATGATTTCTTTCTTTGGCCAACTATAAGCTCTAGATTCTTTCTTTAACTGGATAGTATGCAACATTAGGAAATCAAAATAATAATTTACATAAGAAAAAATGAACTCTGTTGAACTAAAATTAATTTACACACCATTCAAACCACTAGGTTCTCCATTGCAGAGTAAAAGCCTTGCAAACAGGTCATAAAAATTGAAAACCATGTGGAATTTCCTATTATACTGGAGGAATGATGGACTAAGCTTCTGGAGAGGCATTGGATTTGTTCATAAGTACTCTTTGACTTTATGATCTTTTTTTTCTCTTTATTAGTCCAGAATACTTTCAGGTCTCTTTCTCAATTTAGGATCTGCACTGCATTCATAAGGCCACCAGCAGATGTTGTTCAAATCTACCAGAACAATGCAAAATCCAGAAGTTTATGAACCATAACAAACATCAAGCAACAGTATGCTGAAAGACAAACTTGAAATCCTGTCAAAATAAAGAGATGAATGTTCTGTAAAATAAAATATACATACGAAGGAGAAAATGAAAACAAGAGCTCATATTCTAATTCCAATTTTCTCTGGTCCAGCACAACAAAACTTCCAAGTTTTGCTTTTATAAATTATTTTTTTCTGCGTTTTCAGAGCTTAACGCAGAATACAAGAAAGTGAAAGCAGATCTTAGCTTAAAAGACATAATCAGCTTAGTTTGAACAGACATAGAGGCCCATAAATCCAGCAAACAAGTGAAGCTGACGAACTGTCCAATGAAACATTTGCGGATAAAATAGCAGTCATCCACTTACATAAAGAACTCAGAGTCAGGGCAGAAATGCATTTCATAATTGTGACCATATCAAGAAGACAGACAAGATAAAATAACCCATCAAAGAAAAGATATAAGCAACATACACTGAGAGAAAAGATTTGAGCAAAAACAGAACTATAAGATAAAGAAACTGATTTTCTATTATGATTCCAAACCAGACCTTGAATCATGTCTTGCTGGAGGAGAGCGCGAGTAAGCTGCCAAGGAAGTGGTAATCTATTACTCACCAGGAAGCTAAAAGAAATGATACAACAATGGCGTAAACTTACAGTAGCCTTGCATAGTATAAAGGTGTAAATAATTATATCTGTACAAAGCTTCCATAAACTTGCAATTCTAACACAATAAAATTGAAATATGCTTGTTTAGGATGAAACAAGAGAAATTCTTAAAAGCTCATACTGACATGGATATCGACGCCTTGGAGACCTTGATGGACTTCCCCTCCGGTAGCTACCTTGGTTACTTAATAGAGGGAGAATGAAAGAATTGAATGTAAGAAAAAAAGGTTTACAATAAACAAATGCAATTTCCAGTAACAAATAAAAAATAAATTAATGAAAAATACAAAATAACTTGGCACAAGTATACAATGTATTCATACCTCACACGAGTGAGCCTACGCATTTGTTGAGGAGTTTTTCTGTTTTCTTCAGCAAACACAATTCTTATTTCACGCCCCCCAATAACTGTGTGATTCAATTGTGCCTTTGCCTCAGCAGCATCTTCAGAAAATTGAAACTTCACAAATCCAAAACCTCGAGGTTCCCTGTAAATTTTGATCAAAGCAACTAAAAAAAAGAATGCAAACTGAAGCACCAAAGAAAAATGTATGGAGTTGGAGCAAGAAAGAAAATCCTATATATGAAAGAAATAAATTTACCCAGTATAATAATTCTTGGGTAGATAAACATCCTTTATTGGGCCAAATCTTTCAAATGGAATCCTGAGATCTTCTGTCCTGCAGAACAACAAGTACATCAACCTCGTAAGTCATACATACAGATGCATAAGAGAAACTATGAGCTGTGAAATTAATTGATGAAGTGAATGTCAATGACATCACGAAGACAAACTACTCAAGGGTATTCAAATTTGATATGTTTAGTCTTTGCCCTAAGGCTTCGAGACAACAGATTCATCCGTTGGAATGTACGTGAAGGCCCTCATAGAGATCTTAAAGAAAAACCAAGGCAATCACGGCAAATGACCCTAGAAGGATAAGAATAAACTGAGGACCAAAAACATATGTAAAAAATCAACCCAAGCCAACCCATTTCTAGAAAAACCTCATGGTGATTCTTCTTTTCGTTTGAATGGAACACCTATCGTGAATTATTTGACGCGAAAAAATTAAACCGTCACCAAATTGCCTATATCAAAGGAAAACCCCCTACCAAACTTATATCAAAGAATTACCATGACACAAAGTTAAAAGTAATCCTCGCAATCCACTAAATACGAATTGAAAATTTTAAGGCCAGCAGACACTTATTTGCGTGTTAACCAAAAAAGACCTGAGATTTTGAATGTACAACCAAAAAATTTATTAAAAAAGAAAAATAAAAAAAATAAAATGATAACAAAGGAAACCTGGCGCTTAAAGAGATGTTGCGAACGAGAAGGCCAGTTGGAGCTGATGGGGAGCTGCGCCGTTGTCGGCGCCGGCGGTCACGAGGGTCATCGTAGTGCTTGAGCCTCAAGGGGCTGTAGCTTCTGCTCCGACTTCGGCTCCGGATTCTGTACCGTCCCATCGTTGATTTTTGTATGGTTCTCTCTCCTCACTGCGGTGAAATCAAAATTGCAAAAATCTAGACCCTAACCCTAACTATATGCTTGAAGTTAATGTCTCCTCGGTTTCAATGTTCTTCAGTGGTTTTGATAATCCAAACCGAATGGAATCTCAAGATGTTTGGAGGGAAAATAGATATCACCGAGTAAAATAGCAAAGTTGCTTGATTGCCTCATTTTCTTTTAAGGTCCGCATGGTCATAGCTCAGTTGGTTTTAAAACTGCAGAGTTGGTATTAAGGATGAAGGTTCAAATTTCAATCTCTTTAATGTGGGAGGTGATTCTTTGTGCGTACCAGTGACCGATTTACATCCTTCACTTGAACGTCGAGTAGTTTAGTGGGAGCCCGCCTTGTGGGCGAGGAATTTCGCATTTTTCATACTAAGAGAGGGTTTTTTAAGGATTTATTGCAAAGGGAGATGTTTAACACATCATGGTTGCGTGAGGGAGAAAATTGAAAAAATAAGAAAAATATATATTTAGTCCCCTTGTAAGTAGAAAGTCTTTCGTGCATAACAGACCATTTCGTCGTTATTAAGTCAACAAAATTGATTTAATGTTAGATCTGTTTATCATTACTTTATTACAAAATACACTTTTTAAATAAATTAATAAAATCAACTCGAGAAAATAAAAGTTCAATAAGAAAAGATTCAAAAAAATTTATTTTTCACCACTAACTTTCCTTCTCTAAACAAATTCTCGCTACCTTCTCTCTAACCTACTGTATTCAATCTAATCTCAGATCTACGAAGATTTGACAATTAAAAATAAAAACAAGAAAAAGTTAGTATATCGATATAGGCTGAAATTATGCTGAACTTGGCCAAACTTGAAAAAATTATTCATAGAATTTCGCCAAGTCAAGCGGAATTCGATAAATAAGTCTGTCAAGTTGGGCGAAATTCACCATAAAACTTTGCCAGTCTGGGCGATTTTTTTTTAAAAAAGATGTATATATTTGTTTATATTATTTAGTTTTGTATTTATAAATATTTAAAATTATCTTTATTTGTTTATGTTATTTAGTTTTTTGTTTGTAAATATTTAAATTTATGCTTATTTGTTTATGTTATTTAGTTTTTTTTAATAATACATACAATTAGTTTTCTAACTTGTTTATTTTTATAATTATTTGTTTAATTTAATTATGAATTATGTTTACGTGAATAATTTGAGTTTGATTATCGATAATTATTTTATGAGCCTAAGTGTTATAATTATTCATGTTCATATTTTAACATTAATTTCTATGTTTAGGTTAATTAAGCTTATTTATTAAGTTTATGGTTTAGAAAAAAAATGGTCACGGTAGGTTTAGGGTTTATTGTTTAGGTTAATTAAGTAGATTATGTGGTAAATAATAAATTGATATAATAATAGACATTTATACATAAGTATGAAGTAATTAATTTTAAAAAATTAATGAATAATTTTTAAATAATAATGTAAATACTAATATTTAAATAATAATAATAATTTAATAGTGATTTAAGTTAATAATAACTAATAAATTAATATATAAATAATTATAATTTAAATAATAGGATGCAACCCTTTTTAAATAGTAATTTAAATAATAATTTCACTATCCATATTATAACTATTAATAATAAAAAATAATTTAATAATAATTTAATAGAGATTTAAATTAATAATAATTAATAATACATAAGGAATAATAATTTAAAGAATAGGATGAAACCTTTTTAAATAGTAATTTAAATAATAATTACACTATCCACATAATAACTATTAATAATAATAATAAATAAAATAATATAATATAAATGAAATAATAAAAGTTATTTAAAAAATAAATAATAAATAATATAAATTAAACAATAAGAAATATAATTTAAATAATAAAAAAGTATAAAGAATGAAGTTAAATAATACAATATTAAAAATTTATACATGTAATAGTAAAATATTTGAATAATATAAAATATGAAATAATATATATGAATTAGGCAAATATATACACAATTATTAATGATTATGTTTAGAAAATTGTTACGATGGTTCGAAACGGAGCACGTAGGGAAGGTGATGATCTAGGTCGTGTGGCAAACGGAACCAATCGAGTTCAAGGTCGTACAGTCATTGCTTCATCCCGTGATGTAAAGGGTCAAAATAATATCTCTGACTTGCCTAATACTCTTGCCTTACTTGGACCTAGGATATATTATGACTCTGATGCACTCGGGATCTTCTACCCACCCACCCTATATACCGACTAGGACTCATCCTCCTCTCTCACATGATCCATATACTCCGATACCTTATTAGTTATATGGATCATCTTCACATTACCTTATATATGCATCTTCTCAACCACTACCCACATCTTATGATCTGTATGCTACGGGTTCTTCTGTTGATCCTAATATGTCCGGCCAGGATCCTATATTGTTCAAAACTAACTTATAGACATCATTAAATGATGTTAGGGGTAGAGGGGCACAGTTGAGGCTACTTTTTTTCGAGCAGATTACTTCAAGAGTCCCGGTTGAATCATCATATAGAACGGCCGAGTATGCAACCACTGGTTATGGTATTCCATCATATTCACCTTGGTTAGGGAGGAATATTAAGAATCTAGGATTATGGGCAAACATGGTCCAATCTGAGGGACATGACGACACCGTATCTCTCCATATCGGGGGGCAAGATGTTGAGGTTGGGGGAGAGAGTGATGATGTTGAGGTAGATGTGGACATGACTGAGGGCGAGAGTGATGGTGACGAGGACGAGCTAATTGATGTGTCCCCTACATCGTCATTTGGATGCAGACTAAGACCGGGTAAAGGTAAAGGGTTAATCGGTAGCTTAAGGAATATGATAAGTATGATCATGGGGTCTCGACAAAAGAGACCCGATAAGGCTATTCCCCCGATGCCTTCATAGAAGAAAAGGTGAAGCAAACAGCTTGGGAGCAAACAAGACCAGTTGAGGGAGGTTCACAAGATCTAGACCTTATTCCTTAATGGGGTGGTCGGCCATTTCCTCCCAATTAGGGAAGGAGTTGTTTTCTAAATGTGATGCAATTCTCATTTGGGAAGTATCTCATTTAATCAGGAGTAATGTTTCTAATGGAGATTCTTCAAGATCACATAGAATATCTAATTTCCAAATGTGATGAAGTTCTTTTTAGAAGTATCCTATTCAATTAGGATTAATGTTTTAATTAGAGATTCTCCAAGATCGCATAAGATATTTAATTTCCTAAGTCTTCCATATGTGATGGGACTCTTTAGTAAGTATCCTATTCAATTAGGATTAATGCTTCTATTAGAAATTTTCCAAGTTCACGTAGGAAATTCAATTTCTTAATTTTGGAAGACTTTCTAATTCACTTTAAGAAAAAATTTCTCTTGCACTCCAAGACCTTATGGGCGAAAATATAAGGAGAAATCCTTAAAGGATTTTCGACTAATGCTAGTCATTCCTAGCTAAGGAATTTTGGCCTCTCTCTCTCTCTCTCTCTCTCAAATTCTTGGAGAACTCACTTCTTCTCTTCAACCTTTTCTCTCAAAGAATAATTCCCTAAGCTCTCACAAAACACTTTTGAGAGGCAAGATAATACTTACTAATTGTACTATGTGGTTAGTTTATGAGAAGAAGCTGACGTTTGCAAGGACTTGATTCGGAGCTAAACAAAGGTCTTCAAGGAGAGGAGGGGACGCAAATTTCACAACTGTCAAATCCGTCACCATTGTTGGCTCAAGGGTTAAATTATCATAATTTTGATGGTTAACAAAACTCAATGAATTGCTAATGAGTCTATCTTTTGTACAAAAGAAAAGGTTGTTATTTATTGGACTTTGCCAAACTAATACTAATTGTCATATTTCAAAGCTAACAGCTATCTGCGAAGCTAACCAACCGTCTCAAAGCTAATGAATTATGAGTTTATTCAAGGCCTGAAACTCATTTGATGTTATCTTTATAGTCTTTTCTTAAATGCAGCGCCTCAATTTGAAACTGATTAGAGGTGATGCAGACTGACATTTAGAGAAGCGTTCCCTGTGAGCCATTTGAGTATTTCACCAAAAAGGAAAAATTCACCTTTACACTAAACATGAAAGCTTTAATTGACCTTACCCTGAATACTCATATTATCTTTTCACTTCGGTAATTAAATCTTCATATGATCCCTTATTGGTACAAGAATTAAATGCTCTTGGGAGAACAATCTGTGACAAGACAAAAGGAAGAAAAGGAGCTTAAAGAAGATTGAATTGTTGAGACGGGGATATAAATAACAAGATACACACAACTTTCATACTTGACAAGAGAGATTATTCAAGAACAAAGGCAGTAGCAAAGGAAGATTTTCTCAGTTGGTTGGAGGTCTTTAATTATTGAGTGATTAATACTCAACCAAACCATGAAGTCTTGAATCCTTTTTGAAGTTCTTTGGTAATATATTAGTGAGTGTAAAAAAAAAAACTTGTTATTACTCTTGTTCGGATTCCATGAGTACCTATTGGAAAGCTTGTACTGAACTTGCTCTTGGGGAGAAAAGTTCATAGTTGACCAAGTCTATTAAAAACTAGTACAAAACGTTCCTGATCTTTGTAAAAAATCAGACTTGGTGTAAGGATATGCTTAGGATTTTTATCTTAGACCATGTTATGTTGACTGTGTAAGTGTGTTGAGACAGAGCAAAATGATACGCAACATGGGCCCACTTGAAGTCAAGGCAAAATATGTTGGTATCGTTTAAGGATCTCTAGAAATGGAGCAAATCTTAGTTTCCTTATACATGTTGTATATGGTTTAGAAAACTGAATCTCTAAATGATTCAAGATACATTTAGGAAGCTAAACCATGAAAGGAACTAAATCTCTTGAATATTAGATATGTTCAGCACAGGGAAGGATTTGGAATCCTTATTGAACAAAACAATAGTTGAGTCTTGCATTCTAGAGTGAAGAAGAATAATCCTACAAAGGTAATTATCGGTGATTTCTCAGAAGGAAGGAAGACAAGAGATAAGAGACATGTTGACTACCGTGAAATAGCTGGTATGATTGGTCCGTCATGCTATACCTCTACTCTAAAACCAAAGAACGTTAAAGAACCTATGCAAGAGGAACTTCATCAATTTGAAAGAAATGATGTTTGGGAACTTGTCCCTAGACCAGAAAGTGTGAGTGTAATTGGGACTAAGTGGATCTTCAGAAACAAGACAGATGAAAATGGTAACATTACAAGAAATAAAGCAAGACTAGTTGCTCAGGGATATACACAAATAGAGGGCATCGACTTCAAAAAAACATGTGCTTCTATTACTAGACTCAAATTAGTGAGATTGTTGGTTGCCTTTGCCAGTGCAAGAAACTTCATATTACAATAAATGGATGTCAATAGTGTATTCTTAAATGACATACTACAAGAAGAAGCATGTTGTTGACCCTGAACATCTAAATCATGTTTTCAAGTTGAAGAAGACTCTATATGGTTTGCAGCAATTCACCAGGTCCATGTAGGCCGAATTTGAGATAAGTATGGTTGGAGAACTAACGTTATCTCTTGGTTTACAAGTCAAACAAACGAAAGAAGTATTTTTCTATCACAAGCCAAGTATGCTCACAATCTGGTAAAGAAGTTTGGATTGGAGAATGGTAAAGTGGGGAAAACACCCATGAATTCATTCAACACTTGAGATCACTAAGGATGAGAAAGGTACAAGTATTGACCAATATGAGTATAGAAGCTTGATAGGTGGTTTATTCTACTTGGCAACCAGTCGAACAGAGATAACCTTCAATGGTAGGAGTATGTACAAGGTATCATGCTAATTCTAAGGAATCTCAAAAGAAGGCTGCCGAACGTGTCTTGAGATATGTCAACGGACTGCACACCATGGGCTATTCTACAACAAAGACAACACAACACACTTGGTTGGATACATTGATGCAAAATGGGCAGGAAATTGTGATGACATGAAGATTATTTCTGGAGATTGCTTATAATTGGAAACAACATAGTGTCTTGGTACAGTAAGAAGCAAAACTACATCTCATTCTCTATCGCTGAAGCAGAATATATTGCTGCAGGGAGCTGTTGCACACGACTACTGTGGATAAGACAATTGTTGAATGATTATGGCATAACACAACAACTGATCATGTACTGTGAGAACACAAGTGCAATCAACATCACCAAAAATCATGTTCAACACAATAAAACCAAACACGTTAATGTAAGAAACCACTTCATCAGAGAGTTGGTATAATAAGGCGTTGTTGAATTAGAATGAGTCTACACAGAAGTAGATAGTAGACATCTTGACAAAACCCTTGGATGTTGTGAGGTTTGAAGAACTTTGACAGGCCTTAGGAATTTGTTTTCTCTAATCATGCTATATATACTTCATGTTTATGTGTTACTCATGTGATTGTTATGCGTGATGAATAGGAAAGATGACATGTAGGCTCTAAATATTATTACTATGGATAGTTTCTTTGTATTCTGGCTTTCTGGGCCTTCATATTATTTTTGTTATTCTCTTCTATAATACTTTCTGGACTGTGTTAAGTGATCAATAACCATATCCAACACAACAAAACTTCTTTGTTCTTTGCGGGAAGAAAATAGAGTCCGTCCTGGTATTGGACCTTAAGCCTAGAAATATGAGTTTTCTCTCTCTTCAATCAAGTCACTTTCGGACCTTCCAGAGTTCGTATCAATCAAATAAGTTAACATTCTAAGTGTATCAACTCAATCTGCTCCCAAGGAAGTCTTAAGGTTTTTCTGATTCAGTGGGACGTCTTCTCCAGTGAACGGAAAAAACTCAACATTTCCAGCAAGCATATTGTCTCTACACTCTACAATGACTGGCAAACAACCTCTGAGACCAAGTTGTTCTCTCTCAGTTGGAGACTCTAAGAATGCTCCACTACTCGATTCCAACTTATGCATCTCCTGGTTATTCTAGTACAACCAAATCTATGGTAGCATCATCAGCGACTATGATGGCTCTCCTCTGTTAATATCTCCCTGTCTTATACTAGGAACTTATCTTGGCAATAGAGATCTCTTTTTGCCACTCTGTCGTTTAAGTCTAATAGGAGCTAGGGTTTTTCCTGCTATGAATCTTATGCAAGTTTCTGTTATATATTTGTTTGATTTTCGAGTAATGATACATGATAATATCCCTCGTTACTTTTTGTTATATACACATCCTCTGCCTGTTGTAGTTAATTTGATTTCTGATGTTTTGCAGCTTGATACTCATCCTGTGCATAATTTTTTCCTGATGTTTTTGCACCTATATTTGTGTTACCTCCTCTGAAGGAAAGGAAATTGTTCCTACTGTCCCAATAGAAGAAGAAACTGAAGAACAGATCCCTGAAGAAGATGTGGCTCAATCTTATGAGTTTGACGTAGAAATTATTGGTGCCACTTGTGATGTAGTCCCTGATCTTATGGGGAAAGGAATAAAAAGAACAAGGGCTTCCCATCATCTATAGTCCTCTCCACCATCCCCAAGAAGACAAAGTCCAAGGCCTCTGTCTCTCATGTTGATCAATCTCAAATTCCCCTGAATCATCACTTTCAAATTCAAAAGTTGTCTTAAGTATGAAAGACTTTGAGTTCGAAGGATTTGCCGCTAAGAAAAGGATAGACTAGCAAACTCTGACATAGGGCTTGTGGAGATGGCTCCCGTATCCCCTTCCAAGTACAATGAAAATTTGGTAAGAGAATTTTGTTCCAATTTATCTAATAGTATCGATGATGGTACTAATCCCTCGTTTGAAGCTATCTATGTGAGGGGGTACAGCTATTGCCTTCACTCCTAGCAACATTGCATCTTTATGAGCTATCCACATTACAATGAGATTGAAGGCAAAGGGGATGTTGAATGGAATAAGGTGGGTTGTGAGCTACAAAGGACAAGAAGGCAACGTGGCCGGCCAATAACAGACTTAGAGCTTTACAACTTCTTCCAGGTTACAATGCACTGTTCGGAATCTGCTGGCATTTGGATGCCAACTACAAATGTGATAGTAATGTTAAAAGAAAGAGCTCATCTTCTCTATGCACTAGTCACCAAGAAGAAGTTCAATCTTTGCATTGTGATCTTCAAGAATATAATGAGGCAGTTGTACCAAAGGAAAGCTAGAACTCTTGCCTTGTCCTCTCTTCTAATCACTGAATTTGGTTTGGGCTGCAAGGATCTATCACTGCCTACTTATTTATGGAGCAGAGAGCTTGATATTCTCATGATGCCAAAGACTTTGCTATCTAGAGTTGTGACATCTTCTCCCACACAGACTGCTCCAGCCCCATCTGCCAGGACTACACGATATCAATACTCTAGGAAAGTTACTCCACCAACTTAGTCCACTTGTGTTGTTCTAACCCCTGAGAAATCCTCTTGTAAAATGGCTCCTCCTCCATTTCGTGCTACTACTCCTGAATCTTCCGGAGCAAGGAAATCTCCTCTCCCCATTTAATTTGCAAATTTTGAGCTGCCAGAAGCAGTCAACAGGCTTGTACAATTGGAGAATGAGTTGGCGATTGCAAGCACCAAGTTCTACTACAAGATGGACAATTTCACTGAGCAAATGAACAGTCCACTATTATTTATCTCCAGTGAAAGTCCAGAAGATCAAGGATAAGCTCCCCCTTGCGTAGTTTTTGAGTCAAAGAGGGAGTAACAACATAGCAGACACAATAGAGGTGATGGCAGAAAGCAGGTTGATAATCATTTCAGTTTTTATTAATGCTTGGTTAGCACTGTGAGGCTTTTAAACATATTTGGTGATGGTCTGGCTGGCCTTGGATATTTTGTTGGTGTTGGTATTGATCTTGTCTATTAGGCCTTGGATATTTTGGTTTGAATTTGCCATGCTTGGATATTTTAGATTATTGTTCTGGTTTATGCTTGTTCTGATTACTTGTCTGGATCTTCTTAGTATCTTGTTGTCCGTAATGTTCTGAAGAATGAAGATCTCTTGCATTTCATACTCAGTTGTAGTGATTATATGGTTCTCTATGTCATGATTACTATTGTTTTGTGTATTGGATTTGCTCCCAAAAAAATGCTAATGGGGGAGATTGTTAAGGATTTTTATCTTAGACCATGTTGTGTTGACTAAGTGTGTTGAGACAAGACAACACGATACAAAATATGAGCCCACTTGAAGTCAAGGCAAAGTATCTTGGCATTGTTTAGGATCTAGAAGATAATGACAGGATCTCTAGAGATTGAGTAAATCCTAACTTCTTTCAAAATGTTGCATATGGTTTAGGAAACTGAATCCTTATATGATTCAAGATACATTTAGGAAGCTAAAACATGAAAGGAATCAAATCTCTTGAAGATTAGATATGTTCAGCAAAGGAAGGATTGGATTCCTTATTGAACGAAACAACCCTAAGCATTTGAAGGACTTTATGGTGAAAATCTATGATCACCCGTTTGATGCAATTAAAGCTCATAGCTAGCTCTGCCAAATGGGTCAGACCGGACCTGACTGCATTTAGGCCACACTCAAACAGTCCGGTTTGGTCCGGGTTGATTTTTGGTGAGTTGAAAAATACCTTGAACCATATCCGTCCGCGATTAGCCCGCGGATAAAAGGGCCAACCTGCGGGCTTTTTAATTATTTTTTATTTTTGAATAAAAATCACTTTTAACCTTTAAAAAATTAAAAATTAATTTTCCTTAAAAATATTCAACTAATCATAAAATTAAACTAATATCTAAATAAGAAACAAAATTATTACATAAATAACACCTATTTTTGAATAAAAAATATTTTTTAACCTTAAAAAAATATTAAAACATAATTTTATTTAAAAATATTCAACTAATTAAAAAATTACACTAATATCTAAATAAGAAACAAAAGAATTACACATAATAACACCCAAATAATGTGTAAATTTTTAAAACATATAAAAAAATTAATATATAAAATTAAAAAAAAGGTCATCCCGCGAACAGGATCAGATCGGACCGCAAAAGTCCGTACTCAAAATTGGCTGGTCCGATCTGAGCTGATTTTTTACAATCCTATTTTTTAAAGTCTATATCCATTCATTTTACAGACGGTACAAGCCAACCCGCTTATACATTGCTACTCGTAGCACTAAACTTTTGACGGCAACAATTGAAGTTCTAGTTTATGCACTCATGAATTGAGAAGTTCATGGGCTTAATGTGTCTTTCGTAAACCATCCTGGTCCTGTGTTAAAAGGCTGTGTTAGCAGCATTCAACAATGGGCCTCTCATCGAAGATTTTCTTGCTTCTTGGGAAAGAAGTCTCACTGCCATTCAATGGTTTTGAAGGGTTGAAGAGAGTTCAACTATATTACATAAAAAGGGAGTTAACATTTTTCCACTAGTGGAAATACTAGATGTGTTAATGAGCTAGGTGTTTTCTTGTAATATGTTATCAATTTTAGTGGAAGCTCTTTTTGGGCATGGCCCCACAGACATAAGCTTAGACCGAACTAAGTTACCAATTCCTCTATTATTTTGATTTACGTTTTCCAATACATACTACTTTACACTACTTAACACAACACAATAGTGAATACACACAACATAGTTCAATATACCTTATAACCAACTTACAGGATAGTTTCTAGACTATTGAAACTAAGTTGTCACGGTTTTCCTATACTAGAGAAAGAAGTTCTTTTAGTGGATGTCCCTAGAGATCAGTTCTTTAGGAAGAACAGATGGAGGCAGGTTGGCCGAACCTTTATAAATCTCTTGTGTGCTTTATTTTCCACTATCTTTAGATTCTTGCACTTAATATGGATTTACACTTGTTCACATTCAGCTTTGAACTTTTTATAAATTATAAAAGTTAGTTTCCTGATTCTCTTCCAAGCTAAGGACCTTGCAAAGCTAACGAGTGCCAGGCTTTCATTAAAAAGTTTTATTAGCCATTTAACTTTAGTATTCCAATTCCCCTCCCTCTTGGAATCTCTTTAGGACCTACAATCGCAATTTTAAAGGAAAATTTAAAAACTCTAACAGTAGCATAAATCTATCCATCCTCGTTTCTTTTGCTTCTACATGCATCGCCGAGGTACCAATTCCTTCAGTTATGCAATAAACTCTATGAGTCTTTTAATTCATTTATCTTGGAGGCAAGGGACAACAAGTCAATAATTACAATGATAGAGACAATTAGAGTTATGATCATGGAAAGATCCAAGATAGGAGGACAAAGATATTGAGGAAACCAAAAAGAAGTTGTGGTCCTAAAATTCAAGAAATTGTTCTTTCTTTTTCTTTTTTGCTGGGACAATTCAAGAAATTGTTGAAATATATGTGATTGAGAGTAGACAGTGAAAACTTTTGTGGAATTATGCAGAAAGTTATCAGATGTCAAGACCAAGACAAATGCAATTCATAATGGATTGAAGAGGATGACATGCAATTCTGAAGCCCAAAAATTATTTGGAATGCCTTGTCCCCATACCAATGCTGCAATCCATATAAAAGACTGGGATCCTTATGATCATGTAGATATGTATTACAACAAAGTAAGCTTTATGAAGTTGTGTGACAATATATTGGAGCCGATTAATGGAGATACCCCAATGGCCAGAAGCTTTATAAGGTTCTATTTCATCCTCCAAGAGCACACAAACAGTATGGTATGCCAAGAGGCACCCTGAAGAAAATGTTAGAGAAGATTATGGGGCACAAAGGAGAAGGAGAAGAATAATTATCCTAGCACTAAGTTTAAGAAAGCTAGACATAATAGCAAATATTACAAGGAAGTCGTTCAGCAAAATCAGCAATGACCTAAACCAGAATAACGATCCAAGGAATCTATATGTGAAACAATACCTCAGAATAGACAAAAAAACAAGTATTAAATGATAATTCTAATTAAGAAGAACTATTGCTAACTTTTATCGCACTTACTTATGTTCATTTTTTATGTTTGTAGGCACTTAGGAAAAAAACATCAAATGTTGAAACAACCAGGCAATAACAAGGTAGATCTAAAGTGAATAAAGTAGTTAAATATTGAAACGACCATTTCAACCAGATTGTGAATCATACTTGAGCATGTGCAGGTTCCAATACAACCAAGCCAGGAAAAATCAATTGTAGCCAGTTCTAAAACACGAAGTTCTAGAAATGAACCATGTCAAGGTAGTATATGGATGGATATGGACCAGAACCAGCCTACTCAAACCAATTCATCAAGGATAGAAGTAATGGGGTCTACAACTTCTAAAAGAAAAAGAAACAAATCAAGAGCACAAAGATCCCTAAACACATTTGGATAGGCTTGGCTTGGACAAGCAAGACCAAGAAACAAGTATTTATCTGAGAGACTTCTACCAAGAAAACCATCTGCCAAGAAAAGAAAAAAGAATTGAATACCTTTAGTTTAAGGTTATGGTATAGTGGTTGAGTAGTTGTTGGATGTAGTTTAATGTATATTTTATTCCTTGGAATCCTCGTCTTTTGTCTCTTTTTATTGAACAGCTTTGAATTCCTCTTTTGTTGTCTCTTTTTGTTGAAACTTTAGCATAGTATTAGACCATTAGATACTGGTATGATGTATGGTCATGTGATGGTGCATTGGAAATAGGGTGCTTTGTAATTTTTGTACATTTTGTAGACCTTGAATTGGAAGATGACTATCAAAGAATTATATCTATCATTTATATAGTGTTGTAGCTTTACAACTTAAATATGGTTCATTCATGGTTGAAAATTGAACCTTTATTATGATGTGAACTTTTGTTTAGATTCTTAAGAATTTTACTGAATGTTTCTTCTTCTTCTTTTTTGGGGGGAGGGGGGGAGTTTATAGATAGCTAAAACAACTAAAAATAGGTAATAATGGAAGCTGAAAAAGAAGATTTATAGCATTATAATACATGATATGGAATCAGGGGAACATATTTGATTCAAAAGCAACAAAAATAGTGGTCCATTACATCCTTTTCACGACTACAAAAGATTGGTCCAACAACTTTCGAAGTCTCAAAATTTGAAGCTCAAGAAATAGAGAAACAGAACATCTGAATTTTCAGCTCAAAAAGGGTTCAAATGTTATCTATTCTTGTATGTTCTTTGCTTAATATTTCCTTTAAATGTTATCTTAATGTTTGGGCATCTTGTTCTTGTAGAGAAACATCAAAAAACAAATCAAAGGTAATAAGAAAAATCTGTCAAAAAGCTTTGACAAATTCATGTTCATGACTTTCAAGTTAAATTCTATTGATGTTTCTTATTATTGGAGGATATATCTTTGAGTATTCACGCTTCCATATCATTTTGGGATGATTAGTATGTCATTCATAGTTCAAATTAGTAGTTAAAAATTCTACAGAAGAATTGTCTTTGTTGTTCTTTTTTAGCTATTATGTTCTTTGTGTTTTTCTTCCTTGTGATAATCTTTACTTTCTAATTATTTCATAAACTCTTAAAACTCCTTGTTAGATTTTTTTTTTTTTTTTTTTTTATCTCTTTTGGTCCACTTTAGGCAGTTAGGTGGTTAGGTTCGATGGAGGCATTAACCGCCGCTACAAAACTCCGATGTGATGAGGAAAACTTATCATAAGAAATAAAGCGAGTTAACGAATACGGGAACGTACATGGGAGTGCCAAAGAAGAAGGTGAAGAAGAAGAGAGAGAGATACCAGGGAATGTCCGAGCAGCGTGACAAGAGTAATCTTTGAATTATGCAAGAATCCGATGTGTTCTGGTACTTCGGCGGAGAGGCAATACGGTAGGAGTAGCAGCGGGCTCCCCTAAAATCGGTTCTGAAGTTGTAGGAGGAAGGCTAGTCGGTGAATGGGCCAAGGAGGGCTGCTGATCGACTTGGGCTGGAGAGGAGGACGGGTGGGCTGCGGAGGAGGAGGCTGGAAGGGGCTGCTGGCAACTGGGCATATGGGCCGCAGGAAGCTGGGCCAGAGGAGCAGAAAATTGGGCTGAGGGGTGAAGGTCCGCAGACCACTAGGCAGAAGGCGCCTGGGCCGCGAGAAGCTGGGCTAGAGGAGCAGGAGATTGGGCTGAGGGCAAGTGGGCTGGTGTAGGGCGGACTGGAGTTCTGGAATATGGGCTGGTGTGGGCTGGGTCGCTGGTTAGGAGGCTGGAAGAGATGGGGCCGTAGAAGGCTAGGCTGTGGCAGACGGGACCGGGCTCCCCCTTGCTGGGCTAGGCTTCTGGAGTGGAATAAAATAGGCTGGTCCCCCCTGAAGCTGGAACAAAGTTGACCCATTTCACCAAAGTCATAATTAAATGGAGTATTAGATTGACTAAGAGGCCGGGTCTCAGAGACAAATGGGAAATTATGTTCAATAAATACCATATCACGAGAGGTGAGAAATTCATGAGTCTATAAGTAAAAAATTTTCCAGCCTTTCTTGCAAAACGGATATCCCAAAAATATGCATTTTCGGCCCCGAGGTTTAAATTTGTCTTTAGGTAAATTGTGATCATGCACGTATGCCAAACACCCGAAACTCTTTAAATGGAAATAGGAAGGAGTGTATAGAATAGAAGTTCAAAAGAGGTTTTCCAATCTAAGACCGATAGTGGAGTTTTGTTTATTAAATAACTAGCAGTTAACACACTTTCCCCCCAAAATTGAACCGGAAGATTAGCCTGAAAAAGTAAGGCACGAGCTATATTTAATATATGTCTATGCTTACGCTCTACCCGACCATTTAGTTGTGGTGTGTAAACTATAGAGATCTGATGTAACATATCATGTTCAAGAAAATAGGAATGCAGACATGTAAACTCTGTGCCATAATCAGTCCGAACAATTTTTACTTGTTTTTGGAATTGAGTGGAAATCATAGAAAAAAAATGTTTCATTTTTGGGGCTACTTCCTTTTTTCGTTAAGTAAAAAAATTCAAACACACCTCGAGTAATCATCCACAATTGTCAAAAAATAATGTGCCCCACAAGAGGGTGGAATTTTATAAGGACCCCAGAAGTCACAGTGTATTAAATCAAAAGGTGCTATAGCATTATTTAAGCTAACTGGAAAAGGATCATAAGTCTGCTTAGCTCGCAAACAAACCGAACACTTGTCTACAGAATTAGATTTAAAAGGGTGACCTAAGAATTTCTTAAAGACAAATTTAGACGGATGGCCCATTCTTTTATGCTATAATTCACTAATATCGGAATGACGAACGATATGAGCGAAACTCAGAATTATCGATACGGGTCTGAAGTAGTAAATCCCATCTCTCTCTTCACCCGCTCCAATCAGCATCCCCGTGGTACAGTCTTGTAACATTAACACACCATCATTAATTATGATAACACAGTTATTATTTTTGGAAAGTTGAGAAAGAGACAGTAAATTGCATTGTAGTCGGGGAATATGCAGAATATCATGAATTTGAAGTGTAGAATCAAGACGCACTGCACCCATCTCCATTCCAGTAGTTTTAGACCCATTTGGGAGAGTTATAGTATATGGATGAGATGGTTGAATTTTTTATAAGAGATTTCTTCTGCCTGCCATATGATGAGAACACCCACTATCTAAAATCCATTTACAGTTTATTTTACCAGAGAGTGCATCACAATCTAGAGAGGAAGACTTTTGGCTGTTGAGCAGGTCCAGGAATTTATACCACTCCGGCGGCGAGAGTCCTAGAATTCCGACCTTGCCCGCCTCCATTGCTGCTGCACCACGTCGCTCGCCGGAATCCGCCATTGTCACTGTCTGAGCTGCACTGCTATGTTCGGCGTCTTCTAAAGTCGAGGTCGACACGACTGCTGCCCACCCGCGCTGTGGTCTGTCGACGATGCCGAAGATGAAGAGAAAGTCACCGCTTCTACTGGATTTGGTCCCGCCCAGGTGAGACCTGCCGGAGAAGATGATCTGTTCGCCGCTGCAATGACCGCCCATTGCGCGGGAGGTCGTTGTCCGGTGCAACCACCCCAACTCCTGCCGCCGCGGCTTCTTCCTCGGATGAAATTGTGCCTACCGCGACCGTGGCGTCTGTCGGCTCCATCTTCGTCAAAACTCCTGTTGCCCCACTGGTGCTCCGACGGCCAGTCCGAGAACCCAACTAGCAAATAACAATTTTTGGCTTCATGTCCAGGTTTGAAACAATGTGTGCACTGTACCGATTTTGGAGTGGCAAAAACCACTTCTTTATTTCCTGTGTCCACATTACGAACGAGTTTTCTGTGTGCTTCTTTTTTTATAATCATTACGTAAGTTTTCTTAATATTAGGAATTGGATCCATCTGTAAAATATTTGAGCGTACTGTGCCATAAACTGAATCATCTAAACCGATAAAAATTGATGAACTTTGTCTTCCTCTCTTTGTTTAATGATTTAGTTTATCATTCCACAAGTGTAATTAGGTAATTGTTGGTAGTTACTTAGGTCATCCTAAATTTTCTTCAACTTTGCAAAATAAACAGAGACAAACATACCTGACTGCTTATAGTTAACCAAAGCAATCTTCCGATGTTTTCTAGGTGCGTTTCCAGCCATAAACCGCTCCTTCAAATCTGACCATAATTCGTCGCATCGTTCTACATAGGACATGGTAGTGCGAAGGTTAGGTTCAATGGTATTCAATATCCACAAACCAACCATTGTGTTAATTGTCCACCAATCTTCTTCCTTTGCAGTTCCAGACTCTATTTTTGGAATTTGCCCTTCTATAAACCCGAGCTTTTTCTTAGCTCGTAATGCCAATCTCATGGTTTTAACTCATTCATCATAATTGTCTTCCCGAAGTTGTGCTTGTGTGATTATTAAATGTGGACTATCGGAAGATGCCAGAGAATATGCATCCTTCCGAAGATGTTCATTAATGTAATCCTCATTATCAGAAGTGGATGTATTAATCACTCTCTATGGATTCATGTTGCCTTCTTTTCAATGAAAAAAAATGTAATTTCTTCTCTTTGGTTTTTCTGGAAAAAAATCCTTTCTTTGGCTCTGATACCATAAAGTTTTCAGTGGGAAAACTTTGCAGGAAATTTTTGTGTATGTATTATTCAAAAATGATATTTGTACAGATGAGTGATCTACAGAACTGGCAAACAGTTACAGATATTTTAGTGTACAATATCTCAACAATTACTATATTGATCCTAACCATCTAACTGCCTAACACTTTAAATTCCACCCTTGAATTATGACTTTGAATCTCAAACAACTAATGCTCAATAAAATGCCTCAACTAGTTGTCTCTAGCTTGTGTTAAGAATTCTTTTCGGTTAGGTGACCTTGTGATACAAAACCAAGACCGTAACTCCAAGCAAGATTGATGAAATTTGAATCCCCAAGCTTGTTTTGAAAAGTCCTAGCTAGAAACCCATTTTCCCTCTCATATTCTAACTAGAAATTGAAAACCAATCCAAGATAGAATTAATATTAAAGTAATTGTAGTAGAAGAAATCTACAATAAATTCAAATAAAGAATCAAGAAATTCAAAGGATTCACAAGACCCACTCCTTGTAGGTAATTTGAGGAACCCTTCAAGCACTCTTGAAAAATATATTCAAGAACCTAAGAAATTGAATGAAGAATACACGGGTGGTTAATTCCTCGATTTAGCTTTCATAGAGAATTATTCTCCTTCTAGAAAATGGAAGAACCCTAAGGGTTTCTTCAAAATAGAGTCAAATACTCAAAGCTCGAATATTTGTTCAAATGTTCAAAGTTGTCTTTGTTTAGCCCCATGATGGGATATTTACATGTCAAGCCCTATTCTATTTAGACCATTGTTAAAAGGGGTTAAAACCCTTCAAATTATAATTAAAACAACATAAAAAAGAGCTTAAAATAAAAAAAAGAAACGAGTTGGAAAAGTTTTGGGGTCTAAATGCAAAAACCAGAAAACTTGTCAAATGGCTGAACTAGCTCCAGTCATCCCTAGAATCCCCCTCTTTTGTATTTTCGCCTGAAACTAGCACTGGTTAGTTAAAGACCAGTGCCAGTCTTGGAATTTTCTTAGTTTCCTTTATTTTCTTCAAATTTCTCCACTTTTGAACTTCCAAACTTCTTCTCATGGTCTTCCAACTTTATGGTCTTGCAATAAAGCTCTTTTTGGCCTTCTTTTGAGCTTTTACATGGATGAGAGACCTTGGACATTGTCTTGAAGTGCCGCTCGTATTTCTTCGACTCTTCACTCTTGAAGAAGCTCCCACTATTCCGTCGCGTAAGCTATGTTTTGAGGAATTGAAGGTTAAGCCAGTCTTTTCGCTTTTTAAAGAAGAGAAAGCTCCAGTGGTAGAACTAAAAACTCTTCCTTCAAATCTCAGGTATGAGTTTAGTTTGAACAAGTTATACTCTCAAGTGATTTTAGATATAATAAAGCTGATAAATGTATTTATTTTAAACAAACACAAGAGTATATTGTTATTGTGTCTTTATGTACATGATATGCTAATTATAAGTAATTCTATGAAATGTGTAGAAGATATTGAAATGTACCTTTCTTCTAGATTTAAGATGAAAGATCTTGGAGAAGTTGATACTATTTTATGTATCAACGTCAAGAAACATAGTCGAAGTTTTACTTTGTGTCAATATCACTATATTGATAAGATATTAAATAAGTTTCAACATCTAAAATCAAAGAAATGAGCACTCCTTTTGATTCTAGCCTAAAGCTTCATGAAAATGTTGGAAATCCGATTGCTCAACCTGAATATGCCAGTGCAATCGAAAGTAATGTATGCAATGGATTGTACTAGACTAGATCTTTTATATATAGCTTGCAAACTTGCTAGATATACCAAGAATCCTGGTATTGATCATTGGAGTCCATTGAGAGATTTCTAGGTTATCTTAAACAAACCAAAATTCTAAGGCTCTATTATAATAGATTTCTAACTGCACTTGAAGGTTACTTGGACGCTAGTTGGTTCACTAGTGTGAGTGACAAGAATTTCACTACTAGGTATATATTTATTTTAGGTGGGGGTACTCTCACATGGGCTTCAAAAAAGCAAACCGTGATTACTCATTCCACCATGGAAGCTAAATTTATAGCTTTGTCTACTGCATGTAAAAAGGCGGAGTGGCTAAGGGATTTATTACTTGATATTGAGTTATGACCACGACCTATGCCTCCAATTTCTTTATCTTGTGATAGTCAAGCCACTATGTCTAGGGTCTTAAAGAAAGTGTATAATGACAAATATAGAAAGATAAGTCTAAGATATGAGTATATTAGACAAATATAGCTACGTGATCGAGTTGTGACTGTTTTATTCGTAAGAACATACAGTAATTTAACAGATCCGTTAACTAAACTTTTATCAAGGGACTTAGTAAATACTATATCATCGAAAATGGGGTTAAAAACACATATCTAAAATCACTATCAATGGGAACCATACCTTTATTCTTGTACTACCATAAGAAGAAAATGTTTAAAAGGTAAAAGCAAGTTAATAAGTGATTGTGAGCACTAGTATTTTGATAACCCGCTAGTGTAAACTTTGGAAGTTGACTATATGAATAAATATACTCTTAATGAAAAGTAATTACTTTCTTAGTTCTTGGTGATAAAGTTAAGAAAGTGTTTTCACCTATATGATCATAAAGAATGGTATTGTTTCTATCAAAAGCGAGGTTTACTTTAGTAAATGATCATGAATCTAAGATAGAGCACATGTCCAGTAATAGTGCTAAAATATTTTGTGAAATGATCATTATATTTTAATGTCATGTGTGTAGTATTTCTAGATTACTTTGCAAATTATGGTTTAATGCGATATGCAACCTCAATTTGGTTAGTCTAAATGAAGCACTAATACTAAGAAGAAAGTTTAATCAAACGATACTTTCTTTTAAGTATGATATTGTGTGTATATTACTGGTGTGCTTACATTAACAAACTAAATGGGGAATTGTTGGGGATAGTTTGTTAATAGCACATTTAGCATATTACAAGATGCATGAATAGTTGAAGATGAATGAATATTTTTGAAGTCTTATAGTTGTAACTTTTCTGTTATGCAGATAGTTTTTCATGTGAAAGGTTATTTTTCTTTAAATGGAAGGTATACCATTTGACAAAAGTTATGACTTGTGAGAATGTTGATTCATGTGACCAATGCTTCCCTAAAAATACAATGTATCTTATATGAATAAATAAATTTTAATTTCTTTGATCATTCTTGTGAACTTAGAATTTTTGCCACTATCATTTCCCAATTTTTCTTGTTGTATCCTTAAGGTAATTTGTCTAAACCCTTTAGCAAATACTTTATGTAGTGGCGACACATAATACCTTAAAAAAAAGATTATACATGTCTCAAGGTTCATTTAATCTCTATTTATTCTCATATTAGAATTGTGTAATAATTTATTAGTCAGTTTTTATCCTGATATATTTCTTTCCTTCAACACTGTTCATAATATTTATTCATATTCAAATAGAATTTTTAACACTTCTAACTTATTAAAAAAAAAACAACCTTACAATTCCACCCCACAAAAATGACTATCCTGTTCCTTTGTCTCTATAATTAGTTCTCATCACTAATGGTCAGCTTGATTTTTAATTTGAAAAATGAATTTAATTTTTTAAATTTGCAAAAAAATAATTTTTTTTGGGTGAAAAAGTCATAAATTACGAAATAAAAAATGAAAAAAAATTCATTTTTAAAAGGATCCAAATTAAGCCAATTTTAAAAACTTTTTGGTTGATTATCTAAATGAAACCACACAACTTGTTAAGCATCTTCATGTAGCGGCACCAAATCACGAGTCTAATGTTATCGATAACATTTATTATAATTTTATGATATTTTTGATAATATTTTATTAAAATAATATTTATTTTTATTTAATAAATTTTATTAATAAAATATTATAAAAAAGAGTATTATTGAAAATGTTAAAAGAGAATATGTTACCTGATTCCTATTGATTTATGAGTTTTGTTTATTTATTTTGTTAAGTAGGGAGGAGTAGCCATTCATTTTATCCAAATTGTCAGTACCATATGATACCCCAAGTTACAAAAGCACTGCCCCAGAGGTAGTGTAGAAGGATGGGGACGACTCAATATTTATGTAAACCTCAACTGAATATTGAAATTAAGGTATTTTAAAATATTAAAAAATTATTTAACATTATTTTATATGAAAACGTTTTCTAATATCTTTTAAGTAAATCTTTTATAATCAATTTCTTGTAATAATTCTTGATTAAATAGTCAATCCATTCAGGTTTTTATTAAAAAAGAAAATATCCTTTTAGGGGCACATAAAAGAACGGCTCAGAAACATTTGATGATAGCCAAATTAGAAATTTCAAATTTTCAAGAATTTCTTCTTTCTTTGGATACCCACCCCATCCTCCTATATTGAAGGGATTCAAGATCCCCTAGCTAATTCCGACTCTGTGAGCAAGTTAGAAGTTGATTCACGGCAACATGAGCCAGTCACACAGCAATTCACTTTCAAGCAGTTATGTTATCTGTTATCAAAAGCAATTATACTGCTCGGTAGGTTTTTTGACATCTTACAAAGAAGTTGCTAGATCAAGGGCATCATCTATCATGATTAACAGAAATAATTCTTGGCAAAGAATAGAGATATGGACACCGAACTCAGTTCAGTAAGAAGAAAGCAGGCTATGAAAGACTCGAAAACTTGCAAGACTTGAAGAAATCCCAACAGTATAGTATAATCACAAAAACAGGGAATCTTCTTTGTGCTAAGGCTAAAAGAAATCAATCTCCCAACAGATTCATGGAATGCATAACTCTTGAATTCAACACTAATGACATATGCTGCAAAAAGGTTCAAAGGAAAATCAAGAACCAGCACCTCTCCTCAAGCTTACAGAGTATTATTGGTTGATCTACTTAACCAATCTTCAATGGTAGCAATGCCTTGAGGACCATTGACTCTCAAAAGGCAAGCCGAATTAAGTTGGCTCTCAAAGGCAAGGTATAGATCTCAATAAATACACTATACTTAAAGCTAAAGGCAAGAAACCAGAGTAAACCAAAAACTTCACAACTGTCATCGATTTTCTACAGCACTTATTTCTCAAGAGCCAAGTAAATCCAATCCTTGCTGCTAACTTCATTACAAGCCGCTAGGTTTTATAATCAAACCTAGCTAAGAATTGAAAACATACATATGTATGCCTCACCATTTCGATGGACAATTCACATACTACCAAAATTTACCTGTTGCTAAATCTTATACCCAAGTCATTATTAGATAAATGGTACTTACATATTTCTAAACTTCGCCTTAGTTTAAGAGTTGCTAGCCCATGGATAAAGCACAATGAACTGACGAAATCCTAAACCTTCCAACATGGTCCATTCCACAAATCTATTTTAAGCATTTAATTTTATTGCTGAGACAGAATGAAACTGTTGGAAAGGCTAGCACAAAAAATTGCATTTAAACAAATGAAATCTAGAGCCAACACAAATATTTATTGTATTTGAAATGCATATTCTAGAAGCAACTATCCACACAGGCCATCTTTACATCCTGCATCATAATAGAATCCTAACTCCAATAGGCATATCAGCAATCAGACAAAAGTTTAGCATTGATATAACCCAAAGAGTTCCCTCCATACTGTTATAGCTTGCATTTCACTTCATCTTTGCCTCAGTGAAGAGAACATGGCGATTAACACGAGGATCATACTTTCGGAACTCAAGCTTGGTCTGGCTACTCTGAAGCCTCTTGGTCTTCTTCACCACATAGAAGAACCCCGTACCAGCAGCAGAAACAAGTCTCACTAGTATTGCACCGGCCTTCTTCTTCTCGCCCATTTCTTAATTTCAGAATAAAGACCCAAGGAAATATCAAAAATATCTTAGAACTTCCATAGCATGTGCAAACTAAAAAAATAAAAAATTATCTTACTTCCTTTGTTTTTCCTCTTGGTACAACAACTATGTATAAGATTTTATAAACATTTAGTAATCTATTGTGAATTTTTTTAACACATTTCAACTAAGAACCTGCAGCTTTGATACTAAATTTTTCCCTATCCAGAAACATTTCTCTTTTCTTCTCTTCTTAAACACCAAAAAGATTTTAGAAAAGAAAAGGCAATGTATGAGCAGTGCCGGAACTAGGACTGAAAGGTTGGGGACTGAAGAACAATAAATATTTTGCTAGAATTTCGTTTATAAAATAGATGCATTCCAAGTACAAAAACATTCAAACACTTCCACATTAACAAATAAAATAGCAAAAAAATAGGTAATCGCCCATTACGAATGAGTGATCACCCATCACTCACGAGGAATGACTACCATTATAATTCCAAATTTACAAATAAAATAGCAAAAAAGTAGTTAATCGTCCATTATTAATGAGGAGTGATCACCCATCACTCACGGGATAAATACCTCTATCAAAGCTGAGAATCTTGATCAGAAGAAGATATCCAATATGAGCTGCAATTAACTTAGAACGATTAGAAGATTAATATAAAAACAAATAACACTCATACAAATACTTTCACAATGAAAAATGATTTAAAATAGAGTTTTACATGTGAAGGGAATGATTAACATGGTAATTTTATTTTCGAGTTTGCATATTCTTAATAACAATCGAATCACTTTTACAACTGTAGTTAACCGAGCACGATAGTCAATCTCAGTTTGACTGCTTTATTTCGATAATATATCCACTACATTATATTTGTTTTATTTCTGAAACCCAACAACTGAATTACAACACCTGAGTGAGCACTATTTGGAGATTTAAATTTTTCTTTAGCACGTTTCCAATTTTTAAAACCAACTTCTGTATACATATCATCACCGCGTTTGTGACCTTTCGCAAACAAATAACAACAGAAACAAAATGCTACATTTATATATATATATATATATATTGTATTCTAACCAAGTAAAATCTTTAAATCATATATTTTGAAACGATCTCTTAATTTCACCAAAATCAGTTTGCAAACTATCAATTGATTTACGCAATCCTGGATCACCAACAATTTCACAATTTGAAAACTCTACCCTACTCGAGGCTTTTTCCCACGATCTTCATTATTAATATTTCTTTTATTAAATGATGTTTGTTTAAACGGATTAGAACCCCTATTTCACTTTTCAAAATATTTTTCCATACTAAAACCCTATATAATAATCAAATATTTTAAATTAAATTCAACACCATTCACTTAGGATATAATAATTAATTAGAACATAAATTACATAATAATCATATTCTTACCAAAAAAAACCCTAGTAATTTGATTTAACTAACAAAATCAGAAATAGGAGGATTTGTTAATGAAATAAGTGAATTTTATAAAATAAAAAATGTTTCTTTATAGATGAAAGATTAATCTTTAAAATCTATTTGAAAAGCTTACTTTTTTCTTCAAATTACCTTGAAGAACAGCAGGAAGGTGAGGAAGGAAGGAGCTGGTCGTCGCCTCGCGCCGTCCGCCGCAGCCCGTGTCGCCGGCCACCGTTTCCGCCGCAGGAGCTTGGAGCTGGTCGTCGCCTGAGAGAGAGAGTCGAAGAGAGACAGGAGAGGAGTGAGTTTTTCTTCGTTTTCCTTTCTTCTGTCTGTTTCAGTCGACTGAGCCCAGGTTTACTCTTCTTTTTTTTTTTTTTTTTTTTAAGTCAATAGTCTGTAGCCTAATTTCTGGGACTACATAAAAAAAAAAAATTCTAAGAGGACTTGAATGTAAACTATCTATAATTTTTAAAATTTTCCAAAATTTTCAGGCGGCTCGACCCTCCGAGCCTATGCCTGGTCCCGCCTCTGTGCATGAGCACACGTGAGTATGCAAATTAAATTCAGATCAGGAAAAAAATAAAATAAAATGCAATTAGCACTAACACAGCAATAAGAAAACTCAGTACCTTCAAGTAATAATCAAAAGTAATTATAAGTGCTGTCCAGAACCTTTTAGAGAAAGTATTCCACAAGTTCGATGACTTAATCCCGCATGCTAAAAAGAAAAACTAAACATTGATATAATAGTGAGAAAATTAACCTAACCACAAGCAAGTATAATACATCATAAATTTATCTGTTCTTCCGATCAGAGTTCAGTTTAGTACTATCTCACTTCTTTCAGCCAAGCAAAGGTTCAGATGAAGTCCTAGAGTTCTCTTTCATCCCTTCTCTGTTGGTGATTCATATGATTTGATCCCTCAATTAGACAGCATTAATATACGCAATGTGTCAATTTGTATTTGCTAAGTAATCAATTGCATTTACTAAGCATTTGTTAGTCCCCTTTTCATCAAAAGGCAACATGCCTTGTGTATAGAACACACCATAATTAGGTAGGAAAATTGTACAGGTACAATTTCGGTTCCACCACCATGTACAACAGTTTTTCGTGAAATAAGAAGTTTCTCAAAATTCTCAAATTCTCGTTCTAAACTTTCACATGTTATCAGAGCCTGTCATGGCTTCCAAAGAGGCTATTGAAATGCTTGAGAAATTGACTCAGAAATATGATAAGAAAACGAGTATTATCTGACACCCAAAGATGGTTTGGGTACCTTGATTACTCTTGTCCAGTTGAAGGACAACAATTTTAACAAATGGGTAGACACAATTGAGATGGCTCTTGAGTCCAAAAACAAACTAGGCTTTCTTGATGGATCCACTCCACAGCCTAAGGAGGATCAACCAAAGTATAATGTGGAAGAAAGTTAATACGTTGATCGGTTCATGGATATTAAACACGACCAAATTTAAGGTCTTCAATCACGAAAATGAGGATTGTAAAAATTATGTGGGATGAACTGCTTCAGAGGTTCCATGCAATAAAGGACCTGATACTATGAATTGAAAACGGCAATTATGAGTTGCAAGCAAAAGGGAACGTCTGTGGTAACTTGCTATGCCAAATTGAAGAAGAGCTCGCAAATTGTGAAACACTCTATGTGCAATTGCGAGAAGACTGTAACGGAATTAACAAAGCAGGCTGAAAAAGAAAAGCTTCTTCAATATCTTTTTGGTTTGGATACTGCCATTTTCAGAACGATTCGTTCCTCGATCTTGGAATAAGATCCACTTCCTAATATTAATCAAGCATACTCTAAGGTCATGCGAGAAGAGCAAGTAAAGAATATGACTAAGGGATAGAAGAAGCAGGAGCAACGTTCGCGGCTCACAGGAAAAATAGAAGAGGAATATGTGATAAATCAAATTTGATATGTAATGTTTGTCACAAAAGTGGCCATGAATCAAAAACTTGTTTTCAGGTTATAGGGTTCCTTGAATAGTGGGTTGAGAGAAGCAAATATAATGCTGGCCGCGGTGGCTCAGGCACCAGCAAAGGCAACCGTGGACATGACAGAAATGGTGGACAGAGAGGTGGAAAAAGTGGCTCATAGGGAGGTGGAAAATGAGCTTTAGTCCAACACACATGGGAACCTCCTGCTTCATCCTTTGACACAACCGGAGTTGATGCCATATCAAGTCACGACGGCATGCCGCTGATGCCAGGGACAGCACTTGCTACTGTCGAAACTCCCAAATTCTCATCTCCTCTCCTTACCTGTCTGACACAACGACCACATTACGCATCTTGAAGAAAAATTAAAATATTTTGTTTGCTATACTATGCATGGGAATACCCATTCTGCTTCTGCTTCATTCATTCCGTCAAAGATTGATGGTACGTGTCTTTATCCTTTAGGCTCTTATGATATATATGCTTCCTTTTCTTGAAACCATCAAAGCTTTCTTGCTGCAGTTCAGAGCAAGATTGAGCCAACTAGATTTTTCAAGGTTGTTAAACATGAGAAATGGCGCCATGCTATGCAACAAGAAATTGATGCCCATGAAACTAAAAGTACTTGGATCCTCAATAATCTTACCCTGGAAGAAAGCTCTTGACTGTAAATGGGTATACCGCATCAAACTCAAATATAATGGTACTTTGGAACGATATAAGGCCCACCTTGTTATTCTTGGCAACTATCAAGTTGAGGATGAGAACTACACCGAAACTTTTGCTCCTGGATGAATTGATATTGTTCGAACCCTTCTTGTTGCCTTTGCTAAGGGTTAGGAAATTCATCATATGGATGTGCACAAAGCTTTTCTCTATGGTGACCTTGCCGAGGAGGTTTATATAAAATTGTCCCCGGATTTTCATTCTTCTGACACTCATCAGGTATACTTGCTCAAGAAATCTTTGTATGGCTTGTCAAGCCTCTCAGTATTGGTTTTTCAAGTTGTCAGCTATTTTGTCTCAATATGGTTTTAAACACTCATATGCTGACTATTCTCTGTTCACTTGCCTCTCACGGGATCTTCTTATGTGTTCTCATATATGGCGATGATTTGATGGTTACCGGAAAGGATTCTAGTGGCATTTCTCATTTTAAACTCCACCTCAGTCGTCACTTCCACATGAAAGATCTTGGCCCCCTTAAATATTTTCTCGATATTGAGGTCACCCGAAATGCTTCCCGTCTCTACCTCAGTCAGAGCAAATATGGTTTGGACATCATTTCTGAAACAGGTTTATCCGGGGCTAAACCTGCCAGTACTCCAATTGAGCAAAATTTATACTCTGGCTACCGATAAAGGTCTTATGCCTAATCCAGCGAGTTATCGTTGTTTAGTGTTTCATCTCCTCTACTTGACTATTACAAGGGCCAAGCTTGCTTACTCTGTAAATGTTCTTGCACAGTTCATGCAGCAACCCCGTATCTAGCATTTGGAGGCGGTCTTCTAGTTGTCCGGTATCTCAAATCATGTCCGAGCTAGGACATTTTTTTTATTTGTTCAAATTTGACTTTATCTGCCTATTGTGATGCTGACTGGACTAGCTGCTCTTTGACTTGACGCTCTCCTACAGTATATTTTGTCTTTTTGGACAATTCTCCAATCTCATGGAAAACTAAGAAGCAACCTACTATTTCCAAATCTTCAGCTGAAGCTGAATATCGTTCCATGACCATCACTTGTTGTGAATTGAAGTGGCTTCACCAAATGCTATCTGATCTTCAAGTCCTGCAGGCCTCTCTTATTCTACGGTACTGTGATAGTCAGATCTGCCATTCGCATTACAGCAAATCCAATCTATCTCAAGCACACTAAACACATCGAGATTGACTGTCACTTTGTCTGTGATTAATTCCTAGCCAAAAGAATTTCTCTCAATTATGTTGCATCAAAATCTCAACTTGCCAATATTTTTACCAAAACCTTTGGCCATCGCTTGTGTCATGATCTTTTGCTCAAGTTGGGCATTCAAAATTTCCACGTTCCAACTTGAGAAGGAGTGTTGGTGATTCGGATTTGGTGCCTCACAATTAGGCAGCATTAATATAGGCAATGTGTCAATTTGTATTTGCTAATGAATCAATTGTATTTACTGACCATTTGTTAGTTTCCTTGTTATCAAAAAGCAAGATACATTATACAACATACCATAATTAGGTAGAAAAATTGTACAGATAAATCGCAGTTCCACCACCATGTAGGGACGGTTTTGGGTGAAATAAGAAGTATTCCCGAAATTCCCAAATTCTCATTCTAAACTTTTACATTCTCCCCTCCTCTCCTCCCCTCCCCCCCTCCCCCCTTCCTTCTTTTCCAGCATTTTCTACACCTTTTTAAGCTTTGGCGCACTTTAGCACGTCCAACGTACACATCCCTTTTTCTCCTCCTTCCTTCTTCCCCTTCTCAAACATTCATTCAAGTTGCAAAGTATTTATAAGCTATTTTTATTTTTTATACTTACAACATTAATCATGTGCATTAAACTAGTATATCATTACTAAATGAAGTTGAGTCTGGCATAGAATAGCACATGCTGCTCGCGTTGGCCGAAATATATAGATTTCACTCAGATATAAGATTGAGTGGTTCATATTCACACCAGCCACGCATGCTCTTCTTTATGTTATTTATTGATGATTTGACTGTTTAAGATACATGACTTTAGTTTATAGGTATAAAAATAAAAATCACTTCTTAGATTTAGATATATGGGGAATTTCTCATTTATGTAAACTCACTTCCTTTGAGTGCCTATGTAAATTTTTTAAGGTGTGGATTGCAGCATACTTGACTGTTCTGGCAAGAACACTTTTCACAAAGATTTAGAATCTCTTGCTATTTGTGGCAAACTTATTATAGTTGGATATCAACATATCCACCCAACATTATAGACCTTCTGCTTATGGCTTCCAAGAAACTAGAAGTCATCATCGGTAATGATGATTAATTTTTTTAATATAAAAGTTGTCTATTTATATGCATAAATTATTTTTTATTTTTTATTTATAATTAAGAATTTTTGTTTTGTCTTTTATAAAATTAACTATTTATGACATTGCATGTATAGTAATTTAATGATTTTTTGAAAAAATTTAGTGCATTTTAGCACATATGTATTGTCAATTGAATGGTAACAAATAAGTAAATTCTTTAGGTTAGGTTACAAAAATGTACAAAAAATGCACCTAATTCTATTGCATAATTATCAAATTATTATACCTATTATGTTAGATATAGTTCATGTTTAAAAAAATATAAAATAAAAAGTTCTTGAATATAAAGAGAGAAGTAAGATATTTTAAGTCTTTACATAGCCAGTTTCTCATTTTCTTATATATTCTTTGAGACATACATAAATTTTTGTTAAGGAAAATGGCCTTTGTGATCTTAAAATTTAAGTAATCGTATTTTGTTGATCTTACAGGTTTTCTAAGTGATTATAGGCTCAAGTATTTTTTACATGTTTATAGTTTAATCATATCATCATACATTTCAAATCTATTTCTGATAAAAAAAAAAACATCATGCCCCCTTCATGTGCCATTTTTTGCGGGCAAAACCATTGGTTCATTCAATATTCTTCAACAAGATTTTCAAGTTTAAAATTGGGTTGTTACTTTAGATTGGAGAAGGTGAAATTTGTGTATATTTTAATGTTTAAATTTTTTAGTTTTTATTCATTTTGTGTTATGAAGCTCTTGTTTTTGCTTGTTTTGCTTCAAGTTAATGGCACATGAAGGGTTATTAATTAATATTAATTTTTAGCGTCAATTGTCATTAGGGTGTAACCATGTACTGCAAATGGATGTGATAAAGGTTATGCATTGAAATCACTTAAAGATGTTATTTGGCCAACAATTGGAAATCAATCTAATAATTTACAAAACTTTCAAGTTCTCTGAAGCCGTAGAGGTGCATCCTTTCCTTACTGGCGAAGAACCCTAATATAGGAAAAATATTGTTAATACCTTGATATTTTATATCTACCTTTTGTCGTAAATCTATATTTCATGTCTAGGGAGGATTTTACACAGATTGAATATGTGGGACAAGGTATCAAAATAAGTACTATCTTCCTTAAAAGTTTTATTTGGTTTTATAATGAGTGTGTTTTACTATAATTTTTAAAAATAATTTGTTATATATAATTTATTTCTTCAATATATTTATTTTTCTGTAATTCTTTTTTTTTTTTATATTTATGAATGATATAAAAGTTAGTATATATATTTTTTAATTTTAAAATTCTTAATATTTATGTGAGAAAGTTATGACAACACTTATTTTGAGTTTATAATAAGCCTAAAAGGCATAAGCCTCTTTCTCTTAAAAAATAAATAAATAAAAAGAAAATCACAGTACGAAAAAAGAGTGATCTACTCCCAATAAAAATTGATGCAATAAAGAAACATAAAATTGGCATGGCGTTTACGTCTTCCGTGTGAAAAGTTAGACATGTACAAGGATAGTCTAAGGTTACCATACATTTGAAAAGTCCTATCAATGACCAATCCTCCTTGAAAACGAGAAAGAAGTAGTATTTTTTTTTTTTTGGTGAATAGAAAATAGTAATGAGTTTGCTTAAATACTCTCTTTGTATTACTTGTCATATTATAATAATTTGTATTACTTATCACATTGTAATAATTTTCGTATTTTTTTCATTATTACATTGTAAGTTTTAAATAATAATTAATGAATTTTTTTATTATATCTTCTTATTAATAATAAATTCAAAACTCTTTTTATTCCTCTACTTACTTCGTGTTTTTACTAGTCACATTGTGATAATTCTCGTGTTCTTTTAATGAATTGATAAAAATATAGTTATGTAAGAAATTTATATTTATATTAATATGCCCAAAATGCTCACGATACATTTATCTCAACAAAAACTTAACTTTCTATTGTTTTAAAAATTATATATGAATATGTAATATAAAAAAAGAGCACTTTTCATTAGTAGGTAATTTTTTTATTTACTTGTTAGATTCTTTTTATTCTTTCTAACATGAAAATTAACATAAATAATAGGGAGGAGAAAGAACAATTTGAAGGGCATTCAAGTAGTAAAAAAATAAAAGTAGTAGTAATTTTTTGTTACAAGGATTAAAACAATAACTTTAAGTAAAATACTAAATAATAAATTAGTGAAAAATTTTAATAGTTTAACTTTTCAAAGAAA
The DNA here is from genome assembly GCA_028651295.1 of Catharanthus roseus. NCBI lineage: Eukaryota > Viridiplantae > Streptophyta > Magnoliopsida > Gentianales > Apocynaceae > Catharanthus > Catharanthus roseus. The sequence goes on from JAPQWS010000070.1 coordinate 1,800,066, forward strand.
AATTAAAATAAATATTTTTCATTTGCATAGCCTCATCTTATATTTATAATTGATATTTTCTTTTTGTATTCAACTAATTTTATATTCACATATTTTATTTTTTTTAATTTTTTATTCTTTTTTATTTAAATAATTAAATTTTTAAGGAATATAGACTAAAATGATATTATTTCAAACTTAATAGAAATACTATAAATAAAAATATGAACTAAACTAATTTTATATCAAACTTTAAAAATTATTTTGCAGCATGTAATAACTTATGGTATGTGTATTTTAGACATTTTATTTAATTTGACATTTGACTTGGTCTTGAGGTAAAATTTATTTATTTTTAAGTTTAAGGACTAAAGTGATGTTTCCTACATTGGCAAATTAAAGAAAATAATTATCAATAATTACTTTAATAACGACTTGGGAGTCCTTCCCTAAATTCTAATATGGTATCAGAGTTAGGCTAAGCTCAATTCTAATAGTTTTTATATAAACTTTATTTGTCCTTTTTTTTTTGTTTTGCCCTTTAGTTTTTCACTAATCAGACTCATGGGCGGAGGCAAACATTTTCTCCACCTTACCCCGCCATCCTATGTTTCACAATGCCCGAATTTGCCGATTAGCTCTCAAATTTACGCCTCTCAAGCACTTGGGCACTCGGACAATCTCTTCGCTTACTCAATCACAACAATGGCAATCTCACGAAAATCTCATTCGCGTATGCGGTTCTACGCAGTCTCTGAACCAAACAAAACAGGCTCACGTTATTTCCATCCTCCATGGCATACTTCCTTCCTCGGTTTCCACTTCTGCAGCTCTAATTCTCCGCTATGCAACTTTTCAAGCCAGCCCTTTAATTATTCATTCTCTTTTTTGTCAAACCCTTCCGTATTGTGATTCCTCAACGTACTTGTACAACATTCTTATTCGTGCTCACTCAATTTTGAGTTTGTATAGAGAAGGGATAGTGATTTATAATGATATGGTGAGGAATAATGTCAAGGGTGATCGTCATACTTACCCTTTTGTTCTAAAACTTTGTTCTGAATGTTTTGAATTGCAAAAGGGCCTGGAAGTTCATTGTTATGTGATTAAAGTTGGATTTGATACGGACGTTTTTGTGAATAATACTCTGATTTTGTTTTATGGGAATTGTGGAGATTTGGGTAGTGCTGAGAACGTGTTTGGTGAAATGCCTGAGAGGGATACAGTTTCTTGGAATACAATAATTCGGGCTTTTTCTGATAAAGGTTGCTCTTTTGAAGTCATGAGTTTGTTTAAGGAGATGTTTTCACAAGTCGAATGTAGGCCAAATGCTGTTAGTTTGGTGAGTGCTCTGCCGGCCTGTTCCACCATTAGAGATGGAATGATGGCATGTCAGATTCACTGTTATAGCATGAAGGTTGGGTTGGATACGAAAGTGAACGTTGGGAATGCTTTTATTGATGTTTATGGGAAATGTGGAGTGGTTGAAGCTGCAAAGCAGGTTTTTGATGAGATGGTGGAGAAGAACAGCTTCACTTGGAATGCCATCGTTAATAGCTTTGCTTTCAAAGGCTTTAATAGAGATGCTTTCCATACTTTTAGAATCATGATTGACAAGGGAATAGAACTAAATTCAATGACTGTTTCCAGTGTTCTGCCAGTGTTGGTCGAACTAGCACTTTTCGATAAAGGAAGAGAGATACATGGTTTTAGTGTCAGAATGGGGTTGGATGCTGAAATTTCTGTTGCCAATTCTTTAATTGATATGTATGCGAAATCAGGAAATTCAGTTGATGCATCAAATCTCTTTTACCGGATGGATTTGAGAGATATTGTTTCCTGGAATATAATGGTTGCTAACTATGCTCAGAATGGGCTTGAGTTAGAGGCTATAGAATTTGTTCGTCAAATGAAAGTTCATGGATTAGTACCAAATTCTGTCACCTTTACAAATGTTCTTCCTGCTTGTGCACGTATGTTTGCTCTTCAAATTGGGAAGGAAATTCATGCCAGGCTCTTTCGTACAGGTTCTGCTACTGACTTATTTGTATCAAATGCTTTGACAGACATGTATGCCAAATGTAGCCACCTCAATCTGGCTAGGAATGTATTTAGTCTCTCTCCTAGAGATGTGGTATCTTACAACACAATGATTTTTTGTTATTCCCAAACAAATCAGTGCTTGGATTCTCTGAAACATTTTTTAGAAATGGGATTTCTGGGAATAAAGCATAATACTGTCTCCTATATTGGAGTTCTCTCAGCTTGTGCAAATATTTCAGCTCTCAAACAAGGAAAAGAAATCCATGCATCTGCAATTAGAAGGTCATTTGATGAGGATGTGTTAGTTGCAAATTCTCTTTTGGATATGTATGTCAAGTCTGGAGAGATTGGCCTTGGCAGGAAGGTTTTTAATAGGATTTCTAGGAAGAATTCTGCATCATATACTACAATGATTTTGGGATTTGGACTGCTTGGTGAGTTTTATAATGCAATCAATTTGTTTGAAGCGATGTCTGAGGATGGTGTTGAATGCGATTCAGTCTCATATATTGCAGTTCTCTCTGCGTGTAGTCACGGAGGACTGGTTGAAGAGGGGCGTAAATATTTTGGTAAAATGCTAGCTGTTGGTATTGAGCCTTCTCAGACTCACTATGCATGTATGATTGATCTCCTTGGTCGTTCTGGCCTCATAGAAGAGGCTTTGGGCCTTATCAATAGCCTGCCAATGAAGCCTGAAGCCAACATATGGGGAGCTTTACTTGGAGTTTGTAAACTACATGGAAATCTGGAGTTAGGTTGTTGGGCAGCTGAGCATCTTCTTCAGCTGGAGCCTGACCACTCAGGGTACTATATTCTTCTTTCTAACATGTATGCCGAAGCCGGTAGATGGGAAGATGCAGATAGGATTCGAGAAATGATGAATTTGAGGGGTGTAAAGAAGAATCCTGGCTATAGTTGGGTTCCGAAGCAAGACCAGATGTATAGTTTCTTGGCTACAAAAAGGCCTGGATGAACAAAATCAAATTGTGGTTTGAGCTCTGTTAGAAGGTTTGAGTAAACTTTTGCATCCCATCTTAACCTTCGTCGTCTAGAAGAAGGATATTATTCTTCTTTTCTCTAGAAGAATGAGAAAGTTTTTGAGTTTTGTACTAAAGGTTTCCTAGCCTATAAAAATAAATGCTAATTTTAATTGACAATACTTGTTGTGTAGTATCTTGAATTTGAGAAGGAAACCTTCCTTCAGCGCTGACTTTTGATGCTCTTTATTATTTTCAAAATCCACAGAATCCCTTGCATACACCCGTTTTTTTAATTGTATTTTATTAGCAGCCAACCCACCACAAAGGAACACATTTTATAGGAATTTTTATTTAGCTAACTACCACTTGGGAAGGGGATGTTTCCTCCTAGGGATTAAGTAACTAACTTGGTTTTTCTCATTGGCTTGGGCTGGGCACTAACGGGTCGGCCCGTCAATCCTGGACTGGCCCGTTAGTTTCTGAATCGACACAATACCATATTGAATGTGGGGTCATTCAGACTAGCTTTCATCTGAGCTCGGTCGGTCCAAATTATTAAAAAAAAAAAAAAAACTCAAGATGTGAAAATCAATTAGTTTTCTAAATTTAATCTTTTTAAAAAAATTATTTAATAATTTCCTAATTTATTTATTTAATTCAAGTTTTTTTCTTTTTTTTAGAAGAAGTTTTTTTCCTTAAAAAATATTAAGTTTTTTTCTTAAAATTACTTAAAATTTATTTAAATTTTTGTTAAACTTTAAATTATTTAATGAAGTAAAACATTCTTTAATTTAAAATTGTTGACTTAATGTGAAAAACTTTTAGATTGACATACAATTCAAATACGGCAAGCACTTACATTGAATTTTTTCACTTTTTTTTTTTTTTTTTGAGGAACTGCATTTTTCAACTTGAATTGTATATATCGGACATCACTTTAGGTTACATAAAAAGCCTATTTAGAATTTTTGTTCTTGTTTTTAAAAAAAAGATTTGGAATTATAAGTTTCTGTAATTGAAGAATGAAAAAGATCCAACTAGTCTGACGCACGCTTTATCAATTGGTTAAGTTTTTTCTTGAAGTGTATGTGGACTGATTCTAAGGAAAAAGTTACAAATTCGCCGATGAGTTAGAGATATCAAATGCAGTAACATATTTGGATAGGACAACATGAGTGCAAGAATGAGCATAAAAATCCAATTTCTCGATATTTATTGCTTTTCACTTACACTTGCACCTTCACGAATCGTGCCTTCATAGCAGCAAATTCAAGCAAATTGATTCTCTCGCTCTTCTCTCGTGGGATTGACTTTAGAGGAAAAAAAATTAAAAAATAACTTTCTCGTAAGACAATATGAAGAAAATGAATTATAATAAATTTTTACCTCTCAAATAAGTCTTATGTACTTAAAGGGACTAACACTCGTGGAAGTTTGAATCCAAACAGCATTAGTATTTATGAAGTTTTAACTATGTTTAATATGTTATTTGACTAAGCTCTGCTCGAGAATAATTAAAAAAATAAAAATGAAAACTTAATAGTTTTTAACAAAAATTAGCTATCTTACTTGTGCTTAAAACACATGTGGATATTTATAAGTATTAATGTTAAGTGTTAAGATTAGTTAAATATTTCATGATATTTTTATGATTCCTTGCTTAAGTACGAAGTGTATATTTATAAATTATTGATGATATATTTAAATATTATGAAAGGTATATATATTATTCATTTTTATCTTTTTATATGCATAATCTATTGTCGTTTCGTATGTACACACCAATATCATATTAGACGATGGAATTTGTGAATCTATTTTCACGTATCTGAACAAATTTCTTGACTCATTCCGTGAAGCACAGGATAAATATTTATAAATTATTTAAATTTTATTAAAACAATTTGAATTTTATGTAATGAATGTGATAATAAAATAAATACAATGTACATGAAAGAAAATCCTGCATGGTTATTCATTCTTATAAAAAAAATAACAGGAAAAAAATTGTTGAAAAGCTACTGAACTTATCTTCGAAAGAAAAATTTTTTTAAAAAAAGTTATATAATTCCTATTAAATTACGAAAAGGAACTACCTAGCAATGCATATTTTAATTATTTACAAAAATCTTTACAAATAGTCCTTATCTAAGAAGTTTAAATCAATTACTCCTAATATTAATAATAAAACTGAAATATTATATTGATAAAAACTGCAATATAGCAAAATAAATACAGCATGTGTTACTAACTTTTTTAAAAAAGAAAAAAACAATCTGTCATAAAATATGAGAAATTTTTAATAAATATACATATTATCATATATAAATATAAATAAATCTATTCTTTTAATTTATTTCATTCGATGATTCTTTCCCACACCAATATTTGTTCTTTTCAAAGTTGATGATTGTTAAATAAAAATATATAAGAATAATAAATTTTTACATGATGAAATATTTATGAATGATATTCAAATTTTATATTTATATCTTTTAACAGGAATTTTATTTTTTATCTTTTATTATGTGTGATTTATTAATAAAATTACTAAAAAAAGAGTGAAGCAGAGAAAACGTATTAGAATGTATGTTAGTCGATCCTACCTGCTTCTCGTTAACTCTTAACACCATTCACAATGTTACCTCTTCCTTTATTTACAACTAATCTAAAGCACTCTTTAACACTTTCGCTAAAGTCCTCTCCTTCTCAATTTAATTCTCTTTTTTAAGATATAAAGACATTTAAGATATTTTCACTTAGGAACACACTAATATCAAGATTTTTTTAATCTGTGTAAGACCGCAAAGTATCTTATGTTATGAAACAAAGGGAGTATATAGTTAAGAAAAAAAATAATATGGCTACAATTGCAAATTATTTTTATTAAACACGTTATTGTCATTTTTAATTTTTAAGAAATTATTGAAAAATCAAGGAGTTTGGAGATTTTTTAAAATATATTATCAAAATATATTAACAATTTTCAAAACTATTGGTAACTTCTAATAAGAGAAAAAATATGATTGTTGTATGTAATGTAATGTGAGAAAACTTTATTGAAAATATGACTTGATATTTTCTATTGATCTTCTAAAGAAAATAATATTGTTTTATGTTAAGTAAGTGAGTTCAAATGTACTTTTGATTCAGCAAAATAGTAGTTCAATGATAGGAGAAGTTATTTCCTTGTTTGAAGCACATCTCCTCCCCAATGTATAAAAAAAGTGAATCCTTGATTATAAGATCGAATGCCTTCTTCTGCATAAAAAACATGCTTTAAGCAGGAAATCAGGCATAAAGGAAAGTTTGATTTGAGTTGAACTCATCTCTATGTTTTAATCTAACTCTCTAAATTTTGAAAGACTTGTTAATAGATATTATGATATCAATTTCTTATATTTTTTTTATTTTAAGTTGACTCTCTAAATTTTGAAAGACTTGTTAATAGATATTATGATATCAATTTCTTATTTTTTTTTTATTATTTTAATCTGACTCTCTAAATTTTGAAAAATTTTTTATTGATTAAATTTCGATAAATATGATGGTATCAATTTCTTATCTTTTTTATTATTTTATTTTATGTAATAATCCAATCATTATTCTAAATTCAAATTATAAAATAATTAAAAATATAAAATCTTTAAATAGTTAATCTTACAATAATTTATTAATATCAAAATGCTATTTTGATTAATATTATTTTATATTAATTATAAAATGAAAGAAGAAACCTCGTGAACACCAAGTAAAGAAATGATTGTTCAACCAAATTTTATTTTATGTATTTAATTGATTAACTATCAAATAACTTTTAATTATCCAAATCAAATGCATCGCAACTTATATCATGCACCCATGCCATAGAATCATAACACAACTTACAACTATAATTGGGATTGGACCTCTTCAAAAATAAATTTAGTTTTAGAAAAGTTTTTTGCAATATATATACGTAAGTTTGACTAACAAACTTTCAATAATTGTAGTCCCATTCAAATATGATCATTTAAGTTTTCACAATATAAGATACTTTCTTGTATTAAATTATATTTTTCAATAATATTAAGCATAAAAATAACTTAAAACATGGATCATTATTGGAAATTATTATCGAATATTTGAAGGTTGAAGGTTGTTTGGAGTTTTATTTAAGTTTTCTGCTTATAAAAATTTAAGTCTAAATCATATCAATGTTTATTACGGTAAAATTAATTTATTGCAATGTGTTGTTCCATATTTGGGTAATTATTTAAAAGGGAATGTTAGATAATCATCATAAAAATATTTATAAATATTAAAATCTTTAAATAAATTTTTTTGTTAAATAAAAAGGAAAGTGCTAGTGAGGACAATCAAAACACTGACTCACTAAACAATCCGCTTAAGCAATGACCCTTAAATAAACTTATAATCAATTATTTTTCTTAGTAAATTAAACCATCAAGACAATTACAAAAGGATATTCATCAGCTCCTCATGATCACAAAAAATAAGAGGAGTCAGTTTAGGGGGACTAATAATGTATGCAATTATATACATCTTTCCAAATCGTGAGCAACAAAATTAGCTTGCCTCATCTTCCTTCTTTGCAATTTCTTGCCTTCTTTTATGTATTCTTTTGATCTCCAAACTTCAGATTCCTTGTTTACCCCTTCCATAAATAATGAGCTCATATCACATGAATTCAGCACTTGTTTGAAACATTATTTTTGCGACAATGGCTTCGAACAAATTGCACAATACATGTGGTAGTTGCAGTATCTACAACTAATTTGTTCCCATCTGTAGACAACGGAATTTGACTCTGTGTATCATCAGATAAATGGCTTGAATCTTCAAGATCAAATCATAACTAATACCTCTAGGAGTTTATTCAATCCCCTATATTCCCCCATGACTCATGTACAGTAGACTTGGACATCATGAATATGATAAGAAATATACATGGAAAAGATGGAAGAATAATGTCATAATCATTATAAATGCATAAGAATAATAAATAATAAAGTAAAAGAATATAAATTATGGTCGGTGTAATCATCAATGAAACACTAAGCCAATTTACCATTTCAAGAACCAATTTGTTATCTCTAATTTTCTCCAGTCAAAGAAAATGAAGAGACAAATTAGTATCATTAATAGGTTGATTTTGCCTTTAACAATTCGTTTGATTTATATATATTTATTGGTATTTGTTGAAAATCCCACATCGGCTAATTAAAGAAAATAATTACAACTTATAAAGACTTGGGCAGTCCTTCCCTCTTGAGATATCTTTTGGGGTGAGTTAGATTATCAGATGTGTACGTTATTACTTGGTTAGAATCCTATATTATAGCAATAAGAAAGAAAATCAATTGAAGCATTTTTAGCTCAACAAGTGTGGGTGTAAAGAAGGAAACCAAGTTTTTCCACAGAACACTGAAAAAAAAAATTTTCTTGCATATCCATTTGCTGCTAGGAAGAATTGAATATTTCTTCATCGATTATGAAACCAATCAAGAAGAAGTCTACATTAATAGAGTTTTACGGACATTTTTTTCCGATTCATGAGCACTTTAAATCATTTAATAACTTAAAGGTTATATGTTAAGATACTTATCTTTGAAAATTATTAAATGCCAAATATAGTATCAATATCTTATAAAGATACAGCTACTATAATAATTTTAATGTAACACACCAGGAATATAGTTATCATTCTTAATTATCTATTATATTTTCTTTCTACATGGAGAGAAAAAAAGGAGAAAGTATTCACGTGACATTCTTATAACATTCATTATGACTTTGTTTTAATATATATATATATATATACCACACACATATATATACATATATATATATATATTACAACTCACTTTAAATGCAAGATGATAGTTATCATTATTAATTATCTCATATATTATATCTTTTTTTAATATAGCCCACCTTAAATAGAGGAAGATGATTGTCATTATTAATTATCTCTTATGTACTCTATTTTTTTATTTTTGCATGGGGAAAAAAAATAAGAAGGTGCAAAGTGGTACTCTTATGACACACAATATGACTTAATTTTAACATATACTAGCTACGTTCCCGTGCTTGAAGCACGAGTAAATGTTTACAAAAATATCCTATACTTTTAGTGAATTGTTACTTGAGTAACTAAACTTTTAATTTGATAAATAAGTACTAAAAAAGGTTTCGTAAAAAAAATTAACAGTTGAAAACAATTAACGGTTAATTTTGTCAAGTATCCAAATGACGGTTCTGTAAAAAAATAACGGGTTGAACCCTTATTTGGGCACTTGATTTTTAAATTAAAAGTTTTTCAGTAGTTATTTTTTTAACGAAACCCTAAGTTTGGCACTTATTTATCAAATTAAAAGTTTAGGGTATTGAATTGACAATTCATTAAAAAGTACAGGGGTATTTTTAAAATAACCTAAATCATATAAAATATGAAAACCTAATACAAATTGTTAAACTATAAAAAAACTAATATATATTAAATTGAAAAGTTAATCCATAATTAATGTAATCCATAAATACATTCATAAACGAATTCTCATCTTAATTATAAACATTAAATCTAAGGATCAACAATATTTAAAAGAAAGACATACCTAAATATATTTTGATGAATTCATTAGCTTCAACTCAAGTATCTACAACTTAAAAATTCAACAATCATAATCTCATAAGAAAATTAAAAAAAATAGATTCGTATAGTCAAGAATACACAAAAAGTACTTGACCAGTACAAATACATCTTATTCTCATCAGATGTTAAAAGAAAACAAATAAATTCGTAAAGGACTTCTTAAACTTATGAATTTAAACGTAAAAGTCAGATAATGTTTCCTTTAAAAAAAGAAAGTTAATAATACTTTTAAAACAAAAAAAGCCAGATAATATTAAAAGAATGACATATCCAAATATATTTTAGTTTCAACTCAAATATCTGCAACTAAAAATTCAACAAAGATAATCTTAAAAATTAAAGAAAAGTTAGTATCCATAATTAGGTATACTATAATTTAGCCCCAAATACACAAAAAGTATTTGATCATTAAATTGATAGGATGCCACAAAAATCTAATTTTTTAACAAATGGAAACACATAAAAAAAAAGAAAGAAAAAAGAATTATATTAGTTCTTCATGAAATTATATTTAAACAAAAAAAAAAAAAAAAAAGGATAGCCCAAGAGAAAACAATAATCGCAAAGGAAAATTGAAGAATTGAAATTTTGTAATTCCCTACCCAGTAAGTATCTTGTATGAATTTCAAAGTAGAGTTTGGATATGATATGGTGGAGTATAGTGTTTTTTATACTTAGTGGTATTTTAGAAATACTTAGGAATAAGAATAAAAATTTTATTATATTAAAGTTTTATTATTAAGGTTTATAAATGCCTTTAAGTGAATTTTTTCTTTATATACCTAATGTGTGTATTTTACAAATTTAAGCACTTGATATTTCTATTAAAAAAAAAAAAAGCTTAGTTATTAAGAAATAGTTGCCACCCTCCCTAGCCACCCGTCACCCCACAAATTTCTTCCTTCTCTTTTTTTTTCTTTCTTTCTCCCCACCTCTACTACTTCCCCCGCCCCCAGTCATGCCCTATATATATGCATGCCATTTTTTGCAAAAAAAAAAAAAGAAAGAAGAGCTTCAATCTCAGGTTAGTACTTTTCTTTTCTCTCCTTTTCTTTCTTTCCCTTCTCCGTAAGATTAAATATATATATATATATATATATTTTAAGTTAGTTATTTATTTTAAGATTTAAATATTTTAAATGGATTTTAGTCTATAGTTAATTATGGTTTCTTAGGAGAGTATATTTTTTTAAGGGTATAGAATTTTGGATCTTTTTAAAGAATTATTATGAGTATTTATATATAGGTACATATATATATACATCCAAAGTTTATTTCGTAGGATCTCGATATTATTTAGGAAATAGAATTATTTGATTAGTATCCAAATATTAAGTATTTTCGTATTACTATTTTGTAGGATCTTAGTATCAGATCTGCATCCATGCGAGTACACAAACCCTGTTTTATTATGTTATTTCAAATTTTACGAGTTATATAAATATGTCTTTTTTTAACCTGTCATAAAATATTTACTGCATTTGAAATGATATAACTGAGTATGTTTTCCACAATGTGTTACATGTTCCTTAGAAAATGCATAGGAGCGATACTCTATACAGGTGTTGTCCTTTCAAAACAGATTATTATTGTTGTGAAATAGAATTTGTTGGTACACAAGTTTTCTGGAAATATTTATATGTTGTAAAATGCTCTAACTTGAAAAGTTACAAGTTATGACATGCATGAATATAGATTTGACATTGACATAATTGTGAAATTTGCATAAGCATATGATGACTGGCGGATGGAGATTTTTACTGCTCTGAAATATTTATGACTTGAATCTGTTCCGACGGTCGGGCAAGTGGCCTTTCGGTTTGTAAGTACATATGAAAACCCCATTCCGACCAGAGTTAAAGTTTGGGTTAAAGTCATGTGAACGGATGCATTAACGGATTGCACTGTACATGGTTAGTCCCTCGTACTAGGGCCTCTTCTGATGACATGGACGGGTTTTTTGACTCGAGAGTGGATCTATTTAAAGAGCGGTGTAGTACTTGGAGGGTTTGACCCAATCGATATTTACATGGACATCGCATCATACTCTGTGGTGGGACGGCCGCCTTGTAGAGAGCTAGGAGGGGCTTGAAACTAAGGTTTGTCTCAAGGCAGACTTGGTAGGTGCCCTAGGAATCTTTAGCCTAATTTGGCTAGTAATATAGGGAGTGCGGTTGTTATGGAATCGAGCGCTCGTATGGTGTTTGGCTAGTATTGACTACGAGATGATGGAACTTGGTTCCGATGACCTCGTTTTGGGATCCGGACTTTGTGCGTGGAGCCCTGCTGTTGCATTACATGTTCTTCTGAAATTGGGTGTAGAAGCTGCGCTGATATGTCTTGATTCGCTCAGACTTCCCAGTTGAGCTCGAAACCCTCATATAGGTTCAAGCATCAGTGGTATTAAATTAACAAAAGAAAATGTTTTTTTATGACATTGCATGAACTGTTTTTGTGAAACTGCATCACCATTGTTTTAAAGAAACCACTAATGCACACACATGTAGACTCACTAAGTGTTTGCGCTAATATTTTTTCATATCATGTTTTCTCCTCAGATTAACTCAAGACGGTAAGAGGTGCAGTAAGCCGGTGAAGTTAGGCGTGGAGTTTTTGGTTCGAGTCTCTCCGGAAGGAGATGTATTCTTGTTTTGCTTTCTTATGCTCGAGCCGTCTGTAAAGTATTTCCATCCTTGTATTGGTATGATCATAAGAAGTTTTCTTGAACCTTGAGTTTTGAGCGCCCTGTCATTCAGTTTACTTTGTCTTTCCGCTGCGTACTATGTGTATATACTTATGAGTGTTGTCCCAGGTTTGGACTCACTAAGTGTTTGCGCTAATATTTTTTTCATATCATGTTTTCTCCTCAGATTAACTCAAGACGGTAAGAGGTACAGTAAACCGCTGAAGTTAGGCGTGGAGTTTTTGGTTCGAGTCTCTCCGGAAGGAGATGTATTCTTGTTTTGCTTTCTTATGCTCGAGCCGTCTGTAAAGTATTTCCATCCTTGTATTGGTATGATCATAAGAAGATTTCTTGAACCTTGAGTTTTGAGCGCCCTGTCATTCAATTTACTTAGTCTTTCCGCTGCGTACTATGTGTATATACTTATGAGTACTGTCCCAGGGTTGTACTTCTGTTTTGGAACTTATAATTTAGTGTCGAGAGGCACGCAGATACCCTACTCAGCCGCAGTTGACCTAGTGACAGGGTTGGAGGTATCACAAACTTGTTCATCTTTTATACTTTAATATATGATGGCGTAGCATACAAAATTATTACTCATGAAATGGAAGATTAAAAGGTGATGAATAGAAGTCATATTAAGAATGCTTTGCTAATGAAAAATATCGATTGTGGTGGGAGTTTGGTATAAGAAGAGAAGTAAGTTTAAAATAATTATATCTACCATCAACTTATAAATATTAATTTAGGAGATAGTTTCAAATATCTTAAAATTTTAAAAAATGTCTTACCCCTAAATAATTGGTGTAGTTTCAGTTGTCAACAAAAATTAAATCTCTTTGATTTATTTATTATACCTCTTATATTATTTTTCAAAAATTTAAAAAATATTTTAACAAAAAATAATAGAGAGAATATTAGATATGTTTTATTTATTATTATCTCATATATTATTTTTTCCATTTTTACATGGGAAGAAAAAAAGGAGAAGGTGTCTCACAGGCAAGTTATTATGGCTTTGTTTATATACATATATATACGCATATTCTTGCCAATATTTCGAATTTATTTTTTAATATATTTTAAAAAATTATCTATAGTTTTTCGACTGTAAATTAAATTTTTTGGAAATAAAAATTTTTGAATTTATTTTATTAGATTAATTTGCTTCTTGCAAGATTCTCAAATCATCAACAAATAAAGTTTTATTGTCAAATTAAAACTCTTCAATTATCATTACAAAATTAAACTCCTTAATTATTATGTATATCAAATTCAATATTATCTTTTTTTAAATAAATTTTTCTGATTTATTTTTACATTTTTTTTAATTTTAGAAATTAAAAATTTTGGACTTATTTTTTAATATATTTAAAAATATTGTAGTTTTCGAATGCAAATTAATTTTTTTAAAAATTAAAGTTTTCAAATTTATTCTATTAAACTATTTTTTATTAGATTAACTTGTTTCTGACAAAATTTTCGAATCATCAGCCGATAAAGTTTTATTATTAAATTAAAACTCTTCAATTACCATCATCGAATTAAAACTCTTTATTATTATCTATATAAAATTCATTATTATATTTTTTAAATTAAAATTTTTTGAATTTATTTTTTAATATATTTAAAAAATTATTGTAGTTTTTTGGCTGCAAATTAAATTTTTTGAAAAATAAAATTTTAAAATTTATTTTATTAGATTAATTTTTTATTATATTAACTTGTTTCTTGTAATATTTTCAAATAATCAGTAAATAAAGTTTTATTATCAAATTTAAGTTTTTCAATTTTCATTATCAAATTAAAACTCTTTACTTATTATCTATATCAAATTCAATATTATCTATTTTTTAAAGTTTCAAATTTATTTTCTCATTTTCTTTTTTATTTATGAATTTCAGAAATTAAATTTTTTGAATTTATTTTATAATATATTTAAAAAAATTGTAATTTTTCAACTACAAATTAAATTTTTTTGAAATTAAAGTTTTCAAATTTATTTTATTAGATTAATTTTTTATTAGATTAACTTGTTTTTGGAGGATTTTCAAATCATCAGCAGATAAAGTTTTATTATCAAATTAAAACTCTTCAATTATTATTACAAAATTATTTAATTATTATATATCAAATTCAACATTATCTCTTTTTTTAATTAAAATATTTAGATTTATTTTTGCATCTTCTTTTATTTTTTTAAATTTTAGAAATTAAATTTTGCGGATTTATTTTTTAATATATTAAAAAAATAGTAGTTTTTCCGACTGCAAATTATTTTTTTTGGAAATTAAAATTTCGAATTCATTTTATTAAACCATTTTTTATTAGATTAACTTGCTTTTGGCAAGATTTTCAAATAATCAGCCAATGAAGTTTTATTATCAAAATAAAACTCTTGAATTACTATTATCGAATTAAAACTCTTTAATTATTATCTATATCAAATTCATAATTATTTCTTTTTTAAATTCAATTCTTCAAATTTATTTTTCTAATATTTAAAAAAAAATTATTGTAATTTTTTTGCTGCAAATTAAATTTTTTGAAAGTTAAAGTTTTCAAATTTATTTATTAAATTATTTTTATTAGATTACCTTGTTTCTTATATGATTCTCAAATCATCAGCAAATAAATTTTTATTATCAAATTAAAGTTCTTTAATTATTATTATAAAATTAAAACTCTTTAGTTATTATCTATATCAATTATCTCTTTTTTTTTAATTAAAAATTTTTCGATTTATTTCTCATTTTTTTATGAATTTTAGAAATTAAAATTTTCATATTTATTTTACAATATATCTAAAAAAATAGTGTAGCTTTTCAACTACAAATTAAATTTTTTAAAAATTAAAGTTTTCGAATTTATTTTATTAGATTAATTTTTTATTAAATCAACTTGCTTCGTTATCAAATCATTAGCAAATAAAGTTTTACTATCAAATTAAAACTCTTTAATTATTATCTATATCAAATTCATTATTATCTCTTTTTTTAAAATTAATTTTTTTGGATTTAATTTTGTATTTTCTTTTTTCCTCAACTTCAAAAATTAAAATTTTCACATTTATTTTTTAACATTTTATTATTATTATTATATTTTTTTTTTAAATTTAAAAATTTAAATTTATTTTTGCATTTTCTTTGTTTTTCTCAACTTCAGAAATTAAAATTTCCGGGTTTAATTTTTTAATATATTTTTAAAAATATTGTAGTATTCAGCTGCAAATTAAATTTTTTAGAAATTAAAATTTTCGAATTCATTTTATTAGATTAATGTAATTAGATTAACTTGTTTGTTACAAGATTCTCAAATCATCAGTAAATAATATTTTATTTTCAAATTAAAACTTTTCAATTATCATTATCAAATTAAAACTCTTTAATTATTATCTATTTTTTTATAACAGAATAAAAAGAAAAAATAAGGTGTCAACGTGGATACCAAGTGGTGAAAGTGAGTCACGTAGACTTTATTCATTTTCATATATATATATATATATATATATATAGATTAATGAATTAAAAATCTTTAATTATTATCTCCTTTTTTAAAATTGATATTTTTTGGATTTATTTTTTTAATATTTAAAAGATTATTGTAATTTTTCGATTGCAAATTAAACTTTTTTGAAAATTAAATATTTCCAATTTATTTTATTAAATTATTTTTTTATTAGAGTAACTTGCTTCTCGTAGGATTCTCAAATTATCAGCAAATAAACTGTTTTATTATCGAATTTAAATTCTTCAATTATCATTATTAAATTAAAACTCTTTAATTATTATCTATATCAAATTCAAAATTATCTCTCTTTTTTTAAAAATAAAATTTTTGAATTTATTTTCTCATTTTCTTTTTTAATGAATTTTTGAAATTATTTTTTTGGATTTATTTTTTTATATATTTAAAAAATATTGTAATTTTTCAACTGCAAATAAAATTTTTTAGAAATTAAAAATTTTCAATTTATTTATTAGATTAGTTTTTAATTAGATTAACTTGCTTCTGGCTGGATTCTAAAATCATGGACAAATAAAGTTTTATTATAAAATTAAAATCTTTAATTGTTATCTAAATCAAATTCATTATTATCTCTTTTTTTAAAATTAGAATTTTTGGATTTATTTTCACATTTTTCTCAATTTTAAAAATTAAATTTTGCTCATTTATTTATTTAATATTTTATTATTATCTCTTTTTTAAAATTAAAATTTTTGAATTTATTTTCACATTTTCTTAGAATTTTAGAAATTAAATTTTTTGAATTTATTTTTTAATATATTAAAAAAATATTATAATTTTTCAGCTGCAAATTAATTTTTTTAAAAATTAAAATTTTCAAATTTATTTTATTAAATTAACTTGCTTGTGGCAGGATTCTCAAATATAACAAATACAGTTTTATTATCAAATTAAAACTCCTCAATTGTCATTATGAAAATTGTTTATTGTCTATGTAGATGTAAAATGAGGAAGTGTGTCACGTAAAAGTTAAAAATCTATAGAAGTTCCTTAAAAAAAATAAAACCAATAGAAGGTTGTCATGCTAACCACATTATATCCTTCCCATTTTATTAAAAAAATGATTAAACAAGGAAAAAACCTATTAACAATATTGACTCTGTATTAGGAAAAAAAAAATTGACTGTACTTTTTCTTTTCTCAGTTTTCTTCAACGTTTGAATGCATACATTGCTGAAGCTGAAAGTGTCTGTGGGGTTGCTGCTGGGCTGGGCGGCCTTTGCCTTTACTTATGTTAACTTTTAGAAAAGCACCAAAACTCTCTCTCTCTCTCTCTCTCTCTCTCAACGCTTACATAAAACTCTGCCGTTCTCTCTCTAAAACCATCATTCAAATTTGCCTCTGCTTGCAGCAATTGATCGAACAATTAAGTTACTTTCACTCTGGCACCAGAAATTTGCATTAAATATACCTCAAGTTTCCATTTTTTTTGCATGATCTGTAAGCTCAGTTTCTTCTCCTTTGTTTATTTATTATTCTTTTCCTTTACTCTCTGTGTTCTATTCCAATTTCACTGTGCAGTAGATTGAGGGTCTTAATTATCTTTTCTTTTAGCATTTGTTCTGAAAAGTTGAAATTTTATTGGTATGCATACAATTTTGATTTTGTTTGAAATTTCGTTTTCTTTCATCTGCAATCGATTGAAATGTGTGCTGGTAAATGTTGATTGGGCTATGCCTATAATTGTATCCCAATACTATCTTGGGGGTTTTATTGTTTCTTTTTGAAGTCCTCCTTTTGTGTTAATATTTCTACCAGACATGTATCTGCGATGAAAATTGCATATTTCTCCTTTTGGGCATTCTTTTTTGTGTATGACTATCTTAGGATTTGCCGTTAAAATTTCTGATAATGGTAGAGAATCTAAAAGATTTCGTCAATGCGGATATTGGATTGGTGTTTGCAGAACAGTCTGTAATCAGACTTCAGAAAGTTTTAAGCTTTATTGGGAAATGAATTAGATACTTGTTTCTATTTGTGAGTAAAGGGTAGTCTTTTGGAGGAAAATAAATTTCTGTACGTTAACATGCTTGCATCTATATGGAACTTTAGTTATAATGATTGATTTCTAATTCAGAAACTTTTGTAGTTTACAGAAATTATGACGAGGGTAGGCCGGGATTTCGGTGACACAATGCAAAAAGAGGCAGTTCCACCAGTTTCAGCTGATGTGATTTTTACTTCCAGTCGATTTCCAAACTATAAGATTGGAGCTAACAATCAGATTGTAGACATGAAGGAGGATCCTAAGGTATTAACAATGAAAGAGGTTGTTGCAAGAGAGACTGCCTTGTTGCTGGAGCAGCAAAAACGCCTTTCTGTTCGTGATTTAGCCAGCAAATTTGAGAAGGGTTTGGCTGCCGCTGCAAAGTTGTCTGATGAGGTTTGGTTTGTTCTCTGTATGCTAGTCTTTCTTTATTGAGTATGTGCTCTTCAAATCTGTATTGGACCACAAAAGCTACATATGTTGTCTTCAATGCTTCCAATGACCACAGGATCGCTGAAATGTTGTATTCATTTACAATTATTTTTGCTTTTCAAAAACAGCCACTAACTGGTACTTAGGATTTCTCTGTATATACAAAATTTGTCCTTATCCTTGTAGAAACTGAAAGGAAACCCATCTTCATGTATAAGTTCATTGAATGTGTTTAGTCTCAAGAACTGAAAAGCGATTATCTAACTGCCTAGCTTGCAAAATAGGTAGGCATTTTCCTAATATAGGACATGCTCATGCTTTGTATTTTCTTGGTCAATAGGTATAATTACATAAAGAAACAACACCACCTCTAATAATACTCAAAGAGACTTTTTCTTGGTTCCAGGCAAGACTAAGAGAGGCAGCATCTTTGGAGAAACATGTCCTTCTGAAGAAGCTTAGAGATGCACTTGAAGCTTTGAGAGGACGTGTGGCTGGTAGAAACAAAGATGATGTAGAGGAAGCTATTGCTATGGTCAGTTTCTGTGGATTTTTCTGATCTTTTTATATATGTTTTATAATTCAATTCTTTATCTAGTAGGGGGAAGTTGTTTAATTCTCTAGCATCAAAATAAGAAGGATGTACATGGAAATACTTACATCTTTAGGTGGACTAAAATTGATACTCAGCACTCAGTAATATATTGATTCAAGTAATATAGAAATAAAAATATCCATAGATGCAAGAAATATATTTATATGCATATACTTGACAGACATGGTACTTTGATTATACATTTAACGTGGCATGTCGGTGTTGAAAGGATCCTATATATTTTACTATTAATTCATTGAAATTCTATCATAGATATAGGCTGTGTGCCTATTTGATCTTATGTATTGCATACGCCATTTATAAATTATTACTATTTTGCCTAAGTGATGATACCTCATTTCTCGCATTAGGTATGAGTGTATATGCACATTGCATATTACAGTTTTCCCAAGATTTGAATTTTTTGAATGGTATGTAGCGGGCTCTCCTTTGTTGCACCACATAATGTTGCATTCCAATTGGAACTTTTAGTCAAATGTTCAATGTCATAACTGTTGCATGTCTTGAAGTGGCAATTGTTCAAAGTTGAGGACTGATTTAAACTTGTGTCTTTTGATTTATACTATGGCGGCAGTGATAGGAATCAACTTAGGGGAACAAAAACAAGAAGAAATTGAGTAGGAAAATCTCACCCAAGAAAGCCCCCAAAATCTGAAAAACTCAAATCCACAAACAAAGCCACTCAAGTACCCTAACAATACAACAATTAGGGCCAAAGAAGAAACAATAATTGTCTCCTCCAGTCCATAAATTAGAACCCTGACTAAGAAGCTAGAACCCTAACAAGGTGAATTGATTGCCCCCAAGCCCAACAACAACTAGCAACCCTAGTAATAGAACTTTTAAGACCTCTAGAAGATGACGAAGAAGTGATCCACTAGATTCCTAGAACCCTTGAAAGTAAACAAGAGCCCTAGCTAAATGAGACTACAAGGATGGATCAACACTTGATAAAGTCTAAAATTAGAGAAAGACACAGAGAAAAACTCTCAAGCTCTGAAAGGATATTTCATATAACTAGCCAAATCAGAAATTACATCCCAAAAGAGAGTATTTATAGTTTCTAAGCCCTAGAACATTGGTAAACACTAAGCAAATGGTTTAGGGACCTTAAGCCCTCAATTACACATCAGAAATAAAGAAAATGGAGCTTTAAATTAAATGAACTGCCCTCAAATTGACTTCAATCGCAGCTAAAATTTCAGCAATCCTGCGAGAGTTGGTGCCAGCTGTCCTGGTACACCCGGCGCCAGCTGTAATCTGCCTTCTGGGTGCTCGAGAAATGCTCTTCACCGGTACTCGTTTGGGCACATCTGGCGCTGGTTGTATCACTTCCTTCTTTTTGAGACTTTCAAGTGTCTTCTTGCTTCCAAGTGATGTCGGTTTGGTTTCTCATCAACTTATGGATGTTTTCTCCTACTTTTATCTCCCCAAACTTTCCATCTGGGCTCTCAACATGGATGATCAAAAGGTAGCATCCTTGCGTCCATCTTTCAACCTTCCCAAACATGAAAACCTTCAATCTTGTTGAAAGTGCACTTGAACTTCATCTTGAATCTACTTGGAGCCAAAGCTCTGCTACCAAATGATAGGAATCAAGTTAAGGAAGCATAAACACAAAGAAATTCGTCAAAAATCACCCAAGAAAGTCGCCAAAAATGTGAAAATTCCAAACACACAAACATGCCCCTTTTTTATGCCGTAACACTTTCCAATCTTCCCTTGACATTTCCCTTGCATTTCCTTGTGTAGTATCTTTCTCCATTGCTCTAAGTTTCTTCATGTTGAACTTGGAGAACTCCTTTGATCCGTGTCGATTTCTATCAGGCAGTTAAAGAACTCGGTGAGTGGGTTGCGTAGAATATAGGTGCCTAAGTTGATTTGAGTGTCCATTTTTCTTTTCCTCAAATAAAGAAGTCCATAAAATTCTATGCACAAGGCTTATGGTGGAAACTCGAGTTTTCTTCATATGGAGAGATTTGTTCTTCTTAGGACTTCAGTGTCAAAAGGTAATACATCTGATTTAGTATTCTTCTTACCAGGAATGAAAAAAAAAAAGAACAGAAGAGCAAAAGAGAATCTTTATAGGATAGTTTCCAAATTCTTGTTTTGTCTTCAGATTGGTCGAGTAGCAGCAGATTCTGTTCTGAGATATATGATGATAATGAGTTACATGACACCCCATGAATCAGCACATAAAGATATTAACAATGATGGAATTTATGTCAGAAAGCATTGGTCTTGTAATTAATGTTTTATTAATTCTTCAAAAAGTTAGATGACTTGATCAAGAAGAGCTTATTCTAAAAAATTCATAATTAATGTAATGGCAAAGTTTAATGCTTCATGAAATATCAGTTCTTGAAACAATCTAGAATATGGGTTAAATGAACTATTGGAGAAGTATGCATTAGATTTGTTCTCTTTTTACCACAAACAGTCAGATTCGAAAATGATGCACTTCTTGAAAATAAAAGGTTCATATACAGAAACTCTCCCAGAAAAAGGAAAAAAGAATAAAAGTCGTACAAACTATTTGTTGAAGTGAAATATACCATGCATTACTGTTAAAATGGAACAGAAAATCTGGAAAATGACAAAATGTTGTTGACATCAACCAAATCATATCATGTCACTTTAAGGTGTATATGTGAGTTTGGAGATATTGGAAGTGAAAATACCATGCATTACTGTTAAAATTGAACAGAGAAAATCTGGAAAATGACAAAATTTTGTTGACGTCAACCAAATCATATCATGTCACTTTAAGGTGTATATATGTGAGTTTGGAGGTATTGGAGCCTGGACTCTAAACACTTCATTTAAAATTGAAGCTTTTGAAAATTTATCATGTAGCACGGTCCTCTTTTCATTTTAATGAAACATTATGCTAGTATAGCGGGTAGCGTGAATACACTTTCACAAACAAGGCCTTTCTTGCATTCTAAATATATCTGCATAGATATAAAATAACTGTCCAGCAGTAGTAACTGCATGTGATGCTTTACATGTATATATTCATTTGCTTTGAAGGGCATCACCTCAGAAAAAAGGTTGTTTTAACTAAAGTAAAAAGTAGAAAGAAAATTAAATAAAAATGAAAAAATTTTCTCTGACATGGTCAGCTTCTATGTCCATGGTGCTTTCCAGTGGGCTAGATTATGTTAATATTCTAGTTTTCTCAGGTTGAAGCTTTAGCAGTCCAGTTGACTCAAAGGGAAGGAGAGCTTATTCAAGAGAAGGCAGAAGTAAAAAAGTTAGCAACTTTTCTGCAGCAGGTAAAGATACATATAACCTGTCATCTCAGTCCTGGAAGTATGAAAGAGTTTTAAAATCCTTTCAACTTGTTAAGTTGCTAGATAAATAATCCATGAGAATAAAAGTTTTTTTCAACTTTAGAAGTTTATTACGAGATCCTAGCTAGCGTGTGAAAACTCCACATCCTCCAAACTGCACTTATTGGTGATTTATTTACATAAGGGGCTTTAAATAAAGGAACAAAACAGGTTAAACTGCAGTTTGAATTTAAACTCTAAAATAGACTCTTTCACAATGCTAATGATGACAAGACTAGGAGAATATTGATTCTCAATACCTTTTGCTTGGAACTAAAACATTTTGTTGCCTGAGTTACATAGCGAATAGCTTGGAAAGAATTAAGTTTACCCTGTCCTGGGTGAGATTTTAACCTGTAGCCTGAAGATCAATCTTCAAGGTTTGAGCTGACTTAGCCATTTATGTTCATGTCAGTGAATTTGTAGGCAGGAACTAAATTCCATGAGAAGGATCATCTACAATGAGAATTTTAAAAAACATTAACCTATCACTAATTAGAAGAGAAAAGTTGCGTTGGTGGCACTCAAGTACTATTATCTAAATGAACAATTATGTCTCAAACTAACCAGTAAGAATACTAGAAGATTCATTAATTACCACTGCGACTTTCAAAATGGCTTTTGTAACAGCACCACCATAGCCCTTTTCTGTGTTTATAAAGGAACTAAGTTATTAGGTATTTGTTAAGTTTGTTAGGAAAAAGATACCAGCTTTGAGAAAAGTGAAGGATAGATCAAGTCTTCGTAATCATCAAGCAGTTCTTTTAAAACCAAAAGAAAAAAAAAACCAATTCTCTTGACTGCTTTACTAAATTTTGTCATCGGCTATCGATCTTCATCTCTTTTTACTCTCGAAGAGGCATTTCCCAAGATGCTATAGAGTCAAAGTTGTTTCCCTCTGGAAAGGGCATCTTCCTTTCATTTATAGATTGATTTTCGTAGGCTTCAGAAGATGCAAAAAAGCTTGTTGATGAAGAAAGAGCTTTCGCTCGTGCTGAAATTGAAAAAGCCAGAGAAGCAGTTCAAAGAGTAGAAGAGGCTCTTCAGGAACATGAAAGAATGTCACGGGCTTCAGGGCAGCAGGTTTCATTTAAAATTCTTTACTGAGTACTTTGTGCTGCATTTTATTGAGTATTATTTACTACTTATGCTTTCATTCAATCAGATCTTTTGTTGTCATTGCTGCTTTGTCCTTTGTCGGTCTTTTAATATCTAGGTTCATTTGTTATACAGTTTAGACATTCTTGAGGTGATTGACATGCAGAAAGATTTATTCTACACCTTTCTTACAAGTAAATACACGGTAAAAGCATCTTTGTGATATCCTGTCTTCAAAAGGGATTATGTGTGTGTAAAGAGAATAAATAGCGTTAGTTATGATCTGGAAAGAAAAGAAAAAAGGTGGACAATAAAGTTTGAATGGCTTATCATTCATCATGAAGCTTTTCTGTTCCCTAGCAGATACATGGAGTACCATGTATGTCATTAACCAGAAGATATCTGATTAAGTTGTACCTTGAGAAATTTATCTGACTTCTATCCATAGTCTTGCTAGTCTCAAGTATCTGAACTTCATACCTTCCTGGAGAGTCCCTGCAATATATCTTATGCTCAAAATAATTACCCAATCCTGTTGTATTGTTTAGTATTGTATATTTTTTTTTCTCCCTTTCCTCTTAAATTCTTCAGGAGTGGGGTCTATGTTTTCCAATTTTTTTTTCCAGAATTCTGAAAGTCAAGAATGCAGAAATACTATACATTCAACTTTGCAAAAATACTGATACTGATTGAACTTATAGATTTAAGAAGAAAACGATCGTAAAGGAAGGAAAAAGTCATTCTAGTCTTGAGATGGAGAATATTTTCTGCTTTCCACTTCAATTATGCAGATTTTCATTCAAGCTATTACTGTGTAATGCTTATGTAGTCGTATCTTTTGGGCTTTTAAGCACCTACACCTGCTTTATGTAAAAGTTCCAATTTTTTGTAGAGCTATATTTGTGATACTTGTCATTTTGTGACCATGGTCCTTCTCTTTTTCCTGGTTACTAATTAGGACATTGAAGAGTTGATGAAGGAGGTTCAGGAGGCTAGACGGATCAAAATGTTGCATCAGCCTAGTAAGGTAATATTGTCTGGTTTCCTTGTTCTTTTAAACGAATCCCCTTTGTTTGTGTTATATATTCCTTTCCTTTTCCTTCTTATGTGTTTTCTCCTATTGTCACTCTGCTAGCATTTCTCTTGCATGCTGATGTGTTTCCACTTATCAGGGAGAGGAAGTTGGGTTCATGACTGAGTTCTGTCAAACTATAGAACGTGTTATTTCTGTTTTCTGGATTATGGTTTAGGTATGATATTTCTTTCGTAGGAGGTTTCTGGTTGCTAGTCCACTGTGTATTTAGTATTCTGGTACATACAGTTCGTATAGAAATGGGAAGTGTCCAACCTTTCAGTGCCATTTGAATAGTATTGACTTAATCAATTTGCATCCTTCAACTTAATCTTGGCTGGAAGTATGGAAACAAAAGGCTCCCTTTTTTCGAAAAGGAGGTAAATTATTTAGGTAGGTCTTATCTCATTGATGAAATCACTTGCTTGATTCATATGTTTTCTTTCGTTTTTTGAGGTATGTTCATTCTAAACCTTTGCCCTTATAATCAGCGTGGTTTGGTTTTGGCTATCTACTTGATCAATCTTAGCAGCTACAAGATATATAGTCTTCCTTAGATGAGAAGAAAATTTTCTACGTGAACATTCTCGTGCAGCATGTGTTCATAGACTGCAACAGAGGTGTTCTAAACAAATCCTCTCTTTTATATTGTGATATCACGGTGCTAGCATTTGGACTAGGGCTGTAAAAGAGCTAGCCGAGTTGGGCTTGTTTAAAATCCCCCGAAGAGCTCAATCTTGGCTTGATTTGAAAATGAAGAGGCTTAAGCTTGATTTGAACAAGCTCGGTCACAACTCAACCTTGAGATGCCATAATGGATTTCTTCTTGAGCTTGGTTGTGTTGAAATGGATTTCTTTCACCTCTTATATCCGTGTGATTTCAGTTGAGAGAAAAGAGTGGCTGAATGTGAAACAACCAGAATGGAGAGATGAGAAACAAGGAGTCAGGTGAGAAGGGAAAATTAAAAAACCTTGAGGCATGGTATTGCTGAGTCAGCCGCAGCAGAGAAGGGGCGGCATGGTGGGTGGAGGAAGGGAGGCTGAGTTTTAAAAAGTAGATTTCTCGCTGTGGGTATGTAAAAGTACATAGATGAGTTCCTTAGGGGGACTGAACCAGTCAGCGGATTGAAACTGAAGACTTACCTCACCATATAATCTTGGATGGATAATAAATTTCAAGAGCATATGGTCTAATACATGAATAGAATGGTTAGCTTTGGAGCCAAGTTTGGAAAGGTTGAGCTCAGATGTTTGGCTTTTTGATCAGCTTGAGTTGAGATTTTATTGATCTTTTGTTGAGCAACTTGTGAGAAGGTGTTCCCTTTGCATCCTTTGTTGTGATTGTGCTATAGAAAGTATACTAGCATTGAAGGGGTAGATTACAATTCTTTAACACATCAGTTTTTAGCTGTTGTGGTGATTTAACATGGTAAAAGAGTGGAGCCCCAGGTTTTAAATCCAATCACCACCTTACCTACTGTATATGAAAAATCATGTTCAGCAACATGCAAGGGGGTTCGCTATTATAAATGTATGAATTGCAATCATCTTTTCAAACTCCTACTTTTTAGATGTAATTGTCATGTAACAAACATAATACCTTAAGCTCACCTTGAGTCAGATAAAGCAAATAATCTGTATTGCCTAGTTTCTTTGTAATTTGGCTTTATAAGTAAGCATTCAGCCAAAAAAAAAAAAACAAAGGCTGTATAAGTAAGCAAGAACTACAATTGTGCTCTGTATTGCTGTCAGATGTTATCCTTTAATGGAATGAGCACAATTTGGTTTTCGTGGTGCTTGGCCTTATTATTTGTATCTGCAATTTAACTTCTTATTTTGGTGTCGTCTTCCATTCCATTTGTGTAGGCCATTACTGATTGATACCTAGATTTACAGGTCATGGACATGGAACATGAGCTTCAGGCATTAAGGGTCCAGCTTGCGGAAAAGTCTAAGCATTCACTTCAGCTCCAGAAAGAGGTTTATAAAATGCTTCACTTCTTTCTTAAAAATATTAATCTTGAGAATGGAAATGGGTTTGTAGGAAGATTACCTTTGATGAGAAATGAGAATGTTTGAAAATAAAAAGAGTAATATGGCTCTTATTTGTGTGTGTCATTGGCCAAGTCCTCAAAGCTTTCAGTAATTATTTATAAGCTAAACTGAACCATCAACAATACTGGAAGGAATGGTAATATCTATGAATTCAAATCTGGAAGGTTGATATTTATGCTATTGGTTTATATGGTTCATTAAAAAAAGAAAGAAAAGATAAGAAACCATAAAAAAACATTTATTTCAGCTCAAGAAACAGGTTTGTGAAATACTCTGATCCTTTCTTTATAACAATTTTTATCTTAAAATGGAAAATGGGCCGTCAGAATTAAATCAATACAGAGAAGATATTTGAGGGAGAATGAGAAGATACAAACACAGGAAGAACAAATAATGCCACTTGACGTATGCCAATTAAGTAACGATTCTGTTTATCATTAATAAGCTAAGCTGAACCATTACTACTTACTGCAATAGTAATATCTGTAATTAAGTCTGAAAGGTGTATAATTTATGAACCTTAGTTGATAATAAAAAATGAAATTCCATCATATCAATATGCAATTTTTCATGAGTTACTGCATTATAACATAAAAGAGTTGAATTCAAGAGGGAAGTAGATGATGTCAAACTGGAGAAAATAATGTGGAATCCAATGTTGAATGAAGCCATGCTTGTTTTAGCTAGTTTTGATATGAAGTTATGAAGTATAGTAAATGTTTCAGTACTAGGTATCTAATTAACTTCAACGGAAAAATGGAAATGATAGGCATTGATTGTCTATATTTCCATCAAGTTGTGAAGAAAAGAAGACCCTGCTTTTAATTACTATTTCTGTTCTATCCAGATAAAGAAAAACTTATTACGATTTACTTGCAGTACTAAATGTATTAAGGCAACTAAAGAATCTGATCATGTATTAGCTGGAGTTTTCTGGGACTTCATCAATCAAGAATGCAAAAATTTGTTCTCTTTAAACATTAATGATGTGCAACAGCCATTTGGACCGGAAGCCAAGAGAATATATTCTTCAAATATTGTGACAGTGGAAAAAAGCTTTATGGAATAACCATTACGTAAACATAAAGTGGAACTTAGTTGACCTTTGATACATCTTCTACAAAATAGAATATGATTGATGAATGCATAGAAGCGACACTGGATAAGTATGGATCAAATCGTGGTTTAACTCACAATAATTAACATACAGCTGTAGCTGACATAAGACGTGATTATAAAGGTTAATGTAAAAGGGATAATGACTTATAACAGCTTAAGATTCAGCTTAAAAAAAAAAAAAGAATTATACAGCCTAAGCAACGGGTTTATGCGCTAGAAGGAAGCTGCGTTCATTGGGTTGGTGACTTACCATGGAGGTGCTGGGATTATTCTCATAAATCCCATCATAATAACAATAAAAATCACAATGACAATGGAAATTGTCCATCAAAGATAATAATCCCTTGTAATAGCATATATTATGTTGATGGATGTTTGACCATTTCATTTTTAATGAACCTAATCTCTTGCATCTGCTTTATCTTCACCCACCAAGGGATAATTCCACCCATGCTTCCGTGTCTCCGATGAACTTTACCTGGAACTTGTCCTGTTTTTGTGAATGCCAAACCAGCACGTAAATATCCCTTACATAACAGAAATCTATAATAAAGCATCAATGCTGACTTTTACTTAAATAATTAAATGGCCCTTCTTGTAGCACCAAACAGACAAAACAAAAAGAATCAAAAGCTTCAAGCCAATGAAGACCGAGAGTTCTAGCTGTTGGCATTTATCGGATCTTGTATATCTTTGATAGGAATGTCTATCTAAAAACCTAAACTGAATAATTGCTTAATTCTTTTTTTGCTTGGTTTAATCAATCATATTTTTCCTTTTATGAGATATAATTAGGTTGAGATAGATGATGGTTCATAATCTAAAATGTTTTCCTTGTGTTTCACTTATCTAGCTGGCAATAAGTAAGAGGGCTGAGGAGAACTTGTCTTATATGTATGAAATGGAAGGTACTGAAGCATTGGGTTCATATTTGCGGATATTTCCATGTTCTGGAAATGCTCCAGATCTTTCACAGTGCTCATTTCAGTGGTATCGTTTGACATCTGAAGTTGGGAAGAAGGAACTTATTTCAGGTATAATGGCAATCAAGAGCTACGTTTTAACTTTTTTTTTTTTTTTACCTGGTGTCCAAGAAGTTTTAACTTTCTGTGTAAGAAACTGAGCTCCATCATATGTCCCCATTTTGGTTATAAACATTATTTTTCTATGAATAGTTTTGAGCTATCAAAAGATATTCTGGTGTGGAAGATGTCTTTTTATGCCTGGCACCAACTCATAAGTTATAAAATTTTAGAGCGCAGTTGCCCATCCTCTCATGAACTCAGTTCAGTGTTTCGGTGCCACAATCCTACAGCATCTACAATTTGACCAAGCTTTTCTGGAATATTATGCAATTCCTTTTTCCCCACATAATTCATAATATAAGATACTTTGTAGGTTCACAAATATTAAGGATTCGAAAAACAAGGAACCTTTGAATAAAAAAAACTATGTTAAACCCTTAATTAATAAGGGGAGAGATGGAGAGAAAGAAATAAAGAGAGAGAAAGGGGTATTATAGGAAAAATTGTAATGAGTATTCTTAGAAAAGCTTAAAGTATCTTATATTATGAAACTCCAAAAATGGCGAAGGTATCTTCTCTCTCTCTCTCTCTCTCTCTCTCTCTCTCTCTCTCTCTCTCTCTCTCTCTCTCTCTCTCTCTGTTTTTGGGGGAGTGGGGGGAGGGGGAAGATTTTACATATTAGCACACTGAAGAAACTTGGTGTTTACTTGTGGTCTGTTTTTCCTCTTGAAAATCCTACCTTTCTGGTCAACCGCTCCTATCCATAATTTCTAAGTCATTCCTCAAAATCATTCCTGGTAACTTCATATTTCCAGTTTCTGCTTCTGAAAACAGATACTTTCAAGTGTTTTTCTCCTCCTTATCGAGGAATATTTTCTTTTGCTGTTGCTAACTCTTTATCCTTTTAACTTGTCTGAATATATAGAGTTATGCAAGTGCATAGCATTAATGAGCCATAGGATGCTACCAACTGTTGATTATTCTCTTACCAAAGGACTGAAGGAGCATGAATCTTGTATTAAGTTTTTCTTCTTTTGGATTTTTCTGCACGCTAGTTGTTTGTCACCATACCTCAAAACTGACTGCTCCTTTTATTCTTGTGAATTGGTTAATGATAGCCCTTGTGATGAAGCTGAGTTTTGGCTGAGTCCAATAATATTTGTTTGATCTGGGCTCGGGGCTTTTAGATGCTTTCAGTTTCTTCAATTAAGTAAGAAATCGAATATTTATAATCTACAGTTTGATGTGTTCTGCTATTCATCTTGTGAGGTATCGAGGGCACAAGTGCTGCAATAAAAGCGTGGGCTATGCTTGACTTTGCATCATGAGGTGGATGAAATTTAGATGATTTGGCCGTTGAACGGCAGTAAATCCAGATTTTACTACTTTTAGTGGACTGTTCTTGCAGTCAATCAAACTTAGAAGTAGGAAGACACGAGGAAGTATTCTGTTGTATAGCTTCTTTGTAGATGTGACTGCTTGTTTTAAACACTTTGTTTAACATCATTTTTCTTTTCGGGGGAGGGGGAACCTATTTAGTGGACAATGGTGGTGGGGAAACATTAAATGCTACAGATAAGAATTGAGCCCGGCCTATAGTCTGGAGATCAGGGTGCTAACTGACCGCATCAAGTCAATTATTTGCTTGTTTTAAAGATTGCATTTTATGGTATCTTCATTCCTTAATTGGCAGACTAACTTGTACATACATATTTCAGGGGCCACCAAATCAGTTTATGCACCAGAGCCTTTTGATGTTGGTAGAATTTTGCAAGCTGCTATAGTCGCAGATGGCCAGTTGATAACAGTTGCAACCACTGCTCCAATTGATCCTGGTTCGCCTCTTGATCCTGGATTGCAGATCTTCAATTTGATTATTACTTTTTATCTATTCCTGTTTGTGAATAAGCAACTTTGGTACGTAGCACACTGTCCGATATTTCAAAACAACAAATATTTGATATGGCTAATGTAGCCTTCCTTAACAGCTCCAGGCTTGGGGAACTATGTGGAAGCGTTGGTGCGACGGCATGAGACCGAATTTAATGTGAGTTTCTTTTTTCTCTTGTTGGAAAAGCTTTTGAGTAGTAATATGTGTTTTAGAGATTCAATTATGCAAAAGGGGATACATGTATCCATCATTTCTCTTTTCTTTGTTGCCTATTTTTTCTTTTGAATGTATGTTCTATGGTAACATGGAGATCCTAAAGCAAAACATGAATCAGCTGATGTAGTTAGATTCTCAACTGTTTCAGGCCCACATGTCCTTGCCCTATTATCACATTTGGGTTTAATGATTGAAGTTATAACCATAGAGTCTGCTCTGTTGCTTGGTTTTGGTTTTTTCTATTTCATCTCATATGTGTTTGTATTGAGGCTCTCAATTGTTTTCAAAGATCCCTTTCCATTTCCTCTTCAGTTTATTGCATAAGTGAAGATGCCATTGATGTTGGTGGTAGGACTACCAAGCAATGCCTTTTGGATTTTGTGGTGTTGCCAGAAGATGGAACAAGTTTATAAGATAGCGAAATTCTCTTAACAAACATATCTTGGCAATTCTATCCTTTGGCTAATTTTGTCCTGTATTTCAATATTTTATTCCCCCTTATTTCTATCGACCTTCTTACTATATTGGGATGTCCCGAAATAATTGACATTTTCTAATGCCAAAAAGTCATTGCCCCACCATATATTACTTTTCTATTGATGTGTTATCTAGTACCCACTTCCACTCATGTTTCTTACTTTCTTTTTTTAACTATATTATAGGTGTATTTCTATATTAAATTTGCACCTTTGCATAAACCTCAAGGCCTGGTCAGACATCATGATTAGAAATGGGATGGACTGATTGCTTTGGTTAGAGAAGTTGAGGGATATTTGATAATGTTCTTGAACTAAGCCAAAACTTTTATCAATAATGTCAGCAGTTCTGTTACTTGCTTCTGATAGATTTTTGATACACCATGTGCTTCAAGCAGGCTACAAGCCAGCAGACAACATCCAAATAAAAATAGGAAGAGATTGTTGGGGCTACTGATTAATTTAACTGTAAAAGTGACATTTCCACGTGCTATGTCATATTTTGTTAGTTTTTCATGGATGTACTTGCTTCTCTATTTTGTACTACATTTTTGTTGATGAATAGGTGCTTAACTCTCTGAAAAAACATTTACTTGCAAATCTCAGGTTGTTATTATCCAGATGAATGGGTCAGATCATGCTTCACAATCTATTCACGTGCTTCATGTGGGAAAGATGAGAATGAAACTCTGTAAGGGAAAGACAACAGTGGCAAAAGAATACTATTCCACTTCAATGCAGGTAATATAACTAATAAACGTTATATGTTATTTCCTACGGATCTTTTTGTTGTGGAATGATTTTGGACTTTTTCCAGTTTAGGTATCTTGTAATGTCCCAAACATTTCGTGTGATTTTTCCCTTGGCACATTTATAATTGACTCGGGCTCATCATTTGGATTTTGAATGCCACTACTTGATTAATAACGAGGATGCACTATTATGGCTATCATTTATGAGTTTTTTGTTTTTTCTCACTTCAGCTCTGTGGGGTTAGAGGTGGTGGAAACGCTGCAGCTCAGGCTGCTTTTTGGCAAGCGAAGGTGGGACTTTCCTTTGTGTTAGCATTTGAATCCGAAAGAGAGAGAAATGCAGCCATTATGCTTGCTAGGCGTTTTGCATTCGATTGCA
This sequence comes from Catharanthus roseus, assembly GCA_028651295.1. Taxonomy (NCBI): domain Eukaryota; kingdom Viridiplantae; phylum Streptophyta; class Magnoliopsida; order Gentianales; family Apocynaceae; genus Catharanthus; species Catharanthus roseus. The sequence goes on from JAPQWS010000070.1 coordinate 1,832,387, forward strand.
ATGTGAGTCTTAATTACAATTGTAAATTATAAGATGGAATCATGAAAGAACTAGTCCTTTTTTCCCTGCCCCAGTGACTATTTGCTGTGTTTCAATCTTTGAACTAAAACTAAAAAAGAGAAATTAGTCAAAAATACCCTTAAACTATTTTTGTTTTTGGCATTTGGGTACAGATCCTCTTTTTGTTGCCAATTATGAGCCTCAACTATTTACGTGTGTTTAGAAATACCCAAATTGCGTATCCCGGTGGAAAGCTGCAGAGCCGCCGCCGCATTTGGGTGTTTTTGGACATAACACAAGTACTTAAGAGTTGATAATTGATGACAAAAAGGAATCCACTTGAGTAATAATCTGAAAAACGTTAAAAAAAATGAAGGGTATTTAGTTTGGTAATCTCTGGCTGACTAAAAATGTTTGAGAAAGAGAAATGATAGGAAGTATTTGGTTTTTCAGATAATGCTTGCAGGGCCAGACGATAGAGCTGCTCTGGGAAACTAGTAAGGTATTTTTGTTTGTTTTTGATTTAGGAGAATGTAATTATACTGATTTGTAGTGTATGTATAATAAATAGATGTTGGGAGTAGAGAAGATGGAAGTTGTTGATTAGAATATTGAGTTGAGCCTTCACAAAAATTTTATTTTTTGTCTTTTTTGTTTACAGCCAAGGCAGTCAATTTTTGGCCTCAATCTTATTATTATTATTATTCACAAACAATTGAAGTTGGTAATATTGTAAAACATGATGATGAGATGATGATTTTGTATGGTTTTGGCTGAGTCAACTACGATTGCAATTGAAATGATTCTCTGATTGCTGATTGATTGATGTGCTCTTATTATACGTTCTTTTTCTCGTCCCTTATGTCTCTACTTTTTAGTGTCTTTATAAAGATAGATAAATGTTGAGGAGAGCCAATTAATTATCATTTTATTGCTAAAAGTACTTGTACCAATTTTACTTGGCCGCATAAAGTACATTTTTATTATTTTTTCAATTTCATCCCCTATTGAGACATAATTAATTCTTTCAACATAGACTACCCTCGTACATTTATCTTTCTACCTCAGTATTAGTTTAATTGGGGCGAAATGAGGGAGGTGAATAGAAACAAATGTGAATAAAGGCGTAAATATTTTTTTTATGTTATTTGATTACAACGTAAAAGTGGATGAAATGTAAACTTGGAGTACTTAGGATTATTTGTAACGTTTTCTTTAATATCTCTTATAATATTCTTTTTTATAATATTTTTCTTCCTTAGAATTTATTTTTTTCTTTTAGTGTTTATTTTTTGTTTGGTAGGTTTTATTAATTAAATAGTTTATATCAAGAATGTTACCAAAACTAGCTTCTTCCAAAACGGACAAAGTGAGAGTAAATGTCATTAAAAAATGCCATTTTTTTTTATTAAATATTGGTTTTAGTTCCCAGTATATTTACTTTGTTTTAAGGTTGATTCTCAATAAATATTTTTATATGTTTTGGTACTAAACTAATTTATGACAAACTTTTTTAGTCCTCACCAAATAATTTTTTATTTTTTGTCTTCAACTAATTTATAAGCAATGTTTTTTGTCCTCAACTAATTTGTGAGCAACATTTTTTGTCCTTTTATTCTAGTAATTTTGACTGGTGATCAACAATTTCTCTCCTCTTATGTTAAAATTCATACAACTTGAGGCAAAAAAAAAAAACAAGAAAAACTTTTTTTTTTACTTGGGTTGTGCGCATTTGCGTTTTTACCCTTTTTATTGTAAAATTATTAGAGAGAAATCATTGACCATAGTCAAAATTGTCGAAATTTGTCTAAAAGAACAAAAAAGGTTGCATGTAAAATAGTTGAGGATAAAAACGTTAAAATATTTGTTATGGATCAAATTTGGAAAAGGTAAATATGTTGGGAATTAAAAATAACACTTACTCTTTTTTTTTTGTAAATTTAATCCTAAAATTATTTTTCTTAAAAAATACTGTTGCTTCTAATCAGTTTTTTGACGAAATTTATCAAATTTTTATATGTTTTACTTGTATAATTCATTGATTAAGAGAAAAATTGATAATTTCTGACTTTTCTTTCAAAATATCCAAACAATCTACTTATGATTTCTTTCTATTTTCATCTTTTCTGATGCATTTAAAATAAAAAATTTAGAGATTAATTCTGATGCATTCAACAGTTTCCTCAAATGCAAATTTACATCCATAGGTTTCAAAAGTAGAAATACGCTCAGTGTCCATAGTACAGGAATTAGTTATTTGCAAAATCTCTCTCTCTCTCTCCACCAAATTATCAGCCCATGTAATGTAATTATCGAACAATTTTTTTTTTTTTTCGCCATATATCGTGCTCGCCAAATTGATTATTTCATTTTTCCCATGCGGAGTCGTTGTATTTCTCCTATGATAGAATCTTGTATATCTTGTAAATTTTTCTACTATTTAAAACATTAAAGTAGATGGTTGTTATTAGGGTCATAAAAAGTCAGTACCGTAATGGTTTTAAACCAAAAATCCAGGCCCAAATGAACAACTAACTACACCACCATGGCTCAGCATCGGAAGGATGGGTAGGTCAGTGGGCCAATGACCGGATCTTACATCTGCCCAATCTCCGTCCCATCACATGAACATGATGATGATGATCTTGATAATCAAATTCACATTTTATTATGAATTTTGATCGGGCACCGTTTTTATTTTTTATTATTTCTTCTTGCGTTCCTTCTTTTATCGATAACAACTATGCAATCATCGTAAGTCTTGAAAACCTTGCTTGACAAAATCCATTAGCCACTTTCATTTAATGTTACAAGATTTACATAATACACACAAGACCAAATACCAACAACTTAAAAAGCTAAATGAAACTTGAGGCAAAAGTAACAAAGAATGTCAATCATGTTCCCTTCTTGTACACAAACTACAAGCGACAATAGTCAAATAAGAGGTTAGAAGCTACAGAGATAATTAGAGATTAACCTTCACTGTAATCATCTTCTATACTTGTTCGTTTGTTCCCGGCCGCGTGCTACTTTGAGCAGGCACCCATGGGATCAGCATTCTTAACTATCCAAGGATGCTCCAAAATCTTCACAAGTGGAAGCCTTTTTGAAGAGTCTTTCACTAAAAGCTGATTGAAAGAAGGCTAAACAATTAGAACAGAGAACTTGGTTTTCAGGCCTGGTTCTTCTTTATACAACATTTCAACAACAAACAACTTACCCGACTAATGAGATTTTTGGCTTCTGCAGACACATTAGGACTTGAAGGAAAGGTGAGGTCGACCTTCATTATTCTGCAAAGGTTCATGTTTAATCTATTATCTGGTAAATAAACACCTAGGTGACATGACTAACACTGCATTTTTCCTACCTTCTAAATGTATCAGCTTGGCTCTCTGCCTCAAATGGAGGGACACCATATAAAAACTCATAGCAGAGAACACCCAGAGTCCAATTGTCAACTGCGTAGTCATGAGCTTTGTTCTCCACCATTTCTGGTGCTAAGTAGTCCAAAGTCCCACACATGGTGTGTCTTTTGTTGCTCGACTGTACAGACCATCCAAAGTCAGCAATCTTCAATCTTCCCTACAATTTTCTTTATATTCAGTACTTGAAATGGGGATCGGAAAGAATTTCATGATTGTATGCAGAAATTCTCTTCATTCATCAAGAATTATAATTATAAAAAAAATAAGAAATGAGAAAGTTTATCAATTAATAGGATTAGATCTTTGATAAGCATAAATAATGCAAGTGTCATAGCAACTTTCACTAACTGAAAAAGAAGGCAAATGCTCTATTGAGAAGAAATTGTATACATATATTTTTATCATAAATTTACCTCATGATCAATTAACAAGTTCTCTGGCTTGATGTCTCTGTGGATCACATGCTTCTCATGACAATACGCCAATGCTTGCGTCAGACTTGAAATGTACTGGATTTAAAAATGAGTCAAAACATTGTCAGTAGGAATAATTAACATATAACCTCTAATGAAGCATTAAACTAAAATTGCAATTATTGTGCAGATTATGAGGAAGACCTAAGCTGCAAATAAGGAAATTACTAGTGTATTTAGTCTAAGCAAAGGCTTGGAGAAAACCTTAATCATCCTCCTGTTTTGAAAGAAGAAAAGATTTCAGTAAGGCAGAAAGAGAGACAATTTTCATGGAAAGAAACTTCTGTGGGGTGATAAGAGAAATGTACAGTCCTTTGAACACCACATACAAACAGCAAAAGTGAAGGATCATATCATATAAAGACCGAAGAGCTTATATGATCCCCTCCCAGCCCCTCCAAAAAGGAGGCTAACATTGTTGGACAACATTAGACGAGCTGCATATGCAATGTTATGATTTTACAACCATAAATAGGACTGGCAAGTTTAAGCATCTGTGGACTTAGACTGACCTTCTAATTTAATAACACCATTAAAAAAGGTAAAGTCTTAGCTTATGTTTTCTGCTGAAAAAATTCTAGTCGCCATCAAAGAGAATTACAGCATTGCATATAACAAAAAGAATTAAACACCAGACAGCTCTCTTTCCTGATAATAAACAAAGCTGATAATAGGGACTACATAAGAGTATCAGAATAATTTAGCACAATTTGATTGACTAGTTAGCACAAAATTACTAATTTCAAGTAAACGTTCTTTAGGATTCCGTGAAAATTAACATGTATGATTAAAAAAAAATAGTATTAGGAGTGTAGCACGAACCGTGGCCGCTTGTTTTTCAGAGAGGTAGCCGGACTTTCGGAGCTCTCTGTAGAGCTCACCCCGGAAAGCATACTCCAATATGAGAAAGATGCGATGTTCGTCGTGGAACCAGCCGTAGAGCCTCAAAATGTTAGGATGCCGAAGGCTAAATTGAATGTCCATCTCTCTCTTCAATTGGTGATGCAACCTGTACTTCTCGATTTGCTCTTTGAATATCACCTTCAACGCCACCACATAATTGCTCTGCAACATTCTCGGAGAACATAAATCAAACAACAATTAGAAAATTGAATCCTCAGAAATCGAATTCCACTAACATTATCGTACCTTGACTTCACGGGCGAGGTAGACGCGTCCGAATTTGCCCTTCCCTAAGGGTTTACCGATTTCGAAATCTTTGATCGACCACTCTTTCTTGGAAGGATTTGGTTGGTTTCTCGGGGGTTTTTGTGAGTGGATTTGCTTTTGAGAAGTCATTTCCGGACGAATTCCAAAGCACGGGTTGAAGAACTTTGGGTTTTCTCCTTGGAGATGGGAATTTCCGGTGGGAAAGTACTATCGGCTACCAACGGTTATGGAGTTCGAATTCAAAAATTAAAGATTGAGGAATTGTGAATTAAGGCACTGTTTTTTTTTTTATTATCAATTAAGGATAAATTTAAGGTAAATGTATAATTTTTATAATTTAATATTTATATTAAGTTTATCCTCAATTTCATTACATTTTTTTTTTTAATTTGAATATGTGAGGCTGTGAGCTATACATTTATATCAAACATCATTTACAAGTGAAATATATAAGACGAACCCGAAGATATTCTTGCATGTGTAAAATCTAAAAATATATTTCTTAGAAAGTCTTATCTTTGTTAATACCGTGACAGGATTGTAATCCTCCAAAACGAGAGTGTCATTTTTCCATCTCCAAATTCAATAGCAAGCAAACCGAAAGAGCAGAGTCCAATCAATTTGAATAAAACGTGAATGTTAAGATTGTGGTAGATTCCAATCTAACTATCGAATAACGTCTGATTCCGAGAAGAACGACCACTACATCTTTCATTTTTCTTCATTATATTTCACACCAATCAACCAATATATTTTTATATTATTTTATTTCTGTAAGTCATTATTTAATGTTGTTGTTTTGGCAATCACTCTTGACTATTTATTTATTTTTTTATACCTTTTTTTTTTCATTTTTTTTGTCATTGCCTATTAAACTTTTTCCTATTTTCTCGCCATTTCTTCTCTCTTTTTTTTTTGCGCTCACAATCTTTTTGCTCAAATTGAAATAACATGAAGAGAGGACATATAATGGAAGAGAGAGAGAGAGAGAGAGAGAGAGAGAGAGAGAGAGAGAGAGAGAGAGAGAGAGAGAGAGAGAGAGAGAGAGAGAGAGAAAAGAATTAAAATTTGAGAGAATAGTAGAGAGATACAAAAAGAAAATGAGGCAACTACAATGAATGATGATGGAATGGGTCAATTTTTTTAAACTTTTGTTTACAAGTCTAGCGTATATCTATAGAAATAAAATAATATAAAAATATATAGATTGAGTTGGTGTGAAATATAGCGAAAAAAGAAAAAAGTTGGAGGGTAACATAAATTAAGAAATTTAAAAAGGTATTGGAGAAATTTAGAGTAAACTTAATATAAAAATTAAATCATAAAAATTTAAAAATTATACAGTAAGAATACTTATTTGGAATTAACTATTTTTTAATAGAGTAGTGTTATCCTTTGAATTGTTGTTAATGATAATATATTATTTTCACTAACGTTGCAACTCTTACATGAAGAAATCTAGAGGTAGAGTTAGGGTGAAGAGAAATCATTATTTTGGGTGTGTAAAAAGAGTTTCATTTTAAATATATTTGTGAAATTGTATTTGAGTGGTAATAGTTGAGACGTTTTAATTTAAAGTTTAAAAAATTCAATTTTTTCGTGATAAATTTATAATATACGAACAACTTAATATTCACCAAAATTGAAATTGAAGACAAACTCCAAACACGATCTTTATCCAAATCCCACATACCTTATGCACTTCTATTTTATTTGGTTGGGAATTTTTTTTAGGTGGGCGAGGTGGGGGGAGAGTGTGTGTTAAATATATGGTCGGGATGAAAAGAAAAGTAAATTTTCATTGGAAGGAGTTTACATTCCACCTTGATTTACTTCTCAACCAAACAACCTCAGAATTATGAGTCAGGGGCCAATGTTTGTTTATTACAACACTACTTTTTTCAGAAATTATTAAAGCAAATACCTAGGTTTTGGTTTTGGTTTTTTTTTTTTAATACATAAAGTAATGCTTAAGATGAGAGTGTGATTGAATTGAACCCACTGGCTAGTCAGTTCTTAGAAGCAACTGCCCTGCAGACATAAGCAAAGAGTTTTACATTCCTTCAAGCAATGATGTGCATATTTAGGGATATCTTGTCATTTTCACCCATTAGCTTTTGTTCATTTTCCAAGATAATTCCAACAAACAAATATTTTTCTAAGATAAGTTTATAAATAACTTTAGGAAACTTGGCTCAAAATGTCATTACCACAAAAAAAAAAAAAAATGACATATTTCTTTTTTACCACTAAATTTTATTTTTTTTATATTATTTTTACTATTTAATAATTTTTTGTTTATTTATTCATATCGTTTATCACTTATATGTTATAATTTCATTTGATTTGATACATCTAACGCACGTGGAATGAGTTTGTAAGAAATACTTTACCTTAGATAAGCGTCTTAATGTTAAAATTTTGTCAGAGTCTACTATATGAAGTGATAAAATGATATGTGAAAAATATAGAAATTGTTTAGTGGTACAGAAAAAGTGAAAAATGAAGTTTCGTAAAAAAAGTGACATTTTGAGCTAATATACTTATCACTAGATGTCGTGATTTAAATATTCATAATTATATTTGTCCTTAATGGTAGTATTTTGACAAAACTAGTGCATATTCAATTGATCTTATATGTTTGATGATAAACACAAAATCCGAATATGAGATAGAGAAAGTTATATTAATACTCCTCAATAGCACTTTCCTCTTATACTTAACTAATCTAACCACCAAATTTCAAGTTTTCTCACCTTCCTTGATTCATGTATATAAGTCCATTGCAAGAACTTCACAATACACATTCCTCAGACACTCCAAAGACAGAACTACCTTAAACTATGCTGTCTTCAAGTTCAAGCAGAATAATCTTCATATTCTCCATAGTTCTTCTGTTATTAGCTTCCAGAGCTACTTCAGATTCAGTACACGAAAAATTTTTCAAGTGTGTGAATGTTAACACGGATTTGCCAGTCCGTTTTTCAAATGCATTCTTCACCCCAAATAATGCTTCTTTTACTTCCATTCTCCAATCTACTGCTCAAAACCTTAGGTGTTTGGACCCTTCAGTGCCCAAACCTGATCTTATCTTCACTCCCTTAACTGAATCCCATGTACAAGCAGCTGTGATATGTGCCAAACAGCTTGGAATTCAACTCAGAATCCGCAGCGGAGGCCATGATTATGAAGGCATTTCTTATAGTACCTCTGAAACAAAAAATGTGCCATTTGTTGTACTTGATCTTGCCAAACTTCGAGCAGTAGCGGTAAATGTAGAAGACAATAGTGCCTGGGTTCAAACTGGTGCAACCATTGGCGAAGTTTATTACCGAATTTCTGAAAAAACCAAGATTCGTGGTTTCCCCGGTGGACTTTGTACAAGTATAGGAATTGGAGGGCACATAACTGGAGGTGCATATGGTCCAATGATGAGAAAATATGGTTTAGGAGCTGATAATGTTGTTGATGCTAGAATTGTTGATTCTACTGGCAGAATTCTTGATAGAGCATCAATGGGAGAAGATCTTTTTTGGGCTATTAGAGGAGGTGGAGGAGGAAGCTTCGGAATTCTTCTTTCATGGAAAGTACGTTTGGTTCCTGTCCCGGCAATTGTCACAGTTTTTACTGTTCCAAAGACATTAGAACAAGGAGCTACTAAATTGCTCTATAGATGGCAAGAAGTTTCTCATAAACTTAATGAAGATTTGTTCATTCGGGTAATTATACAAACAGTTGGTGGACCTCAAGGAAAAAACAGGACAATACAAACTGCTTATAATGGATTGTTTCTTGGAAGATCTGATCGGCTTCTCCAAATAATGAATCAAAGTTTTCCAGAATTGGGATTAACACGAAAAGATTCTATAGAAATGAGTTGGATTGAATCCGTTCTTTACATTGCTGGATATCCAAGAAACATCAAACCAGAGTTTTTGCTACAGGGGAAGTCATTATTCAACAAAACATACTTCAAAGCCAAATCAGATTTCATCAAAGAGCCAATCCCAGAACAAGGTCTTGAAGGGATATGGAAAATGTTCCTAGAAGAAGATTTACCATTGACGATTTGGAACCCTTATGGAGGAATGATGAGTAAAATTTCAGAATCAACAATCCCATTTCCTCATCGTAAAGGCACATTATTTATGATACAATGGCTAACCATATGGCAAACTGCAGACAAGAAATCAATGGAAAAACGTATGGATTGGATAAGGAGATTATACAAGTATATGACTCCTTTTGCTTCAAAATTCCCAAGAACTGCTTATGTGAATTACAGGGATCTGGATTTGGGTATGAACAGTTATAGCAGCAGTACAAGTATCTTAAAAAGAAGTTCAAATTGGGGCAAAAAATACTTCAAATGTAACTTTGAAAGACTTGTATTGGTGAAGACAAAAGTTGATCCTGATAACTTCTTCAGGCATGAACAGAGCATTCCTACTCTCAGTATGATCTCAGGGGAAAATGAACTGAAAATGATTTATTGATTATAAGGAAGGAGTCAATTATATTCAGCAAAAAAAAAAAAAAAAAAAAAATTATAAGGAAGGAGAAGGAAATATATATAATATATATGGAAATATATATATATATAGTTTGTGCTTGAGACGTGATCATTCTTTGTACTATTATAACTTCAATATATGCTTTTGAATTGGTTTTTTCCAGGAAAAAAAAAAGGATTGGTTTTTCTTATTTTCTATTTATAATGTATTTGCCGAATGTATCTTTCTATATTTAGCATGAGGTCCCCTTCGGGATTAATTACATTTTTCACTTTTAAGGGGTTCATAAAAAAGTATTAGCTATTCAGAAAGAATAAGCGAGTCAGCAATGGGATAAATGGTATAAGTGGACCTCTCAAAGGTATAAGTAGACATTAGTCTTGCTGGTTCAGTCTTTTGTTTATATGCCCACATTGTTCTAAATTCCAGTTCATGGCTTCGTATGTACTGAGTCGGTTTGAATTAGAATTTCATCCATCTACTTTATATAAATTACAAATATTTACTTATCATTTATATATTCATAACGTATTAGTTCCTATTATTAATTTCAATACATCAAATTTATGAAAAATGATTTTTTAGCAAAATGTTTAAATCTTCATAAAATATTATTTCTGGGTCTAATTTTAATCATTACCATATATATCAAGAAAATAACACCATTCCTAAATATTATTTTGTAAGTCTAATTTCTATAATGAATAATGTTATTATCTTAATATATAATATTAAACTAGAATTAGACCCATAACATGATATTTTAGAAAGATTTTACACTTTTTGCTACAAAATTGTTATTTTTTTGTATCAAAGTTGTTATTTTTTGATAAATTATTTTTACTGAAATTAGTAATAGAAATTGTTATAATATGCATGGAATAAAGATAGATTTCCTTACAGTTTCAAAACAATAAAATCCATTAAATTATCCTCCCTTAATGTAGTTATTTATTGTGAAATAAATGTTATCTCCTATTTATGTTTCATGCATATTTTATAGTATATATTTGAGGCTTCACAAGTGAAGAAAGTATACCAAGAAAAGAATAAGAAAAGCATCAAGAAGAAATATTACTTTATATTCTTTTTTACTGCCTCCTTGTTTTCTAGTTTATTGTTATTTTACTAAAAAGATATATCGAATATATGATACGTTATCAATACAAGTCTCTATCTTTGGCCAATTTAAAGAGTTTGAAAGCTTTTATTTTATCCAATATAATCCTTATAAGGATTATCTCACTAGTGCATTTACTAGTTTGAAGGTTTGAAGATTTATGCAAGTTTTATTTTCATGGCTCTTACTAAACTTGAATTTATTGCTCTTAACATTTCTGGAAAAAAATTATATATCATGGACACTTGATTCTGAAATCCATTTGGAGCAATGGGTTTTGGAGACACCATTAAGAAAACAATACAACATCAAATCAAGATCGTGCCAAGGCTATGATATTCCTTCGCCATCATCTTCATGAAGATTTGAAGGTAGAATATCTCACTTGGAAAGATCCACTTATTTTGTGAGATAATTTAAGGGAAAGATATGAACACCTGAAAGTTGTTCTTCCAAAGCACGGTACGATTGGCTATATTTGTGCCTCCATGATTTTAAATCTATTAGTGAGATAATTCAACCATGTTTAGAATTACTTCTCAGCTGAAATTTTGTGGAGAAAATATAACTGATTTTGATATTTTCCACATTTCATGCTTTGAATATGCTCTTGTAGTAGCAATATTGACAAAAAAGTTTTAAGAAATATTCTTATTTAATTTCATCTCTTCTAGTGGCTGAGCAAAATAATGAGTTGCTAATGAGAAACTACTAGACTTGACCTACTGGCTCTACTAAATTCCCAGAAGTGAATGCAACAAAAGCTTCTAATCGTACAAGAGGTCATGATCATGGTCGAGACCATGGTCATGGACTGGTCGAGGAAATATGTTCCCAGTTATCCTGATAAGGAGGAAAAATTCCTCAAAATCTAAAAGAATGAGAAAAGAAAAGGGAAGAGACAAATCCAACAGATCATGAGAATATTTGTTATCGATATGGTATGAATAGACATTGGTCGCGTACCTGTTGTACTGCCAAGTACCTTATTGATCTTTATTAGTCCTCACTAAAGAAAAAAAGAAAATAGTGCTGAAGCAAATTTTGCTTCACAACAAAATATTGCTGAAAATAATGATGATGTTTATGATGTTTCTATTGATGTGACTCATTTGGATGTGGTTAATTTTCTTTTAGCATGAAGAGGACAAATAAATAATCTGATTGGAGATGGACAAGTCCAGAGGACTTGATATTCTATAAACCTTAGGTTAATTCAGACAAACTATATTGTAAATAATAATTGAAGATTCTTCTAATAAATATCAATATTTATTTTGATCTTATTTTAAAGTTTTAGATTTATTTATATATTTTGCTTGAAAGTAATATGGCTCCTATTCCGTATTTTGGATTAAAAAATGAATGTGAAGATATTTCTCTTATTGATAGTGGAATAACGCACACCATACTTAAGTATAAAAAGTATTTTTCTCAATTAAATAAGGGAGAGATGTATGTTCATACTATAAATAGTAGTACAAAATTAATTGAAGGCTCCAGAAGAGCTATCATATTATTACCTGAAGTGCGGCTAGGACTAAGCATAATATATATATATATACAATGTTGGTGAATATTCTTCTCATATCTTCGATGCTTATTGCATGTCAATTGGTATAAGTGTCGAACATCCTGTAACTCATGTTCATATACATAATAGGTTATTTGAGTCATTAGTTAAATGACTGCAGTTAATTGCTAGATCTTTACTAATGAGACAAAACTCCAAGTGCTATTTTATATGTAGCAACACTTATACGTATAAGGCTAGCGAGTTATCATAAATACTTTCCAATACAATTGGCTTTTGGTTATGAGCCAAATGTATCACATCTAAGAATGTTTAATTGTGCAGTATATATTCCTATTGCTCCAAATCAACACACTAAGATGGGTCCTTAAAGAAGGTTAGGAATATAGGTGAGATATGATTTTCCTTCCATCATCAGGTATCTTGAGCCATTAACAGGTGATGCCTTTACTATTTTGATGAAACAATGTTCCCCATATTAGGGGAAGAAAATCAACAGCAGAAGAAAGACATTATATGGAAAACTTCATCATTAAGTCATCTAGGCCCACGCACATGTATAAGTGAATTGGAAGTTCAAAAAATAATCCATTTGCAACGAATTGCAAATCAGTTGCCTGATGCATTTGCAGACTCTAAAAGAATTACAAAATTATACCTCCCAACTATAGCTGCAGGACAAAATGTAAGCTCTATAGCTAATGATTCTAAAACACGCCTGAAGTATGACAAACCTCTTAGTTCCAAGGATAAAAATCCTTGGAAGAGGAAAAAGTATTGAATGATCAAACTAATCCCCCCAGAAGAATTAGATAAAAGGATCCAAGAGAATATTGATAAAACAATTCAAAATAATGAAGATATGGAGAATTCCGTAAATTTTGTTGCTACAGCTAAAACTTGGAATCGAGGGGATTCCTAATAATTTCTTTGCATATAATGTAGCACTTAATGTTTTAAGTGATAATATAGACCCTGAACCAAGATCAGCTAAAGAATGTTGGCATAGACGTGACTGGTAATGGAAAGATGTGATTTAGTCAGAGTTAGACTCATTGAACAAGCGTGAGGTTTTTGGACCTGTAGTCCAAACATCAAAATATGTAAAATTACCTATAAATGAGTATTTATGAAAAAACAAAATGAACAAAATGAAGTCATGAGGTAAGCATGACTTGTAGTACAAGGATTTTCTCAAATATCGGGTGTTGATTATGAGGAGACATATTCTTCTGCAATTGATGGAATCACACTCCGATATCTTGTGAGTTTAACAGTACATGAAAAACTTGATATGTATCTTTTAGACGTTGTTACTGCATATTTATATAAGAGCTAGATAGTGACGTATACAAAAGTCCCTGAAGGATTTCACATGCCTGAAGCATGGAACTAAAGCAATCTGGAAGAATATGGTATAATCGTCTTAGTGAAAGTTTGATGCAAGCCGAATATAAAAATGATCCGATTTGTTCATGTGGTTTTATCAAGAAATCTGAATCATGATTTGTTATAGTTGCGATATATGTTGATGGTATTAATCTCATTAGAACTCCTGAAGAGCTTTTGAAAACAAGAGATTACTTGAAACAAGAATTTGAGATTAAGAATTTTGGAAGAACCAAGTTTTGTCTTGCTTTACAAATTGAACATTTGGAAGATGGAATCCTTATTCATCAATCAACATATACTAAGAAAGTACTTAAAAGATTTTACATGGACAAGACATATCCTTTACTTACTTGATCCAATAGTTGTTCAATCATTAGATGTTGCTAAAAATCCGTCTCGACTACGGGAGGAGGATGAAGAACTTCTTAGTCCTAAAGTACCTTATCTTAGTATAATTGGTGCACTAATGTACCTTGCAAAAAATACACGTCATAACATATTATTTTTAGTAAATTTGTTGGCAAGATATAATCCTTCTCCAACCCGACGACATTGGAATGAAATTAAACATATCCTTTATTATTTCCAAGAAACTAAAGATCTCTGATTGTTTTATGTAAAAGAATGAAAACCTACCTTTATTAGCTACGCAGATGCTGGTTATTTATCTGATCCTCACAACGCAAGTTCTCAAACAGGCTATTTATTTACATGTGATAATACCTATATCATGGCATTCTACGAAATAGTCTATAACAATCACATCTTCAAATCATTCCGAATTAATACACATTCATAAAGTAAGTCGAGAATGTACGTGGTTGAGATTATTGATCAATTATGTCCGAGAAAGTTATGATTTATTATTTGAGAAAGAAATCCCTACTAAATTGCATGAGGGTAAAGTAGCTTGTATAGCTCAGTTGAAAGGAGATGATATATCAAGGGAGACAGAACTAAATACATTTCACCAAAATTCTTCTTTACACACGAGCTTCAAAATAAGGGTAAAATTATTGTGCAACAGATTCGGTCACGCGATAATCCAATGGACTTGTTTACTAAGACATTGCCGACTTCAACTTTTAAAAAGATGATTTATAGGATTGGCTTGCGTCGGTTCAAGGATCTTAAAAGATTTTATCAATAGAGGGAGTAGACATAAAGAATAGTGTACTTTTTTTCCTTCACTACATGTTTTTCCCACTAGGATTTTATTATTATTTTATTATTATTATTTTTTATCTAGCAAGGTTTAAAGGAAGCATATTCTTTATATTAAGGACATCAAAGGGGGAGTCTTGTAATATCCTTGGAATAAATTATGGATGTCCTTACGGTTTCAAAACCATAAAGTCCATTAAACTATCCTCCCTTAATGTGGTTATTTATTGTGAGATAAATGTTATCTCATATTTATGTTTCATGCATATTTTGTAATATATATATATATATATATATGAGGCTTCGGAAGTGAAGAAAGTACAACAAGAAAAAAATAAGAAAAACATCAAGAAGAAATATTGCTTTATATTCTCTTTTATTGCCTCTTTATTTTCTAGTTTATTGTTATTTTACTCAAAAGAAAATATCAAATTTACAGTAGGAAATAATTAGTTATGAATATATAAATGATAAGGATGTATTTATAATTTGTATAAAATAGAAGGACAATATTATATTTTACACAAACCTCAAGGGAAAAATATAATTAACCTTTCTTGTTTTTTGGTCTGTTTGGGTCATTAGTTGACGTAGTTTTTGGTTTGGTGAAGGATGAGTTTGAAAGAATGATGATTTTTTAAATAAAATGGGTTTGTTTGAGTGGCATTTCCAGCGAAAAACATCTTTTTCTTTTATTATTCTTTTAGGGATAGTTCTATCAAAATCTTCTAAAAACTAATAAATTCAATATCTTCTCCTAAATCTTAAACCTTAAGCCCAAACCCAAACTCTAGAATTATTATATTAAGTGATTAGGTAAAGAGAGGAACACAAACTCTCATAAAAAAAGCATGTTTTGCGACTGACCGCTGCAATTGTGGAGACTATGATCGTAAATTGGTATAAGATTGTAACCAATTTACAACCTCAGAAACAAGAATTGACCAATTGGTGAAATTGGATGATTGACTGATTTGCAATGCAATAAGGCAAGATTGAACCACACCAAATTTTATGTCCCAATTACGGCCTATGACATTAATCACAAACTTTAAGTATGTTTGCGATGGGTAAAAAAAACTATAAGTTTCTGACTGTGTTTCCCACTTGGTCAGTATAGTAAGATACATAAGCTAACCTATGACTATTCAAGGTCGTGTTTATGTGGTTGCAAATATTTTTGAAAAATTGATTTTTTGATTTCCACCATTTTCACTTAGCAACTTCTTTTCCATCTTGAATTGGTTTTCTAAAAACTAGATTGTAATCTCCTTTGTAGTCACAATACATTTTCAAAGTGAGTATATTATCTTAACTCGAACGTCATACCCCGAATCTGAATAATGACATGGACAACACCTTTAGAAGGAACCCAAGGATTCCGAACCCTTACTCTAACAATCCAACACTAAACTAATAAAAAAAGAAAGTCATTCTCATCAAATGAATTTAGTAGAACTCTTCAAATCCCAAACTAGACATTAAAAAAATATGTATTTTAATAATCTTTTGTAAACCTTTAATCAAAATGCTTAAAACATCTCATCTACCCAAGCCTCACTCTTAGACATATCATCAAATCATCCGTAAAATAGTAGAAGGGTAAGCTACACTAGCCCAATTAGGAATATGAATTGCACATGGGAATAAGCTTCCATAAAACAATTTAAAAAAATTTAATAAAAATGATAAAACAATTCATTATTCAAAATTTAAAACAATTAACTCTAGTGACCTTATCAATTGATATGCAATAACAGTTTACTATTCATGATAGTTCATGGAATTATATTGTTTCATAGTAAAAACTAAAATAAAGCTTTGATTTAGAAATAATAATATGAATTAATTTTCAAACATCAATTCTGCAGTAAATATTTTAGTGCAAGTAAGGTTAGAATTAAATAACCGTAGTTAAAACAATCTAAAAGAAAATGTTTTAGAAGAATTTAAGATTTCATCAATGTATAGTATTTTAAAATAAGGTTTAACCAATAAATAATTTTAATATACTCAAAACAATTGCATCAAATATTACGAAAGAGCTAAAACCATGATATGAAACTTGTTGTGAAAATCAATCAAAATTTCTTAAGAGTTTATTCAGATTTTTGAAACTCATGATATATTGAAAATTGGAAATCACTCATATCAGGTCCTAGCTATTGTATCCACTAGGAAAGTCGCCAAATAGACACATACTAGGTATAACATACCCTAGTCGGGCCAAATAAATAGTTCAGCACATGCATGTCTCTACCGGAATTTCTTCACATCAATGAGCAAAATATTTTTATTAAGATATTGAACAATTAGATACATAGATAAAATCCTCTTCAGTCCGTTCAACATACGATGCAAAATTAGATATGAAACGTTTATGTAGTCATAAAATAATTTTGATTCTCACTCCCATTCTTGTAATAAAAATATAAATAATTAAATAGCTACAAAAACTCCAGCCCTACAGAGTTGGTTCGCTAGCTGCTAGTTGTGACGAGAGAGAGTTCTTTCAGAAAACCACATGAAGGTACAAGACCCTTTCCTCGAATCTCTGATAGAAAATGAATCAAGTCTCAGAAGTTACACCAAATTAGATACTCAGAATAACAAAAGACCTCTTTAATCAATGAATTCATCCAAACTATAGAACCCTAATTAAAACCCCAATTCAGAGTCTCAGACATGAACCTTAGCATTGCAGAAATAAAGATTAACTAATGATTCTACATAGATAAAGAAACTTAGACTCACTCACGATCGAATATTTAGGATGTTAGATTGTGGTTCTTGATCATCGTTTGTTATTCTCTACTCTCATAGTCTGCCGATAGAATGAATACTCATTCTATTTATCGTTAAAGATATACAACTCCATTCTATTTAACTCAAGTCCTTATAATTAACTTTATATTTTGCTCCTTAGTCCTTATTGTATATAAGTAATCCTAAACTACCCAAAATATTTCAAGTCCTTTGAAAAAACTCCAATCACCATAAAAGGCCTAATTAATTACACCAAAATCTCAATACCCAAAGATATCTAACCGTAATTACATCTACACCCTCCGTACATCACCTCCATTTGCTCCTTTCTCATCTAACCTAATTCCTTTCTTGTATTTCCCACCACCTTCGGGCACCCTCCCTTATCCTCCCTCCAGTATCCTCCCCCTTTGCCATGTATCTCCGTTGAGTAATTGGCAAAAAAGATCCCAACACTATTTATTTTGTCTTAACTTATTACTAAATCTTTTTATTTTAATTTCTTTTATCCTAGAACTATTTTGTTTTAAATATAATAGTCTTAACCATAATTTTCTCGGCGGAATATGATAGTTCAACCTTTTGCATGGCACAAGCACATTTATTGAAAGTAACATTATCATTAATGAGTCTTCTTTATCTTTTCCACCCATTTACCCTGATTTTTTTTAATCTTGATCAAACTTTGATTAGAAAAGTAGCCTATAAACTCACCTGCAGCACTCAATTTTTATCTCAATATTTCCATCAAAACCCAACAAAAATAACACTTCTATTCCTGAAAACTCAAAACACCATCCAAAAATTAAAATGAAATCACAACACGATATAATATAAAACAACAAAAAGAAGCAAAATTTATCATGCAAATTGATCAAAATAAGAAGAAAGCTCTTAAAGATATGTGAAATCCTATTGATTTTCACCAGAAAAGACAGAACTATACTTTCCTTTTCTTCTTCGCTTTGAGCGAAAGTGTCGATAAAATTTGGCCATTATTAGATTTGAATATAAAACGGGTCGATGTTATCTCTGGCGCTCTAATTATTTAAAGGATACTTTTATTTGTTGACAAGAACTTTGAAGAAGTTGGTGAGAACTCGGGAAGTAGAGGTCAGAAGAATTTGGGAATGGTGGTGGCGGAACTTGAGAGGAGTGACCGGTCGAAATGAAGAATAATAGTAGAGAATATAGAGGAGATGAATTATATGCATTAAATTGGCTATTTTAACCTTCATGTGATGTGTAATTGGCCCCGCCTGAAGATGTTGATTTGGATAGTTAAATTTGAAAAGAAATAGTTTTATGACTGAAAATGTTGGAAAAAGAAGATCTATGATTAAATGAAGACAAAACAAATAGTTCTGGCTGTTTTTTCCAATTACTTCATCTCTGTTGCTTAACTCCCCTTTTACTTCCTTTCCTTCCTCCTCCCTAAATTGTCATCATTTCTATGCTTGGGCACCATTACACTGTTGTCTCCATCCTGCAGCTAATGGCTCTCCTCTCTCCCATTGGGAGCTTAGTTAATTACTATCTCTGTCCTTTTCTTACTTGTAAAGTTTTATCATTATTCGTATGTTTTACTTAGTTACATAGTGAAAACTTTGCAATACTTAATGAATATTTGTATGCCTCTCAAAAGTAGCACTCAACCCCTATTTTAATTGTTCTTCTATAGAAAATTGTACAAGTATATATTAATGAACAAGTCTTTCCATATGTAACAATTGGTTGAGTTATTATTAATGAGATGGAGATCAGTTGAAGGGTATATTTCTAGTCCATGTAAAACAATATGATATTCCCAATCTCTTTCCTAGGTCAACTATGCTGAGTAAGGTACCAGCATGCCTCTTGGTACTTGAAGGTACAAAGGAAAATCTCATGAGAAGGCTGGGAAAAAAAAACATAGATATAAAGCAGTGAACTTTACTTAAACATTAGTAGATCTGTTACTTGGATTAGTACGAGAATCTTACAATTGAAACAACTCTCAAATCATCTGAGAGATACAAGAATACAAACGATTACTAACCCCGTTAACTCAAGGATACAAACTACTAAGGCTTTGTTGTTCCATCTCTTATTTAGCTCAACCTATTATAAAACATGACATAAAGATATATGTGTGATAGAAAGCTTAGTGAGTCCACCTGGGAGTTGGTTAATATGTATTTCTTTTCCCAAATAGATAATGCGGGAAGCAAACATAGAATTTCACAAAAAGGTTCAGGTCATGTAAGAAAATAATTTCCCTGTCAATTTCAGAAGAATAAATGCATAAATTGATATGAAAAGTTCGAGTGCAACTGAAAAGTATAAGCAATACAAGATACATTAGTTCAGCTTCTAACCCCGAATTTCAAAATCATGTTGTAATCAGAAGTTGGGCTCAACAAACATAAATCCGACATTAATGGAATCATCGCAAATAAGTGATGACATCTCATACATTCTATATTTCTCTCATATGTTCTCTTTATTCACTTGTATATTTGGTTTGTAACTTAATCCAAAACAATTTTTACATTTTAATTATTAGTTTATTTTTATTCTCACAAAAGTAAGATATATACTCCATAAGTTAACTCACTTTTTTTCCAATTCAATTACAACCAAGTAGAATTCTTCTATTCGTATATGTGTTGTTATTATTCCATACATATGGGTTATGTTTTGTTGGATCTAAAAAAGGAAAAAAAAAAAAAGAAAAATGACACATTGAACTCAATCTTAAAACAAGTGAAGGAAGTAAACAAAAAAATAATAATTTTGAATCCCCAAGGATGGACGCTGTAGAGTCTTTGGGAGGGCCTGCCGGCACCTCAACATAGGAAGATGATCTACTTCACCGTAGTATTTGTAAGTCGAAGAGACATTTCACAAGTAGGGAAGCCCCTTCATCGGGGTTTATAATGTTGATGTTTGAATGACTTCTAAGGAGCAAGAGCCTCAACAAAACACTCGCCACCTTGCTGTTAGAGGTAATGAAATGTGAGCCATATCAACATGTAATTTACATTGGTAAGGACGAGGATTTGGATGGAGTAAAGGAGGAGGATCTACTGGAAAAGCTGGTTGATGAGGGGTAGTTGCTTGCTCAGCCGGAAAGATTTTCGACAGTTGTTATCTGTAAGGATGAATACCGTAGATGGTGGGAGCCATGGAGGCATGCTTTAATTATTAAAGTATTGGGATACTCTGTTAGTTTTAGAATTCTAGAGTAGAAGGTTAAAGACCTATGGCATATGAATGATAGTTGCGAGATGGTTGATTTTGACAAATGCTACAATCTAGTATATTCTATTCCAAGGCAGATTATCTTTATGTGTTGGGTGGAGGGCCTGGGATCATTATGGGCCATTACCTTACTGTAATGAAATGGCGATCAAATTTCCGACCAAGTAAAGATCAAATCTATTCAACATTGGGTTTGGTAATGTTCCCGGAGCTTTCGATGGAGTTGTTCCGTGAGGATTTACTTTTACGTATGGGTAATTTGATTGGCAAAGTTGTGTGGGTCGATCAGACGACCTTGGCCACAGCTCGAGGTCGATTTGCACAGGTTTGTGCATAAGTGGAGCATCATAAGCTGTTGGTCCAAATGATTAAAGTGATAAGCTAGGCTCAGGCGGTGAAATATGAAGGATTACATCAAATATGTTTCGAATGTAGAAAATATGGCCACAGAATTGAATATTGCAGTCAAGTTGTTCACAAGCATATGGCGGAGGTAGTACCGAGAGGTCAAGAAATGACTGCCTGACAGCCGGAGAATCTGGTGGAGGATCATTTGGAAAATTTGGTCCTTGGATACTTCTGAGCTATATCAGGTGACAGTTGTAACAATTGGCACGTGGTTCGACTAGTCAAGCAACAACAACAGTTGGGGCGAAATTCTGGGGAAGTACGACATGTTGTGACCAGTATTGGTTTAGACTCTTAACACCTCCGAGGCAAAAAATAAGGGAAGCAACCAATTGGTAGTTCAGGTGAATCAACCCTCTATAACTTTTGCGAATATTGTGGGAGCCTATTTTTGCGGGCGGCAGTTGGGATCGAGATTTGTGGTTTTAGAGTCCTTGATAAAGACTAGGGCTGTAAACGGAGCGAGAGTCTATACCCGTTTTTAGCGGGTAAAGTTTAAATTTTATACCCGCAGACCCGTACTCGTACCTGTATTCGTATTTATTTTGTTATATGGGTCTGGGCAGGGTATGATAATACCCAGACCCGTATACCCGTATTAATAAAATAATAATATATTTATATATATATTATATTAGATGGAGGACAATGTATGTGCTAAAGGAAGTATGTTTGAGTGGTTAAGGAGATAAATTTAAAAACCACTTTGTTGTGCTAGCGTAGTTCAAATCTTGTTGTTGTTAATCTTTTTTTTTTTCTCCTTTTCAGTCCATTTCTTTTTTTCTCCTTTTTAGTTCTTTTCTCTTTTTTTTCTTCTTTTCAGTCATTTTCTCTTTTTTCTTCTCCTTTTCAGTCCTCTTCTCTTTTTTTTCCTTTTCAGTCATGTTCTCTTTTTTTTTTTTCTCCTTTTCAGTCCTAAATAGAGCCTCTTTAGTTGATGGACTTGGCCCAACTAACCCTTTCAAATTATTTATTTATTTTCAACTTTATTTTAAATTTCATTTCACAAATAATTTATTTTTACTAAATATAAAAATATATTCTTTCATTCCGTGTAAAAGCAATTTATGATAGTATTATTTTTGTCTTATTTTTTATTTCTTAGAACTGCTGAAAATATGGATCATGACAAAAAGGACAATCTTTTTATTTGTTTTTCTTTGTCGTTCTCTATCTTATATGCTACTATTTGACTTATCTCTTAGCCAACACTGTATTATTACATATACTCTTCGCTCAGAGGTTGTCCAGGAATTTGGATTATAGACTGATTTAATATAGTTAAAGGGTCTATATCCCTATTCATTAATGTATATGTTAAATGACTGTATTTGTTGAAAGAAATATTGAGGAGATTATGTTAATCATGTTAAAATTTTTATTTTAGGATTATACATTATTTTATATATTTTTGTTTAACAGGGAAAAAACATAGAAAAAATGTCATACGGGTACCCTACCCTAGACCCTGGAGGGTCGGGTCTGGGTCCAGAAATTTTATACCTGAAGGGTATGGGTACGGGTCTGGATCCAAATTTCATTATAATGGTATGGGTTTGGGTCTGAGGGTACCCTGATGGTCTGGACCCGTTTACAGCCCTAATAGAGACTAATAATAATGTGGGAGAGGATGTGTAGATAATTAGAGAACAAATTCAGGGATTGAATTTCTCTTTTGTTATTGGCCAAGCTCATGAGAAGCCAACAGATAAGACAAAAAAGATAGCTTGGGTAGGCCTAGGGGAAGTGGTTTGAAGACTAATAGACTGTCAAGTGGACAATCCAAAATGACATTAAAATAGGCCCAGTCAATTTGGAAGCCTAAGAACTCAACTGTGGTATGCCAGAATTCGAATTTGGAGAGTCAACCGGTGGCCCATATAGGGTAGGTCGTAGCTGGTGGGCTAATCCCGTGAGCTGGACCTCTTGAGGTGGTAGTTGCTAAGAAGTGATCAATCCTTTAAAGACAAACCTTACGATAGGCCAATAAAGGGGATTTCAAATCAAGAGTCTGCAACAGTGGGCTTTGGTGCTATGAATCCTCTTTTTGATGATAGTCGACCAGTGGAAAATTCCATCGTTGTAATCTCCTCTTATATGGAGGCTGATTGCTGATGTTCCTTTACTATATTTTGAAAATAATGGATACACAATTTAACATTTTAGTGTGAAATTTTCATGGCGCAGCTTCGGATGAATTCCTTCAGAGTATTGTTGATCTTGTCCATTAACATAATTTGCGAATTTGGATTTTGTTGGAAACTCAAGATCCTAGCGCTTGGGCTCAGTTTATTATTTAAAGGACCCGGTTTACTAACTTGTTAGTGGTTGAGGCCAAAGGATTTGTAGGTGGAATTTGGTTATTTTGGGATAAAATTTGAGTCACTGTGCAACATATTGTTGAAAATAATCAACCACTGATAACTGTTGTGGTCAGAGAGTGATTTCACTGCCCATGGCTTCTTTCGCCTGTCTACGCATCTCCTACGAAAGTTTTCCGTGAACATTTGTGGCAATACACTGCTTGATTGAGTTCGTGTTTTATATTACCATGGTGTACGATGGGCGACTTTAATCAAGTGGTTTGGAGTGACGAGAAAATTGGTGGTTGGGGTATCAATTTTAGGTGTGCTCACCAATTGTGGAATATGGTGGATTTATGTACTTATGGAATCGGGTTTTCACGGTCCTCAATTTACGGGATCCAATATGCATGAGGGGGATTGTGAGATTTAACAATGGATAGATTGAGGCTTCTGTAATGTGGAATGGCGTCACTATTTTGAGTTTGCAATAGTTCAACATCTTCTGAGGACTCAATCAAATCATCATCTTTTGCTACTCAAGTGCTGAAAACCTGATAGGCTAGCTGATCTTTGCCCTTTTAGTGTGGAAGTGGCATGATTTACTCACCCTTCTGTCAATGATTTTGTACAGGTTGCATGGTGTACTAGAGAGGGGAACTAGCAGAATGTGTAGCTACTTTGCAGGTGCAGTGCCAAATGGTAGAATAACGAAGTCTTCGGTAATATATTTGTTTGAAAGAAGAGATGTTTAGTCAGGTTGGATGGAGTTCAAAGTAGGATGGAAAAACACTCTTCTGAATTTTATGTTAATTTGGAGAAAGATTTGCAAGAGGAGTATGGCGAAATTTTGAAGCAAGAAGAGATTTTGTGGTTCCAAAAGTCAAGGGTGAAGTGGCTTCTGCCAAGGAGAGAAATACTAAGTTCTTCCGCACGTCTACCATAAGGAAAAGATGCCGAAATATAATTCTTTCTTTACATGATGAAGTAGGCATATTGTGTTATGATGAAGATAATTTAAAGGTTATGGAATATGAGTTTTATGCCTTCTTTGTCCCACCGTAAATTCGAGGCTTAAATCGGGGCCCCACGAGTCAAGCAAATGGGATCTTTCTTAGCCCTAGGTCCAGATGGCCTTCCTCCAATATTTTTTCAAAAATTCTGGCATATGGTTGGGGTCGATTGTTGAGTTTGTTCAGGCGGCATTTGATACAGGTGAGTTGATCTTGCTCAAAATAGCTCTGTTGTTACTTTAATTCCAAAGCAGAATAGACATGAGAGGATGTCTCAATTCCATCATATTTCACTGTGTAATGTATTAGTTAAGATTACTACAAGAGCCTTAGCTAACTGTTTTAAACATTTAATGACGAAACTGGTCGGAGAGGAACAAAGTGGTTTAATTTTGGGCGGGCAAGCGTAAGATAATATTATGATTGCTCAGGAGGTTATGCACTCTATACGTTGTAAAAAATATAAAAAAGGGTTTTACTGTGAAAGTTGATTTGCAAAAAAACCTATGATAGGGTTGATTGGCGTTTTTGGAAAATGTAGTAGGAAGCATAGGTTTCTCTAATGTTACATCAAAATTAACTATGCATTTTGTATCTTTTGCTAGCCTATCAGTTTTTTGGAATAGAGAAAAGTTGTTAGAATTTTCTCTCTCTAGGGGCCTTCACCAAGGGGATCCCTTCTCTCCATATTTATTTGCCTTTTGTATGGAGATTTTGGCTCAAGACATTGGTACAACATGGCGAGTGGTTTATGGCACCTATTCAATTGAATAGAGGTGGCCCAAAATTATCTCATCCCTTTTTTTTGCGGATAATTTAATCTTATTTGGGAGGCGTCTACTACTCAAGCTCATAATATAAGGATTGTGTTACAGAATTTCTGTTCTATGTCTGGTCAGAAGGTTAGTATGGACAAATCTAAAATGTTGGTATCTAAGAATATTGATGAGGAGATGGCTCAACAACTAGTCAGCTTGTGGGAATTGGAATCACTCAAGATTTGGGCAAATATTTAGGCATGCCCCTTTTTTACGGGAAGGTGAATAAGAAGACATTTTCCTTCTTAACCGAAAAGGTGGTAACTAAAACTGTAGGATGGAAATCTAAATTTCTTTCGCTTGCAACACGGGGTCTGTTGGTGCAAACTGAGTTCTACTATGATGGGATATGCTATGAAAACTTCATGCATACCTGTAGGAACTCTTGATAACATTAATAAGCTGGATAGAAACTTCATTTGGACAAGCGACAGTGAGAGAAGGGGCTTGAGTCTGGTAGCTTAGGATAAGAGTTGTATGCCGCAAGTTATGGGTGGTCTGGAAATTCTTAATTCTACGTTGTGGAATTAATGAGGCTTCACTTGTGAAACTTAGTTGGAGAATAATGCAAGATTGATAGGCCTGACGGAGTAGAGTTCTTTCCAGTAAATATGGTTTTACTAGTTTGGCTATTCACAAGCAGAGAGCACTCTCTTATGCGTAGAAAGGAGTTTTGAGGGGTTTCCAAACCCTTTACCAACAATTGATTAGGTATTTAGGGGATGGAAAATCCATTTTCTTTTGGAGGATAAGTGGTTAAGGGATGAGGCTATTGCTGACTTGGTGGTTCAACCAGTGGCTGCTCTGATTTGGAGAAGAAGGTGGCTGAATACTGGTGTTCGGACACCATGGATTGGCGGTGGGAGGAGCTGCAACCAATTCTTCCACAAGATGTGCTCCAGGAATTGGCTACTATACAGGTGAGCTCAAGGACTGAAGATAAAGATAAATGTTGCTGGAAGGGTAATTCTAAGGGAGTGGTATCTTTAAACTCGATTTATTGGTAAGCTTCTTGGCGGAAATAAAGATCTAAATAGTAGAAGGTTTGGAAGCTCAAGGAGCCACGAAGACTTGCCTTTGATTCGAGGGAAGACACTACCAATTTCCTCTTATTGCTGCAATGTGGGATATTAGAAGACAGCATTTGTCCAATATGTATGGAGAAGCAGGAGACAATCATCCATGTTGTTAGGGGTTGTCCATGCATACAAAGTATATGGCAATCGTTAATCTCAAGAATTTGGTGGACAAAATTTTTCCATGAAGACTCTCGAATTAATTGGGTAGATTTTAATTTGACTGCATCAATTGGTAGACATGAGGATGTTGATTGGCATATGACTTTCTGAATGACAATTCGAATTACATGACAAATTCAGAACAAGATGGTACATAATATTACTTTTAGAACAGACATACCTAGTTATGTGATAAATATATTAGACCAAATTAGATTACTTGAGAAAGAATGAGCGTTAGAATTTTTTAAATTGCATTCTTAAATGGAGACTGATTCTTTATAATTCGTTCATTCTTTGATATTGATAATATACCACGGATCTCTTTGCACAAAAAAATTAAGCAATTTTAACTATCACCTCCTATTTTATAATTCTACAATAAACCAAATAATAAAGAATATGTGTACTGACTTTTCCTTCCTAGAAAATTATCTGCCAAACATTATTTTTGTGCATGTAGTTTATTTTCACATTAAATTTGTACTATGAGGTATTGGACCACATCATCGGTGCCCCATGGTTTTTTTTTTTTTTTTTTCTTACTCAAAGACCTTTGAACTTTTGAGAGATAAAATGATGGGAATGGGTTGACAAACTATGCCTAATAATATTCTTGAGAGAGAGTGAATAGTCGTAGAAATTACATATAGAGTTGAATGGTTTAGACTATTCTTTTTTGAATTCGATTTTTTATTTCGTTTTCTCATGACGCATGTTTTGTTTTATTTAAGTTTTATATGTAAAGATTATATTTTTGTTTTTTCGGAAAATAATTGGATTGAAGATCAAATTCAAAAAGTAAAATTCTTTCGCTTTTTATTTTTATTTTTATTTTTTATTATTGTAATGTATTTGTACAAAATTCAAACATTTATGTCATAAAACCTAAAAGTGTATTTTTTTTCATTTTAAATTTCAGTCCACGTATAGTTGTAAAAGAAAATAGGTATAATCTAAAGTAAAAATTTTGGATCAATTTTGAACTTTGATTGGAGTTAAGTTTGAAAAATATTGATATTTTTTATTTAATTTTTGTGAGGAGTAAATTGAATGTGAGAGAAAGAAAGTGAAGTTCAAAATAAAAAAATAAAATTATTTTCATTTTAAATTTTGAGAGCTCGAAAATAATGAATTGATGGTTATATTTGAAAGTTCGGAAATAGTTCATAACTATTTTCAAAAGTTCGAAAATGGTTTTAAGTAATTATAAATGGAAGAGTAAAAATGGCTCATGATTAAAAAAGATAAAATAAGAATGAAAAATTGGCTAAACATATCCTTCCATAATTTATATTTTTCTACTTGAGAACATTATTTATTTTATTAACCACTTCTGTCCAATAACTTTTTACAATAGTCGAAAATAACCATTTACGGCGGCTAAGAGTGGTTTTTGCCAATTTGTGTCGGATAACATTCACTTGTCATTTTTAGTAAAGGTAAAATTATCAAACTACTAATTAAATATCAACATGCGGCTTAAATAAGTCAAAATATCCCGATAGTGCATTCGGTTTAATTCATGGTCGAATTTTTTTGCCGATTTCAGCTACTAGTTGGCACTTAAATTAATGATTAGATAATTTTATCATTAACTAAGGATAAGATATGAGAGTCATGTAACACAAATTGATTGAAAGTCACTCATCTTTATCGTATATGGACATTTTCGACTATCATAAAAAGTTATTAGAAATAAATAATTAATAAAATAAATAATGTCTTTAAGTTAAAAAAACAAAATTATTCAGAAATATTTTTTATTAATTTCTCAATAAGAATTCATAATTATAAATAAAAAATTAAAATAATTCATCATTATTTATAACTAATTTCCAAAAAAAAATAAAAAATTGAGTAAGAGTCAAGACAACAATAAGCGAGTCACAAGATATAACAGTAACGCTGAGACCGGAAGGACAAACTCAAAAGTCCGTTATGTAAGCATTTTCAAATCAAATTTCCTTTGCATTGACTAGAGACCCCAAAAGGCCAACTTCAGGGCTTCTTCCTTTGCATTACTACTCCCACCCAAGATTGATAATCAATGAGTTTACTAGTCTTCCAACTGCAATTTTTCTTCTCTTCTGCTCTTCAATTTTTTTCCATTTTCTTGGATACTGGCTAAAGTGGCTAAAGGAGAAGAGGGTTTTTAAGTTTTTTTTAACATGGGTATCTGCTGGGGTAGAGGTAGACCCGCAACTGCAAAGTTGGCTCATGCTTCTTCTAGTCAATTGTATGGTAAGAATGTACCCTAAAGATTTAATCTTTTTTTTGGTCTGTATTCGGCAGAATTTCGAAATTCAATTCACGGGCTTGCTTGAACTTTCAATTATTGAATATCAATTGTAATTACCCTTCGTGATACTGGAAATGAAATCTGAAAATGTGTATTAGTTTAATGAAAAAATTAGAGTTTATGTAAAAGTACATGTTATTTTGCTACAGGAAGAGAGAAATTAAGGTATCAGATATAGGGAAGTAGGTTTCTAATGTAATTATTGATTTAATTATATGTTTTTATGTGTTTCAGAAATATTCTTAGGAACAAACCAGTGGTTGAATAGGGATTAGTTCTGTCCCACTTGGTATTCTATTTATGTAAACTTGGTGTTCGGATCGCCTGTAAGGCTGTAACATCTTCAATAACATTGCCTTTAACATTCCTTTGTATGTTAAAATTATAATTAAATGGAAAACGAAAAATTAAAATGCAGCTGAGCCTCTAATTTCAATTTGATGTGTTAGATAGTCGGAAGATAAAAATTTAGAAGTTAAAAGCATCTACTTACATTCTTGAGCTGTTTTCCAGAAACAAAATCGGACCCTGGCAATGTTAAACAGCAAATTCCTTTGACTCCTTCCAAACAGCAAATTGTTTCAGGCAGCACAAAGAAAGCCATTGAAGCTGTCAAATGTGATCCATCAATCTCCATCAATCTCAAGTCCTTTACTTTCAATGACCTAAAGAATGCAACCAAGAACTTTCGATCTGATAGTCTTCTTGGTGAGGGAGGTTTTGGCTATGTCTTTAAGGGGTGGATAGATGAGAATACATTTGCTCCAAGCAAACCGGGGAGTGGGATGGTAGTGGCTGTCAAAAAACTTAAGACAGAAAGCTTTCAAGGTCACAGGGAATGGCTTGTACGTTGAATTAGTTTCACTTAGATGTTTCTTTATTCCAATTTAGGTCAATGCATAAAGTTTTCTTCTCTGACTTGGTTCTGTGTTTCTTATTTTCAGGCAGAGGTTAACTACCTAGGCCAGCTTCATCATGGAAATTTAGTGAAGCTTATTGGATATTGTTCAGAATCTGAGAACAGACTTTTAGTGTACGAGTTCATGCCACGGGGAAGCCTGGAAAATCATCTATTTAGAAGTGAGATATATTTTATTTATTTTATTTTATTTCATAATGTTTCAACATGGTTGATACAAGAGCTGGATTATGTGGATATCTCTGTACTTCTCCTACTGCTTAGTTATCATCTTGTAGAAAAACTTACCAAAATAAGTAAATAAATAAAACATCTTGCCGAAGGCTTCTGTAATGATTCTCATCTGGCTTTTGAAATCTTAAGTCAGTGAGAAGATAGGTGCATAAAACAGATGAAAAATATACTCCTCTCCGTTTCAATTTATGTGTCGCCTAGACATAATTTTTCTGTTTCAAAATATTTTTTTCTTTACTATATCAAGAGAGTATTAAATGAAATTTTTCCGTACATACCCTTCTTTACCTTTATTGAGATTGTGCAATCTAATAAACGTTTAGACATAATTCAAATCAACTTATATTCCCAAGTAAGAGCGATTTAGTCTATTCAACATTCAATTAAGACAACCTAATCTTTTTCTTAATAGTTGTGTCATGTCCTAAGGTGACAAATAATTGAAACAGAGGGACTACATTTTAACTTGTTTGGGGTGTATTCAGTTAATTCCAGTATTATATTACTAAAAGAGGCTATAATAGTTTTATTGACAGTTAGCATTTCAGATTTGTGTCTGTATTTCATAGTTGATAAAGACCTGAAGAAATTTCCTTATGAAACAGTAGTTTCTTCAAGTTGATACTTCCATTTTACAGAACTTGTTCATCCGTGGATACCTTCTCATTTTTGCCATTATTATAGAATTATTTGATTAATAACCATATATTTGTTAATCACTTAACCTTAGAGTACTCTGATGTCGCATCCGTTCGCTATAGAAATCAAATTTGACTGCAAAAATTTCCTTCATCCTGATTGGTTTAAATTAAAACAGTTCAACATTTAGATTATCTGGATCGTATATAGTCTTGATTCCTTTTGCAGAAGGAGTTCAACTTATGCCTTGGGCTACTAGGATGAGAATTGCCGTGGATGTTGCACGAGGGTTATCCTTTTTACATAGTCTAGATGCCAATGTCATCTATAGGGACTTGAAGGCTTCTAACGTTCTACTTGATTCGGTATGTGGTGTTATGACTCTAGATATTAATTTCTTGGTGAATACTGAAATCTTCTGGTCCAATATAATGTCAAAAAAGTGACTGTAACTGGCATTACTTGTCCAGGAATTCAATGCAAAGCTTTCAGATTTTGGTCTTGCAAGGGACGGCCCTAGTGGAGATCGAACTCATGTTTCAACAAGGGTTGTGGGAACTCGGGGTTATGCTGCACCCGAGTATGTTGCCACAGGTTTCTTTTTCTTCTGATTCTGTCTATATCAATGCATGTGCTAAAGTATTGTTATTTTTTAATCATCTTAACAAATGACAACCTAGCAGGTCACCTTACACCAAAGAGTGATGTCTACAGCTTTGGCGTAGTTTTGCTGGAGTTATTATCAGGAAAAAGAGCAATAGGGGATGAAAATGCGGGTCCTGCCGAAGAAACATTGGTGGATTGGGCAAGACCATTCCTCAGCGATAGTAGACGTGTTACAAGAATCATGGATACAAGATTAGGCGGTCAATACTCAAAAAAGGGTGCCCAGGCTGCAGCTACCCTTGCGTTAAGGTGCCTACACGTAGATCCTAAGCACAGACCAGTAATGCAAGAGGTACTCACTGCTCTTGAACAAATTCATTCTCCAAAAGACATCCCACGGACTTCCCAACATGCAAAGCCTGAAAGCATTGTGAATGAAAGCTATTCTCAGAAAACCATAAGAGGAAATGCGCGGGGAAAATAACGTATACTTGAGTCGGATTATAATATTCTGCATAGCAGCTCACAATGAGAAAGGTATGGTAAAAGTTTACTAAGGAGTGAAAGCTTGCTTGCTATGTATCAGAGAGTGTTGTGTATATATTGCAGTGCTATAGCAAATTTTTTGTTTTAAGAGTCATCATAGTTGAAAAAATAGCAGGAAAGGGACATAATGGAGAAAGACCTTATCCATGTACAGTGACTAAAAACAGATTTCTGGTATGAGATATAATAACTTTCTTCTTTGTTTAGCTGTTTCTCTTCTAACCCTTTGGAGCATTGATCCTCTTGAAGAACCAAAACTAGGATAAGCTTTTGTTACAACTTCTTCGACTGGATCAAGATAGTTCCAAGGCGCGTATAGTTTTATTTTTCTTCATATCTATTGGGTTCTACCTTCAGTAAAATATCCTTCCGAGGATAGAAAAAAATTCTAAATTTAACTCCATCTTACATTAATGAAATCAAACTTTATAGTATTTATCAATTCTCAACAAAGTTAAGAGCCTCATAATAGGATATTGATGATAAAGTATTTCAGCATCACAAGAGGTTAAGGAGGCTTCAAGACTTTCGAGATACTTTCTTGGTACCAAAAGGCAAAATCCTTCGCCCATAGGCTTGGAAGTTGGGTACTGGCCCTAGAACCAACTGAGCTACGCTCATGCGACTTTCAAGATACTTTCTTACATTCCCTTTAGTTGTCTTATATCTCTTTATTTATGTATTCTTTATAATCTTTTATAGATATATTTGTATTTCATAACGTTTTTCTTACCTCAAACTTAGTATTACTAGTATCATGTATGTGGATACATACTTAATAAACTTGTGATAAAATTAAAAATATTATTTATTTTATCTAGTTTCTTTTTTTGTATATTTTCAACATATTTATATTTAGTTTATTTTCAAATTTTTTTTTTATTTTTTTCATTTACTTACAAACTTTATGTAATTTTTATTTTAATTATCTTATATGTAACTCTTAAATAGCTATCTAGTTACCAAAGACCTTCCAAATCATCCATGTATCAAACTCTTAATTTTTAATTTTATTATATTATGAATGTTGATAACATCTAAATAACTATCTAATTCTCAACACCTTTGTACTAAAAAATAAAAATAAAATACCCCTCAACTCCTTCATTTATTAAGATGTTAAAATGTACTTTAAAAATAATTATTTTAAATTAATTATTTCTCTATGTAACTCTCAAATAAAATATTCTTTCTTATATGTGTTAAATGATTTAACAAATAATTCTCATAACTTATTATCTGTTAGGAATTTGATGATCACGACACGAAGAATTGCTCGAAGTAATAATAATATAATATAAAGATGAAGAATATAAAAAAGAAAAGTAGAAGAGATAAAGAAATAGAACTCAAGAATAAATATGAATTGTCTTATTAATATATTCTCATAAGGCCTATTTATATGCTCAAGATACGAAGATTACAGAAACCTAAAAGGACCTAACTAAATAAATGGGATCTCATGAATCCAAGTTCTCTTGAAGAATGTATTAGGACATCTAATATGTATATATTAATTTCATAACACTTCCCTTGGATGTTCATAACATAAAGACTATGCCTCGTTAAAATCTTATTAGAGAAAAAAATCTTGTAGGAGAAAAACGTCTAGTGAAGGAAAATGAGTACACTATTCATTTATGTTTTATATACTCCCCTATTTGAAACATCATTAAACCAATAAATTGGTGTGATTTAGTAAATAAATCTTCACGATTATATATCATGTTTGATCGAAAGTATTGCACATTAATTTCAACTTTCTTATAAAGAAATTCTAGTGAAATTTATTTTGTCACATCTCTCTGAACACGTCTTCGAATTCACAATCCAACAGTATGGTAGTAATTTCTTCATTCTAGGATACCATATAAATATATCAAAATTAACTATTAATAATGATTATACACATTCTTCAACAATTCACATAACAATTTAAAACTTCAACATAGTTGAAAGAGTGGTTGCTATATAAATATATATCGTATCAGTTATTTATAATATATTTATTTGAGAATGTATCTTTTGTGGATCATATAAGTAAAAAACTTGTTGCTTTATCCAACTCATAAAAAGTTGGATTTTCTCCACAATCCGAGATTAATTATCTAAGAAAATGTTGTAGGACGATAATAATATTTTTCCAAATTCATATAGAGAGAAATTAGTTCACCAATTGTTCAGAGCGATGGTACTTCAGGACCAATAAATATCCATTACCTTATCATATATAAACATGTGGTATTTACCAATATCTTATAATAACATGACTATTGAATAATAATGTGCAATAATATATCCATTTAAAACCTTTTATTAATTAATAAACAAATTTATCTTCAGGATGTTCGATTTATAAATAAAAAAAAAGAACTTGAAATATTTGATTTTCAATATTTCTTGTATTTACTTGCCATTATAAACTCTTCAGGAGGAATACGTTAAATTTTAATTATTTCTCTCAAGAACCTTTATAAATAAAAGGTCGATCACACTTCAGGCATGACTTATTATTGTTAGTTATAAAACTTATTTCCTACTGGGACATCTATAAAAGAATCCACAAAATCAATTTTGTAACTCTTCTAGAATTAACAAAATATCAAGTAAATTTGCAACTTTAGCAAATATATAACTTATAGAACTTCTAGTTCACGAATACTTGTATGTAGATTAAGATACTTCAATATTGGACATGACATTTTATGATTCTAATTTTTCTCCCCCTATTGTGGAGAACATTAAAAATAAATAAAGAATCATAAGGAATAAGCATAACAAATTTTAAGAGAACTTTATGGATATATATTTGATCTTAATTTCATATATCTATAAAAATCACTAAGACAATGATGTTATGTTCTTCAGGAAACATTTACTTACATGCTTCAAGCATGTCTATCAAGTCATTCAAGGACATGAAATAAGTTCTTAGAGTTTAATGGGCTATTATCTAAACTCAATTCACCACCACAAATTTATTTCTTCGTATCAATATTACCATGACTTATGAAGAATCTTATATTATAACTTATACAAGTTCGCACTTTATTTATTAATTCTTATAATTTTGGGATTATACTTCAGGTGTATAATTCCTTAAGGGAATATATGAACACTCAAGTGTACTTAAAATTGTTCGGACTTTTCATAATTTCCATGCGAACTTTTATATTATATTAATATTGACTCTGCAGACTTTGATTCAATGTCCTCATTCTAATATATCATATGTACATAAATATCGTTGACGTTTTGTACTATTTTATGGTTCCATATACTTATATCATGACATGATACAATGAGATCTCATAATTATTATGATTTCAGGTTCTTGAATTTCTTTTGGAAATAATAATATAGTCATGTCATGGAAAATTCTGCCAGAATTTTCATCTCCTCGACTTAACTATAGAGGACCATCTTCAATTATTGCTCCTTTACATAAGCGATAATTTTATTGGAACCAATTTATTCTACCATATTTTGTATGTGTTTCAAAATTATAAGTAATGGTAGACTGTTTTTCGGGGACATTAAATAATGGAGCATTCTATGTCGGATTTTATTTTATCAATAAATATGCCTGGTATTAATTCTTTGAATTTCTGGTTCAAATTATCTTTATATGAAGATCAAAATGGAACAAATAATTTAGTCTTTATCCGACTATATAATTTTTTCCTCTTTTGAATACCCATCTTAAATACATTGTTGTGAAATAATATATTTCTCTAGCGCATATTTAATCCTAATATGACAAAATATTTGGGTTCTCATAATGAACCAATTACATTGAGGAGAACAAAAATAATATGTTAGCAAAATATGAATAAGTACTACTACAAAATATATATGAATCAATTTCAAAACACTTATGATTTTATAAAACCATTTACTAAGTCTATGAACATGTATTGCAGGAACGTTCAATTTCTATGCAAATAGTGCAACATCATCAATAATATCAGGACAAATTTTGTTAATGAGAGAATCTAAAATATGAGCGTATTATCAAAATTGCAAAGTTCACCTTGCAAGTCAGCAATATATTATGACTATGGGTTGATGCATCAACAATATATTCATCTCAAAATATATTCAACCATAATATATTGATGGTACTCATAAAATTATTTTGCCTTGAAAAATAGTAGTACAAATAAATTTGTGATAAAAAACTTTTGGTTTCATAAAAATATTGTCACAAATTCTTTATGATAATTCGTATTTTATTGATTCAAGATGGTTTAACAGGTCATGCCAAAATTTAATATTTTTTGAATAAGTAAACTTCATCAATGATGCATTAAATTGCATCAACTTTAGCAAATTACAAATTATGGTGGGAGATAATTCATATTTATTATATAAGTCATGATAATATAGCATAATTATCATGTGACCTCCTAGGTCAATTTACTCTTCGAAAGTCTTTAAATAATTAGTTATGTTAGAACTTTCTATTAGCTAACTCTTATGAGTCTTTAGTAAATATAGCCTTCTAGAGCTTTAATTTAATGAGTAGTGTTAGGTGGATCAAGTATATCCTGCTCAATAGGATTAGGACTAAGTAAAATGACATAACTATCCCTCTACTAATTTGGAGGGAAAGTAAGCGAAATGGCTCCCACTCATTTCCCTCCATTTCCCTCTCAAGAAAGTTGTCCCCTCCCCTAACGACTAGTTGCACTACTCCATTAATTAATGCTAGGAGTGGCAGATTTTTTTTTCTAAGACAAAGCATTGGTTGGTTTTCTTTTAAGACAAGAGTTCATTGGAGTCATCATTAATTAAAAGACTTAAGTTAAGAGAACTCTACTCTATTCCAATCAAAATTAAGTATCCATTCAAGTATTGAAGTAGCCATTGAAGTATCCATCGAAATAGTTATTGAAGCAACCATTGCAGCATCCATTTGAGTAGGAATTGAAGCAGAAACTAAAAAATGAGTAGTGCTAGAATTGAAGCAGGAATTGAAGCTGAATCAGAAACAAAATCCATGTTTAGGGAGGAATTTGAACAGAGTGAACTACAATGTAGTCAAGGAGAGTATGAGTTATTTGATGGTAATTGTTAGCCCTAAGGGCATTATTGTATTTTTTTTTTATTATGATTAATATATATTTGTGTGTTGAGTATAACTTAGTCTATATATAACAAAAGAAGCATTTTTGGAGTCTCAAGGCTACACTACATAAGAAGTAAAAGATCTTGGCAATTAAAGCATAATGAAGAAGGAGAAATCAAGTCATTCTAAGATCAAGGCATTGAAGACCTTGAAGACTTATGTCTTAGTTAGGGACATGCTAAGGTATTTTATAAAACTCTCTAACTCTCATTTTTTATTGTTGATCAAATGTGAAGTTCCTTGGATGAATTTCTTTTCATAAACCATTCTTGAAAAATCCAAATACTCTTGATAGAGTTTTTGATGCCTTTGAAAGTTCCCTTATCTCCAAAAGAGTATCAAGAATACAAGTTTTTGAAATAGGAAGGAAAGCTCTTTTGTTGTTAAAACTGGCTGTAAAATCTCAAAAACCAGTCATTCGATTTTAAAACCGGTCATCCGATTTTTCAAAAAAAAGAGAAAAATCGGACGTCCTATTTTAAAACCGGTTGTCCGATTTTTCTAGCTTTAGAAAAATCGGTCGTCCGATTGTAAGATGTCGTCCGATTCTTTCTGTTTCAAAACCGGTCTTCCTATTTTAAAAAAACGGCTCATCGATTTCTGTTTTACAAGGAAATCGGACGTCCGATTTCTAAAACCGATCGTCCAGTTTTTAGTTTTTACCGTGGAAATATTACCGTTACAGAATAATAACGGTCACTTGCTCCTTCTTCTATAAATTGAGTTTTTCATCTGCAGTAAAGGCAAGAGAAGTTGATTGAGATTATTTTAGAACATCTAAAGAGCTTTAGAAGTACATTCTTTCAAATATTTTTATCTCATAAAAACAAATAGAAAAATCTTCTTGGAGCTTCATTTGTGACCATCCATCGAAGAAGAAGTAAAGAGGAACTTGTAGAAGTATTCCATTGAATTGTATCTTTTATCTCAAGCTCACTTGGTAACATTGTTCCCTACTTATCTCTTGTTATTTTAATATCTAACATTGTTCCTTGGGTCATCCTTTGATTTATATTGTGTTGAGAATTAAGGTTGTGTACAAAACCCTTATTGGGTGATCCTCAAACTTTTGTTGATTGTATGTGTACTGTGGATTGAGGTTGCTTGCAAAACCCTTGGTGGGTCATCCTCAAACTTTTGTTGATTGTATGTGTACTGTGGATTGAGGTTGCTTGCAAAACCCTTGGTGGGTGATCCTCAAACTTGTAATTGTTGTAGACTTGGATTATAATGGAACTGGAAAATCCTTGGGTTTTAACTCAAGGTAGTGGATGTAGCTCTTTGGGAGAGTGAACCACTATAAATTGTTGTGCATCTTTATTCTATGCTTTTTACTTGATTGTCATAACTGTAAGATTTTGTTTGATTTAGTTTTTTATTAAAAAGAGTATTAGTATTCCTTCTAAAAAAAAATAAAATTGGAGGTTTATCTTTTAATTACACAAAAGATTTTTTGAAAATTAACCAAAAACCTTATTCATCCCCCTCCCCCCCCAAGGTTTTTCAGTAACGAAATCGAGGTGAATGAAGAGCCATTTGAAGTGAGGGAAGTTGAAATTCAGCCACAACAAGTAGATGAACCGAAGGTAGGTTCATTCTATAACAATATTGATGGTTTTTTATTCATATTTTATGTATGCAAAATGTAGGGAATTTAGCGTTGCCAAGAAATCTGGTTCTAAAAGAAATGGTGGTTCATTTAGAAAATATCAAACCATAGCTTGTGATAGAGGGAGAAAATCGACTGGTAATAAATATTTCTCGTTTAAGTGCAATTTTGAGAGATAATTCCATGTGGAAGGTGTCTAAGTTTGTTAAAGAACACAATCATGAATTGGATCCTTCAATGTCCATGTTTAAGCTAGCTCATAGAATGATACATTCGAATGTGAAAGGAAATTGGAAGCAAATGATATGGCAGGGATAAGGCCAAGCAAGAGTGTAAGAGCTTTGGAGGTGCCTTTTGGAGGACCTGATAAATTGACCTGAAATTATCAGCAGCTCTATCTCTGAGTATCGTGACTCAGTAGCTTTTGTCGGTAGTAGCTCCATTTAGAATGATATTAGGCTGGGGGACTCTAGATCTTTAGTTTGTTTTTATATTATTTTGATTTAAGGGCTATTCCAAGGGCTGTTGTAAGGACTCTTTTTATTGATTTAGGGTTCTTTTTTGGGCTTTTCCTACTGCTCCTGCTTGTATGATCTTAAGAAATTAATGGAAAGAACTTTTAGTTATATTTTGGTACTTTTTTCTATTTGGACTGCCTTTAACTTTATTCATTTATCTGCTTTGGACTACCTTTCTCCAGAAACTTCATATTTGTTTAGGGTTTTAGGATTCTTGTTATTTGTTTACGGTTTTAGGATTCTTGTTCTTGTTTTGGTTGTATATATTTCTGTGTATGATTCTGTTTATGGTTGTATTCCTATTATTTTGTCTATCAATGAATAGGTTTGGGAAACTTTAGTATTAAACATTTTGTTAATGGACTCAATTTTTTGTTTCTAATTGTGCTAAAAACAAGTTTACTGCTAAAATGCTATGAACTTGCTAAAAATGTAGTAAAAATGAATTTAAAAAGAAAATTAACCTTTATGGAGTAACTTTGATGTTTCTATTCATGTAAAAAAATACCAAGTTAACTGCTAAAAAT
This sequence comes from Catharanthus roseus, assembly GCA_028651295.1. Classification (NCBI taxonomy): domain Eukaryota; kingdom Viridiplantae; phylum Streptophyta; class Magnoliopsida; order Gentianales; family Apocynaceae; genus Catharanthus; species Catharanthus roseus. Next base: position 1,872,005 of record JAPQWS010000070.1, read on the forward strand.
ATAGTAAACTTGCATTTACAACGAACTTATAGTAAACTAGTTTCTACTTATGCTAAATAATAACAAGTTTACTACTAATAATAAGTAAAATTTCATTTACAAAGAACCTGGCATTTACAAAGAAAACTTGTAATTTATAATTCTATAATTTCTTAATAATTTATTAACATGTGTTGATTATCTTGCAGCCTTCCTTGCTTCACTCTAAATCTGAAAGCCTTATTTCTTTTCTTCCCTTCGTCCCTACTAAATTGGATTTGCATTCATAACTTTCCTCTAGCTAATCAATGAAAAGTCAAGAAAGAATTGAACATATATGAAGCAAGAATCACAAACACATTGAAGAATAACATTTTGCAGTCAATTGCAGCACATTTTGCATTTTTCAATGGCCATATTCTGCACATTTTAGTCATATGTTGTGCCTTTCTCAATGTACAATCAAGAGAAATCGATGAAGCTTCAATGCTCAATTCGATTTTTGACAAATATGTATTTTGGTGGCTTTGATGATAGCAATCTCACAGCCAGTTTGCAACTATTTTTTAACAAGTTTGAAGAGTACAAATGTACTGCAGGGAGGAAGAAAGGGACTACGATGGAGTTTTGATTTCTAGAAAATGAAGGTGGGCGGAGTTAGCAGGTTGCAGAGGATATATAGATTGTGGGAGTTGATGTAGTTAGGAGTTTGTTTGTTTTCCCACTTAACTAGAGATAGGAGATAAAGATTTAGAACTAATAAATCTCTTTATTTAAAGAATAAAATCTTGTCTGAAATTTAAAATTTTCAACTTTATAAAATATCAAATGGCTAAATTTTGAACAAAGGGTATTATTGGTATTCTACATTAAATTTTGTTGTAATATTACTAAAATGACCCTATTGAGCTGGATATACTTGATCCACCTAGCATTGTTGTAATTTAATATCTTATAGATATTATAGATATTTTTTTCATTAAATATCTTCTAAGTATTTAACTCTTCTGGAGATTTTAAAATATTAGTTCTTCTAAAGTCTTTTATTGATTAGCTCTTTTTGCTATGCTTGAATATATAATAAATCAAGAAGCATATATATAATATGTAAAAATTCATATTAAATCACAAGCAAAAAGTAATTTCTTTTCTCTAATTATTTTGAGCAACTGGCTCTATAGAAATATAGACATATTTAATACTTTAAGATAAGATCAATTATCAATAACATAAACATACTGCAGTATGTTACAAATTATCTTCCATATTGTATCAATAATATTTATTTGGAATTATAAATTCTTTTTTTTCCTCATTATTAATTTACACTCTGGTGCTAATCTAAATATTAGTTTCAATGAATCATCATAAATATTAGCATGATTATAAAAAACTATAATCCCGAGTATAAATTTTAAATAAAATATCTAATTTGCATTCGTTTTAGAAAATGATATAAAATTATTAGCAATATCATAATATTCAATCAACAGGTAATCAATTACCTTGATTTCAATGTTGCTATTGAGAACGCGAGAATATTCTCTAATTATATCTTTTCAATTAAGAAAAATTTTAGATTTTATAGAATTGTTGAGCCTTCAAGGCCTTATAAATTAATGAGGAAAGAAATCTTTATAATCGAAATTCTCTTTTAATTGCATCTTCAAGACTTAAATAGATTTATAAGAGAATCTATGAAAAAAGATTTAATATTCCCATGACATCAAGGCATATATTAAAATCAAATATATAGTTAAATTTAATAACAAAAGAAAAAAATTAGATTTTCTTATCACAACAACTTTAAAAAAATCTTCTACCTTTAAGAAACTTTTGAAAATTTACCTTTCGACTCTTGTAATGGGCTTAAGGGATCCCACGGAAATTGAAAATCATTTGGCAGGTTGCCTCCATATAATCTGCAAATCTCTTTTTAATTGATCTCCATAATCTCATCTACAAACAACAATGTTTTGATTATTATAATAAGGACTTAACCAGAATATAATCACACTTTTCGTTTCCCTTTTAACATGCTCCAACATCTTATGAATTTGATGATTGCGACACGACAAAATTCAAGTTTGAATTACCTTATTAAATATGTTCTCATAAGGCCTATATATAGGCTCAAGATATAAGGATTACAATAACTTAAAAGGATCTAACTAAATCAAGGGGATCCAAATAAAATTAGTATTCTGAGAGTTTAATTCTCTTCAGAAACGTATTTGAATATCCACTATATATATATATATATATTAATTTCATAACATTATCTTATTTATATAATTTTTTATTGTCCACTATGTAATTAACTCCAAATATAATAATTTTTTACTTCTCTGATAAATACCTTTACAAATAATTCTTTCAAGCTAATCTTTTCTCCATGTAATTTATTCTCCTCTAGTTAATCTTATATTTTTATTATTAGTTATATATTGTTTTGATTTTAATGTGTTCAATTTTTTAATGTATGTTTTGTAGACAAAAATATTTTATCTTCAAAATTTATTATTTCTTTTACTTACAAATTTCATGTAATTTTTATTTTAATTATCTTCTATGTAACTCTTAAATAACTATCTAATTACCATAGATCCTCCAACTCCTTCATGTATATGTAACTCTTAAATAACGGTCTAATTATCAATATACTCAATACCACCAAGCTTCTATTAATCTCTACTATTAATAGATGGAGGGGTGTGTATGTTTAATTCATTTAGGAGGTCTAAATTTATTTAGAATGACCAAAGGTATGTTAGGAAAAAAAAAAAAAAAAGTAAGAAATTCATCATGACCCCTCTATAAAACTTTTATAATAGTAAAGATAAAGATAACTCTTATTTATGGACATATATAAAAAATTATAACTACAATGAAATTTCATATTCTATGATACTTTTTGAAACTAATGGTTTTTTTTTTTGGCATACTTCTCTACTTAATGTTATAAAAATAAAAATGTTATATTAATTATTTTACAACAATTTTTTTTAAAATACTTTTCTTCACATGCTTCAAAAAGTAGAAACAACGAAGAACAGACCCTACTAAATGGTTTTAGGTGGCTAAAGCTGGGATTGAAAAAAATTATTTTAGGGAAGTTATTAATGTATTATGTTATGATTAGAACCTACTAATTTTCAATAGATTACAGCCCAAAAAGTAATAACAAGTTTTAATATTCTTAATCTATTACAGATTAAAGAGAATACAAAGAACAAATTACAACTTGGAGTAATTAAACAAAAGATTAAATGAACAACAAGAAAGTGAACCCTCAGAAAGGGAATAACCTCACAACAATAATCTCTCCCAACTCTCTATCTCAAAAGCTCTCTTAAGATATCGGTCAAGCCAGAAGCTAACGAAATATCGAAGACAACCATTAACGGTAAAGAAAGAAATCAGAGATCATTAAGAGAACAGAATGCCAGAAAACCTAGAGGGTACGACGGAAAGGGAGAGAAGGAGAGAAATTAGATTAGGACAAGGATGAGAGAATAAGAGGTTAAATAAATTAGGTCACTCAGAGCGAGTTAGGAGAAACCTACCCGCCTGACATCAAAATTAGTTAACCCGGTCTACCTAAGTCAAAGGTGAAAGGTCCAGCCCAAAGTCATCATCTCTACTACTATAAAAGTATGGCAGGGGTCATGATGATCTATACTTTTTTTGTTTCTTACTCTTTTGAACTACTTAAAGTACCTTTTAGTTAAATTTGAATGTAGAGTATCAAAAAATAAATGGATAAAATATAATAATGTGAGATTATTACATAGAAGAGTTGAAAATGAGTACTATACAATAAAAGGATAGAGTATAATAATGGGAGTTTAATTACATAGAGAAGTTGTAGAGAATTTGTTAATTAGATGAAAGTTACATAAAATATAATAAAACTAACATGAGATAAATAAAGTTTGATAGAAGGATAATGAAAATTCCATAAAATTTGTAAGTAAAAGAAATAATGACTTTTGGAGGGTTAAAATATTTTGTGTATAAAACATAAATTAAAAAATTATTAAACAAGTTAAAATTCAAATAAAATAAAAAATTAATAAATAATGAAGAGTTAAAGTGAACTGTGTTTATCGAAAAAACAAAATAAAAATTTATTAATGTTATAGGAGAATAAGAATTATGTAAAAAAAATTAATTTATAAAAATTATTTGTGAAAGTATTTATATAGAGAAGTAAACAATTATATAGAAAGTATTTATATAGAGAAGTATTTGTGAAAGTATTTCTAAACAATTATTTGTTTAGAAATTAATAATTACATAAAGGATAATAAAAATTACATAAAAAATAATAAATTGTAAAAATTATTTAACAAAATTTATTTAATAAAAAAAGAATTTGTTAAGACACTTAGAGCTCTAAAAAACAGCCTACTTTACCAACTTTGTTAAGTCCCAGGTTGACCTGATTAGTAGGGTAAACAAAGAGTTGGGAGTTTAAAATGTGAGCAAATGGGCTGTTAACCAACGTATTAATTTATGATTTTTTAACGGTAAAATAAATAGAAAAAGAGGGAAATATGTTTTTCTTCCGTTTGGTTGCTGAGAAAGAAGCTCAATTTTCTTCTGTTGTCATTAATATCTTTTACCTACAATTCTACAACACTAATAACAATAATAATAATACATCATTCAACACCAACCAACCAACCAACCCCATCATTATAACCCATAGTAATAATAATAATAAATAAAATTAAAAAAAAAACAATGGACAAAACTCACTCAACAACACTAAGAAGAAGAAGAAGAAGAAGAAGAAGAAGAAGAAGAAGAAGAAGAATTCTCTCTCTCTCTCTCTCTCATGGGAGAAAAATGTCCCATAAAAGAAAAACCCACAAAAGAATCAGAAGCCAATGCGAGGAACTCTCTACAAACACTCTCTGCTCTCATGCTGTCCTGTCCGCACACACGGCGCCTACTTTATAGCTTGCATATCTTCCTCAGTTTTCCAAACTACATCCTCCAGGCAGGTTGATAAGTTTTTATAGAACTGCAAAACAACAAGAAACACACAAAACTATCAGAGGAGCACAGCATTCATAACAACTTCAGTACTAATTGTAGCAGCAACGTTTCAAATGCATTTCATGCACTCGAGTTTGTGAAACTTGCTTCTCATATATTGAGAAACATGGATTATCAGATTGCTGATCTCCCTATGCATCAAATGAAAATAATTACAAAGAAAGATTCATGCTTCCTTATAAAAAAAAATAAGTTATCACTTGAATATGTAAGGTAGTTCAAGAAAGCATTGAAATCAAAACTCTTTTACCAAAATATACATACAAAACAGGCGCGGGAGATAATGGTCTTAATTTATTAGTAAAACAAAGTTACCTTGTGAAATTCCAAAGTGTCTCCTTTTGCCTTTCGTACCTCAACCATATGAAGTGAAGGTGCAACTTGGAATACCTCAGTGGCAACATTGAGGTTCCCTTTTCGTCCAGCTTTTGAATTTTCCAGCCTCATCTGTGTAATTAAAATACAGCAAATGAATCATTTACAACATTTGCATTGCTAGCAGCAATCAGTACTTAGTTTGAAAGTGACAGACACCTTGTAGTTCTTCTTGTGGACACCAAAACCAAGCGGCTTTGCAGCTTCTTCAATTTTACTAATTATTTCATTAGCCGGGCATTTAGAAGTAAACCTTGTTTCTCTCTTGAATCCCTGCAATTGGCACAAGAAGATGCAAGTAAAGGATTAACAATTTAGTTCTGCTGCACGAATAAAACTTCAAACAGCTGAAGCTTGTACATGATGATGGTCAACAGAAAGAGCAAGATCTTCCGTTCCACCTAATCTGCTGCCACCATCAAAATAAACATACTAGAAGATCCTGAAAGTTTTGTAAATATGGAAGATAGTTTGATAAGTACTCCACAGTTGCCTATCTTCATACAAGTATAGATATGAAAGCATTAGTACTAATGCAACATGAATATGCCGAGGACTTGCAAGGCAATAGCACTCCACAACGCCTCAGTCACAGAGTATGCATACAATGAAATTCATTGATCCAAAACATACATGCATATGGATGTGCGAACGAGTGCACGTTTATGTGCTGTGCTAGTGTGTGTGTGTGTGCGCGCGCGTGTGTGCTATATATACATACTACCTTGCATTAGAACCAAGTAAATTTTCATACAGTTTATGTGAGAATTTCAAAAATGATGAAGAGCCAGTAAAAGGAAAAGAAATGAAAGTGAGTTTTAACCTCATCAAACAGATTCCCAAGGTTTAATCCTTTTGACATTGATATCAAATCAAATGCATTCATAGCCACCGGCTTCTCTTCCTTCTTCTCTGTTACATGATGTTCCTGTTTTTATAACATTATGTGAATTATATGGAAAGCAATCAAGTTATCTATATAAGGTATAAAATTTTGTACTATCAGCTCACTCACTTCAGAATCCTGAAAGACAGCTTCCACATCATCCAAGTTTGCCTCTTCTTTCTCATCAAACACAGGTGGCTTGTAATCTTTCTTAAACCACTCGTCTTCAAGGATCTCAGAAACAGTAATACGCTGCATATTGGTATCTCGAATAAGTAATCCAAACAAGATTTAGCATGATCCAGAAGCTTATGAGACTTTAGAAATCTTACAGTCATGGGATTTGGGTCCAATATTCGGGTAATCAGCTTCCTGGCACTGAATGACAACCAAGGTGGGCAAGTGAATTCAGCAGCAGATATCTGCAGATGCCCAATCAGAGATATTGACAAAAATCATAATAGAAAAGAGGCTAAAACTGGATAACAGTGACCAGTAAAAATTTAAAATGCTCACTTTTTTATATAGGTTCATAACATTAGAGTCATCGAAAGGCAAGTAACCTGCAAGGAGTACAAACAGTATGACTCCACATGACCACAAATCTGCAGTTGCCCCGTCATAGCCACGATCATTTAGCACCTAAACATTGCAATATATTTTTTTTTAAAAAAAAAGGGTCCAGATGACAAATATGAAACACACATCTGTATATAAGAATTTTTTTATGGCGTCCTACCTCAGGAGCTACATAGTTTGGCGTTCCACAAGCAGTATGAAGCAAGCCATCATCCTACAAGACCAACATTCTATAAGTGATGTAACCGAAATCAAATTTTCCTGCTTCTCCAAGAGAAATAGTGAATGACTTTTAGTGCAAATTAAAAACACTATCTCAGCGGAGACCAAAACCTACAAGAAGAAAAAAGATTTTTTTCTTTTTTTCTTTTGTTCAACTTGATAAAGTTACCCAACAAGAAAAGTGAAAGAGAATAATTCATCAGTTGACTTTTGTGTAGTAATAGATTAGTTATTCTGTAAAACGACATAGCAACCAAGATGCGTCATCATTAGGAGCCTGATGATCAAACAGAAAATTAAAATGTAGTGCAAATTATCTATATCCGTTATGTGTAGATTGAAAAACATTTTAAGCCTCCTATATTCTGTCTCAACATGCCAGAACATTTGTCAGCAATGCTCAAGAAAGACAATAGCATTCAGCAAAACTGAAAATTCATCACTTTTCAAAAAAAAAAAAAAAAAAAACACAAGTGTTTTGAAGAATGTAGGTCCAGCTAAATGGTGGTGAAGATTTGCATACATGGAGTAAGGTATTAAAGATGAAGTTTTTTCTCAAAGTATCACCGACTTCATGAATAATTTCTATAATTCCATGTCTCCAAATTGAAGGAAATCATTCAAATGAGAATACTTGCATTCTGATCCAAAGAAGGTATAAAAGAAAATGACAGACTATTATTCTGAACCTAATGATCAGTAGGTGTAGAACAAAATGGAGCAAAGCTTTTCGATTTCGAATACTGAAGTTTGGTTAATTGGGTAACTCCTGCAATGCAATAATTAATTAAGCCCTAGCTTTAAACATTAATCAAGTGCAAAACTCTCAAGATTATTGTTCACAATATACAGATTAAATTTCCAAGATACAATATTTCCATCAAAATTCATCAAACAGAAGACGATTTTTGCCTTCTCTTCGTAGACAAAGTTACTCTGGACTGTGCTAAAAGTATGAACCAGATGAAATGGATAGCAAAAGGGGAAAATTAAATCAATGTGCCTAAGCATGCAACAAATTCACTACAATACAAGAATTACCATCTTGGAGATAAGACCAATGATGCAAATAAATCATTCGATCATCTGAGAATGACGCAAAAGCAAATGTTATTCCAACTTCCAGTTTCATCTTGAAAACAGCAAAATCAACAATCAGGTTATTTTTCTGCATTTGCTCTAAGCAGTATAAGTATATTTGTAATACCATTGTTGTTTATCGAGAGAAAGCACAGTGACACAGTTAGAAGCATGGATATCCAAAGAAATAAAATAGGAAAGCAACAAGTTAGTAAATTCTTGCAGTATGGCTTGAGATTTACCCTGACTTGTTGGGAAAGAGCACTCAATCCAAAATCAGAAACTTTAAGATTCCCGGAAGCATCCAGTAGTAGATTTTCAGGCTACACCAGTAAAAACATAGACAGAAAAGTTGAGGCCCCCCTTTAATGGAAAGACAAATTTGAATTATAGCATTATTGAGTAAGAAAAAATTCTAGGTTTCAACTACCTTTAGATCCCTATGGTACACTCCCCTGCTATGGCAGTAATCAACTGCATTAATTAGCTGCTGAAAATATTTCCTCGCTTCATCTTCCCGCATTCGTCCATGATTTACCTGGGTTCAATAAATAGTGTCAGGTACCAGTTATGCTTAAGGCCAAATTCCCATCCAAGGTTACTCCAGAAGGGAAACGTCAATCACTTAAATTATGGTAACAGATTAAATCCTCCAAATTCATTTTGAATACTTTATTTCCTAAGTACATATAAAATTGGTAAAAACTTGAGAATAAGGAAAATTCAAGCCTTACAATTTTGTCAAATAGCTCTCCACCGGTAACAAACTCCAAAACAATGTATATCTTAGTCTTGCTTCCCATGACCTGCGTTGGTAGATATCATCACTTATGAGGAAAAACATATTGAAAGATTTTGTGGATGCAAAAGATTTTGACTAATCAGTGGAACAATAATTTATAGCAGCTGCAATCCACTCCCAGTAGACAAAAGTTCAAAAGACTATATATCATGTTGCTTCCAATGAGACATCCAAAATAACTTGATTTAAACAAAGAGGTAAAAATGACAGGAAATGTAACATAGGCTTTTGGGTCAAACCATTTCATGCAGTCTCACTTTCAGCGCCATTTTCTTTTGCTCTATGAATCTATGAAAATAGGGAACAATGTGCACGTGCACAGAGAGAGAGAGAGAGAGAGAGAGAGAGAGAGAGAGAGAGAGAGAGAACCTCATACAAGCGAACAACATGTGGGTGCTTTATAAGCTTCATTGTAGCTATTTCTCGTTTTATCTGCAAAATGGCAAAACACAATCACTATGTATCTTATGCCTCTGAAATTGCCAAAAAGCAAATTGTGAATGAGCCATGAGGCTACACAAGATGTGGGTGATTTTATGATCCAAAAGGGAGAAAAGTCTTCTGTTCAGAGAGATAATTAAATTATTCTGATTAAATTTGATGAGTTGAGAAAAGCAGTTATAGGAAGGTGGCTGCATTAGGGAGGGGGTTAGAGAGGAATGAAAAACCAACCTGTTCTGCCATCTTGTGTTTAAGGACCTTGTCCTTATCCAAGATCTTGAGAGCTACAGCTTCCCCTGTCTCAGAATTCCTTGCAAACTTCACCTTTGCAAATGTTCCTTCACCTATTGTTCTTCCAACCTCGTACTTACCCACTCTACGTTTAATCTTGGGTGGATTCATAACTGATTGACCACTGAAATCCTTCTATAATTATCTTATTCTTGACAAAAAATTTCTTCCTGCAGCACCTGACTGAAAGTTACGTAGAGTTACTTACTTTAGGCCAGTTAAGTACAAAAGCTTGGAAATTCTTGCTTAAATCATTCCGAAATGGGAACAAGCCCAAGCTTTTCTTTTCTGTAATTATCTAATATTACCACTCTTAAGGCTTCCACATATAACAGATCTTAACCACATTAACAAATGTAAAACCTATAGCAAAATAATCCTCGAATTCCAAGACAAAAAACAATTGCAAACATACTCGGTCATATGTAAGAGAGAGAAGATTAGCAGCGGCTAGAAATTAGTTTCATGTCTTGCCCCAAATAAAATAATAATTCAAGATAAAGAAAGCTAATGAAAAGAAAGACTAGTAATGAATATAAAAAGCAATAAACAAACAATAAACGGAACAAATCAGAGTGACAGAGATCCTACAATCTTCAATCCCCCAGTCTGCAATCCAGCGAATCAGCCAAAGATCACAAGCTCAAATGCAACCAAATCAAAAAGCCCTCAACCTCTAGCCCTATTTTCAGACCAAATGACACAAAATAGAACCTGAATTCAAATCTACAATTCAAGAATCCCGCAACCAACACAGAAAGGTTCAAGAAAGAGATAAACCCAGAAACTCAAGATTGCATAACCAAATCCCACTGAAACATAGAAAACACACAACCCACAACTAAAACTTAGCTACAAAACAATCGAGAGAGAAGAATAGACCAACCAGCAGCAAAACAAAAAGAACCCAGAACTTGAGCTCAGCTGTTATGCAGAGATATTCCACTTTTATAGCAATAAAAAAGAGGGAACAAGATAAGGGCCGAGCAGAGCTGCTCTTGCTCCTGTTGCTGCTGCTAAGTGCTGACTACGATAATTGATAAAAAGCGGCCTTTGAGAGTCGGTTTGGGTCACGAAAACTTCTACCAAAAACGGATAACGTTTGCAAGTTTATACAAATTTTCTATCAAAAACAGTCTAAATTTTCAGATTTTAAGTTGAAGATTATGGGAAAACAAGGTGGTTGGAATAATTTAATTCAATAATTCCTTTCTTTTTTTTAAATTCTTTAATGCAATAATTATGTGAAGGGGTGTATAAAATTGAAGTTGTTTTATAGCAATTATTGCATGAAATATTTTTTCTCCTTTTTGTTGGATGAGAATTCTCGGTGGGTAGATGCTCCTCCACGTGTCCAGTAGGGGGATGGGGTGGGGACGTTGTTAGGACTCGAACAATAATTAAAATTATTACAAAAAAAAAAAAAAAAAAGAGAAAAACCGATTTAGATGAGATGACTGAGAAGATTGCTCCCCAATAAAAAAAAACGACGATACAATATACATACATGGTACTTACGTGCTTGTGAACTGTTGTCGTACTCGTGAGGTACATATTTGGTGCCTTCTTCAAATTACAATAACCGACTATCATGACTTAGCTTCCCTCAAATTCATGCTGAAAATTTCACATTAATTAATTAAAGTATAATTAAATTCATAGTATTTATGAAATTTTATAATCTTTTCTTTATTGAAATATTTTTTAAAATGAATTAGATTTAAATTTAAATTTTAAAACAATTTTAAGCACTAAATTCGAATACTACTTTTTAGTTTGAATCAATGTTGAGAAAATCGAATCGGAAATTAATTGATCAAACTACTGATTCACTAGTTTATTAGTTAAATTAGTGGTCGAATTGAAGAACGACATAAATATATAAAAAATTATAAATAAATATTAATAATTCATTCACATACACATTATACATCAATTAATACTGAATGTAATTAAAAAATATAATTAAAGAATATTATAAACTAATTAACTTAAAAAATACATAAAAATTTAAAATTTTTAGTGAGAAAAATTTAAAAATTAAAAAAATCAAAATCCGGTTCAAATAACCGATCAGTTCAACCGATTTTTAATCAAATTTGACTGATTTGACTTTCAACCAGTTTTTAAGAAAATATACCCAGTTCAACCGGTCTGACCGATGTAGTTTCTCAATAATGGTTTGAATTAGACCAAAATTTAAACTTTAGCACTAGGTACTACAAGATGATTATTACTATTAAAATATTATAAAGAATTAAAATTCTCAAAACTCAATCATAATTGGGCTGTGACATTATTTCATGTATTTGATGCCCAAAAGTAAGTCTTATAAAAAACTAATAATAAGATTGAGCATACTTTGTTTTTTAGTAATATATTTTCTTTTATCGCGATTATCAAATTCATAATTTTTGTAGTATAAAAAATAGTACTAATTATAACAAGGGTAATAAGATGATGATTATTATTAAAAATCATTTTGTAGTATAAAATTAGCGCTAATTATAACATGGGAAATTTCTAAAGGATGATTGGAAATCTCGTGGAAAAGAAAATATTGCAGGTGGAAATTAAACTAGGAAGACAAAGAAAGAAATGGATGGAAAATTATTTATATGAATTATTAATTAGATAAGATTCTCGGGTGGAAAAGGAAAATAAATTCATTTTAAAATTATGGAAAAAAAAAAACAATTCATTTTAAAAATTCATTATTTTTTACGATAGTAATTTGAATACTTTATTATTAAAATTACAAATTAGATATTCAATTCACCACTTAAAAAAGTATATGATTCAAAGTTTTAATTAATTTGAAAAAATTGGAGTGAAAGACGAATACAATGGTTTATTTGGATTGCGGTATAGTCTGAAGAAAATGAGTTTTTTTAAAAAAAAAAAAAAAATCGTCAAAATTCAAAGTTTTATGTTATGAGAGAGGTGTGGGATCCTGAAGGAAAAAGGAGAGAGTTTGAATTTGAACCCGCAATCTGAACCGCAACCCAGCAACTAGTGTTGAGGATTCATGAAAATTCGGCCATTATATCCCAGAAAGTCCAATATATACTGAAGCCCGTTTAGGAGCTGGCATTTCCCAATAAAAAAAAAAAAAAATCGTTTTTTATAACAATCTTTTTCCACCCAAGAATCTAAATAATAATTCATAATATTAATAATTTTTTCATCCATTTCTTTCTTCGTCTTCCTAATTTAATTTCTTCCACCTCCAATATTTCCTTTTCCTCAAATCTCACTTTATTTATTTCCACGAGATATCCAATCATCCTTTTAAATATTCCCCATGTTATAATTACTACTATTTTTATACTATCAAATATAGTTTATAACAACAAAAATAATAATAATAATCTTATACAGTACCTAGCTTTCCTACAGGAGATTATTAACATTATTCTCTGCAGCTTTTTTGAGAAAATAATTAGAGGATCAGTAAGATCCGACAATTTTAATTTAATTGGAGAAATTAATTTAATTATAGATCTGAATATAGATACGAATTTGTTGATCAATTTTCACAAAAGGTGTTCTTGTTGCTTTGCAAGTCCATAAACACCTTCTCTCTCATATGAGGAAGAAAATGAAATTTGAAATTGTTAAAAGTGAAAAAAGAGAAGAGGAGAGGGAAGCACCAGAAAGGGAATTGTTATACTATGTATCTGATTAAACCATGTAAGGTGTACCAAATATGAAAACTACGTCATTTTAATTAACCCATTAGAAAACTCTTTCACCTGCACGCACAAAAGTCACAAAAAAATTTCATTGAGAACTTTCAATTTCTCAAGCGATATCAAACTTCTAAACTTCGAATTCTTCTCTTTTTCTTCGATTCCTTTGTTCCTTGCTTCAATTTCTTGCTTGTTTCTTCAATTTTGCGATAAAAAATCATCGAGAATAAGCTCTTCAAGCAACGGTTCTTCGAGCAATGGCAGGTAATAATTCTTAAAAAACAAACACAAATTTGTAGTTTTCAAACAAAAAACAGTTCATCGAATTAGTTCCTATCTTATATATAGAAGTAGGCATACATGTGTATCTACATTTGGGTTTTTATGTTGTATATTTGTGCTTGAGTGTCTACTCTTCCTGATATCCAAGTTTAAGACACATGGATTTTGTGTTTTATTGTGCATTAATATTTTTTTTGATATGTTTTCATGTGTTTTTTGAAACTACAAAAGTATGCAGTATTGCTGAGATTATGCATTCTTAGTTTAAAAATGAGAATGCCTACTTTTAAAACTATACACGTCAAGCTTTGTACTCCCAATTTTAAAACTAGGGACTCTTATTTTTACAACTAGGCCTTCCTGGTTTTCCATGTTATTTGAAGGAAATAATTTTTGTGTTGTATATGCTCTCTACTTGTGTAAGATATCTGCTCTATTTTGAGATTTTTTTGCCTAAAATATGTCAATTACTAAGATATATTATGCACTCTTAGTTTTAAAATTGAGAATGCATAATTTTAAAGTTGAATACCTACTTTTAACACTAGGAATGTCTAGTTTTAAAACTAGGTACTCCCAATTTAAAATTAGTCACTCTTAGTTTTAAAATTAGATATTCATAGTTATAAAACTAGGCATTCTAAATTTTAGAACTAGGTATTCATAATTTTAGTCATTGTATTTGAAAGAAAGGATTTTTGTCTTGTAGATGATCTCTACTTGTATAAGATATCTGCTCTATCTTGAAATTTTGTTTATATATGTCAACTACTAATGCAGAATATGTACTGTTAGCCTTAAAACTGAGAATGCCTAGTTTTAAAGTTAAGAATGCATACTTTTAATACTAGAATGCCTAGTTATTTAAAATTAGGCACTATCATGTATAAAACTAGGCACTCCTAGTTTTAAAATTAGACATTCCTAGTTTCAAAATTAGGCACTCACAGTTTTAAAACTACGCATTCTTATTTTTAAACTATGCACTCTTAGTTTTAAAAATAAGTACTCACAGTTTTAAAACAATGCATTCCTAGTTTTCCATGTTATACAAGACTAAACACTACTAATTATAAAAGTAGACACTTCTAGTTATAAAAATAGGAACTATTACTTACACTAACCATTCAAATGTCTCTTATAACAGTGACCAAAGGACAATATGAGAACCAACCATTAATGTGATATACAAAACAGAAGTGAGGACGATGGCATGACAAGACAATACAAACTATATAGACTATGAAGCCTTTTACATGCGACACATGGAAATGTGTAAGGGGCAAATGAATTCAAATTGGGATGCGCTGCTAAACAAATCAAAGGAAGACCTGAGTATAGTATCAAAACTTAGAGCGAAATATATGTACACAATTATCATGTCTGAAATGAATAACAAAAGAGAGTGTAGAAACTACAGCATCAATCTTCTACAAGATCCCAATTCCTTAAAATATCTTGTAGTTATATGATACAATATTTGAATTGAAAGTTAAATACATTTTCCAATTTGCTTTATCACACTTCTTCCCTTGTTTAGAATAATAAAACCGCTTTAAATACTTCGTATTGCTTCCTACCTTAAACTTTTGATTGCCCTTACGAATACTAAAGCCCAATATGAATACATGGTCATTATTCAATTTGAATGCATCCTATTCGGATGAAACAACAGTTCAATCAATGAATTTTCATTCCATATTTTTATAATAGTTGTATCAAACACAAAAAATGAGGGTTAAAACAAATAAAGATGTAAATAAATGCAACAAAGACCATCTAAATAAAGAAACAAAAAAAGAGAAGTTGAAAGTTCAATTGCTTATAAACTAGGCACCAACAGTTATAAAAGTAGACACTATTAACTACAAATGTTCAAGCACACAATAAATTATTATTAAACAACCTCAAGTCAAACTAGAAATAAATATAAGATTAGAAGCACAAAACACTAAAACCAACAAAACACATCTAGATAAAGAAACAAAAACGAGAAGTTGAAGTTCAATTGCTTATAAGTAGACACTGTCAGTTATAAAAGTAGGTACTCTTATTAATAACAATAGGCACTCTTATTAATAAAAGTATGCACTATTATTTATAAAAGTAGGCATTACCTACTATAGAGATTGAAAAACGCAATAAATTTTAATAAAACAAACCCTAGTCATATTAAGTAATATAATGTTGAAAACACAAAAAAAAAAATTATATTAAAACTAACAAGCGTATAAAAAAAGAAACACAATAAAAAATTTTCAAGGTAATAAGCATAGGCACTGTCCATTAAAAAACTAGGCACTTCTAGTTATAAAAATAGGCACTCCAAATTATAAAAGTCAGTACTACTAACTACAAATGTTCAAATACATAAGAAACTACAATGAAACAATTCCAAATTTTATTAGAAGTAATATAACGTTGAAAACACAAAAACTTAACAATAAACCCAATTAAAAGTATCTAAATATACAAAAAAAAGAGTTAAAATTCCACTGGTCATAAGCATAGGCACTACTAGTTTCAAGGCACTCCTAATTGAAAAACCAGATACACATGGTTATAAACTATGCACACCTAATTATAAAACTAGACACACATACATTCAGTAATACATAAATAGATGAAAGGAAATCACAGATGTGGCGATGCAACAGAGATCGTAGGGTAACAAAGGTCGCGGGAAGAAAAAAATTCAATTTTATTCTTTTAGACAAAGGAGGCACTTGTGTTTAAAATCAAAGAGAATTTTTACTTATAATTAGATAATAAATCCTACTCAAAACAAAACAATGTCGTTTCAATGAGTGAGTGTACCATGCTATGTGCAATTGAGCCCACAATATAAATTGCTCTAGAAAAACTCACAAAATTATTTGTACCACTTTTGTAAACCAAGCGACGAAGGAGAAGGTGGCGGAAAGAATCAATTGATTTTCTGTTGTGGGTTTTTCATTTTTCATTTTAATATTAATATATGTGAAATTACATATTTAGCCATGTAATCTTTTAAGGTAAACTTTAAGTTTCTATAACAGTAAATGTGTCTAAAAAGACCAAAAGGAACATAAATTATTTAGGAATAAAAAAATTCAAATTAAAATTAAGTAACCAGAATAGAAAAACTTAATTTATTTAGAAATAAAAAAATCTCTCATATAAAATTATTTAAAAATAATTTTAAAATCGAGTTAAGGACAAATTGAATAAATTTAAAACGTAAAATTAAATTATCCGTCAAGGAGGAAGCGAATGTAAGTAAAAGTGGGAGTCCTGCATTTACAGCCCATACTAACAATAGTCAAACAGAAGCAGGCAAACCACCCAATATATGACTTGTAAATTAGAAATATTCTCTACCTCGGAGTAAACCAGAAATCTTCAGTTACCTCAATCAAAAAGAAAATCCTTTTCATCTTAGAGCATGAAAAAAGCACAGGAGTCACATGAATAGCAACAGCATCTTCAATGCGAGTCTTAATATAAATGTCTCCAGCAATGCTCTATTTTCCTAAATATGAATAGACATGTATGTACTCACTCCGCCATTAGCTCTTAACAGCTGAGTCTCCATGTGATGAGTGGTGCATATAAGAAACTTGAGCCGAGACGGCACCAACTAGGGAACTCTTTTCCACACAGAGAGAGAGAGAGAGAGAGAGAGAGCAATCTCAACATACTCGGTTGGAAACAGTTTGGTAGAGGGACCTCAGCTGTGTGTTCCACTTGTCTATGGCAGCATACTTCTTCATTCCCTTTGAACTGCATTTTTGGTGTGGTGTCCAAAATCACATTAAATACATTAGATTCGGGCACAAGATCCAGAACATGAAGGTCAAATAAATAATGCAACAATATGACAAATAGTGAAGAAAATTAAACAGGGGAGACAGATAACAAGTCAACCTGTCACCACGCTCCAATAGCTTGTTCACTTGATCAATATGCCCATGGATTCGATTATCCAAGATAAGAGAAACCAACAATTCCTCCACATCTTTCTCTGGCACATTAAGCTCCTGCACACAAACAGCTTTTAGTACGTCTCCGTAAAAGGTCCATCATTCTGATTTATCGTTCAAACCCAAAATGTAAGTATACAGCAGATATATTCGTCTTTATATTTTTCCTTGTAAAGTCGAGGAATTTCTTCCACCCCCCCAATTCCCAGTAGCAAATACAGCGACCAAGGCAATTAAAGAAAGAAACAATGTCTCCCCAGATTCTGTCATCACAGGGAAAAATATTTAAAAATTGTTTGATCCAGAAGTGAAAGGATAATCCAACCCAAAAGGATATAAAGCACCATAACAAGAAAAATGAAGTAACATCTCATGGTCAGTTTAGGTTCCAAAAAGAATTACAAGGGCTACAAAGAATACTCCGGTGTTACCTTTGATATAAAGGGTATTCGAATCCTTGTATACGGTTTGATCAGCTTAAGCAGTACTTGGGTTCTGACATTCTTGAGAAGATCTTCAATGTAGTTTCTAATGAATGGATCATCCATTATGGTCCTCCTATTACTCTGCAGAAATTCCCAATACCACCTTAAGATTATGAGATTCAAGATATTATGAGAAATTTCTAAATTCAAAGGGCTAGATAATGAAACACTAGTGAAAGAAGAAACAATTTTACCTTGAGAATCTTTTCAAACTCCAATATTTCATTCCGTTGATATGCTGCTATAAGATTAGTCATAGCCAGAATCTCTGGGTCATTCTTATACCTAAACATTTACAAACATTTGCATTAAAATGTAATCAGGGAAAGAAAAAAAAAAGGTAAAACAGAGGAAGTCGTCATTGGTTTTTTCATTTATTTGTTTCTGGGGGTGGAAAGGAGTGGTTTGAGCTTATCAGGTCAATTTCAAAAGAAATGAACAAAATCTTACGGTTTTGCTTCTTGACCGTCAAATGGGTTGACTTGAGATTCCATCAGCATATTAGCCAGGACCAAGTATCTGTTGCATGGAAGGGCAGATGAGCATGAAAATATGCGGGAAAGCTATAAACACGCTAAATAATATATCAACAAGATTCAGGTTTCTGTATTAGATGGCCAGCTAAAAGATATACTGGAAAACCATGACTTCCACAAAACACTGTATCAGAAAGACAGATTCTTAGAAGAAATACTGGAAAACAATGAATTTCACAAACTTGCAAACAAGAATAATAGTCTTTCTGCATTAACATCATAACTCGTAACCAAAATCATCCTACAATACATTCCCAGGTGTTTCGATCCTCTCTATGGAATTATATGGTTATACTGTCGATACAAGGAATATCCTGATTAGTTCTTATTCCAGGAAAATTACTTTTTGTCTTTACTTAAAATAAAGACACGGTGAACATTAATGAAAACATAGTTCATATGTTTGCAGAAACAATTTATATATGTCATAGATACTCATGAAAAAGCAAGAACTAAGAGAAGGGATCCCCAAACATACTTAAGGCATTGGATCCGTCGCTGGTTTCCGGCCTCATCATAATTTTTGAAAGCTTCAAAGAAGTCAGTAGCTGCTTCTGCCCACTGCCGCTCTGCCATGTGCATTTTCCCACCACATTCACGGATTATCCCCATAATCCTCGGATGAGGTATTGCTGACTTGATTGACAAAGCTTTTAGGTATAGTTGCTGCATAAAAACCGCAATGCATATTACTTTCGATCTATAAGCAAAATGAGACCGAATGATAATAACTTCGCAGCTTTTATAGAAAAGAGAAAGGAAAAAGGACCTTAAGTGGGAAACCATCTACAAGTATATCACCAAAAAAACAGAAACAGTACAAAGTTTCAATTTTTGAAGGAATATTACAGGAAAGAATAGCTTTCAACAAAAAATAACTTTGGAAATGCATTATCATTCTTTTGGCAATTTCCATCATTTCAGATGGAAAGATGAAGAAAAAAAATTTACCATAAAAAACTCTCCTAATAACACCAAAAACAATAACATTTATTTTATTTATCCAAAAAAAAAAAAACAATAACATTAATTTTGGCCAAGACTAAATTAGGCCATCATCACATATCCAGCGGTTAATCACCACAACCAATACAAATAATTGCAAACATAGCATAGAAAATCTAACCGTACAGAATAGGATAATTATACAGGACAACTACTCTAATTCATGTTTTTTGCCAGAAGAGTTAGAATGGTCTATGTTATCATGGACAGTGCCCTTAATTTGGGAGGCCACACTAATAATGCACAAAGTTTCCTCGTCCAGGTTTTGAAAGAAACTAATACCATAAACAATTCCTTTGATTGAGAAACAATTCCTAAAATATGAATAATGCCCAAGCAATATCAACGATAGCTAGTAAATCACAGTTAGACTGTATTTTGAGCTTGTTTTCCCCATAATGAAAGTTACATGTTATGTGAGTTCGTTTTCTCTAGAGTTCTAGAATAATAAAGGACACTTTTGGCTCGATATGTTGCTTGAATGGGTCAAAGATGCAGTGCAGTTGTTCAATGACATTCAATCCCGTCTACAAGCTTATCCACTCAACTTAGTTGCTAAACTTCCTTGTTTTTAGGTAAACAAATTCATATACAAATACTATCCAGAAAATTTAATAAACAAAATGTCGATAGAGTAGAATGTCAAATTTCTCGGAAAAGAGAGTTAAATGAATAATGACAGACCTTCAGCTTCTTGTTATTCTTTGTCTCAGTGTACATTTGAATTTCAATGGCATAGACCTCCAACAATTGTGTTCCTTTCTTCTGATCATCAGTGCCATCTTCTTTTTGACAAGATTTGTGGAGTTCCTTCAAAATCTAATAACAGAAACTGAATTGTGTTCATATTCCTTTGTGTGGAAAGGTATGCAAAAAACATTTTGGACTTCACAGTCAAAATTACCTTACTCATTCTGCCATATTCCCCCATGTCGAACCAGATCTTGCAAAGCTTTAGATTTGTCTTGAACCAAAGTCTCTGCACGATTAAAGAAAGTAAGTCTCATCAACTGTTGATAAAAAGAGTTAATGGCTTCAAATGAAGGCAACATCAAACCTCATTTTTTGCCTCTTCAAGTGCCCTTAAAGTTGTCTGATAAAATTCCTGTAGAAGACTGAAGTTCTGGCTGGCAGAGCCAGAGACAAAATCCATGATATTGTTTATACACTTCTCACTGTAATTTCGTGTTACTGCTGATTTTATATAAGTTAGCATATCTCTGTATGCCTCCATCATCTCTTTGTACTTTCCTAGCTTATAATATAACTTCACAGTTTGTTTTAAAGCCTTAAATCCCCTGAAAATACAAAAGGAAATTACTTGGTCATAGAATACCTGAAAAACAGAACATAGATAAAATATAAATAAACAGGAGAATAATAAATTACAAAAGGCAGTAAATATGAGAAGACATCTGATGAGGTGGCAAAAGTAGCAAAACAGTTTTGCTTAGAATGGAGGATGCATACAGAACAGTTACATAAAACATAGCATTGGTTAGCATGCTCAGTGATTCTTGTACCCAAGTTTCCCTCCCTCCTTTGGACCAAAGAACAAGTTAAAGCGGTAACCTCAGTGACAGTAGTTTCTTATAGCTTCTCAGCCCACAAGAGAAGGTTGTTGTATGGGTATGGTCCATAGCGAAAACAACACAAAATCTTGTGCTTCAAAGAATGACTTTTGGACTCAGAAAATAAATATAGCCATAATCAAAATTTTCTTGGACAACCCATTCTCTCGGGACTCTTATCTTCAAGTTATCTTCTTATTTAACTGGTACATGTTGTTATTTGATATAAAAGAGCAACCCCATGTTATTTAGTATCCAACTGAAGCACAAGGTTATAACAAAGGGAAAGCTACATCCTCTTAATTCATTTCAGTACATTTACTCTGTCAGAATCAACTTGCAACATTTCTATCATCATAGTCTACCGCAACCACCAATGCAAACAAATTCATTAATCATCCTAAATAATGCATGCAATCTCTAGAACCTGAATATTAGTTACTATTAGCATGGCAAAATCAAATATACATTCAAAATAGCAGAATAGGATGTATCAGTGTGATATATGCAAACAAACATTCAAGAATGTAAAAACATAATGTCATTAAGGAAGTTGGAAAACGATTCACTTGAGATTATAAGATATAGGCACCACTTTCCAAATTAATTTGCTGAACCACTTACCACTCAGCCTTTGCAGGTTCCATGCGTACTACTTCAGCAAAACCCTCAAGTGCTGCTTCCGGATCCGTTTCAACCATGCCTGCAAAGGGAAAGCAAGCTGTTTAACATTGAAATGGCTCAACATAAGCTGTTCTTTACTCATGACCGTTCCTTATCCTCACACCAAAAGAAAAAGCCACAGAAAATTTAATTATAAAATAAACAGAAAAGCAATTCTACAGCAAAAATTGCAAAGCAGATGATGCAAAAGAGACATGAAGGACACATACTACCAAAATATGCCAAGACTCAAAATCAGGGAACTTATTTTTTTTATAATGAGAAATTGAAATTACCAAGACCTAGCCTTCATAATATAGTGAAAGCATTGGGATTGAGGATCAGAAGTTAAACTTCAAACAAAACTACATTTAATCGTAGTGGAAGACGTTAGTTTAATCTACACCTTTCTTTAGTCACAGTCTGGCTCATGAGATCTAACTATAAGTACTAATAGTAATAGGATAATGAGTAAAAGCATCCTTAACACTCTTAGAGTAACATCTAATTCTAACTAGTTCTGATATTAGTAAATAAGATATTACCATTCATCTAAACCATTGTTGACAGTTTTAAAGGTCTATAATTAGCTAGTTTTAGGAATTATTTCCAATCGTGATAGAAGAATGTCTTGAACCTAAATTACTCATCAATGCTTAATAAGGTTTCCTCAGAAAAAGTTATTTAATCATTTTTAATCATGTTTCCAAAGAAAAAGTACAGTCATTAAATTTTTAGTTTTTTTAGAAAACAAGGGTAGCAACTTTGGTCTAAATATAAGTTCCAGATACTGTTTCAAGAAATGCCACTTTACAGAATAGCCTATAACTCAGTAATGTATCATTAATGTCGAAAAGCCACCTTCCTCAATTTAATCATGCCTCACAAAAGAATTATTAATCGCATTCTGCCAAAGGAATTAGCAACTTTAATTTCCCAATAAGTTCCACAAACTGATCGCATAAGTGTCAACTTTTAGAGAACATATACAAAGAACCCCTAGAAACATATGTAACAGAAAATTCAGCATTTAAGCACAGCACATGTCATAGATTAGTTAGGAGCTTCTTTACAATATTGAAGATCAGAAATTAAAGAAAAAATACAAAGAAGAAGCGAAATGAACACATTACAAACCCTTAGAGTTATAATATTGGTTCTCGATATCGACATCCTGCTCCTCTGGCTCATCGTCCGAGTACTCGAATCCATAATCCTCCATATCCGCATCTTATATCAAAAGAAGAAATTTTTTTTACAACAGGAATCAAATACTGCAAAAAATTCAAAACAAGAAAAAAGAAGAGAAATTTCAACGTGCAAGTTACCGGAGCCCATGAATGGCAGAGGACAATTATACCAAAGTGTGAAGAGATTTCGCCTTCACGAACAGCAGTATGAGAAATCGGAGTAGGAGAGAGGGTACAGTAGCGCACTTCGAGCTGCTCCGATCAAAATAATGAATAATCTGGGTGGATTGAAAGAATATAACGGAGTCTTGCTTTTCCCAAAATGTTTAAACGGGCTTTAGTATATATTGGACTTTTGGGATATAATGGCCCAATTTCATGAATCCTCAATACTCCTTGGGTCGGGTTAAGGATGTATTTTGGATTCGATTTCACTTCAAATCTTTTTCGGGTTAATTTCCAAAATTTCATGTTAGTTTTAGTCAATTATTAATTGAGTATCTAAGTTTATAATTTTGATAATCAAGTATCTAAATTAGAGTTATGTAAAAAAATTACGACTTAAATTTTTTTCAATTTTGATAATCAAGTACCCAAATTAAGATTTCGCCAACACGTTCGCCGTTACTTTTTCTACGAAACCTAATTTGAGTATTTGATTGTCAAAATTAGAAGTTTAAGTATTCAATTGATAATTGACTAAAAGTATAGGAGTGTTTCTGGAATTGACCCTGTTTTCATGTGTCTCTACTCTCTTTTATAAATAATTTTAAAAAAATTAGCTATAAATAATCATGAAATATAATATTTGAGAGCTCAAAAATAGTTCATGGTTATTTTCAGGAAAAAAGTAGTTCATGGTTAAACAAATAAAATCAAAGTTTTTGGCTATAAATAGAGAAGTAAAAATAGTTTATAGTTAGAATAGATAAAACAAAAGCTTATGGCTATAAAAATAAAAAAGTTAAAATAGTTCATGATTATTTATAACTAATTTCTTAATTTTAAATGGCTTAATGGTACGTTTTCCCTATAAACATTTTTCAAAAGTGACTTTGGTCCATAAACATTAATTCGTTACTTTTTGGAACATGAACTATTTATGTTCGGCATCATAGGTATATCCGTCCAATTCTACCATTACCACTTTCTTTTAGGCATTAAGTGGAGGGCATTTTTGTCCATGAAAAAGTTTTCCCCTAAACATTTTTCAAAAGTGGATTAGGTCCACAAACATTAATTTGTTTCTTTTTGGTACACGAATATTTTATTCTTGGTAGAGTAAGTACATCCGTGATGGTGGTGGTTTATGGTGATGGAAGAAGGGAAAGGAGGAAGAAGAAAGAGGGGAGGTGGTGGTGGTGGGAGAAGCAAGAGGAGAAGAAGAAAGAGGTTAAGGGTGGTGGTAGTGGAGGTTTACATTGGGAGGAGGAGGAAGAAAGATGGGTAGGAGAAGAAAAATGGGTAGGAGAAGAAAAAGGAAGAAGAAGATGTTTAATATTTCATTTTGATCCTAATTTTTTTATTTATCTCTTTAGCTCCAAAATTATCTAAGTGATAGGATTGGATTTTTTTTTTTATAATTTTTTGGGAAGAAATACCCTTGCATTAACAGCCAAAAGAAATGGTTAACGGCCAAAATAAATGAATGTACCTACTCTACCAAGAATAAAATATTTGTGTATTAAAAAGAAACAAATTAATGTTTATGGATCTAATCCACTTTTGAAAATTTGTTAGGGGAAATGTACCATTAAGCCTTCCTCATATTTTCATGGACAAAAATGTCCTCCACTTAACGGCTAAAAGAAAGTGGTAACGGTAGAATTGGACACATGTACCTATGATGCCAAACATAAACAGTTCACATACTAAAAGATAACGAATTAGGGTGCTCTTGGTTTAGAAATAAGGAAAAAATTAAATGGGTTTTACATTTAAAATGTAAATGGAGAGAAATCTTTTTCTGAAATTCATTTTGGAAACCAAATATGTATGTACTTGGTTAAGAAATAAGGAAAAAGTCAAAAGTGGCACATTTACCCAACAAGTACCATTTCAACCTATACTGGTAGCTGGCGCCTGTTAGTTTGTGTCCACTGTACTGATTGGAAAAAAAAAATTCACTCATTTTCATCAATTCTTCTATTAACATCATTGACAATACATTTCACTGTCGACAACAACGATTTCATAAAACCATTCATCCACTCAGATTGAACAAAAATTCAAGACGTTTCAACGTTGTTACTGTAACATACATGAACAGAATCACCGAATAATTCAATTAAAACATCATTCGTTGAATATTGTTATAGATTTCTTTATCCCAATAGAAGAAAAAATCGTTACATCCCCCCAAAACATGGCAAATAAAGAAAAAAACTACTAAAATAAAAAAGGCATACTTTCTGGAAGTTCATTGAATCTTTAATCGTCATTGTCATCTCTGTCTTCATCAAAATCTATTTCCTCCTCTCCTCCTCCTCGTCTCCTTCATCATCATCATCTTCTTCTACTTCTTCTTCTTCTTCTTCTTCTTCTTCTTCTTCTTCTTCTTCTTCTTCTTCATCCTCATCGAATTCTTCTTCTTCAGGAGGCAACTCAGAATCATGTTCGTTGTCTTCGCCTTGTACATTTTCATTAGTTTCGTTGCCTTCATTACCATCACCCACATCTTCTTCCACATATTGCATATCTTCATTGGCAGTGCCACCACCACTGTCGACAGTCCGTTGAGCAACTCTCTCAGCCCCATCGTCTTCTCCTTCCGTCATTGCATCTTCCTCATAAAAAATGTCCTTAACATGCGGAGTATCCTCTCTCAATTCTCCTGATACCTGCCATTATTTTGGTTTTGAAGTCCCAGCTTTTTTTCTTTTCATTATTCAGTGACTTTTTCGAAGTTTCAAATTGAATGTCCATCTGGGCAAGTTTCTCATAAATTTCTGCAGCGTTCATACTTGTTGCTACCTTCTCTCTTTGGTATTAATTCCTGCCAGATTTGTTTTGCCAAAGAAACTGGTAACTTTATGACCTTCCTCTCCCTGTATATCCACTCATACAGACTCCATTAATATCATGATAATAGCTCCATAAGGCAACTTCCTAGATTTGTGTTTCAATGTTGCTTTAACATTGAAAATAAATGCATCACCAAAATCAATTAATTCATCCGCCAGTTCCTTTGTCGTTAGAACCTTGTCACTTGAAGAGAAACCTTTTGATTTTTGATATTGAATGTATTGAACAATAACAGAGCCAATTGTTCTACCTAACAAAGTCAGATTGTTGGGATTGTCTTCGTGTCTTCCATATAAGAAATTCGGGCAAACTATGTCAAAGCTCTTTTGGACTCCTTTGGCATTGTTTCCAAACTTGATACAACAGTTCATTAATTGTAACAGATGTTAGTGATATCTCAACTCCTTTCACATAGGACCTTAACCATGACTCTCCATTGCCATTCATTGTTACCCAACAGTTCGCATAGAACCAACATATAATGGAAGGCCTCACAACTTCATTTTTGAAGAATTCATTCCACCACTGCTTCTCAATGATTCCACAAAATCCCCTCTGTGTTTCAGATCACAGATTATAGGAATTTGTTCATCCACAATCTCCTTATCCAAGAACTTTATGTGTCTTCTTTCAAACTCTCTGCATATGAACATAATAGGGTTTGTAGAAGACATGTCCTTGAACTTCTTCATCCCTCCATTATCAGTTGGTAAACAAGGAATCTCATCTAACAATCTCTCATGTAATTGCTTATCTCTTGAACTACCTGTTCCTTTTCGAAAATATGGGTTCTTGCTCTTGAGAGGCATTTTTTTTCTTTTCTTATAGCTGTAAGAAATTTTCCTTTCTCAGCTACTGGATTTGAAACTATAGAATTGAAAAGGTAAGAGAAAGATGTTGCCAACATCCTCCATATAAAGACGTACGTCGATAGCGAATCGTCACGTCGACACAACTTCCAAAGGCTCTTGTTTACTGCCATTGCAATTGATTGGTGACCTTTAACGTAATGACGCAAGTTAGAGTGTGCTTTGATATATCCTTTTTGATTTGTGATAATTCCCAAAGATCTTAATATATCTTGTGAAAATTGCACATATATCTTTATTTTTTTTTTTTAAAAAAAATAACTGTCATGGTAAGCTGTGTTTTTGTCAAAACCAACTACCTATTATTGATAAAAGACAAGATGTCTTTTTGATTGAATATTTTAAAACTAGATACAACCGTCCTCCACTCTACCTCCACATTTTTCCAAAAGATATCATTGCCTTTTATGATACACGCAAAAAGATTTTCAACTCAACCAATATGCACTTTTCATTCGTAAATTTTTCCCCTACTTTTTTTGCCTTACCAACTTGTACATATATTATCATCATTATCGTCGACATTGAATGGTACCATCTATACAACTTTCATATTACGCATAGTAATAACACGTAGTTCATATATTCTGCAGCCTATTAATAACACATTAAAAACTCATTACTATATCTAATGTCCTTTATCAAATATGCTTTATCATAAACAATAATAATATGCTTCATATAATAAATTGTAAACATCATTCATAATAATAGTCTTTTATGACAATAGTCTTCAACTACATACTGCATACAAGCCACATTAGAACATGACTTCTCTCAAAACAAGTTCTGGGAAAAAAAAAAAAAAGAAAACAAGTACAAATAGTTTCAGAGAAAAAAAAAGATGGCAAACACTCCACTCTAAAGATCATCTCGAATGTACGTCACAGTGACCAGGAAGTTCAAATTCTGTGATGAGATAAGATTTTCATCCTCCTCCACTACAATTGGGTTTAAGGCAGTCGAACACTGACCGACATTTTGCATTCTCCGTGAACTTGAAGTTTAATTCATCGATCTGGCCTCGAAAGTGACTATGGAGATAATTTTTCCTTTGACATGGTGTGAGGAAACCTAGTTGATTTGTATAACTGACGTCTACAAAAAGTGGTACTTCCCTGACAAATGAATAATGCAAATCGTTAGAAATTAAAGACAATCCCAATTGAAAATATAGTAGCATAGATTATAAGAAAAGGTAATGATTATTTTAAGAAGTGAACCAGGGGGAGACCAAAGGAAGTTAGGATTTGTAGTGATTGCGTGAATACACTTAAGTCGTGTGCACTTCCTTCCCATACAACATGGATGAAGACAAATATCATATCATGATCAACGACTGCTAATACATTTTGTGAGATTGTGTACTTTCCGGTTCGGTATACCTCTGTCTTCTCGGAAATTATCCATGTAGATATATTTGTGTCGTCAATAGCTCCAACACAGTCCTATAACATATGAATTGATGTGCATCATGATTCTTAGAAATCCAGATTTTCATAAAAACTTTTAACAGAAAACTTAGAAGAAAATGGAGCCGTGTACTTGGAAGAAAGGTAATGGTTTGGATTGTTCATAATACAATCATTGGAACCTGACGACACACTATCTCTGTTGATCATTGGAACCTTTCAGCCAACTATATAAGGTTGTTAGGGCTGGTGAATCAATACAATAACATTCCAAGGCTTTCAACCACGTCCACCCTTTGTTGTTTTTTGTTAACCTATATACTTTCTTTAACCAATTTATTGCAAAGAAGCATGAACAGAAGCTTGTTCTTGCTAAACATGTCATATGTTTGTATTGGATGCCCTTGTAGCATCTCGTCAATCCACATTCTTCCTGTTAATATGGATGTTCGGCAAGGAAGTTTTTCAGGGCGTAGAAATGAAAGGTTTGACATTTCTGCCAACATTGACGTGCCTTTTAGAAGGTCCATATCTTCAACATCATCGTCATTGTCGATAGTATAATTATCATTGTTGACAGTATACTGACCACTGTCGATAAAATAATGGATATTTTGGACATAAGCGTGTCTGTTCATTCTGAGCTACCTTTTGAAAATGAACAACGAAAATAACTGCATAATGGATTATATTAATACTTGAAAATTAAGCAGTTAGACTATAATCTTAAGTAATAAAAATTACATCATTGTTCATAAACATTCACGGAAAATAGTCTTTAATTAGAATGATATTTAAAAAAAAAATTTATACTTTATTCATATTTCATCATTTTCAGTCATTCAACAATTTCATGACTGAATCCATTCATGGCCAAATCCATCCTTTCTTCTTTTCTATATTCAACCCAAACTTCCCTATTCTCAGGCACCTTGAAGTAATCACCAACCTTAAGCATAATTTTCTTCGGCATTCCCAGTCCTTCTTGAACAAATGCATACATTCTCTAATACTGTATCTCGAATAACCCTCCTTACCCCTCATTTCAGCCTTCTCATTTTTTGCCCGCCAGACATCTGCAATGCTCTCCCAAGTCATGCTCTGCGACTCCATCGCCTTTACCTTCGAATCTGAAAAAGTGCTACTTTAGAGAAAGCTTTCATTTTGACTTACTTGGTTCGGCAGGCATTTTACCTTTTGAGCTTTCAGTATCCATTGCAATCGGTAATTGAACTTCATTCTTGTGGTCCTTTCCTTATCAATGAAGTCCATGTCATGAAAAGGCTTAAAAGAATTGAAGAGTTATTTCTTATTATGCATTTCTTCTTCTTCATCAGTGAGGGTTGCCTTGTCCGAAGATCTTTCTTTCAAACCTTTTGCTTTGCGGTCCCAAAAAATGACTATCAATGTGTCATACATTGAAACACCACTTTTCCTGGTTTCCTTCGCATTCATGTGCCTTTGTGAAAAGTTAGGAGTTCACTCATCAGTTAGAATTGATGATACTGTTGTAATGAAATATTGAAACAAGATAATAAAGAATATACTAACGCTCAATATCTTGTCCCAATATCCTTCAGCAGAGCGTATATTGACGTCACATCATCCCAAGTGATGCCAGAGAGCTCACCATCTTCACGGATATCTTTCATGATCATTTATCTCCTTCACAGATTAGTCACAAAATTTTTCCTTTTCTCCTCTCACCCTTCCGCGCCTCCTCGTCTGTGCCGCCATCCCTCTCCCCTCCTTCTTTCTTCCTGCTTATCTTCTTCCCGTCTTCTCTCCCTCCTCTTTCCTTTTCTATTTTCTACACTCAACCCGCAGCCCGCTGCCTTTGTACTCCAATGACTGGGAGCCAAAATCTACCAAAGCCAAGCCATGATTATGATTGTGGCTAACTGGGGCCTGCAATGGATGGAGGGATGCCATTTCTTGGGTTCTTACACTTCTCATTCTTACTTGGTATTTTCTTCCATTTCAAATTTTTTTCCTTTTCCCTTCTTTTTTCTGATATCTGGTTTCTTGTTCTTCTTAGTTGGAAAATTAGTGTTTTTTTGGTCTACAGGTCTGGTGACTTTGTGAGGTAATTTCATTCTTAATCTCTTTGTTCAGTTGTTCCACTATTTTCCCTGCTTCTTCTTGTACTGGAAAAATTCCAAGTCCCACTTCAATAAGTGGCACATATGTGGTCTTTATTGAAACATACTTGGCCACCCCCTGATGCTTGAGGTTTAGATGAGAAGGATACAATAAGTATTCCATTTGTAAAATATGTTCATGTTTGCAAAATGCTAAACTGATGTTTATGATTTGCTTGATACCTCTATTTGTTTACCTACAACTTGTTGCTGCCAGTGAATATTGATGCACTCACGCCACATACTAGTAAGGTCTTGGTTTAGATATGGTATTAGGAGTTTACACTTGGAGATTTTTTTATATTCTGCAGTGATGGCTTTGGGTCTCTACTTGAACATTTGAAAAGGATTCATAACGGACCTTGAACCTTGGAACACTGGTTTCTTGCAATACTTCATTTGCGTTAACTTATCATCGAGGTTTATTTTTCTTCTTTATATTTTGTTCATCTGCAATTGTCTTGTAGGTTGGTGTAAGTGATCCTTCATTCTCTATCCAAAAGAAGAGGGTTAGTCGAGAACTTTTTAGACCTAAGGCTCATCCTCACCCTAGAACAAACACTTTTGGTGCAGTAAGATTTGGCATCTCATTTAGTAGGCATTTTGATTTCACCGTAAACTGTGTATCATACCTAACCTGAAAAAATATGTCGTTGTGCAATCATGTTGCTCAACTTGCTTGATGTAGTTAAATTGTGAAGATCTCTTCTAAAAACTAGTCCAACATGGTTATGAACTACAAATGAATTTGGAAGTCAATGTTGTTTATGTGCTGTCTTATCCTGAACATTTCAAAGTAAGGATCTCAGTTCTCAAATTAACCTCTCTTAGAATGTCGTATGTTTTTATTTCAAGTGAATTTGTTGCCTAGTTGTCGTTGTGATTTAGTAGTTTGAAATAGATGGTTCTGTCTCATTTCCTTTTATTTATTTATTTTTGAAATAGTGTGTATCAACTTGTTTATTGTATTTCCTTCACGAAACTTTGTGTAACAACCTTAGTATGTTGTTTCTCTAACTGTTGTGTGTTCATTTATGTTGCTCTTAATATAGAGCAAGTGTTTGAACTATTTTGAGAAGTTCCTTTCACATTTAAAGATGCACTTAATCTGATGGGCCTTTCCATATACAATATTTAAACTTCATTACATATTAGTGTGTTGCTATGTCTAATTTTTCTTCTTTTCCTGCAAGACTGATTAAGGATTGCAAGAACTGAAGATGATTCATTCAGAAAGAGGAAAAAAAAAAAAAAAACTGAAGATGGTTCAGTTGATTGGTAGCAAGTAAGTCAACAACACTTGAAGTTCTTTATGTTTGCTTCAGCCATAAAAGGAATTGCATGTTTAGTATGCCCATATATGGATATTTAATCTTAATAGTTGACTAATTTTGGATACACATTATTTCTCATACTGCTTTCATAAGTGGTATCCTAAGTAATGTAAATCTTGATTGCTATGCAAATTCTATTTGTTGAAAAATAGCAATTGGAGATCTTTTTAGTGAAACCTGTGCTTATATCCTTAGTATAAAATGATCTTCTGAAAGACTCTTATATCCATTTCCTGTAGATCAAGCATGTTTCACCACCAAAGGATCAACTTGGGAGGTTAAATGCCTTCTCACACAAAGGTACTTAGTTTTAAGCTTTTTGCCACTAGTATGTTTGAGAATTTGTTTGCATGAGCCTTGGTTAAACATAATATTTAATGGGGTCTTACGCTCCTGAACAAAATTGGTTATATAGCTTCTTACTTTGTCAACTTGAAATTGATTTATTTGAAAAATATATAACTTGCCTTGCTATTTAAATAGTAAATAGAGTTGAAGCGGTAATTTTTTTGGCAGATAACAAATGTTTCAAACGCTTAGTAATTGTTGAGTTTTTTTCATGTTATGACAACAGTTAATGATCCGTTCTCACATCACGCTAAGGCTTGGAAGTTGTGGTATGGCAAAAGCTAATCACAAGAAAGAAAAATTGTTGGTGCACTGTACATGGTATTTAGTTTAGGTGTTTAAAAGGATACATTTAATGTATTTAGATTAAGGAGTATATATGTCGTTTCTTTATATTCGATGATATTTTTGTGAGTAGTACTTAGACAATCTGGGTAGTGTGATTGATTTTATTGTGTGAGGAGTAGTGGGATACATAGTGTGAAATGCAATAACCAACACAAACGCACAAGGCACAACAATTGGTAACGCAGTTCGGCCAAGCTTACGTTTGTGGGGCCATGACTAGAAAGCAATCCACTAAAATTACAACACAGTCCAAGAAAATTCTTAACTCTTTTATACATCTAAAATTTTCCTAGTGGAATTAGTGCAAACTCCCTTTGCATACTGCACAATTGAATCTCTAAAACTCTTCAAGGCTCTCCCTTGGTGTGTGACTTCATGGACTTGAACTCCCTTCAAATTTCAACATTATTGAATCGCAACACAGCTGAAATCCCTTTCAACTCGAATTATTAATGATGAACAATGAGTATCAATAGAGAATCATAATGTTTGAAGTTTGTGAATGCACAAACTCAACCACCATGAACTGCCGTCTTCTCTTGTAGAATATCTTCTAAGAATTGCGAAATGACTTGTCCAGATGTTCGATTGTGTTCCTCTATTTATAGATATTGAGGCTGAACAAAAGATCTGAAAACATCAATCCTTTTCTAATTATGATTTTGACCAAAGATTTTGTTTCCAAAAAGACTTTTAGTATTAATTCCCTCAAAGTCCTATTTTTCTTAGGATTTTAACCTTTCCATATGCTTTCAAATTTTCTTAACCGGACTTCTATATTACAGCTCATAATCACTGATTCTTTGAGATTTACCATGTTTCCTAAAATGATGCCAATATACAATGCTGTTGCAAATCTATAGCTTCTTTGTGCCGTCACATGACTAATCTATGTGGCCATTCTCAAGCTGTGTAATAGGTTTCTACAAACTTCCCCTTTGGCATTGTTTTAGATCAAATATCAGTGAGTTGCACAGACCTTCATGCTTCATACAAACCCATAGCATGCATATTAAGTCATAAGCATGAGAAAAAACTAAGTGAATTGTTCAAGTCCTAGTTTCGGTGGCACACAGGCCAAAATAGATTAGCTCAGAGGTTACCAGATAAAGCAATCCAACAAATATCCCAAGGCCATACAACCAATAAATAAAATAGAAAATAAAGTATAAAGTTCAAGGCCATACTCGGTCATCCAAAGACCATAATTTTCATAAACAAAATCTGTAGCCTGATACTTCCCCTTTTGATCTGAAATAATGCTCAGGGTAGCTTATTCTTCAGCTTGTGCAAGTCTTACTGTCTAACATATATGAGGATGTGAAATAAGAGCATCGTTAGACAGGTATTGCATAAACTAGTTGACCACACAGATCCCCAATGCCTGTCTAAGTTCTTCGAATCTCATGGCATCTGGGGACTTAGTGAGGATATCATTCAATTGTTTCAGTGTGTTCACATACTCTAAGCTCACAATCTGTTGCTCGACAAATTCTCGAATAAAGTGATGTCTTATGTCAATGTGCTTGGTTTGCTGTGTTGCACAGGATTTTTAGTGATGTTGATTGCACTAGTGTTGTCACAGTACATGATAAGCTCTTTCTATGTAATTCCATAGTCAATCAATATTTGTTTCATCTAAAGAAATTGTGTACAACAGCTTCCTGCAGTGATGTACTCAAGTTTTGTAGTGGATAGTGAGATACAATTTTGCTTCTTGCTATACCAAGAGACCAGATTGCTTCCAACATAGAAGTACCCTTCAGACGTACTTTTTCTATCATCACAATTACCAGCCTAGTCTGCATCACTATAGCCAACAAGATGAGTGGTGGTATCTTTACTGTAGAATAACTCATATTCAGCAGTGTTAAGAACATATTCTAAGATGCATTTCACTGCTTTCTTGTGTGACTCCTTAGAATCTGCTTGATATCTCAAACACATTCCAACACTGTATGATATGTCAGGTCTACTAGCTATTAAGTAGAGCAAACCACCGATCATACTTTGGTACATGCTGGTCCACACTTATTCCCTTCTCA
The DNA here is from genome assembly GCA_028651295.1 of Catharanthus roseus. Classification (NCBI taxonomy): domain Eukaryota; kingdom Viridiplantae; phylum Streptophyta; class Magnoliopsida; order Gentianales; family Apocynaceae; genus Catharanthus; species Catharanthus roseus. The sequence continues at coordinate 1,906,634 of JAPQWS010000070.1, forward strand.
TCTTTGTTGATCTTTAGTGAGGTACTCATATGTGTTCTTACTATCTCCCCATACTCAGCCAAACTTCTTCACTAAATTTTTTGCATATTTTGCTTGAGAAAGAAATGTCCCTCCCTTTATTTGTTTGAATTGCAAGATAAAAAAAGAATGTTAGTTCACCCACCATACTAATCTCAAATTCAATGCTCATGGATGTGATAAACTCCTCTGATATGGATCTAAATACTATGTTATCAACATAAATCTATGCTATGAGCACGTGCTGTGCTGAACATTTGATGAATATAGTTTTGTCCACACTCCCTCTAGTGTTTGTTTCGTTGAGTAAGTAGTTAGTGAGCCTTTCATATCATGCTCTTAGAGCCTGCTTTAATCTATAAAGAGCCTTTTTCAACTTGTAAACATGATCTGGATACTTTGAATTCACAAATCCTTTTCATTGTTCCACAAATGCTTCTTCTTGTAATATTCTGTTTAGGAAAGCACTCTTAACATCCATCTGCTGGAGTTTGAAGTTCTTGGCACATGCAATAGAGACTAACAGTCTTACAGACTTGAGATGTGTGACTGGGGTTAGTGTCTCATAAAAATCCAATCCCTCTACTTGTGTGTATCCTTGTGCAATCAATCTTGACTTATTGTATGTGGTGTTACCTTCCTCATTAGTTTTATTCTTGAATATCCACTTGATACCAATCACATTCACACCTTCAGGTCTTGTGACAAGTTCCCATACATCATTTTTCTCAAACTGGTGCAACTCTTCTTGCATTGTTTTAATCCAGTATTCATCAATGAGAGCTTCTTTAACATTCTTGGGTTTAAATATGGAGTGTAACATGTCATGTTGATCGTTACTGCCATTTGATTGTAGTTTGTACCTTTTTTACTTCTGGTTCTTAGACCTTCCGTGATGTCTTCGATGATAGCATTTGTGGGGTGATCCTTCATATGTCTTATGTATTTTCTTCTTGCTATCTCATTGCCCTAAGTGTGAGTGTGAGTCACACTCCCATCGACTGGTAAGTTAGGGGAGTCTTCAATACTGGTTTGATGTCTTTAGATTATCGTTATTCCAGGTATGTTGTCTTCCTCATCAACAGCCTGATCATTAACACTTTGTCTCTTGGTGTCAACATCCTCTACAGTAACATTTACTTATTCCATGACTACTCTTGTGCATTTGTTAAACACACGGTATGCATAATTGTTTGAAGAATATCCCATAAATATTCCCTCATCACTTCTGGCAGCAAATTACTTTGAAACACATGCAGATAATTTAGCTTAGGTTTCTTGCCCTTCCAGATTCCATATGCTGTTTTGTTCATCAAGGGACTTAGAAATACTCTGTTAATGATGTGAACTGCTGTATTGGCTGCTTTTGCCCACTAACTATGTGACAGTCCCTTGGAATTCAACATCACACGAATCATATCTTGAATTATTCTATTCTTCTCAACCACACCATTTTGTTGTGTTGTCTTAGGTGCTGAGAACTCATGTGTGATGCCATGTGACTCATAGAACTCCAAAAACTGGCTGTTATTAAATTCCTTGTCATGATCACTGCTTAGCCTTTTCAGAGTTGAGTTCTTTTCTGTCTGAATACTTAGAAATATCTTTCTGAATGCATGAAATGAATCTGACTTGTTTATGAGAAAGTCTATCCATGTGTACGTGTTGTGGTGTTGTCTCTAACTTGAATGTGCTTAGCTCTGACTGGTTTATCGATCTGGCAATCTTTACACAGTAACTTACACTTCTTTTTAAATTGAGGAATTCCTCTGTCAAATTGTTTGCTTCTAAGTTTGTGTAAATGCTTATAGTTCACATGCCTCAGTCGTTTATGCCACAGTTCAGCTTCTCCAATTTGTCTAGTCAGACATATAGGTACTTTCATAGCATTCATCTGGTAGAAATTGTCAGCTGTTCTTGATCCTACAATTATGCACTTGTCATTGGTTGTCATCACATAGCATTGTCTGTTGTCAAAATACACCAATAGATCATTATCATCAAACAACTGACTTATACTTATCAGATTGGCTTTAATCTATTCAGTGTGTAGCATATTACATAATTTTAGCATTCCAGCTACATTTAGTGTGCCCACACTGACTACTCTATTTTTTACACCATCACTGAATGTCACACTGCCTTTATGACACACTGTATAGTCTGCAAGATATTCTTTGTTTCCTCCATATGGCATGAACATCCACTATCAAGATACCATACACCTCCAAAATTTGCTGATAGAGATACATGAGCTACATTACATCTCAACTCTTCCTTTTTGATCCAAATCCATCGCATCTTGACATGTGTGTGTAGCTTTCTTTCTTACTTTAGATCTCTAATTCTCATGTAGCATTGATGCCACACATGCTCGATCATTTTGTAGTAATCACACATAAGTTTAGGCTTTCTAGGTTTGTGTTTTTTGATCATGTTTCTCTTCTCAGCTTGACTCAAGCTGTCTTTGATAAACACTTCTTCTAACTTGCCAAACATTGTGTAACTGCTTTCATGTTTTGTGACATGCATACCTTTTGTGTGATTGAGATTTGTACCAGTGTAACCAAGTCCTAATTTTATTCCAGCTGGTCTTCCCATAGAGATTATTTCATCAAGTCAAGTTTAGCCTTTCTAGTATTTTTGATGGCTATTTTACTTTCTGCCACGTTTGCTCTCTCTGTTGCATCCTTGACTTGAGCCATTAGCTCATAATTTCTTTCTTCAAGAGCATCTTTTTGTTCTTGGACCTTCTTCAGGCTGCCCTTTAGTTCTTGATGTAACTTTACAAGTCCAACCCACTTAGTGTAGAGAAGGTTATACTTATTCTTCATAGGATATTCTTCATCACTATAAGATGGAATCATCGTCACTATCATTTTTGTGATCATTGTGCATGTATGTATCTTCTAAATCTATTATCACATTAAATGTCAATGTCTCACTACAATGATAGTCCTCTTCATCATCTTTAGAATCACTTCTCTTATCATCATCACTGTTGGCACATTCTGCCTAGATGTTACCACATATCCCTCACATTCTCTGTATGCCTCTTCCTTTTTGACCAGTGTCAAACTTCTTTTTCATTGTGCACCCTTCAGACTAAAACTTATTAGGACCTTTCCTATTCTTGCTGTCAGTCTTGAACCTCCCTTGAGATTTGGATTTTTTTTCTAGTTCTATGAAGAAATTTCCCAAAGTCACGAGTAAGCATCATAATCTCTTCTTCGGAATGCGATGTAGCATTAGATGAGTTGTGTTCTGCTTTCAGTGCAATGCTCTCACCTTTGGATTCAACATCAAGATTCATCTCAAATGTCCTCAAGGATCCTAAAAGATCATTCAAAGGAAGTTTTGTCACATTCTTTGCTTCTTCAATTGCTCCAACCTTAGGACAAAATTGTGCAGATAAAGATCTTAGTGCTTTCTCACTAGTTTCTCTTCAGAAAATTCTTCTTCCAATTGATAAGCTTGATTGCAATGTCTCTGAGTTTGCCACTGAATTCACCAATAGGTTCATCCTCTTGCATCCTTAATTCTTCAAACTGAATAGTCAACATCTGTAATTTGGAAATCCTCACAACATCTGTGTGTTCATGAATGGTTTCCAAAGTTTCCCAAGCTTTCTTTGCAGAATTGTTCATTATCCACATTGGCAAATATGATGTTTAATGCCTTAGCATTAGCCTGAGCAGATTTTCTCTCAGCATCAGTTCATTCGAATCTGGGTACTACCTTAGTCAATTTAGTGGTGTCATCTTCCTCAGTCTTTGTAGGAGATTTCTATTTAGTCTCAATAGCATCCCATGCAGTTTCATCAAAGGAACGAATAAAAATCCGTGTTTTCATCTTCTAGTAGGCCTAATTTGTACCTCGAGTAGAGGAGGCCTGGTAACAGATCTGCCTTCTTTGGTTGTCATGATGACCTAAATACTAACTTCCCACGATTTTCACCTACTAGATAACTAGCACAACAAACGGTGCCAAAACTATGATACTAGTTGTAAGTTAGTACTTAGATAATCCTTGCAGTGTGATTGCTTTTGCTGTTTAAGAAGTGACGTGATACATAATGTGAAATGCAATAAACAAAATAAAAACATAAGATATAACAATTGGTAACGCAGTTCGGCCAAGCCTACATCTGCAGGGCCATGCCCAGAAAGCAATCCACTAAAACTGTCAACACAATACAAGAAAACTCCTTGTTCTTTTACACATTTAGAGTTTCCATAGTGGAATTAGTGCAAACTCCCTTTGCACATTGCACAGTTGAATCCCTGCAATTCTTCAAGGCTCCTCCTTAGTGTGTGGGTGCATGGACTTAAACTCCCTTCAATCTCCAACACCGTTGAACCACAGCACAGTTGAAATCCCTTCAACTCTTTAAGGCTCCCCCTTGGAACAAGCTGCTTGATCTTGAATCCCTTTAAGTCTTCAACTTTGTTGAACAGCAACACAATTTCTATCCCTAGAAACTATAATCTTCAAAATAAGAACTCCATTGAATTATGAATGGTGAACAATGAGCATCAATGGAGAATCATAGTGTTTTAAATTTGTGATTATACAACCTCAACCACCATGATCCGCAGTCTGCTCTTGTAGAATATCTTAGAAGAATTGCATAACGGTTGACCCCAACGTTCAATTGTGTTCCTCTATGTATAGATGTTGAGGCTGAACAAAAGATCTTGAAACATCAACCCTTTTCCAATTAGGATTTTGACCAAGGGCATTGTTTCCAAAAAGATTTCTAGTATTAATTCCCTCATAGTCCTATTTTGCTTAGGATTTTGACCTTTGTGTATGCTTTCAAATTTCCTTAACCGGATTTTCATATTACAGCTTATAATCACTGATTTTTTGGGATTTACCATGTTTCCTAAAACGATGTCAATACAAAGTGCCTCTGCAAACCTGTAGCTTCTCAATGTCGTCACATGACAACCTGTGTGGCCACACTCAAGTTGTATGACATGTTTCTACAACTTTGATGTTTGTAATTTTGTGGGTATTTTATGATATTTTAGGGGATATTGGCAATACTTTTTTGTATATGTTTTTGAGGTTTTTTTTTTTGAGAAAAACATTGGAGTGGTTTTATGAATTATTAAAATTAATATAAAAATAATAATTCAAAATCGAATCTGGTAGCAAAAAAAAAAAAAAAATTTTTTTTGTGACGAAACTTTGGTCGCAATTTCTGCTGCTATTTTGTCGGCGACCAATTGGCGATCGAAATATCGGTTGCAAATTTTTGGCGCCATTCTTTTGGCGCGAAATTTTGTGACCAAACGTTTAGAATTTGGTTGTGACTTTTCGGATCCGAACTTTACGATGGGCGGTTGCAATTCAGTCGCAAATGTCTTTTTACAACCAAAAATTCTGTTGCAAACTTTTGTTAGCAACGACCGTTTAGCAGCAGAATATTTCTGTCGCAATGAAATTTGCGAACGAATTACGATCGTATCTGTTGTCACAATTCTGTTATTTTTTTGTAGTGATCGTGAATTGGTGATGTCCAACACTCTAACCAAGTAGGCCCGGTCCTTGACCAACCGACTTCACAATCCCGGATTGTGCACAAACAGAGTCTTCTTGTACCCCGATCTCTAATTGCCAATGTTGAACACGATTCTCAACCGTTTATTTCGACTGAATCTCCATGCAACATATTTCTTGGTCAACTAAATTAAATAGGTCCTTGATCGTATTTACCACATTATTGCAATGAGCCAAAAAATGATCTACTCTGATCCTACTTGTAAAGAAATTCAAATGATAAAGTACTTGAATTAATATTTCTATTACAAAATACTCTCAAATTTTTCTTAGCTCACCATTCTCAATCTCATGCCATTGTAGCCAGAAAAAGGGCAATCAATTTTTTGCTCACTCTAAATGACTCACACTACTCACACACTCACTTCATACTTTTTCTCCACTTTAAGAGACCAATCATACCCCAATTTATAGGAATCATTAACCAACTTACCTATGTCAGCTGTTAGCAATGTCTACAATTTCCTAAAGAAATCTAGAATCATTCTTTCAAACCTTCGATATTGGAAGCCTCCAGAGGATGTCTTAATTACTTCAATGAAATTTCTTGTTGCATGGAGAAACTGAGAGAGAGAGAGCATATATAAATTCTAGCATGATAGTATATATATATATATATATTATTGAATATTTAATTTTAAAAAATTTATGGTGTAGTTCTGGCACTTGTAGTTTCTCCATAGCACAAGATTTAGCCAAATAAATAATAAGATGCTTGACATTTTCTTTTCTAAGAAAAAGTGAAAATTTGACCTTGTCCTTTTGAAGAACATTTCCTTGTTAAATCTTGGACAATTTGAAAATAGTTTTTGACCTCTCTTGATTTTATCCCAAGTACACATTATCTCCACAAAACAAAATGAAGAACATTTCCTTGTTAAATCTTGGACAATTTGAAAATAGTTTTTACCTCTCTTGATTTTATCCCAAGTACACATTATCTCCACAAAACAAAATAGAGGAAAGACTTGGATGCATATATCAACTGTCTTCTTTTGTTGTACAGTGTAAAAGGAAGAAACTCAAATATATTGAAGAACAAGATATATAGAGAAAAGAGCTCCACAACAGAAGAAGCCTGAGGAATTTAATGAAGGTTATAGTTGATACGTCTATTGAAAATCTATATTATGTTATATAGTTGCTTAATTATGGAAAATCAGGAAATCTAAGAAGGTTTGATCTCTATCAAGTTGAAAGAGGTTGCATAGTAAGTACCTTTGAGGATAATGGCTTTCCTTATGAAGAGTGGTTGGAAGCATTCAACCACTATAAAAATCTGTCTGCCTCTAAATTTACTTCTCTTGTTTTCATCAGTCATGATTTCCTTGTTTTTTGTCTTAATATGTTTCAAGTTTTAACTTTCGCTCTACATTATTTTTATTAAGTAAATTAGTCTGCTCTCTTCCAAGCTAATTTTTTTTTTTGGTTCAAAGCTAATCTGATTAAATGATTACTATGAGTAAATTAGCTTTTAATTACTATCTTTTCGTACTTAGTTGAATTTAACGGATAATAGTTATTAACTACATAAAGTTTTTAAAATGTTATTTTTTAGAGTTCTAATTCATCTCTCTTGAAACTCCTTCGAAGCTAACATAGTTTAAGTCTATTAACTTTTTCTAGTGTAATTAATAATGTTATACGCTTTATATATTATAGCAAAAAATGCTTTAGGTAAAACATTGTGGATAATTTATTTTTTGAATCCACCTCAATAGATGCCCTTTATAAAAAATTATACTCGTTTTTACGTAATAATTTCACACCCAAATACAAAAAAACATATTATGGAACAAACTCTTTACCATCCACATCTAGTTATTTATCGGCCATCTCCCTTCTTGTTAAGATTACCAAAAATTAAAAAAAAAAAAACCCAGAAAAACATATTGAAAACCCTAAAATTTTGGAAAACAATAACCTAATTAACTATCCTCAATTACCCTTTTTGTTCATGAACAATTTTGCTGTGAGACCACAACCCAAAGCTTCGTTAGGTATCTTCCTAAGGCGTTGAACGCCTTCAGCAAAAACGACACCCATTCCCATATGAAGATGAGGCTCTATATGGCAATGGAATGCCCAAACCCCTGGATTATCTGCTACAAATCTCAAAGCTGTCCAACCATACGGGAAAATCACGGCAGTATTTCTCAATGGCGGATTCTTTAGGTTAAACTTTTTCTCATCTTCTTTTGTAAATCTCCCTTCTCCATATCCCAAAACCCAAAAATCATGCCCATGCAAATGCCATGGATGAATTTCACTAACATTTTCAGCTAATGCATTTGCATTTTGCAGTATCACATCAACACTAGTATTGAATCTCAATGTATAAACTCCACTTCCGTAGGTCGAATTTTGGTTTTTCGCCGGTTTCACTACATTATAATCAAGTGGAAAATTTTCAGGAGGGCTCTTAAGATCGAATGCATTCTTTAACCCATATTTGATGGAACCTATGTAAGGAGTTGAAGGTAGGGTTAATGAAACGTTATTGATGGACCATTTTATGTATCCATCAATACGGTTTTGTGTGTTGAGGAGAATAATTCGACGATCGTAATTCGAAGGAGGTTTGGGAGAACCCATTAAAGCAAGAATTTTGGAAGAGAAAGCCTTGCTATGGGTATAATTATTCCATAGTGGAGGCATAGGTGGTGGTGAAGTTGGTAATTTTGATGGAGAGTTTGGAGAGTAGTTTAAAATGGTTAGGGCTTGAGGAGTTTTGGGCTCTCTTCCTCTTACACTTATTGAAATCCAGTAATTATTGGAAGGGTTTTGATCAGTGGTGAATAGTATTGAGTAGCTTTCACCTGAGTAAATGTCCATATCTTCAACAGAAAATGGTTGGACATAGTTTCCATCTGCTTCAACGATTACCATCTTGTGATTCTGCACATATAAAACATACATATAATTAGTAGCAGCGGAACCCGCTTGTAAATATCAGAACCATAATATAAAATTATACAAATTTACATATCTTATTTGAATAATTCAACAAGTTTAAAAGATTTATAAGGATTTTCAAATAAAAATAAAAGTTTAAATAGGATGTTAATAGAAATTATATAAATTTTTATACCTCAATAGAATAATTTAGAAAATTTGAGGGGCAAAAGACTCCCTTGAACATATCTAGTTCTGTCAATGCATATATTATATTTGTCTCTCTTAAAACCATACGAAATTAAATACTATCATTATGAATTAAAATAATGAGTAAAATATGTAATTTTTTATTTAAAAATTTTTTATGTAAACAATACTTAGATAATGTTATATTCTAATTATTCTTTTTTAATCAGTATATTCTGGTTAGTTTTTTTTTAAGTAAACTTCTTGTTAAATTTTTATTTGAACCCCACTTTTCTTTTATATATAAAAAATTTACTTTTACAAAATTTATAATAATTAAAATTTAAATTTTTTTTATGAGAATACTATCAAGTAGAGATACATATGCTTCAAAAAAAGAAAAAAAAAAAAAAGAGTGTTGATGGAATTTCGTTAATAAATTTATTTATTTATGGGTCTGAAATTAAGAAATTTATTGGTTTCCCCTAAAATCTATGATGGGTCTCTTTGGTTGTCCCTTTTCTAACATGTGTGTGAGAACATACAATATCAAAAGCAATTGTGACAACAAAGGTTGACTTGGCTTTCCACTTTCAATCCATTGATGAAGAACTTCATGATGAAGAAAGGGATTGCAATAATGGAAGGGAATTATTCTCTTTTGGAAAAAGGAGGAGGAGGAGAAATGACAAAAGTTTTCAAGATTTTTTTTTGGTTTGGATTCAATTATAATCTCAATAAGTCATACTCTTTGTTGTTCTTTTGGTAAATATATGACAATATGACAAGTGTTTCACTATTTTGTTGGAAAAAATTAACATTTTTTTTTCTTTTTGGAGAAAGTTGTCCTTTCTTTTGTGTTCTTGAAGACAATTTTAGATTGAAAAACCTTTGATATTTTTTTTTTTTTTTTAAAATTTGGGAAACAAGTTTGCTGATGTTCTTGGACTTAAACAATTTTAGACGCATAAATAGCTCTTTAGAGCCATAAGAAAAAAAAAAAAAATGTAAAGCATACAGAGTCTATAGCACAATTTTTTTTTTTTTTAAATTTAGAAACTTAATACTTTGTATTGTCAATATGGAAAAAAGAAACTGAAAAACTAACACTTTTAGAATAAATTCAAAAAATTATTTTATTGATTATTTCCCATCTTTCCCTTTTCAGTATGAACAACTTCAACTAGTGAATTTTCATGTGATAACCTAGAAATATTTGTGCCCAAGAAGTATGGATAGATATATATTCTATCTATATTTTTATACTTCTTTTGAATTTTATTATTCGACGTGAAAATATTCTCTAATAGCAGAATCTACATATGCTTTAAAACGTTATTTAATTATTTGTGAATAAATTTATTGTTTTTATGTCATTTTCATGACTGAATATTTATTCAAAATATATAGTTTCAATAATGATGTACTGAAATTTAAAGCAAGAATATATTATTTTTAGATAAAAAAGCAATAGTGAGAATAAAATTACCCCAATTGCCAAATTGAGAGAAGCAAGTGCAGTGGTACTTGCCACTCTTAACCTATAAGTCTTGTTTGGCTGCACATGGAGAATCTGTGGTGCCCATTGTTCATTTCCTCTTAATTGGCAAGGAGGATTAATTGATGATTTGCTAAATTTCCCTGCAAGGGAACAATTGTACTGCCCTCTCCCATTGATCAACAAGGTCTAATTAAAAGCATACCAAGAAAAGGAAATTAGATTCCTTGTAAATCAAAAGAAACCTAAAAGAATGCATTCTTGGTATACAGCTAAATGTATAAGGAAAGCAGAGGTAACCCAAAACAATGTATTAAGGGTTCAACAAAAAGTTAAAATTAATTTATACTGGTGACTTTAAAATGATTCTATACATATTAGTTTTACGATTTAAAGAAAATAGAAACTCAATTCAGATCATCAATTTTGGTATAATAATATTAGAATTAAAATATGAGATTACTAGAGATATATTCATCGTTCTGATTAGTATTTTTTTTTATTGAGAAAAAATGTTTTGAGGCTGATGAGAGATTTGCCTTTTCGGTAATGGGAAGAAAATGTTTTGATTTTTGTGGTAATAGTTGTAATTTAATGGTAATGGTAATTATTATTAATTATTGTTTGATTAAAATATAGCCAAATGATATAATCACTAAAATCACATGGGATTATGCTAAAATTAATTATTTGTACTTTCCAAAACACAAAATGAACACTAATTATTATTGTTCATCTAATGATGCATAGAAACCAAAAGCTTTTGAACTTTTCCCAACTTTTAAAATGGATAGCAACTATTCGTTCATTATACCTTTCAAAGCCAACAACTTTTTTTGTGTCAAAAAGGTTACAAATTACTACTTTCTGTAATTGTTTGTTAAGAGAAAAATAGCCTTTTGACTTATTTGTAAACTTTTGGAATTTTGATAAAATAGTTCAACGCCTTTTAGCTCTATTAAAGCAAATCAATTTCGCTCAATTCTTTTTATTTCTTGTCTAGACAATAGAAAAAGAAGTCCAACGTTAGGGTTACTAATTTTTCTCACTTTTATGGATCAATGCCTATTAAATTTGTTAACCTAACCTATCACCATCTCACCAAGAAAGGATAAAAAAAGTTAGCTTGAAATAGAAATTTTGGATGGATTTTGGCACATCTTGTGTCTAGAAACCTAATGGATTAGTCTCTACCACAGGAAATATCCAATTTTATAGTTTGATGTAGAGTAGAGTAACTCTCACCTCATTATCGATTTTACTTCTACAAATTTTCATAACAAAAAAAATTAAGAAGAGTTTAAATTACTTCAACAAATTTTCATGACAAAAAAATTAAGAAGGGTTTAAATTCGTGTTGTACGAAAGAGTATAATGTGAAAAAAATTAATTACATAAAACAGTATTTTCACCATTGACACAATTACTTAAGCAATAATTTTTCATAAATATTCTTAGCTTAAATCACTCAATTAGGAAAACAATAAGACATTTAAAATAGGAAGAAGATGACCAAAGACTATGAAAACAAAATGGGAAAAAAAAAATATGAAAGGTTAAAAGCATATATACACCTTTTTAATTATTTATTTACCTGAGGTTCACCAATCCAGCGAAATGGATTGGAAGAGAGATCAACCTCTTGCTCATGAGAACTTTTATGCCACCAATCACTTAATAGCAAATTAAACTCTCCGTTGTAATGAAAGGGTTCTTTTTGACTCTCTGCAACATCCACTATTAAAGAACCATAAAGACCAGCTGATCGTTGCATCCCATAGTGTCCATGGTAAAAATATGTTCCCGCCTAAATAAATTATACCATCATGAGTACGTATCTTGGTCTATATAAGTATTTTTTTATTAAATACGAGTAAAATTTATGAAATGATAAAATTTATATTATTCTTTAAAAATAAAAACAAAGCTATTGATAAAATTAAAAGAACATTATTAATATCAGCAGCTCAAATAAGCGAAACGTGTTTCGAAGAATCCTTCTAAAATAGTTAACATCAATTCAAAAGTTGATTTTAACTTTAAAAAGTGTTTGGAGGACAACTAGCACTGGAGCAGGAATAGGTCACAAAAGCAGATAGATAGGTGACCTGCCTAGCAAGAGCAATGTAGAAAATACAAAATAAATTTCTGTCGAGTAAGAAATGAATTGAACATCCGTTAGGTTTAGATTTCAAGGTAATACAAAACAGTGCACCTTTTTCTCTTGATTCAGATTCTTCACAAGTAAAAAGAAAAACGGAGACAAAAAATATTATATATCCAACTCGAAGAATTAAAAAGAGACACAAAGTTGTAAAAAGTGATTTTGCACTATCGAAATGAAAAGATACTTTATATAATGGGAAATCCAGAGGTTATAATCATATGGAATTAATATACATGGCCCCTCCACTAGCCATAGCATGCCTTTGCTTCTTCTGTAATGGAGTGCGTAAGCAATCCCATGGTCCTAGGACAAAATTAAAAATTGTGGATTATTTAATATTTTAAATATTTTATTTAATAATGTTTTTTTAAAATTTATTTTTTATATAAAATTTTATTAATTAAAAATATTATAAAAGAAGTGTATTAGAAATTATATTACAAGATGTATGAGAAGATCCAATTAGAATGACAATAACTCTACTATTTAAAAACTTAGCACATTAAATTTTTGATATTTTTGTACTTATATAAATTTATTTTTAATTTTTGTTTCCAACAGTTCTGCAATATTTTAATATAAAATTCTCAATCTTAAAATTAAATTTCTAATTCTGTTTTATGGAGGTAAAATGATAATAATGACTTGTTCATTCTCACCTTGTCAACCTTGAACCTGTAGACAAAGGTTTCTCCAGGATTAATAGCACACTGTGAGATGGAAGCAGTTCCATCTGCCCATGGTGTTCCAAACTGAAATCCAAAAAAAACTCACTAAGTCAAGAAAAATCATTAGAATGTCGGATTAATTTTTGGGTCGTATAACTTAAGTTCTAAAAAAAAGAAAAGATGGCAAATTAACCTGTCTAATGCCATGCCAGTGAATAACAACACCTTCAGTATGAAGCTTATTAGTAAGCTCAATATGCAAAGTATCTCCAGCCTTAGCTCGAATCGTTGGACCGGGAAACTGGCCATTGATTCCCATAACAACATTCTCTAAACCATCTGGAGACCAATGCATATACTCTACAGCCCATTTGAAATGCCTAGTCTTTGCAGCCAAAGCTGAAGAATGGAAGAAAATACACAAAAACAGGAAAATGGAAATACCCTTTGAAGAACATGAAATATTTGCCATGGCAACCGTGCCTTAATAGGAAGTTCCTTCCAAGAGTATCAGTATATATACTAGCAAGCCATGGTTTTATGTTTTAAAATAAATAGCTATCATGACTTCAAAATGATATTTTGAAAATCTGTTGGAAAAGTATATAGTGGGATAGATTTTATTTATTTGTTAGTGGACATTAGTGCTTTAGAGTATAAATTCCTTTATACACTAAAAGAGTTTATACGTATGGGTCATAGTTTTATTTTCTTGGTAGCTTCCATGTTCTTTCTGCTGTACGCACAATCTTTTTTATATAGTTTTAAAATATATAAAGAAAAATTGTGAAAAAATCTTTTCAAATTTATTCATTAATTAAAATATTACTCTCATCATTCATTTTTGTGGTAGAATCTGTACCAAACGTGCACATACTTTCTCTACTACCTTCCTTCTATTTTATAAAATAAAAAATAAATTTTAAATCCCATAGATAAAATCTTAAAAAGAAAAATTATAATAAAATGTATTAGAAAATATGTTAAACGATTTTAAATGCCTGTCTAAAATTAAAATCGTGAATATATTCTCTCTCTTTTTAAATTTCTACACAAGTCAACTCGCATGTTTTTTTTATTTGAATCTCAAGGGCATACAAAGAGAAAAAGTTATATATTGATGATTTAACCTCAGGTCGATAACGTATACAAATGATAGATACATGTTTTAATAGATTTTATAAAAAAATAGTGGGAACTAATATATATATATATATATTTAAAGAAAAATAATTTTGAGATTAATATACTAAAAAAAGAATTCAAAACTAAGACTAAATAAATAGTGTTGGGGACTAATTTTTGCAAATTTTTTGGCTATAAAATAAAATGTAATCATTCTCAAAAGCTGAACGGAATGGACAGTGCTTAAAATTTTCCCTTCCCTTTATACTTTATTTAAATTTATTTTTGGCCTTTAAATAGTTTTTTTCTTTTTTAAAGAAAAAAATTTAGCACTTAAGGCTCTACTTGGATTGAAATTTAATTTAAGTTTTTTCCACTTACGTTCCATGTATCTTATTTTTTAAATTTTTTTTTGCTGGAAAAAAGGAATGTTCCATATATCTTCTCTCACAACAATTTTGGATATTGTTAATTAATAAAATTTTCAATATAAAACTAAATTCCTTCAAAAATAGTTTTTCACTCCCTAAAATATTTTTATTCTAGTTTTCTAATTAGTACTAAAATGGACAAAAAAAATTTAAATATTGTAATTTTTTCCAAAATTTAGTATTTATAGTTCTAATTCTTGTAATTTTTTGCATATAATTATATTTATGGAATTAACTAGTTTGCATATAATTATATAATTATATTCCAACCTTTATCTCTTATTTTTTTTATGATAGATTTATAAGTTGGCCAATAACAAAATGTATTGTGAAGGAAAAAGTTGACTATGAAGAAAACATATTGCTTATCATTTTGAAGTGATTATTTAACTTTGAAATATTTTTTCAATATTGGAGTCATTGACGCCACTTTAGAAAAAAGATGAAGAGAAAAGAAAAAAATTGCATATGAATACAAAATTGTTATGAATTAAATAATAGGTTTTTTCTTTGTTTAATCCATTTTCAAAAAATGATATTAAAGTGGCTCAAGTTTTTTTTTTTATAATCCTGGAATGGCCATAACGCATAACCATTGTGCGTTATCACCTGAGAAAACGCATAATGGCTGTATGTTATCACTAATAACTGCATTAATAATCGTGCTTAAAGACATGGCTCGATCGTGGCGCTGATGTAGCGTCAAACTGGCGATAATGCACAACGATTGTGCGTTATTAGTCACAATAACGCACAACCATTGTGCGTTATTATTGTTGATAACGCACAATGACCGTGCGTTTATCACATTATAAACCCTACCGCCCCCTTATTTTTTTCTTCTTTCTTCTTTCTTCCTGTCGCCTCCTTCTTTTTTCTTTGCTTCCTTCTTCTCGTTGCCTCATCATTTTTTCTTTGCTTCTTTATTCCCGCCGCCTACTTCTTTTTTCTTTATTTTTCTTCTTTCTTCCTCAAAAGTTTTCATCATTTCCTACCGAAACACATCCAGTGCCGCCACCGCTCTCGTTGTTCTGCCGCCGCTGCTGGTAAGTCATTTTCCTCTTCCTTTTATTTTCTTCCTTCTTTATCTTCTCTTCTTCTTACACTTTTGTATTTTATTTCAAAATTTACAGTAAAAATTCAGTTCAATTTTTAAAATTCAAGTTTGAATCGGTGAGACTTTCCTTGGAGTACGAAGTTTGTTAGAGTTTTGGAGTAGAAAAACAGTAGATAGAGTTTATCGGTCGTAGGTGCATTTTTTATTTTCAGTAAGTTTTTATTTATTTAAATTATTTGGTGTATTATGTATTAATTTTAATTATTGTTTATTTGGGTTTGTTAATTGTTGTTTTTGAACTATTTTTATGAAATTTATTTGGATTATTTGTTAATTTGAATTAATTTATTTTTGTGAAAGTTAGGTTTAAATTTGTTGTTATTGATAAATTTGTGCAAATTGGATCATTTTATGTATATAATTGTGTTTTGTATTGCAAAAGTGATTTTAGAGTGATGAATTATTTTGATGAATTTATCTTGATAATTAGGTAATTTTTTTACTTTACTTTATGATTATTTAAATTATTTATTTATTTAGATAATTATTTTGCATCTTTCTTGTAAGTTTTTTAGTAGAGAAGATGGGGACTTGGAATTTGAGTTTTTTTTCACTTAACTTTTTTTATTTTTTTTTGTAATTAGTAGAACCGAAACTTGAAAATTTAGGGTTTAATAATGAAATTGTATGCCATTATCAATATGAAGACGTTTATTTAAATATATATATATAAGGACTAAACCCTAAAAACCAAAAATCATAATATTGAAATCATATAGCGTAAATTATAAAAACCTTAAAAACCCTAAAAACCCAAAAATTGATATTTTGAACATTAAACTGTAAAACTCTAAACTTTGTAACAGTAAACCCTAAAAACCCTAAAATCTTAATATTTTAAACATTAAATCGTAAAACTCTAAACTTTGTAACAGTAAACCCTAAAAACCCTAAAATCTTAATATTTTAAACATTAAACCTTGAAACTCTAAAATTTGTAACAATAAACCCTAAAAACTATAAAATCTTAACAATTTAAATATTAAACCGTAAAACTCTAAATTTTGTAACAGTAAACCCTAAAAACCCTAAATCTTAATATTTTAAGCATTAAACCGTAAAACTCTAAACCTTGTAACAATAAACCGTAAAAACCTTAAAGTCTTAATATTTTAAACATTAACCATAAATGATGAAAACATTAAAAACCCTAAAAATAATAAACTTGATATGTTAAAAATCATACAAACCCTAAAACCTAAAATAATTGTACCATAAACAACACACCTTAAAGAGTTTGGAATTATAATTCATTTAAAAATTTTTATTTTAATTTATAGATATTGACTGAAACCGAAACTGTAAATAATATAGATGGAAGAAGTCCCAGTCCACGTGCATCCGGGTCCCATAGTCCCTGATGTTTTGACAAGAAAGCACGAGCACCGGTCTGGGTTGATATGGAGTGGGGACCATGAGACGTGTTTCACTGATCTTCAGTGTAGGCGTTTCGGTCACAATCTATTCATTGTTACAGCATGGCTCCCCGTAGGTTGGTAAAACTTATTGATAGGACTGGTTTGGGGGGATGTCCAGATTTGGTTACATTGGGCTCGACCATGCTCTTATTACCGCATTAGTTGAGCGTTGGAGACTGGAGACTCACACATTTCACATGACTTGTGGTGAAGTCACAATTACCCTTCAGGATACGCAGGCATTATGGGGTTTAGGGATAGAGAGTTTGCCGGTTACCGGTCCCAGTTGGAGTGTACACGGTAAACCGTATTGTATTGAGCTGATTGAGAGACTTCTTGGTCTACAGTTGTCTCTTAGTCACTTTTATGGTTACAAGGTTGAGAAGGAACCTTTGGAAGCTTGGATCCTGAGAGCGTTTACTGGTTCAGAGACCGATGATGATCTTATCTTGTGCGTTCGTGGATTTATTTTTTTACTCCTTGGCGGTCATATACTTCTCGACTTCTCAAGGAATTTGGTTTATGTGCGTTATCTCAGTTTATTAGAGGATATTGATGCCATTAGGACATATTGCTGGAATAGCTGCGTACTTGGATTTTTATATAGGCAGTTGTGCACGGCAGCTTGGGGGTGCACGACAGATAGGGGGAGCCTTAGTCATAGTATAGATTTGGGCGTGGTCGCTTATACCTGCATTGTGGCCTCAGTTGATGACAGATGTTCAGGCCGACCCTCTTCCTCTTCTTGGTGCTATATGGTGTATAAAAAACCTTGGGGGGGAGGGGGGGAGGGTGAATAAGGTTTTTGGCTAATTATCGAAAATTCTTTGTTAATAAAAGGATAAACCTCTAATTTTGTTGAAAGAGAATTCTAAAAATCTTTTAATAAAATTCCAAACCAAACAGAATTTTGTGATTGAGACAAGTAAGAAGCTTAAAGAAGAACACAAGGAGTTATAGTGGTTCACTCTCTCAAAGAGTTACATCCACTACCTTGAGTCAACACCCAAGGATTTTTTAAATCCACTAAAACACAAAGATATACCAATTACAAATATGAGGATCACCCTACAAGGGTTTTGCACACAACCTCAAATCACAACACAATGTAAATCAAAGGATTACCTAAAGGGTTTTTCAACACAAACCTTTGATATCAGTAACAGAGAAAGATAGGTTTAAGAACAATGTTACCACTTTTGAGCTTGAGAAATAATAGGTACAACTCAATGAAATGTTCTACAAGCTCCTCCTTTCTTCTTCTTTGATGATGATCAATAATGAAGCTCAAGAAGATTTTTGTTTTTTGGAATGAAAAGTGTTTGCAATAAATGTGCTTTTGAAGCTCTTGAAAGTTTTAAATGTTCACAATGAATATTCCACAAAACTTGTCTACTTTATGGCTGATCATAAAGTCTATATATAGTGCCTTAAAAAAGTGACCATTGCATTCAGTGCAACGGTAATATTTCATACAGTAAATGTGAAAATCGGACGACCGGTTCTTTAAACAGAAAGATTCGGACTTGTCCAGCTAGAAAACAGACTGCCGAGTTTTTGATTTAGAGAAAAATCGGACGACCGGTTCTAAAACCGGATGACCGAATTTTTGGACAGAAAGATTCGGACTTGATTCTCTGAAAAACGGACTGTCGAATTTTTGATTTAGGAAAAACCGGACGACCGGTTCTAAAACCGGATGACCGAATTTTTGTTTCTTCATCCAAGTTTCTTTTTAGGACAAAAACTTTCTTCATTGTTTCAAAGACATGTATTCTTGACAATCATTTTAAAGAGAAGAAAAACCTTCCAAAAACATCACAACTTCAGTCAAGAATACTTAGATTTTAACAAAAGTTTATATCTGAGAAAATCGTAAAAGGAGCTTCATATATGATCAATAATCAAAGAGTAAGACTAGGGAGTTTTACAAGGTAGTACCTAATTCACTCTAACATAGACAATGCCTTCAATGTCTTCAATGTCTTCCAATGATTTGATCTTGGAATGGCTTGGTCTCTTCTTCTCCATTTTGCCCTCATCAACAAGATCTTTTGCTTGTAGACTTTGAGGCTTCACAGGTGCTTCTTTTGTTCTATGAAAGGTTAGCTAAAATACTCACACAAGCATATGTTAATCATAATAAAAACATAAGTATTAATGCCCTTAGGGCTAACAATCTCCCCCTTTTTTATTATGACAAACACATATGCAAGAAGCACAAAAGAGCAAGAGTAAAGTATGGTGATGCTTCAAAAGATCAATAGTAAGAGCAAAGCACAACAATCACCAAAAAAGAAATAACTCCCCCTAAACACATGTTTTATGTCAAATATGGCTAAAGAATATTACAAGATCAAACTAGGCCAAAAAGCTCATAGCATCATAACATCACAAGGCATAAGCTGCAACATATAATGTCAAACACCATCAATAAGCAACATATTATCAAGATTTCTCCCCCTTACATCTTGCACTATTTTCTCCCCCTTTTGTCATAAATCAAAAAATTTTAGGAGAGAAGTTCCAAGGGATCATAGAAGAGGTAGCAGTAGGACTTTCAACATTAAAGTATCATCATGAAGTCCATAACAAGAAAGGCCAATCAACAAAGAAAAAAGAGCAACAAACAGATCATAGCAAAAGTAAATTAAGATTAGAAATAAGCAAGTTAAAAACCATATCATTAAGAGAATGAAAACAGGAGTTGGAAAAGAGTTATAGACAAAACAAAGGAAAGAAGGGAAGGTTTTATAAAAGAAATCTCAATCATCTCTATCTCCTCCTCCTTGCTCGAGTCTCTTAATCCGTTCTTGTGTGTCGGTCATTTTTTGATCCAATGTATCAAGCCTTGCTTGAATGTTGGAGACTTTCCCATCCAAAACCTCAAAGCGACCGTCGAAGGCATCAAACCGAGTGTTCATTGACGTTTGGAGAGAGTGACTCATGCTCCCCGAAGATGAGCCTTCCTCTGTTCTTTCTTGTCGCTTCTTTTGCCGGGTTTCTCTTCTTTGGATTTCAACCTCTGTTTCTTCATCACTGTCCTTTTCTTCTATATCCATGTTCTCTTGATCGTCATCATCATCTTCCTCATCACTGTCATCAACATCTTGTCCACCTCGGATGAATGTCCCATCTTTATCTTTCTCAAACCCGATTCTTTTGAGTGTATATCTTGCCATGTCCAATGTGATTACCCATGCCAACCAAATTGATCGCAAAGTGTTGGAGGATTTTGTGATAAAGCAACCATACGACAAGCATTTCATTTGGGAAGATTGTGCAGCTAGCGTATGTTCTATAGCCATAAATCCAAAATTCATTCTCCTATGCTCATGCAAGGCTAGCATCACAAATGCGTGCATATTGGTGATAGATGATTTATGCCCAACATTTGGAATGATGATGTTAGAGATCATGTGATGGAGCACTCTCCCATAAGCATCCAGTTTGTTAACATTTCTATCATCATGTCTTTTTAAAACCTCTCCCTTAGTGAAAATTGCTACAAATCGTTTTTCACTTTATAAATTTGGATCATAGCATTTTTTGTTCTTGGTGTAAAATCTTATACCATCTTGAGGGGTATCCAAAATTTCATTTATCAGTCTATCATCAAAGGCAATATCCCTTCCCCCAATTCTAGTTACAATCCATTGATGTGAGACATTATCCACTTTTTCAATTCTTCCTTTGTGGAGATTAGCATAAAATTCATATATCATATCCACATAATAGAGTTCATTTTTAATCAGCAGAGGTATCCAACCGATCATTTCAAAAAGATGAGGGATAGCCTCCATACCTTGCATATCATGTAAGTCCACCCTGTGACCCGGAGCAATTTTTCGTTGATTTCTAGTCCACTCTTCAAACCTGGCAGCCTCCTTCACTGAAATAAACCTCTCTGAAACTCTAGAAACCCTAGCTGCAGAAGCCCCAGTTCCAGAAGGTACTTTTTTCCCCTTTTCTTTCCCTCTACTAGTGCTTCCTTCTTCAGGATTTTGCCCTTGACCAACTTGAGCATTCTTTGTTTTAACCATTTTGGAGAAATTCTTGGGTAGGGTTTTGAGAGGAGATGAAGAGTTTGAGATTGGAAGATTGTAGCAATCAGAGAGAAAAATAGCTTTTTTGCTGTGATGAGAGATGAATTTGAAGAAAAAGAAGAAGAAAATTGAAAATCGGAACAAGAAATTGGATGGGTCTTGTGAGAAGGGGGTTTTTCGGTCGAGAGAGTGAGAGAGAGTTGAGAGAAAAATGTGAGGAGTTTGAGAAAATTCTGATATAAATCGCAGACCCGACCCTAATTGTTGAAGTCAGTCGACCGTTTTTTAAAACCGGTCTTCTGATTTTTGGATTTTTGAAGAATTCGGACGTCCGAGTTTTTGTGCAGGAGTCCGGTTTTATAGTCCGAATATCTCTGGAATTTTTTGAAAGGAAAAGTCTGAGTCGGGTTTTAAAACCGGACGTCCTAATTTTAAAAAAGGCGTCCGAATTTTTGAAAAATATCAGCAAGGCAGAAATAAGGGAAAAACAAATAATACAAGCAACACACATTACTCATTAAATTTCCCGATACCAAGTAATTTTCTTAAATAGCAAAAGCGATCTTCTGAAAGAGGTTTTGTAAAAATATCGGCAATTTGATCTTCTGTACAAATATATTCTAAAGATACATCACCTTTAGCAACATGATCTCTAATAAAGTGATGTTTGATTTCAATATGTTTTGTTTTTGAATGTTGCACAGGATTTATGGAAATATTTATGGCACTAGTGTTATCACACATGATGGGTATGCACTTAAAGGAAATACCAAAATCAATTAATGTATATTTCATCCAAAGTACCTGAGCACAGCAACAACCGGCTGCGATGTATTCCGCTTCGGCAGTTGATAGGGACACGCACGATTGTTTCTTGCTGTACCAAGATACTAAGCATCCTCCCAAGAATTGGCAATTTCCACTTGTACTCTTCCTTTCTACCTTACATCCGGCGTAGTCCGCATCGGTGTAGGCAATAAGATCAAAACAAGATTGTTTAGAGTACCACAAGGCATAATCATATGATGAAATTAAGTATCTCAAAATACGTTTTACAGCTATTAAATGAGATTCCTTGGGGCAAGCTTGGAATCTAGCACACAAACATACGACAAACATGATATTCGGCCTACTAGCCGTTAAATAAAGTAAACTACCGATCATACCTCTATATGTCTTTTCATCAACAGTTTTACCTTTTTCATCTTTGTAAAGCTTCAATGACGAGCTCATAGGAGTACCGATACCTTTTGCATTGCTCATCCCAAATCTTTTGAGAAGTTCTTTGGTGTACTTCTCTTGATTGATGAAGATTCCTTCTTTTGTTTGCTTGATTTGGAGGCCGAGAAAGTACGTCAATTCTCCCATCATGCTCATTTCAAATTCTTTTTGCATAAGTGAGGCAAATTCTTCACATAAAGAGACATTAGTAGCACCAAAAATGATGTCATCAACATATATTTGGACAAGAAGAAGATCATTGTTACAAGAGGTTTTTGTAAAAAGAGTAGTGTCCACTACACCCCTTGAAAAGTTATTTGAAAGAAGAAAACCACTTAACTTTTCATACCAAGCCCTTGGAGCTTGTTTTAAACCATAGAGTGCTTTTGGGAGTTTGTAAACATAATTTGGAAAATTTTCATGTACAAAACCGGGAGGTTGTTCAACATAACTTCCTCCTCAATAACACCATTTAGAAAAGCACTTTTAACATCCATTTGAAAAAGTTTGAATCCTTTAAAACAAGCAAAATCTAAAAGCATCCTAATAGATTCAAGTCTAGCAACCGGAGCAAATGTTTGATCAAAATCTATGCCCTCTTCTTGATTGAATCCTTGGACAACAAGTCAAGCTTTGTTTCTAATGACTTCTCCGGATTCATTTAGTTTATTTCGAAAAACCCATTTTGTGCCAATAATGGGGTGATTATGTGGTCTAGGGACTAAAGTCCAAACTTTGTTTCTTTCAAATTGATTTAACTCCTCTTGCATAGCAATAATCCAAAACTCATTGCATAAAGCATCATCAATAAACTTAGGTTCAATTTGTGATAATAGGGCAAAGTTATCGATAAAATACCTTCTTGTTCTTACCCCTTGAGATACATCACCAATAATTTCATCTTTGGAGTGTCCCTTTTGATATATCACATCTTGAGGAAGATTTTGAGTTTCTTGATCGTTTTCTTGTTTTTCCTCATACTCTTCTTCCTCCATAGCATGCTCTTCCATTGCTTGAGTGTACAATGGTTGGTTACTAAGAGTGTTATCTATGTCATCATCATCATCAACTTTCTTGTCCAAAATGTTAGTTTCATCAAAATTAACATGAATGGACTCTTCAACGCACAAGGTTCTTTTGTTGAAAATTCTAAAAGCCTTTTTGTTTGAAGAATAACCAAGAAAAATTCCCTCATCGGATTTTCGATCAAACTTTCCAAGATTGTCCTTGGTGTTTAAAGTAAAGCATTTGCATCCAAAAACTTTAAAATAACCAATTGAGGGGGTTTTATTAAAAATGAGTTCAAAGGGAGTTTTCTTTAATGAAGGTCTCAAGATAACACGATTCATAATGTAGCATGCGGTGTTAACCGCCTCGGCCCAAAAGTATTTAGGAAGGGAGTTTTCACAAAGCATTGATCTTGCCATTTCTTGTACAGTGCGATTTTTCCTCTCCACAACAACATTTTGTTGTGGGGTTTTAGCTGCCAAAAAATTGTGTGTTATGCCAAAATCATCACAAAGTTTTGTAAAATCTTGATTGTTAAATTCTCTCCCATTATCACTTCTCATAGAGATCAATTTACAATCAAGGGAGGTTTGAACTCTTTTAAAAAGTTTAGCAAACTCATGAAAAGCTTCATCTTTTTGACTAAAAAACAAGGTCCAAGTAAATCTAGAGAAATCATCAACAATAACAAAAGCATACCTCTTACCACCGAGACTAGTGGTCCTCATTGGTCCAAATAAATCCATGTGAACAAGTTCCAAAGGTTTTGAAGTTGAAATCATGTTCTTTGATTTAAAAGATGTCTTAATTTGTTTTCCAAATTGGCAAGCATCACAAAGTTTAGTTTTCTCAAAGTGAAGTTTTGGTAGGCCTCTAACAAGTTCTTTTGAAGATAGTTAGTTTAATAAATCCATACTAACGTGACCAAGTCTTCTATGCCACAAAAGTGCATCATCATCATGAACCGAGAGACACTTCAAGTTTTGGGAAAGAAAATCTTCAAGATGAAAGACAGACGTTTCCAACTCTTTTAGCAACAAAAATAGTTTTGTTTTCATGCTTATCAATGATAGAGGAAGAATCACTTTCAAAAACAACCTTTTTTCCACTATCACATAATTGACTAATACTAAGCAAATTAAATTTAAGACCATCAATTAGAAGAACATCCTTAATGAGAGAGGAAGAATCGTTACCAATATTGCCTATACCAATGATTTTTCCTTTGTTCTTATCTCCAAAAGTGACAAATCCACTTTCGGTTTCTTTGAGATTTCTCATAAGTGATGAGTCCCCGGTCATGTGCCTTGAACATCCGCTATCCAAGTACCACTTAGATGGCCTTGATTTGTGTTCTTACAAAAGAAGAAGTAGAAATGATTTTCGGTACCCACATTTTTTTGGGTCCATGGACGTTAGTTTGATTTTCTTT
Source organism: Catharanthus roseus (assembly GCA_028651295.1). Classification (NCBI taxonomy): domain Eukaryota; kingdom Viridiplantae; phylum Streptophyta; class Magnoliopsida; order Gentianales; family Apocynaceae; genus Catharanthus; species Catharanthus roseus. The sequence continues at coordinate 1,931,435 of JAPQWS010000070.1, forward strand.
AACTTTCCAAATGGTTTTCACTCCTCTTTCAATCTTTTTCTTTATAAAACACTTTGTGGCTTTATGACCACTCTTTTCACAATAGGTGCAACAAAGGTATGAGTGAGATGATGAAGCCTTTACAATCCGTGTTTGTTTTGAGAGAATATTGGAATGAGTATATCCAATACCATTTTTATGAAAAGGTGATCTTTGAGAGCCAAGAAGTTTTTCAAAGTTTTCTTTTCATTTTGTGAATTTTTCAACTCATAGAGTGAGATCACTCACCTTTTTCTTTAAGACATCATAATCAATCAAACATTTTTCAAGAAAGGAAATCTTTTCACAAAGGTTTTTGTTTTCTAAAACAAGTTTTTGAAAGTCATCATTTGAGCACTCTTTTTCTTTCTTCAAAACTTCCAAGGATTCAAGAATGGCTTTATTTTCACAAATGAGTCTTGAATTTTCATCTAACAAAAACTGAGTTTTGCTTTTTAAATCTTTGTTTCGTTTAGTAACCTTTTTGCACTCATCATACATTTCAATAAGCATTATGCTAGGATCAACATCACAATCATCATCAAGGATACTTGAAGAGTTAGGAAGTGAAGATTGTACCTCATTTTCTAGTGCCATGAAGCATATGTTGGCCTTTTCCTCTTCTTCATTTTCACTTGAGTCTTGATCCCAAGTTCCTATTAGGCCTTTGCCTTTCTTCTTCTTCTTTAATGCCTCAAGCTTGGCTTCTAAAGCTCCCTTTTCCTTTTCAAGGGCCTTGGGACAATCGGCTACAAGATGATCGGTGCTATTGCATTCAAAACACCTAGCTTTGAAGAGTGATGAGCTTTGTCCTCCTTTCTTGAGTGGAGGTTTCTTCCCTCTATTGTTGAAACCTTTCTTGTAGAATCTTTTAAATTTTCTCACTATCAATGCCATTTCCTCATCATCATCAACCTCATCTTCATTGTTTGAGGAGTATGTTTGATCATCTTCATTTGCCTCGAGTGCAATGCCTTTTCTTCCTTTTTCTTCATCTTCCATTTCATTCAATCTTTTTATTTTCATTTCATAGGTGAGTAGTGATCCTATCAGTTCTTCAATAGGAAGTAGTCTCAAATCTTTTGATTCCTCAATAGCTAGTGTTTTTGGTTGCCAAGCTTTTGGAAGTGCATCAAGAATTTTTCTATTAGCTTCCCCTCTTGAGTACTCTTTCCCATATGCCTTTAGGCCGTTTGTGATGTTGGTGAACCTTGTGAACATGTCACTAATGCTCTCATTTTGTTTGATTATGAATAGGTCATAGTCTCTCACCAACATAGCCAACTTTGACTCCTTTACTTGATTTGTTCCTTCGTGAGTTACTTCAAGTAACTTCCACATTTCATGAGCCGAATCACATCCGCTCACTCTATTATATTCGCTTGCATCCAAGGCACAACTAAGAATATTCATAGCTTAAAAGTTTAGAGTCATCTTCCTTGAGTCGAACTCATCAAATTCTTCAACCTTCTTGGCTACTCCATTTATTTTGGGAATGTAAGGACCTTTCTCTACAATGCTCCACAAGTCAAAGTTAATAGAACAAATATATATTTTAATTCGGGACTTCCAAAAAGTATAGTTTGTTCCATTAAAAAGAGGAGGTCTATTTGTAGAAGAGCCTTCTACATATGGTAAGCTACAATTATTAGCCATAGAAAAGTAAAGATCTTTTGCTTCAAGGGTGTTAGTCCTTTAAGAAGCCTTGCTCTGATACCAATTCAAAAACCTTAGGGGGGGAGGGTGAATAAGGTTTTTGGCTAATTATCGAAAATTCTTTGTTAATAAAAGGATAAACCTCCAATTTTGTTTGAAAGAGAATTCTAAAAATCTTTTAATAAAATTCCAAACCAAACAAAATTTTGTGATTGAGACAAGTAAGAAGTTTAAAGAAGAACACAAGGAGTTATAGTGGTTCACTCTCTCAAAGAGTTACATCCACTACCTTGAGTCAACACCCAAGGATTTTTTAAATCCACTAAAACACAAAGATATACCAATTACAAATATGAGGATCACCCTACAAGGGTTTTGCACACAACCTCAAATCACAACACAATGTAAATCAAAGGATTACCAAAAGGGTTTTTCAACACAAACCTTTGATATCAGTAACAGAGAAAGATAGGTTTAAGAACAATGTTACCACTTTTGAGCTTGAGAAATAATAGGTACAACTCAATGAAATGTTCTACAAGCTCCTCTTTTCTTCTTCTTTGATGATGATCAATAATGAAGCTCAAGAAGATTTTTGTTTTTTGGAATGAAAAGTGTTTGCAATAAATGTGCTTTTGAAGCTCTTGAAAGTTTTAAATGTTCACAATGAATATTCCACAAAACTTGTCTACTTTATGGCTGATCATAAAGTCTATATATAGTGTCTTAAAAAAGTGACCATTGCATTCAGTGCAACGGTAATATTTTATACAGTAAATGTGAAAATCGGACGACCGGTTCTTTAAACAGAAAGATTCGGACTTGTCCAGCTAGAAAACGGACTGCCGATTTTTTGATTTAGAGAAAAATCGGACGACCGGTTCTAAAACCGGATGACCGAATTTTTGAACAGAAAGATTCGGACTTGATTCTCTGAAAAACGGACTGCCGAAGTTTTGATTTAGGGAAAACCGGACGATCGGTTCTAAAACCGGATGACCGAATTTTTGTTTCTTCAGCCAAGTTTCTTTTTAAGACAAAAACTTTCTTCATTGGTTCAAAGACATGTATTTTTGACAATCATTTTAAAGAGAAGAAAAACCTTCCAAAAACATCACAACTTCAGTCAAGAATACTTAGATTTTAACAAAAGTTTATATATGAGAAAATCGTAAAAGGAGCTTCATATATGATCAATAATCAAAGAGTAAGACTAGGGAGTTTTACAAGGTAGTACCTAATTCACTCTAACATAGACAATGTCTTCAATGTCTTCAATGTCTTCCAATGATTTGATCTTGGAATGGCTTGGTCACTTCTTCTCCATTTTGCCCTCATCAACAAGATTTTTTGCTTGTAGACTTTGAGACTTCACAGGTGCTTCTTTTGTTCTATGAAAGGTTAGCTAAAATACTCACACAAGCATATGTTAATTATAATCAACACATAAGTATTAATGCCTTTAGGGCTAACAGTGTACATCTTTTGATTGCAGCCAACTGCTTACTCACACCCTAGTTACATACAAGGACTAGTTAGATTTCATGCCATCTGATCAGGTTCGCTTTAAAATATTTTTTATTATTTGTAATTAAAGAAAATTTTTTTTAAGCACTTAGATTTTTATTGATTTGAGTTTTGACTTCACAATTTGTATGGCTCTCTTATCACAATCGCAGTCTGGTTCTATTTGACCTGTGGCGAGCAGAGGTCCCACTCATCTGTTATGAGATAGTAGAGTATCACTATCTCGGGCGTGTGATTCGTCAATTTGCACGGGCTCAGCATATACCGAATGCATGTGATACTCGTCTTGATCTGCATCGAATCCAGCTTAGAGGGAATGACCGCACTTACTGGGGAACATCGCATGCTAGCCATGTAGAGGCGTGGCATCAGTGGCAACTGCGCGTTACTGATGGCCTTGCCTTGACAGTTGAGGTCTTATCATACCCCAATGACGAGTACATAAGATGGTATTGGGGAATCACACGGGTGTACATCGGAAATCCAGCTAATCGTGATACCTGTTCGGTTGGATATAAGTCTGCTGGGGTCGGCAGACGGATGATGGTACATTCTACAAATCATTTTTTTTAATATTCTTATGTATTTCATTTATTTATGATGACTTCTAACGGTTTAATGGTTTTATTTATTTATTTATTTTTTGTTTAGACTTCCATGTTGCAGGAGGTAGATGACATGACGTCAGTGGTGATATAGGAACCACCTACATCTCCGTCACAGATGGCTGTTTTCGCGAAGAAAGTGCAGACGATCATTCGGAGGTGCATGGTATCTATAGGCGGTACTTTGGGCTGCACTCCATCACAACACGATATCCAACAGACATTCCCAGTATAACCATCACGTCGCCGTCCCCGAGAGTACGTACCGGACTGGGGTGCTCGTGGAGTTAAGAGGGGCACTCGTAGATAGCTTGGTCGTAGAGCAGCAGGTGGACACCCTCCTGTCCCTTATTTTCCCAGCAGACCCGAACATACAGACCCTGGACACGTCGAGATGAAGAGAGGTGAGGGATCTGCACAAGTGGAGATAGGTGACGGATCTGGGCAGGTGGAGAGAGGTAAGGGACCTGGTGGTGGACACCCTCCTGTTGACCCATTTGACAACCCAAACTTAGATGTACCATCTTTTAGTTTGGGTTTGACGCAACCTTCCAGTCACTTCCAGGGGGATCAGGGACATTGCGCATGCCTCCCCCTCTCGGTTTAGGGTTTGCCCCATTTCAGTCACTAGCTGGTACATCTTTAGGGTTTTCATCGTTTCGTGCACCTCCTCCTTCGGGTACAGCCGGTTCATCTACACCGCATCAGCCTATATCGCAGGCATCTTTATCTGATGACGAAGAGCAGGAGGATGACAAAGATGATGTACAACGTGTTGGATTCGAAAATCGTGTTGGGAAAAAGACAACAAAGTTCATGCTGTCCGACTAGCCATAGTTGTACTTAGAATTTTGGAGTTTTCATTTTCTATTATATGTAAATTAAATTTCAACATAGAGTATTCAGTTTTATGGATATTATTGATTATTCTGTTTTATGTATATTATTGAATAATATGGTATTTTTTGTAATAAATGTATTTCTACTACTTACTTCGGTTGCACATTTTAACAATTTCAAGTTGGTGTAAATAAAGGAAGAAACCACATTGTACATTTTAACAATTTCAATTTGGTATAAATAACAATTTCAATTAGGGAAACATCATGTTTTTTCATAACATAAACCCTAAACACATTGTAAATTTTAACAATTTTAATTTGTACATTTTAACAATTTTAATTTACAACAATTTGGGAAAAATCATAACGCACAACTGTTGTGTGTCATCACTCATGATAACATATAACAGTAACGCACAATGGATGTGCGTTATCTTGAATGATAACGCACAGCTGTAATGCGTTATCCAAGATAACGTACAACCACTGTGCTTTATCTTCAATGATTCAGAACCTTCAATAATTCAGCACCTGCTATGCATTGTCATTTCAGCCATTACTTTTGTACCCTAAATTCAGCACCTGCCATGCATTGTCATTTCAGCCATTACTTTTGTGAACCCAATAATTCATTTCACTCCCGGCATGTGAACCCAATAATTCATTTCAACCTTTATATAAACATACACACACCCTAAAAATGATACTTCAGCCAAACCGACAAACATTCATTCCCCATTCATTATTTTTCAATTCACAAATTCCCCATTCTTTACATTTCATCATTTCTAAACCCTAAACATATCCATTTAAATCAATTTAAAATGAAAGCAATCCACCCTGTTAGAGTGATGCTATTTTAGGATTTTGAAATTGCAAGGGATGCATATGGTCTCTATTTTACTGGAGTAGTGCGGAAAAGTTGGACATTGCCAACGACCCAAATGATTTCACATAACGAATTGGTAAGGAAAATATTGAAATACCGAGATATGGATCTCAATCTCTTGATTTTTCGAATGACAATGAGGGTGCCTTCATACTACGAAGTGCATTGTATGTTTTACTTTAATTTATATAGCATAAACAAAGATGAAGAAATGCGTTATCCATGGACTATTCCACCTCATCATGCGAAGAAAGGGATTCATATTCTCGTTGAATGCGAGCAGATCTAGCAGCATAGTATTCCAATTACACATGACAGAAATACAACAAACATGATCGAACATATTACAGCTGTAACACAGATAGTTTCTGATGAACCGTCTATGTTGTACACTACCGTCAATAACGACGACGATGAGATTGACAAATCGGACGGAGATGATGCAGTTTCTAGTCAATCTGAATTAGATGATGACAATGACCCGAAAGAAAGAGAGTTACAAACTCCCATAAACCCTCTAAATCCTATAAACCCGGTAACTGAAAACATAGTGCTCCAATGGGAGAGCAGCCAATGGTTCAGCAGTACTAGGTATGACTATACACATTCTGGAGCATTCCTAGATATGGGTTCAGGTTTTCCTATAAATGACCTTGTAGAATCTGGTACCATACGGTTACTCGATTGGAACGATTCAATGACTGACATACAGTTAGACATGAGATTCGTTGACAAAATGCAGGCAATAAGTGTTGTTCATAAGTGGTTCATCAGTGTGGGACGTGAATATCGAGTTGTGAAAAGTAAAAATGATACATGGACCGCAAAATGTTACCATCACAGTGATGATAATTACTGTTCATGGTATATCTGTATAACAAAGAAAGCAATGCACAGTCAATGGGAAATAACCAGATTCATAAAAGAACACGCATGCCTTGTCTAAATTGAACAAAACAAGCACAGAAACTTGTCCTCAAAATTTATTTCAATGTCAATATCACACATAGTTGACAACGATCCTGAGATACCTGTGTCAAACATCATTCAAGAAGTTCAGGTACTGTTTCAAACGGGTTGTACTTACAAGCGGGCATGGTATGCTAAAAAATTTGCCATTGAGAGGGTTTTTGGTAGCTGGGAGACAACCTTCAATATTTTACCGAAATACTTACGAGCTATATAGGATTTAAACCTGGGGACTATATACGAATTTTTGCACCACAGAATAAGCAGTCCCCCTAATTATATTTTCAATTTTGTTTTTTGGTGTTTCTCGCCATGTATAGACGGATTTCCATATTGTCGGCCGGTGATTTCCGTGGATGGAACACTCCTAAAGGGGCCATACAAGGGCATGCTATTAATTGCAAGTACGTGGGATGCCAATAATCACTTGTTCCCACTTGCTTTTGTAATTGTTGATAAGGAATCCTCCGAAAGTTGGAATCGGTTCCTTAAAAACCTGCGAGAATACATTATCAAAGATCGCCACATATGCCTCATTCCTGATCGCCACAAAGGTATTTTCTCTGCTATTCAAAGTCAACCTTTATGGCAACCACCATTTGCAGTTCACCAATTTTGTTTACGCCACATTCGAGCAAACTTCAACAAGACTTTTAAGAATACAAACCTAAAAAGCTTGATGTGGCAGGTTGAAACAGAATCTAAACAATGGAAATTTGACCATGTAATGAAAGAGATTCAAGAAAGAAATGTAGATGCTTACATTTACTTGATGAAGTTGGACCCAGAGAAATGGACACTGTTGCATGATGGCGGGCACAGACACGGTATCATGACAACCAACATTTTTGAAGCACTTAACAATGTGTTGAAAAAAGCTAGGGTCCTACCTTTAAAAGCCTTTGGTTGAACTAATCTTCAAGAAACTAGTTAAGTACTTCCAGAAACACCGTGAAGAGGCTGAAAATTGTGTGCATCCATTTCTAACCTGAATTTTTGACAAGTTCTTGCGGATTGAAATAAAATCAAGAGTCTTGCGGATTGAAATAAAATCAAGAGAACCCAAAGTTACCACTTATAATCCGCGAGAAGGAATATACATGGTCAAATCTCCGATCCGGGTTTCTGGTACATGCAGCAACGTCTATACATTTCGAATAAATAATAAATCATGTAATTACAGAAAATGGCAAACATATACATTGCCTTGTTCTCATGTCCTTGCAGTGTGTAGAGAAAATGGGTCAAGAAGCAGATACTTATGTGCCAGAGATATATTTGCGACAAACGTACAAAAGAACTTACCAAGCGAATTTTCATCCGATCTTGAGTGAGAACTTTTGGAGGGATGTTCCTTTTAATTTAACATTTTATCCTCCAAACATGAAAAAGGAACGGGGTAGGAAACAGGGCAAGCGATTTTAGGGGGAAATGGATTATAGAAATTCGGATTCTCCCCCAAGATGTGGCAGATGTCGCATGCTGGGACATAATAGAAAAAATTGTAATAACCCCGAACCGAGCAATGTATAAGTTTGCCATTTTCTTGAAATTATTGTAATAAAACAAGTTTCTTATTAATGAAATTTTTCTTTCAATTTCTTCTAATTACTACATCATTTCTGTAAATTTTTACAATATCTTTAGTATTACTTCTTCAAATAACTTGAGATGAAATGGTTAAAAGTTAAATATATTTTCTAAGAAAACGATATAAATATTATCATAATAAATACGCTTAAAATAAGTTAAATATTATATATATAGTCTTTTTAAATAAATTATACAATATAAGTTATGATAAACATGTAAAGAAATTTTCATTTTTTAAAAAAAATTAAAAAAAAATAAAAAACTAACGTGGCAGATAATGCATAACCAGTGTGCATTATTGCTGGGTCATAACGCACAACGGTTGTGCGATATCCGCCACATTAGCGGATTACCAGCGGTAGGCATAATTAGCTGATAACGCACAATGGTTGTGCGTTATTAATAATGATAACGCACAACTATTGTACGTTATGACCAGAATAAGGATAAAAAAAAAAAAGCTGGCCACTTTAGTGCCCAAATTTGATGGATAGCATATATAAAGAAAAAAACCTAAATAATATTTATGGATGTCTATAAGAGATAAGAATATCTATGTAAAATTTCTCACCTGAAGAGATATATATTATGAAGATATAGATATCCTTAAGAGATAGATATTCTGCAGAGAAAGATATTATGTATAATAAGTGATAGAATTTTAATCCTATCTTAGTTATGATAGAATCTATCTCCATAATTTATTCCCATATCTTGTATCCCTGAGCCCTATAAATAGGGCCCTTACCTTTCAATTGTAAACATACCTCAGAGAGAAATCAATAGAAATTCTCTAATTCTCTACTCTTCTCCATCTCCTTATTCTTCCAATTATTCTATATATCGTTTTTCTCTTTATTCTCTCTTCTTTATATTATACATTTCATATTGATTATTCTATTGTGGCAACAATGTTGCGCCAATAAATTTCATAATACGTTATTAGAACGAGATTCTACCATGAGTTGTTGCCTTCTCTAAGACCAAAAAATTTTATAGTAATGTTGTCGTGCCAACGAAAGGTGGAAAGAGATATTTCTTTTATTAATATCTCAATTATAAAACTTGAGCTTTAGGCTCATGATATTTTCAGAAAAAATTATACTTTTGTTTTGTAATTATTTATGCAAATTCATCTGGATATATATAGTGGGTCTGGAAAATACCATTAATTAAATATATTTAGATGTAAGTGTCTTGAACCAATTGGGTAGATCAAGAAAACAGCAGTAGAAACTATAGCATCAAAGCCACCTGCATTGTGAACCACTAGAAGTTGGTTATTATATAATTTTAGATCAACTTTGCAACCACTAGAAGTTAGTTATTATACAAACATCAGATGTGTTTGGTTATACTTGTGGCCAAAAGTTTTATATTTATCAGTAACATACTTTTGTCACATTTAGAATTTCTCCTAAATCAAAATCTATGGAGAAAATATTATTGGTAGTGATAGAGAAAATATTCTACCATTATCATATCTCAAATATGCTCCTGCACTAGCAATGTTGAGAAAGATGTTTTTGAACATTTTATTAAATTAGTCTCACATCTTCTTGAGACTTAACAAAAATTGAGTCATTGATGAAAGCGATACTGGCCGACCAATTAATTTTATGTCATTCCTTGAATTGAATGATTTAAACTTATAATTTATTTATAAAATTGATTTTGGTCGTGACCACAACTATGGTATTACTTATATTTATCACAATCACTCATAAACTCTCAATTTATGAATTTCACCAGAGGTGAAAATTAGTGAGAAAGAGAAAGATGATACATTGCAACACTTTGTGTAGTTATCGATGTCAATACTTTCATACCTGAAGTATGCATTTTAAATTGTTGCTAAGCATCATCAGAGAAGGGATATGAAAGTGTTGTTTACTTCCCGAAATTATGCTAGTAATATAATGATGCTATTGTATAATGTTAAGATAAAATATCTCTAATTAAGAATGGTGCATGAGGATATGCATTAAATAAATGTCCAAATGCATACATGGTAGTACAAAGTTCCAAAAGAACTGATTGCTTAAAATTCCAGAAGAGTTAGCTAATTAAAAGGCTCCAGAAGAGCTAGTGTATCTTTACACAAAATGTAAAAATTTTAATGCATTATTCTCGCCAAAATGTCATAGAATATTATTTTTAGTCTCGATGGTATATTCCATCATCTCGAGACAATAGATAAGAAATATGTATTACTATTAGTGTTCTACAACATACAAAGTACCATTTATTTGTATTAAACCGAATAAATAAATTTGAGAACAATTGTCAATAAACCAGAAGTTTATTGAGTTAAACGATTGTCAGTAAACTAGAAGTTTATTGAGTTAAACAATTTATTATTGGCACGACCGATTTGACCATCTCGAATTATTAAAATACAAATAATATTTATGAATTAATATAGAACAAGAAGTTTCATAATTTGATTAATTCCATATGCTACTTATTTTAAATACAAATTATGTATAAATATCACCAGTACTATTTTAGGATTGAATGCACTACTTTGGGATGAATGCAAAATTATTAATCGATGCATCAATAAAATAATAGTGTGAGTATTATTGACTCGTAACCTGCAGTTTACGATGTCTTAATGAGCTCATATTTTAAATTTTTTCAAAGATAATTCATCCTAATTATACTGGTTGTAATATATATATATATATCTATTGATATAGTGTTGAACATTTTGCAGAATATGTTCATATACTAAATGGTTCTGTAGACCGTAAATGCATCAATATGAGTTATTATAAATGTAGTAGCATTCCCTTCATATTATTTTAAAAAATTATTATATATACTACTCTTTGTTATTGGTTTATCGTGAAAAACCAAGTATTGCCATCTACGAGTTAAATGTGAGCTAGTCATTTTTATTGCTCCACCAAAATGTAGGTAGACTTATATTTGTTGGTCAAAGAATATCAAAAGTGATATTTATTATTTATTGATTTCAAATATCCCAACATTAAGAGGAGAAAACAAGTTGTGGGATGGAAATATTAATTACTTTCTATCCCTAATAAGTTTTGCACCAGAAGTTTAAATGCACATAGCTAGATATGTTTTCTGAACAACATCTGACCAATAATATTCTTAATATATTTAATGTCCCTAAAGTACAACATATCACCATCAAAGTATTTGAAACACAATTTAAAAGTGGTAGATGAGTCAATTCCATGAATAAGAACTCCTCGCATATGAAATGAGCAAATGTTAGATGGTCATACTATAAACTCAAGTAAATAAAATTCCAAAAAGAAGTTTCCAAACATGACTGATGTATTATTTTCAGAAGAAATTTAGATACCTAAAAATAATGATATTATGAGATCTTATCATAATAGGTCATGATTGATAGTAAATGGAACCGCAAAAGTACAAGAGTATTTATGCATATAGTGGTAATGAATTAGAATGATTCAAAGTCTGTAAACTAAAGATAATATAGAGCTCCCATAAGAATTATAAAAGTTAGCTCGAATAATTTACAAGTACACATGAAGTGTACATTACATAATTCCTAGAAGGAATCATACACTTGGAGTGTAACTAAAAGGATAGTTTTGAATATTTACAATATGCGAACTATGAAATAAGTATTGATTATGACTCTTCGTAAAGGTCTGGCATTACTTACAAAAAATATTTCTGGTAGAAATATGATTAATTTTCATAATAGTACCCAAGACAATTGATATACATATGTCTATGTGTTATTTGATAACATATTCATATAAAGTCCCTGATGGACTTAATATGCCTGAAGCATATATAAGTAAATTGTTCTAGAAGAACAAAATGTAACAAAGTCTTAGTGAATTATTATTTGAAAATGATGATGAGAAGATTGAGTATGTCCATGTATGAGGAAACATTTACTTGCCTTGATTAATTTACTTGCCACATATATTGCTTTGTGATGAGATATTTTTATTGTGCAATTTCCTGATTAACACTTTGATGAACTAATATCCCCCATATTAGGAGGAGAAAATCAACAATAGAAGAATGATGTCATATAAGAATATCATCTACCCACAAGAATAAGTGAACTAGAAGTTCACAAGATTTGGCCATTTGCAAATAGTTGAGAATAAAGTATTTTATGTACTTTTGCCAAATTTATAAGAGTTTTAATATATACTCTTATTTGGTTAGATGCCCTAGAAGGGCCATAAATCTCATAAGTTTGAATAAAGTTCGAAGCGCGATACACTTTTTTATTATAAAAATATATATCCTCTAAAAGAAGAGGATTATATGAGAAAATGTTATTTTGAAAGAATAAACATAGGCAAGAATGATGATCAAGAGTATTAAAATCAAGACAAAATTAAATATTCTGAAAATGTTCTACATGGACATGGCACACCATTTTTATTTTAAGTCATTGAGTCATTATACATCAATATAGATTTTTTGCAACAAGATATTGAAAAGTCAATTGGTCTTGAAGCACTATGGTTATGCAAATTAGTACATTATTATATTTGTTTCATACAAGTATATATATAGCTATTATGGTTCTTATGATTCTTCTCTAACTAATGACTTATGAATATATATTGAACTTGTTATTTGATATCTCCTTCAAATGATTATCTTGAATTTTAAAAAATGATCCAACTCTTGCAGAGGTAGATATATAAGAAATTAATTATTTACATGATCTACACAAATCATGTCATGCATTGACGTATGCTATGATTATGTATATAAACATATATAGCAGTCACTTCTTTAGCTTGTATTGAAAGAATAATTATTATGATGGATGCCTAAAATGCGTGTGATCAAAATGAACAAATTATTATATTTGAGATTTATATATCCTCGTAGATGAAATTTCAATTATATTGTTAGAGATGATTATAAAGTTTGAGGATATATAAAAGGAGATAAGATAAACATATCTATTTATGAGCTCCAGAAGAGATAGAGCAATGATGTGCAAATAAGTTCGATAACTGAAATTTCGAAAATTTATCCACGAAGACATTACAAACAAGAACACTTGAGATTATCCCAGAATATGTATGCTGAAAAATCTCAAGTGATTATCACATTAGGGGAGTAATGTTTAACATAGAGAATTGTGTACTCTTTTTCTTTCCCTAGAGTTTTTTTCCACAATATTTTCATCTAATAAGGTTTTAATGAGACATGTTCTCTATGTAATGGACATTCAAGGGAGAATTTTATTAATTGAATAATATTTGTAAATATCTATAAGAGATAAGAATATCTATAAAATCTATCTCCTGAAGAGATAGGTATTCTAAAATATAGATATCTTAAACATAAAATATTCTGTAGAGATAGATATTATGTATAGATAAGTGATAGAATTGTAATCATATCATAGTTATGATAGAATCTATATCCCTGATTTATCCCTTAATTTTCAGTTGTACACATATCTAAGAGAGAAATTAATAAAAGTTTTTTACTGCTCTACTCTTCTCCATGATCGTTATTCTTCTAGTTATTTTATATATATCTTTTTTCTCTTTATTCACTCTTTTTTATATTACACATTTTATTTCGATTATTCTATTGTGCCAATAACGTTACGAAAACAATGTTCATAACAAAAATAAAGTAATAATAGCATTTTTCAATATAAAACTAATTAATATCGGTAGTGCTAACAATTTATTTTAGTTACAATAAGACCTTTTTCATTATTTTCCTTTACTTTCTATCCCGAAATTCATGAATCAAACAAGGAAAACTCTATTTTCTTAATAATTTTTTAATTAATCAATATATATATATAAATTTTAATTTTCCTTTCTCTGTTTTCCTTTTCCTTTTCCCCGTCAAAATCCTTGAACCAAACAGGATCTGACTAAACTTGGTCTCTTGGCTATTATTTGGCTCCCACTCTCCATAGTTTTTTTCTCCAATTAAAGTTTGGCTCTTTATTCTTAATTTTGGGCTCCATTGGGATCACTTTATATTTTTAGATCAAAACTTTGTCTAACTTTAACCTAAATTGAATCATAAAAAAATTATTTTTAATAAAAAAGGATGTTCATATGAATTGAGTCATCCTGAAAAAAGAAGAAAGAGGAAACGATTGAGAAAACGAAGAAGAATCCCTTCCGTGTAGCTTCTGCTAAAGGGGAGTTGTGTAGTTCACTTTTTTCTTTCTTTTTTTTTTTTTTTCTGAATATTTTTTTTTTTATAAATTTTTGAATAGAATATTTTTCTTCTGGATTCTTATAAGTTGTTACTTTAAGAAATTAATCAATATACTATCTTTCATTTCACGATTCCAATAGACTAATTACAATTCGTTTCTTTTGTATTAAAAATATTTTGATGATTAATTATATTTTCCTCTTTGACTTAAGTCTAAATTACAATTTCATCTCTCATATAAAAGTAAAAAGTGTTGTACAAATCTCAACTTTTTCATTTTTTTTCATTTTAGCATTCGAACTAAAAAATTATCAGATTTTAATACTTAAAATTTGTTTTTACATAATTTAGCACTTCCATCCAATATCACCATTAAATATTAACAGACAAAGGGTATTTTTTATCAAATAAAAAAGAAAAAATTTTGTTCTTAATTTTAAAAGTATTTTTGTCTTTCCTCCTTTCATTTTCCCTTAAATTGAACTCTAATCTCCACCCTATCTTTCTTCTCCTTCTTAACAACTGCCTTCTTTGCCCTCTGTATAAAAAATCTACTAAATACAAAAAGTTTGTCAGCATTGCCCAACATGCAATATTGAAAAAGAATGTTCAACATCTACCATGGTTGAGGAAAATAACGTTAATTGAGGCCGCCAAGTGTTTCATGGCTTTACATATATAAAAGGTTAGAATGAGTATTTAAATTGTTGGCAAATTAATTTGTTTACAAAATTTTAATTTAATGGCCATAGAATCTGCGTGAAGGATTAGTTTATCTACAATATATGTATGGATCTTCAAAAATCAATGCTATTTATTATTTTTTTTTTGGTAAAATGCTAGTTCTAATGTCATTGGATGCCAGATTGGAAGACATTAAAAGCTCCAGAAAGATTATTCTCTTCATTTTAAAATATTCACAAACTGAAAATTTTCAGTGGGAAAAACAATCTTATGTTTTCTGTCTCATTAATATAAAATATTGTACATTATATAGATTATCCATGTGACAAATCCTGAACAGATTATAAGTAGAAAACCTAACTAATTACAACTAGGTAACTAAAACATAATTATACATATTTTAGCATTTATAATAATCATATTTTAATTATATGTCAATTCTTAACACATCCCCCTCAAGTTGGAGCATGAAGGTCAGGAATGCCCAACTTGGAAGCTAAACGATGAAAATGTGTCAGATGAAGAGCTTTAGTGAGAATATCGGCTGGCTGAACCTCACTGCGAATACAGGCGGGGAAAATAAAACCGTCTTGGAAAGCATCACGAACAAAATGACAATCGATTTCAATATGTTTAGTACGTTAATGGAAAATAGGATTTTCAGCTATATGAAAAGCAGCCTAATTATCACAATGTAATGGAATTGGGTGGGTGACAGGAACATGAAGATCACACAGTAGAATAGATAACCATTTTAGTTCACATAAAGTTATTGCCATAGAACGATCAGATGAACGAGAAACAATATTTTGTTTCTTTGTCTTCCAGGAAATAGGAGTTCCACCAAGGGAGATGAAATAGCTAGTGAGAGATTGTCGAGTTATCGGGCAGGTAGCCCAATCTGAGTCACAATATGCAGTCAATAAAAGTGGAGAGTCAGATTTAAGAAGAATGCCATGACCAGGACTCCCTTTCAGATATCGGATAACTCGGATAGCAGCATCCCAATGGGCACGACGAGGGGCGTGCATAAATTGAGCAAGTGTATGTACGGCGTAGGCGAGTTCAGGTCGAGTGAGGGTGAGATATATCAGCTTACCTATGAGTCTGCGGTAGCGATCTGGGTTATCAAACAAAGATCCAGAAGCTTTTGCCAACTGATGATTAGGTTCCACAGGAGTAGATGCTGGTTTAGCTCCTAATAAACTCATTTTAGAGAGAATTTCCAAGGTGTACTTTCGTTGGCATAAAAATAAACCCGTGGGATTTCTTGCAATTTCTTTTCCCAAAAAATATTTGAGAGGACCCAAGTCTTTAATGTGAAAGCACTTATGCAATGAAGCTTTGAATTTCTCGAGATTGGATAGTGAATTTCCAGTAATGAGTAAATCATCCACATAAATAAGAACACGTAAATAAATATTCTCTCGAGAGTATGTGAAGAGAGAATAATCTGCATAAGACTGAGAAAAACCATACCTACGAAGAGCGGTAGTGAGTTTTGAAAACCAACACCGAGGGGCTTGGCGAAGACCGTATAAAGATTTCTTCAAGCGACAGACTTGTCCTTGGAAAGAGGTGCGAAAACTGGGTGGTGGTCGCATATATACTTCTTCCTATAAATCTCCATGGAAAAACGCGTTGTGGACATCCATTTGATGGATAGGCCAGTTGCGACCAGTGACAATGGAAAGTAAGGTGCGAACAGTGACCATTTTAGCAACTGGAGCAAAGGTGTCAGTGAAGTCAATACCTGCCATTTTTGTATTTTCCAAAATCACCAAGCGGGCTTTATATTGCTCGATGGTGCCATATGCTTTGTACTTCATACGGAAGACCCATTTACTCCCCAGAGCACGTTTTCCAGGAGGCAAGGATGTTAAAGACCACGTGCCATTTTGTTCAAGTGCATCAATCTCTTGGCGCATAGCGGTGCGCCAGAGAGGATTAGAAACTGCTTCAGAATAGGTGGTGGGCTCGGATTTCGTGGCTACAGATGCTAAAAAATGCTTGTGTGAATTAGAAAATTTGCTATAGTCCACAAATTGTGTTATTGGATAAAGGGACGTACCTGAGAGGTTCAAAGAGGGTGAGAGAGCAGAGTAGGAATGGGATATAGAAGACTTCCATATGGCGTTGCAATTATAATCTCAGAGTCGAGCCGAAATATGTTTAATTCGAGTGCTTCGTCTGGGTGCATTAGTGGGCTGATTTTCTTTTGTCAATCTGGAATCATTTATTCCTGATTTGGACTGTGTGCAAGACTGGGGGTGAATGGGCCACAATTTGGTTCTGTGCTTGTTGTGCCGCAAGAGGGTGTCCTAGCTGGGCTGCGGGAAGGACTTCTGGCGGCTGGGTCTTGGGAGGAGGGCTGCTGCTGTGTTGGGCTGGAGGTGAGGTCGATGGACCAAATGAAGCTGGGCCGCGTGAATGAGTGTTGCGGGCCAGCGCTGGAAGCTGGAGTATCTGGAGGTGGGCTGCGCGAAACTGGGCCACGGGAAGGGGCTGCTGGTGGGCCGTGGGAAGGGGCTATTGGATCTGGGTTGGGTATTTGGTGTTGGGTAGGTGGGCTACTCAGATTTGGGCTGCGGGAAGGGGCTGGTGGATCTGGGGCTGCTGGTGGGCCGTGGGAAGGGGTTATTGGATCTGGGTTGGGTATTTGGTGTTGGTTTGGTGGGCTACTCAGATTTGGGCTACGGGAAGGGGTTGGTGGATCTGGGTTGGGTATTTTATTTGCTAAACTCCCCTATCTTGCATAATATGTTGTTTGGAGCCCAGAACTTGTTCTCCAAAATTGTAAAATTATGCGAAGTCTGTAGGAATTATTGAAATGTCTAATTTTTCTTGGAATGGAAATCTTGTTTCATCAAAAATCACATCTCGGGACACAAGGATTTTTTCTGTTTGCAAGTTATAAAATCTCCATCCTTTCTTATGAAGGGGGTAGCCAAGGAAAACACATGGTCAGCTGCGGGCGCGAAATTTATCTTTGGGTGGATCGTAGTCATGAAGATAAGCTAAGCACCCAAAACTTTTAATGTGAGAATATGATGACTTCTTTCCGTATAACAACTCATAAGGAGTCTTACCGTGTAACAACTTTGAGGGAGTTCGATTGATGAGATACTCGGCCGTCAAAACGCATTCTCCCCAAAATTTTATTGGCAAATTAGCTTGAAACCACAAGGCCCGAGCTACATTTAAAATTTGTCGATGCTTACGTTCAACCCTTCCATTTTGTTGTGGTGTGTCAGCAATAATAGTTTGGTGGATTATGCCATGAGTAGCAAGATACGACTTTAGAGGTGCAAATTTTGTCCCATTATCACTACGGACTATCTTGACAGTTTTGCGAAATTGTGTTTTGATCATGGCAAAGTAATCTTGAAGAATAGACGCAACTTCACTAGAATAATCATCTAGTATGGTAAGAAAATATGAAGCATCTATAGTTGACGTGGTTTTATATAGGCCCCACAGATCACAATGAATTAAGTAAAACAGCTGTGCAATTGTCCATGAAGCATTAGGGAGAATTGTGAATGCTCCAAGTAGTGGATTTGAGCTTCGTTTAAGAATATCTAACTATAGTGATGTGGAACCTTCAAGTACTTCACAAACATTTATAATAAAATTTATGTAGTTTTTATCATTTCATTTCTTGAAGATTTTGTTCGGTACAATTTTTATTTGTAGTTTTTGATGTTATATGTATGTCAGTAATTTAAGTTGCTGCTAATTTCTTAAAACAAGAATGCCTACTTTTATAACTAAATGTGTCTGGTTTTGTAACAAGTGCGCCTATTTTTATAATTAAGTATGCCTTTCATCTGATGTATGTTATTCAAGTAAGATTGCTTTGTATATGTAGATGTAGAGGATTTTGTCGAGTTACATTATTGTATTTATGAAACCCTCATTATATAATTGTACTATATGTGTGTTCCAATATGGTGGAAAGGAGTGTCTTGATACTTTAACATGATGTTATACTTACGTAAATCATTGTGCCTATTTTTATAACTGGGTATGCCTCTTTCTATAACTAAGTGTGCCTACTTTTATAACTAAGTGTCCCTTCAATATTATGTATTGTTCAAGTGACATTTGTTTGCATATGTATATGAACTTTTACTTGTATTGATGGATTTTGTTGTCGTTTTTGTGTATTCATACGTTAGGAGTGTATTCTGTGAGACTTTAATACACTTTCTAAGTTATGTAATTAAGTGTGCCTACTTTTATAACTGAGTGTGTCTAAATTTATAATTAAGTGGGCCTCAAATATTATGTGTTATTCAACTGGCATTTTTTCGTATGTATATGGTTTGTTTAGTTTTTTGTTAGATTTATGGCCAGTTTTGTTGTGGGTAGGGGTGGAGGGAGGGGAATGTGGTTCATGATAATTTAACATAATTAATGTCGAACTTGTGTAATTAGGTATATTACTTTTAAAATGGCTGGGGGTTTCATTACATTTTTATGTATTTGAATCTCAGTAGATAGTTGTGCCTACTTTATAAATGAGTGTGCTTCATTTTGTAACTAAGTGTGTCTAATTTTATAATTGAGTGTGCCTACTTTGATCAATAACAATGCCTATGGTTATAAGCACTAAAACTTTTAATTTTTCTATTTTGTTTTAATATTTTTAGATGTTTTTGTTGGTTTTTATGCAAAGTGTTTTTTGGTGTTTTTAACTTTATATTACGTTGAATATTGTTGGGGTTGTTTCATTACAATTTCTTATGTATTTGAATCTCAGTAGATAGTTGTGCTTACTTTTATAATTGAGTGGGACTAATTTTATAACTGAGTGTGCCTAATATTATGTATTGTTTAAGTGACATTTGTTTGCATATGTATATAGTGGTTTACTTGTAGTGGTGGATTTTATGGTCATTTTTGTGTATTTCATATGTTAGGGGTGTTACAATATGGGGTTGGGGAGTAGGGAATGTGTTCTGTGAGACTTTAACATACTTTCTAAATTATGTAATTAAGTATGCCTACTTTTAGAATTAAGTGTGTCTACTTTTATAACTAAGTGTGCCTAAATTTATAACTCAGTGTGCCTTCAATATTATGTGTTGTTCAATTGGCATTTTTTTCATATGTATATAGTTTGTTTAGTTTTTTTATGGTTAGATTTTATAGCCAGTTTTGCTGTAGATGAGGGGTGGAGGGAGGGGAGTTTATAAGTAGGAGTGGGTTTTTTTTTTTTTTTTTTTTATCTCTGAGTGCCTAATTTTTCAAATAAGTGTGCCTTTCACTATCATGTGTATTTGCTGATTAAAGATAAATACAACATTATATAAGTAGAACAATCAAAAGCCATATATTAATAATATAATTAATTTTCGTTTACATATACATCAGATAATACTAGCTGTCTTTCTTGTAATATTGAGATACTATAGTCTACACACTCTTCCTCACAATGTTGATATCAAACATGATAAATGTGTACATATACTTGGCTCTTAGTTGTTGGATTATTTTTTTCATTTTTCTTTGTTTCTTTTAGCAATGCATCCTAACCACCTGCTATCTTTTGACCCATATATGTTTTCATGTGGTACGTGCAAAATACTCCACATTCCACATAATTCTTCCTGCTTTGCCATTGCATCCTCTTCATTAAGGTTTTGTATGTTGGAGCAGTAGCAAGTTTCGTAAAGCCCATAGCAAAATTTCTTTGTTGATAATGATTGAGGGCTTTTTTCTATTAAATATGGGAAGCATCAATGCGAAAGTTCTGTTATAACATATTTTGTAATTATTGTTTTTGATGAATAATAATAACTTACCAAGAAATTGGATGCATCTCCCTATTTCTCATCCATTTTAATTCCCTTCAGCAGCGGCCTGTTGTCAACTATTTCTACTTGTTTTGTGATTAAGTTCATGGCTATCATGTAGAAATGTTGTGCATTTATCACGGGGAAAATTAGCTACATCTTGGATAAAAAGTTTATCAGTGTATTGATACTAAATTGTAAAGGAAGGATAAATGTTAACATGTTAGGATTGCTTAGAATGTCAGCATCTTAGCAATACGCAGGTGTAGTGCCAAAGATTTTAAGCTCCATTTTTACCCTTGTTTCAAAGCTTTCATAGTGTTGTTGCCATGTTTGCTTTTCTCCAGTTGCACCAGTTGTAGTTTTGAATATCATTGGCATTAACCGAATCTTGGAGGATGTAGTGGCGGATCCTCTTACAGGAAGTATGGTGGATCATGGTGGTGATGCAGTAGAGTAGGAAGTCACTCTTGAAGTAGTCTCTACCATCTTCACTTTGTACCAACTTTTGCTAAACAGCTGTTACCTTTAGTGGAAAGCTTGTGTACTTTTTCTTCATTTCAGCAATGAATGCATTATGCTGTTCATTGGAGATTATGTTCTTGCTGGAATCTTCGACAGGCTTTGTGCCTCTTGGGAATCCAAGTTCCAGATTCACATCCTCCTCATCGATTTGTACGCTTGTCTTATTCTCGAGTATCAAGCTTGTGTTATTTATGTTGAATTTTTGGACAAGGGCATTGCCAGGCTCTTTGGGAGCTTTGTCAAATGCAGAGAGAGTCAGGATCCAAATCCTATCTCTCTGACTGCTCTATTTTGTTCGTCACTCAAGTTTGTGACAACAGCTATGTAGTGCAGATGTTGTCATATTTTTTGTCTTCAAGGATGGAAACTAAGTCTCAGCTTTTTGTTCTGATGCTGATTCTTATTCATCTTCCTTTAATTCTTTATTAAAGATTCATCTCTGTTGGTTTTTTTACTTTTTTTGCTGCTTGTGTTTTTCTGCAACTGGCTTGTTAGTTGTTGCCTCTTGTCTACGTTTTAGTTTGCTGAGTCTGCTTGCTGGCTTGTTCTTTTGAGATTTTTTCATCCCGAAGTTCAGAAAAAAAAAATGTTGATAAATGGTTTAAACATTATCTTGAATAATGTGAATGTACTATTTTGTTTGTGTATTACCTTGCTGCTATATTTGCTAATGTCTCGTTGTCCTCTGGTATGTCGTCCACTGGTATGTTATGTTGAGACTTTATTCGGATCTCGTCCATGTGCTTATTGTGAGGAGACTTCAAATGGTTAGTAAGAGCATCACTTTTAAATTATTGATTGAAAATAGGTGTGCCTAGTTTTATAATTTGATGTGCCTTATTTTATATTGTGTGTGCCTTATTGTATAACTGTGTGTGCCTAATGTGTATGACATACATAGTTGGCATACTTTGTTTATTGGAGCATTTTAATGTTAAATTTGCAAAGTAGTTGTCCGTAAATAGATGTGCCTACTTATCTAACATGGTGTGCCTATTTTTATAACTGTGTATGCCTACTTTTTAAACTGTGTGTCAACTTTTTATGGCATGCATAGTTGACCTAATTATGTATTGATGACCTTTCTTATGAAAATTGTGCTCATTTTTACAAGCAGATGTACTAATATTTTCATAATCAACGGTGGATATTATACTAAACATGCAAAGTAGTTGTCTTCAAGTAGGCGCGCGTACTTATGTAACATAGTTTGCCTATTTTTATAACTCTGTGTGCCTACTTTTTAAACTGTATACATACTTTATAAACTGCGTGTGTCACTTCTTAAACTATGTACCTACTTTATAAACTGCATGTGTCTACTTCTCAAACTGTGTGCCTACACCTTAAATTATGAGTGCCTACTTTTGTTATGTGTGCCTACTTTTTAAACTGTGTGTGCCTATCTTTTTATGGCATGTATAGTGACCTAGTTTATGTATTGGTGCTCTTTCTAATGAAAATTATGCTCATTTATACAAGTAGGTGTACAAATATTTTAATCAACGACAGTGAGTATAGTTAAACATAAAATAATTATGTGTATGTAGGTGTGCCTACTTATTTCACATAGTGTGCCTACTTTTTGAACTGTGTTTGCCTACTTTTTATGGCATGGATAGATGACCTAGTTTATTTATTTGTGTCGTTTCTAATGAAATTGTGATCGTTTATACAAGTAGATATACAAATATTTTCATCACCAACAGTGAGTATAATGTTAAACATACAAAATAGTTGTGTGTAAGTAGGTGTGCCTACTTCTTAAACTGTATGTGCTTACTTGTTCAAACTGTGGCCTACTTTGTAAACTATGTGTGCTTACTTTGTAAACTATGTGTGCCTACTTTTTAAACTGTGCCTACTTTTTATGACATGCATAGTTGGCCTAGTTTATGTATTGTTACCCTTTCTAATGACAATTGTGATAATTTAAACTGCGTGCTTACTTTATAAACTGTATGTACCTACTTCTTAAATTGTATGTGTCGACTTTTTAAACTGCGTGCTTACTTTATAAACTGTATGTACCTACTTCTTAAATTGTATGTGCCGACTTTCTAAACTGCGTGTGCTTATTTTTTAAATTGTGTGTGCCTAGAATCTATATCCCAAATGACAACAAAAACACTTATTATTTGTGTGAGTGTTTTATTACCATGAGTGCCTAATAGATCAATTGGATGTACCTCTTTATACAGAGAGACGTTGCTAATTTCAGAAATCACAAACTATGCACAAAAACACAATAATGTGATTAAAAGACAAATATATGAAAAAATAAACACAATAAACAATGGTAAAGTACTTTGTTGAAGTATTTTTTGCTAAAAACTATAATTTCTAAGTTGATATTTAGCTGCTTTCGTTACTCTTGCTTGAAGAACTTTGATTGTTGCTTGAAAAACTGCCATTGTTGCTTGGAGAACTCATTTCTGATGATCTTTATGTGCGAAGAAGGAGGATTTATGGTAAAACTGAATCTGGAACAAAGGAAATTGGAAAAAATGGCGATTGAGTATTGAATTTTGCTGTAAATTCATTTGTGAAATTGCTTGAAAATAGTCTCTTTGCGAATGTGAGAGTTTTGGGGAGGGAAAGGAAATGTTTTTCTTAGTGGGAAAGTGCGTTAAATGAGATTGTGTTTAATTTTTTGATAGTTTCTTTTACTAATTTAGATGTTGCCGCTTTTAGACATGGCACACTTAGCTAGTTGTGTCAAGATCTATGGTATAACAACCGCTATGTAATCACTGGATACAATAAGGGATAGCA
Organism: Catharanthus roseus; assembly: GCA_028651295.1. Lineage (NCBI taxonomy): Eukaryota > Viridiplantae > Streptophyta > Magnoliopsida > Gentianales > Apocynaceae > Catharanthus > Catharanthus roseus. The sequence continues at coordinate 1,955,499 of JAPQWS010000070.1, forward strand.
CCGTCAATAGAAAATGTTCTTTTGATTAATATCTCTGAAAATTGAGAGGTTGTTTAGATTTTTTATTTTAAAAGAAGAGAAAAATTAGTTTATTTTTAATATGAGAAATTAGTGATAAATGGTCATTAATAATTTTTACTTTTTTATTTATAGTCATAGATTTTTTTTCTAATCATTAACCTTTTACGTGTGATTATTTTTGTCAAAATAATAAATATGAAATGGAATCGATCTTAAAATTCACGTGCTATGCACGTAATTTGGGATTTGAAGGTAATTTTATCATTTTACGAACGAGAGGAAAAGTAATTTTGTACCCCACTTAATATCCTCAATTTATATATTTTTTTAATTATATTATATATTTTTTTAATTATATTAGACGTTATCTGTTTATGCAAAATTATTTTTGGCTTGTAAAATAGCAAAATTAGCTTCAATTCTAACATTACGTAAGTTTTAGATTGGATTCCAAAGCATATTTATTATTTTAACAAAAATAATCTAAAAACTTTATTATTAGAAAAATATATTAAAAACAAATTTTATGATTATAAAAATGGAAAGTTACGGTTTTTTTAAACAAAAAGTTAAAATTGTTCCTTGATATGTATTGCTAATTACCCAAAAACAAAAATGCCACGTTGAATGACTGATCAAACCGGAATCCACATTCTCGTTGCGCCAACTTTTCCTAGAATCTCTTGAAAACTGAAAACCTCGTCGTGATCATTTCTCCCTCTTATTTTTCTGGTTTTCGAGAGGACGATCGCCTCGCCGTGGCATTCAATTTTCGTTCATGAATCGCTCTGAGCATGATTTAAGCTGAACAGCTTAAGCTGTGATCTCCATTGGTCTCTTTTCCTGAGAGTAAACGAAATTAATTTATGTTTTTCTGTCATATATCTGTGGAAGATGGCGGAGGAGGAACGTTTCGAAGATAATGATTTTGTTGACGGCAATCCGTCAAGCTCAGTTACAGAAACGGAGAAGAAGAAATCAAAGAAGAAGAAGAAGAAAAAGAAAGGAGTTTTCTCTACAATATGGAATGTAATAGGTAGATCACGCGAAGAAGATCTTGAGAAAAGACTGCAGCATATATCTAAGGAAGAATCTGCTGTTCTTTCGAGAATCAGGAATCGGTCTAAAAATTGGAGGAGGATCGCTACACATTTTGTTTTGTTCTCTGTTCTCTTGGAGGTAATCGCAGTCGGTTATGCAATCATGATCACAAGAACTCCGGATTTGAATTGGAAAATGAGGGCATTGAGAGTTTTGCCAATGTTTCTTTTGCCTGTCCTATCTTTTCTTACCCATTCAGCACTTTGTAGCCTCAACAAGATTTGTAAGTACTTATATGCTCCTATCTAGTAATTGATTGTGATCTTTAATTTCTTGCTTGTCCTAATTGTGTTTAATGTTTCTTCTTTTATTGAACCTCTTGTCTCGCTCTATATTGAGAAAATCTATACTTTTACTGGAATTTTGTGTTGTTGATTATGTGTTTGACAAAGTTCAAATATAAATGTTCCAATCTGCATTATGATGGTATTGGTGGTGACCATAGTCTCTATTAGTTTTTTTTCTTTTTTATGGTATAAATGTGTTCTAGATTAGTTCTTTTTTTTTTTTTTAGTCTTCCTTTTATTGGCCATAGATTTATGTCCTATGCCTGGTAAGCTCATAACTTACTTTTGATTTCTGTATCCCATTGGGATTGATCAATATTTACTGAGAAAGAAAGAAAAGGATTGGTCAATATTTGATTTCACAAAACTAAGTGTGTTGTTGATAAAGCTGAAGAAACAAACAATATTTGATATTGTTTTGATTTGTGCATCACATTGGGACTGATCAGTATTCGATATTCACAAAATACTTCTTGAATTCAATTTTCTAACTGTCTGTCATGAAGAAAATTTCTGAATAATTCAATGTGATGTATGTGCAGAAGATTATGTTGTCTTTTGCAGTTTCAAAGTAGTTAAGGTGAAATTGGTGTTTCAATACTCGCCCAAGTTTCTTACTTTTCCGCTTCAACAAGGCAAATAAACAAAGACTAGGAAGGAAAAGAGTAGCTACATCTGACTAATCAACCTTATTTTATATTTGTGACAATTCGAAGTCCCTCACTGTGTCTCTGTGAGAATCATGCATGGTACTGCTGAAATATTTGGTAATGAGGAATATTTGATGAATTTTGTGCTCATTATTCTAGATATTTTGAAAACACCTTGAATAGGATAAGGCTCTATTTGGATTAGTTTTTATTTCAAAAAAAAAAAATTTGCCTTTTTTACTCTGAGTCCTACATCCTCTATTCTCATTAGATAATGCTTTTGACTTCCTAAACATAAGTTTCCAAGTCATTTTGTCTGCATAATGACCCTGTAGTATTGCACAAATATTCAGTGAATTCTTTTTTAAAAAAGTAGTTGAAGAATCTTCTGCACTTAACAGAGAACTATTGTGCTTTTGAGATTGTTTTCTAGTTTTCGTGCAGTTAGCTGGCTAGGCCACTTTGTTTCTGGAATATTACTTTTCTATCTATTTGTATTTCTTTTGCATTTGCTCTGGTAAAAAGATTACAGGTAACCTCCTGACTGACATTGAGAATACACAAGAGTAAATTGGATTTGGGGAAAAAGAACTTTGCCCTATATTTTCATTGACAAGCAGGGATATTGCATGTGTTTTGTCCTGTTGATGCATTCATAATTATATTGATTAGAATTTTTAACTCCTCTTGACATATGCCGTTTGACAGTCGATAAGAAGGACCAGAAAACCCTGGAGAGTCTTAGAGCTGAGAGGCAAGCTAAAATTGATGAACTCAAAGAGAAGACTAATTACTACACAACACAGCAGCTCATTCAGGTGATGAAATTTGTGTACCATACTTCTAATGAATGAAATCAATGAAGACATCAGACAAGTAGATAGATGAATTTCGCAAGAATCTGGCTTTTGAGTTGGTCTTTTTTCTTTTCCTTTTAGTTTCTTTCATTTGTATCTGCATGCTAGTTTGTGCCTCAAATGGTCTATTACACCTTAATGCAGAGGTACGACCCTGACCCGGCTGCCAAAGCTGCTGCTGCAACTATCCTTGCATCAAAGTTGGGAGCAGACTCTGGCCTGAAGGTCTATGTGGGAGATGATTCCAAGTTAATTTCTCCTAAAGGAAAAAGCAGTGATGTAGAAATCGTGCCATCCTGTGGACTTCGAAATAGGAAACAGTCTCGTACCACCAGCGTCTGCAGCACAGATAGTACAGAATTGTATCCTCTTGCAGAGGAAATGCCTCTTGATGCCCCTGGTGTATCTCAGCGTCAGCAACGGGTAGTGGATCATCAAAATCCAACTAGCTCTAGCCCTAATGATGGTGGATGGCTAGCTCGACTTGCAGCTTTGCTGGTAGGGGAGGACCCAACTCAATCATATGCACTAATATGTGGTAACTGTCACATGCACAATGGTAAATATAAGAATATTAATCATTAGAGCTTTCATCACCATTGATCTTACGTTCAAAATGAGTCCAACTGATCCTTACCTTTTCTTCTCTTTCAGGACTTGCCAGGAAGGAGGATTTCCCATTCATAACTTACTATTGTCCTCATTGCAATGCTTTAAATCAGCCAAAGAAACATGGTGAAAGAGTTTCAGAATTGGATTCTCCCCGCATGAGTTCCTCCACAAGTGCCAGTGATGTTTATGTTACAAAGAATGCTCGAGTCTCCACAATCGAGTCAGCATCTGGGGTTATTAGCCCAGTGGATGCTTCTGCGAGGACACAAGAAGCCGAGGAACCTCTTTCTAAAGCTCATTGCAGTGCTCTAAATCAGCCAAAGCAACATGGTGAAAGAGTTTCAGAATTGGACTCTCTCCGCATGAGTTCCTCGACAAGTGGGAGTGATGCTTATGTTACAGAGAATGCTCGAGTCTCCACAATTGAGTCAGCATCTGGGATTATTAGCCCGGTGGATGCTTCTGCGAGGGCACGACAAGCCAAGGAACTTCTTTCTGAAGGTATGGGGTAGTTAATACATAATAGCAGCCCTTTCTGTGGATGGATTATCTTTTTATTTCCCCTTTCATGGTTAACAGCCGGAAAGGCACATTGTTCCTATTTGATCACAAAAGGGAAACTTTTGGGTGCAAATATCAAGCTTTGGTGCACGATCAAGCTTTGGTGCATGATCAGGCTTTTAATGTATAAGCAATGTTGAATCAATCTTTTTAGTTGATTCTTCGGGTGTTTATATGGCCTTAGCAAATTTTATCACTTTTCTAGGTACATATTTGGTGACATTTTAGTGTAACATTCACTTATGACTTCTTTTGATTGTATTAATTTATTGAGCTCCATATCATAAAGCTATGTAATATATACATAATGTCTCATCTTCATCGTTACCTATTAGTAAATGTAATTACACTTTCTCACATTCTCATTATTTATTGTTTTTTCTAACGTCTAACTCTAAGTGTCGTTTGATATCTAGGAGAATAAAAACCTTGACTAATCTTGACTTTGTTTGGCAAATTTTCAATTTTGGTGGATTTTCAATCTACAATTCTTAAAGTTTTTCTCTTCAGTAGGATATTTTAAAAATTATATGCGTAGTTTCATAAAAAAAATTTTTAAGGGTTAAGTAAAAAAAAAAAACCCTCTAAGTTAGGGGCTTGGTCAACTAAAGTAAACTTTATCTTTGGACAATTAACTCCCCAACATTTTTTTTTACCTTTAAAAAATTATTGAAATAAGCATACAATTTTTAAAATACACTTCGATAAAGAAAAAATTTTAGAAATTTTTACTTTGAAAACTCATCAAAGTTGAAGGTTTTTCAATTAAGAACATAATTATTCAGGCTTCTTGAATAATTATGACCTTGATTAAAAGGTATTTTAAAAATAAAGATGCTAGGAGGCTCAAATTGATTCTAAATTATTGGATCAATAAGGTTAATTATATAAATTCATTATAAAATATAAAGTACTGTACATAGTACCCTTTGCACTATATGTCAAGCTTTTGAAAGTTTTGAATTTCAGATAGCTATTTACTATTTTGAAAAAGAGATTTACCTTTTCAAATAACCTTGTCCCCTCTCTAATCATGTGTTTCCTTTCCTTATTTATGAAATCTCTCTTCTTCTAACTCCCTCAACTAATTTCTTCTCTTCCTCCCTACTATTTCCAGTAAAAAATATAATTTTTTTTAAAACTTTGTACATGAAATAAGATTTAAGAAAATAATGTAATTTTTAAGGTAAGATATCTATTTTATCCTCAATAAATAATAAGAGAGGAAGAGATGAAAGGAGATAATAAATTAATTATTCTACCTTAAAAACTAGAAAATAGACAATGAATACACATTGAAATGTCTAAAAGAATTTATAATTTTAATCATCTTATTTAAACTAAAAGAACTTATATATTTCCAACCGAAAGTAGTATTTTATAGCGAACATAATACACTCAACTCATTTCTTCTCTTCCTCTATTCTCGGATATATTTTATTTATTTATTTATTTACTAAATCTGATCAGATGTATTCAAATAGTAGTACAATCTATCTTGGGAAACTAATTAAATCACAGTAATTAGAAAATAAACTAAGCCTGCCCTGAGAGCTGTCTCTTTATGGTTTTTCTCCCTTTCTAGTGTCTACCCTTCTTGGTTTCAAGTTAGGGTTCTTCGAGACGTAATAATATTGTGCACGAATCTTTGTGCATGATGGAACTATGGATAAAGAAATAATTGAACGCTTGCAAAGGGTAAACCTTACGGTGGACGAGACGAATCGACGCAATTAGATAAGGATGATGTTTGCAAAGAGGTTGAAGACTGCTCCAGTAGTTGCATTTGGAGGCTGTATTTGGACAAGGATTTTCCTATTTGAGTATTGCCCCGAATGATGAGGAAGGTTTGTCGTTTGGAGAAATTGAGGGTTGCTAAGATCAGGACCAATGTTGTCTAGGTCTTTTTTTCCTAATGGAGAGGTGATGGATAAGATTCTCAAGGATGGCCATGTGTTTTAACAAGTTACTTGCCCTACAGAGGTGGGAACGAAAGAAGGATTGATGATGAATCCTTTAAGGATGTGTCTCTTTGGATGCATGTGGGGGTTTGCCGATGGAATGCTAATACCAAGAAGGTGGGGAGGAAGATTGCGCGACGTTTTTGGGATCCGGAGAAAATCCAAATACGCGAGATGACGAAAGATGAGAGAGGGTCTTTTTTCCGCATCCATGCGAAAGTATATGTTGAGAGACCTTTCAGGCGGGGCACTACTGCTGGTACTGGTTCATAGGTATGTGGGGCGCAGTATGGTATGAACGAGTGCCTCATATTTGTTTCTATTATGGGAGAATAGGACATATCTTAAAAAACTTTCCTACGATGCCGGAATCACTTAGTGAAGAGGAGAAGGACAACTTGTGGTATGGGGAGTGGATGGCAGCTGATATGGAATCTTCGACCCTTAACTGTTCATGCTTCATGAAGGTAGCCATGGATTGGGAAGGGCTGGAGGGTGAGAGGAATGCTGGTGGGTCCTCTACAGCTGGGAAAAAGGGGCAGGAACAAGTCTGGGTGAGATGATGGTCTATGGAGGGGATGTGGTAGGGTTAGTTAGGCCCGAGGGAGCAAGAGAACGGGAAGAGGTTGAGGGTGTTTTGGAGAATACTTTGGGATTTTTTCTTGTCCCAATGCAGGGGATGTCTGATGATCCAGTTGTGGAGAGAAGTGGGGGGAGTCGGGAGGAAAGCGCAGGTGGAAAGAAGAAAAAGTACAAGAAAATAGTGAAGGAAGTTGGTCAGGAGAGGGGGAAGGAGATCCAAGTTGGAGGAGGCGGGTAGAAGAGAGGGTTGGAACTTTTGGTGAGGTGGATGAGCAAGGAAGGTACAAGAAGGGGAAACAGGACCTTCTTTCTCGGTTTAATTGTGGAACCAATGGCAGACTCCGCTCAATAGGGTCACCGATCCTAATGAGTCTCATATTTTGGCATTGCCGAGGGCATGGAGCCCTTGTGCAATTTGAGCCACGAGGGAGCTCATCACAAGCGAAGATCCCATTTTGGTATTTTTGAGTGAGATCGAATTGCGAGCTAGTTTGGCATGACGAACTAGGGAACAATTATGGTTTTGAAGGGGGTTTAAAGTTGATTGTGAAGGAAGGGGTGGGGGGTTGGTGTTAGATCATTGGACTTAATTCATGTGCACACGTATTTATACAGCATTTGGACATGTAGACGTACATGTATTGCTTAATTTAATTTTGTGGTTGTCATTATATATATTTTGAGACCCAATTAAGGTAATCTATATTTATATAGGTGGGTCTGTCATCTTAATAAAAGTGTGGGGGTTTTTTTATAAATGTTTTGAAACCTAGGGATTGTATTGGAAAACTATGATGGGCTGTTTAGCAAATACATCTATATATTAGAGTTATGGTCCCTGATTGCACTTATGCTTAGATCATTAGCCACCTCTAAAAGTATCCATCTCTTTGAGGAAATCAGGCTGCGTATGTAACAATCAAAAGATTCAAACCGAATCTTCAAATCAATCAATTGCCATGGATCAAGGTACACGTTTCGATTCTCTATTCTAAATAATCTATTGAGTAAGGTTAATTCTTGGGTTTTATTTATTTAGTTCCATCAATGGTATCAGAGCCTCCTTATATCAAAGATTGTTTAGATTTTTTTAGTTGATTTTCAGGAATCGATTTTAAGAAGGAAAAAAAAAATTTTTACAGCATATGTGCATTTGGTCCCTGGTTTTTTGTGCTTGCTTCTCTTCCTTATGTGCAAGCATGAATATTCGGTGAGTTCTTTGGATTTAAGAAAAAAAAAAGGAACAATTTTTGCCGATCCAATTTCCTTCAATCTTGATTTAACTTCTCAATATTAATTTGATGAATATAGGGTTTCGCCGCTGCTTCGTTTCGTTCGTCGTTTTTTCTTAAAAAAAAAAAAAAAAAAAAAGAGGCTTGGCAAATTTTGATCTCGATTTTGGTAAATCTATATTATTTAACCGGTTTTTGGTTTTGTCGGTCTTCGGCAATTCTGTTTTCCTTTTTACTGCATATATGAATGAATATATATATATATGAATCAAATTTCTCATTATTATATTGTGTTAGCCCTAAGGGCATTAATACTTATGTTTTGATTATGATTAACATATGCTTGTGTGAGTATTTTAGCTAACCCTTCATAGAACAAAAGAAGAACATGTGAAGTCCCAAAGTCTCAAGCAAAAGATCTTGTTGATGAGGGCAAAATAGAGAATAAGAGATCAAGCCATCATTGAAGACATTGAAGGCATTGTATTTATGAACTAGGTACTATCTTGTAAAACTCCCTAGTCTTAGTCTTTGATCAATTGATCATACATGAAGCTCTTCTTATGATTTTCTAAAATATAATCTTTTGATAAAATCCAAGTATTCTTGACTGAAGATGTTTTGGAAAGTTTTTCTTCTCTTTAAAATAATTGTCAAGAATGCCTTTGAAACTTGGAAGAAAGTTTTTGTTTAAAAAAACTTGGCTGAGGAAAATCAGAAATTCGGCAGTCCGGTTTTAGAACCGGTCGTCCGTTTTTTCCAAAGTAAAAATTCGGCAGTCCGTTTTTCAGAAAATCAAGTCCGAATCTTTCTGTTCAAAAACTCGGTCATCCGGTTTTTTAAAACCGGCAATCCGATTTTTCTATATATCAAAATTCGGCGAGTCCGTTTTCCAAGTCCGAATCTTTCTGTTTTAAAAAAACCGGCAGATCCGTTTTCGAGAACCGTCGTCCGGTTTTTCTGTTATTCTGTACAAATTTTACCGTTGCACAGAATGCTTCTATCATTTCTGAAAAATAACGACTATTGTCTAAAGGCAACGGTCTTGTGCTTCAAAACTCTATATAAACACTTGATTTTCAGCCATAAAATATACAAGTTTGGGAATTATTCATTGAGAACATTCAAGACATTTAAAGAGCTTCAAAAATACATTTATTGCAAATCATTTTAAATCGCAAACAAAATTCTTCTTGAGCTTCATTGTTGATCATCCATCAAAGAAGAAGAAAAGAGGTGCTTGTAGAAGTATTCCATTGAGTTGTAATCTTCCCCTTCTCAAGCTCATTTGGTAACATTGCTCCTAACTCTTTCTATTTTTATTGTGATCAAAGGTTTGTGGAAAACCCTTTGGGTGATCCTTTGATAAACTTGTTGTGGTATTGTGTTTGAGGTTATAGTGTAAAACCCTTGAAGGGTGAACCTCATTGTGTAGTTGTGTAACCAACTTTGAAGTTAGTGGATTTGTGAAATCCTTGGGTTGAGTCTCAAGGTAGTGGATGTAGCTCTTTGAGAGAGTGAACCACTATAAATTGTTGTGCATGTTCTTTAATGTTTAACTCTATGCTCATTTCTTAATTGCCAATACTATAAGATTGTGTTTTGTGTGGATTCTTATTAAAAAGAGTTTTAGAAATCTTTCATAAACAAATTGGAGGTTTATCTTTCTAATCACACAAAAGAATTTTTTAAAATTAGCCAAAAACCTTATTCACCCCCCCTCTAAGGTTTTTCAATTGGTATCAGAGCGGGGCTTCTCTAAAAAAGGACTAACACCCTTGAAGCAAAAGATCTTTATTTCACTATGGCTAATGTTTCTAGTTTACCATATGTAGAAGGCTCTTCTACAAATAGACCTCCTCTTTTCGATGGTACAAATTATACTTTTTGGAAATCTAGAATCAAAATATATATTTGCTCTATTAACTTTAATCTTTGGAGCATTGTAGAGAAAGGACCTTATGTTCCTATAAAGGATGGAATAGTCAAGAAGGTCGAAGATTATGATGAGCTTGACTCAAGGAAGATGACTCTAAACTTTCAAGCTATGAACATATTGAGTTGTGCCTTGGATGCTAATGAATACAATAGAGTGAGCGGATGCGACTCGGCTCATGAAATGTGGAAGTTACTTGAAGTAACTCACGAAGGCACCAATCAAGTGAAGGAGTCTAAGTTGGCTATGTTGGTAAGAGATTATGAGTTATTCATGATGAAACAATATGAAAGCATTAGTGACATGTTCACAAGATTCACCAACATCACAAATGGCCTAAAGGCGTATGGAAAAGAGTACACAAGGGGAGAAGTAAATAGAAAGATTCTTGATTCACTCCCAAAAGCATGGCAACCAAAAACTCTTGCCATTGAGGAATCAAAAGAGTTAAGTCAACTTCCTATTGAAGAACTCATAGGATCTCTCCTCACCTATGAGATGAAAATAAAAAGATTAGATGAAATGGAAGATGAAGACAAAGGAAGAAAAGGCATAGCACTCAAAGTGAATGTTGATGATCATACATGCTCGTCAAACAATGAAGATGAGATTGAGGATATGGCCTTAGTAATGAGGAAATTTAAAAGCTTTTACAAAAAGGACTTCAACAAAGGAAATAATCCTCCATTCAAGAAAGGAGGACAAAGTTCATCACTCTTCAAGGCTAGATGTTTTGAATGCAATAGCACCGATCATCTTGTAGCCGATTGTTCCAAGGCCCTTAAAAAGGAAAAGGAAGCTTTAGAAGCCAAGCTTGAGGCATTGAAGGAGAAGAAGAAAGGCAAAGGCCTAATTGGAACTTGGGATCAAGACTCAAGTGAAAATGAAGAAGAAGAAAATGCCAACATATGCTTCATGGCACTAGAAAATGAGGTACAATCTTCACTTCCTAACTCTTCTAGAATCCTTGATGATGATTGTGATATTGATCCTAGCATAATGCTTATTGAAATGTATGATGAATGCAAAAAGGTTACTAAACGCAACAAAGATTTAAAAAGCAAAACTCAATTTTTGTTAGATGAAAATTCAAGACTCATTTGTGAAAATAAAGCCAATTTTGAATCCTTGGAAGTCTTGAAGAAAGAAAAAGAGAGCTCAAATGATGACTTTCAAAAACTTGTTTTAGAAAACAAAAACCTTTGTGAAAAGATTTCCTTTCTTGAAAAATGTTTGATTGATTATGATGTCTTAAAGAAAAAGGTGAGTGACCTCACTCTATGTGTTGAAAAATTCACAAAAGGAAAAGAAAACTTTGAAAAACTTCTTGGCTCTCAAAGATCACCTTTTGATAAAAATGGTATTGGATATACTCATTCCAATATTTTCTCAAAACAAATACGGTTTGAAAAGGCTTCATCATCTCACTCACACCTTTGTTGCACCTATTGTGAAAAGAGTGGTCATAAAGCCACAAAGTGTTTTGTAAAGAAAAAGATTGAAAGAGGAGTGAAAACCATTTGAAAAGTTAAAGAAAATCAAACTAACGTCCATGGACCTAAAAAGATGTGGGTACCAAAAGACTTTTCTACTTCTTTTTTTGTAGGAACACAAGTCAAGGTCATCTAAGTGGTACTTGGATAGCGGATGCTTAAGACACATGACCGGATATGCATCCCTCTTTGATTGAACCAAGGAAAACCGAAGGTGTTTTTTTGTTACTTTTGGAAGGATCATCGGTATAGGTAACATTGCATATAGTTTATCTTCTTTATTTAAGGAAGTGTCTATAATTGATGGTTTGAAGTATAGTTTATCTTGTATTATTCAATCTAAACCTTCCTTGTTTGCAAATTGATTTCTATAAGAAGTTATAATGGGAGAAAATTCAACAACCAAGTTTTTACAAAACCTCTTTCAAAAGATCGTTTTTACTACTTAAGAAAATTACTTGGTATAGGGAGATTTAATGAGTAATGTGTGTTGCTTGTATTATCTGTTTTTCTTATTTTCTGCCTTGCTGATGTTTTAAAAAATTCGGACGCCTCTTTTAAAATTAGGACGTCCGCTTTTAAAACCGGACTCATACTCCCCTTTCAAAAAATTCCAGAGATATTCGGACTCTCAAACCGGATGCCTGCACCAAAAACTCGGACGTCCGAATTTTTGAAAATCCAGAAACCGGAAGACCGGTTTTTACAAACGGTCGACCGAATTCCTCAAATTAGGTCGGGACTGCGTTTTAAAAATCAGACTTTTTTTTAACTCCTTACATTCTTCTCCAAACTCTCTCTCACTCTCTCGACCAAAAACACCATCACTCACAAGACCCGTCCGATTTCTTGTTCCGGTTTTCAATTTTCTACTTATTTCTCTTCAAATTCATCTCCTGTCACTGCAAAGAATCTATTTTTCTCTCTGATTACTATCTACCAATCTCCAAAACTCTTCATCTCCTCTCCAAACCCTACCCTCGAAATTGTTCAAAGATGGTTAAAACAAAGAATGCCCAAGTTGGTTCAGGGCAAAATCTTGAAGAAGGAGGCACCCAGTAGAGGAAAAAGGGAAAGGAAAAAAGAGTACCTGCTGGAACTGGGCCGCCATCGCTGCCGCTAGGGTTTCTAGAGTTTCGTAAAGGTTTATCTCGAGTAAGGGAAGTCGCTCGGTTTGAAGAATGGACTCTGAATCGACGAAAAATTGCTCGGGTCATAGGGTGGACTTAGATGATATGCAAGGTATGGAGGTTATTCCTAATCTCTTTGAAATAATTGGTTGGATACCTCGTTGATTGTCAATGAACCGTATTATGTGGATTTGATCTATGAATTCTATGCTAATCTCCATAAAGGTAGAATTGAAAAGGTGGATAACATCTCACATCAATGGATAGTGACTAGAATTGGGGGGAAGGGATATAGCATTTGATGATAGACTCATCGAATGTCATTTTGGATACCCCTTAAGATGGTATCGGATTTTACACAAAGAACAAAAAAGTGCTATGATCAAAATTTATACAGATGAAAAACGATTTGCGTAAATTTTCACTAAGGGAGAGATATTGAAAAGGCATGATGATAGAAATGTTAATAAACTCGGATGCATATGGAAGAGTGCTTCATCACATGATATCTAACATCATTATTCCAAATGTTGGGCATAAATCCTCTATCACCAACATGCATGCATTTGTGATGCTAGCCTTGCATGAGAAAAAGGAGAATGAATTTTGGCTTTATGGCTATAGAACATATGCTAGTCGCCCAATCTTCCCAAATGAAATGCTTGCCGTATGGTTGCTTTATCACTAAAATCCTCCAACACTTTGTGATCAATTTGGTTGGGATGGGTAATCACATTGGACCCGGCAAGATATACACTCAAAGCAAACCTTCAAGAGAATGGGGGTTTGAAAAAAGACGAAGCCGGGATTTTCATCCGAGGTGGACAAGATGTTGATGACGGTGATGAGGAAGATGATGATGACGATCCAGAGGACATGGATATAGAAGAAGAAGATAGTGATGAAGAAACAGAGGCAAAAATACAAAGGAGAGAAACGAGACAAAAGAAACGACAAGAAAGAACAGAAGAAGGCTCATCTTCAGGAAGCATGAGTCAGCTTATGGATATGATAGTCTCTCTCCAAACATCAATGAACACCCGATTTGATGCATTCGACGGTCGCTTTGAGGCTTTGGATGGGAAAATTGATGCCTTGGACCAAAAGATGACCGACACACAAGAACGGGTTAAGAGACTCGAGCAAGGAGGAGGAGATAGAGATGATTGAGATTTTTTCTTATAAACCCTTCTTTCTCCTGTTTTGTCCGAAACTCTTTTCAAACTTCTGTTTTTCATTTTTAATGATATGGTTTTAACTTGCTTATTTCTATTCCAAATTTGCTTTTATGTGGTATTCCTAATTCCTAAATAATCTGTTTGTTGCATTTTTTAGGCCCTTCTTGTTATGGACTTCATGATGATGCTTTAATGTTGAAAGTCCTACTACCACCTCTTCTATGATCCCTTGGTACTTTTCTCTTACAATTTTTTGATTTATGACAAAAGGGGGAGAAAATAGTGCAAGATGTAAGGGGGAGAAATTTTGTTAATATGCTGATTATTGATGATGTTTATAAGTTATTATTGATGCAAGAGTGAGTTATACTTTTTTGGTGACAGTTTATTGATAAAATTGTTTACAATGATTATTGATGCAAGGGGGAGTTATGCTTTGCACTTTCTGATATTTTGATGCATCACCATACTTTACTCTTGCTCTTTTGTTCTTCTTGCATATGTGTTTGTCATAATCAAAAAGGGGGAGATTGTTAGCCCTAAGGGCATTAATACTTATGTTTTGATTATGATTAATATATGCTTGTGTGAGTATTTTAGCTAACCCTTCATAGAACAAAAGAAGAACATGTGAAGTCTCAAAGTCTCAAGCAAAAGATCTTGTTGATGAGGGCAAAATAGAGAAGAAGAGATCAAGCCATCATTGAAGACATTGAAGGCATTGTATTTATTAACTAGGTACTATCTTGTAAAACTCCCTAGTCTTAGTCTTTGATCAATTGATCATACATGAAGCTCTTCTTATGATTTTCTAAAATATAATCTTTTGATAAAATCCAAGTATTCTTGACTGAAGATGTTTTGGAAAGTTTTTCTTCTCTTTAAAATAATTGTCAAGAATGCCTTTGAAACTTGGAAGAAAGTTTTTGTTTAAAAAAACTTGGCTGAGGAAAATCAGAAATTCGGCAGTCCGGTTTTAGAACCGGTCGTCCGTTTTTTCCAAAGTAAAAATTCGGCAGTCCGTTTTTCAGAAAATCAAGTCCGAATCTTTCTGTTCAAAAACTCAGTCATCCGGTTTTTAAAACCGGCAGTCCGATTTTTCTATATATCAAAATTCGGCAGTCCGTTTTCCAAGTCCGAATCTTTCTGTTTTAAAAAAACCGGCAGTCCGTTTTCAGGAACCGGTCGTCCGGTTTTTGCTGTTACTGTACAAATTTTACCGTCGCACAGAATGCTTCTATCATTTCTGAAAAATAACGGCTATTGTCTAAAGGCAACGGTCTTGTGCTTCAAAACTCTATATAAACACTTGATTTTCAGCCATAAAATATACAAGTTTAGGAATTATTCATTGAGAACATTCAAGACATTTAAAGAGCTTCAAAAATACATTTATTGCAAATCATTTTAAATCCCAAACAAAATTCTTCTTGAGCTTCATTGTTGATCATCCATCAAAGAAGAAGAAAAGAGGTGCTTGTAGAAGTATTCCATTGAGTTGTAATCTTCCTCTTCTCAAGCTCATTTGGTAACATTGCTCCTAACTCTTTCTATTTTTATTGTCATCAAAGGTTTGTGGAAAACCCTTTGGGTGATCCTTTGATAAACTTGTTGTGGTGTTGTGTTTGAGGTTATAGTGTAAAACCCTTGAAGGGTGAACCTCATTGTGTAGTTGTGTAACCAACTTTGAAGTTAGTGGATTTGTGAAATCCTTGGGTTGAGTCTCAAGGTAGTGGATGTAGCTCTTTGAGAGAGTGAACCACTATAAATTGTTGTGCATGTTCTTTAATGTTTAACTCTATGCTCATTTCTTAATTGCCAATACTATAAGATTGTGTTTTGTGTGGATTCTTATTAAAAAGAGTTTTAGAAATCTTTCACAAACAAATTGGAGGTTTATCTTTCTAATCACACAAAAGAATTTTTTAAAATTAGCCAAAAACCTTATTCACCCCCCCTCTAAGGTTTTTCATATTGCATTCTTATGAATGCATTAATGGTTTATCTCTGTTTCAAGATGTCTTCCTGATGAAGGTTTTTAACTCTAATAAAAAAAAAAAACTATTTTTTGGACCTTGTATTTAATCAGGTCCGACATATTAAAGTTTTTGTTTGTTATGTTTTTTTTTAATGTCATCATTTATATGTTAATATATATGATCAAGCTATTTACATATTATATGTAATTCTTGTATGTGTCATAATTTATTTGTTAATCTTGAATTCTGATACATGCATAATGTGAAATAGTATGTAATTTAAAGTTTTTTTTTTTTTTATATTCATAACAACTTAAGTTGCTCTAACGAGCATGTCTAATAGCTTTATATTGATCGGTGGAAGTGGCATCCTACCAAAGTAGGCTCTCCCATGAAAATCTTTCGATAATAAACTATCAAGATGTCGTGTTTTGTATTTCTTATGCGGGTAGCAATCGACCCAAAAGAAGATTGTTATTGTCAGACTGAGAATTACAATTACGTGTGGTAATGAACATGTAATAGTTACTAAGTGTCCATAGTAAGTGTTAAGTCGGCCTAAAGGAAGGCTTGATACTTGGCTGGATTTTACTATTAATGCTCGATTACTACATCAAGAAAATCACTTACAAGCTAACTCTTTGTCCAAAGACTAGACTTGGTGTTGCATCAATATTCTTGTGATTGGATTTGTTATGAATATAGCCCATGAATTGTTAAAGTTTTATATATATGAGTGAGCTTTATTTATCTTTGTTGTATTATGTTTTCTGCTACAGTTACGGTGTCTCTGTTGCTCAATTATCTGCTAATTTAAGTAATATTCCGCCATTAAATGGTACCAACTTTAAAGCTTGGAAAGATAAGGTTGCAATTCATTTGGGTTGTCTGGATCTGGACTTGGCCATTAGGGAGCCACGACCAGCTGAGCTGACGGATACTAGTACCTCTGAACAACGGAGGGAAATGGCTCAATGGGAACGTCAAATAGGTTAAGTCTAATGATCATGAAGAGTACAATTCCAGAGACTTTTCTTGCTAACGTGACAGATGATAATAATGCAGTTAAGTTTCTAGAACAATTGGAACAACGCTTTTTAAAAAGCGAAAAGACAGAGATTATTACGCAATTGCGTAAACTCACTACCATGAGGTATAATGGTTCGAGAAACATTAGGGAATACATTCTCGAGATGTCTCATATTATATCAAAACTTAAGACACTGAAGTTGGATCTTCCTGATGATCTACTGGTGTACCTTGTTTTGATGTCTCTTCCTCCTCAATTTAGCCAGTTTGAGGTGAGTTACAACTGTCAAAAGGACAAATGGACAGTCAATGAACTCATCTCACATTTAGTGTAAGAAGAAGAGAGAATGAGACAACATAAGATCGAGAGTATTAATCTCACTTTCTCAAAAGGTAACAAGAAAAGAAAGGGCAAAATGACTGCGGATGCATCGACGAAGAAAAAACATAAGGAACAGTCGAAAGACATAAAGTGTTTTTTCTGTAAAGATCCCTCTCATGTTAAGAAGGAATGCCCCAAGTATCACGCATGACGCGTGAAGAAAGGTATGCCTCTAACTTTTGTCTGTTCAGAGGTTAATTTAGTTTCGGTGCCAAGATATACTTGATGGTTAGATTCGGCTGCCACTACTCACATAAGTATATCTATGCAGGGTTGCCAGAGTTACCACCAACCAAGGGATGATGAAAGATTCATCTATAAGGGAGATGGCAGTACGGCAAAAGTTCAAGCTATAAGCACTTTTAAATTGTCATTAAAGACTGGTTTATTTTTAGAATTAAAAGAGACATTCATTGTACCATCATTTAGACGGAATTTAGTTTCTGTTCCTGTTTTGGACAAAGAAGGTTTTTTCTGTTCATTTGGTAATAGACAATGTCGTCTCTATTTTGATTCTAAATTGTTGAGAACTGGTTTTTTATATCTTCATGATAATTTATATGAGCTTGAGACTACTTCTTCTAATGAATCCTTGCATGTAAGTACACGTGGTACCAAACAAAAATTAACTAATGAGAACTCCTATTCATTATGACATAAAAGATTAGGTCATATCTCCAAAAGGAGAATTGACAGACTTGTGTCTGAAGGAATTCTTGAAACGCTTGACACTTCGGATAATATAATATGTGTCAAGTGCATTAAAGGTAAATTAACAGACAAGAAAAGAGTAGGTGCCGAGAGAGCTAAAGATGTTTTAGAACTGGTACATACAGGTATATGTGGGCCATTCTCTGTGGCTTCTTGGAATGGTCAATAGTTCTTTATAATGTTCATAGACTTACTCTCGTTATGGTTACTTATATTTGATACATGAGAAATCAGAGGCCTTGGATAAGCTCAAAGCATTTAAAGCTGAAGTTGAAAATCAACTAGGCAAAAGGATTAAATGCATCAGATCTGACCGTGGAGGTGAATATTATGGCAGAAATGATGGTTCAGGTGAACAACGTCCAGGGCCATTCGCCAAATTCTTAGAAAAGTGTTGGATCGTCCCTCAGTATACTATGCCGGGGTCACCTAGCATGAATGGAGTTGCTGAGAGACGAAATAGAACTCTTAAGGACATGGTAAGAAATATGATTTGTCATACTAATTTACCAGAATCACTCTGGGGGATGCACTTAAGACTGCAGTCTATATACTTATTAGAGTTCCAACTAAAGCAACAACAAAAATCCCATATGAGTTGTGGACATGTAAGAAACCCGTCTTAAGACATTTTAGAATATGGGGATGTCCAGCTGAGGCAAGGCCTTATAGGCCTAATGAGAAGAAATTGGATGAAGGAACAGTTAGTTGCTATTTTGTTGGATACTCTGAACGGTCACGGGGTTACAAGTTTAATAATCCCCAAAACAGAACATTTTTTTAGACGGGAAATGCCCGGTTCTTTGAGGATATTGAGGTTGGGAGGGAAGATAAGGCAAGAAACTTTGTCTTTGATGAGAACTCAGTTCTCGTTCCTAGTATTGTTCTTGAACATGTGCAGGTTCTTGTACCTGATCTTGTTCAAGAACAAAATTCAGTACAAGACAATGTTGTGCTTCCTTATAATATAGATCAACAGCCTTTGCCTGAAATTGATCATCCGGTCGCTCCTAAACCTTTTGTTCCTATGGAGCAACCTCAAGAACCTCAAGAACCAGTGCCCTTAAGAAGATCCATTCGAGAAAGAAGAAGCGCAATTTCAGATGATTATGTTGTGTTTCTTAATGAGCATATGGAAAACATTGACTCGGCAGAAGATGATCCAATCACCTTTTGTCAAGCCATTGAAAGCTCAAATGCTCGTAAATGGATAGATGCCATGGGTGAAGAAATTCAATCTATGAAAGACAATGACGTGTGGGATCTCGTTCCTTTGCTAGAAGATGTGAAACCAATTAGTTGTAAATGGGTTTTTAAAACCAAAAGGGATTCATAAGGCAATGTGGAGAGATATAAAGCGCGTCTAGTCGCTAAGGGATTCATTCAAAAGGAAGGTATTGACTACAAAGAGACTTTCTCTCCTGTTTCCTCGAAAGACTCTTTTAGAATAATTATGGCACTAGTGGCACATTTTGATCTTAAGTTACATCAGATGGATGTCAAAATAGCTTTTCTCAATGGGAACATTGATGAGACAATTTACATGGTACAACCTAAAGGTTTAGAATCCAAAAATTCTGAACAATTGGTTTGTAAACTTAAGAAATCCATCTATGGGCTCAAACAAGCCTCTCGTCAGTGGTACTATAATTTTCACAATGTGATATTATCTTTTGGTTTTCACGTAAATGTTGTAGATGATTGTGTGTATCACAAGTTCTGTAAAAATAAGTACATTTTTTCTAGTACTTTATGTGGATGACATCTTGCTTGCTAGTAACGATGTAGGGTTAATGCATGAAACTAAGAAATTTCTCTCGAAGCAATTTGAGATGAAAGATCTTGGTGAAGCATCTTTTGTACTAGGAATCCAAATTCATCGAAATCGTTCTCGAGGAATTCTTGGATTATCACAAAAGGGATACATCGAGAAGTTATTACAACGATTTGGAATGCAAGATTGTAAACCACTTGATATTCCAGTGGCCAAAGGAGATAAGTTTAATCTCAAACAGTGTCCTAATAATGACTTTGAATCCAAGCAAATGGAAGGTATTCCTTATGCTTCAGTATTTGGAAGCCTTATGTATGCACAAGTCTGCACTCGTCCAGACCTTGCATTCATAGTTGGTATGCTGGGCAGATATTTGAGTAATCCAGGTCCTACACATTGGGTAGCAGCCAAGCGGGTCATGAGGTATTTGTAGAAAACAAAACATTATATGCTCACTTATAGAAAGTCGGATAAACTTGAGATCGTTGGGTATTCAGATTCCACTTAGGTGGATATCAAGATAGCATGAAATCTACATCATGATATATTTTTCTGCTATTTGAAGGGGCGGTATCATGGAAAAGTGTCAAACAGACACTCATTGCCTCTTCAACTATCGAGGCAGAATTTGTAGCATGCTTTGGGGCATCAAATCAAGCTATTTGGCTGCGTAATTTCATTACAGGACTGCGTCTGGTTGACAATATTGAGAGACCACTTAAATTATTTTGTGACAACAAAGCTGCAGTCTACTTTTCTAACAATAATAGGAGCTCAACAAAATCCAGGTATATAGACCTCAACTTTTTAGTTGTAAAAGAGCGAGTTCAGAATTGTATAATCAATATTGAGCTTATTGGGTCAGGCTCCATGCTTGCGGATCCGTTACCTAAAGCATTGACACCGAAGGTCTTTTTAGAACATACTACCCATATGGGTGTTGTATTTTTAAATGGTGTCTAAATTCAGTGGGAGTCTATATATATTTATGCTCATACTTTATTTATTTATTATTGTTAATGTGACAATAATTTTTTACCATTCGCTCATTAAGACTATGTTGTTGAGTTGTTCATTTCCTATTTATATGTTAAAGTGATATCAATTATGTTGGACCAGTTGGAAATAGGCATGCATAGATTACATTCACATGTGATTTTCATGCTACACATCCACACTTAACTCAGGTCATTTAGTTGAATTAATGCATGTGACCAATGTTGGGTTTAACTGTTCTTTTAATGCAGTAAAAGTCCCTTTGATCCATGTATTAATCAAATTAATGGACAGAGTTGGTTTAAGGTGACAAATTAAAGTGTGCTAGCTACTACAGTAACAATCACATAACTGGTTGTTCAAGTGTATACATGAATATTAGTCCAAGTGGGAGATTGTTAGATCTTTAGACTTAATTCATGTTCACACGTATTTATATAGCATTTGGACATGTAGACGTACATGTATTGCTTAATTTAATTATGTGGTTGTTATTATATATATTTTGAGACCCAATTAAGGTAATCTATATTTATATAGGTGGGTCTATCATCTTAATAAAAGTGTGGGGTTTTTTTTATAAATGTGTAGAAACTTAGGGATTGTATTGCAAAACTATGATGGACTGTTTAGCAAATACATCTATATATTAGGGTTATGGTCCCTGATTGCACGTATGCTTAGATCATTAGCCACCTCTAAAGGTCTCCATCTCTTTGAGGAAATCAGGCTGCGTACGTAACAATCAGAAGATTCAAACCCAATCTTCAAATCAATCAATTGCCATGGATCAAGATACACGTTTCGATTCTTTATTATAAATAATCTATTAAATAAGGTTAATTCTTGGGTTTTATTTATTTAGTTCCATCAGTTGGCACTTTGGTGGAACGAGGGGGTGGATGTGTATTTTATAAAGCTAACTTGGTGGGCATATACATATACTTATCACTTTCAAATTGGGGAGAAAGGTGCATGCTTGGTGACTGGCTTTAACAATCATCCAAGGGTGCAAGGAAGAGAGCGTTCATGGCAAATTCTACTAAGACTAAGTCATGGGTATAATCTGCCATGGTTGTGCGGATGGGATTTCAATGAAATCCTTTATTCGCATGAGGAAAAGGGTTTGCAGGATAGAGGGGCATTGCAAATGACCAGATTCCTGGAGGCATTGGAAGTAGCAGGGTTCCGAGATCTGGGGTACGAAGGGTTAGATTTCACATGTATAATGGTAGAGAAGAGGAAGCGGCGGTTTTGGAAAGGGTGGACCAGTGTGTGACAAATGAAAAAATGGAGGGAGGTTGTCCATGGCAGTTTCTTTTACTCGGATCATAATCTGATTATTGTTATGATAGGAGGATAAGTGGAGAGTGGGCAGTGGAAAAGGAAGGGCCCAAAATCATTTCGGTTTGAAACCCTTTAGATGCATGGCGGCATGGGGATGAACTAATTGTAGCGGGTTCCGGGAGGAAGCTTTTAGAGGTGGCACATGAACTTAAAGAGTGGAGTAAAGACAACTATGATTCTTTGGAAGAGAAAATCAATAGGCTGAAGGGGCAAATTAATAAGTTGCAAGAGGAAGGGGGAGGAGGCTTGGAGTTAAAATTAGCAAGGTATTATTTGGAAATCTTGCAACAAAAAGAAGAAGAATATTTGCGTATTAGGTCGAGATCAAATTGGCTTGTATATGGAGATAAAAACACCAAGTATCTTCACCATCATGCAAGCCGAAGGAGGACAAAGAACCATATTGATGGCCTTGTAAACAAACAATGTATTTTCAAGAAAGAACAGGAAAGTGGACAGGATAGCGGTGGAATACCTCTCAGAATTATTCACTGCCACACACCCTAACCAAAATTATGATGACATCTTTCAAGGGGCTATCTGTTACGCCGATCCGGCACCAAACAGAAAACACTATTTACTATTACAATGCCCCTATTTACTATTACAGATCCTGAATCAAAGAAGCAAAACAGAAAGGCAGAAAACTTATTCTATTACAAATCAGCTTCTTCTCCTTCTTGAAGATCTTCCAGAATAAGGTCGGAGAAAATAGTAATGAACAGAGAAACAGTTAGTAGTGAATAACAAAAAGGAAAGATTTGATCTTTACCTCGAGACCCTTCAGGTCTCGGTTAGGGCGGCAGCAGAGGGAGCCGAACGAGCTTGGCAAGTTCAGCTTCAGCGTGCACGACGAAAAACAGCCCCGGAGTGCTCTTCCGGTGAAGAGCAACGTGAATCCCTCAGTTAACCGGTGGCCTCAAGAAACGGCTCTCAACTTCTCTCTCAACAAAGCCCCTTTCCTCTATCCTGCAGCCACACACATAGTAACCGAAAGGTTAACCGGCACAAACCAGCGGAGGGAGAGTCCCGAAGAGTCACAAAGAAATCGAACAGACAAACTGTTCGGAAGAAGAAGAGAGAGAGAGAGGAAGACAGAATGTCAGAGAGCAAGAGGAGGCAGCGGCGGCTCAAGCAGAGACTAAAGAAAGGATTAGGGCAGGCTGAAGAGAAAAGAATGTATATATAGCCAAGTCACCTGGGCGGGTCGGGTTGAACCTGGCCCGCCCGGTATCAAAGGCCTGCCAGCCCAACTTCCACTCTTAAAGAGGCCCACCTGGTTTTATTCATCATTGGGATTAAATAAATGGGCCAAAAAAAGAGAAATGAAAATGTGAAAATGGGCCAATAGGCCAACAAACTCCACCTTGAACATATTTTCATTTAATTTTTCAGCCAACAATGACTCAAAAGAGTCAACCTTCATCTACATGAAGGAGGTCCCTGCACAAAGAAAACTTATCAGTTGTCACAATTTTAGTACCAAAATCTGCAGGATTATCTTTAGTACTAATTTTCTCAATATTGACTAAACCACTTGAAACCTTTTCCCTTATGAATGATACTTAACATCTATGTGTTTAGTTCTCTCATGATAAACAGGATTTTTACACAAGTAAAGACAACTTTGACTATCAGTATAAATCACAGCTTTAGAAATTAAAACATGCAATTCAGATAGTAAGCCTTGAAGCCAAATGGCTTCCTTAATTGCCTCAGTGGCAGCAATGTATTTAGCCTCCGTAGTCGATAAAGCGACTACAGGCTGCAACTGTGATTTCCAAGATATGCAATTCCCTGCTAAAGTAAAGAAATAAGAAGTGGTAGATTTCCTACCATCTTTATCACCTGCAAAGTCAGAATCCACATATCCAACCAGTTCAAAATTATCAGACCAATTATGATAAAGAAGACCCCTATCAATAGTCCCATTAATATAACGCAACAACCACTTGAGAGCTGCCCAATGATCCCTACCCGGGTTAGACATGAATCGGCTAAGAAGGCTTATTGAATAAGCAATATCAGGTCAGGTGGATATCATAGAATACATGACGGATCCTATAGCCATTGTATAAGGTATGTTGGCCATGTCATTCTTTTCTCTATCAGATTTGGGGCAAGATTTTTCAGAAAGCTGAAAGTGGCTCGCAAGTGGTGTACAAACTGGTCTGCATAAATGTTTCGAAAATTTGGAAACAATTTTCTACAAGAAGGATTTCTGGGATATGAATAAGGATCTATCAGCTCTATCCCTACTAATGTTCATCCCAAGGATTCTAGACGCAGAACCTAAGTCCTTCATATCAAATTCAGACTTCAGCAAGGATTTCAAGAGAGTGATCTTATCTCTATGCTTACAAGCAATTAACATATCATTCACATAGAGCAAAAGATAAATAGCAGTTTCAACATTATCACCACAGAAATATAAACAACTATCATAATTGCTTTTAACAAAACTAGCTTTAAGCATGAAAGAGTCAAAACGTTTATACCATTGCCTAGGTGATTGTTTAAGTCCGTACAAGGACTTTTTAAAAAGACATGCCATGTTTTCCTTACCCTTTTCCTCAAAACCTGGTGGTTGACGTATGTAAATAGTCTCTTCAAGTTCCCCATGCAAAAATGCAGTTTTTACATCAAGTTGTTCAAGATCAAGATCATAAAAGGCAACAATTGCAAGCATTATCCTAATTGTTTTATAGTTAACAAAGGGAGAAAATATTTCATTAAAATCGATGCCCTCAACTTGAGAAAAACCTTTTGCAACCAGCCTAGCCTTGAACCTTGGGGGTTCATTGGCAGATTCAGGCTCCTTGATTTTAAAAATCCATTTGCAATCAATTAATTTTTGCTTTGAGGGTTTTTGAACAAGAATCCAGGTTTTTTTTTTTTTATGAAGTGAGGACATTTCCTCTTCCATAGCATGCAACCACAAAGAACAGTTAGGACTCTTTAAAACATCAGAAAAACACAGAGGTTCTTTTTCTTTCATATAAGATGCAGCAGCATAGGCATATGAGACGATGTAGGAATAACCATACCTAGCGGGTTTTCTCGTCTCTCTCCTAATCATATCTCTAGACAGCTGGTAGTCTCTTAGAGCTTGGGCTTGTACCTCGAGATGATCCTCATCATCCTCATATGAATTTTCAGATTCAGGCGTGCTGGTTTCCGGCTGCTGACTGGTCGGTATATCCGATAGTTCACTGGTTTCAGGTTGATCATGGGGTTGTGCAGGTTCGGAGGTGTCCTCCACCTCCACGGGAATATTCCCATCTATGGGAATGTCACTAGGGCTATCAGGATTGGTTTTAGCCTTTAGGCAAGGCATATCAAGTTCATTGAAGACCATATCACTACTCACAATAACCCTCACCCCTGGCTCACCTTTGAGCCAAACTTTGTACCCCTTTACCCCACTAGGGTAGCCTAAAAACACTCCCTTCCTTGACCTTGGGTCTAACTTACCCTCGTTTTGATGTGCAAATGCAGCACATCCAAAGACTCTAAGGTTTGACAGGTTTGGTGGTTCTCCAGACCACAACTCTAAAGGAGTTTTGAAGTTTATGGTTGTTGAGGGTGATCTATTAATGAGGTAGACAGCTGTACTTACAGCTTCTCCCCAAAAGGGTTTTGGGATTCCTGAAGACACCATAAGGCACCTAACCTTATCCATTATAGTACGGTTCATCCTTTCAGCAACACCATTTTGCTGAGGATTGTGCCTAACAGTCCTATGGTGTAGAATGCCATGCAATGCACATAAATCAGTAAACTTTTTATTGCAAAACTCAAGGCCATTATCTGTCCTAATTGTTTTTAGTTTATTTCCAGTTTGATTTTCGGCAAGGCATTTCCATTCAGAAAACTTTTCAAAAGTTTGATCTTTTGATTTTAAAAGAAATACCCACACATGCCTAGAAAAATTATTAACAACAGATAAGAAATAAACATGCCCACCATAAGTTGGAACCTTTTCAGGCCCCCACAAATCACAGCGCACATAATCAAAGACAGAAGTGGACTTGTGTGTGCCAACTGAAAAACTAATTTTATGCTGTTTTCCAAGAACACAGTGGTCACAAAAATCCAAAGATTCGATTTTGTCACCACCCAAAAGATTTTGTTTGTGAAGGCAATGTAGTCCTTTTTCACTGATGTGGCCAATTCGACGGTGTCACAACAGAGTCTTTTCAGGAACAATTTTTGAAACCAATGCAGATGCTTCGCAAATAGTTTTTCCAATTAAATGGTAAAGACCGTCCCTTTTAAAACCTTTGAGCATGACCAGTGCTCCTTTGCAAACTTTCATAATGCCATTTTCTGATTTGTAAGAAAAACCATTTGTGTCAAAAACACCAAGGGAGATTAGATTCAGACGAAGGTCAGGCACATATCTCACCTCAGTCAATTTCCTGGTCACACCATCATGCATTTTAATAAAAACATTTCCAATTCCTTTTATTTCACAAACATTATTATTACCCATAAAAACTTTTCCATGCTCAAGGGGTTTGAAATCTGAAAACCAATGCTTGTTTGGTGTCATATGAAAAGTGCATCCTGAATCAAGGATCCAGTGCTCAGAAACAGGAGAAAGAGAAGAGGATACACACAAAACTTCAGAATACATTGAATTACCATCTGATTCAAAATCGTGAGTTTTGTCATTTTTATCACTCCCCTTACCTTGTTTACGTTGTTTTTCCTCTTTGATTCTTTTAAAACACTTATTTTTCATATGACCTTCCTTGCCACAGTAAAAACACTTCACTTTCTTATCTCGTAATTTCAACCTCCCTTTACTTTTAGAACGGTGACTAAAAGATTCCCTCCGGTCAACCCTCCCTCTCATGTAAAGGTTCTCTCCGTTAGATTTGTTTTCTTTTCGCAAATCAAGGTCTTTTGATTTTAAAGTGTTTTTCATATCAGCAAGAGTCAAGTCATCTCTACCATACTTGATAGCAGACTTAACGTTATTAAAAGATTCAGGCAAGGAATTCAGTAAAATCACAGCAACGTTTTCATCAGAAATCTTTTCACCAACGTTTTGTAATTCCAAAACTATTTTATTTAAATCGTCGATGTTTTCTGAAAGAGATTTCGACCCGCTCATTTTGAAACCAAAAAGCTGTTCCTTTAAGTAAATCTTATTAGATAAGGATTTTCCCAAATGCAGTTTTTCAAGTTTTGTCCAAATCTCAAAAGCATTATCTTTTTCGTCTATTTCTCGTAAAACGTTATCGGTCGAATGCAAGGTAAGACAACTGTGTGCATCACAAAGTTTTTCAGAAAGCACTTCGCCCTTCCAAGATTCCGGATACCTTTTGGGGCTACAAATTGCGGGTGCAATTTTATTTTGGACTAAAATTGCTTACATTTTTCTACGGCACATTACAAAATCAGATTTGCCATCAAATTTGTCAGTTTCAATCTTTTGAACAGACATGATTAAATGGCAAATAGGAGTAATCGATGGCTAGACAAATGAAAGATTTGAAAAAGGAAGTTTTGTCACAAATAAAAATGCCCGGATTTTGCTTTAACGAAAAACGGCACAATACAGTACGTGAAACACAGTAGAATTTTACAACCAAAAACAGCACAGATATACACTAGATTTAACCGAGACAGAAATAGCGAAAAATGCTAAAACAACCACACAGTACAGAATCAATCACAAGTATTGCAGTGTTTGTAACAGGTAATGAAAATCTCCAAGACACAGATACTTGGAGTCTCTTAGACTCCAGCCAGGCTTGGGTTTTGGATTTTAAAAAAATTACCAGAAACAGAACACAATCGAAACTGAAGTACTGCAGTAATACTAATGAACAGGACAGTAACCCAGAAAATTAACACAACAGATTCAGAAACAGCAGGTATAACAGAATGAAGCAGATTCACGAAATCGTCAATAGTGAACAGAAACAGATGCAGAAACCCAAGAGCAGTTTAACAGAAAAGCAGTAACAACATTTAGATCTAACAGTAATAACCAAAACAGAAACAGATAAACGAGAAAAAAAAAAGAGAAAGGTTAAGAGACTTCCCTTTTATCAGATCCCGTGTGGATCTGAAACCGAGTGGTAGCCGGACGGTTGCTCCGACAACCGTGGCTCTGATACCACTGTTACGCCGATCCGACACCAAACAGAAAACACTATTTACTATTACAATGCCCCTATTTACTATTACAGATCCTGAATCAAAGAAGTAAAACAGAAAGGCAGAAAACCTATTCTATTACAAATCAGCTTCTTCTCCTTCTTGAAGATCTTCCAGAATAAGGTCGGAGAAAATAGTAATGAACAGAGAAACAGTTTGTAGTGAATAACAGAAAGGAAAGATTTGATCTTTACCTCGAGACCCTTCAGGTCTCGGTTAGGGCGGCAGCAGCGGGAGCCGAACGAGCTCGGCGAGTTCGGCTTCAGCGTGCGCCACGAAGAACAGTCCCGGAGTGCTCTTCCGGTGAAGAACAACGTGAATCCCTCAGTTAACCGGTGGCCTCAAGAAACGGCTCTCAATCTCTCTCTCAGCAAAGCCCCTTTCCTCTATCCCGCAGACACACACACGGTAACCAAAAGGTTAACCGGCACAGACCAGCGGAGGGAGAGTCCCGAAGGGTCACACAGAAACCGAACAGACAAACTGTTCGGAAGAAGAGAGAGAGAGAAGAAGACAGAATGTCAGAGAACAAGATGAGGCAGCGGCGGCTCAAGCAGAGACTAAAGAGAGGATTAGGGCAGGCTGAAAAGAAAAGAATGTATATATAGCCAAGTCACCTGGGTGGGTCGGGTTGAACCCGGCCCGCCCGACATCAAAGGCTTGCCAGCCCAACTTCCACTCTTAAAGCCCAACTTCCACCTGGTTTTATTCATCGTTGGGATTAAATAAATGGGCCAAAAAAAAAAGAAATGAAAAATGTGAAAATGGGCCAATAGGCCAACACTACCTTTGCGGCACAGTCTTCAAATGAGCTGTTGGGCTTGGATCGGTCATTTGTGGAGAAGGAAATAGTGGAGGCACTTGCCATGATGCACCCAACCAAAGCCTCGGGCCCGAATGGATTTCATGCAGCATTTTATCAACGATATTGGAGCTTAGTGGGCAAGGAGGTAACCTCTCTAGCTTTTAATTTCTTGAATAGTGAGGGTTCTATTGAAGAGATTAATCAAACTTTTATTCTGCTTATTCCAAAGGTGAAAAATGCGAATAAGTTTTGGATTTTAGGCTGATAAGTTTGTGCAATGTGTTATATAAAATCAGTGCTAAGACTCTTGCAAACAGGCTGAAACATGTGCTTCCAAGTATAATAGATGAATCACAAAGTGGTTTTGTGGGTGTCTGATCATCGACAATATACTGATATCCTTTGAGACCTTGCATTGGCTCCAGAAGGGATGTAGTAGGGAGGAAGAGCTTATGGCGGTAACGCTGGATATGAGCAAGGCCTATGACAGGTTGAAGTGGGATTTTTTGGAGTGGATGCTGAAGAGGCTCTGCTTTCCATCTCATTTTTGCTCTCTAATAATGAATTGTTTCATTTCGGGTGCTAACAAATGGCTTTCCAACTAGACGATTCCAGCCTGGGAGAGATCTCATACAGGGAGATCCCTTGTCGCCTTTTCTGTTTGTGATGTGTGAGGTTTCTCTGCATTAATCTGAAGGGAAAATGCTGAAGAAGGATTAAAAGGGGTTCACATGGGAGTCTCTAGCCCTAAGATTACACATTCATTTTTTGCAGATGATAGTTTGATGCTCATGGAAGCTATGTGGAATCATCTCACAATATGAAAAAAAAAAAAAAAATTTTGTTGATTATGAGGAGGCTTCGGGTAAATAAATCAACGATCAGAAGTCATCTATCTTAGGTGAGGAGGGCTTGGAGAGTGAGAGGATGGAGGAAGTTCAAGGGATTTTAGAAATGATGGGTTGTGAGGGAGAGGGAAAGAACTTGGGACTTCCATATATGGTGGGGAGGACGAAGAAGCATATTTTTCAATATCTGAAGGAGAGAGTTGCTAAGAAAGTGAAAGGGTGAAAAGAGAAGTTTTTGTCCCAAGCAGAGAGGGAAGTGCTCATAAAATTGGTATTGCAAGCAATTCCAACTTATGCTGTGCAATCTTTTATTAATCCCCAAAGGCAGTTGTGATGAGATGGTTTCTCTGATTAGGAGTTTTTGGTGGGGAGAAAATTATCAAAATAGAGGCATTAGTTGGAAAAGCTGGAACTATATGTGCTAACCAAAATCGGAGAGGGAGGATGGAGTTTAGAGATCTTGAGGCTTTTAATTTCACCTTCCTAGCTAAGCAGGGTTGGAGATTATTGCAGGAGCCAACTTCCTTGGTAGTCAAGGAATTGAAAGCTAAGTACTCCCCTAATACCACGTTTTTGGAAGCAAAAGGGAGAACTGGAATTTCTTTTACTTGGAGAAGCATTGTAGAGGTCAAGGAGCTGCTAAAAAAAGGTTGGGATGGAGAATTGGGAGTGGGGAACATGTACTGGTGTTCAAAGATCCTTGGCTTCAAACTACATTTGAGTTTAAGCTGCTTACTCAGAACTTATTTCTTAGGAATGGTTTGCGGGTATATGACCTAATTGATCCTCATACAAGAATTTGGAGGTAGGAAGTACTTGAATACCTGTTTGTTCCTAGAGATGTACATGAAATAAAGCAGATCCTGTTACAGTCAAATTTTCCAACCAGATATGATTATTTGGCACTATGAAAAAGCGGAGTTCATGGTTCGTTCCACTTACCCTATAGGTATGCAATTCATGGAGAGGAAGTCGAGGAAGGGGGCAGCAGCATCAACGTCCAGTGGGTTCAATGCTGGACAGTAGGAGTTATGGGCTTGCAAAGTTCCTCCAAAAGTTAAGCTGATGGCTTGGGGAATACGCCAACAGGTGGTGCTGACTTGTATGAATTTAAAGAGAAGAATTGGTGGTGAGGGACACTTCACGTCCTTGGAGTGGAGTCGAATAGGAGGATTGTTTACATTTGTTTTTTTTCTGTCCCGTGGCTCAACGGACATGGGAGGTGTGGGATAAGAACATCAAGTTAGCTATGAAGGGTACCGGGTCATGTAGAGAAACCATCTTGAATGTGGTTTGTATGAAGAAGTGGTTCGAGGAAAGGGATGTTGCAGAATTTTTGTGCATTTTATGGGGGGCTGCGGAGAGCAAGAAATAAATGGCTCTTTGAGCACCAAAATCAAGCACCAGAGGAGCTGGTCTCTTTCTACAAACAACAGAGTGGAGAGTATTTGCAGATGATGGAGGAAGGCACGCGGAAGTAGCAGACGATCAGCGGAAGGAGGAGTTAGAGTATGCCGGAGGAGGGTATGTTCTGGTGACGATGGATTGGGCTTCTAAAGAGGGCAGAGGCGAAGTCATAAGCTCCAATTGGGAGGAGTAGTGATGGCGGCATAGGCTGAATTGGAAGCTATTTTGAGAGGTTATGACTTGGCTAAGGAGCTAGGCCTATTCCCAGTGAACATTGAATCTGATCGCCAAGCAATGGTGGATCGAATCAATTCAGTGGGGGAGAACTTTTCACTCTTGGGTCACTTTGTGAATGCTCTCAAAGAGGAATTTCGACATAATGAGCAAGTTTGGGTGACATATATTCACAGAAATAGTAATATCCCTGCCCATTTGCCAGCTCAACATGCTCTAGAGTTTGTTGATTTTACTGTTGACGAAAGAAGCTCCAGATTTTGTTACCTCATTCTATTGGCTGATGTTCAATTTTCTGAATAAAGTATTCACTTTTCCTTTAACCAAAAAAAAAAAAAAAGAAATTAAATCTAAACAATCAAATTTAAATTTTTAATCAATCTAATTAATATGCGCTAGTTAGGCTAATTAAGTAGTATAAGTATTTCAGAATGGGTTTATCTAACGCGTGTTCTCAAGGCATATGTTAAGTTGAATTTACTTTTTAATTTAACATATAAGTTTTCTTAGGATTTAACAATTTCTATTAGTTTTTGAGATTTTATATGATATAACTACTATATATAGTATATTTTATTTATATATAGAATGTTTTATCTATATTAATGTGTGCCTGCACACATTAGACGTACCCTCTTTCAGAAAAAGTATATAAGTATATACAAGAAAATTAGTGACAACAAGGGTATAAGTGAAATTAGAGAAATTTTGTGTGCAATTAGTAGAATAATTCCATATACAAAGAAAAATAAGAGGCAATTTGCAAAAATAAGTATAAATTATCGATGGTATAATATAGACATTATAACCATTTGTATATTTGTGGTATAATATAGTATAAATTAGAGGGAATTAGTGAAATTAGTATAAATGAGTGATAGTTAGAGGCCATTAGTGAAATTATTATGAATTGTTGATAATTAGAGCCATTAGTGAAATGATTATAAATATTAGAGGGAATTAAAACGTGAAATTAGTACAAATTTGGTGATAATTAGTATAGATTGGTGATAATTAGAGAACATTAGTGAAATTAATTATTATAAATTGGTGATAATAAGTGATCATTAGTGAAATTAGAATAAATTGGTGATAATAAAAGGCCATTAGTGAAATTATTTTAAATATTAGAGACATTAGTAGAATAATAATTTATATAACATCCACATTTTAATAAGAGGTATAATATAGGTGGCAAGAAAGTTAGTTTAGTAATAAAGAGTACTACTTATCAAGTAAAGGTCAAGGATTCGTAGCACATTACTCTTCCCTAATGTATAAAAAAAATGCCTAATATATACTTTTTCTGTATATTAATGGTGTAATATGGACCATAGTATATACTACAGATCATTCGTATATTTACAGCATAATAATAGCTTATTAGTGAAATTAATATAAATTAAAGGACCCACAATCATTTATCGATTCTGAATCGGTAAATTTTTTGTTATCTAAAAGAAAAAATTTAAAAAATTATAAATTACATTCTAATTATTTAAATAATAAGAAAAATAAAAATCAGTATAAAATACATAAATTCTAAAATATATTAAATATATAAATTCAATACAATGTAAATCCATACAAGGCCTTTATCTTTGGAAGTTCATCCTGCATTGATTGAAATATTGCGCATTGAATCAGCTCCTCTAGAAGTAAATCCTCATCTTACTCAATGGTTTTCGTGTTCTATATGGGAAGTGGTTGACCTTAAATTGCCCTCGGCGAGTACAACGGTTGATATCTTTGACTCATGACAATAAGTAAAGTTCCAACAAGTTCTATCTTTTTGATGAGTAATTTCTAATCCTAGCAAAATTTCATTTTAGGCAAATGTACCTATTGATATAATAAGGTGAGGAAAGTCCCCGAATTGTCGAACTCCCGGGATAGTCAAGCACTAGTAGTTACTACATCTCTATTGTTTAACTAAATAAATAAAACAGTTGAAATGCTTTTTATGAAATAAAGAAACAATTAAAGGAAAGTAACTAGGAAAGCAATTAAAGGTTTTAAAACAAGGTTGGAAAAGAGTGTTTAAGTGGTAGAATCCTCCTAGAACCTTAAGTTAATTTTATTTAGAAAATCATTGTAATTAATTATTAAAACTCGTTGATTAGATCTCACTCAAACGACAGATAATCCTTACTCTTAGGCGAAGATCCTCCTATTCAACTTAACCGTTTAGAGAAGAATTCCTTCTAACCCTAACCCAACTATGAACGAAGTATAGATCTAGTAATTTTAGTGATTTAAGAACCGTAATTAGTATTCCTACTCAATTACCAATTCCTATTATTCAATTAAGCCTTAGGTTAACCTTCCTCTGTCAAAGTCCAACTAACCTTACGAAATTACCAATTTCTAGGAAATCGATAAACAATCACAACAAAATAACAACCAAACAAGAATTAGATAATTAAAACAACAAATTCACATAAAACTCAACCAAGAATTCTAGGGTTCATCCACATTCAAACATAAATAAAATTAGCCGCTAAACATTATTCTAAAATATAAACTCATAAATAAATTCATAAAATAGAATAAATTTAGGGAGCTTAGGAGAAAATATTTGAAGATCCACGGTCTCGGTGATTGATCAAGCTTGTCTTCCGATTTACTTGAATAAACTCTCAAATTGGATCTTCTTACAAGAATATAGAATTGAAACTAAGACCTAAGCTATTGAATTAATATGTTTAATGAGGTTTATATAGGAGAAGAATCTTCAAATCCTACTCTAAAATTCTCTAAACCCTTTCTAAAAAGTTTTGAGTCCAATTACAAAAGGAAAAAAAAATCAGAGTACAAAAAGGAAAACTTCTAAAAAATTACATAATAGTCCCTCTAAGACTATCCGGATTAGGAAACCTGAGCTTTCCGGATCCAGAAGCTCTCTGGAAAGAATCTCTAAACCATGGTAACACTTTCTGAATACGAGAAGTGCCTATCTTGATTCGGATAGTGCAATTTATCCAACTTCCTTGATTTTGTGTTGTTTCTCCATTTTCTTTGTTTTTTCTTTCCTAAGTCCTTCGTTTTAGGTTGCTTTTAACATATCTTCATTTCGAAGGTACCTACAATCAATAAGAGAAGAAACAGATCAACAACTCTATTTTATAAAATTTAAGCACAAAAAACGATAAAACGAGAACACTTAAGAGTGTAAAAGTTAGACTTATTGTAACATCCCGACTAAGCACCTCAAAGTTAGCTTAGGTCGCGGTAAGTTCGAACAAAAGTTTCAGGGTTAGTTTATAAAGAATAATAAGTATTGGGTTCATTTAGTAATTTTTAGAAAATTTAAGGGAAGAATTTTTCGGTAGAAAACTTTTTGGACATATTTTATAATTATTTGTATTCAACGCTTTAAAGTAGAGATTGAAATTTTAAGTTTAAAATAGATTTTAAGTCATTTTTAAGATTTGGGGCCTATGTAGAAAGTCTAGAAATTTGGAAGACTTTAGGGTTTAATAACTATAGATTTATTTTAAGAACCCGTGATGTTCAAGGAATTATAAAATTATTTTGGAGATATTTTTTTTAGAATTCCTTTGGGTTTAAAATAAGTTTAGATAAACCCTATGGTCATCATGGAGTCATGATTATATTTTTATAGAGCTATTTGATTCAATTTGGAATGATATTCTTTGTAGGTTTAACTAATTTCGCGATTCAAGGTGAGTTCACCAACATTTTTTCTTTTACGAGAGTTTTAACTATTTCTTGAAAACATATTTTTTCCATCTTTGGGATCTTGACAAAAGTTACAAAATATTTACCGGGATTATTACGGGTTATGCTAAATATGTTTGGGTTATTAAAATATTTATGTTTTCAATATTCTTTTATGGCATGGAAATATATTTTGAGTTAGTAACATATCTTCATGATGTGTTTACTTGAAATATTTTTTACAACTCTTTTAGTTTGCGTTTTGAATTTCAAAAATTATTTTGAGAAATATTTATTATTTCTTTTTGGAAATAGTATTTCTAAACATTTTAATTTCTCTTAAGGGTTTTGAGTTTTAAAATGATTTTGAATATTTTCAAAATGATTAATATTTCTTTTTGGAAATAATATTTTAAATATTTTAAATTCTCTTAAAGGTTGTGAGTTTTAAAGTTATTTTCAGAAATTATTTTTAAAATATTTATTATTCTTTTTGGGAATAATATCTTTAAATATTTTGAATTGTCTTAAAGATTTTAAGTTTTAAAATTATTTTGAGAAATTATTTTCAAAATAATTAGTATTTCTTCTTGGAAATAATATTCTAAATATTTTAAGAAGGTTTTGAGATATATTATTTATTTGGAAAAAAATATTTTTAAGTACTTATTATTTCCTTTGGAAATAATATTTTAAATATTCTTATAAGATTTTGAGATTTAAAATCACCTTTAAAATATTATTATTTCTTTTTGAAAATAAAATTTACATATTTCCTAAATATTCTTAAAAAGGCTTTTGAATTATTAAAAATATTTAATACTTTTGTTTAAATATTCTTATATTATGATTTCAAAAATGTTTACTATTTCTTTTCAAAGAATATTTCTCTA
Organism: Catharanthus roseus; assembly: GCA_028651295.1. Taxonomy (NCBI): domain Eukaryota; kingdom Viridiplantae; phylum Streptophyta; class Magnoliopsida; order Gentianales; family Apocynaceae; genus Catharanthus; species Catharanthus roseus. Next base: position 1,991,360 of record JAPQWS010000070.1, read on the forward strand.
TGGTTTTATTCTTATATTACTTAAAATTTTGGAGGTATTTAATAAATTTCCTTCGAGAGATATTTATCATGATTTCGGTAAGCATACCAACATAACCCATTTTATATCCGGTAATATGCTTTAATGTCACATATGCATGCTTTCATGGTGAACCTGATTTTGGAAGATAAACGTTTTGAGAAAAATAAATGTTTTCATGAGTATTAAAGAAAATTGCATTCATGATCGATTTGTCATGGCTACGTGTTTTGTCTGGCGGATAAGGATTTTTCGATACGTGAAAAGTTTTGTATGGCTGAGAGATGGCCTATGATTTTATAAAAATACATTAAAACCTTGGCCTGGCAGAAAGGGACTTGGTATACATTTGTTATCAACATGTCGAGAAGACCTGCACTATGCGTGGCTAGTCCCCTGTACGAGGGCATCTTCCGAATGACATGCTTGGTAGTATTATTCTTGATCTGGATCCAATTGACGAAGGGCGTAGTACCGTTGGAGGGTTAGGCCCAAGGCTTTTGACTTCATATCATGCTCTGTGGTTTGGCTACTTTCTAGCGGTTGGGTCAGGAGGGGCCCACCGGCTAGGGTAGCACAGGGCAGCCTGGTAGGTACCCCAGGGCTCGTTACCTGTTGTGATAATGTCGTGTAACGTTGAAAAAATCGAAAGTTCGTACAATGTGCTTTGGAGTTCAGGCTGGTATTGACTATGGGATGGCAAAATTTGTTCCGAAGACCCCGTTTAAGGTTCTGGACTTTGTCCGTTGAGCCTATCATGGTGCATGCATGGTTCTAAAAGTTCGGATGTTGCGACAGCGCCGACGTGTCTTGATTCGCTTAGACTTCCGGCTATGGCTGAACCCTTCGTAAAGTTTATAGCTTGTATACAAGAGATATTTATGAAAATATTTATTTTTCTTGCATGACAAACCGTTTTATAAAAAGTATTTTGTCCATATGGGAAACTCACAGAAAACACACGTGCACGTTAACTCACTGAGCATCCATTGCTCATGCCTTTCAAATGTTTTTCCCCATTTTTCAGATGACTCCATGACCAGATCAGGCTAGTTGAGCCGACATGGGCCCACTGGATTCGACAATATTGGGGTCTTCAACCTCGAGTCTTAAGGTTTTGATATATGAAGATTTTTGCCCCCATGATCTTAAATCTATGTATAAGATTTGAGAAGTTTTTATTATAAAATTACATTCATATTATTCTTTATTCCTTCGCTGTTTAGTTTTGAGTAACCCGATCTAGTTCCTCCCGGATGTATCTTAACTTTATGCTTTTTTTTTGTAAGTCCAGTGCCGAGAGGCATGCAGATACCTTACCCATTCGTAGTTGACCTACCAGAAGGGTACAGGGTGTCACAGGTGGTATCAGAGCTCTAGGTTCGACACTAGGTTCTCTAAATCCTAGATGAGCTTTACGAGCTAACTTCTTTGACTCTATGTTTTAGAGATTTGGTAGTTTTATTTGTTTCGTCAGGTTAGACAGTTAGAGACTGCGGATAGGTTGACAGCTAAGGTAGCACTAATGAGAGGAATCCTCGAGGCTCAGCAGTAGGTTATGACTCGACGATGCTGGGTAGGATCGGCGAATAGGTCAGTAAGAGACCTCAGCAACGGCCGAGGCTCGCTAAAGAGGATTTAGTAGTCATTTTCCCCGACAAGTTTAAACTCTTGACAGAACTTTTTGTGATCTTGATATTTGAGTAGTAGATACTAAATAAGCTTGATGTCTTTGTAGTTGGTGCAACTTTTTAGCTCGCCTTGTGTTAGATTTTCGCTATCAGCTTGTGTCTTTTGAGTGGATAAGGCTTAGTAAAATATGATTTCCTTATGATTATATTGTGATTTAAGTTTTGATATCTCTTTTAAGCATGGGATATTTTATAACTTTAAGCTCAAGGTTAGCACTCCTAAGTTTTAATTAGATTCGAAGTTATCCTTGGTTTAGGAAGATGTTAGGACCACACTCTCCGGATCACGAAACTGAAGCTATGCCAAAAAATTCATTGCACGGACAAACAAATACTGCAAGTCATGAAATAATAGGAAATTTCATGACAAAGATGGCGGAATTACTGGAAGCCACGTTGGCAAACCGAAGAGGAGAACGGGCGCAAAATACTAGCAATGACGAGGCTCTGGAAAGATTCCTCCGATTTCGGCCCCCAAAGTTCCATGGCGAAGTGGAACAAGAAGCCAAAGCAGAGATGTTTTTAGAACAGCTAAACGACATTTACGATACACTGCAATATGAGGGCGCTAGGAGGGTAACCTTCGCCACTTTTTGACTGAGGGGAGTAGCAAAAGACTGGTGGTTAAGAATTTCAGAAGCTCGGGTATTAAGAAATCAATTATAGATGTGGGAAGACTTTCAAGAGGAATTTAAAAAGAATACGTACCCTGCTGGCTAAGGAAACGCCGTGAGGACGAATTCCAGCAACTGAAGCAGAAAGGGATGACGGTAGCACAGTATACTGTAAAGTTCAATCGTATAGCCAAGTATTGTTTGCATTTTATAGACACGGAAGAGCATAAAACCCGTCAGTTTGTAAAGGGGTTGCGAGTGGATCTGCAATGTGCACTAGCCCCTTTACCACCAACAAGCTTCGTTGCTACGGTTGAAGCTGCTACCAGGACCGAAATAGCGGATCAAATGGCAAAATAGAGAATGGTGGCAATGAATGTTTCATTCCATCTCTACAAACAACCGGGACAAGGATGCTGGAAACCCCAATATCCAAAGAAGCTACGAAATAGTAATCAAACAGGGAATGGGAACCGTCAAAGTCCTATAGGAAGGAACCCTCGTCCAAGTTGTACCTACTGCGGATGTGAGGGACATATGGTGGAGGTATGTTATAAAAATATAGGAACGTGTTTTCACTGTGGAAGGGCAAGATACTTTGCGAAACAGTACTCTGCAACACAACTAACAACCTCAGAAACGCCCAGAGGAGTAGGACGGCCACCAAATACGGTAGGGGCTTCAGTAGACCGAAATAATAAGCCGCAAGTCAAAGCCAATGTCTACACCCAGGATGGGCAACCCTTGAACGGAGAAACTGAACTTCTGCTTCGGGCATCTCATCCACTTTTTGCGTCTTCTCAGTCGGGTGCTCTCCTCAGATCGGTCTCCCTCAATCGAGAGGCTCGCTTGCTTCACTTCAGCTTCATAGATCCTCATTTTTGTCAACCGGCCATGGAAGCTTTTACTCGAGGCGGTGCTCTGAAGCTTTTACTTCTGTTCAATACATAATGACTGAAGCTAACTTTGGTTGGTTAATCCGATCAGTTCATAGACTCAATCCACGAACAATTAGGAGAATTGATGCCTAACAAGAATTCCCAAGATGTTCTGGTTGCGGCCTCAATCTGATTCCTTATAATAAAAATCATTCTACTATAAAAGTTAGTTGAAGGTACTATTCGTGTCCTCCCTCACCCTGCTAAAGTATTAATTGATCTAGGAGCCACACATTCATTTGTGAGCATGCATTTCATAAAGCATATCCCTAAAACTTCCGTTAGCATGCCCTACCAATTGATTATTTGCACACCTATGGGAGTGAGTCGGGTCATAGAGGAGATACCCCAATTTTAAGATTTATGTTGGAAGCGAGGTACTACCGGAGGATTTGATTACATTATCCTTTGAGGGATACGATGTGATATTAGGAATGGATTGGTTGCCAGAAGAAAATGGTAAGTTTAACTGGCCAGATATGCCTACTCTAGAATTTCAAGGAGATAAAACCAAGAAGGAAAACCATTTGATCTCCGGTATTAAAGCAAGAAAATTGATCAAAAAGGGATGCCAAGGGTATTTGGCATAGTTGCTCAACAAAACAAAAGAAGAAGAACAACAAATGGAGACTATCCCGGTGGTGAAGGAATTCTTGGATATTTTTCCTACCGATTTAACAACTTTACCACCTAAACGGGAGGTAAACTTCAGCATAGAACTAGTACCTGGTGCTGCACCAATATCCCGAACATCATAACAAATGGCTCAAGAGGAGTTGAAGGAGCTAAAAGAACAACTACAAGAATTATTACGATAAGGCTACATTCGACCGAGCACATCACCATGGGGTGCACTAGTATTGTTTGTCAAAAAAAAAGATGAAACCCTTAGAATGTGCATCAACCACTGAAGGTTGAACAGTGTCACTATAAAGAATAAATACCCTCTTCCCTTGATCGATGAATTGTTTGACCAACTTCATTAAGCAGGTTGTTACTCAAAGTTAGATTTAAGACAGAGGTATTACCAAGTGCGGATAAAAGAAAAAGACATCCCAATAATCGATTTTAACATTCGGTACGGACATTATGAGTTCGTGGTGATGCCTTTTGGTTTAACAATGCACCAGCGATATTCATGGATTTAATGCAAAGAATTTTCCGCCCATACTTGGACCAGTTTGTGGTCATTTTCATCGATGATATCCTGGTTTACTCAACAGATGCAGCAACAGTGAGCAACATCTTCGATGTGTGCTGCAAACCCTACGAGAACACAAACAGTACGTCAAGTTCAGTAAATGTGAGTTTTGGATGGAGAAAGTGAATTTTCTGGGACATGTGGTCACACATGAGAGCATAACCGTGGATCCGGCCAAGGTGGAAGCCGTGACTCACTAGGCACCACCAAGAAACCGTACGGAAGTACGAAGTTTTTTGGGGCTAGCTGGATACTATCGACAATTTATTAAGGATTTTGCTAAAATTGCCGGACCTCTAACACAGTTAACTTAAAAGGTTGTTGAGTTCAAATGGTTGGAGAAATGTGAGAAATGTTTTCAGAAGTTGAAGCATCGATTAAAACCGACACTAGTGCTAAGTTTGGCTGATCCACAAAAGGAGTGTACCTTGTATACCGATGCATCTGGAGAAGGATTAGGGGCGATGCTGATGCAAGAAAGGAAAGTGGTTGCCTATATCTCCCGAAAGTTGAAGAATCATGAGAATAACTACCCAACGCATGACTTAGAGTTAGCAGCCATAGTTTTTGCACTCAAGAAGTGGCGGCATTACCTCTATGGGGCCAAGTACGAGATCTTTATCTACCACAAGAGTTTGAATTATTTATTCTCCCAAAAATATTTAAACATGAGACTACAAAGGTGGATGGAACTGCTTAAGGAATATCAGTGCCCAATCAACTATCATCCTAGGAAAGCAAACGTGGTAGCTGATGCTCTGAGTAGAAGTGCCAAGTTAACAAGCCTCACTTTAACTTCAACCTTGCAACAAGAGATTAATGAAGCGCAAAGGAGTAATGAGGAATTTCAAAGGTTTAAAAGGCAAGTGGGAGCAAAGAAATTAGACGATTTTCAGATCTTGAGTGCTGAAGGAAGCTTGTATTTTCAAAATAGGTTATATGCACCGAATGAGGCAGAGATTAAACAAAGGATATTGGAGGAAGCGCATAAAAGCAAGTATTCCATACATCCTGGTGAGAACAAGATGTATCAGGACCTTAAGAGAAGGTTTTGGTGGAACGAAATGAAGCGAGATGTGCCAGAATATGTGGCTGCTTGTCTTACTTGCCAAAGGGTGAAGGTAGAGCACAAGAAGTCCACAGGACTTTTACAGCCATTACCTGTCCCCGAATGGAAATGGGATTGTGTCACGATAGACATTGTTACAGGGTTGCCACGAACAAAAGGTTACAAGGACGCCATCTGGATCATAGTTGATCGATTAACAAAGGTGGCACACTTTATCGCCATCAACATGACGTACTCCTTGGAAAGGCTAGCTCAACTTTATGTGGAAGAGATTTTAAGATTTCATGGAGTACCGGTAAACATTGTGTCAGACCGAGATCCGAGATTTACTTCGAGATTTTGGCCTAAGTTCCAGGCTGCTTTGGGAACTAATTTAACCTATAACACCGCCACACACCCCCAGACTGATCGATAATCAGAAAGAACAATCTAAACTTTGGAAGATATGTTGCGAGCGTGTGCTTTAGAGTTTGGAAACAAATAAATTGATAACCTGGTCTGGGGCAGAGTTCTCTTACAACAACAACTACCATTCCTCAATCAGAATGGCGCCATTTGAAGCTATGTAGAAATATAGAACGCCTTTATATTGGGATGACATTGGAATTCGCTCCCTTTGGAGGCAGAATAATTGGATGACAGAGTTAGAAGAGGAACAGAAATGGGTAAAGGTAATTCAAAAATGGCTCCGAGCTGCTAAAGGCCGACAAAAGAGCTATGCAGACAATCGACGACGAGACGTAGAATTTAAGGTGGGAGATCGAGTTTTTCTAAAACTCACACCACACTGAGGAAACCCCAAACACCCAAGAAAAGGAAACCCCGATACATTGGACTATTTGAGATAAGCAACAGGATTGGTAACGTAGCTTATCGACTGATGTTACCAAAAGAATTAACGAGCATTCATGTTGTCTTCCACGTTTCCCAATTAAAGAAATACCAACAGTTGCCAGAGCATTTTCTGAATGACGATGTGTTGGAATTGCAAACCAGCCTGTCATACGAGGAAAAGCCTAGTGGGATTGTGGAAAGAAGCATAAAGGAGCTACGTAGAAAGAAAATTCCAATGTGCAAAGTATTATGGAGACACCACGGCATCAAGGAAGCCACATGGGAAACTGAAGAGTTTCTAAGTAGAAAACATCTAGAGATTAAGTACTTGAACCTTAAAATTTTGAGGACGAAATTTTTCTAAGGAGGGTAGAATGTAACATCTCGACTAAGCACCTTAAAGTTAGCTTAGGTAGCGGTAAGTTCGAACAAAAATTTTGGGATTAGTTTATAAAGAATAATAAGTATTAGGGTCATTTGATAATTTTTAGAAAAATTAAGAGAAGAATTTTTCGGTGGAAAACTTTTTGGACATATTCTAGAATTATTTGTGTTCAACGCTTTATAGTAGAGATTGAAATTTTAAGTTTAAAAAATATTTTAAGTTATTTTAAGATTTGGGGCCAACGTAGAAAGTCTATAAATTTGAAGGACTTTAGAACAATTATTAGTATTAGTGGTGCCAAGTGAGATGGTAAGTATGGACACATGGCAAGTGAGTGCCATATGTCTTGACCACACAAGGCACCACCATGCATACTTGACTATATATATGAGGTGCTAGGATGACTAATTCCTCACGTCTTCCTCATTTTCTCTTTCTTCCTCTCTCTTGGCAGCCACTATCCTCTCTCTCTTTTCCACTTTCTCTTCTTTCTTTCTTTTTTCTTTTTCTCCTTTTTTTTTTCCTCTCGGCTATCTCTCCCTCATTTCCTCAAGGTAACACATATATAGATATACATATATATGTTTTTTTCCTTCTTTTCAATTAAATATAGTTATATGTTGCCATTTTTATTTTATTATTAGGTTATATTTTCTAAGATAAATAATATTAAGGTTTAATAGTTATAGATTTATTTTAAGAACCCATGATGTTCAAGGAATTATAAAATTATCTTGGAGATATTTTTTTTTAGAATTCCTTTGGGTTTAAAATAAATTTAGATAAACCCTATGGTCATCATGGGGTCATGATTATATTTTTTATGGAGCTATTTAATTAAGTTTGGATTGATATTCTTTGTAAGTTTAACTCATTCCGCGGTTCAAGGAGAGTTCACCAACATTTTTTTCTTTTACGAGAGTTTAAACTATTTCTTGAAAACATATTTTTCTCATCTCTGGGATCTTGACAAAAATTACAAAATATTTACCGGAATTATTACGGGTTATGCTAAATATGTTTGGGTTATCAAAATATTTATATTTTCAATATTCTTTTATGGCATGGAAATATATTTTGAGTTAGTAACGTATTTTCATGATGTGTTTACTTGAAATATTTTTTACAACTCTTTTAATTTGAATTTTGAGTTTCAAAAATTATTTTGGGAAATTATTTTTCAAAATATTTATTATTTCTTTTTTAAAATAATATTTCTAAATATTTTAATTTCTCTTAAGGGTTTTTGAGTTTTAAAATGATTTTGAGAAATATTTTCAAAATATTTACTATTTTTTTTTTTTGGAAATAATATTTTCAAATATTTTATCTTCTCTTAAAGGTTGTGAGTTTTAAAGTTATTTTGAGAAATTATTTTCAAAATATTTATTATTCTTTTTGGGAATAATATCTTTAAATATTTTGAATTGTCTTAAAGATTTTAAGTTTTAAAATTATTTTGAGGAATTATTTTTAAAATAATTATTATTTCTTCTTGGAAATAATATTCTAAATATTTTAAGAAGGTTTTGAGATATATTATTTATTTGGAAAAAAATATTTTATTATTTCCTTTTTGAAAATAATATTTAAGAAGGTTTTAAGTACTTATTATTTCCTTTGGAAATAATATTTTAAATATTCTTATAAGATTTTGAGATTTAAAATCTCCTTTAAAATATTTATTATTTCTTTTTGAAAATAAACTTTACATATTTCCTAAATATTCTTATTCTTTCATATTATTCTTTCTTCCTTCGCTGTTTAGTTTTGAGGAACCCGTTCTAGTTCCTCCCGGATGTATCATAGCTTTATACTTTTTTTTTGTAAGTCCAGTGTGGAGAGACACGGAGATACCTTACCCAGCCGCAGTTGACCTAGCAGAAGAGTACGGGATATCACACTTATCACTTTTTTTTGCTCATTACAATGTTGAAAAGACTTATTGGAATGCTCCTTGTTTTGAATTTGGCAAGACTTCTTACACAACAAACTATTGGGAGTGGTTCGAAAATATTCCTGCAAAGCAAAAAAAACTTACTTTCCGAGTAAAGAATGTACAACGCTCTTTATGTTTCCTTGTTTAGCTACGATCGTTGTGGCAATGTGATGCATGCCTTTTGTGAACTTTGGTATCCGTCAACGAATACTCTTCATATCTCTCATGGAGAAATATCCATTTCACTTTGGGACTTGTGATCTCTTAGTGGTTTTCCAATTGATGGAGATTTCTTTGATGAAGTTTTCCTTCTGCCAAAGAACTTCTTAGTACAGATGATAAAGGTACTCCTCAAAGTTGTAACTCTTATTCTTTGCACTCCCCATACTTGATAGAGTTGACCTACATAGCATTTCCTTTGAAACTTGGACGTAATTTTGGTTCAAAAGGCGAACAAGATATACATCTCTCCCTTTACAGCAAAACAGGAAGAGGACATTAGGAAAACCAAAGGCAGCTTCAAACCCAACAACTATGAAATGGGAATTTCACCATTCAAAATATGTCAGAACGGAGGAACCATTCATCACTCTCGATATACTAGATGACTTGACGAAGGAGACATACTTGGCAGCATTCCTCTCATGTGACATCTGCAAATTTCGTCTTCTTGGAGAAGGGATTGGTTACATTCTTACAAGTGTATTCAAAGTTGCAAATCTAATGGGTTTAGGGACAAGATTTTCTTTTGCTACCCCTATTTTGGCAAGCATTTAACATAGCTTTAACATGATAGTGAATTCATCATCATTGAAGATTTGATGAGTTGCATTCCAATTCACTATGTGTATGCATGGATCGCTTGATACTTCAATACCCATCACATACGTGATAAATAGTTGTAGGAGCTAAGATGACAAGGTTTCACGGAGAAAAGATGGCTAGATAAGCTTTTGAAGAAAAAGATCTTCAGAATATCAATCCATCATTTATTACTTGCAACAGCATGTCTCAAAAAAAAGTGCGAACTTTAATTGATGATAGAAGCATATCATTGACTTGTACTGATTATTTCATTAGTATCTACTCTAGCTTTTTGCTATGTCGCCAGAACAATGTTTACAAAATACAGTTGTACAGTCCTCATCGGTTTTGTAGGTAATTCGGATTTTGTCAAGATATTCTGGTGGTTTTAGAAGTAATCTTATTCCCAAACTCTTGAGGATGTTTTGCAACTATGGAAATCATCTGCACTCATGGATATAGAGTCTAAAGTGTTTCTTTCGGCGGAGCTTGCAAATCCACTTTCTACAACAGAATACTATAACAAGTGGAATTTGAGGACATATGAAACTTCAAACGCAATCAAGGTCAAGCTTCTAAGTTCTACAAGAACTCTACCTACTACTGGAGTTGTTAGTTCATCTAAAGCACCTGAAAAGACTTCGGCTTTAATAATTCCTGAAGCTAATCCTCTGTCTAAAGCATCCGATCCAACTATGATGGCCATGGTTCCCAATCTAGCAACACTGGTACTAATGAATCATCATTGGAACCGACGCCCTTCGAAAGAGAAGAAGACTTCTGAAGCTCCTATTCTGTCATCAGGTGGATTCTTGGAGGCATTTCTAGTTGATGTTTTAAATGGGTATATATAAAATTAATGCAACAGGCAAGTAGTAATAGAGATATAACTGGGTTGTCGAACTCAGGGAACAAATAAGCTCAATTACTAACCATTTTACCTAATGTCTAGTCTAAAAAATTAATTTTCGATAAATTGTTTTAAAAAATACTAAGAACAATTAATTGAAAGCAATAGTTTAAAGGTATAAATTTTAGGAAATGAGTTTGAATTATGGAATCCCCCTAACTTTTGTCAACTCTTTCAAATGTAAAAATGATAAAACAATATTTGAAAACCAAGGTTGTCAACTATTTCAATTGGAAAAATCATAAAACAATATTTGAAAACCAAGGTTGGGTTAACACACGAAAATGGGGAAATCCCGATCTCTAGGTGAAAACAAGTCTACTCACTAACCATTAGAGGAGAATCTCTTTTCTCTCTAACCAATTATGATGCAATTAGATTAAGTGATTTAATAACCTAAAAAGTGCAACAAATATCTATGTTCAATTGCTAACTTTTATTGTCTAATTAGTTGCCCTAATTGGTTTTCTTTTTTCAATTCCAACAAATCCTGTGAAATAAACGAATTCGTGCACATTAATTTCATAAAGTCATAATTAAACAAGAACCCAAAGTACGACAAACATCAATTTCATAAAATCCAACCCAAAATTCATATTATCCAAAAATTAAGATTCAACCCTCAATTCAAACAATGAAAATTTAGCTACTAAAAATCTTAACAATGCTTAAATTAATTGTACCATTCATAGAGAACAGGGGAGAAGAAAGCTTAGGTTCAAGAAGAGGCAATTCCACGATTCTGAAGGTCACCCGAGCCCGTCTCTCGAATCGCTTGATGAATCTCGAAATTACTGCATAAAATCACTTCAATCTTTGCCCAAAATCTCTAATTCAATGGTTATTAATGAAAGACTACCTAATTGAAGGGAATTGAGAGGGTTTTTGTTGCCAATTTTCGGCCCCCAATTCCTCCTCTCTAACCTAAAATTGTAGAATCCTCAAAAAGAGGGGAAAATTACATAAATAAAGTTGAAAACGCATTAACTGTGTTGTTGTTAGGACCTACCGTATTCTGTAGGTCAAGCCCTACTGTCTGTATTAGGTTTCTCTCCAGGATTACTTGAATGCACAATACCTACTGCGTCCGATATGTCTAGCCTACCATCCGTGGTAAGCTTCTGTTGCATTTCTACTTTCAGTTTGATACCTACTGCGTCTGGTAGGTTAGCCTACTGTCGACAGTAGGTCATTTTTTTTTGTGCCGACAGCTTCTACTCTCTCCGTTTTCGTCCGTTTTCACTTTTATTCTGCATCTTCTTCATCGAGAAGCACCTAAGATAAGAATAGAGGTAAATTGTGTAAATTAATATATTTTATAAATTAAAAACATCATAAAATGACGAAAATAATATATATATATATATAAGCAATACTATATGGTCCATATCAAATACCCCCACACTTATCTGTTGCTAGTGCTCAAGCAACACAGACTAGGCAAAAACTAGAAAACATGATCAGAGAAGTGCACCAAGTTTTAATCATTAAAAATGACACACAGAAAAATAACATAACCGACCAAAGAGGCACAAGACTTTATGAACGAAAGGATAAAAAGCAAAAAATGAACAAAATGGATAAAAACGTCACTTCAATGTGGGTTATAACTACTCAACCACAAAAGTAATATTCAAAGGATGAATCACGAGAATTAACAATTCCACTCGCTATCTTACTAATATCCTTACTAATCAATGGTGTGTGTGTATTGAGAATTAACAATTCCACTCGCTATCTTTCTAATATCCTTACTAATCAATGGTGTGTGTGTATTGCTTGTGTCACCTTTCATAGAAAACAAGGAATATCAGGTTAATATCATAGTAAAAAACTTTATTGGAAAATGCACAAGATAACTCAGATTTCCCAAAACCTTTCCACTCTAAGTTCTATTATAAGTTGTCCCCGGATTAGGTAGGACTTTTCAGCTTGTAATGTTAGGCCCGGGACATAAAGGATGTCAAATGAGGGAAAGGAAAAACAAAAGCAATTGAGATAGAGCTAATGCAACTGAAAGGAAAGATATAAAAAATTATGAACAACTTTCTAGCCATTTTTCACTCATTCCCATTTACCCTTGCACGTCTTACTTAATTCATTTAACATATAATCCACCTAAAAATTCTCTATTTCTTATGAACCACATATTTTAAGAGAGAGAGAGAGAGAGAGAGAGAGAGAGAGAGAGAGAGAGCAGCTCGAGATTTTTGAGAGATAAACTGAAGAGATATACAAATATTCATTTTTTTCTTTGTTTTCTCATATTTTTTTTCAAAACAAACATCAATTTCCTCTCTTTCAATCACTTTACATGTCGTGCTTACAAAGATTTCCCAGAATACCCTTTTTATACAAAAATCTTCTTCTTTACACAAGTAACCCTACACTTATCTATTTTCCTCACTCCAAATGGCTAAAAGGTACTCAATCATTAGATCAATGAACTGAGGTTTTTATAGTGTGAGTTTAAAATGAAAAGAAGGAAAGGGATTAAAACCCTTGGCATGAAGGCGCAAAAGGGGAACTAGGGTTTGATTTTTATAAAGGATAGGCAAGAAAGGCACAAACGGTTCAATGAAGGCATGTGACTATCATTTTCAGGATCAACCTAGACTAAACCTTATCACTTAAAAGCAAGGAAAAACAAAAGGGTGATGACAACGACTCAAAAAACTATTCACTATGCTAATCCCCTAAGATTCCAAGGCTTCTATTACTAACTGACACTTACAAGTGCATAAAAACCACTGATTTTGTAAGAATAAAGAGCAAGTGCGGTTTTCAAGTTGATCCAGTTAAACGTCTTTTCTAAATCCTATGGATTTTGCAATTAAGACTTCCACTGAATACAACAAAAACAAAAAATGGTTCTAGATTTTTCTTAAGTATAAGAAGGCTGAAAAGGGAAAAAGAAGGAAAAAATTTTAGGTTTTTCCAAATTATCTAATTTTCTTAGATTTTTAAAAAGTGAAAAAAAAAAAAAAGAAAAGCTACTCCATAGACTATAACAAAAACTAAGTGTAAACAATGATCAAAACACAGAAAGAAATAATCAAATGACACAAATACCCCCACACTTAAAACCACATTGTCCTCAATATGGGGGCAATAACAAAACATAAACATAATTAAGGCACATACATAGGAAGCTATCTAGGAGAGATAAAGCATATAACCATATCAGAAGGCAATCCCCATGAATAGTTAGAACACAAAAGGAGACAAATAAGAGTAAATATAACATAACATAAAAAAGGGGGGGGGAGGGGGAAGAAAATAAGGAAAATGTGAAAATACAAAAGGAAGAGAAAAAGAAATAAGAAACTCCCTCATTGCGGACCAAAGTATGCACTACTGCGTCCACTGCTACCCTGATCACATAGGAATTGGCTGCTCAGTTGGGCCAGCATCACCTCCTTGTGATCTATGGATGCCCTCTGATGTGCGAGCTTGTCCGCATAACAATAGGAAGACTCCATGATCTCTGCCAGTTGGGCTCTATAGATGTCTTGTGTGAGGCGGAGTTGCTCGAAAGTAGCCCTCATCTCTGCTTGAAAAGCGTCCATAGGGACGGTGGGAGGTGCATCCTCGGGCGAGGAGTCATATGACCCGTCGTCACCAGACTCATCATCCCCACTCTTATCATTGGCAGGCTGGGAAGAGAATATTCCAATGTCGGTTTTTGTGGTTTTCTTGATTTTTTAAAAACCAATAATGTTGTGTTCTCTTAGCCGATCCTCCTCAGATTGGGGTATCTATATTTTTTGGGCTTCATCCCAAGCGTAGTCGCAGTTGTTGAAAGTAGTGAATTTGACAATCTACGGCTGCCCAGTCATCGCTCTCCGTTCACCTGTGAAATCAACATTGAAAACATCAGAGACATGTGAAAGAATCACAAGGTAATGGAACACACTTGTACAAGTAGTGTCACAACTAGTATTGCGCATTGTGTGTGATGAAGGACCCTGCAGAAAAAAGGGGTTGTGGTTTTAGTTTATCGATCATGTAAAGATCAAGAATTTGAAATCGCTCTGCCCACCCCCTTTTTGGACCAAAGTGTGGCCAAAGAAATAAGTAAGGACTCGGGGTGAGAGTTGGGGAAAATCTACCCCGTAAAGATATCGTGCCGATTACCCGGACATAGGCAGATCTCGAGACAATCGCAAGTCGCCTTGCAGTTCCAGTCTGGGTCCTCCTCGATAGTTTTTTATTAGAATCGACGGTTATAATATTTTCCTCATCCCTAATCCCTAGAAAAGAAGTGAGACGCTCACTATCTAAAACAATCCTCACTCCCTTGATAGTGGAAATAATTATGGAGAGGTCCTTGTCCGTTTTATAATACATATTAGCGTAAAACTCACGGACAAGCTCAGGATAATATTTTCTAGCAATGTGCAAAAAGGGTTCCCATCCTAAACCACCAAAAGAGCATCCAGCCCTAAGTTTTCTATGATAGGCGCATCAAAGGACTTTTCTACAATTAGCTTAAGGTGCTGTCTATTCGTTATCCATTTCCAAGATGTTGTAGAGAGATGCTTCGGATAAGGAGAAATGGAAGGGTTGGTGGGGTCGGACGTGGAAACATCAACCCGAGCCCTTTTGAATTATTTCTTCGATTTGAAGAGGAGGCGGTGGACTTTTTGGGTGCCATGCAGGAGTAAAATAAAAAACAAGATACAGAAAATTACACACAACACAAGGTTATCACTAAATCAATAAACACACAAAATGAGATATCAAAACTAACAAGCCCGTGTGTGTTCAAGTGTCTTATATGTCTGTGTGATGAAATGTGACATAATATAAACGAACAGAAAAAATGAGTAAAATGACGAACGTTAACACTAATAACAGAAACACAACTCACAAAATAAACTAACAACGAAACACAAAATAACAATAACAAAAGAAAAGTGAATCAAAGGGTAGTAGAATGAGCCTTGATTTGTTTAAACAAACAAACTATTGCTACAATGTCATTGAAACGTGACTATGTCTCGAATTGTGTGCTACCGGAGCTCCGATAGAGTTGTCGGAATCTTCCTGGAATTTTTTGTTTTTTTTGAACTTTCTGCAAATTTTTATTAGAAAAAAAAAAGAAGAAAGATAACATAAGTGTTAGGAAAGAAAGAAAGACAAAAGAAGAAGAAGAAGAAAAAAAAAAGAAAAGAAGTAGAGAGAAACAGGGCAGAGGGGGAGGAAACGTTTTGAAAAGTAGAGGTAGGAGGATGAAGGGAGGACTTTGGTGGAGTAGAAAGAAAGGGAAGAACGAAAGGTGGTGATGGTGGTTGGTGTGAGAAAGAATGGAATAAGAATAAGAAGAAGAAAGGAAGAAAAGAAGAAGAACAACGAGAGAGAGAGAGAGAGAGAGAGAGAGAGAGAGAGAGAGAGAGAGAGAGAGAGAACAAACCGATGGTAGTGGGGTGGGGGTGATCGTTAGAGGTGGAAGGTCAACGAAGATGGAGAAGGCTGCTGGTGTGGTGGTGGAAACCGAGACAAAAATGAGAAAATCAAGAGAGAGGAGGAGGTTGATGAGTTAGGGATTTAAGAGAGGTGAATTAGGGAAAATTGTAGAAAATTTGGTGAAACGGCTGAAATTGAATTGAAATTAGGTCGAGTCATCTCGACTCGTTTACTCGCAAGGTGACAAGACCCGCAGCTGAAAAACCAACCTACCGCATGTGGTAGGTTTCTATCTGCCAAAGAAAAAATTACCATGACCCTACCGTCTATGGTAGGGTTTTGTTTGAACTCCAAATTTTCTTCTTTTTACGATTTTCAGCCCCGTTTCATGCCTGGTAAAGTTGTGGATTCATTTCAAGCTCAAGATTAGTATATAGCAAACCTTCATATCTCCAAAAACACCTTACAACAATATGAACGACAAAATAATCAAAGAGGAAAAGGAGAGAAAACAAAAGTACAAGTATATGATATAACAAGCTTAAAAGGAGTTATATGAAATACTCCCTTCTAGTCCCAAAAGCACCTCCGGATCACGACGATCAGAGTTTTTCTTGACCTTTCCCTTCTCAATACGTTGAATGGGTACCCACTTCGCCAAACCCGCTTTCAATTTGGGGGAAAGAGTCTTTCCTTTTTTGATTTCTTTGGGCTATAAGCCTATTTTGAGTGAGTTTCCTGCAAAGGCAAAGACACTTCTTGAGTTTCATGATTAATATAGAATTGAGTATCTTGACTTTTAGAAGGGGCGTAGATTCAAAGGAAATTTAAACACTATTTAGTTATCCCCTACCCTTAAGAGTAGCTTTCGTTTCTCTATATCTATCAAAGCCCTTGAAGTACGCAAAAACATGCATCCTAAGATAAGAGAGAAGTCTACATCCTCCTCCATATCAGCAATGATAAATTCTATAGGGAATACAAAGTCCTTGACTTTGACGAGGACATCTTCTGCGACCCTTTTAGGATGTCTAACACTTCTATATTCTAGAGTAATGGACATCCTAATGGGTCTCGACTTTTCTAGGCCTAGATTCTAACACATAGAATGTGACATAACATTTATACTAGCGCCTAAGTCTACTAATGCTTTATTAACTTTAAAACTACCAGTAGTACAAGGGGAAAATACTTCCTGAATCTTCTAAATTCTAATAATTTGTCCTTGTTGATAATAATAGCCGAACATTCTGCACCAAAGATGTATTATAACGCCCCACCCGGTAGGCACCTCGGGCGACCTTAAGAGTGCGGTCATCATGAACGTAGAAGTCAGATCTGACGTAGTAAAATTTACGAATTTATAGTGTACACTTTTTAGCGATTTAAATACTCGGTAGTCTTATATAAGGTTTAAAGTGGTGTTTTTAATAGAAGAGTATTAGGATCGAGAAAAGATGTTTTGAAGAAAATACCATTAGGATCTATATATAACTATTTTTTTATGGGACAATATTAGTTATGTTAGACATTTTTTTTAGGACAAAGTTAATACTATTTTTATTTCCATATTGGTATTATCATTTTTGTTATTATATTTTGGGTGTAAATTGGTTTAAGATTTAGTTAATTTTAGTTTCTTGGGTTTTTTTATTTAATTTTATTTATTTATTTAATTTCCTATGTATGATTCTCTTATCTAAATAATTTTGGTGTACATAATTTTTGGTAAATGGTTTTAGTATATATAGTTTATATATACTTTTTGTATACATAATTGTTGTGAATGATTCTACTATATATAGTTTTGTATGTATTTTTAGTATATATATGATTTTTATAAGTAATTTTGGTATATATAGTCTTGTGTATATTTTTAGTATATATATGATTCTTGTAAATAACTTTAGTATATAGTTTTGTATACATAACTTTTGTAACTGATTTTAGTATCCATAGTTTTTCTACGTATTTTTAGTATGTATGATTTTTGCAAATGATTTTAGTATATATAAATATTTAGTATACTTAATATTTGTAAATAATCTTAGTATGTACATAGTTTTTGTATATGGTTTTAGTATATATGATTTTAGTATCTCTATTTGATTGGTACAATTTTTAGTGTTCATGGTTTAAGAAATTTAGGCGCTTTGGGTTAGTATAAGCGTAGATATATTCCAGGTTCATAATGAGATATTTTTAATTATTTTCGATGGAAAATAGTAATGTTGGGATTTGTAATGAAGTGTTCTTTGTTTGTATCCTGTTTGTAAGATCATAGTATCAGGTCTGTATTCAGGTGAGTCCACCAACCACCATCTAAGTATTTTGTTTCAAATGTGGCTAGTAACACACATATATATATGTATGATTTTTAAGCCTATCAAAAAACATTTCCTACTTTTTGAACAATATAACTTAGCATGCTTTTTAATTGGAGATGTTCTCCACCACGCGTTACCATGTTCCTTAGAAATGCATAAGAGGGGTGCTTCGTATATGTGTTCCTTTTTAAAACAAATTATTATTGTTTGGAAAAGAGTTATTATTGTTGTGAAAAGAATTAGTATTGAACACAAATTTTCTGAGAATATTTATGAATTGGAAATACTCTAATATTGAAAAGTTACATAGTTTGACTTACATGGACGTAGACTTTGCATATTTGTAAAATTTGCATAAGCATGTTTTGACTGGTGGGTTGGGATTTTTGCTATTCTAAAATGTTTATGACTTGAATTTGTTTGGACGACCAAGCAAGTGGCCCTTTGGTTTGTAAATATTATTTGAAAACTCCATTCTGACCAGAGATAAAGTTTTGAATATGATCATATGTTCGGAAGTGTCAGAGGATTGCACTATACGTGGCTAGTCCCCCGTACTATAGCCTCTTCCAATGACGTGGACGGCTTTAGACTTTAAATGGTGGATCACTTGAGAGAGGGGGCTTAGTACCATGGAGGATTTGGCCCAAGCAGTATTACATCAGACATCGCATCATGCTCTGCAATGAGATGGCTGCCTTGTGGAGAGTCAGGAAGGACTTGAAATTAAGGTTGGTCTCAGGGCGGACCTGCTAGGTGCTCCAGGATCCATAACCTAGTTTTATGTGATTGGGGAGTGCAGTAGTTATGGAATTCGAGTGCTCGCTAGTTTTTTGACTGATATTGACTACAAGATGCCGGAACTTGTTTCCGACGACCTCGTTATGGGTTCTGGACTTTGTCCTTGGAGCCTGACTTTTGCATTGCGTGTTCCTTTGAATTCGGGTGTAGAAGCTATAATGATGTGTCTAGATTCGCTCAGACTTCCCAGTTGCGTTCGAACTTGTTAGCCCTAAGGGCATTAATACTTATGTTTTGATTATGATTAACATATGCTTGTGTGAGTATTTTAGCTAACCCTTCATAGAACAAAAGAAGTACCTATGAAGTCTCAAAGTCTACAAGCAAAAGATCTTGTTGATGAGGACAAAATGGAGAAGAAGAGACCAAGCCATTCCAAGATCAAATCATTGAAGACATTGAAGGCATTGTCTTTGGTAGAGTGAATTAGGTACTACCTTGTAAACTCCCTAGTCTTACTCTTTGATTATTGATCATATATGAAGCTCCTTTTACGATTTTCTCAAAAAATAAACTTGTGTTATAATCTAAGTATTCTTGACTGAAGTAGTGATGTTTTGAAAGTTTTTCTTCTCTTTAACATGATTGTCAAGAATACATGTTTTTAAAAAAGGAAGAAAAGTTTTTGTCTTAAAAAGAAACTTGGCTGAGGAAACAAAAATTCGATCATCCGGTTTTAGAACCGGTCGTCTGGTTTCTTCCAAAATAAAAAATTCGGCAGTCCATTTTTCAGAGTATCAAGTCCGAATCTTTCTGTCCAAAAATTCGGTCATCCGGTTTCTAGAACCGGTCGTCCGATTTTGCTCAAAATCAAAAATTCGGCAGTCCGTTTTCTAGTTGAACAAGTCCGAATCTTTCTGTTTTAAATAACCGGTCGTCCGATTTCAGGAACCGGTCGTCTGTTTTTTACTTTTACTATATAAAATATTACCGTTGCACAAAAAGCAACGGTTACTTTTTTTGAGACTCTATATATAGACTTTATGATCAGCAATAAAAGAGATAAGTTTTATGGAATATTCATTGTGAACATTTAAAACTTTCAAGAGCTTCAAAAGCACATTTATTGCAAACATTTTTCATTCCAAAAACAAAATCTTCTTGAGCTTCATTATTGATCATCATCAAAGAAGAAGAAAGGAGGAGCTTGTAGAACAATTTCATTGAGTTGTATCTTATATTCCTCAAGCTCAAAAGTGGTAACATTGTTCTTAAACTTATTCTTTTCTTTTATTGATATCAAAGGTTTGTGTTGAAAAACCCTTTGGGTAATCCTTTGATTTACATTGTGTTGTGATTTGAGGTTGTGTGCAAAACCCTTGTAGGGTGATCCTCATATTTGTAGTTGGTATATCTTTGTGTTTTAGTGGATTTGAAAAATCCTTGGGTGTTGACTCAAGGTAGTGGATGTAACTCTTTGAGAGAGTGAACCACTATAACTCCTTGTGTTCTTCTTTATATTTCTCACTTGTCTCAACCACAAAATTTCGTTTGGTTTGGATTTTTATTATAAGATTTTTAGAATCCTCTTTCAAACAAAATTGGAGGTTTATCTTTTGATTAACAAAGTATTTTCGAAAATTAGCCAAAAACCTTATTCATCCCCCCCCCTCTAAGGTTTTTCAGAACTCTTCATGTAGGTTCAAGTATCGATGCTTTTAAAACAGCAAAGGAAAAATATTTTCTTAAAATATTGCATGAATTGTTTTTCATAAAACTATATCATTATTATTTTTAAAAATATAACTAAAGCACACACACGTGGACTCACTGAGCGTTCACGCTCACGTTTTTCCATATCATGTTTTTTTCCAGTTGACTCAAGATGCACGGTGGCGCAGTAAGCCATTGAAGTTCATAGGCATGGAATTTTTTGACTGGATATTTTTAGGAAGGACATGTGTACTTGTTTTTTTTTTTTTCTTATGCTCGAACCGTTTGTAACATTTTTTTTCTTCGGATGGATTTGGTTTTGTAAAATATTTTCTCCCTGTATTAGCAATAACATAAGAAGCTTCCTTGCACTCTATGCATTAAGTGTTCTTTTAGTATTCAGCTTACTTATTTTTTTCGCTGTGTCACGCCCCACTCGGTAAGCACCTCGGGCAATCTTGAGAGGGCAATTGATGTTAACATAGTAGTCGAGGTATAGTAATTTATGGTACGTACTTTTTAGCAGTTTAAAATACTCGGTAATCCCCCGTAGGGTTAAAGTGATTTTTTTTTCTTATGAAAGGATTTTATCTTTTATTTTTTTATATTATTATTGATATCATTATTATTAGTATTATTATCTTATATATGTTCTAGAGTATTATGGTTTGTAAAAAAAAAAAAGAAGAAGCCACTTGTTTTGAGAGGGGTGCCACTTGGCACCATGCATGCATGAGGGATGGTAGTATATATATATATATATATATATGTGTAGTAAGGGGAGAAAAGGATGATGCCTTCAATTTCATTTTTTTTCCTCCTCTCGGCTTCACCATGCAGCATTAGGTAAAAGTTTTCGGTTTTTTTTACTTTTCTTTTCTTTCTTGTTCTCTTTTTCCCTTCTTGTTCCTTTTGCCGTTTTCTTTTTCGTTTTTTGTCTTTTTCCTTTTTGTTGTTTTGATTATTTTTATCTTGCTCCCTCTTTTTCTTTTTTTTTAGTCATTTTAGTAATGGTGTGATTTTTGGTACGGTGGAGTGTAGAGATTTCTTGAGGTTCTAATGATTATGTGTGATAGTTAATTAATATAGATATATTTTTTTTTTACAAACTTTATTTTTCTTAAGCTAGGAATTAGAATTGGTCTTTGATTATTTATTTGGGTTTGCTAAGTTTTAATTTATTTTCTTCTTTTTGATGATGGGTGGTAGAGTTTAATTTTAGAATCTTGAGACGAGGTATTTAGGGTATAATGTGGTTTAAAGTTAGTTAATTTTTTTATTTTGATTTTTCTTATTTAATCGTATATAAATTTATTTATTTATTTGATTTTCTTGGTACAATTATCTTATCTAAAATGATTTTAGTGTACCTAATTTTTGGAAAATAATTTTTGTGTGCTTTCTTCTATATACATATATATTTTAGTATACGCAATTGTTTATATTCTCACATATATATATATTTAGTACATATATATCTTAAATATATATTTGCATGTATAGTTTCATATATATTTACATGTATATTTATAGTATACATATTTACAAGTTTAAATTTCAATTGTTTATATATACATATATCTTTTCGCATGGATGGGGATTTTATAAAGAATTGTAATATATGAAGTCTTGAATATATTTTACTACATAAATAAATTATAGTATATATAACTTTATACATGGTTGTGGTATATAATTGCTGTGAACAATTTTAGTATATATAGTTGGTAAAAATATATATTTTACTATATATGGAATTTTCTTTTTATATAAATAATTTTAGTAAATAAAGTCTTGTATATATATATATATTAGTACATAATTTTGTAAATATTTTTATATACATAACTTCTGTAACTAAGTTTGGCTTTCATAAATTTTATATATATTTTTAGGAAAAACGATTCTTGAAAATGATTTTTTTACATTTATGTATATATATATAATTTTGGGTATACTTAACTTTCGTGACTAATCTTGATATATATACACACCTAATTTTTGTATAAGACGTTAGCATATATATATTTAGTATCACCAGTGCATATGTATTCTTTTGGTGCAGATGGGTTAAGAAGTGTAGGATCTTGAGATTAGCATGTGTATAGTTATAACCTATGTTCATAAAGAGTTATTTTCGGTGGCAAATAGAAATGTTTGCATTTGTGCTTAAATGTTTATGGGTATCATGTTTGTAGCATTATAGCACCAGAGCCGCATCCAGGTGAGTCCACAAAACCTTGTTTTCTAATATTTGCAAATATTACGGGCCTTGTAAGGCATGTTTCCTGAATCTGTTATAAAATATTTACTACTTTTTGCATGTTACAGCTTAGTATGTTTTTCGAAGATGTTCTCCTCAATGTGTTATCTATTTTCTTAGCCAATGCATAGGAGTCGTGCTCCATTTAGGTGTGGCCTTTTCAAAACGATTTATAATTGCTGTGAAATAGGTTTTGGCCATATATAGGTTTTTCTAGAAAGATTTTTAGGTTGGAAAATGTCTAGTTTTGAAAAACTACATTGTTTTAACATGCATGAGTATAAATCTGGCATACATGTGTGTTGTTTCATAAGCATGTGGTGAACTGGCGGATGGGGATTTTTGCTGAAAATATTCAAGACTTGACTCTGACCTGTTGGCCGGACATATGGCCTTTCTGTTGTAAACACATACGAAAACCCCATTCCGACCAGAGTTACAGTTCTGGTTATGATCTTGCGTTCAGAAGCGTTAGAGGATTGCACTGTACGTGGCTAGTCCCCAGTATGAGGGCCTCTTCCGATGGCGTGGACGATTTAGACTCGGGAGAGTGGATCCACTTAAAGAGGGGCATAGTACCATGGAGGACGTGGCCCAATCATTCTACGTGGACACCGCATCATGCTCTATGGTGGGATGGCCGCCTTGTGGAGAGCCAGGAGGGGCTTGAAACTAAGGTTGGTCCCAGGGCAGACCTGGTAGGTGCCCCAAGAGTCTGTAGCCTGTTTTGACCAGTTGGCTAGAGCAGTTGTTCGGTAATCGAGCGCTCGTATAGTGTTTGGTATTAGTATATGCCCTAAGACCAATTGGCTCACATTTATGAATTATGAAGCATGTATTTTTGAATTGTATTTTATGCTCTTGGTCATCAAGTATGTGACTTGATAGTAAAACCCTTATAGCTAATAAAATACTATTCTTATTTGTCCCTAGTTTATTACATCTTGTAAACTAGTGTGAAGTTGATTGATGGTCAAGTTTTACTGATCATGAATATGAGATATAAAATCAATTCATAAAGACATATTGAGAATATTGTCTTGGACATGACCCAAATTGAAGAAGAAATATTACATGGGTTTAAGTTATAAGTATTTCTTCTCAGTTTTATATTTGGTGTCCTTTGACCTAATGTTTCTAATGTTTCTTGCATGGGGAGAAAATATGTTTTGACATAGTCAAACATCACTTTTAATTAGGTGATCATTATGACTATTGGTTGGCTTATTTTCTCGTCATGGCTTGAATATTGGAGATAGTGAAAGGAATTTGTCCCTCTCTTTTTAGAGAGAGATATCCATGGGCCCCTCGATAAGGAAGACTGAAAATATGCATGGTCATGCTCAAATATGTATTAATAAGGTGTTATTAATATTATTTGTTGGAACGGTCTGCCTGGTGATCAAGTAAATGGTTAATTAAGTTTTATAAGGATGACTTGATCCATGCCTTATACTTAATTAGGATATCGTGTGACAAAAGGACTAAATATTAAATCTGATGCTAGGTTATTATTACATTTACTTAACTTTGGTAAGCATAATGTCTTGCTAGAGGCCGCTTATGTTTTGTGAATAAATGTCTAGGACATTTTTCATTCACTGCTAACGTTAAGTGAACCTACAGGGTCACTCGCATAGACGATCTTGTGAGCATAATGTCCACGTTCAATGAATCTAGATTGTATCCAGATTCGTTGAACGTATACAAAAGGGGAATCAGATTCCATATTGTATTTTCTGATAAGTTAATAAGTAATTAATTTTATTTAATCGAATAAATGAAATTAATTACTTAATATTACTCATCCAACCGTTGGATGATTATAGGAATAGAGGGACGAGATTAAACTGTCATTAGATAACAGTTAGGGTTTTGATATTGACAGCTATAAAAAGTTATGTTAACCTTTTCTTGGTGGCCGTCCTTTATCTGATTAAAGAAAAACAAAACCCTAAACCCTAGAACGGCGATATAGTAACTAGCCTCCTCTCTCCGAAATACGACCAATTACCAGATAGTCAGGATCAGTTCTGAACAGTTTTTACAACACAAAAAGGGCTAGCATCCCGATCGCTTGCAGAGGAGTTCGTCGCGTGGATACCAGTAGAGGGCGAAGCGTACAAAGCAGGGCCTCCACAACGAACAATAAAAAACATTGAGGTAATTTCTATCCAATCGGTTTTTCTAGTATGTGCAGATCCTATTGGTGGATTTCCGTAGTTTTATTTTATTTTGTTTTTGCCTACGGATTCCAACAGTGGTATCAAAGCCTCGTGCATACTAGTTTTACTGATTTTATCTGTTCCTGCTTTGATTACATGTGTTGTTTTCAATTGGCCTTATAGTAAGGTTTCTGATTAGTGTAATAATCAGAGTAAATTGAATTATAGGATTCCCATATATCATATTCTGTTTAACTTATTAATGCGATTAATTAAAAAGAATGTCGTTATTGCCAAATTGTTTAGCGTACAGTCTGTAATCTGTGCAATTTAATTGTTAAACTAATATGCATAATAACATAATTTAATGTTTAACTGTTAAACAAAATTTCTGGCGGCATGATTTTAGGATTTATGACGGTGGTAACTCATTCAATGAGTTAGAAAGGAAAAATCGTTTTTCTTTCCAGGGGCGCTGCCCCCTCAAACCCCCGCAAGGGCGCTGTCTCTTGACCCCGCTTGCTGACCGGCCAACGGAACTGCCGTTTTCTTCCGGGGACTTCACCCCCGGAACCCCCTTGTTGTTTAGGCATGTTACTTTCTATCTGTAGATGCATGGTACATAGCATGCCCCTATACCTCTTGTGATTGATTGGCTTATTTTGTTAATGGGTTTTATGTTTTTAAATACGGCCTGCGTATCGTTGTTTTCATTGATGTAATATAATCAAGCTTTACTAGAATAGGTTAATTCTATTTTCTATTTTCTATTCTTATGTATGTTTTCTTTCCTACGTAACAAGATCAGAAGGCCAAGATGTTGGAAGCAAGTTCATGGAGATGAAGACTTACCTAGATTGACCTTTGACTTCCATGAGGCTCGTGGAAGTCAATATAGGATTGGGGCCATGCTATGACACGTTTTATTTGATGTATATATTATGCATGTGATGTTTAGTTTATTTCCTTTTATTTTTGGATATATGTTTTGTGAAATAATATACAAATAAAAGGAAGAAGGTTTTTGAAACCATGTAAAAATTAAGTCATAAAATGCCTTCCATGATCATAAGCACTTCTCCATGCTTGGATCATCATTTTGTCTCATTGCCAAAGCAACAGATAAATGGTTACCTAAGTAGGGGAAGATAGAAAATGGTGATTTCCATATGCTTGGAATGGTTTGGCTTAACTAGGCTATCAAAACGGTTTTGAGCCTAGGACATCATATTGGATTTTGCCGGTACATATAGATGTAAATCCCATTAATACATTTTTCTCTAATTATGGGTGTTAAGCCAAAGCTTACTTATGATTAGAATAAAATGAATTTTATACCAATGATTTATATCAAGTGTTGAATATTTCATGGAAATTTAATGCTTCATCTATTTAATTTTACTTTGCAAATTCTATGTAGATAATGGCCTCAAACAATTCAAACACCTCGTTGCGATAGTGCTTGAAAAGAATAAGCTTAGTGGGACTAACTTTCTTGATTGGGCACGAAATTTAAGAATTGTCCTTAAACAAGAAAAAAGCTATATGTACTTGAGAACCCTATCCCTAATCAACCAGCTAACAACGCCCCTAGAGTCGAAAAGGATGCTTATAGTAAACACAAGGATGATTCTAACGATATGACATGTCTCATGTTGGCTACAATGGAATCTGAGTTGCAAAAGCAATTCGAGGAAGTTGAGGTTTATGAGATGATAAAACAGCTCAAGGAAATGTTCCAAGAGTAGGCACGTCAAGAGAGATATCTTACCACTAAGGCGTTGAATAGCTACAAAATGACCCCTGGCACTTCAATTAGTGCTCATGTCCTTTAGATGAAAGGGTATTTCGATTAGCTTGAAAAACTTGGAGCACCTGTAAGTCATGACTTAGCTACTGATATGATCTTGGCCTCTTTGACTTCTGACTATGATCAGTTTGTCATTAACTTCAATATGCATAATATGGAAAAGTCCATAAATGAATTGCACGGGATGCTCAAACAGGCTGAACAAAACATTAGGAAGTCTACTCCTAATGTTCTGATGGTTCAGAAGGGGCAGTTCAAGAAGAACAAGGGAAAGGGAGGGGATATGGCCAAAAAGGGTAAAGGCAAGTAGAAGCCCAAGTCCAAGGTTAAACCACCAAAGGAAGGGACTTGCTTCCACTGCAATGAACCTGGTCATTGGAAGAGGAATTGCAAGCTCTACTTGGAAGAAAAGAAGAAGCAAAAGGCCAGTGAGACTACCGCTTTAGGTATTTTCGTTATAGAAATTAATATGTCTACTCCTACTTCATGGGTATTAGATACCGGATGTGGAGCTCACATTTGTGTAAATGTGCAGGGACTCAAAAGGAGTAGATCTTTGGCAAAGGGAGAGGTGGACCTACGAGTTGCAAATGGAGCAAAAGTTGCTGCTGTAGCTGTAGGGACATTTGATTTACTTTTGCCTACTGGGCTTATAATTGAAATTAAAGATTGTTATTATGTTCCTGCTATGAGTAGGAACATCATTTCAGTTTCTTGTTTAGATGTTGATGGTTTTGAGTTTAATACTAAGAATGGTAAAAGTTTTATTTATAAAAATGGTATTTTCTATGGGGATGCCTCTTTATGTAATAGACTTTACATTCTTAACCTACATGATTCCATTAGTAAGCCCATCTATAACATAAATACAAAGAAATTTAAATCTAATGATTTAAATCAAACTTAATTTTGGCATTGTCGTTTGGGCCATATAAATGAGAAACGCATATCCAAACTCCATCAAGATGGACTTTTATCTTCATTCGACCTTGAGTCTTATGAAAAATGTGATTCTTGTTTATTGGGCAAAATGACTAAAAGTCCATTTACATGGCAAAGTGAAAGAGCTACCGATTTATTGGAACTTATACATACTGATGTATGTGGGCCAATGAACACACAAGCCAGAGGAGGTTTTTAGTATTTCATTACATTCACAGATGATTTCAGTAGATATGGTTATGTCTATCTAATGAAACATAAATCTGATTCCTTTCAAAATTTTAAGGAATTTCAAAATGAAGTATAGAATCAACTTGGAAGGAGTATCAAATTACTTCGATCAGATCGAGGTGGTGAATACTTAGGCCAAGAGTTTGACGAACATCTAAAAAATTGTAGGATAGTATCACAATTAACTCCACTGGAACACCAAAATGGAATGGTGTGTCTGAACGCAGAAATCGAACTCTATTGGATATGGTTCGATCTATGATGAGTCAAACAGATCTTCCAATTTTTTTTTTGGGGTTATGATCTAGAAACTGCTGCATTCATATTAAATAGAGTTCCATCTAAAGCTGTTCAGAAGACACCATATGAGATATTGATCTGGAAACAACCTAGTTTAGCATTTCTCAAAATTTGGGGATGTGATGCTTATGTGAAGCGATCATTATCTGAAAAACTAGCACCCAAATCTGATAAGTGTCTGTTTGTGGGATATCCTAAGGAAACTAAAGGATACTATTTTTATCTTCCATCTGAAAACAAAGTGTTTGCTGCTCGAAATGGAATTTTCCTTGAAAGGGAATTCGTTTCCAAAAGAGTTAGTGGGAGTAAAATCCATCTTGAAGAAGCTCAAGGACAACAGACCATTTCTGAACCGAGTATGGACACTCAGTTGGACTCACATATTCATACTGAGCCTGAACTTTTGACACAAGGCCCAAGAAGGTCTGGTAGGATTCCTCAGATACCACAGAGATATAGATTTCTTGTGATTGAGGATCATAATATTGATCTTATTGATCAAGGTGAACCTAATTCCTACCAAGATGCTATTCATAGTCCTGAATCTAGCAAATGGCTAGAGGCTATGAAATCAGAAATGCAATCCATGCATGATAATCAAGTTTGGACTTTGATTGATCCACCTGAAGGTTGCAAGACCATAAGGTTTAAATGGGTTTTCAAAAAGAAAACTGTCATGGATGGCAATGTGCACAATTACAAAGCACGATTGGTAGCAAAAGGTTATAGACAAACTCATGGTATAGACTATGATGAAACCTTTTCTCCAGTTGTAATGCTTAAGTCAATTAGAATTCTACTTGCCATTGCAGCATATTATGATTATGAAATATGGCAAATGGATATTAAAACTGCTTTTCTTAATGGAAATCTACTGGAGGATGTGTACATGACACAACTTGAAGGTTTTATTCATCCTTCGAATTCTAGTAAAGTGTGTAAGCTTCAAAAATCCATTTATGGCTTAAAGCAAGCATCTCGAAGTTGGAATCTTCATTTTGATGAAGCAATTAAAGAATTCAATTTCATCAAGAATGATGATGAACCTTGTGCTACAAAAAGGTTACAGAAAATGCAGTAGTCTTCTTAGTACTCTATGTCGATGACATCTTGTTAATTGGGAATGACATCCCTACTTTGCAAAGTGTAAAAACTTGGTTGGGGAAGTGTTTTTCAATGAAAGGCTTAGGCGAAGCAGCCTATATTCTAGGCATTAGGATCTATCGAGATAGATCTAAAAACCTTATTGGCCTAAGTCAGAGTGGATATATTAACAAGGTACTGAAAAGGTTCAGTATGCAAGATTCTAAGAAAGGATTCTTGCCAATGTCACATGGTGTTAAACTCAGTAAGTCTCAAAGTCCTACCACAAGGGAGGATACAGAACGCATGAGTAAGATTCCTTACGCTTCCGCAATTGGATCTATCATGTATGCCATGTTATGCACTCGCCCAGATATCTTGTATGCATTAAGCATGACTAGCAGACTCCAGTCAAATCCAGGTGAACCGCATTGGACTGCAGTCAAAAACGTTCTCAAGTACTTAAGAAGGACTAAAGAGATGTTTTTGATCTGCGGAGATCAGGAAGGAGAGCTTGTTGCAAATGGTTACGCAGATGCTAGCTTTCAGACTGATGTAGATGATTTTAGATCGCAATCCGGATTTGTGTTTTGTTTGAATGGAGGTGTCGTGAGCTGGAAGAGTTCAAAGCAAGATACCGTGGCCGATTCTACTACAGAAGCTGAGCTGCTTCTGATGCAGCCAAGGAGGCAGTTTGGATCAGAAAGTTTATCACAGAACTAGGTGTAATTCCTAGCATTGTGAACCCAGTGGACCTATATTGTGATAATACAAGAGCCATTGCACAAGCTAAGGAACCTAGATCTCATCAACGATCCAAACATATTCTCAGGCGTTTCCATCTCATTCGAGAAATTATTGAGCGTGGAGATGTTAAAATTTGCAAAGTAGACACCAATGACAATGTCGCAAATCCATTGACAAAGCCACTCGCACAACTTAAATATGAGAGTCATACTAGGTCAATGGGTTTGAGAGTCATTTCAAATTGGTGGTAGGGCAAGTGGAAGATTGTTAGTATATGCCCTAAGACCAATTGACTCACATTTATGATTTATGAAGATGTATTTTTGAATTGTATTTTATGCTCTTGGTCATCAAGTATGTGACTTGATAGTAAAATCCTTATAGCTAATTAAATACTACTCTTATTTGTCCCTAGTTTATTACATCTTGTAAACTAGTGTGAAGTTGATTGATGGTCAAGTTTTACTGATCATGAATATGAGATATAAAATCAATTCATAAATACATATTGAGAATATTGTATTGGACATGACCCAAAGTGAAGAAGAAATATTGCATGGGTTTAAGTTATAAGTATTTCTTCTCAGTTTTATATTTGGTGTCCTTTGACCTAATGTTTCTAATGTTTCTTGCATGGGGAGAAAATATGTTTTGACATAGTCAAACATCCCTTTTAATTAGGTGATTATTATGACTATTGGTTGGCTTATTTTCTTGTCATGGCTTGAATATTGGAGATAGTGAAAGGAATTTGTCCCTCTCTTTTTAGAGAGAGATATCCATGGGCCCCTTGATAAGGAAGACTGGAAAATATGCATGGCCATGCTCAAATAAGTATTAATAAGTTGTTATTAATATTATTTGTTGGAACAATCTGCCTGGTGATCAAGTAAATGGTCAATTAAGTTTTATAAGGATGACTTGGTCCATGCCTTATACTTAATTAGGATATCGTGTGACAAAAGGACTAAATATTAAATCTGATGCTGGGTTATGATTGCATTTACATAACTTGGGTAAGCATAATGTCTTGTTAGAGGCCGCTTATGTTTTGTGAATAAATGTCTAGGACATTTTTCATTCACTGCCAACGTTAAGTGAATCTACAGGGTCACACGCATAGACGATATTGTGAGCATAAAGTCCACGTTCAATGAATCTAGATTGTGTCCAGATTCGTTAAACGTATACAAAAGAGGAATCATATTCCATATTGTATTTTCTGGTAAGTTAATAAATAATTAATTTTATTTAATCGAATAAATGAAATTAATTACTTAATATTACTCATCCAATCGTTGGATGATTCTAAGAATAGATAGACGAGATTAAACTGTCATTAGACTACAGTTAGGGTTTTGATATTGACAGTAATAAAAGGTTATGTTAACCTTTTCTTGCTAGCCGTCCTCTATTTGATTAAAGAAAAACAAAACCCTAAACCCTAGAACGGCGATATAGTATCTAGCCTCCTCTCTCCGAAATATGACCTATTACCAGATAGTCAGGATCAGTTCTGAACGGTTTTCAGAACACAGAAGGGCCTAGCATCCCGATCGATTGCAGAGGAGTTCGTCGCGTGGATACCAGTAGAGGGTGAAGCATAAATAGCAGCGCCTACACGTCGAACAATTAAAACATTGAGGTAATTTCTATCCAATCGGTTTTTCTAGTATGTGCAGATCCTATTGGTGGATTTCCGTAGTTTTATTTTATTTTGTTTTTGCCTACGGTTTCCAACATTTGTCCCCCTTGATTGAAATCTTATATCATGAGACTACTTTGTAACATTTCTTCTATAGCAATTTCCAGCTCTTTCAGCATTCGCATAGGAAGAATGTTGACAGTAGAACCTCCATACAACAATATTCTGTTTACCTTCTTTTCACGTGTGTAACGATACAGAAACAAAGGTCTGTTGTGAGGCTTTGAACCTAACAATAGGTCATCATCATTGAATGTAATTGTGGCCATACATTCTATAGAATTTTGTACAGACACATCATTATCATGTTGGTCATCCAGTAGAGGAGATTTGCTTGAAGAAGTATCTTCTTCTTCATGGTCAATAGCAAGACAAGATACAATCTCAAATTCATTTAGCAATCCCTTTAGAAAGAACTTTCCTAAGGTAATTGGTTTCCAATTGTTTGAATAAATTGAATATTTTAACTTGGCTTTTTTGTTTCCAGACACATTTTTTTTTTTTTGCCAATTTATTTTGTTTAATTGGCTTGCTATTTGCTCGCTTTAATTTGCCACCTTTTCGGTATTTCACAATTGTCTATCCTTCTAAATCAGAGTCGACTTCACTCTCAACCACGATACAAAAATTCTAGATCGTTGAGAAACACTTTCCACTTTAATTTGCAAAAGGAAACTTGTTGAACTCTCAACATCAGTCCTTATGGGATTGAACTGCACAAACTTGATCATGGCAAACTGAGGGATAGAATTAGATTGTTTCAGCACTATGGACGCGAGAGGTCCATTTCTTATGCTTGTTTAGTTTGCAGACATTTAATCTTTCTCCACCAAAATTCATTCCTTATGGGCCAATTCCATGATTTTGTCCTTGAAGATGAAACATTTCTTAATGGGATAACCAAGAAGATAATGATACTTGCAATAGTTTAGATCCTTAATCTGTCCTGGCTTCTTTTGGACATTTCATTTCAGACAGTTTGATTATTCTTGCCTTCAACATTTCATCAAACATTTCTGGGACATCTAAGTCAAGAAAAATGGTATACTTTTCCCTATATTTCTTTCAAAGTTATCTTCTTTCTTGCACTATCTTGAATGGTGTCTACTTTCTCTATAAGCTTTTTACTAAGTTTGTATTAAAACTTAACAAGGGCTACAATCATTGCATTGGATTCCCTAGCCACCGAAGAATAATTGTTGACTTTCTTGATGTCTTGCTTCTCCTACTTACTTAGCTCTAAAACTAGAATACCTTGGTGTCCATGTGCTTTGAGACTCAACTCCATATCATGCGCACTAATGACCAATTCTTCCAAGGTCCTTGGCTAAATTCCTTTGAGAATGTATTAGAGACCCCAATTCATACCCTAAATGCACATTTTAATTGCAGATCTTCCACATAGTCTATCTCTATAATCCAAACTTAAGCTTCTCCACGGATTAATGTAATCAATCACAGGTTTGTTTTTCTATTGTTTTGTATGGCGTGGTTTTAGCATACTTACAAGTCGACGAGTGCTATAGAAGCGATTCAGGAATTCAATTTCAAATTGCTCCTAGCTATCAATGGGTCTTGGTGCAAGATCGGTATACTAGTTAAACACGTTCCTTTTGAGAGAGCGAACAAATTGCTTGATTAGGAGATCACTATCAATTTCGGCATTTTTGCAAGTTTCAACAAAATGTGCAATATGTTGCTTAGGATTTCATTTACCCATCGAACTGCAGCATCTTGGGAGGTTGATATCCTGCCATCATTTTGAGATTATCAATCCTTTTGGTCTAGG
This sequence comes from Catharanthus roseus, assembly GCA_028651295.1. Lineage (NCBI taxonomy): Eukaryota > Viridiplantae > Streptophyta > Magnoliopsida > Gentianales > Apocynaceae > Catharanthus > Catharanthus roseus. The sequence continues at coordinate 2,024,988 of JAPQWS010000070.1, forward strand.
GCTTCACATATGCAGAAGAAGACTTAACAGTTCTCTCATATTTGTCTTTGAGTTGATCTATCAAAATTGATCCGTCAGAAGAAATTTGAATGTTATAGGCCTCTTTTGCTGATCTAAAACCTTCTTCAATTGTCATTTCTTGTTTTGCAACCTTAGCAGATCCTGAATTTTTGAGTCTTCAGGTTATTTTAGAGCAGCCTGGCTAATCTTTTAAAGGATTTTCGAGCCGATTTAGTAGTTGAACAATTGACATACCCTATTGTTGGGAATGTTTTGTAAGCCCTTTTATCAGTTTTCTTAGATTTGCTCTTTTCTCTTCAACTGATGAAACGTCTGCCATCATGGGAGGCATAATAGAAGAAGTTTCCAATAAAGCCTCACAGTAGGATTATGTTAAACTTCAGAACCTGTGGAAGAACAAACAAAGTAGAGTCATCATTAATGTTCCCCTCTTCTTCATGGCTTGAATTAGAATCCAAATACATGAGATACAATGTTTTGTTTATCGTAGCTTGAACATCTTTTTCTGCCTCCAGGGAAGAAGTACTCTTGAAGACCAGATTTTGTGTATTTGAGAATTGGACTATCAGTTGATTGTTCCTGCAAAGCCTTTTCTGCAAGAGCTCTTGCTTTCTTCTTGTGATTAGACTAATTTAACCAGCTAGCACAGTCAGATCAGTTTTCACCCCGGTAGATGAAGTCTTTGAAGAAGTAGCCTTTGAGGTGGTCGTGGTTGAAGCTATTGATGATATTTGTTGTTCTTGAAGAGAAGAGATAAGCGGCAAAGATTGGTTCCCACTAGGCGTGCCACAAATTTGTTTAAAAAGAATTCTCGCCTGCAAAATAATTAAAGCAAACAAAGAAATCTAGTAACAAATAATAATTTATAAAAATTTAAAGCGGTTACAATCTTTAGAAAATCCTCATCTAGAGAAAAATGTCCGTTGATTCTTCTCTTTGGATTTGTTTCGAGGGCTTAGCAGCTTAATCTCGGAGTTTTCTATGAACTTCCTCTTTACTTGTTAAAGAAGAACTCGAAGAACTTCTAGCCTTGAAATTCTTTACTTTGAGAGTAATGGAAGAATTCTTCAGAGTTTCACCACTTTTTCATATTGAAATTCTTATGTGTTTTCCCTTAGCCTTACCCTTTTATTTATCTCAAGTTTTGCCTCTATAGGCAAACTTGAGATGGATGATGGCACATTTGAATTTCAAATATTTAAGAAAACAAATAATTATGAGTTGAAATTTCTTGATTGGCAAGATCTTTTGTTATGGTATGTGGCGTGATTTCATTTGTTGAATCATTCTTTGAGTTCTCTTTGGCCGGAATCTTTAAGTCTCGACACTTGTCCCAATTTGATTGGCCGAGAATATTTGAATTAAAATGATATTGAAATAAAACTTAATTTGCAAACTTTCTATGTTTACATATACACATATATATATATATATATATGTATATGTATACATATATATAAATATATATAAATATATAAATATATATGTATATATATGCATGCATATATATACTCCTTACCAAAATCTATCGGTTTCGATATCGGTCGAACTCTAATGAATTAACAGTCATGTAATCAAATCGATTACCTATCGAAATCGGGAAATAATCGCACAACTACCCTCCCTAATATAATATGCAATATAAATTATATATACTATATAATATATACCATATATGGTGTATAATATTAATTAAGTATATGGTTTTAAGTACTATGTGTCTATATATATAATTAAGTAGACCATGTAGTATATATAGCATATAGTATTACATTTAGAATATGTCTAAGGTATGAAAAATTATGCATAGTGTGTAAGGTAACTAGTATTGAAATAGCTTATATTATTATTAATTTTAACAAATTACAAATGATTTTCTAAAGTTGAATAAACACGTAGTACTAATTCTAATTTACATCATGTTAGTTATCAAATTTTTGTGTTTATATCATATATCTGAATTATATCTATTATAAAATTTTTCTTTTTCTTTTTCTTTTTCTTTTTTCTGAATTCATAACTATAGCAGAGTAGAATTCCTAAAGAAAATTATAGTATAGTAGAAATTAGTTAACTATTTTTTATGTTATTTTATTTATTATTTTTTAACTGACAAACATATATAGTAAAAAAAACAATAGAAAGGTAAGAGAAGATAAGAAAATGTTTGCGAAATCTTAGTTCTTTTTTTCTCTTCATCCAACTTTCATAAGGAAGTTGCTATAACGGACAAATTATAAGTACCTTAATTCACCAAATCGTCTAATATGGACGAAACTTGGAGCGATTTTTATTTTTATTTTTTATTTTGGTTCTAGTTGACCAAACCCCAGATGGAGAAAAAGGAAAAAAACAATCAAGTAGACCCCCAACGCTCCCATATAACCGCCTTTTTACGGGAGTCGTTATACTATGGACCCCATCCAAAACTACATACATGGTTTCAGGAATAGAATAAAACATAAGCCCAGTTTCATCACAAGCAATTGAATTCACGCGCCACCTCCTCCTTCCAATGATAATTCCAACAATTTCATTTTACTTTTAGATGGGACTTCTCCCTCTCTCGTTCCGATCCCCATTCACGTCTCACTGTTGTCTGATACCAAAATTTCCTGCTCAAGAGGTTGGGAGATCAAACACAAGAATAATCTCACTGTGATGTGCACAATTTGCTTAGAAAGCTTGGAAGCAGCGCTGGAAGTTAGAGATCTCTGCCGGTGCAATCACGTCTTCCACAAAAATTGTTTAGACGATTGGGTGGATTTAGATCTGGTCACTTGCCCTATGTGCAGATCTATTGTTGCTGCTGTCCAGGACGAACCTCTTCCGGTGTGGTGGGGATCAATTGAAGACAGAGGAAACTAATCCTCCTCAATTGGTTGCGAATTGACTTTTTTTTCCTAATTTTTTCACTGTAAATTATATCTTAGTTTCTTGTAATTGGTAAGTACTATGAGCTTCTCCATATCTGCTGACAGAAATTGTAAGGAATATGAATAATATTTTCATGGATTCAATTAAAACAAATGTTGTGAATTGGTTGGTGTAATACTGGGTCGAAAATACCAAAAAAAATTATATAAAGCGAATAAAAATATCTAAATATAGAAATAAAATAGAAAATTTGAAGATTCGATTGGTAATAAACATAGTCAATATTACTCATAAAAGTAGGAACATATAAAAGTAGGTAAAACTAATTATTGAAATTCAAATATAAAATAAAATATAAAGAAACAACCCGAACTATATTAAAAGTAATATAAAGTTGAAAAAATAAAAAATAATAAGTATTTTTCGGTCATTTGTGACGTATATTGTAAGCGCACATAATTTTAAAAGTAGGCTATTACAATTAATAATTTTGTATGTTTAACATTATAATCACTCTTAGTTATAAAAAATTTGTCCACCTACTTGTAAAAATTAGCAATAATTGTCATTAAAAAGGCAATCAATAAATAAAGTATGTAAACTATATATACCATACATTGTAGGCACACACTTTAAAATATAGGCACACACAATTATAAAATAAGGTACATTATGTTATATAGTAGGCGCACTTATTTATAGTCAACTTGTACAATATACATTGTAGGCGCACATAGTTATAAAATAAGCACACTATGTTATATAAGTAGGACACTTACAATCAATAATTTTGTATGTTTAACATTATAGTCACACTTGGTTATAAAATATTTGTATATCTACTTGTAAAAATGAGAAGCAATTGTCATTAAGAAGGCCACAAATGAATAAAACAGGTCAACTATATATACCATACATTCTAGGCACACATAGTTATATAATTAGATACACTTAGTTACAAAAACTAGTTGTAATTAGGTATACTTAGTTACAAAAATAAGTACAACTAACTATTGAAGTTCAAATACATAATAAAATATAATGAAACAACCCTAGCCATATCAAAAGTAATATAAGGTTGAAAACACAAAAAAAATTTATATAAAACCCAACAAAAACTATATAAATATAGAAATAATACATAAAATTTGAAGGTTTCACACTGGTTATAAACATAGGCACTGTTATTTATAAAAGTAGATATATATAGTTATATAATTAGGCACACTTAGTTACAAAAATAAACACAATTAACTATTGAAGTTCAAATACATAATAAAAATAATTAAACAACCCTAGGCGTATCAAAAGTAATATAAGGTTGAAAAAAAAAAAAACTTTATATAAAAACCAACAAAAACCATCTAAATATAGAAACAATACATAAAATTTGAAGGTTTCACACTGGTTATAAACATAGATACTGTTATTTATAAAAGTAGACATATATAATTATATAATTAGACACACTCAGTTATAAAAGTAAGCAGAATATAATGAAACAACCCCTAACTACATTAAAAATATTATAAAGGTTGAAAGCACGAAAAAAACTAACAAAAAAACATTTAAATATAGAAACAAAATAGAAAAGTTGAAGGTTGCATATATATAAATATATATATATATATATACAGCAAAACAAAAATTACCAAATAATAACTAACGGCAAAAAAGACAATGTCTTAGGTGAAACTTCTTCCTCCAAATGATTCTGAAAGCACAAAAACACAATCTTTACAAAAAGAAGGATAGAAAACATATAAAAATAGTACTCAAGTTATAAAAGTAGATATACCTACTCACATGTTGTATTAAATAGACACCTTTAGTTATAAAAATGACACTCATAGATACTAAATTGCAATCCTCCTCACTGACTTCCTAACTGTTTTTAAATATCTCCATGAAAGACAAAATCACATCATTAATCTTCTTCTTCATCCATTAAAAGGATGCACAATGAAACAAGCTTTGGAGGTTATCTAGGATCCGAAAATATAGGCAGATATGGATACCACATTGGAGTATTAATCAATATTCTTCTCCTAATTACTACAATTACTTTAGCTTCTTATCATTGTAGCAGAAATCAAACCACAAGTTTACCGATTAAATGGTAGATTTCCGTCTCGAGATTTGCGATTAATAAAACATGAATTTATAAAATTTTAAGAAACTGTGATCTACTCAAATTTCTCAATTGAAATTTCTAATAGTATAAGTAATATAAGGAAAACTAAGCAAGGAAATAAAAGTATTAAAAAAGAACTGGAAAGTATCGGGAGAAGCTAAAAGTAGTGATTGCTGGAGAAGCGCGAGGGGAGAAATGGAAGGTTAATTAGAGTTAAATTTTAAATTTTAATTAAAATTACATAGATTTTAGTAATTGCTTGGGAATAGCTTAGTTAGGGGTATCGGATCCATATTATAATTTGTGGTTCAACCCTCACGTTTCTTTCTTGCTTCTGCTTCTCTTCCCCGCGAACAATTCTTTCACTGTCGTCCACTCCAAACTTTCCAAATTTACTAGAGAAGACTAAAATTCCTCTTCAAATTCGCCTGAGGGAGTTTTAATTTTTTCTTTTTTTTTTTTTTTTTTTTTGGTATTGTTATCTTCGGATATGTGATTGTTTCTTGGACACGGATAATCCATGAAATCATGGAGCTGAGAAGCGCATTTCTGCCTCAATTTAAAGTTCGGCGGTCTCAATTTTCATGCCTTCTTCCAGAGCTTGACAAGGAAAAAAAACACGAATCTCTTCTCGTCCGTGCAGTTTTTAATCATAGGTATCAACTGAATTGGTTCTTTTTTTCCCCTCTTTTCATAAATTTCTTATTAGGATGTTGTTTTGTGTGAATTGCTGCTTTTAGTTTTTGAATTTAGCTGGTCATATTGGACTTTATGCTTTTATAACTAATTTTTGTAATTAGTTTGTAGAAATATTTTTTTGTATCTGTTTTATGGAATGATACAACTGGAAGTGCTTCAAGTTTGTTTTACGATTGCTTTTGGTTCTTGAGTGATAAGCCATTGTGTGGCATTGTTTTGTTGTTGCAGCCTATCGTTGGATAAAATTTTGAGAGGTCTTTTCTGCATTTCTTGCTAAACGATCCACATCCTTTTCTTTTCTTTTTAAGTATAAGAAATTAGCCATTGATTACCGTCTAATTCTATAATCTTTGCTTCATGAATTTAAGTTTACTTGCGGTTTCGATTCACTCGACTGAATTTTTTTTATGACTCTAAAAAATCTATTGATCTTTTCTTATTTGATGCTTCAGATGCATGACTAATAATGTGATATTGTACAATCCCGTATTTGTTAGTCAGATTTGTTTTTCTGGTAATACATCCAATGATGTGAAAACAAAGAATCTTGTGACAATTGCTAGTAGATCTTTCTTTCATACGAATGCATGTAATTACAATTTGTTATTCTTATGAAAGAAAGAAGACTATTATTTCTCAAAATGGTAAAAAGTATACATCCGTTGTCCATATTTTCTACTAGGTTTAGGTGATGGCAATTGCAAGTGGATGCGTTGGAGATTTTGAAAAGAATATGCCACTTGATGCTCACCACAACTCTTCAGTTACTTTTATATTTTTCTTTTTGGAAATAAGTGAACAACTAGGGTGACAAAAAGAAATAAGTGAACAACTTGGGTGACTGCATATCAGAACATTGGAAGGAATTTAGAAACTAGCTTTGAAATGATAGAGTAATAGTAGTGCACGAAATCTATTAAGTCCTATAAGGAATGTAGGCATGGTGAAATATCCTCCTGTTCTTTCAGTTTTTAAATGTCAATTTCAAAGGGAAAAAGTAGGTTTACTGGGAAAATTGGTTATCAATTCTTTTGAACCATACTGTCATGGCATTCGGGATAAGTTATGTTCTATTAACCAAAGACAATGTAGCAGACATGTATATGCAGGAGTATTGAACTTTTTGATTGGATCAGAGAGCATATGCTTCAAAAGTATGGAAATTTTGTTAACATGTGCATGCACACTTAACATGTGCATGCGCACTTAGTGTCGTAAAACAGAAAGTCAAACATGAGCTTAATATGTTATTAACATAAGATAAAAAAGCTAAACATCTTCCATGAACTGGTTTTTATTTCAAATAGCAGAAGATGTTGTGATTGATTAATTTTGTCTCTGTTGTTTATTAGAAGATCCCTAATTTCCAGATATACCAACTTTTAACTCCTATTGTTTTGTGCCAAAATCCCTCCAGGGATACTTTTACTGCTTTGTACTGTAGATGGAAAAGTCTGGAAGTTCATTGTAATGATGACCAAAGAATTCATCATATGCCTCTTTCTAAGATTGAGAGCTCAAAGGTGCCTGAGCTCTCTTTTAACCGGCTTCAACTTACTGCCCAGGAATATAGTGGTTCGCAAATTCGAAATTTTGGACCTTTTGTTGCACGTATGGCTGTGATAGATGAAGAATATTGGGTTGGTTTTGCACTTATATGCTCTTTGTTTTAGACTTTTACACAATTTTTAGTTTAATTTCTAGTTTTGAGTTCTTGTCTTGATTTCTAACTTCAAATGGCAGACAGCTGCATGGCTACGTGCAGAAGCTCATTGGGAATCCTTCTCTTATATGCGGTGAGTTCTGCCACTTGATGGCATGTTATTCTGATTTCCAGCAGGTTAACAGTTGTAAAGGCACTTAAAGTCTCCACCCGGTGACCTCTATGCATGTATATGGCTAAGATCTCAAGGTCATAAGTACAGAGTTTTACCTTTATTTTAAATTTTTTTGGGGCTTCTTGTCTGCTCAGATTGGTTTTTCAAAATTCCAGGCATGTCAAGAGTTACAAGAGAAAGTATGCTGATCAGGTGAGTTGGAAAGGGTTTTATGCTTTGTCTTTGTGATACATGTTGAAGGAAAAGAGTTCGTCATAGAAATTTAAATATTTCAGGTCTATTTGAAGCAAAAAGCATATATGTTTGGCATATCCACACATGCACTTTAATACTACCAGGAAACATCTTTCACTTCAGTGACTCTAGCTAGACAGATGGAAAACAGCTGCCTAGTGTCCCAAGTAACGTATTTTGCTCTACTTCACTGTGGGTGACTCTTACTGCTGCATCCACCAATAATTGCTTGTATTCCCAATTTGCTAAGTTGAAATACTATGCCACTCTTATGGATGGTCAAGGTATTCCCCCAACTCCTCCCCCTGTGGCTTTACTGTGTACCCTTACTTCATGACCATGAAATTCTCTTCGTCAAGGACCACAAAAAGCAGTACTAAGATACCTTAGCTCAACTTCCAGGGCATCCTTCGCCAATCAATGATAATAAACTTCAGTTGACAATATAGTCAATGCCAATTAGTAAATTGCATTTTCCCTCCTGATCATTTTTCACAGTATGACTCTATCTTTAATGCTGAATATTTTATGACAATCAATTAACCCTTCAAATGTAACACACAAAATAATTGGAGGAAAGAATCATGCCTTAAGTAGCAAATCTTCAGGTGATGTGGAAATTTTGTAAAATCTAAGTGCATTGCTTTCAAAAAATGGATGTTAACTATAGTTAGACAAGAAAACATGAGTAGACAATGAAGTTTAATCTTCTCTAAAATAATTTCCAACACACATGACATCCGAAAGAACATTTTATTTTAAATATGTCTACAGGAAGCTTAAATTAACCTAACTTTTATTACTGAAGCTTGTGATGGGAGATGACTCTGAGGGAATGCTCCGTTCGTCATTGGGCAGAGTTTTGCCTACTGCAAGACTAATGGCTCCAAAAACTGTTGAAAATGGATCAAGGCTGAAGTTTAGGAGGGGGGATTTTCTGATAACCTTGAGTTCAACCAAGGGAAATACAGAGCAAATGACTTCTCTTCATGATAGATTGTAAAAAATATCCTATCTCTGTATAAGGTAGCTAGGCTTATTTGACAGCCATGCTCTACTGATCTTTCCTTTTTGTATGACTTGGCTATTCTTCATAGAAAAACTCTAGGCTTCTCTTAACTTCTATTGAGCTCTTGTCCTCTATCTCTCTCCCTCCCTTCTATTATGTTTAATATTTCATTGTATCACGTAGATCATGATATTGGCCATCAAATCACATCAAATTTTGGTCACTTGTGAGTGCTCAAGCAACAATTTTAACAACTGATAATACTGCTCTATCATAGTAGCTTTATTGGTTGATCTCACTTTACTCTTGGTACCTCTCCTATATGCAGGAGTATCGTGCTCTGAAGCGGAGATGTTTTGGACAGGATGGGAATTCATTGAAGTGCTTTTGTATTGTTGCTGTAAGGCTAATAAATATGTTAATATGTTTCCTGCTTTTTCGTTCTTTTTGTGTCATAGAAGTCTCTCTGCTTCTTCCAGTTATTTTTTTGACTAAAAAAAAAGAAAATTTCACAAGATTTTCTGTTCTTATGAATGGCTGGAGAAGGTTCTTACATTTGCCTATTTCCTATCTTAATGTAGTTTGTTGCAAATACCAAAACTACTTTGTGAAAAATTTATGTTATTTGACTTTCAGTAATTTTTTATTATTATTATTATTATTATTATTTTTTTTTTAAATTTCTGTTCTGCCTTAGCTTTAGAAATAGCTTCAGCATTTGGGTAGGGAATACGATTGCACCGATGAAGTAGATATAGTTGTAATAATTTCTTTGAAAGGAACATTTATTACTCATCCACCTGAGCATGATTCTTGGATAAAGATGATTCGAGTCTTTTAGCAGTAAAATGCAGCGGCTAGTAAAGAAAAAAAAGTTCTTTTTTGTGTTCTTTAAATAAAAAAAATTCTGTAATATGTGTGTGCAGATGATTGTGTGTGACCTCTTGTGTCTATGTATTAATGCAATTTCTGAACAATGGAGTGTAAAGAGTGCTTGTGGCGGGAGCAGTCTAGTGGTGAGGCCTGATGTCTTTACTTCCTGCAAGAAAAAGTCATTATGTTTCACTTTTTTCTTTTTCTTTTTTGTTTTATTAATTTTACCATAAATCTTAGATCCAATCAAAAATGGTAGAATTTTCAAAATATCCAAACTTCTGCTGCAAAAATAGAACATTAAGGCTGTATCATCTCTTGAATAACAAAACTGGAACTTTTTGATCATTTCATCCTCCTATAGGAACTATATAGACATAGTAGTTGCTCTTATAGTTCAGAAAAATTTAATGGATTGAATACCCATTCTATCAGCTCATGCCTTACTAGGAAAGTTTGTCAGGTAGACACGGACTTATTTTCTAGACTGTATGTTCCTATATTTTTTATATGAAAGCAGTATCTTCTAGTCTGTATGATTTGTTCGTGATCAAATGTCTTATTGGACATTCTCCCTTCCTGGTTATTATATATTCATTTGTTTATTTTGTTGGATGAGATCCTCTTTGGCGATCTTGCTTAATGGAAACTTCTTTTTCAACTGCTTCTGTTAATTGGTGAAATTTGGGCTTTCTATCCTATTCAGTACCTTCTGTTTCCAATGATGCGCTGGGTTGCTTGTGGGTCCTTGCCTGAGCTGAAGAATCTATTATTTCTTCCTAACTTAATGAGTATTTGTCTATTTATGATAACTTGTAACTGCAATCATGCACATTATACATTTATTTTTTCCAACAGTCATGCTGGCACTGAAGTCGTCTTATGGCTTACTAATGTGATGGATAAACCTATTCCATTGACACCCCATAGAATTTATTTGTACTTCTATCTTGTTTAACTTGACAATTACACTACAATAAGTGGTCATATTGGGAGAAGAATTTGATTCACTTAGTGCCCCCCCCCCAAAAAGAAGGAAAAAAAAAAAACACCAACAAAGGCATAAATAGAATGATTACTCAATGTAAATCTTGCTCCTGTTAAAATACGTGTATTTGGCATTAAACCTGTAAGTTCTATCTTTTGAAGTTTTAATAATAGTTCCATTTGGTGGGAGTTTCTGAAATGCAGTATAGTTAAATAATAATAATATTTCCTTCTCTCCTAAACATTCTAGCCTCTTTTACTTCACCACATCACCTCCTCTTGAAATTAGATACTTGTTCTTGAAATGAGGTATACCTTGTTACATTTGTTTTATGACATCTTGAAGTGTATGTTATTAACATCCTTTTGAAGGGAAATGGAATGCTTGAAATATTTTCTTATGAGGTCGACAATTGATCCTTATATGTAATATTTTTCAGGTTAAGAAGGAAGATAAAAATGTCAGAAGAACTGTACTAAATAGTGTTGTGGGAACTTTAGACCTAAGCATCCGCCAATTTGTGCAAGGGGAAACATATCCTGGGGTATCTTCTTGATTAATTTTCTTAGCCATTCTGTTAGTTTCTCTATTGCATGCTCCGCAATAGTTACCTTGATTATCCAACAGCTTGTTGGTTTTTCCACACAGTATATATGAAGAATATTTCCTGGCACTCTGCCCTCCAGGGTAGACCGCTGACTTTACACATATTTCTCCTCTTCCCCTTCTCCAAATTTAGAACAGAAGTAAATGAACCATAGAGCAAGTTTACTGCGTGCAAGCTGTTCTTTCGTTCGTCATATTGAGTCACATACTGCTTGTTATTCTGTTTTCAGGAGGTAAAGAGGGTGTCCCCTGTCTTAGCCAGTCAAAAGCCTCATGATGCTCACAAGTATGCATATGTTGCAAATGTTTGCGTTGCAAAGTTTGCAAGGCAGCAGGGTGTTGCTACAAACATGCTCTATTTGGCAACTGATATGGCAAACTCAATAGGTAATTTATGTCATCCAGCTTGACTGATTACATTTATTCTTTTTTAGTGATGTGTCTTTGGTAGGTCTGCAAAAGAGTGAAACCCTTATCCAATATGTTTGGGCTTGGTTCTACAAGGGCTTAGTTTGAGTTTGATTTTTGAGCTCAAGGTTGAAACAATTTTTATGGTTTTAAATATTTTTTTTATGGCTTCTAATGGAGCACTAGTTCAGACCTTGATCTATGATTGAAAAAGAGCTTGAAATTGAATATCTCAAGGTTTGGCTGGACTTTCTTCAGCTCTAGTACAGCCCTACTCTTCGCAATGTAATCTTCACCTGTAATTGCAATTGTCAAACTCCTTTTAGATTTTCTTGCCTTTGATCAGGTATGAAGCAATTATTTGTTCATGTAAATGCCGAAAACAAGCCTGCTCAGGAACTTTACAAAAAGACTGGTTTTAAGGTATGCTGTTCACCTGTTTGTGGCAATTTATTAATTATCAATATGAAATTCAGCTTATAGGACTAGTTTCTTATATGCTTTAAGTGTAACTTGCTTGCTTGTGAAATGGAAACAAAATTTCTTTTAAATCCATCATTAGCTGTGTCACAAAGTATTTTTGACATGTATGTAATTCAGCAGATTGTTGATGCTGCTCCCTCTCTAACGGGCAAAGAGCTGAGACTACTGATGTCCATGGAACTCCGATAACTTCCATTTCCCAGATAACAGACTGCTGTACCAGAAATACTTGTTTTGTTGATATGCACATATGCACGATGGATCTGCACGAGTCATTAGGATCAAGAAAATATGGTCAGAGGCAATTGTAGTTTTAAATTTGAATCTGAGCTTTGTGTATTTGGCTGGGATAATGCTTGTAAATGTGATTTGATTTCGATTTTTTCCTTGGATGGTGTTGGTGTGTAATGCAATTTTTAAAATCAGCAAAAATGTTGCAAAAGAAAACAACTTTATTTTTTACGGTAAATAACAGCCAAAAAGGCTGGGAATATAAGTGAAGGACCTCAGGAGTTCAAAGAAACTAATAACATTTTCTTTGAAGAATATGAGGTTGCAAGTCTTGCTTCTATTGAGTACATTCTTCTATGGCAAAACCTTCGTAAATTACAAATTTCCAAATCTATTTTTACTGTAAACCTCCTTCTACCTTAATAATTACCATTTTATCACGTCGTTTCTCACACCTCTTGAAACATTGTATCTCTTAAATGTATTATATTAAAAAATTTAATCGGTAATCTCTCTTATTTTATCTTTCGATAATTATATATATGGACATACATACATATGATATACATATATATAAGTATTATATATACATAAATAGACTTATATATATGCATCTATATATATATATGTATATATTCGTAAGAATTCTAGAAAACCAAAAAAGAATTCTTTTAATTCAAATTATCATTTCATTAAAATGTAATTACAAATTAGAGAATAATATATATATATATACAAACAAAAACCCTAACTCTATTCTGACTCTACTGATTATGATATGACCACGGATATTCATGAACTCTTGGAAGATTACGTCCAAGAGTTAAAGCTAGAAGAATGATCAAAATGGAGATAAATTAAAATTTCTGCACTCGCTTCAGGAGAACTCCATTTAAGATTTTTTAATGACTTCAAATGAACAAGTGACCTTTATGAAGATTGTAGAAGACTTTTTGAAATTTCTAGAATGGTATAGCTCTCTTTCATAAAGGAATTTATTTGGGCACCCTTTGACCAAACTTAAACTTGACATTCTATTTCAATTGCGAAGATGACACATTCTGGTAAAATGGCCATAACTTGCATTATAAGAATCAATTGATTTGATTCAAGATGCATTGGAAAGATAAGAGAAGGATCTAAATCTTTTTCGAAGACACCAAGAACTAGTTTGAAGGTTTTGGAGCTCAAACAAGGCCAACAACCGAGGAGATGCAAAATTGCGCAAGTGTGGGCTACTAAAATAGAGCCTACCGTCTAGAAGGTAGGGTGACTATGTCCAAAATTGGCAGCAACACTATCAATTAATCAATTTTGTTTTTTTTAGACTAATTTTTGGTTTTCTTACTTCCTAGTCTTGTAATTGATTTGATTAAGGATTAATTACGCATTTTAAATTAAGAGTGATTAACTTTATTAAAGGTTAACTGTGTCTTTCAAACATTAATTAGGTTTAGGAAGAGGAGTAGAGTTTTTCTATAAACATTAATTATTATGCCTCCTTTGTAATTATTGGATGAAATATGATGAATTGATTTGAGAGAGTTCTCTATGGCAATTTATACTATGTATCCAAGTACACCATGCAAGGTGTACTCACTAATCAAAACGACGTCGTTTTGATAAGTGGTTTAATTATTTTATTATTAATAAAATAAACTAAATCTTCCAAATCCACGTGCCTTCTTCTTCCCTGAGCATCTTCTATTTTCAAAAGTATTCTTCCTTTCTTTCCGCGATCTTCTTCTCCCTCACGATTGTACGCTGCCCAGATTACTTGATTTCACCGGGTTTGATGTGATTTTATTCAATTGGTCATCGTTAATCGTCTACAACATTGTGTAATCAATGGAGAATTGTGAAGAAACTAATATTGTGCTGTTGTTAATGTAGATAAAGTCAATTGTGATGTTTTAAATCCTTCGTTGTGCAAAGATGTTGTTTTGATGCTGCCATAATCTGTTGGTGAAGATTTTACATGTTATACATTGCTTATTTTTCGGTTTGGTTTGTCGTTTTTGTGAGTTTTTGTATTAGTGAATGCACGTGTGCCGTGCGATAGGTATGGATGATGGGAATTGTGGTCCTTCAAACACTTCCAATTGTGAAGATAGAGTGAAAGGAATTTCACGTAAGATATTATTCTTTTTTTTTTTTTTCCCCAATTTGGTGGTTGTTTTTGAGAAGGTGTGCTGTTGTACATATGTTTGCCTAGTTTGATTACAAAGTGTGCCCAATTTGATATATGAGTGTGATTAGTTTTGCAATTAAGTGTGTCTTTGTTTTATGATCAGTGTAAATTTTGAATTTTGTTATGTTTCTATTTTCTAGAATTTTTTGGCTATTTTGAATATAATATTTATTTTTCTTTCAAGCGTATTTCAATTTTAATATGATTGGGTACCATTTCATTTTAGTTGTATTATGTATTTTAAATGCAATAGTTAGTGTGCCTTATTTTGTAAGCAATTGTACCTAGTTTTTAAACTCCGTGTGCCTACTTTTGAAACAGAGTGTGCCTACTTTTATGAATACGTGTAATATTGAATTTTCATTTTGTTTCTATTTTTAGACCTTTTTATTGATTTCAATCGAATGTTAATTTATTTTTAGTTGTAAATTTTTTATTTTATTTGTAGTATGTATTTATGTTGCAGTAGTTAGTGTGCCTACTTTTATAAGCAATTGTGCCTAACTTTTCAACCGTGTGTGCCTACTTTTGAAACAGAGTATGCATATTTTTAGCATAAATGTAATATTAATTTTCTATTTTATATGTTTTGTTTTTGTTTTAATGTAAAGCAATGTTGTGTTTTTTAAACTTATATATGATTTTATTTATGTATTTTTGTAGTTTAGTTGTTAAATTCAGTGTGTGCAAACTCTTCTAGATAGTGTGCATACTTTTGTAAGTACTGTTTGAGCCCAATTTTATAACAGAGTGTGCTCACTTTATTAACTATGTGTGCCTACCTTATTTGAAGTTTTCTATCTTTGGGGTTTCATTCGAATTTCTTCCATGTTAAGAGTCATTACAGTTGTTTAGTTGTCATTAGAAGTTGTTATATTTTATATAATAGTGTGCCCTTTTTTATTACTCTCGTGTCCCTAAGTTTGCAGCTAAGTGTGCCTACTTTTTAAACCATTTGTGCCTACAACATACGACACACAATTTTTATTACTTTATGCCTTTTGTGTTTTTTTTACAAACTTTTGTACCTTATTTATATGTGCATGTGTACAATGGTGGTGATAACCAAGGGTTAATATGGCAATAAACATGAAAAATGATACACAGAAAGTAGTGTGCCTACTGTACTACAATTGTGTGCCCAATTTTATTGTTGAGTGCGCCTACTTTTCAAACTATTTGTGCCTACATTATATAACACGAAGTTTGTATTAATTATATTGTGCCTTTTTTACAATCTTTTGCGCCTATGTGCACGGGGTACAATGGGTTGCTAAGAAAGGTTGAATATGTCAATAAACATGTAAAATTGTCACAAGAAATTAGTGCGCCCACTTGTACAACTTTGTGCCCACTTTTTCTGTTGAGTGTGCCTACTTTGTAACTATTTGTGCCTACATTATATAACACAATTTGTATCATTTATTCATTTTGTGCCTCTTTTACAATCTTTTGTGCCCAATTTTATGTGCAAGGGGTACAATGGCTTGATAAGCAAGGGTGAATATAATAAAAATGTAAAATTGTCACAAGAAATTAGTGCGCCTACTTTTGTACAACAGTGTACCCATTTTTTCTATTGAGTATGCCTACTTTGTAAACCATTTGTGCCAATATTATATAACACAGTTTGTATCACTTTGCATCTTGCGCCTTTTTAAAATCTTTTGTGCCAATTTTATGTGCAGGCGGTACATATGTTGCATAATAAAGTGTGAATATGACAACAAATAGGTAAAATTATCACAAGAAAGTAGTATACTTGCTTTTCAACAACTGTGTGTCTATTTTTTCTGTTGAGTGTGCCTACTTTGTAAACCATTTGTACCTACATTATATCACACACATATTGTATTGTTTATGCATTTCGTGCCATTTTGTACAATATTTTATGCCCAATTTTATGTTGGGGGGGGAGGGGGGAGGGGGGGGTACATATATTGCATAATAAAGAGTGAATATGGTATAGCAAATAGGTAAAATATCACAGAGAATGTTGTGTACCCAATTTTTATAGTTTTGTGCCTAATTTTTAAACCATTTGTGCTTAATATTATATTACAGTGTGCCTACCTTTTAAACAATTAGTGCCTACATCATACTAGACAAATCATAAAAATGCCATAATAGAACTTTTTATTCAGAGGCGACGTTAATGTGATTATTTATGAAGTTATATATGAAAATTCCATAACCAATTTCACAAAAACTGAAATTTTTTGCTGCTGTTGAGTACATGAGGGTTTAGGAGGGAACTGATTATTTTTTGGTGTTAGTGGGCACGTGCGTTTCACGCGTGAGTGAGAGTGAGATACTCGTGATCTTTTTGTTTTATTTCTTTTGGACAAAGTACACCTTGCATGGTGTACTTGGATGCATGGTATAACAACTGGTTCTCTATAGTGTTCTTGGGGTTCTTCAAACTCCTTACCTAGTTCCTAAGGGTTCTATTCCTTAGTAAGTTGATTTATTATTGTCTTAGATTGAAGGTCTAAGGATTCTATTTGATCATCTTCCAATTCCTTCTTTGATTAATTCTAGGAGTTCTTGTTTCTAGTTGATTGATCTGGATCTTCTAATTTGTGTAGTTTGGGTTTTAGGGCCATAGTTTTACTAAGATTCTTGTTGCCAAGTTGGGAAAGAGTTCTTCCTCTTACTATTGGGTTTATATTGCTTATCTCTCCATAGGTTTTTTAGTGGAGTGTTTGAATTATAAAATCTTCAATAGAACTTTTTCAAAGGAGGTGATTTTGGGATGGTGATGGATTTAATTTAAAATGAAATTGGGAATTCACATGAAATTGGTATCAGAGCAACCTCCAATTGAAGTCAATTTATGTTTATATTGTTTGAAATTAGTTGAAAAAGAAGAGATAGATGATGATCTATGAAAAACAATGAAGGTCATACAAAAGAAATTCGTACAGAAAAAATTGATAGGAAAAAAGAGACTAAAATTGATCATTATTTGCAAAATTGTGTGCAAAATTTGTGATGGATCTAAACTTCTATGAGTTCGGTATCTTTTGAAACAAGTTTGACTCAATTTGGAGTTGATTTGATTACTCAATTAGATCAAACCTTTTAATCTACGTAGAATGTTTGGTTGTTGCGAAATAGCTTCTTAATATGATCATATCTCCTATTATACTGTTCCAAATTGGTCAGAATTTGCGCTTAACCTTATTCCATAGAGCTTTGTTTCTATGTAAATTGATTTGACTCGATTTAGAATTCATTTGTCTGTTCAAATCGATTGACAATTGAAAGGTGTTTGAGATCTCAAATTTAGAAAATTAGTGCGAAATTAAACTGAGAATATCTTGTGTTATACTCATCCAATTCAACTTAAATTTCTACCTACATTCATTCTCTTCGAGTGAGGAGTTGTTGTAAACTTGTTTGACTCGATTTGGATTAGTATTCATGGAGTTACTGGACGGTATCATCATCCTCTGTTTTCTGGAAATTGTTTTCAATACTATTTTCTTCTTGTTTAGCTTAACATTGCTTTGAATTGTGTTGAATTTGGATTCTAATTGCTCCCTTAACTGAGCTTATTCTTTGTTTGATTATCAATAACATTTGATTAGCTCAATTTCTTAGACAAATTTTTGAATCACTTCACACTACAAGTGTTTGATAGAATTATTTTTTGAACTCTTTTATTTCCAACTAAGTGCATTGATTGTGATACTTTCTTTGGCTGATTCTCTTGGTTGAGTTGGTAAAGGATTTTGAAGGATCTAAAGAACCTTGTGAGTTGAGCGTTGAGAAAAAGGTAAAAAGATGAGCTTATTTATCAAAAGCCTTTTAGAGAATTATACATGAGAGAAATGAGTGATCATTTTCAAGAGTGTAAACACTAAGGGAGTGATGGCAGGTCCTTGTTTTATTTTCTAACCTTTTTGTGCAGGTATAAAAAAGAAATAAATGGAGTATAATTGGTCTAATCCATCATGGAAAAAGATAGAAGCAAAGAGCAAATAAGAGGATTTCATTCCAAGCTTGCAAAGGAGTCAATGCTTATGGTACGAACAACCATGGAAATAGAAACTTCACTCCTAAAGGGCATGTTGGAGTTCGTAACTTCTTTTCTCATGCTAAATCTTTTGGGCATACTTCTTATGATGATTATGATAGAGATAATGCTAAATATGATTATTATGAGCATAGTCCTTATGCTTGTTATGAAGGGTATATCATAGTTATGATAGAGAAGTTTATTTTGAGATCTTATATGATGAAAATGTCTACGGGAGGAAAAATGAAGGTAAGCATGTAGTCCATATCAAATGCCTTGTAGAAGGTAAAGTTGCTAATATTGTTGTTGATGGTAGTAGTTGTGCTAATGTGGCTAGTACTTACCTTTGTGGAGATGTTGAATTTGCCTATTCTTGAATATCCTAAGCCTTACATATCCCATTAGTCAAATGATAGTGATGAGATCCAAGTTATTAAGCAAGTGTGGGTGTCCATCTCTAAAGGAATATATAAAGATGATGTGTTATGTGATGTAGCACCCATGCATGGGGGTCATTTATTGTTTGCAAGTTTGTGGATATAATAGGAAGGCTATATGCATTGGAGACAAGAATTCTTACAACTTCACCAAAGATGTCAAGAGATTCATTCTAAATTCTTTGGTGCCTCATAAAATTTATGAAGTGAAAAAGAAGTTAAAAGAAACGGTAAGAATGTTTGAGCATGAGAAAAAGAAAAGAGCATCATGAAGGACAAAGGTACCACGGGAAAAGAAAGAGGACTAGGCTAATGAGGTGAGGAAAAACAACTTTCTATGCCATCTCAAGGAGTTGCAAAGGTAGAAACCTTGAAACTATCAATGATTGAGGAATTTCCAAAAGTAAATGAGCTTCCACAAGCTACAATTAAAGTTGAAAAATGTGTTGTACTACATGTTGAGGAAGATATATCTAATGTGGAACATTGTGACCTCACGAGAGATAAGAACATTGAAAAGAGAGCATTGAGATTGAAGAAAAAGATAGAGTAGAACTAAAAGAGAGATTAGTTGAAAGATTATGTGTCTTTGAATCCATGTCTACCTTATTTGAAAAGTGTGAAAAAGATGAGTGTAAGAAAGTAAAAGAAATTGATGTTGAGAAAATTAAGAGAGTAAAAGGAAGTGAGTGATTCATTGAGAAATAACAGAGTAAAGAAGAAGAGCAAAAGGAAAAAGAAGTAGTTGCACTTGAAAAGAGTGAGGTAGTGAGTGTTTGTACTAGTCAAACTAACTCTTTTCTAGTTAGTAATTCTTCATGTGTGTAGAAATTTTTTAGACAAAACATGGAGAATGAAAGGAGCCTGAACTATGACATCTACAAGACAATAAACTTCTTTACTCCTACTTATGTTTTGATCACTTTCTCAAGGAAACTAAATTTTATTCTTTTGCACTTATTTTTTATAGGATTTCTCTTAAACATCCTAGCACTTTGACATTAATACTTGAAAGGAACCTACCATGGAGCTTGAAGACCAAGAAGAGAGCGTTGCAAAAGAGCTAATCCTATGATATGATATGCAAAGGTTGTATGAGCAAAGAAGTTCAAGACAAGATGTTCAATAAGCCCTTTTCTTAACCATTCTCTTTTATCTCATGAAGTTTCTTATGTGGAGTTAAAATTGTTTCTAGAATCTTATATCTCTCATGTGAGCATAATTTGTGATGTATGTGCTATATCTTTTGGTGGTGGTCTCTTTCTTATTGTGCCTTGTACTTCTAAATGCGTTTCTTCCCATGCTTCTCTTGAGGATCAGTGTAGTGGTGCTAAATTTCACCATTCTTGCAATAATCTTAGAATGTTAGATAATACTACCTTTGTTGATCCTGACGTTATTAGTTTGAGCTTGAATATGCTCTAGTTGATATTCTACTTAATAAGCGTATGTGGAAGTTTGTTAAGAATGGTGATTAATTGTTCTCTTTCCTTGATACTTTTATAGAGAATCATAATAGTTGTGAGCTTTTGAACCAACTTATGGCCTTTTTGATTGATCAAATTGAGTCCTCAAAATTGGGCTTCTAAATGTTTTGGAATCCTTGAGTCCTTTGCTTGAAAACAAATATGGTTTCAAATTCTACCATTTACATTTTAAGGATTTCTTGTTGAAGGATTTTTGAAACAAAGAAGAAATTTGTTTCGAAACATTTAAATCTAATCCTTGGTCTTTTGTGAAAGCTAATTTGAGAAATGATTCTTTTGGAAAGTCTTGAAAGCTTTTATTGAAACATATCTTTCCTACCATCTACCCTTGAAAGAGTGGTTTTGGAAATGGGCCACTTCATTATGTGGTTTTCAAAAGAACCATTCTTGTGCTTCTTTTCTAAATTAGATGGAACCTTGTTCTACCACCTACCTTTCAAAGATATTTTAGAAAGAATGGTTTTTTAAAGAGGAAGATAGATAATTTGGAAGTTTTGAAAATTTTGTATCCACATTTCTTCATCTCGCTCATAATTCAGGTGTATCCTACATGGCTGATCTTATTGGAGGACAAGATGACGACGTTGAAGAGGATGATCATTTTATCAACGACGAGGTGGAATGGGAGTCCGAAGACGAAGACAATCAAGAAGAACCGGAATATGAATCGAATGATTATTCCGACTCTTAGTTTTGTACTTGTTGGTTGAGTGTATTTTGGGGTTTTAATTAACATGTTTGCAATGACCGAATTTTATACTTTGATAATTTGATAAATATCATATTTGTTTGAAATCTTCAATGTGTTTGATTGAAATGAATGTTATCTTAACTTTCAATAAAGTTCTTGTCTATTTATTTATTATATATCTGACTTGATTGGTTCTTTGAAATTGTAGGTATGACGTCTCAGGGTAGGAAGACTTGACGGTTGGATTCGGCCGGCACTTTTACATGTGCCGCTTTGGAGTCAGATGTCAAGGTCTCGACCGTCGCCTCGAATATATCCATCACATCAGCAGATGCCACTGCTGGAGTGGATCGGTAAGTTAAAGATGTACTGGAGCAGTCAATCGGTGCTTCTCCTATGACATCACAGTTCATGCTGACATCGGGTATCGTGCCGAGACCTCCGATCACACATGGAGCATTGCCCCCAACCCCGCAACGATGAGGGCCCCGATAGATTCGGACTCAGTCGTCTCAATCTCATAGACTTTTTCACAGGCCAGGCCATCGTCGTCTTCGTCTTAGCCACCAGCTTAATAGTCCAGGCTATCGTCATCTGAGACTCAACCACCTACTTCACAAGTTAGGCCCTTTACTTCCAGTGCTCGACCATCCACTCCTGAGGCATTGCCATTCACTCTATAGTCCCGGTCATCCACTAGTCGGTCTCAGCCATGCTGTAGAGAGTTAGTATCCGAAGTCAGAGGCTGCCCCGTTCCAAGCACCTACCGACCAGTCTTCACTAGAGCTTTGGAGGCAGCCAAGTGATATTGGATTCGTGTTGCATCCTATCTCGGGCAGGTAAGTACTATTTATTTACTTTATTAGAAGTATAGAAATCATGTAACTTACATTATATGTTGTTTTTAGTTTCGTATAGTCCAGTGTTGCGGCTACGCGATTCAGCCTTATCATACAAACATTGTTTATTCCATTTATTTTGTTGACGTTTACTTTGTTTTATCGTAGAGATACTTTTGTTGGGATCCTTAGCTCAATATTAAGGCTAGGGATGGTTTTGATGCCACCGTCGTGAAATAGTATAGACAGTAGATGCATAACTCACGGATAGCTTCCAAGAAGCCAGCATGGATACCCCACGACATTTATGACGGACTGTGGGCTAAGTAGGATGAATCGGAGTATCAGGCCAAGTGTGAGTAGGCCTAAAAAAAGGTCGATGAACGAGGCGGCGAGGGTTCTGCCAAGCATACGACGGGTTCTCGCTCATTCATTGAGTGGGAAGCTTCAGAGGTAATGCTACTATTATTATATAAGAGAAATAGAGTTTTGTTTAGTGCCATGTTTGATGTATGTGTGTGTGTATATATATATATATATCATTTTTGCTAAACTTGTAAATTTTAGCGTCAGTTGCTCGAGGCTGACTTCTCTCACTACAAGCTTTATAAAAACCTTCATGTTCATCTAGGAGGGCATGAAAAAGAGGGTGAGTTTGTCGATCAACGATCCAAAGAGTTCTGGGTAAGTTTAATATATTTGTTTCTTATTTAAGCTTTATGTTCTTATGATTTCAGATCTAATCTTGTGTTATATATTCGTTTATTTATACTATGGATGCTTAGTTTCAGGATAAATTCTGCAAGCTTAAGCAGCAGAAGGAACATGAGCATAGAACTGCTAGTGCCCCTACGCCCACTGACCACGAGCTGATGCTGGAGCTAAATAAGGGGCTAAAGAAGGGGCACACCTATTGCTTCGGTGCAGCATAGTCTGCCCGTTTCCGCATTCAGTCCCAACAAGCTACTGTTGGCGGTCGCCCATTCCTTGGTGGTTATGAGGAGCATATGGCTGCCATAAATCACCAGGTTTTAATGAGATTATGGAGCGAGAGTGATAACGAGAATGGGAGGGAGGATTAGCTACTCGCATCACATCATCCATGAGTGGGTGGTCTAGAACTTGCATAGTACGGGACTTGATCCTTGGATGATGCCACTCCTGGAGCTACCTCTTGAATAGCGGATGCTTGATCGCGAGGTTGGTGAGACGAGCGACCACGATGGTCACGATGGCAAGGATGAGGGTGCCGAGGATGAGGAGATCCCTTTTTCTAGTAAGGCTTATATATGCTTTTTATTACGTGCTTTATATATTTTGAACATTTAATATATATTTGTTTGTTTATTATAGTATTGTAAATGACGAATAATTTTGGGCTTTTATGTATATACTTTGCTTTTGCTTTTGTTGTGCAGTTTATTGGTATATATATTTTTTATTTTTTAGGATGGTTTAGTCCAGAAATAAACAATTTACTTTTTAAATAAAATTAAAACATGCGACAGAATTGAGACGGATAAACCATCGCAAGTGTTGCGATAGAAGCGAGACGGAAAGGCTGTCGCAACTATTACGATGGATATGCGATGATGTTCCATCACAAATTCGTCATGGTCTAAAAATGGTCGCGGACAATTTTGGGCGCGACGGCCGCACGCGACCGAATTTCTATAGCAAAATTTGGCTTGTGACATCGTTATTGCGACTAACATTTTCTATTGCTTGTCTGTCGCAACGTCAGGATATGCAACAGATTTGAGACAGATATTGTGGTCACTATTTAACTTTTTTTTTTTTTGTAGTGGAATAAATAGTTATCTTTTAATTCTGAAATCAATCTATTAGGCTAATTAAGAAAATAAGTTCTTACAGTTAATGTAGCAACTTTTGCTCCATTTAGAACATGCACATGTATTTCTTCTTTTCCCAAATTCCTATTTCTTAATTCTTGAATCTTGCACATTTTTAGAAATATGAGATTCAACAGTGGTAGAGCTTTTAAGATATCTCATGTCTTTCATTCCTTTTGCGCTTGTCATACAATGATTTGAACTGTTACATCATTGTATGAGCATCAGGATTTTCATGCTCTTTTTGTAACTAAAAATCATAGAGGTTAGCTTGATACAACAAAACTTATTCATCAACCTCTTTATGTTGCAAATAAGCATCTTTAGATGTCTTATCAGCATTAGTAAGAGGCTATTTAAGAATAGGTATATCAAAAACATAAAGTTGTTTTTGTATATTAATATATATCAAAGAACTATTCTCATATTTTTGTAGGCTTTTAAAAAATTTGAAGTATTCAAATAGTATCATGGAATGGATCACGCGGAAAATATGATTTTTCATATTTCTATAATAATAAATAAAGATAGAATAAATAACATAATAAGATTTATGCAATAACAAAATCAAACATAAGATATGAATTATGTATATGATTTTGCTTAATTATTTTATCCAAACAATAACCTTAAACATTGATTCGAGAATTATCTCATAATTTCTATTGAGCTAGGACCCTTACTAAATTATTTTGACCTTGAGGAATTTCCAACAAATCAAAATAACGTAGCAGAGTAGATACCATTTGTCAATTGCAACTAATGCAATTCCTAAATCGTTAGGTTACCAACTCTTGGCAATCATATCAAATGTGTCTCCTAACCCTTACCTAAAAAATATATAACCTTGAGGAAATCCCAACAAATTACATATTTTTGTTAATTCTAACCCATTATTCACTACATAATATATATTATCGATAAAATAACTTTGGTAGGTCCAACAAGTTAATTATCACAATAACAAATACTATGCTAGAATAATGGAAGATAAAGACTTAATATTTCATTAAGGGATTTTAAGATATAATTAAGTCTCATCATAAAATGCAACATACTAATTGTCATATAATTTTAAATTATGCAATCATATTAAACGATCATTAATATATCAAATATATATAAATATATAATTATATTGCATATTAATATGTAACTCATTAATAAAATTAAATATTACATGACGAAAAGTATATTTAATATCAAATCATGGATCTATATTTATAACCTCATCTAATCATATTAGAAGACACAACTTTTGGTTAAAATTTAAGAATTCTTTCGTTAATCCAAAAATTAAATTAACTACAAATTTTAAATCACATTTAAATTTTTAAGTAGATGACTCGTCGGGCCGTTGGAGCGGGAGAAAATTTTTCTATATTTACATCACATCTAAATTTAGAAATCTGCAATTGAATTATTATAATAATAAATCCAAATGGTTTTATAATTACAAATAATATATAAAACCCTTTTATAAATAAAATTTATAAGAAAAAACTTGGACAATTTTATAATAATTTCAAAACCTTAATAATAAACTTTCCCCATGAAACTCTTCCATATCACAAAATTTCCATCCTCATGAATCAACTAAGAAAAAATTGAATCTTTGGAAAAGCAAAATGGTGGTTAGCCATGAAACATTAGATGGAGTATTCAATAGTGCAAGGTCGAGGAAGATCAAAGATAATGATGGAAATATGGATAATGGTATGGTTGCTTACATGGAAAATGCTTTGTAGAGCAAGCTTAAAGGTTTGGATATCAAGGAAAGGCTTTAAAGTTGTTCTCAATTTGTTCAATTAGTAAGGTTCATTCAAGGGATCAAATTGGAGGTGAAAATGACTAAGTATTGGAGAAGAGCATCCTACATCGGCGGTAGCCTTGCCCCTATTATCGTCGTTAGGCTTCTATTGACACATCACTTGGAAGAATACACCCTATCGCGTGCGGTAGGTCTCACCCTACTATCGCCGGTAGGGTTCGGGAGGAGGAGGAGTGCCAATACGACTTTATTGGCGGGATTCTATTACTGAACTTATTTTTCTAGCTTTTAATCAAGGATTTAATGAGAATTTGAAGTCCTTAAACAATAGGTTAGCTAGGTTTAAGGCTTGCCTATAAATACCCCATTACAAACTCACTATAACTAACTTTGAAGAATTTTGTTGAAATTTGAAAGAGGATTCTCCAATTGTCCCTAGGTTCTTCACCCTTCTTAATTAGCATGCTAAGGGTTAATGTCCTTAGTTTGTGAACAATTGTTTGCCTTAGATTGTGGAATCTATGGAATCAATTGATCATCCAATTCTTTTCTTTGATTGAGTCTTAGAGTTCTTGTTCTTAGATTCTATTAATCCTAGGTCTTCTAGTTTTTGAAGTTATAGTTTCCTCAAGGTTCTTTCTATCAAATTAGGAAAGAGTTTTGCCTCTCAATATTAGGTTTATGAGGCTTAGATCCTCATAGGTTTTCTATTGGAGTGTTGAAACTACAAAATCCTCAATAGAGATTTCTTCATCAAATGAGGTGATGTAGGGAAGGTATGGAATCCAATCTACAATAAAAAAGAGGATCTACGTCACAAACTTGATCAAAACTAACAAATTCGTTAACCGTGTAGCATAAACTTTGTCATCTAATGACATTGAAGGCACTATTTTTTTTTAAATTTGTTTACAGATTAGCTCGTCATACAGACTGGAAGCTTTTTCAAAAGCAATTTTTTAAAAAACCAATTGAAAAGATCTTAAACAAATTATACACATGTGAACAATTGAAATCCATGAGAATTAAATATCAAGCATATCAAAAATAGAATAAACAAAGACAGCTCTGATACCACTATAAGTAAATCAATCTATACGCAATGGAATAACATACGGACTAACTTTATGCCAGAATCACTTTGTAATATATGAATAATATGAGCAAAGGAATAGCTATTTTATCTCTGCAACAGATTTACCGTAAAAAAATAACATAGATGATTCCAATCATGAGCCGCACAAGTGTCCGGCCTCTAACGATATCCACACGAATAATTCTTAGATCCACCAGTTAATGACGGCTAGTTCCTCTAAATCATAGAGTTCCAATAATAACCAAGGCTTGTGAAACCCTATAAAATTATGGAATCCACTTAAGTTCATGACTAGTGGCTGAAGCTTATATAATAAGCTATTTAATGGGATTGAGTCAAAGACCTAATAACCCAATAGCTTATTCAATAATAAGTCCATAAGATTTATTTACCTTATACATTAATCCCTTTTATTAGATTATAATTGATCGAAGATATTGCTCTTGTGTGTGTGACGCTTTAGGTTCCTAAACACGTTGGCAATAAATATAAATTATAATCCTAACTCAATTGGCTTTAGGACATAAAACCAATATCTACATCATAATAGTACTTTCATGGGAACAAACCCTATATTGTTGATTCCCAATGAATAAAATATTTAAGGGAAAATTTATATATATATCAATTTTGAAAAACTTAAAATGCGATCTTGGACATAGATAAAGTAATTTAGATTCATATTTTGAATCCCTATTTGTTATCTCTTCAAACATTCATACCACTTGCCTTATCCACAACTTGACTTGGGCTTGGACGAGTTAGTGACTCAATCATCCAGTTTTTTTTTTTTACATTGCTTTAAAAAATGATGAAACCTAAAACAATATGATCATTATTAATGGTCTAAATTTTGATTAGGAATTGCATAAATATTCATATTCAATGAAAGATAACAAAAGAATGAATCTTTGTTATAAAAGAATTTAAAATCCCATAAAGTAACATGAATCAATCAATGACCAAGCTAACTTGAAGAGTATACTCTCTAATCATAGTAAAAATAAAGAAAGATTGAGTTGGAGGAAAAATCTCATGATCAGCAAGCGTAATCTAGATATTTTTTATATTATTTTTACCTTTATTGATTCCAAAAACCCTCACTTATGCCCAAGATATCTTGAGATGGGTTTTAATATTCCTCTTAAGCTCCGTTAAAATAGGTTCCAAAAACCATAATTCACGAGCTAAAATTTCTTTTCTGCTGACTTGTACAGCTTGTTGTAAGGGTGGACAACATCATGTGCATTGCAAATGAAAAAACTAGTTCCACCAGTTTAGCACACCTTCCAGCACATGGTGTGCAACATCCTATGCAAATCCCATATTGAAACTTCTTCATATTCTTTTCCATCTTTTAAACTAAAACATCCACTCTCATCTTGATTTCAAGTACCTAAAATTACCAAATAATATAAAATGAGTAGATTCTACACCAGTATGACACATAAATGCATTAAAAGACTAAGTATAAATAGTGTAAAAATGAAACAAATTCACAATTAAGATTCACATGCATATTAAATAGGCCAACTTACCTTTCTTTTATTCTAGAAAAGTCTACTAAAGCGAGTTAAAATTTTCTTATAAAATATTATTGATTAGAGTAATTGTTGAGTGAAAAGGAAATATATATTTTCCCAATAAAAATTCAATCGATTCAAAATTCAACACGCAGTGGGAGGAGGTTTGACTGTTGGAGGCTTCTTATGGTTGCCGGAGGGGAGGGACTTGGAGTCAAGGAGCCAAAAGAATGGGGGAAGGGCGGAAGAGGGAGAGGCATGGAAAATGTTTTAGGGTTATTGAGATTGAGGGATGAGGTGATTTTAAATTGTAAAATCTTTAATTAAGAAAAGAGAAATTAGCTATAAATAGATATAAAAAAGTTTAACTTTTCGATTTATAATAATAAACTTTATTTTATTTTTTCCTAAATACGAACAATTTTTACTTTTCTCTTTATATCCAAAAACTTTGATTTTATATATTTTTAGCCATTAATTACTTTTTTTTTAATGAAAATAGCCATAAAGTATTTTTGAGCTCTTACACATAGCAATTTATTAAAAGTACTTAATTGTTAAAACGTCTTGTCATATCATTCGCTACAGGGATGGAATACTTTTAAAAATTTTTCCCATTTTAGATAATTTTTTTGATTATTGTTTTGCCTACTAGATTATTATATAGAGGAACTTGGCATACTTAAATACCTCATTCATATATCTTAGCATCTCCATAATCTCAACATCACATGTGTCATTATATAAGTTGTGTACTACTATAGAGTTGAGCTCAGTAGGCATGTTGATTTGAAAATGCTTGTTGCATACAAAATGTATGAAATTTTATATACTCAAATGAAATTTAATGAATACATGTTACATTTGCTACAATTTCATTAGAAGCACTTATTATGTAAAGTATATAAGTAATTACATTTCCAGTACAATTTATAACTATCTATTACAGTACTTACAGTATATATGTTTTATAATTACCCAAGTTCTTCGATCAGAAAAATAAGGACTTAATAATTTTTCATCCTCTAGAATAAAAAATTTTGGAATTTGAATTAATTATATACGCGTAAAAATGGAAACTCTTCATCAATTTGTGTGAAGCCTCATCGGTAGATTCCTATTTTTTGCGGTGTAGGATATATTTAAAAGGGTGACATATAGTAATGTAATCATGTTCATTAATAAATAATTTTATTACATTTACTTTATACAATCTTATTCCTAAAATTCCAGCAATATTTAGCTAACAACCTTTTGGAGCTCTAAACGAGATAGGCTCCACATCAACTGTCATTTCTTCGTCATCATTTGGTGCGCCATTTGAGGTACAAGGCAAAGTGAAATTTTGAGGAAGATTAAAAACTTTAAGTTAACTCTTATTCAGATGTAGTTACAATTAGAAAACAGATAACCAATTTATCAAGCTAAATAGGCTCCCAAAAACACCAATTTGCGCCAGAAATTTATTTTCTATGGATCAGCACACTTTGTTATATAAGATGTGCAACATCCTGTGCGTCGCGTAGGAAATAACCAGTTCTAGCAGTTTTGCACGAATTCTTACACATGGTGTGTAACATTTGTGTAAATCCATTTGAACTTCTTCATTTCATCTTTTAAGTTAGAATATCCACTCCGTTTAATTTCAAATACCTAAAAACAACAAATAACATAAAATGAGTAGATTTCACAACAATCTGAACAAAAATGTACTAAATGATGAAGTATAACATTTTCACACCTAAAAGTCACACACATATTAAATAGGCTAACTTACATTTTTTATTATTTTAGAAAAGTCTATTAATGTGGGTCCAAATTTTCTTATAAAATATTATTGATAAGATTCATTATTGAGGGACAAGGAAATAGATAGTTTTTCCGCTAACATTCAATGCATACGGTTGATTATAGAAGTACATGTATTATTGACGATCTTCACTTGGTAAATTACCCTTTTTAGTATGTGCTACATATGAAATTAAAATATTCATTTGTCAATGAAGATGTTGATCAAAGTAATAGAATGATTAATTCATTCAAACACGCAAAGATCAAAATCAAGATTATACCCTATGACGTTCAACTGTTAGTTCGAATTAGCATAATTTGATTATTTTAAGATAATTCTACATTTTTAATTAGACTCTATCCAACTTTTGTCACTCATTATAACTTAATAAAATAATTACCTACATGTTTTTGTAATCTACAGCTACATTGAATTAGCATAATTTGATTATTTTAAGATAATTCTACAGTTTTAATTAGACTCTATCCAACTTTTGTCACTCATTATAACATAATAAAATAATTACCTACATGTTTTTGTAATCTACAGCTACATTGAATTAGCATAATTTGATTATTTTAAGATAATTCTACATTTTTAATTAGACTCTATCCAACTTTTGTCACTCATTATAACATAATAAAATAATTACCCACATGTTTTTGTAATCTACAGCTGCATTCTTCAAACTAACTTTACAAATGAATACTTAAGTTTTTTATATTTTAGAGTATCATAAATTCTTTATAGTAGTTTGAGAATAATTTGATACGATTTAAAATAAAAATACTATATTAAAGTTAAACAACTTAGTGATTCCCTAAAAAAAAAAAAAAACTTAGCTACAGAAGCCGCATTTTCACTTTCCTATTTCGTTTCCATTAATTATTTCTTAAAACTTTTTCCAGTAATATGCTTCATTATATTATTTTCTTTTTGCAGTATCACATCAACAGAAGAATGTTTCTTTTAAAGAAAAACATAATAATGGTTTCCAATATATATAACTATACCAACTAAATCATATTTAATTAGTTTCAAAAGAAAAAGAACTAAATCATATTTAATTATATCCATCGTAGTGCAAATATTTAAATTGTAATATTTCTTCAAAATTATATTAAAAATTATGAATATATCATAGAAATTTTGTATGAATATGAACAATTTTATATTTTCCAACAGCCTTTCGGATAATTTAGATTTTATACCATCTATCTAAATATAATTGAAGCCCACTATTTTAAAAAAATACATGAACATTCTTGCTGTTTTTCACTTTATTGTTAATAAATATATACTGCTTGATAATTTCAATAAAGAAGTTTTTTTATAAATAAATAATCATTCTATATCAAAGAAGGCAATTATCAAAGAAGGCAATTGATACTTTTGTCAAATTAGTTTACCAAGGATAAAAAAACATGTATCTAAACACATACACATTGATGAGTGTTTCAATAATGATTTTCTTGAAAATCATATTTTCATATTTTCTTGTACGATAGTCTGAAAGTTGACTAGATGAATTCTACGATGTTGACGAGGATATTGATAATCATGTGCAATTGTACAAAAAGGGCCCTCTTCATTCATCAACTTTTTTTTTCCATCTTTGCCCATATAAAAAGAAGAATAAAATTTTGAGAATATAAAGTTTAGCAATATTTAGTGCTACATGATAATGATAATTATCTACCAAAGGAAAAAATAGTGATAACGACTATATTTTCTACTTGATTCAGCATTCTGCCACTTTTCAACAATTAGAAATCCATAACTCAAAGTTTAGGGATGTAATACTGAGTTCTGAACATTGGAACAATTAAGGTCTTTTACTTCTCTTTTGGC
The DNA here is from genome assembly GCA_028651295.1 of Catharanthus roseus. NCBI lineage: Eukaryota > Viridiplantae > Streptophyta > Magnoliopsida > Gentianales > Apocynaceae > Catharanthus > Catharanthus roseus. The sequence continues at coordinate 2,056,944 of JAPQWS010000070.1, forward strand.
CTTGATTTTTGCAAATCAAGGGTTACTGGAAAAAGGTACTTGATCAAATGAGTTGAGTTACACGTATAATGAGACATTAATTTATCTTTTGCAACTTACTGTAACTTTCCTACCAAAATTACCATCATCCTTCTTCCAATTTGAAGAAAGACTTTGGATGCATATGCCATTCATATTAAGTTTTAAACCTCTACTTGTTATCTAAATCATTTTTTAACTTTATATCGCAATAGTACTTTCACTTGCACAAACCCTGAATTATTGCTTCCCAATGAATAAAATCTATTTTTAAGGTAAAATGTACGTATTATATAAATTTTAAAAAAGCTAAAAAGCATTCTTGGACATAGAAAAAGTAGTAATTCAATTTCATGTTTAGAACGCTTACTCATCATCTCTTCAAACATCCACACCAGTAGGCTTATCACAACCACATTTGGGCTTGGACAAGGTAATGAATCAATCATCCACTTTCTTTTCCTCTGTGCTTTTGAAAACAAAGACATCTAAAATAGCATGACCATTATTAGTAATCTAAATTTTGATAACGAATTACATAAATATTCATAATCAATAAAAGACAATAAAAGAATGAATCTTTATATAAAAGATTTATAAAAGATTTAAAACTCCCATAAAATAACAAAAATCAATCAATGACCTGGATAACTTGAAGAGTCTACACTCTAATCATAATTAAAAAAAAAAAGAAAGATTGAATTGAAAGAGTAAAACACATGATTAACAAGCACAATCTTGATATTCTTTATGTTATTTTCAATTTGCTGTGCCCAAGAATCACGAGAAGTTTTTTAATGTTTCTCTTAAGCTCCCTTTAAATATGCCTCCAGAAACCTTAATTCGTGTCAAGAAATTTCTTTTCCGCCGACTTGCACAACTTGTTGTAATGGTGTGCTACATCATGTGTATAGTGTAGGAAAAATCAGTTCCAAAAGTTCTGCAAACATTCCTACACATAGTGTGCAACCTCTTGTACAGATCTTGGATTGAAACTTCTTTTCTTCTTTTTCAATCCTTTAAGGCACAATATCCACTCATTTTTAATACAAGTACCTCTAATCACAAAAGAAAATAAAATGAGTAGATTTCTCACCAATATGCCACTCAAATGCATTATAAGACAAATTAAAAAGCATGCAAAAATATAACATTTCACCACTCAAGATTCATGTGCATATTAATTAGACTAACTTACCTTTCTTTTATTCTAGAAAAGTCTAGTCTAGTGAGTCAAAATTTGCTTATAAAATATTATTTGCAAGATTCATTGCTGAATAAAAAGGAAAAGATAGTTTTTACATTAAAAATTCAATCCGTTAATAATTTAACACACAATGGAGGGAGGCTTGACTGCTGGAGGTTGGTGGTGGTGGAAGGAGGTTAGGAACCGGGAGTTTAGGAGCAAAATGGGGGAGAGGGGGAGAAAATATTTTAGGCTTATTGAGATTGAGGCATGAGATGAATTTGAACTGTAAATTTTTTTAACTAAAAAAAAGGAGAAATTAGCTATAACTAGACGTGAATAGTTTAAATATTTTGGTTTATAACCATGGACTATTTTTACTTTTTTGTTTATAGCGACAAACTTTAACTTTATCTTTATTTACCATGAACTATTATGTTTTTGTTAAAATAGCCATGAAATATTTTTGATTTTGCATATATAAATATTGATTAAAATACTTAGTTGTTACAAGTGCTTATCATATCATTCGTTAAATGGATGGAATGCTTTGAAACGTATTTCCATTTTAAGATAAGTTTAGTTGTTATTGTGTTGTCTACTAAATTATCATATAATAGAACTTGGCATATTTAATTGCCTTAGTCATCTCTCTATTAGAATCTCCATAATCTCAACTTCAGGTGTGTCATTATTAGAGTAGTGCACTACTGTAGAGTTGAATTCAATAGGCGTGTTGACTAGAAATGCTTGTTGCATACAAAATGTATGAAATTTAATGAAATCAAATGAAGTTTCTTGAATATATGTTAAATTTGCTGCAAATTTCCTCCACAACACTTATTATGTCCACTGTATGAGTAATTTTATCTCGAGAACAATTTATAACTATATTGCACATTATATATCTTCTATTATTAGCCAAGTTTTGCAATCAGAAAAACAATAACTTAATAATTCTTCATCTTCAAGCATAAAAAATTGTAAAATTTGAATTATTATATATGCGTAAAAGTGGAAACTCTTACCTCTTAATCAATATTTTGTGATGCCTATCCCTATTTTTGCTATGTAGGATAATTTTAAAAGGTTGACGTTTAATAATGTGATCATGTTCATTACTAAATAAATAAAATTATTCCATTTACATTTTAAATTCTTACTCCCGAAATTCCAACTGTATTTAGCTAATAACCTTATGCAACTTCAAATGAGATAGACTCCACATCAATTATCATATCTTCATCATCTATTGGTGCGACATTTGAGGTTCAAACCGAAGTGAAACTTTGTGGGAGACTAAAAGCTTTAGGCAGACTCTGATCAAGATATAGTTACAATAAGAAAACAGATAATCAATTTATGAAGCTAAATATGTCTCCACAAACCATAATTTTTGTCTGAGATTTCTTTTTATTTTTTATTTTTGCAAAGTTGTATACTTTTTTGCACAAGATATGCAACATCTTGTGCGTCGCATGAAAACTACGAGCTCCAACGGTTCTGCATAAATTCTCACATGGTTTTTAGTAATGTATGCAAATCCCTTTCTCTATATCTTTGCACATAATACAGAAAAATAAAATTTTAAGAATATAAAATTCAAGAATATTTAGTGAAATATAATAATAAATACTCTATATGCTACTTGATTTAACATTCCGCCATTTCTAAGGAGCACGAGCTTGAAAATTCATAATTCTAAAAGATTCGGGGATATAATAGCCAACCTCTGAGCATTTGAACAGTTAAGGTCTTTTACTTCTCTTTTAGCCATGCATATCAAAGGTTATCGACAATAAGTATTTTATCAAATGAGTTGTGCTATGTGTATAACGAGATATTAACATATCTTTCACAACATACAGTATCTTTCTTGCCAGAATTTACATTATCCTTCTTTCAATTTGAAGAAAGACTTTTGGGGCATATCCCATCCTGAATAAGGTTGTAAAGCTCCACCTGTTATATAAAGCATTTTTTAAAACCCTATATCATAATATGAGTGTCACGGGAAAAACCCTTCAATTATTTATTTCCAATGAACAAAATCTAGCAGCGACAAAGGGGGTGATTGGAGCTTTCAAGGGGCTGGGTTCAACTATTCTGCAAGCTTGTTCTTTTATTATTTCATTCTCTTTCTCTTTGTAATTTTACCACGTATCTAAAATTTTATGGCGGTGATTTTCTCTATGGAAGACTAAGTTTTTGGTTGATTAGACTATGTAAAGAATTAGTTTGAATAATGATTTAATATAGCATTTCCATTATTTTAGTGCGTTCATTAATCTTTTATCCCTAACTTGTTAATTGTTATTATGTTAATCTTAATGCTTAAGTAGAATTTACTACTCTATGCATGATCACCTAATTAATTGCAAAGGACTGGGAGGTGAAGTAAATAAACTAAGTAACAATAACTCGTAGTAAAATTGACTAGGAATAGAATCGATTTCTATTAAGCAGTTTATAAAAGTAAGCTGTGGCGATAGCTAAACTTAGGTAATTCCACAAATTGGTAATGCGACTTAAATTAATCAAATTCACATGGGGATATGGTTTCCATTCATAAAGATTAGGGGGTTTGTACCAAGGTATTGGGTAAAACCTAAATAAGGGCTACTGTTAATGAATTTAAGTCTAATTTAAGGGAATACGTGACATTAAAAGGGAAATTTAGATTAATCATTGGGATAACAAGTTTGACCAGATTCTTGATCAATGATTTTCTTACAAAATTAGTTTCAACAAGTCAAGTGTTTCTCATAAAATCTTTATGATTTTCCTAGTTTAATTTAGTTTTTAAAATATTATTCTTGATCAAAATTTATTTAGGTTTAAATTAGGATAACTAATAATTTTTGTATTTAATTATAATCTCTGTGGGATGGACACTTAGACTCACCTAAATACTCAAGTGGTATTAGTTCAATTGATAGGATTTTATGCATTAGACACCGACCTCAAAATGAAATTTTAGTTATAACGAAATTAAAAAATACGACGATAATCTAATAACATAAATATATCATATAAACCATTTAATGAGAGCCTTCAAAAACTCCATCGCCTAAAAATGTAATATATCCTCGAAAACCTCTAAAAAGAAATAATATCAAAGCACTACACAAGGCGATTAGTCACTTCAAGTTCCTTTAAAAATTATCTTCTCAAAAACATTTGTTAAACTGGATCTGTAAGAAGTCTGCAAATAGTAAGGTGTGAGCTATACAAGCCTAATAAGGGATGTGAACTAAATATGGGAATAAGCATTGTTAAAAATTGTTAGAAATGCCTTTACTTCTTAACAGATATATACTTAAAAAAATTTGCTTGTCAAACTTACAAATATTCCGAGATATTTTTTAATGCTTCTCTTAATTTCCTTTAAATAGGTCACAAAAAACCCTAATTCGTGCCGACTTGCAATGCTTGTTCTACAGGGTGTACAACATCATACGCATCGTGTCGAAAAAAAATGCAAATCCAACAGTTCTGCATACCTTCCTACACCTAGTGTTTAACATCCTGTGTAAATCTATGATTGAAACTTTGTTACTTCATTTTCCATCCTTTAAGGCACAACATCCACTCATTTTGAATCCAAGTACCTAAAATAGCAAAAGAAAATAAAATGAGTAGATTCCACACCAATATGACTGTCAAATGCATTAAAAGACAAATTATTATGCGTGCTAAAAATATAAAAATTTCACACTTAAGCTTCACGTGCATATTTTAAGACACGTTGAAACTTCACGAATTGAACTTCTTCACCCTTTTTTTTTTCCATCTTTTAAGTCAAATGTTTCTCGGTTCACATATATTTTTGAATTGAGTTTTACTTGCGTAAGATCTAAAAATTGTTAGATTTATCATCTTTTAGTAATCTGTATGATCTGAAAGTGTTCTTAAGATTGCATCTTATATATATGGTATACTTGTTGGTTCATTTTCTTTCGGCATTACAACAATAATAATCTCTATAATAATTTATAAAAGGGAAGAAAAGAGAGTATATGTATTTGTGTATGTGTACACATGTGTGTGCATGTCTGTATATGTGTTAAGGCCACGGGGTTTATGCGAATACAAATAATATGCTATACTCTATTGTTAACAAAGAGTAGAATTTCAATGTTAGAATTCTTAAAAAGTGTTGAATTTCAAACGCGAATAATATTGTTTTTATTGGTGTTTTTTCTTTTGGGCTATAGTCTAAAGGTTTTGTATATAGTTTGTAAAAGGGTAGAAAAGTATGTGTTTGAGTGTGCACATTGATGTTCATATCTATGTTAAGGAAATAGGATTTATGCAATACTACAATATACTTTCTGTTTAAATATAGAGTTAGAAAAGAGTTGAGTTTGTCTTTTAGAATATTTAACCTCTAATTTTAGTTTTTGTTGTAAAAACCTCCGATATAGTATTTTAAATTTTTTTTATAGGATACTTTCTTAAAAAAATGAAAAATACAATTAAACTTTTTTAATCCTTAATCAGTAACTGATTTACCTAATTTTTTGTATTAGTTAGAAGAATTTTCCTAATTTATAATTTAAATGGTATAAGTAAGAGAATTTATGATCATTATTATATTCAAATTCGTATCATCGATTCGAGTTATGCTCCACTACAAATTTTAGTTGGTTGTTCTATCAAAGGGGATCTTATACCATTTTGATAAGTCAACCTCTAATTTAATTTGCATCTATCTTTGTTTTAGTTTCCTTAATTTCCGTTGCAACGAACTAATTCTTACAATTCTTAGGAGATCAACAATATTTTTCAGAACATGTGCTTTTTCCAACACATGGAAAGTCCTTCCAACATAGACATTGGATTGTGCATGGATTGTACAGTATGCAAGGTAGATATTCAACTTTCAAATTCGTTTACTGATTTTGTGATATCCAATAGATTTGCAAGTGCACTTGATGCGGCGAACTTTGACCTTCTTGACACTCCTTTACCCTTTAGCCATAAACAAGAGCTTTTGTGCCATGAGAATAGCTTTTTCTCGATGTTATGCATATACATGTAAGTATCCAATCATATCTTCGAACTATTCATGATATATATATTTATATAGTCTTAAATTGCAATTTGATTCGAATAATTTAATTGTGGCTAAGTCTCTTGATTTGGGGGCTTCAGTCGATATCATATTAAAATGATTTCGGATACAATAGACTCTATATCATTAGGATTTTATTCTATTTCAAGTCTTCAGTTGTCCTCTAATGTAAATGTCAGAATATGCTTATTGGCCGACACATAACTTTATATATACCTTATATTTGTTTTCTCATTAAAGCATTTTTGTTATAGGTGTTGGGGTTGTGTTATAGGTGTTAGGCTTTATTTATTCTATGCACTTATTTTCCTAAGAAATGTTCGATGTTGAAGTTCCAACATGGCAAAGGTTGTTCGGTGAAACTATTTTATTCAAAACTCACCCAAATCGTCAAGGGTCTTTCAGAAGGACTCTAATAGACTAATTAAACCCTTAATTAACAACTAAAAATAGAGTTTACATTAAAATCCCACTTAAACAACACATTTCTTCTAACATAGGACTTTACTGGCAACGATAATGTTACCCTACTGCACGCAGTAAGGTGGTTGCCTTCCAAGACAAACCATAGAAGCCTACCGTGGACATTAGGTGCAGGGCCTACCGTCGGCTGTAGTTCCTTAGTTTCACTAGGTCTTTTTCACCTCAACTTGCTCCATTGAATAATCCTTGCTTTCGGTATAGATTACGAGCAAGCTGGAAGGTTTTCGTTCATCGTCGAAGCCTCTATTCTTGCTCTTCATGGTTTCATCTATGAAAGCAACCATTCTGTTAGCCAACATTCCCTCATATGCCTTTGTATTCTTTGCTTTTGCTCTAGTGAGTGGTCCACAAATTAACTCATTAGCTTCTTTAGCCTCCCGCTTCATATCATCCGCCCCTCCTTTGAAGAAATTTGTCCTTGAATCTTTACCTGCATCAAGTAAAGCTAAATCTGAAACGTTGAAGGTTGCACTAACATTGTATTCACCCGGAAGATCAATTTTATAAGCATTGTCACTAATGCGCTCAAGAAGTTGAAAAGCACCATTGCCACATGCATCAAGCTTAGACTTTCATTGAGAATGAGATCGTTCTTTTCTAAGGTCCACCCAAATCAAATCTTCAGGTTCGAAGATTATTCATTTCCTTCCAACATTTTTTTTAGCCTAGATTCTTGTTGATGGCTTCAATAGCTTCATGAACTTTGGAAGGGATCGTCTTGAAAAACTCCAATTTCCTCTCTCTAGCCATGCTCAAAAGGAGAATAAGTAGTATAATGATGCGCACTACTGTAAGCAAACTCGATGTGAGGTATATAATCTTCCTATTGGCGCAAGTTCTTCTTAAGGATAGCCCTAAGAAGTTGTCCAATGGTTCTATTAAACACCTTTGTTTGGCCATCGGTTTTTGTATGGCAAGCTGTAGAATACAACAAGTTAGTACAAAGTTTGCTTTAGGAAACACGCCATAAATGACGAAGAAAGTTGGAGTCACGATCCGAAACAATAGTTCTAGGAATACAATAGAATCACACCACCTAAGTAAATAACAAGTTTGCAACATGACTAGCATCATCGATTTTCTTACAAGTTATGAAATGAGCCATTTTAGAAAATGGATCTCCTATAACAAAGATAGAGTCAATACCCTTAGGTGACCTAGGTAGTCGAAGAATAAAATCCATCGATATGTCGACCTAAGGTACTTTAGGCATATCTAGAGGAGTATAAAGACCATGTGGCAAGGAATTAGACTTAGCTCTTTCACACTCTAAGTAATTTCAAATTAATTTTTCAACATCTTTTCTCATGTGAGGCCAAAAGAAGTGCTCATGCAATACATCATATGTTTTAGCAATGCCAAAATGCCCCATTAATCCACCACAACGAGCCTCTTTTTTGAACAATTACTGAGTGAAACAATAAGGAAGGCACCATTTCCGCTGATGATAAAGAAAACCATCATGTATAAGATATTTATCATTAGGCACATGGAAGCATCATCAAATATGTCTTTAAATCTTGATCACTAGCATTCAACTCCTTAAGCATTTCAAAGCTAACTATTTGAGCTTGCAAAGTAGAGATAATAGTGTACCTTCTAAAAAGTGTACAAGGTTTTCTTACCTTTCTTATATCCGATGACATATGGAAATGTCTCAATAAACTCTATCCATCTTGCATGCCTCTTGTTAAGATTTTGTTATCCTTTTAGAAACTTCAGAGACTCATGGTCGGTGTATACCACAAACTCCTTAGGCCACAAGTAGTGTTGCTATTGTTTCAACATCCTCACTAGTGCATAGAGCTCCTTGTCGTAACTAGCATAATTCAATGCCGCACCGGTTAATTTTGCACTAAAAATAAGTCAAAGGCTGCTACCACCAAGACTCTTCCAATTCCCACCCTCGAGGCATCATATTCTATCTCAAATGTCTTTTGAAAGTTAGGTAGTGCAAGTAGAGGGGAACTCCTCAACTTATCCTTTAGCAACTTGAATTATGCTTACTCTTGTTGCTTTCTATGATCTTCATCTTGAACAACTCGATGTGAAAACCGCTTTCTTTCATGTTGATCTCGAGGAGACCATATAAATGTGTCAACCTCCAGGATTTGAGGTTAAGAGTAAGGAACATATGGCATGCCTGTTGAAAAAGTCCTTATACGGACTTAAACAATCTCCAAGACAATGATACAAGAGGTTTGATTCTTTTATGTTAAAAGTTGGTTTCTTGAAAAGCAATTATGATAGTTGCCTTTATTTCTCCAGATATAACGTTGACAGTACTATTTATTTATTGCTTTATGTAGATGATATGTTAATTGCGTGCAAACATAAAGCCAAAATTGATGATTTGAAATCACAACTTAAGTCCGAATTCGACATGAAGGACTTGAGGTCTGCATCCAGGATTCTCGGGATGAGTATTACTAGAGATAGGACTGATCATTCCCTTTTCTTATCTCAGAAGCCCTTCCTTGAGAATATTGTCTCTAAATTTTCCGTGCATCTTTGTAAACCTGTCACTACCCCACTTGCAAGTTATTTCAAACTTTTTGACATGACTTGTCCTAAAATCGAGAGTGAGAAAAGAGATATGGCAAATATTCCCTATAGAATGGTCATAGGCTCGATTATGTATTCGATGATATCCATCCAACAAGATATTGCTTTTTCCATAAGCCTTCTTAGTAGATTTATGTCTAACTCGGGGAGGGATCACTGGGCTGCTCTCAAGTGGTTACTGCGTTACCTTAACGGAACTATAGATAGAGGTTTAAACTACCGTAATTGATCTGATGATTTTGATCTAATTGGTAATGTCGATTCTGACTTTGAAGGTGACAAGGATGGTAGAAAATCTACGCCGTCCTATTTCTTCACCCTAGTGGGTAATTGCGTCTCGTGGAAATCCCAACTACAGCCAGGAGTTGCATTATCAACTACCAAAGCTGAGTACATTGCCTTTACAGAAGCCATTAAGGAAGCCATTTGGCTTTAAGGTTATAGAATGAATTACATGTTTTACATTCTAATGCTATTATTTATACTGACAGTCAGAGTTTACATTTATGCAAAAATCCTATCTATCATGAAACTTTGTCAAATATCATTTCATTAGGGAAAAAGTCTTTAGTGGTTAGTTGACATAGATAAGATTAGTACTGATAATAATCATGCAGATTCACTGACAAGGTTATGTTTTGCAGGGATTTCCTTCACTTGGACGCAGATTGACTCTAATTGAGTCATTCCGGGGATGGGAAAATATTGTTCGAGGTGGAGATTGTAGGCCTTCTGGGCCAACTTTCTCCCAATATTTTTATTTTTCCAGCCAAATATATTTTTAAACCTGATTATGAATCCAGTAGGTCTCAAAATAAGATAGGTGGCTGAAGTTTGAATTGGTCAGAGATGTTGGGCCGGGCCAGGCCAGGCCAGGCCAGCCCAGGCTGCCTGTTGTGGCTTTGACCTATTTATTGCCTCTCACCTTCGGTTCTTGAGTAATTCCAGACTCTTCCTTTCTCTTCTCTTTTTTCTGCTACTCTCTCTTGGCTTTCTCAAGCGCCGTCTCTGTCTCTTCTTCTTCTTCCCTTCTTTACCATGGCTTACCGCGTTTTTCGCTCTCCTGTGGTGACCTCTGTGGTCTTCTGACGCCGTCTCTGAAAATGGTCATCTTGTGGTGATCCTTGTTCGATCATTTTTGGTTTTCTTTAGGTGAGCCGTAAGGGTGAGAGAGAGGGAGAACGCCTATGATCTTTGTTCTATTTGAGGCTATTGTCTGAGGGTGTTGTTTTTCGTTAAAGTTGATACCTTTTTATTGTTGGCACTTCGACCCAGTTGTCGTTTCACGCTGCTGCTCGGCACTGTCTAGTCTCAATGTGTCGTTGGCGGTTCCAACACTGCTGCGACAGGTAAGTATTGTAGGTTCAGGTTTTGCTAACGATTTGTGTGTGTAGGTTTTGGTCTTGTCGATCGGCTTGAACCGACAGCGAAAGGAGAGGGAAAGAAGAGAAAACTTTCTGTAATAATATAGGGTATTTTCTTCCACTGTATTTCATTCTTTTTACTGGTTTGTAATAGTAATTAGATCCTAACAACTCACATATGAAATGGATCACCTTGTAACCAATTAAAATTCTCATTCTCAATGAAGATTATGATGTTTTTTCTTTTTTGATATATTGGGGGAGGGGAAGTATAAATCGAACCCACAATTTATCAAATGGTAAGGGATACTTCTAACCAACTGAACTACCACCTTGTCACAATGAAGATATTGATTAAAATAATAGAATGATTAAATCATTAAAACATGCAAAGATTCATATCCTTTCACATCCAACTGTTAATTCAAATTAGCGTAGCTTGAATCGAAGTTGAATCACATGCACAATTTTGTGTACCTCTCTTTGCACCCCTTTTTAATTTAGCATATTCTATTAATAAAGCCTATTAATAGAAGATAAACCATAAGGGAAAAAGATAAATCTTAAGGGAAAAAGATAAATCTTAAGGGAAAAATATATTATTTAATGAAGTAGTACAGAAAGAAGTAGGTTTTTTATATAATTGGCCAATTTTTTTAAAAAATCCACTAAAGTAGTCACAATATTTTTTTTTATTCTTATTTTGGCGATAACGCACTGTGTGCGTTATCATTAAGGATAACGTACATGCTATGTGCGGTATTACTTAATCTGAAATTTAGCCGCTAAGAAATTGTATGTGGCAGATAACGCACATGGTGTGTTATCCTTCATAATAACGCATCTACTGTGTGCGTTATCTGCCACATCATTTTTTTTTATTTTTTATTTTTTGCAAAACTTATAATTTTTTTTTGCAAAACCTTTAATCATATTTTTTTTTGAAATAGACAGTATTATTTTATTTAGCTTATTTGATGTATATTTATGATAATAATTATAACCATTTTAAAAGTAAAATTTTATTAATAAAAATATGAAGAAGTAGTTTAAAGTATTTCAAATTTTTGTTACTTGTTGTAAATCTTACTATTATAATTTATAATCGATCTAAGTAAATTTATAAAGAAGTACTTAGAAGAAATTCAAAGAAGAAATATCATTAATACAAACTGTAAGATTTTACAACACTTTGAAGAAAAGAATCTTATATATTGTTTGAACTTGGGGGTTATTACTATTTTTTATATTATGCATGGGCATTCGACATCTGCTACATCTTGGGGGAGAATCCGGATTTCGATAATCCTTTTCTCCCGAAACCTTGTACCCTTTTCTCTACCCCGTTGATTGTTCATGTTTGGAGGATAAAATTTTAAATTGTAAGGAGCATCTCTCCAATAGTCCTCGTGCCCAACCGGATAAAAATTGGATCGATATGTTCTTCTATAAGTTTCGTGCAAGTATATATCCGACACATAAACATCTTGTCTTGTACCATTATCTCTACCGACAGCAGGAGCATGAGACCAAGACAAGGAATATTCTTGCCGTTTGCCACAACTGCAAATTTTTCATTCATTTTTAAAGTATAAACGTTGTTGCCGGTACAATTAAGGCGTATCAGAGATTTAACCATGTAAATACCTTCTTGTGGGTTGTACGTTATAACTGTATAGTCTCTTGATTTTAACTCAATTCGAAGAAACTTGTCAAAAACTCTTTATGGAAATGTATGCACACAGTTTTGGGCCTCTTCACGGTGTTGGTTAAAGTACTTAACAAGTTTGTTGAATATTAATTCAACTAGGGATTTTAAAGGTAAGATCCTAACTTTTTCCAAGACACTGTTAAGTGCTTCTAAAATGTTGGTTGTCATTATTCCGTGCCTGTGTCCACCATCATGCAAGAGTGTCCATTTCTCTATGCACATGTTGGCTAAATAAATGTAAGCTTCAACATTTCTTTTGAATTTAACTCATCACACAGTCAAATTTCCACTGCTTAGCTTCCGTTTCGGCCTGCCACAATAAACTTTCTAATTGCTGTTCATCAAAATCTATTTTTAAGGTAAAATGTACATACTATATAAATTTTAAAAAAGTTGAAAAGCGTTTTTGGACATAGAAAAATTATTAATTCAGATTCATGTTTAGAATGTTTACTCGTCATCTATTCAAACATCCACACCAGTTAGCTTATCACAACCATACTTGGGCTTGGACAAGGTAATAAATCAATCATCCACTTTCTTTTCCTCTATGCTTTTTAAAACAAAGACACCTAAAATAACATGATCATTATTAGTAGTGTAAATTTTGATAAGGAATTGCATAAATATTCATAATCAACAAAAGATAATAAAAGAATGAATCTTCATGTAAAAGATTTAAAACTCCCATAAAATAACATAAATCAATTAATGACCTAGATAACTTGAAGAGTCTACACTCTAATCATAATTAAAAGAGAAAAAGAAAGATTGAGTTGGAAGAGTAAAACTCATGATTAACAAGCATAATCTTGATATTTTTTATTTTATTTGATCTTTCTTCATACTGAAAACCCTCAACTTATTGTGCCCAAGAATCAAGAGAAGTTTTTTAATGCTACTCCTAAGCTCCCTTTAAATAGGCCTCTAGAAACCTTAATTCGCATCCTGAAATTTCTTCTCCACTGACTTGAATAACTTGTTGTAATGGGCGTGCTACGTCATGTGCATAGGATAGGAAAAACCAGTTCCAAAAGTTCTGTGAACATTCTTACACATAGTGTGCAACATCTTGTGCAAATCTTGGATTGAAACTTTGTTTCTTCTTTTTACATCCTTTAAGGCACAACATCCACTCATTTTGAATCAAAGTATCTACAATCATAAAAGAAATAAAATGAGTAGATTTCTCGCCAATATGCCACTCAAATGCATTATAAGACAAATTATAAAGCGTGCAAAAATATAACATTTTCACACTTAAGATTCATGTGCATATTAATTAGACTAACTTACCTTTCTTTTATTCTAGAAAAGTCTACTAAAGTGAGTCAAAATATTCTTATTTAATATTATTGATAAGATTCATTGTTGAATAAAAAGGACAAGATAGTTTTGCATTAAAAGTTCAATCCGTTAAAAAATTAACACACAATAGAGGGAGGCTTGACTGCTGGAGGCTGGTGGTGGTGGAAGGAGGTTTGGGACCGGGAGTTTAGGAGCAAAATGGGAGAGGGGGAGAGAAAATATTTTAGGCTTATTGGGATTGAGGCATGAGATGACTTTGAATTGTAAAATTTTTTAACTAAAAAAAATTAGCTATAAATAGACATGAATAGTTTAAACATTTCGGTTTATAACCATGAATTAGTTTTACCTTTTTGTTTGTAGACAAAAAATTTAACTTTATCTTTATTTGCCATGAACTATTCTATTTTTTCTGAAAATAGCCATGAAATATTTTTAAATTTGCATATATAAATATTGAATTAAATACTTAGTTGTTAGAAGTGCTTTTCATATCATTCATTAAATGGATGGAATACTTTGAAAAGTATTTCCTTTTAAGATAAGTTTATTTGTTATTGTGTTGTCTACTAAATTAGCATATAATGGAACCTGGCATATTTAATTGCCTTAGTCATCTCTCTATTAGAATCTCCATAATCTCAACTTCAGGTGTGTCATTATTAGAGTAGTGCACTACTGTAGAGTTGAATTCATTAGGCATGTTGACTTGAAACGCTTGTTGCATACAAAATGTATGAAATTTATTAAAATCAAATGAAGTTTCTTGAATATATGTTAAATCTGCTGCAAATTTCCTCCACAACACTTATTACGTCTACTGTATAAGTAATTTCATCTCAAGAACAATTTATAACTATATAGCACATTATATATCTTTTATAATTAGCCAAGTTTTGCAATCAGGAAAACAATAACTTAATAATTCTTCATCTTCAAGCATAAAAAACTGTGGAATTTGAATTATTGTATATGCGTAAAAGTGGAAACTCTTACCTTTAATCAATATTTTGTGACGCCTATCCCTATTTTTCTGTGTAAGATTACTTTGAAAAGCTGATGTTTAATAATGTGATCACGTTAATTATTAAATAAATAAATTTATTCCATTTATCTACAATTTCTTACTTCTGAAATTCCCACTGTATTTAGTTAATGACCTTCTACAGCTTTAAATGAGATAGACTCCACATCAATTATCACTTCTTCATCTTCTTTTGGTACGACATTTGAGGTACAAACCGAAGAAAAACTTTGCGGTAGACTAAAAGCTTTAGGTAGACTCTGATCAAGATGTAGTTATAATAAGAAAACAGATAACCAATTTATAAAGCTAAATATGCCTCCAAAAACATAATTTTTGTCCGAGATTTCTTTTTCAACAAACTTGTAGACTTTTTTACACAAGAATGCAAACATCCTGTGCGTCGCATATCAATTACCAGTTCCAGCAGTCCTGCATAAATTCTCACATGGTTTTCAGTATTGTATGCAATTCCCTTTCTCTATATCTTTGCACATAAAACAGAAAAATAAAATTTTCAGAGTTAAAAATTCAAGAATATTTAGTGAGATATATTAAATACTATACGTGCTACTTGATTTAACATTCTGCCATTTCTAAGGAGCACTAGATTGAAATATAATTCTAAAAGGTTCAGGGATATAATAGCCAACCTCTGAGCATTTGAACAATTAAGGTCTTTTACTTTTCTTTTAGCCATGCATATCAAATTTTATCGACAATAAGTATTTTATCAAATGAGTTTTGCTATGTATATAACGAGATATTAACATATCTTTCGCAATATACGGTATCTTTCTTGCCAGAATTTACATCATTCTTTTTCCTATTTGAAGAAAGACTTTTGGGACATATCCCATCCTGAATAAGGTTGCAAGGCTCCACCTGTTATATAATGCATTTTTTAAAACTCTATATCGTAATATGAGTGTCACAGGAAAAACCCTTCAATTATTTATTTCCAATGAACAAACTCTAGCAGCGACAAAGGGGGTGATTGGAGCTTTCAAGGGGTTTGGGTTCAACTATTCTACAGGCTTGTTCGTTTATCACTTCATTCTCTTTCTCTTTGTAATTTTACCACGTATATAAAATTTTATGGTTTTGATTTTCTCTAAGGAAGACTAAGTTTTTGGTTGAGTAGAATATGTAAAGAATGAGTTTGAATAATGATTTAATATAGCATTTACCTTATTTTAGTGTGTTCTATTATTCTTCTATCCCTAAATTGTTAATTCTTATTATGTTAATCTTAATGCTTAAG
The DNA here is from genome assembly GCA_028651295.1 of Catharanthus roseus. Lineage (NCBI taxonomy): Eukaryota > Viridiplantae > Streptophyta > Magnoliopsida > Gentianales > Apocynaceae > Catharanthus > Catharanthus roseus. The sequence goes on from JAPQWS010000070.1 coordinate 2,072,944, forward strand.
TAGAATTGACTACTCTATGCATGATCACCTATTTAATTGCAAAGGACTGGGAGGTGAAGTAAATCGGCTAAGTAACAATAACTCGTAGTAAAATTGACTAGGAATAGAATCGATTTTTATTAAGCAGTTTATAAAAGTAAGTTGTTGCGATGGCTAAACTTAGGTAATTCCACAAATTGGTAATGCGACTTAAATTAATCAAATTCACATGGCAATATGGTTTCCATTCATGAAGATTAGGGGGTTGCACCAAGGTATTGGGTAAAACCTAAATAAGGGCTACTGTTAATGAATTTAAGTCTAATTTAAGGGAATACGTGACATTAAAAGGGAAATTTAGATTAATGACTGGGATAACAAGTTTGTCTAGATTCTTGATCAATGAGTTTCTCACAAAATTAGTTTCAACAAGTCAAGTGTTTCTCATAAAATGTTTACAATTTTCTTAGTTTAATTTAGTTTTTAAAATATTTTTCTTGATCAAAATTTATTTAGGTTTAAATTAGGATAATTAATAATTTTTGTACTTAATTATAATCTGTTTGGGATCGACACTCGACTCACCTAAATACTCAAATGGATACTATTTCACTTGATAGGATTTTATGCATTAGACACGAACCTCAAAATGAAATAGTAGTTAGAAGGAAATTTAAAAATCTGACGGTAATCTAATAACATAAATATATCATATAAACCATTTAATGAAAGCCTTAAAAAAACTCTATCACCTCAAAATGTAATATATCCTCGAAAACCTCTAAAAAGAAATAATATCAAGGCACTACACAGGACGATTAGTTACTCCAAGTTCCTTTAAAAATTATCTTCCCAAAAACATTTTTTAAAATGGATCTGTAAAAAGTCTGCAAATAGTAAGGTGTGAGCTATACAAGCCTAATAAGGGAAATGAACTAAACATGGGAATAAGCATTGTTAAAAATTGTTGAAAATGCCTTTACTTCTTAACATATATATGCTTAAAAGAATTTTCTTGTTAAACTACAAATATTACGAGATATTTTTTAATGCTCTTCTTAAGTTCCCTTTAAATAGGTCTCAAATACCCTAATTCGTGCCGTCTTGCACAGATTGTTCTATAGGTTGTGCAACATCATGTGCATTGTGCAGATAAAAAAAAAAGACAATACAACCATTCTGAAACCTTCCTACACCTAGTGTTCAACATACTGCGTAAATCTTTGATTGAGACTTCGTTACTTCCTTTTCCATCCTTTAAGACCCAACATCCACTTATTTTGAATCAAAGTACCAAAAATAAATAAAGAAAATAAAATGAGTAGATTCCTCATCAATATGACAGTCAAATGCATTAAAAGACAAATTATGAAGCGTTCAAAATATAGAAATTTCACACTTAAGATGCTCGTGCATATTTTAAGCCACGTTGAAACTTCACAAATTGAAACTTATTCACCTTTTTTTTTTCTCCATCTTTTAAGCCATAACATCCACTCATTTTGTTTCCAAGTAGCTAAAATCACCAAATAACATGAAAGGAGTTGATTCTGCACCAGTATGATGCACAAATACATTAAAAGATTAATTATAAATATAACATTTTCAAACTTATGATTCATGTACATATTAATTAGGCTAACTTACCTTTCTTTTATTCTAGAAAAGTCCACGGAAGTGAGTAAAAATTTTCATACTTATTATTTCTTATAAGATTCATTGTTGGCTTAAAAGGAAATCAATTTTTTCATTAAAAAATCAATCAATTAAGAATTCAGCACCAATTGTGAGGAGGCTTCACTATGGGAGGCTGGTGTTGGTGGAAGGAGGGAGGGGAGGAACTGGGAGTGAAGGAGTCAAGGGGAGAGGAGGAGGGAAACTATTTTAGGATTATTGGAATTGAGGCATGAGTTGATTTTGAATTGTAAATTTTGTAATTCAAAAAAGAGAAATTAGCTATTAATAATACATGGACAATTTTAACTTTTTGCTTTATCACCGAAATGTTTTATTTTATTTTTTCCAAACGGTTAACTATTTTCACTTTTCGATTTATAGCCACAAACTTTGAATTTAAATTAGTTTAACCTTGAACAAATATATATATTTTTTTTATAATAGCCATGAATTATTTTCGAGCTCCCACATATAGAAATTTATTAAAAATACTTAGTTGTTAGAAGTGCTTGTCATATCATTCGTTCAATTGATGGAATACTTTGAAGAATATTTTCCTTTTAAAATAATTTTTTTGTTATTATGTTGTCTACTAAATTAGCTTATAGAAGAACTTGACGTACTTCTAAATCTTAGTGTCTCCGTATTCTTAGCATCAAGTGCGTCATCATCATAGCAGTGTAGTAATGTAGAGTTAAATTCAATAGGCATGCTGACTTGAAACGCTTGTTGCATAAAAAATGTATGGAATTTTATAAAATCAAACGAAGTTTCATGAATATATGTCACATTTGCTGTAATTTCCTCCGCAACATTCATTATGTCTAGTATACAAGTAATTACATATCCAAAATAATTTATAACTAATATATATATTTATAATTAACAAAATTTGAAACAAGGAAATAAAAACTTCATAATTCTTCATCTTTAAGCATGAAAAACTGTGGAGGTTTAATTAGTATATACGCATAAAAATGGAAACTTCTACATCTTCATCAATGTTTTGTGAAGCCTCATCTGTATATCCCTATTTTCGCTTTGTAAGATAAGTTTTAAAGGGTGACGTTTAATATTGTGTTCATGTTCATTATTAAATAAATAATTATTCAATTTACTTTATAAATTCTTACTCTTGAAATTCCATATTTATTTAAGTTAATAACCTTTAGACACTTTGAACGAGATATTCTCCATATTAATTGTCATTTCTTCATCATCTTTTGGTGCGACATTTAAGGTACAAGGCAAAGTAAAATTTTGAGAGGGAATAAAAATTTTAGGCAGACTCTGATCAAGATGTAGGTATAATAAAAAATCGTATAACCAATTTATTAACCTAAATAGGCCTAAAAAAAAATCCTCATTTGTGCCAGGAATTTCTTTTTTCGCTAGCTTGCACACTTTTTTGCTTAACATGTGCTACATCCTGTGCAATGCACATAAATAACTAGTGCTAGCAGTCCTGCTCAAATTCTTGCACATGGTGTGAATCATTGTACACAAATTGCTTTGAACTTCTTCACTTTATTTTTCATTTTTTAGGTCACAATATCCACTTAGAAAATTTGAAATGCCTAAAAACACCAAATGATATAAAATGAGCAGATTTAACAATAATGTGACACAAAAGATGAAATAAAAGACTAAGTATAAAAGGTGTAAAGCATAAGATTTTCACACCTAACAATTACATGCATATTAATTAGGCTAAATTCCTTTCTTTTATTTTAGAAAATTGTACTAAACTGTGTCAAATGTTTTTGATAAATTGTAACTGAATAAGATTTGGGAGAAAACTGTACTAAACTGGGTCAAAGGTTTCTGATAAAATGTAATTGAATAAGATTTGTGGTTGAGTGGAATCGATGGTTTCCCATTTAAAATTCAACAAATAGTGTTGACTATGGAAATAGATTTACCATTGATTTTCTTAACTTGGTAAGTTAAATTTTTTGTTATGAGTCAAATATGAAATGAATCACCTTGTAAACAATTAAAATTCTTATTCTCAACGAGGATTTTGATTGTTTTTTCTTTTTTAATACAGTGGGGGAGAAAAAGTATAAATCGAACCTACAGTCTATCACATGGTAAGGGATACTTCTAACCAACTGAGCTACCAACTTGTTACAATGAAGATTTTGATTAAAATAGTAGAATAATTAACTATTCAAATATGCAAAGATTCATACCCCTTTACATTCAACTGTTATTTCAAATTAGCATAGCTTGAATCCAATTTGAATTGTATGTACTATTTTGTGTACCACTTTTTGCACAACTTTCTAATTTAGTATATTCTATTAATAAAGCCTATTAATAGAATATAAAACATAAGGATAAAAGTGCCTTATTTGATGAAGTAGTACAGAAAGAACTAGGTTTTTCTGATAATTTTTTGATAATTTCCCTTTTAAGGTAGTTTTTTTATTTTTTTTAAATAAATTATTATACAAAGGAACATAACATACTTAAATACCCCATTCATATCTCTTAGCATCTACATAATCTCAACATCATGTGTGTCATTATTAGAGCAGTGTACTACTATAGAGTTGGGCTCACTAGACATGTTGATTTGAAATGCTTGTTGCATACAAAATGTACGAAAATTTATATAATCAAATGAAATTTCATGCATCCATGTTACATTTGCTACAATTTCTTGAGAAGCACTTATTATGTCAACTATAGTAATTACATTCCCAGCACAATTTATAACTATGTATTACATTATATATGTTTTATAATTACCCAAGTTTTTCAATCAAAAAAATAAGAACTAAATAATTCTTCATCCTCTAGAATAAAAAATTATGGAATTTAAATTAATTATATACGCGTAAAAATGGAAATCTTCATCAATTTCTGTGAAGCGTCATCGGTAGATTCTTATTTTTTGCTGTGTAGGATATGTTTAAATGGGTGTGTATAGTAATGTCACTTTGTTCGATATTAAATAAATAATTTTATTACATTTACTTTATGCAATCTTATTCCTAAAATTTCGGTTGTATTTAGCTAACAACCTTTTGGAGCTCTAAATGAGATAGGCTCCACATCAACTGTCATTTTGTCATCATCATTTGGTGCACCATTTGAGGTACTAGGCGAAGTGAAATTTTGAGGAAGATTAAAAACTTTAGGTTAACTCTAATACAGATGTAGTTACAATAAGAAAATAGATAACCAATTTATCAAGCTAAATAGGGCCGCCAAGGCACCAATTTGCGCCAGGAAATTTCTTTTCTATGGACTAGCACACTTTGTTACAAAAGATGTACAACATCCTATGCGTCGCATAGGAAATAACCAGTTCTAGTATCTCTGCATGAATTCTTTCACATGGTGTGCAATATTTGTGCAAATCCGTTTGAACATCTTTGTTTAATCTTTTAAGTTAGAACATCCACTCAGTTTAATTTCAAATAGCTAAAAACTTCAAATAACATAAAATGAGTATATTTGACAATAATCTGAACAAAAATGTCCTAAATGACCATATAACATTGTCACAACGCAAAGTCACGTGTATATTAAATAGGCTATCTTACCTTTCTTTTATTCTAGAAAAGTCACATCATCAGAACAATGTTTCTTTTAAAGAAAAACATAATAATGATTTCAAATATATATAACTATACCAACTAAATCATATTTAGTTAATTTCAAAAGAAAAAAAAAACTATATCATATTTAATTATATCCATCGTAGTGCACATGTTTATACTATAATATTTCTTCAAGATTTTAATAAATATATCATAGAAATTTTGTATAAATATGAATGCTTTTATATTTTCCAACAACCTTTTGGGTAATTTAGATTTTATACCATTAGGTCCATTTAAATATAATTGAAGCCCACAATTTTTAAAAAAAATACATGAACATCCTTGCTGTTTATAACTTCATTGTTAATAAATATATACTGCTAGATAGTTTCAATAAAGAAGTGTTTTTATAAATAAATAATCATTTTATATCAAAGAAGGCAATTGATACTTTTGTCAAATTAGTTTACTAAGGATAAAACACCATGTGTCTAAGCACATACACATTGATGAGTGTTTCAATAATGATTTTCTGGAAAATCATATTTTCTTGTACAATAGTCTGAAGGTTTACTAGATGAATTCTACGATGTTGACGAGGATATTGATAATCATGTGTGATTGCACTAGAAGAGCCCTCTTCATTCATCAACATTTTTTCCCCATCTTTGCACATATATAAAAAGAAAAATAAAATTTTGAAAAAATAAAATTAAGTAATATTTTGTGATATATGATTATGATGATTTCCAAAGGAAAAAATAGTGATAACTACTATATTTTCTACTTGATTTAGCATTCCGCTACTTTTCAACAATTAGAAATCCATAACTAAAAGTTTAGGGATGTAATACCAACTTCTGAACAGTGGAATAATTAAGGTCTTTTGCTTCTCTTTTATTCTTGATTTTTGCAAATCAAAGGTTACTGGAAAAAAGGTACTTGATCAAACGAATTGAGTTAGACGTATATTGAGATATTAATTTATCTTTTGCAACTTACTGTAGCTTTCTTGCCAAAATTTACATCATCCTTCTTCCAATTTGAAGAAAGACTTTGGATGCATTTGCCATTCATATTAAGTTTTAAACCTCTACTCGTTATCTAAATCATTTTTTAACTTTATATCATAATAGTACATTCACTTGCACAAACCTTGAATTATTGCTTCCCAATGAACAAAATCTATTTTTAAGGTAAAATGTACATATTATATAAATTTTTAAAAAGTTAAAAAGCGTTTTTGGACATAGAAAAAGTAGTAATTTAGATTCATGTTTAGAATGCTTACTCGTCATCTCTTCAAACATCGACACCAGTTGGCTTATCACAACCATATTTGGGCTTGGGCGAGGTAATTGGTCAATCATCCACTTTCTTCTCCTCTGTGCTTTTGAAAACAAAGACATCTAAAATAACATGATCATTATTAGTAGTCTAAATTTTGATAAGGAATTGCAAAATATTCATAATCAACAAATGACAATAAAAGAATGAATCTTTATATGAAAGATTTAAAACTCCCATAAAATAACATAAATCAATCAATGACCTGGATAACTTGAAGAGTCTACACTCTAATTATAATTATAAAAAAAAAGAAAGATTGAATTGGAAGAGTAAAACACATGATTAACAAGCATAATCTTGACATTCTTTATGTTATTTTGATCTTTCTTCATACCGAAAACCCTTAATTTATTGTGCCCAAGAATCAAGAGATGTTTTTTAATGTTTCTCCTAAGCTCCCTTTAAATGAGTCTCCAGAAACCTTAATTCGTGTCCAAAAATTTCTTTTTCACCGACTTGCACAACTTGTTGTAATAGGTATGCTACATCATGTGCATAGCGTAGGAAAAACCAGTTCCAAAAGTTCTGGAAACATTCCTAAACATAGTGTGCGACGTCTTGGGCAAATCTTGGATTGAAACTTCGTTTCTTCTTTTTCCATCATTTAAGGCACAATATCCACTCATTTTGAATCCAAGTACCTACAGTCACAAAAGAAAATAAAATGAGTAGATTTCTCACCAATATGCCACTCAAATGCATTATAAGACAAATTAAAAAGCGTGCAAAAATATAACATTTTCACACTTAATATTCATGTGCATATTAATTAGACTAACTTACCTTTCTTTTATTCTAGAAAAGTCTACTCTAGTGAGTCAAAATTTTCTTATAAAGTATTATTCATAAGATTCATTGTTGAATAAAAAGGAATAGATAGTTTTTACATTGAAAATTGAATCCGTTAAAAATTTAACACACAATAGAGAGAGGCTTGACTGTTGGAGGTTGGTGGTGGTGGAAAGAGGTTAGGGACCAGCAGTTTTAGGAGCAAAATGGGGGAGGAGGGGAGAAAATATTTTAGGCTTATTGGGATTGAGGCATGAGATAACTTTGAACTGTAAATTTTTTTAACTAAAAAACAAAGAGAAACTAGCTATAAATAGACATGAATAGTTTAAACAATTTGGTTATAACCAAAAAATATTTTTACTTTTTGTTTATAGCCACAAACTTTTAACATTATCTTTATTTGCCATGAACTATTATGTTTTCTTAAAATAGCCATGAAATATTTTTTGAATTTGCATATATAAAATTGATTAAAATACTTAGTAGTTAGAAGTGCCTATCATATCATTCGTTAAATGGATGGAATACTTTGAAAAGTATTTCCCTTTTAAGATAAGTTTATTTGTTATTGTGTTGTCTACTAAATTAGTATATAATCGAACTTGGCATATTTAATTGCCTTAGTCATCCCTCTATTAGAATCTCCATAATCTCAACTTCAGGTGTGTCATTATTAGAGTAGTGTATTACTGTAGAGTTGAATTCAATAGGCATGTTGATTGGAAACGCTTGTTACATACAAAATATTTGAAATTTATTAAAATCAAATGAAGTTTCTTGAATATATGTTAAATCTGCAAAAATTTCCTCTGCGATACTTATTACGTCCACTGTATAAGTAATTTCATCTCAAGAACAATTTATAACTATATAGCACATTATATATCTTTTGTAAGTAGCCAAGTTTTGCCATCAAGAAAACAATAACTTTATAATTCTTCATCTTGAAGCATAAAAAACTATGGAATTTGAATTATTATATATGCGTAAAAGTGGAAACTCTTACCTCTTAATTAATATTTTGTGACGCCTATCCCTATTTTTGCTGTGTAGGATTACTTTAAAAGGTTGACGTTTAGTAATGTGATCATGTCAATTATTAAATAAATAAATTTATTCCAATTACTCTACAATTTCTTACTTCTGAAATTCCAAATGTATTTAGTTATAACCTTCTGCAACTTTAAATGAGATAGACTCCACATAAATTATCATTTTTTCATCATCTTTTGGTGCGACATTTGAGGTACAAACTGAAGAGAAAATTTGTGGTAGACTAAAAGCTTTAGGCAGACACTGATCAAAGGTGTAGTTACCATAAGAAAACAGATAATCAATTTATCAAGCTAAATATGCCTCCAAAAACCATAATTTTTGTCCGAGATTTCTTTTTTGCAAACTTGTACCATTTTTTGCACAAGATATGCAACATCCTGTGCGTCGCATAGAAGTTACCAGTTCTAGCAGTTTTGCATAAATTCTCACATGGTTTTCAGCATTGTATGCAAATCCCTTTCTCTATATCTTTGCATTTAAAACAAAAAAAATAAAATTTTAAGAATATAAAATTTAAAAATATTTAGTGATATATGATAAATACTATATGTGCTACTTGATTTAATATTCCGCCATTTCTAAGAAGCACTAGCTTGAAATTCATAATACTAAAAGCTTCAGGGATATAATAGCCAACCTCTGAGCATTTAAACAATTAAGGTCTTTTACTTCTGTTTTAGCTATGCTTATCAAAGATTATCGATAATAAGTATTTTATCAAATGAGTTGTACGAGGTATCTAACGAGATATTAACATATCTTTCACAACATATAGTATCTTTCTTGACAGAATTTACATCATCCTTCTTTCTACTTAAAGAAAGACTTTTGGGTCATGTCCTATCCTGAACAAGGTTGTAAAGCTTCATCTGTTATATAAAGCCTTTTTTTAAACTCTATATCGTTATAGTAGTGTCACGGGAAAAAACCTTAAATTATTTATTTCCAATGAACAAAATCTAGCAGCGACAAAGGGGATGATTGGAGCTTTCAAGGGGTTTGGGGTTAAACTATTCCACAGCCTTGTTCTTTTTATCACTTCATTCTCTTTCTCTTTGTAATTTTACCATGTTTCTAAAATTTTATGGTTGTGATTTGCTCTATGGAAGACTAAGTTTTTGGTTGAGTAGAATATGTGAAGAATTAGTTTGAACAATGATTTGATTAAGCATTTCCCTTATTCTATTGTGTTCAATATTCTTTTATCCTTAAATTGTTAATTGTTATTATGTTAATCTTAATGCTCGTGTAGAATTGACCACTATATGCATGATCACCTAATTATTTGCGAAGGACTGGGAGGTGAAGTAAATTAGCTAAGTAATAATAACTTGTAGTAAAACTGACTAGGAATAGAATAGATTTCTATTAAACAGTTTATAAAAGTAAGTTGTTGCGATGGCTGAACTTAGGTAATTCTACAAATTAGTAATGCGACTTAAATTAATCAAATTGACATGGGAATATCGTTTTCATCAATGAAGATTAGGGGGTTTACACCTAGGTATTAGGTAAAACCTAAATAAGGGCTACTGTTAATGAATTTAAGTCTAATTTAAAGGAATATGTGACTTTAAAATGAGAAATTTAAATTAATCATTGGAATGAAAAGTTTGACAAGATTCCTGAGCAAAGCTTTTCTCACAGACATAGTTTCAACTTGTTAAGTGTTTCTCAAAAAATCTTTATGATTTTCTTAGTTTAATTTAGTTTTTAAAAGACTTTTCTTGATCAAAATTTATTTAGATCTAAATTAGGATAGTTAATAATTTTGGTACTTAATTATAATCTCTATGGGATTGACACTCGACTCACATAAACACTCAACTAGACACTAATTCACTTGCTAGGATTTTATGCATTAGACACCGACCTCAAAATGAAATAGTAGTATTAACAAAATTAAAAAATTTGACGGTAATCTGATACCATAAATATATCGTATAAATTATTTTAAGAGAGCCTTCAAAAAACTCCATCGCTTAAAGATGTAATATATCCTCGAAAACCCCTAGAAAGAAATGATATCAAAACACTAGATATGACGATTAGTCACTCCAAGTTCTTTTCAAACCATATCTTCCCAAACACATTTCTCAAAATGGATCTGTAAGAAATATGCAAATAGTAAAAGGTGTGCGCTATACAAGCCTAATAAGGGATATGAACTAAACCTGGGAATAAGCATTGTTAAAAATTATTGAAAATGCCTTTACTTCTTAACATATATATACTTAAAAAAATTTGCTTGTCAAACTTACAAATATTCTGAGATATTTTTTAATGCTCTTCTTAAGTTCCCTTTAAATAGGTCTCAAAAAACCCTAATTCGCGTCAACTTGCACAGATTGTTCTATAGGGTGTGCAACATAATATGCATTGTGAAGGAAAAAAACAAAATCCAACAATTCTGAAACCTTCCTACACCTAGTGTTCAACATACTGTGTAAATCTTTGATTGAAACTTTGTTACTTCTTTTTCTATCCTTTAAGGCACAATATGCACTCATTTTAAATCCATGTACCTAAAATAATAAAAGAAAATAAAATTAGTAGATTCCTCACCAATAAGACAGTCAAATGCATTAAAAGACAAATTATGAAGCGTTCAAAAAATATGAAGATTTCACACTTAAGATGCACATGCATATTTTAAGCCACGTTGAAACTTCACGAATTGAAACTTCTTCACCCTTTTTTTCCATCTTTTAAACCGTAACATCCACTCATTTTGATTCCAGGTACCTAAAATCACCAAATAACATAAAAGGAGTAGATTCCACACCAGTATAATGCACAAATACATTAAAAGATTAAGTATAAATGGTATAAAAATATAACATTTTCAAACTTACGATCCATGTGCATATTAATTAGGTTAACTTACCTTTCTTTTATTCTAGAAAAGTCTATTAATGTGAGTAAAAATTTTCTTACTTATTATTTCTTATAAGGTTCATTCTCAGGTGAAAAGGAAATTAGTTTTTTCATTAAAAAATCAATCAATTAAGAATTCAACACCATGTCTGAGGAGGCTTCACTATGGGAGGCTGGTGATGGTGGAACGAGGGAGGGGAGGAACTGCGAGTCAGGGAGTTAAAAGGGCAGGAGGAGGGAAACTATTTTGGGGTAATTGGAATTGAGGCATGAGTTGGTTTAGACTTGTAAATTTTGTAATTAAAAAAAGAGAAATTAGCTTTTAATAATACATGGACAATTTTAACTTTTTGCTTTATTACCAAAATGTTTTATTTTATTTTTTCCAAACGGTTAACTATTTTCACTTTTCGATTTATAGCCACAAACTTTGAATTTAAATTAGTTTAACCTTGAACAAATTTATATTTTTTTAAAAATAGCCATGAATTATTTTCGAGCTCCCACATATAGAAATTTATTAAAAATACTTAGTTGTTAGAAGTGCTTGTCATATCATTCGTTCAATTGATGGAATACTTTGAAGAATATTTTCCTTTTAAAATAATTTTTTTGTTATTATGTTGTCTACTAAATTAGCTTACAGAAGAACTTGACGTACTTCTAAATCTTAGCGTCTCCATATTCTTAGCATCAAGTGGGTCATCATTATAGCAGTGTAGTATTGTAGAGTCAAATTCAATAGGCATGCTGACTTGAAACGCTTGTTGCATAAAAAATGTATGGAATTTTATAAAATCAAACGAAGTTTATTGAATATATGTCACATTTGCTGTAATTTCCTCCGCAACATTTATTATGTCTAGTATACAAGTAATTACATATCCAAAATAATTTATAACTAATATATATTTATACGTAACAAATTTTGAAACCAGGAAATAAAAACTTCATAATTCTTCATCTTCAAGCATGAAAAACTGTGGAGGTTTAATTACTATATACGCATAAAAATGGAAACTTTTACATCTTCATCAATGTTTTGTGAAGCCTCATCTGTATATTCCTATTTTTGCTTTGTAAGATAAGTTTTAAAGGGTGACGTTGAATATTGTGTTCATGTTCATTATTAAATAAATAATTTTATTCAATTTACTTTATAAATTTTTACTCTTGAAATTCCATATTTATTTAAGTTAATAACCTTTAGACACTTTGAACGAGATATTCTCCACATTAATTGTCATTTCTTCATCATCTTTTGATGCGACATTTAAGGTACAAGGCAAAGTAAAACTTTGAGAGGGAATAAAAATTTTAGGCAGACTCTGATCAAGATGTAGGTATAATAAAAAAACATATAACCAATTTATTAACCTAAATAGGCCTAAAAAAATCTTCATTTGTGCCAGGAATTTCTTTTTTCGCTAGCTTGCACACTTTTTTGCTTAACATGTGCTATATCCTGTGCAATGCACATAAATAACCAGTTCTAGCAGTCCTGCTCAAATTCTTGCACATGGTGTGTCTCATTGTATGCATATTCCTTTGAACTTTTTCACTTTATTTTTCATTTTTTAGGTCACAATATCCACTTACAAAATTTGAAATGCCTAAAAACACCAAATGATATAAAATGAGTAGATTTAACAACAATGTGACACAAAAGATGAAATAAAAGACTAAGTATAAAAGGTATAAAGCATAAGATTTTCACACCTAACAGTTACATGCATATTAATTAAGCTAAATTCCTTTCTTTTATTTTAGAAAAGTGTACTAAACTGTGTCAAATGTTTCTGATAAATTGTAACTGAATAAGATTTGGGAGAAAAGTGTACTAAACTGGGTTAAAGGTTTCTGATAAAATGTAATTGAATAAGATTTGTGGTTGAGTGGAATCGATGGTTTCCCATTTAAAATTCAACAAATAGTGTTGACTATGGAAATAGATTTATCATTGATTTTCTTAACTTGGTAAGTTATATTTTTTGTTATGAGTCAAATATGAAATGGATCACCTTGTAAACAATTAAAATTTTTATTCTCAACGAAGATGTTGATTTTTTTTTCTTTTTTTAATACAATGGGGGAGAGAAAGTATAAATCGAACCTACAATCTATCACATGGTAAGGGATACTTCTAACCAACTGAGCTACCAGCTTGTTACAATGAAGATTTTGATTAAAATAGTAGAATGATTAACTATTCAAATATGCAAAGATTCATACCCCTTTACATTCAACTGTTATTTCAAATTAGCATAGCTTGAATCGTATGTACTATTCTTTGTACCAGTCTTTACTCCACTTTCTAATTTAGTATATTCTAACCCTAAAGCCTATTAATAGAAGATAAACCATAGGAAAAAGTGCCTTATTTGATAAAGTAGTACAGAAAGAAGTAGGTTTTTCTGATAATTTTTTTTTATAATTTCCCTTTTAAGGTAGTTCTTTTTATTATTGTTTCATCTAAGAAATTATTATACAGAGGAACTTGACTTACTTAAATACCCCATTCATATCTCGTAGCATCTCCATAATCTCAACATCACATGTGTCATTATCAGAGCAGTGTACTACTATAGAGTTGAGCTCAGTAGACATGTTGATTTGAAATGCTTCTTGCATACAAAATGTATGAAATTTTATATAATAAAATGAAATTTCCTGAATCCATGTTACATTTGCTACAATTTCCTAAGAAGCACTTATTATGTCAACTATGGTAATTACATTCCTAGTACAATTTATAACTATGTATTACATTATATATGTTTTATAATTACACAAGTTTTTCAATCAGGAAAATAAGAACTTAATAATTCTTCATCCTCTAGAATAAAAAAACTATGGAATTCGAATTAATTATATATGCGTAAAAATGGAAACTCTTCATAAATTTCTGTGAAGTGTCACCGGTAGATTCTTATTTTTTGTTATGTAAGATATGTTTAAAACGGTGACTATAGTAATGTCATTATGTTCAATATTAAATAAATAATTTTATTACTTTTACTTAATGCAATCCTATTCCTAAAATTTCAGCAATATTTAGCTAACAAACTTTTGGAGCTCTAAATGAGATAGGCTCCACATCAACTGTCATTTCTTCATCATCATTTGGTGCACCATTTGAAGTACAAGGCGAAGTGAAATTTTGAGAAAGATTAAAAACTTTAGGTTAACTTTAATCCAGATGTAGTTACAATTAGATAATAGATAACCAATTTATCAAGATAAATAGAGCCCCCAAAATACTAATTTGTGCCAGGAAATTCTTTTCTATGGACTTGAGCACACTTTGTTACATAAGATGTACAACATCCTGTGCATCGCATAGGAAAGAACCAGTTCCAACATCTCTACAAGAATTCTTGCACATGGTGTTCATTATTTATGCAAATCCGTTTGAACTTCTTCATTTCATCTTTTAAGTCAGAACATCCACTCAGTTTGATTTCAAATACCTAGAAACTACAGATAACATAAAATGAATATATTTGACAATAATCTGAAAAAAAATGTATTAAATGACCAAGTATAAAGGGTGTAAAATATTACATTTTCACACCCGTTGCGAGGATTCCATCCTATGGAATCCGAAGCAATGGACATGAAAAGACGATACCCTAACCACTGGACGAAACGAAAAGTCACGTGCATATTAAATAGGAAAACTTACCTTTCTTTTATTCTAGAAAAGTCACATCAATAGAAGAATGTTTCTCTCAAAGAAAACCATGATGATTTCCAATATATATAACTCTACCAACTAAATCATATTTAATTAGTTTCAAAAGAAAAAAAAAATCATATTAAATTATATCCATCGTAGTGCTCATGTTTATACTATAATATCTCTTCTATTATACTAAAAATTGTGAATATATCATAGAAATTTTGTATAAATATGAACGGTTTTATATTTTCCAATAGCCTTTTGGGTAATTTAAATTTTTTACCATTAGGTCTGTCTAAATATAATTGAAGCCCACTATTTTTAAAAAAATATATGAACATCCTTGCTGTTTGTTGGAAAAACTAATTACTGTTACAGTGCAATCTATTTACTATTACAATATCAAAACTAATAGCAGCGAAATAAACAACCCTATCTATTATAGAAAATCCCTTCCTCTTCCTCCTGTGAATTGGTTCAAGCCAAAAGGCCAGATCAAACAACAGCCACAAAAAACCAGTCAAGAGAAGGAAAAATAAGATAGTAAAAACACCCTTACCTACCGCGGTGGTGTCGGTACCGCCAGCGGAGAACCATCGTGCCGAGATAACAACGGTGCCAAGCTGCGGCGAAGAGCAACAAGCCGCGTCGAGGTGCCCACGATAGGCACAGCGAGATCGGTAGAAAATGAGGGTTTTCCCTCAGTCTAAGGGCCATAAAATGTCATTGGTTCCTCTCTCTATCTCTCTCTCTACCACCCTTTTAATTTCCCTCAAGAAAAACAGGAATCAAGTAAAGATCGCAAGAGACCAATGATCGGTACAACCGAAGCAGTGGCACAAAAGCCGAAGAGGCGAAGAGGCAGTGGACACAGCAACCCGCAAAAGTTGAGAAAGGAAGAAGAAGAGACAGAGACACAACAGGCAGCAGAGGAAGAGAGGAAGAGAAAATAGAGAATCAGCTATGGTGTGTGAACCGAGGAGAGGAGTAGGTAGAAATAGGTTAGGTTACAAGAGCAAGCCCAGGTTGGCCCGGCCTGGCTCGGCCCGGCATCTCTGACCAGTTCAACAACCTTATCTTTCTATTGTGGCCCAATAGTAACATAACAGGGAAAGAAAGTAATGGGCTCGAAAAATGGGGAAAAGGATTAGGAGACTAAGGCCCAAAGACCTATAATCTCCACCTCGAACAATATTTCTCCAACCATTGTTTTAACTTACCAAGAATCAGATCGTGTCTAAATGAAGAAATCCCTGCAAAACATAAACTTGTTAGTGTTTACCATTTTAGTACCAAAATCTGCAGGATTATTATCAGTACTAATCTTGTCTATGTCAACTAAACCATTAGAAACTTTTTCCCTAATAAAGTGATATTTCACGTACATAAATGTAAACAACTCTAACTATCAGTATAAATAATAGCTTTTGAATGTAAAACTTGTAATTCATTCAATAACCCTTGAAGCTAGATGGCTTCTTTGATCGCATCCATTGCTGCGATGTCGGTAGTTGATAAAACAACTACCGGCTACAATTGAGACTTCCACGAGACACAGTTACCCGCTAGGGTAAAGAAACAGGATGAGGTAGATTTTCTACCATCCTTATCATCTGCAAAATCAGAATCAATAAATCCAATTAGTTCAAAATCAGACCAATTATGATAGTGTAAGCCTCGATCTAAGGTTCCGTTAAGATAATGTAGAAGCCACCTGAGAGCAGCCCAGTGATCCCTCCCTGGGTTAGACATAAATCTACTAAGAAAGCTATGGAGAAAGCAATGTTTGGCCGGGTGGTTATCATTGAGTATATGATTGAGCCTATGGCCATTCAGTAAGGGATATTTGCCATATCTCTTTTCTCACTTTCGGTTTTTGGACAAGTTTTGTCAGAAAAGTTTGAAATGGCTCGCAAGAGGAGTTATAATGGCTTACACATGTGCATTGAAAATTTGGATACAATTTTCTGAAGAAAAGGCATTTGAGATAGAAAAAGTGAACGATCAGTTCTATCTCTCGAAATACTCATCCCAAGGATTCTGGATGCGACACCTGAATTCTTCATATCGAATTCAGATTTTAATAGAGATTTTAGATTATCTATATTAGCTTTATGTCTGCAAGCAATTAGCATATAATCCACATAAAGCAATAAGTAAGTAGCAGAATCAATATTATTACCACAAAAGTAAAGACAACTATCATAGTTGCTTTTGGTAAAAATAATTTTCATCATAAAAGAATCAAAGCTCTTGTACCATTGTCTGGGTGATTGTTCACGTCATGTGTTCCTTACCTTTAACCTCAAAACCCGGTGGTTGCCGCATATATTTAATCTCTTCAAGATCACCATGTAAGAAAGCATTTTTAACATCAATTTGTTCAAGATTGAGATCATAAAAAGCAAAAAGAGCAAGAATAATCGTAATCGTTTTGTATTTAACGATAGGAGAAAAGATTTCGTTAAAATCGATTCCCTCAACTTGTGAAAAAACTTTCGTAACTAGCCTGGACTTGAACCTTGGAGGTTCATTAGAAGACTCAGGCTCTTTTATTTTGTAAATCCATTTGCAATCAACTAACTTTTGTTTTGAGGGTTTTGGAACAAGAATCCAGGTTTTGTTTTTTATTAAAGAAGACATTTCCTCATCCATAGCACGAAACCATAAAGCGCGATTAGGGCTTTTCAAAACATCAGAAAAACATAATGATTCTTTTTCTTCCACATAAGATGCAACAGCAAAGGCATATGAAACAATGTAGGAGTAGCCATACCGAGGATGTTCCTTAGGTATCCTTCTAACCGTATCTCTTGCAAGCTGATAATGCCTAAGGGATTGAGCTTGGGCCTTAGGGAGTTCTTCCTCCTCATCAGAACCTTTTAAAAAAGGATCATAGGTTTCAAGAATACTAGGAGGATCAGGTGTGCTACTAGATGAAGCATGTAACTCTTGATTGGTTTTAGGTTCCTGGGGTGGATCTAAAGAGGGTTCAGAGGTGACCTCCACCTCCACAGAATACTAGTAGGAGTGGGAACACTCGGTGGACTATTGGGGATGGGTTTATCCTTAAAACAGGGTATTTCTAACTCGTTGAAGATAACATCCCTATTGATAACAACCCTTACTCCCGGTTTACCTTTTAACCACACTCTATAACCCTTCACCCCACTAGGATATCCTATAAACACTCCCTTTCTAGATCTAGGATCTAGCTTACCCTCCTTCTGATGTGCAAAGGCCGCACACCTAAAAACTCTCAAGTTGGAAAGGTTAGGGGGTTTACCACACCAAAGTTCTATAGGAGTCCTAGAGTTTATGGTTGTAGAAGGGGATCTATTGATGAGGTACACACCCGTGCTAACAGCTTCTCCCCAGAAAGGTTTTGAGACACTAGAAGAAATAAGGAGACATCTAACCTTATCCATAATGATACGATTCATCCTTTCATCCACTCCATTTTGCTGTGGGTTATCCTAACCGTTCTATGGTGTAAGATGTCATGCGATGCACACAAATCAGAAAACTTCCGGTTACAAAACTCAAGATAGTTATCGGTCCTGATAGTTTTTTGTTTATTTCTAGAATAATTTTCGGCAAAACGTTTCCATTTACAAAACTTTTCAAAAGTTTGATCTTTAGTTTTTTTAAAGAAAACCAAACATGCCTTGAAAAATCATCAATGATAGACAAGAAATAAATATTACCACCATAAGTTGGAACTATTTCAGGCCTCCACAGATCACAATGCACATAATCAAGTATAGCAGAAGACTTGTGTGTGCTAGTTGAAAAATTGATTTTGTGTTGTTTTTCCAAAACGTAGTGGTCACAAAAATCCAAAGAATCAATCTTGTCACCACATAAAAGATTTTTCTTTTGTAAATAATAAAGTCCCTTTTCACTAATGTGGCCAATCCGACGATACCGCAAAATAGTTCTTTCGGGAACAGTTTTTGAAATCAATGCAGAGGAGTTACAAATTGTTTTACCAAAAAGGATGTATAAACTATCTCTTTTAAAACCTTTTAGCATGACTAGGTTTCCTTTGCAAATACATAAAATACTGTTTTTGGATTTAAAAGAAAGACCAAGAGAATCCAAATAAACAAGAGAGATAAGATTCCGACAAAGGTCGGGCACGTATCTCACCTCAGTGAGTTTTCTTGTCACACCATCATGTATTTTAATGAAAATATTTCCAATGTCTTTAACATCACAAACTTGATTGTTTCCCATGTAAACCTTTCCTTAATTTAAGGGTTTAAATCAGAAAACCAGTGTTTGTTGGGTGTCATGTGAAATGTACAACCAGAATCAAGAACTCAATGATCAACAACTTCAGAACAAGAAGGAGAAATGGAAACACACAAAACCTCTAAAAACATAGAATTACCATCTGAATCAAAATCGTGGGTTTTGTCGATTTTATTATTCCCTTTACCATGTTTATGTTGTTTTTCATCTTTAATTCATTTAAAACACTTACTTTTCATATGACCCTCTTTTCCACAATAAAAACACTTCACTTTGTTCTTCTCTCGAGATTTGGGTCGTCCTTTACTTTTAGAACGATGACTAAGAGGTTCCCTTCGGTCAACTATTCCTCACACGTAAAGGTTTTCACCGTGTGATTTATTTTCCTTTTGTAAATCCAAATCTTTAGATTTCAAAGAGTTTTAACATCGGAAAGAGATAAATCATCTCTGCCATATTTAATAGCAGATTTAACATCGTTGAAAGAATCCGGTAAGGCATTTAATAAAATGACTGCAATATTTTCATCAGAGATTTTCCCTCCAACATTTTGAGGTTCCAAAATATTTTATTTAAATCAACCATATTTTCTGAAAGTGTTTTTGACCCGCTCATTTTAAAACTGAAAAGTTTCTCTTTTAAATAAATTTTATTTGAAAGAGGTTTTCCCAAATATAGTTTTTCTAGTTTAGTCCAAATTTCAAAAGCATTGTCTTTTTCGTCGATTTCTAGTAAGACATTGTCAGTTAAATGCAAGGTGAGGCAATTATGAGCATCACCTAGTTTTTCTGAAAGAACTTCACCCTTCCAAAATTTCGGATACTCTTCAGGGCTACAGATAGCGGGTGCAATTTTATTTTGTACTAAAGTTGCTTTCATTTTCCTCCGCCATATTACAAGGTCAGATTTGCCATAAAAATTATTAGTTTAAATTTTTGGAACTGACATGTTTTGAAGGTAAATAAGTGTATTTAGATGACAAGAAAAATGAAAGATTTGAAAAAGTTTAAGAAGAAAATTAAAAAAACCCGGATTTCTCAAAAAAGAAAAATATATAATTTCAAGAAAAACGGCATTGGTTTGTTTTAGTTTGCTTGATTTGTGCATTTTTTGTTTATATATAAAGCGGCGCAACAATGTGAAGCATGAAACCCAAGAAAACAAACAATATAACTGAGTAACGAGAAACACGGCAGGAATAGAAATGCCTCACCAAAGAGCAGAAAAAGACAAAAACAGAAGGAATAAAAATAAAAGAAATTTTTTTGAAAAACAGAAAAACGCGCTAAGACATGGATTCTTGAGATATAATGGAATCAAGCCAGGCTTGGGTTTATAGTTTTGAAAAACTGAATAAAAAACCCAAAAAAAAAAAAAGCAGAACAGCAGCAGGAGAATAATATAAACAGAAGCAGGTATAAAAAGAATAAGAATAGTAAACGTAAAAGCTGAACTGTTACATAATTCAGAGAAAGCACAGTAATAGTAATCATAGACAGGTGGCAAGCCAAAGAATGCAAAAATAGAGATAATCGGCGGCAAGCCGAGAGCAAAATATAAACAAAGAAGGTAACCGACGGCAAGCCGAAACGAAAAACAATAAAGAATAATTGAAAGAAAAAGAGAAAAACGTAAGAAAATTTCACTGGCCAGATATGAGGAACTCAACAGTTCCCTCAGACCTAGATTCTTCCGAGGTTGCCGGCATTGACGAGCCAAACCGTACTCTGATACCACTTCTTGGAAAAACTAATTACTATTACAAAGCAATCTATTTACTATTACAATATCAAAACTAATAGCAGCGAAAATAAAAAACCCTATCTATTATTACAGAAAATCCCTTCCTCTTCCTCCTGTGAATGGTTCAGGCCGAAAGGCAAGACCAAATGACAGCCACAAACCAGTCAAGAGAAGGAAAAATAAAATAGTAAAAACACCCTTACCTGCCGCGGCGGTGTCGGTACAGCCAGCGGAGAACCACCATGCCGAGATAACAACAGCACCGAGCAGTGGCGAAGAGCAACGAGCCGCGTCGAGGCGCCGATGATAGACGTAGCAAGATCGGTAGAAAAAGAGGGTTTTCCCTCAGTTTAAGGGCCACAAATATCATTGTTTCCTTTCTCTCTCTCTCTCTCTCTCTCTCTCTCTCTCTCTCTCTAAAACCCTTTCTATTTCCCTCAAGCAAAACAACAATCAAGTAAAGATCGCAGGAGACCGACGATCGGAACAACTGAAGCAGTGGCACGGAAGCCGAAGAGGCGATGGACACAGCAAGCCGCAAAAGTTGAGAAAAGAAGAAGAAGAGATAGAGACACAACGAGCAGCAGAGGAAGAGAGGAAAAGAAAATAGAAAGTCCGCTGTAGTATGTGAACCGAGGAGAGGAGAGGGTAGAAATAGGTCAGGTTACAGTGGGTAATCCCGGGTTGGCCCCGCCTGGCATCTCTGACCAGTTCAATAACTTTATCTTTCTGTTGTGGCCCAATAGTAACTGTTTATAACTTCATTGTTAATAACTATATACTGCTAGATAATTTTAATGAAGAAGTTTTTTTATAAATAAATAATCATTCTATATCAAAGAAGGCAATTGATACTTTTGTAAAATTAGTTTACCAAGGATAAAACACCATATGTCTAAATACATACACATTGATGAGTTTTTCAATAATGATTTTCTTGAAAATCATATTTTCATATTTCCTTGTACAATAGTCTCAAAGTTGACAAGATATATTCTACGATGTTGATGAGGATATTGATAATCATATGCAATTGCACTAGAAGGGCCCTCTTCATTCATCAACTTGTCTTTTTCCATCTTTGCACATACATAGAAAAAAAAATCAAATTTTGAGAATATAAAATTTAGTAATATTGAGTGATATATGATAATGATAATTATCTACTAAAGAGAAAAAATAGTGATAACTACTATATTTTCTACTTGATTCAGCATTCCGCCACTTCTCAACAATTAGAAATCCGTAGCTAAAAGTTTAGGGATGTAATACCAACTTCTGAACAATTGAACAATTAAGGTCTTTTACTTCTCTTTTAGCCTTGACTTTTGGAAATCAGGGGATTTTGGAAAGAAGGTACTTGATCAAATGAATTGAGTTACACGTATAATGAGATATTAATTTATCTTTTGCAACTTATTGTAACTTTCCTGCCAAAATTTACATCATTCTTCTTCTAATTTGAAGAAAGCCTTTGGGTGCATATCCCCTTCTTATTAAGTCTTAAGCCTCTATTTGTTATTTAAACCATTTTTTAAATTTATATCGTCATAGTACTTTCACTTGCACAAACACTGAATTATTGCTACCCAATAAACAAAATCTATTTTTAATGTAAAATGTACATATTATATAAATTTTAAAAAAGTTGAAAAGCGTCGTTGGACATAGAAAAAGTAATAATTCAGATTCATGTTTAGAATGCTTACTCGTCATCTCTTAAAACATCCACACAAGTTGGCTTATCGCAACCATATTTGTGCTTGGACAAGGTAATGAATACATCATCCACTTTCTTTTCCTCTGTGCTTTTGAAAACAAAGACACCTAAAATATATAAGTAGTCTAAATTTTGATAAGGAATTGCATAAATACACGTAATCAACAAAAGATAATAAAGGAATGAATCTTTATATAAAAGATTTAAAACTCCCATAAAATAACATAAATCAATCAATGACCTAGATAACTTGAAGAGTCTACACTCTAATCATAATTCAAAAACAAAAAGGAAGGGTTGAGTTGGAAGAGTAAAACAAGCATAATCTTGATATTCTTAGTGTTATTTTGATCTTTCTTCATACCGAAAACCCTCAATTTATTGTGCCCAAGAATCATGAGAAGATTTTTACTGTTTCTCCTAACCTCCCCTTAAATAGGCCTCCAGAAACCTTTATTCGTGTCTAGAAATTTCTTTTTCACTGACTTACACAACTTGTTGGTATTGGGTTTGCTACATCATGTGCATACCGTAGGAAAAACCAGTTCCAAAAGTTCTGCTAATATTCCTACACATAGTGTACAATATCTTGTGCAAATCTCAGATTGAAACTTCGTTTATTCTTTTCCCATCTTTTAAGGCACAACATCTGCTCCTTCTAAATCCAAGTACCTACAATAACGAAAAGAAATTAAAATGAGTGGATTCCTCACTAATATGTCACTCAAATGCATTATAAGACAAATTATAAAGCATGCAAAAATATAACATTTTCACACTTAAGATTCATATGCATATTAATTAGACTAACTTACGTTTCTTTTATTCTAGAAAAGTCTACTAAAGTGTGTTAAATTTTCTTATAAAATATTGTTGATAGGATTCATTGTTGAATCAAAAGGAAAAGATGGTTGTTACATTAAACATTCAATCCATTCAAAATTCAACACATAATAGAGAGAGGCTTGACTGCTGAAGGTTGGTGGTAGTGGAAGGAGGTTAGGAACGGGGAGTTTAGGAGCAAAATGGGGAGGAGGAGAAAATATTTTAGGGTTTTGGGATTGAGGAATGAGATGACTTTGAACTGTAAATTTTATTAACTAAAAAAAAAAAAAAAAGAAATTAGCTATAAATAGACATGAAGGTTTTAAACATTTTGGTTTGTAACCATGAACTATTTTTAATTTTTTCATAGCCACAAACTTTACTTTTATCTTTATTTTCCATGAACTATTATGATTCTTTGAAAACAACAATGAAATATTTTTGAATTTGCATACATAAATATTTATTAAAATACTTAGTTGTTAGAAGTGCTTTTCATATCATTCGTTAAATGGATGGAATACTTTGAAAAGTATTTCCCTTTTAAGATAAGTTTATTTGTTATTGTGTTGTCTACTAAATTCGCATATACTGGAACTTGGCATACTTAATTACCTTAGTCATCTCTCTATTAGAATCTCGATAATCTCAACTTCAGGCGTGTCATTATTATAGTAGTGTAGTACTGTAGAGTTGAATTCGATAGGCCTGTTGACTGGAAACGATTGTTGCATACAAAATGTATGAAGTTTAATAAGATCAAATGAAGTTTCTTGAATATATGTTAAATCTGCTGCAAATTTCCTCCACAACACTTATTACGTCCGTTGTATAAGTAATTTCATCTCAAGAAAAATTTATAACTATATAGCACATTACATATCTTTCATAATTAGCCAAGTTTTGCAATAAGGAAAATAATAACTTAATAATTCTTCATCTTCAAGCATTAAAAACTATGGAATTTGAATAATTATATATGCGTAAAAGTGGAAACTCTTACCTTTTAGTCAATATTTTGTGACGCCTATTCCTATTTTTGATTTGTAGGATAACTTTAAAAGGCTGACGTTTAATAATGTTATCATGTTCATTATTGAATAAATAAATTTATTTCATTTACTTTATAAATTCTTACTCTTGAAATTCCAACTATATTTAGTTAATAACCTTCTGTAACTTTAAATGAGATGGACTCCACATCAACTATCATTTTTTCATCATCTTTTGGTGCGACATTTGATGTACAAACTGAAGTGAAACTTCGTGGGAGACTAAAAGCTAAAGGCAGACTCTATTCAAGATGTAGTTACAATAAGAAAAAAGATAATCAATTTATCAAGCTAAATATGCCTCCAAAATCCTAATTTTTGTCCAAAATTTCTTTTTCTGCAAACTTGTACACTTTTTTGCAGAAGATATGCCACATCCTGTGCATCACATAGATACTACTAGCTCCAACAGTTCTGAATAAATTCTCACATGGTTTTCAGTATTGATGCCAATCCCTTTCTCTATATCTTTGCACATAAAGCAGAAAAATAAAATTTTAAAAATATAAAATTCACAAATATTTAGTGATATATAATAAATACTATATGTGCTACTTGATTTAACATTATGCCTTTTCTAAGCAGCACTAGCTTGAAATTCATAATTCTTAAAGGTTCAAAGATATACTAGCCAACCTCTGAGCATTTGAACAATTAAGGTCTTTTACTTCTCTTAACATATCTTTCATAACATGAGGTATCTTTCTTGCCAGAATTTACATCATTCTTCTTCCCATTTTAAGAAGGATTTTTGGGGCATATCCCATTCTTAATAAGGTTGTAAAGCTCCACTTGTTATATAAAGCATTTTTTTAAACTCTATATCATAATAGTAGTGTCACGGGAAAAACCTTTGATTTTATTGATTTCCAATGAACAAAATCTTGTAGCAACAAAGGGGGTGATTGGAGCTTTCAAGGGGTTCTGGGTTTAACTATGCTACAGGCTTGTTCTTTTCTCACTTCATTCTCTTTATCTTTGTAATTTTACCACGTTTCTAAAATTTTATGGTAGTGATTTGCTCTATAGAAGACTAAGCTTTTGGTTGAGTAGAATATGTAAAGAATTAGTTTGAACAATGACTTAATTTAGCATTTCTCTAATTTTGTTGCGTTCATTATTCTTTTATCCCTAAATTGTTAATTGTTAATATGTTAATACTAATGCTTGTGTAGAATTGACCACTCTATGCATGGTCACCTAATTAATTGCGAATGACTAGAAATGAAGTAAATTAGCTATGTAACCATAACTCGTAGTAAACCTGACAAGGAATAGAATCCATTTCTATTAAGGAGTATATAAAAGTATGCTGTTGCAATGGCTGAACTTAGGGAATTCCACAAATTCGTATTCGATTTAAATTAATCAATTCACATGGGGATATGGTTTCCATTAAAGAAGATTGGGGGGTTTACACCAAGGTACTAGGTAAAACCTAAATAAGGGCTACTGTTAATGAATTTAAGTGTAGTTTAAGGGAATATGTGACATTAAAACAAGAAATTTAGATTAATCATTGGGACAACAATTTGACCAGATTCCTCATCAACGATTTTCTCACAATTAGTTTCGACAGGTCTAGTGTTTCTTATAAAATCTTTACGATTTTCTTAGTTTAATTTAGTTTTTAAAATATTTTTCTTGATCAAAATTTATTTAGGTCTAAATTAGGATAATCAATAATTTTGAACTTAATTATAATCTATGTGGGATTGACACTCGACTCACCTGAATACTAAACTAGATACTAGTTCACTTGCTAGGATTTTATGCATTAGACAATGACCTCAAAATTAAATTGTAGAATTAACAAAATTAACAAATCTGACGGTAATCTGATACCATAAATATATCATATAAACCAGTTAATAGAGCCTTCAAAAAATTCCATCGCCTAAAAATGTAATATATCCTCGAAAACCCCTAGAAAGAAATAATATCAAAACACTACATATGACGATTAGTCACTCCAAGTTCTTTTCATACCTTATCTCCCCAAACACATTTGTCAAAATGGGTATGTACGAAATCATCAAATAGTAAGGTGTGAGCTATAGAAGCCTAATAAGGGATATGAACTAAATATGGGAATAAGCACTGTTAAAAATTGTTGAAAATGCCTTTACTTCTCAACATATATATATATATACTTAAAAAAATTTGCTTGTCAAACTTACAAATATTCCGAGATATTTTTTAATGCTCTTCTTAAGTTCCCTTTAAATAGGTCTAAAAAAATCCTAATTTGCACCGACTTGAACATATTGTTCTATAAGGTGTGCAACATCATGTGCATCGTGCAGAAAAAAATCAAATCCAATAGTTCGAAAACCTTCCTACACCTAGTGTTCAACATACTGTGTAAATCTTTGATTGAAACTTTGTTATTTCTTTTTCAATCCTTTAAGGCACAACATCCACTCATTTTTAATCCAAGTACCTAAAATAACAAAAGAAAATAAAATGAGTAGATTCCTCACCAATAAGATAGTCAAATGCATTAAAAGACAAATTATGAAGCGTTCAAAAAATATAAAAACTTCACACATAAGATGCACATACATATTTTAAGCCACGTTGAAACTTCACGAATAGAAACTTCTTCACCCTTTTTTTTCCATCTTTTAAGCCATAACATCCACTCATTTTGATTCCAAGTACCTAAAATCACCGAATAACATAAAAGGAGTAGATTCCTCCTCACAATTGGTGTGGAATTCTTAATGGATTGATTTTTTAGTGAAAAAACTAATTTCCTTTTCACTCAACAATAAATCTTATAAGAAATATTAAGTAAGAAAATTTTTACTCACTTCAATAAACTTTCCTAGAATAAAAGAAAGGTAAGTTAGCCTAATTAATATGCACATGAATCGTATGTTTGAAAATGTTATATTTTTACACCATATATACTTAATCTTTTATTGTATTTGTGCTAGTGGAAGGCGGGAGGGGAGGAACTGGGAGTCAGGGAGTCAAGGGGGCTGGAGGAGTGAAACTATTTTAGGGTAATTGGAATTGAGGCATGAGTTGATTTTTGAATTGTAAATTTTGTAATTAAAAAAAGAGAAATTAGCTATTAATAGACATGGACAATTTTAACTTTTTGCTTTATTACCAAAATGTTTTATTTCATATTTTCCTAACAATTAATTATTTTCACTTTTCTATTTATAGCAGCAAACTTTGAATTTAAATTATTTTAGCCTTGTACAAATATTCTTTTTTAAAATAGTCATGCATTATTTTATAGCTTCCATATATAGGAATTTATTAAAAATATTTAGTTGTTAGAAATGCTTGTCATATCATTTGTTCAATGGATGGAGTACTTTAAAAAATATTTCCCTTCTAAAATAATTTTTTTGTTATTATGTTGTCTACTAAATTAGCTTATAGAAGAACTTGACGTGCTTCTCTATCTTACCATCTCCATATTCTCAGCAACAAGTGCGTCATCATCATAGCAGTGTAGTATTGTGGAGTTGAATTCAATAGGCATGTTGACTTGAAGCGCTTGTTGCATACAAAATGTAGGAGATTTTATAAAATCAAACAAAGTTTCATGAATATATGTCACATTTGCTGTAATTTTCTCCACAACACTTATTATGTCGAGTATATAAATAATTACATCTCCAAAATAATTTATAACAAATATACATAAATATATACTTACCAAAATTTGAAATAAGGAAATAAAAACTTCATACTTCTTCAATCTCAAGCATTAAAAACTGTGGAAGTTGAATTACTATATATGTATAAAAATGGAATCTCTTACCTGTTCATCAATGTTTTATGAAGCCTCATCCTTATATCCCTATTTTTTCTTTGTAGGATAAGTTTTAAAGGGTGACATTTAATATTGTGATCATGTTCATTATTAAATAAATAATTTTATTCCATTTACTTTATAAATTCATACTCTAAATTCCAGCTTTATTTAAGTTTATAACCTTCAGACACTTTGAACGAGATATGCTCCACATTAATTGTCATTTCTTCATTATCTTTTGGTACGACATTTAAAGTACGAGGCAAAGTAAAACTTTGAGAGAGAATAAAAATTTTAGGCAGACTCTGATCAAGATATAGTTATAATAAGAAAACATATAACTAATTTATTAACCTACATAGGCCTCCAAAAAGCCTTGTGAGTTGAGTGCTGAGAAAAAGGCAAAAGGGTGAGCTTATTTATCAAAAGCCTTTTAGAGAGTTATACACGAGAGAAATGAGTGATAATTTTCAAGAGAGTAAATACTAAGGGAGTGATGGGAGGTCCTTGTTTTGTTTTCTAACCTTTATTTGTTGGTGTAAAAAGTAAATAAAAGGAGTATAATTGATCTAATCCATCATGGAAAAGGATAGAAGCGAAGAGCAAACAAAAGGATTTCATTCCAAGCTTGCAAGAGAGTTAATGCCTATGGTACGAACAACCATGCAAGGGGGTCATTTATTGTTTGGAAGTTCTTCGATATAATAGGAAGGCTATATGCAATGGAGACAAGAATTCTCACAACTTCACGAAAAATGTCAAGAGATTCGTTCTAAATTCTTTGGTACCTCACAAAATTTATGAAGAGCAAAAGAAGTTAAAGAAAATGGTAAGAATGTTTGAGCATGAGAAAAAGGAAAAGAGCATCATGAAGGATAAAGGTACCGTGGAAAAAGAAAGAGGAATAGGCTTAAGATGTGAGGAGAAACAACTTTCTATGCCATCTCAAAGAGTTGCAGAGGCAGAAACCTTGAAACTATCAATGATTGAAGAATTTCCAAAAGTAAATGAGCTTCCACAAGCTACAATTGAAGTTGGAAAATGTGTTGTACTACATGTTGAGGAAGATATATCTAATATGGAACATTGTGATCTCACGAGAGATAAGAACATTGAAAAGAGAGTATTGAGATTGAAGAAAAAGATAGAGTAGAACTAAAAGAGAGATTAGTTGAAAGATTATGTGTCTTTGAATCAATGTCTATCTTATTTGAAAAGTGTGAAAAAGATGAGTGTGAGAAAGTAAAAGAAATTGATGTTGAGAAAAGTAAGAAAGTAAAAGGAAGTGAGTGATTCATTGAGAAACAAGAGAGTAAAGAAGAAGAGCAAAAGGAAAAAGAAGTAGCTGCACTTGAAAAGAGTGAGGTAGTGAGTGTTTGTACCAGTCAAACTAATTCTTTTCTAGTTAGTAATTCTTCATGTGTGTAGAAATTTTTGAGACAAAACATGGAGAATGAAAGGAGCCTAGACTATGACATCTACAAGACAATAAAATTCTTTACTCCTACTTCTTATGTTTTTATCACTTTCTTAAGGAAACTAAATTTTATTCTCTTGCACTTATTTTTTATAGGACTTCTCTTAAACATCCCAGCACTTTGACATTAATGCTTGGAAGAGACCTACAATGATATGCAAAGGTTGTATAAGCAAAGAAGTTCAAGACAAGATGTTCAATAAGCCCTTTTCTTATCCCTTCTCTTTTGTCTCATGAAGTTTCTGTTGAAGAATAATGCTCCTAATTACTATTACAATATACTAATTGCTATTACAAAACCACAAGAAATCAGCGGAAGAATAAAAACAGAAACAAAAGATTCAATCTTCAAGAACAGAAACCAAAACAAAGTAAAAAAGACAATCTGCAAAATCAACACTCGGTTAATACCAAAGAGAAACCAAATGAACAAAGAGTTGTTCCACTTACCACCGCTGCGATGAAACCGACGGCAGAAAAAATCAAAGAGGTGACCGAGGAGCTGAAACCGGACGGTCACCAGAAATGTAAACGGTCGCCGAGCAGTGGCAACGCCGCGTCGAGGCACCTTACATATGCAAGGGGATATCGGGTGTTATACCCTCAGAAAGGCCTCAGCCGTGACAGAAATCACCGGCAACCCTCTTTCTCTATTTCTCTCTCTTTTCTTTTCCTCATGGCTCACTTTCTAAGCACACCAACAGACAATCAAAGGCGACAAAGAAGACCGGTGAACAACAGAGAAACATAGAATACCGAAACAGAGAGAGGAGAGCAGCAGCGGAGCCGCAGAATCAGGAGAAAACCAGAGAGTCCAGAAGACTCCAAAAGACAGGGAGAATGAAGAGACGATCAAGAGGAGGAGAGGGAGAGACTGTACAAAAAATGAAGCAGCAGCATTAAAAGAGGGGAAGTCCGCAGGTCGCCAACGGACGGCCCGGGTGGCCAACCCGAACTGCTCAGGCATCCCTTGACCCAGTCAAGAAAGAACGGAAAAAAAAAAAAAGCCTATTCCAAAGGGCTGAGGCCCATTAACATCATAGGGTAGTAAAAAAGGGGGAAGGAGAAATTGGGCTGGAAAAGGAAAAATATTGGGAGAACATGGGCTTGAAAAGCCTACAATCTCTACCTCGAACAATATTTTCCATCCCTGAAATGACTCACTTTGTGTCAAATTGTTTCCACATGAATAAAGTCCCTGCAAAACATAAATTTGTCAGTGTTTACAATTTTAGTATCAAAATCTGCAGGATTATTATCAGTACTAATCTTATCTATGTCAACAATACCACTAGAGACCTTTTCTCCAATAAAGTGGTATTCGGTATCAATATGTTTTGTCCGTTCGTGATAGACCTAATTTTTACACAAATGTAAACAACTTTCACTATCTGTATAAATCATAACTTTGGAATAAAAAATATTTAATTCACTCAATAGCACTTGAAGCCAGATGGCTTCTTTGATTGCTTCCGTTACTGCGATGTACTCAGCCTCAGTAGTTGACAAGGAAACTACAGGCTGCAGTTGGAATTTCCATGAGATGCAATTACCTGCAAGAGTAAAGAAATAGGAAGTGGTAGATTTTCTACCATCCTTGTCACTTACAAAATCAGAGTCAACAAATCCAATTAATTCAAAATTAGACCAATTATGATAGTGTAAACCCCGATTCAGAGTTCCATTTAGGTAACGTAATAACCACTTGAGAGTAGCCCAATGATCTCTTCTAGGATTCAAAATAAATCTGCTGAGAAAGCTTATAGAAAAAGCAATGTCAGGACGGGTAGATATCATTGAGTACATAACTGAGCCTATGGCCATTCTGTAAGGGATATTGGCCATATCTCTCTTTTCACTTTCAGTTTTATGACAGGTTTTGTCGGAAAGTTTAAAGTGGCTACCAAGAGGAGTTGTAACGGGTTTATACAGGTGCATTGAAAATTTGGATACGATTTTCTGAAGGAAAGGCTTTTGAGATAGAAAAAGAGAATGATTAGGTCTATCTCTTGAAATACTCATCCCAAGAATTTTGGATGCAACTCCTAAATCCTTCATATCGAACTCAGATTTCAGCAGCGATTTCAGGTCATCGATCTTAGCTTTGTGACGACAAGCTTTTAACATATCATCCACATACAACAACATATAAATAGCGGAATCCACATTATTACCAGAAAAATAAAGACAACTATCATAGTTGCTTTTTTAAAAACCAATTTTAGACATAAAAGAATCAAACCTCTTGTACCATTGCCTTGGCGACTCTTTAAGCCCATATAAAGACTTTTTCAAAACACATGTCATGTGTTGGTTACCCTTTACTTCAAAACCAAGTAGTTGATGCATAAAAATGGTTTCTTCAAGATCACCACGTAAAAAGGCAGTTTTCACAACAAGTTGTTCAAGATTAAGATCATAGAAGGCAACAAGAGCAAGAACAATCCTAATTGTTTTGTATTTAACAACAGGAGAAAAGATTTCATCAAAATCAATGCCCTCAACTTGTGAAAAACCTTTTGCAACAAGTCTGGCCTTGAACCTAGGAGGTTCATTAGAAGACTCAGATTCTTTTATTTTGAAGATCCATTTACAATCAACAAGTTTTTGTTTTGAAGGTTTTGGAACAAGAATCCAGGTTTTATTTTTGTTCAAAGAAAATATTTCTTCTTCCATCGCACGTAACCATAAAACGCGATTGGGACTTTTCAAAACCTCAGAAAAACATAAAGTTTCTTTTTCTTTAACATAAGATGCAATAACAAAAGCGTATGATACAATGTAGGAGTAACCATACCGAGGATGATCCTTAGGTACCCTACGGACTCGATCTCTAGCGAGCTAACAATCCCTAAGAGCTTGGGTTTGAGCCTCAGGATATTTCTCTTCCTTATCAGAACCATCTAGAATAGGGTCAGAAGTTTCAGGAATAGGAGTGCTATTGGAAGGAGCAGAAGACTCAGAATTGGTTTCAGGTTCCTGAGGCAAATCTAAGGAAGGTTCGGAGATGGTCTCCACCTCCACCGGAATGCTGCTAGGAGTGAGAATACTCGGAGGATTATCAGTGATGAGTTTATCCTTAAGACAAGGCATCTCTAACTCGTTGAAGATTACATCCCTACTGATAATAACCCTCACTCCCGGCTCACCCTTTAACCACACTCTATAACCCTTTACCCCACTAGGATATCCTATGGACACCTCTTTTCTAGACCTTGGATCTAGTTTTCCCTCTTTTTGATGAGCAAAGGCTGCACAACCAAAAACTCTCAGATTGGAAAAATTAGGAGGTTTACCACACCATAGTTCTATAGGAGTCCTAAAGTTTATAGTTGTGGATGGAGATCTATTGATGAGGTATACTACTTTACTAACAGCTTCACCCCAGAAAGGTTTTGGGATACCAGAAGAAAATAAAACACACCGGACCTTATCTATAATAGTACGGTTCATCCTTTCAGCAACTCCGTTTTATTGTGGGTTATGTCTAACCGTTCTATGGTGTAAAATGCCATGCGATGCACACAAGTCAGAAAACTTCCGGTCACAAAATTCAAGACCATTATCGGTCCTGATAGTTCTTAGTTTATTTCGAGAATGATTTTCGGCAAAACGTTTCGATTCACAAAATTTTTCAAACGTTTAGTCTT
The DNA here is from genome assembly GCA_028651295.1 of Catharanthus roseus. NCBI lineage: Eukaryota > Viridiplantae > Streptophyta > Magnoliopsida > Gentianales > Apocynaceae > Catharanthus > Catharanthus roseus. Next base: position 2,106,419 of record JAPQWS010000070.1, read on the forward strand.
TGGTTTTTAAAAGAAAAACCTATACTTGACTAGAAAAATCATCAACAATAGACAAGAAATACACGTTACCACCGTAAGTTGGAACCTTTTCAGGCCCCCACAGATCACCATGCAAATAATCAAGAGGTGCAGAATACTTTTGTGTGCTGGTTGAAAAACTGATTTTATGTTGTTTTTGCCTAAAACACAGTAATCACAAATTGTCACCACATAAAAGTTTTTGTTTTTGTAAATGATAAAGCCCTTTTCACTAATGTGACCGATCCTTCGATGCCACAACATAGTTTTCTCAGGGACAGATTTTGAAACAAAAACAGTAGAGTTTCAAACTGTTTTACTAAGAAGGATGTATAAAGTTTCCCTTTTAAAACCTTTTAGCATGACTAGGTTTCCTTTGCAAACACGTAAAATTCTGTTTTTGGATTTAAAAGAGAGACCCAAAGAGTCTAAATAACTAAGTGAGATAAGATTCCGACGTTAGTCGGGCACGTATCTCACCTCAGTGAGTCTTCTAGTCACGTCATCATGCATTTTTATGAAAATGTTACCAATGCGTTTAATATCGTAAACCTGATTATTACCCATAAAAACCTTTCCTTGGTTTAAAGGTTTGAACTCATAAAACCAGTGTTTGTTAGGTGTCATGTGAAATGAGCACCCAGAATCAAGCACCCAATGATTAACAACATCAGTACATGAAGGAGAAAGAGAAATACACAAAACCTCAGAAAATATAGAGTTACCATTTGATTCAAAAACGTGAGTTTTGTCAACTTTATTTCCTCCTTTACCATGTTTACATTGTTTCTCATCTTTGATTCGTTTAAAACACTTATTTTTCATATGCCCTTCTTTCCCACAATAAAAACATTTTACTTTGCTTTTCTCTCGTGATTTGGAACGGCTTTTAAAACGATGACTAGGAGGTTCTCTCCGGTCAATCCTTCCTCTCACAAAAATATTTTCACCATGAGATTTATTCTCTTTTTGCAAATCCAAATCTTTTGATTTTAAAACATTTTTGACATCAGAAAGAGACAAATCATCTCTGCCATATTTAATAGCAGATTTGACATCGTTAAAAGAATCAGTAAGGCATTTAGTAAAATAACTGCAATATTTTCATCAGAGATTTTCTGTCTGACGTTTTGAAGTTCCAAAATAATTTTATTCAATTCATCTATATTTTCAGAAAGTGATTTTGTCCCACTCATTTTGAAACCGAAAGGCAGTTCTTTTAAATAAATTTTATTAGAAAGAGATTTTCCCAAATACAGTTTTTCCAAATTTGTCCAGATTTCAAAAGCATTGTCTTTTTCATCAATTTCTTGTAAAACGTTGTCAGTCAAATGCAAGGTGAGGAAACTATGAGTATCACCTAGTTTTTCTTTAAGAATTTCGCCATTTCAAGATTCCGGATACTCTGTAGGGCTGCAAATAGCAGGAGCAATTTTATTTTGTACCAAAACTGCTTTCATTTTCCTCCGTCACATTACAAAATCAAATTTGCCACTAAACCTATCAGTTTCAATTTTTGGAACTGACATGTTTCAAAGGCAAATAGGTATAATTCAGTTTTTTTGGAAAGATTAAAGATTTGAAAGAAGTTTTGAATAAAACTGTCTGAATTTTCCTCAATACAGAGAAAACATTTCAAAGAAAAACGGTGTTGTTTGTTTTAGTTTGTTTGATTAGGTTTAGTTTTGATTATACAAAACAGTGTAACAGAAAAACACACACAGGAATACCTAATCAGAAAACAGGAAACAAACTATATAACGAGAAAAGGAGGCTGAAACAGACAGATTCAGCAAACAACAAAGAAAAAGATATAAAATATATATATAAACTTTTGAAATAAAAAAGAAAACTGCCAAGATACAGATACTTGAAATCTCACGGATTCGAGCCAGGCTTGGGTTTTTGTTTTGAAGAAGAAGAGAAAGGAAAAAGTGGAATAACAAACTAAAGGGAAAAAAAAAAAAAAAAGAAACAGAAATAGTAGTAATCATAGTAACAGCAAGAATCAGCAGCAAGCTGTAACAACCAACAAACAGAAATGTAGAACCGGTGGCAAACCGAAAGAAGTAGACTCAGAAGCATAGAACAGAAAACTGGCTACAAGCTGAAACACACAAATAGTAATAGAAAACCAGCGGCAAGCTGAACAAAAGAAACAACGAGCAGAAACTGGCGGCAAGCCGAATCAACAGAAACAACAATAATAAAAAATGTAAACGGTTGCCAAGCAGCGGCAACGCCTCGTCGAGGCGCTGAAGGTAAGCAAGGGGATGATTGGGTGTTATACACTCAGAAAAAGCCTTAGCTGTGATGGAAATCACCGTCAACCCTCTTTCTCTATTTCTCTCTCTTTTCTTTTCCTCATGGCTCACTCTCTAAGCACACCAACAGACGATCAAAGGCGACAAAGAAGACCGGTGAACAACAGAGAAACATAGAACACCGGAACAGAGAGAGGAGAGCAACGGCAAAGCCACAGAATCAGGAGAAAACCAGAGAGTCCAGAAGACTCCAAAAGACAGAGAGAATGAAGAGACGGTCAAGAGGAGGAGAGGGAGAGACTGCACGAAAAATGAAGCAGCAGCAGTATTAAAAGAGGGAAAGTCCGCGGGTCGTCGACGGATGGCCCGGGTGGCCAACCCGAACCGCAAAGGCATCCCTTGACCCAGTCAGGAAAGTAAGGAAAAAAAAGCCTATTCCAAAGGGCTGAGGCCCATTAACATCATAGGGTAGTAAAAAAGGGGGAAGGAGAAATTGGGCTGGAAAGGGAAAAATATTAGGAGATATCATGGGCTTGAAAAGCCTATAGTTTCTTATGTGGAATTAAAATTGTTTCTAGAATCTTATATATCTAATGTGAGCATAATTTGTGATGTATGTTCTATATCTTTTGGTGGTTGTCTCTTTTTTATTGTGCTTTGTACTTCTAAATTCGTTTCTTCCCACGCTCCTCTTGAGGATCCATTGAAGTGTAGTGGTGCTAAATTTCATCATTCTTGCAATAATCTTCGAATGTTAGATAATACTACCTTTGTTGAGCTTGAACATGCTCTAGTTGATATTCTACATAATAAGCATATATGGAAGTTTATTTAGAATGGTGATTATTTGTTCTCTTTCCTTGATACTTTTGTAGAGAATCATAACAGTTTTGAGCTTTTGAACCAACTTATGGCCTCTTTGATTGATCAAATTGAGTCCTCAAAATTGGGGCTTCTAAAGGTTTTGTAATCCTTGAGGCCTTTGCTTGAAAACAAATATGTTTCAAATTCTACCATTTAAATTTAAGGATTTCTTGTTGAAGGATTTTGAAACAAATAAGAAATTTATTTTGAAACATTAAATCTAATCCTTGGTCTTTTGTGAAAGCTAATTTGAGAAATGATTCTTTTGAAAAGTCTTGAAAGCTTTTATTGAAACACATCTTTCCTACCATCTACCTTTTAAAGAGTGGTTTTGGAAGTGGGCCACTTCATTATTTGGTTTTCAAAAGAACCATTCTTGTGTTTCATTTATAAATTAGATGGAACCTTGTTCTACTACTTACCTTTCAAAGATATTTTAGAAAGAATGGTTTTTTAAAGAGGAAGCTAGAGAATTTGGAAGTTTTAAAAATTTTGTGTCTACTTTCCTCATCTCGCTAATGAGTCAGGTGTATCTGACATGGCTGATCTTATTGGAAGACATGATGACGACGTTGAAGAGAATGATCATTTTATCGAAAACGAGGGGGAATTGGAGTCCGAAGACGAAGACAATCAAGAAGATGCAGAATATGAATCGAATGATTATTCCGACTATTAGTTCTGTACTTGTTGGTTGAGTGTATTTTGGGGTTTTAATTAACATGTTTGCAATGACCAAATTTTATACTTTGATAATTTGATAAAAATCATCTTTGTTTGAAATCTTCGATGCATTAGATTGAAATGAATGTTATCTTAATTTTCAATAAAGTTCTTGTGTATTTATTTATTATATATCTAACTTGATCGGTTCTTTGAAATTATAGGTATGACGTCTCGGGGGAAGAAGACTTGACAGTTAGATTCAGCCAGCAATTCTACATCTGCCGCATTGGAGTTAGATGTCAAGGTCTCGACCGTTGCCTCGAATATATCTACCACATCTGCAGATGCCACTACTGGAATGGATCGGTAAGTCAAAGCTGTACTGGAGCACTTAATCAGCGCTTCTCCCATGACATCACAGTTTATGCCGACGACAGGTTTCGTGCCGAGACCTCCAATCACATATGGAGCATTGCCCCCAACCCCACAATAACGAGGGCCATAATGGATTCGGCCTCAGTCATCTCAGTCTTATAGACTTGCTCCACAGACCGGGCCATCGTCATCTTCACCTTAGCTACCAGCTTAATAGGTCAGGCCATCATCAGCTTAGACTCAATCACCTACTTCATAGGTTGGGCCCTCTACTTCCAGTGCTCAAGCATCCACTCCTGAGGTACCGACATTCACTCTTCAATCCTGGTCATCCACTAGTAGGTCTCAGCCATCCATTTCTGGGGCTGCAGAGAGTTAGTATTCGGAGTCAGAGGCCGTCTTGTTCCAAGAATCTACCGACTAGTCTTCACTAGAGCCTTGGAGGAAGCTAGGTGATATCGGATTTGTGTTGCAACTTATCTCGGGTGGGTAAATACTATTTATTTGCTTTATTACAAGTATAGAAATCGTGTAACTTACATTATATGTTGTTTTCAGTTTCGTACAGTCCAGTGTTGTAGCTACGCGATTCAGCCTCATATTTCAGTCATGTTTGAAATCACCATATGACTCTTGGACCAATGTACCTCAGCCGATTTGGGACGCGATTTGTTGAGTTCTTGCTAAGAGTATAATAATGAATATTTTTGTTAATTATCATGCAAACATTGTTTATTCCATTTATTTTGTTGACGTTTAACTTGTTTTATCGTAGAGATACTTTGTTGGGATCCTTAGCAGAATATTAAGGCTAGGAAGAGTTTTGATGTCATTGTCGTGAAACAGTGCAGACAGTTGATGCATAACTTGAGGATAGCTTCCAAGAAGCCAGCATGGATACCCCATGACGTTTATAACGGACTGTGCGCTAAGTAGGATGACCCGGAGTATCAAGTCAAGCATGAGTAGGCCTAAAAAAAAAGGTCGATGGACGAGGCGGTAGGTTCTGGCAAGCATACGGTGGGTTCTCACTCACTCATTGAGTGGGAAGCTTAAGAGGTTATGCTACTATTATTCTGTAAGAGAAATAGAGTTTTGTTTAGTGCCATGTTTGATATGTATGTGTGTATATATATATCATTTTTGATAAACTTGTAATTTTTAGCGTCAGTTTCTTGAGGCTGACTTCTCTCACGACAAGCTTTACAAAAACCTTCATGTTCATATAGGAGGGCATGAGAAAGAGTGTGAGTTCGTCGATCAACGATCTAAAGAGCTCTAGGTAAGTTTAATATATTTGTTTCTTATTTAAGTTTTATGTTCTTATGATTTTAGATCTAATCTTGTGTTATATATTCGTTTATTTGTACTATGGAATCTTAATTTCAGGATAAATTTTGCAAGCTTAAGCAGCGGAAGGAACATGAGCGTAGAACTGCTGGTGCCCCTATTCCCACTGACCATGAGCTGATACTGGAGCTAAATGAGGGGCTAAAAAAGGGGCACGCCTATAGCTTTGGTGCAGCAGAGTCTACCCGTTTGCGCATTTAGTCCCAGCATGCTACCATTGGCGGTCGCCCATGCCTTGGTGGTTCTGAGGAGCATATGGCCGCAGTAAGTCACCAGGTCTTAATGAGATTATGAAGCGAGAGTGATAATGAGAGTAGTGGGAAGGATGAGCTACTCACATCACATCATCCATGAGTGGGCGGTCCAGAACTTCCATAGTATGGGACTTGATCCTTTGCAGATGCCACCCCTGGAGCTGCCTACTAAATAGCGGATGCTTGATCGCGAGGTTGGTTAGACGAGCGGCCACGATGGTCACGATGGCGAGGATGAAGGTGCTGGGGATGAGGAGATCCTTCTTTCTAGTTAGCCTTATATATATGCTTTTTATTACGTACTTTATTTATTTTGAACATTTGATATATATATATGTATTTGTTTGTTTATTCAAGTATTGTAAATGATGAATAATTTAGGGTTTTTATGTATATACTTTGCTTTTGATGTTTGATAGTTCATTATGATCCATACATTTGTTGTGCAGTTTGTTGGTATATATTTTGTTTTATTTTTCAGGATGGTTTCATCTAGAAATAAACAATTTATTTTTTAAAAAAAATGAAAACATGCAGCAGAATTGAGACAGGTAAACCATCGCAAGTGTTACAGCAGAATTGAGGCGGAAAAGCTGTCACAACTATTATGATGGATATGCGACAACGTTCCATCGCAAATTCGTCACGATCTAAAAATGGTCACGTAAAATTTTGGGCGCGATGGCCATCACTATTCTGTCGTTATATAGGCACACGACCGAATTTATGTAGCAAAATTTGGCTTGCGACATCGTTACCACGACCGACGTTTTCTGTCCCTTGTCTGTCGCAATGTCAAGATACGCAACAGATTTGAGACAGATATTATGCTCACTATTTAACTATTTTTTTGTAGTGGAATAAATAATTATCTTTTAATTGTAAAATCAATCTACTAGGCTAATTAAGAAAATAAGTTCTTACAGTTAATGTAGCAATTTTTGCTCCATTTAGAACATGCATGTCTATTTCTTCTTTTCCCAAATCCCTATTTCTTAATTCTCGAATCTTGAACATTTTTAGAAATATGAGATTCAACAGTGGTCGAGCTTTTAAGATATCTCATATCTTTCATTCCTCTTGCGCTTGTCATACAATGATTTGAACTGTTGCATCATCGTATGAGCATCAAGATTTTCATGCTCTTTTTACAACAAAAAATCAAAGAGGTAAGCTTGATACAACAAAACTTGTTCATTAGCCTCTTTATGTTGCAAATAAGCATCTTTAGCTGTCTTATCAGCATTAGTATGAGGCTCTTTAGGAATAGGTATATCAAGAACATAAAGTTGTTTTCTTATATTAATATATATCAAAGAACTATTCTCATATTTTTATTGCCTTTTCAAAAATTTGAACCATTCAAATAGTATCAGGGAATGGATCACGCGGACAATATGATTTCTCATATTTCTATAATAATAAATAAAGATAGAATAAATAACATAATAAGATTTATGCAATAAACAGAATCAAACATAAGATATGAATTATGTATGTGATTTTGCATAACTGTTTTATCCAAACAATAACCTTAAACATTGATTTGGGAATTATCTCATAATTTCTATTGAGCTAGGACCCTTACTAAATTATTTTGACCTGGAGGAATTTCCAACAAATTAAAATAACATAGCAGAGTAGATACCATTTATTAATTGCAACTAATGCATTTCCTAGATCGTTAGGTTGTCAACTCTTGGCAAGCATATCAAATGTGTCTCCTAACGCTTACCTCAAAAATATATAACCTTGAGGAAATCCCAACAAATTACATATTTTTGTTAATTCTAACCCATTATTCACTACATAATATATATTATCGATAAAATAACTTTGGTAGGTCCAATAAGTTGATTATCACAATAACAAATACTATGCTAGAATAATGGAAGATAAAGACTTAATATTTCATTAAGGGATTTTAAGATATAATTAAGTCTCATCATAAAATGCAACATACTAATTGTCATATAATTTTAAATTATGCAATCATATTAAACGATCATTTATATATCAAATATATATAAATATATATTATATTGCATATTAATATGTAACTCATTAATAAAATTAAATATTACATGACGAAAAATATATTTAATATCAAATCATGGATCTATATTTATAACCTCATCTAATCATATTAGAAGACAGAACTTTTGGTTAAAATTTAAGAAGTCTTTCGTTAATCCAAAAATTGAATTAACTACAAATTTTAAATCACATTTAAATAGAAAATTTTTCCAAATTTAAATCACATCTAAATTTAGAAATCTATAATTGAATTATTATAATAATAAATCCAAATGGTTTTATAATTACAAATAATATATAAAACCTTTTTATAAAACTCTCTACAAATAAAATTTATAAGAAAAACTTGGACAATTTTTTATAATAATTTAAAAACCTTAATAATAAATGTTCCCCATGAAACACTTCCATAGCACAAACATTCCATCCTCATGAATCAACTAAGAAAAAATGGAATCTTTGGAAAAGCAAAATGGTGGTTAGCCATGAAATATTAGATGGACTATTCTCTAGTGCAAGGTCAAGAAAGATCAAAGATAATAATGGAAATATGGATAATGGCATGGTTGCTTACGTGGAAAATGCTTTGAAGAGCAAGCTTAAAGGTTTGGCAATCAAGGGAAGGCTTTTAAGTTGTTCTCAATTTGTTCAATTAGTAAGGTTCATTCAAGGGATCAAAGTGGAGGTGAAAATGACTAAGTATTGGAGAAGAGCATCCTACCGTCGACGGTAGCCTTGCCCCTACTGTCGTTAGTAGGCTTCTATTGGCACATCACTTGGAAGAATACACCCTATCGCATGCGGTAGGTCTCACCCTACCATCGCTGGTAGGGTTCCGGAGAAGGAATGCCATTGCGACTCTAATGGCGGGATTCTATTACTGAACTTGTTTTTCTAGTTTTAATCAAGGATTTAATGGGAATTTTATGTCCTTAAATAATAGATTAGCTAGGTTTAAGTCTTACCTATAAATACCCCATTATAAACTCACTGTAACTAACTTTGATGAATTTTGCTGAAATTTAATGAGTATTCTCCAATTTCTCTAGGTTTTTCACTCTTCTTAATTAGCTTGCTAAGGGTTAATGTCCTTAGTTTGTGAACAATTATTTGCCTTAGATTGTGGAATCTATGGAATCAATTCATCATCTAATTTTTTTCTTTAGTTGAGTCTTAGAGTTCTTGTTATTAGACTTTATTAATCCTAGGTCTTCTAGTTTGTTAAGTTAGGGTTCTGGGGCCTTAGTTTCCTTAAGGTTTCTTTCTATCAAATTAGGAAAAAGTTTTGCCTCTCAATATTGGGTTTATGATGCTTATATCCTCATAGGTTTTCTATTGGAGTGTTGAAACTACAAAATTCTCAATAGAGATTTCTTCATCAAATGAGGTGATCTAGGGAAGGTGTGGAATTCGATCTACAATCATAAGAGGATCTACATCACAAACTTGATCAAAACTAACAAATTCGTTAACCGTGTAGCATAAACCCTTTCATCTAATGACATTGAAGGCACTATATATTTTTGTTTACAGATTATCTCATCAAACGGACTGGAAGCTTTTCAAAAGCAATTTTAAAAAACCCAATTGAAAAGGTCTTAAACAAATTATACACGTGAACAATTGAAATCCATGAGAATTAAATATGAAGCATATCAAACAAAGAATAAACAAAGACTGCTCTGATACCACTATAAGTAAATCAATCTATACGCAATGGAATAACATACGGACTAATTACATACCATAATCACTTTATAATATATATGTCCAAAGGAATAGCCATTTTATCTTTGTAACAGATTTACCACCAAAACATTACGTAGATGATTCCAAATCACGAGCCACACAAGTGTCCGGCCTCTAACGGTATCCATAGAAACAATTCTTAGATCCACCAGTTAATGACGGCTAGTTCCTCTAAATCATAGAGTTCCAATCATAACTAAGGCTTGTGAAACCATATAGAATTATGGAATCCACTTAAGTTCATGACTAGTGGCGGAAGCTTATATAATAAGCTATTTAATGGAATTTAGTCAAAGACCTAATAACCCAATAGCTTATTTTAATAATAAGTCCTTAAGATTTATTTATCTTATAAATTAATCCCTTTTATTATATTATAATTGATCGAAGATATTGCTCTTGTGTGTGCGACCTTTTAGGTTCTTAAACACATTGGCAATAAATATAAATTATAATCCTAACTCAATTGGCTTTAGGACATAAAACCAATATCTACATCATAATAGTACTTTCATGGGAACAAACCCTAAATTGTTGATTCCCAATGAATAAAATCTATTTTAAAAGAAAATGTATATGTTATATAAATTTTGAAAAACTTGAAAAGCGATCTTGGACATAGATAAAGTAATTTAGATTCATGTTCAGAATCCCTATATGTCATCTCTCCAAACATTCATACCACTTTCTTTATCCATAACCCGGCTTGGGCTTGGACGAGTTAGTGACTCGATCATCCAGTTTTTTTTACACTGCTTTCAAAGATGACGAGACCTAAAACAATATGATCATTATTAATGGTCTAAATTTTGATCAGGAATTGCATAAATATTCATATTCAATGAAAGATAACAAAAGAATGAATCTTTGTTATAAAAGAATTTAAAATCCCAAAAAATAACATAAATCAATCAATGACCAAGCTACCTTGAAGGGTATACTCTCTAATCATAGTAAAAATAAAGAAAGATTGAGTTGGAAGAAAAATCTCATGATTAGCAAGCGTAATCTTGATATTTTTTATATTATTTTTATCTTTATTGATACAGAAAATCCTCACTTTATTATGCCCAAGATATCTCGAGATGGGTTCTAATATTCCTCTTAAGCTCCATTAAAATAGACTCCAAAAATCATAATTTGAGAGCTAAAATTTCTTTTCCGCCGACTTGTACAACTTGTTGTAAGGGTGTGCAACATCATGTGCATTGCAAAGGGAAAAACTAGTTCCACCAGTTTAGCATACCTTCTAGCACATGGTGTGCAACATCCTACGCAAATCCCACATTGAAACTTCTTCACATTCTTTTCCATCTTTTAAACCAAAACATCCACTGTCATCTTGATTTTAACAAATAATATAAAATCACCAAATAACATAAAATGAGTAGATTCTACACTAGTATGACACACAAATGCATTAAAAGACTAAGTACAAATGGTGTAAAATGAAACAATTTCACAAGTAAGATTCACGTGCATATTAAATAGGCTAATTTACCTTTCTTTTATTCTAGAAAAGTATACTAAAGCGAGTTAAAATATTCTTATAAAATATTATTGATTAGAGTCATTGTTGGGTGAAAATGAAATATATATTTTTCCAATAAAAATTCAACATGCAGTGGGAGGAGGTTTGACTGGTTGAGGCTTTTTCTGGTTGTAGGAGGAGAGAGACTTGGAGTCAGGGAGCCAAAACAGTGGGGGAAGGGCGGGAGAAGGAGAGGGATGGAAAATGTTTTAGGTTTATTATGATTGAGGGATGAGGTGATTTTAAATTGTAAAATCTTTCATTAAGAAAAGAGAAATTAGTTATAAATAGATATGAAAAAATTTAACTTTTAGATTTATAACAATAAACTTTCTTTTATTTTTTTTCTAACTATGAACAATGTATACTTTTCTCTTTATATCCAAAAACTTTGATTTTATATATTTTTAGCTAGTAGCTACTTTTTTTTTTTTTTAATGAAAATAGCCCTAAATTATTTTTGAGCTCTTATATATAGCAATTTATTAAAAGTACTTAATTGTTAAAACGGTTTGTCGAATCATTTGCTACATGGATGGAATACTTTTAAAATTTTTTCCCATTCTAGATAGTTTTTTTTATTATTGTTTCGTCTACTAGATTATTATTTAGAGGAACTTAGCATACTTAAATACCTCATTCATATCTCTTAACATATCTATAATCTCAACATCACATATATCATTATCAGAGCTGTGTACTACTATAGATTTTAGCTCAGTAGGCATGTTGATTTTAAATACTTGTTGCGTACAAAATGTATGAAATTTTATATAATCATATGAAATTTAATGAATACATGTTACATTTGCTACAATTTCCTTAGAAGCACTTATTATGTCAAGTATATAAGTAGTTACATTCCCAGTACAATTTATAACTATTTATTATAGTACTTACAATATATATGTTTTATAATTACCCAAGTTTTTCAATCAGAAAAATAAGAACTTAATAATTCTTCATCTTCTAGAATAAAAAACTATGGAATTTGAATTAATTATATAGCGTAAGAATGGAAACTCTTCATCAATTTGTGTGAATCCTCATCAGTAGATTCCTATTTTTTACTATGTGAGATACGTTTAAAAGGGTGACGTATAGTAATGTAATCATGTTCATTAAAAAATAAATAATTTTATTACGTTTACTTTATACAATCTTATTCCTCAAATTCCAGTAATATTTAGCTAAGAACTTTTTGGAGCTTTAAACGAGATAGGCTCCACATCAACTGTCATTTCTTCATCATCATTTGTTGCACTATTTGAGGTACAAGGTGAAGTGAAATTTTGAGGAAGATTAAAAACATTAGGTTAACTCTAATCCAGATGTAATTACAATTAGAAAATAGATTAGCAATTGATCAAGCTAAATAGGCCCCCCAAAAAACACCAATTTGCGGCTGAAATTTATTTTCTATGGACTAGCACACTTTGTCACATAAGATGTACAACATCCTTTGCGTCACGTAGGAATTAACCAGTTCCAGCAGTTCTGCACGAATTCTTGCACATGGCGTGCAATATTTGTGCAAATCCATTTGAACTTCTTCATTTTATCTTTTAAGTCAGAACATCCACTCAGTTTGATTTCAAATACCTAAAAACAATAAATAACATAAAGAGTAGATTTTACAACTATCTGAACAATAATATACTAAATGACCAGGTATAAAGGGTGTAAAATACAACATTTTCACACCTAAAAGTCACGCGCATATTAAATAGGTGAACTTACCTTTTTTTTATTCTAGAAAAGTTTACTAATGCGAGTCAAAATTTTCTTATAAAATATCATTGATAATATTCATTATTGAGGGACAAGGAAATAGATAGTTTTTCCGCTAAAATTTAATGCATACGGTTCATTATAGAAGTACATGTATCATTGACGATCTTCACTTGATAAATTACCCTTTTTAGTATGTGCTACATATGAAATTAAAATATTCATTTGTCAATGAAGATTTTGATCAAAATAATAGAACGATTAATTCATTCAAACATGAAAAGATCAAAATCAAGATTATACCCTATGACGTTCAACTGTTAGTTCAAATTGGCATAATTTGATTATTTTAAGATAATTCTACATTTTTAATTAGACTCTATCCAACTTTTCTCACTCATTATAACATAATAAAATAATTACCTACATGTTTTTGTAATCTACAGCTGCATTCTCAAAACTAACTTTACAAATGAATACTTAAGTTTTTTATATTTTAGAATATCATAAATTCTTCATAGTTGTTTGAGAATAATTTGATACGATTTAAAATAAAAAATTCTATATTAAAGTTAAACAACTTAGTGATTCCCTAAAATAAAAAAACAGCTTAGGAATGGACATCTGGTGCTGGTGGAATTTTGCAGGATTGGACATCTGCGCGGGTGGCCCAACTCGGGCAGGCAGCCCAACAACTGGCTCTGATACCATGTTAGAATTTGAGCTTGGGGCTAACTCACCCCAAAAGGTACCTCTAGAGGGGAGGACTGCCCAAGCCCTTATAAATTGTAATTATTTTCTTTAATTAGCCGATGTGGGATTCTTAACAAATTTCCTATTCTTAAAACTTTTTCCAGTAATATGCTTCATTATATTATTTTTCTTTTTGCAGTATCACATCAACAGAAGAATGTTTCTTTTAAAGAAAAACATAATAATGATTTCCAATATATATAACTATACCAACTAAATCATACTTAGTTAGTTTCAAAAGAAAAAAAAACTAAATCATATTTAATTATATCCATTGTAGTGCACATGTTTAAACTATAATATTTCTTCAAGATTATATTAAAAATTGTGAATATATCATAGAAATTTTGTATAAATATAAACGCTTTTATATTTTCCGACAGCCTTTTGGGTAATTTAGATTTTATACCATTAAATCTATCTAAATATAATTGAAGCCCACTGTTTTTTTAAAAAATACATGAACATCCTTGCTGCTAGATAATTTCAATAAAGAATTTTTTTTTTTTATAAATAAATAATCATTCTATATCAAAGAAGACAATTGATACTTTTGTCAAATTAGTTTACCAAGGATAAAACACCATGTGTTTAAACACATACACATTGATGACTGTGTCAATTATGATTTTCTTGAAAATCATAATTTTCATATTTTCTTGTATAATAGTCTGAAAGTTGACTAGATGAATTCTACGATCTTGACGAGGATATTGATAATCATTTGCAATTGCACTAGAAGGGCCGTCTTCGTTCATCAACTTGTTTTTCCATCTTTGCACATATATAAAAAGAAAAATAAAATTTTGTAAATATAAAATTCAGTAATATTTAGTGATATATGATTATGATAGTTATCTACCAAAGGAAAAAATAGTGATAACTACTACATTTTCTACTTGATTAAGCATTCCGCCACATTTTAACAATTTGAAATCCATAACAAAGTTTAGGGATGTAATACCAACTTCGGAACATTGGAACAATAAAGGCTTTTACTTCTCTTTTTGCCTTGATTTTTACAAATCAAGGGTTACTGGAAAAAAGGTACTTGATCAAATGAGTTGAGTTACATGTATAATGAGATATTAATTTATCTTTTGCAACTTACTGTAACTTTCCTGCCAAAATTTACATCATCCTTCTTCTAATTCGAAGAAAGACTTTGGATGTATATGCCATTCATATTAAGTTTTAAACCTCTACTTGTTATCTAAATCATTTTTTAACTATATATTGTAATAGTACTTTCACTTGCACAAACCCTAAATTATTGCTTCCCGATGAACAAAATCTATTTTTAAGGTAAAATGTACATATTATATTAATTTTAAAAAAGTTAAAAAGCGTTCTTGGACATGGAAAAAGTAGTAATTCAGATTCATGTTTAGAATGTTTACTCGTCATCCCTTCAAACATCCACACCAGTTGGCTTATGACAACCATATTTGGGCTTGGACAAGGTAATGAATCAATCATCCAATTTCTTTTCCTCTGTGCTTTTGAAAACAAAGACATCTAAAATAACATCATCCTTATTAGTAGTCTAAATTTTGATAAGGCATTGCATAAATATTCATAATCAACAAAAGACAATAAAAGCATGAATCTTTATATAAAAGATTTAAAACTCCCATAAAATAACATAAAATCAATCAATAACCTGGATAAGTTGATGAGTCAACACTCTAATCATAATTAAAAAAGAAAGATTGAATTGAAAGAGTAAAACACATGATTAACAAACATAATCTTGATATTCTTTATGTTATTTTGATCTTTCTTCATACCGAAAACCCTTAATTTATTGTGCCCAAAAATCATGAGAAGTTTTTTAATGTTTCTCTTATGCTCCCTTAAAATAGGCCTCCAGAAAATTTAATTCGTGTCCAGAAATTTCTTTTCTACCGACTTGCACAACTTGATGTAATGGGTATGCTATATCATGTGCATATTGTAAGAAAAACCAGTTCCGAAAGTTCTGGAAACATTCCTAACCATAGTGTGTAACGTCTTGTGCAAATCTTGGATTGAAACTTCATTTCTTCTTTTTCCATCCTTTAAGGCACAATATCCACTCATTTTCAATTCAAGTACCCACAGTCACAAAAGAAAATAAAATGAGTTGATTTCTCACCGAAATGCCACTAAAATGCATTATAAGACGAATTAAAAAGCGTACAAAAATATAAATTTTCCCACTTAAGATTCATGTTCATATTAATTAGACTAACTTATCTTTCTTATATTCTAGAAAAGTCTACTATAGTGCGTCAAAATTTCTTATAAAATATTATTCAAAAGATTCATTGTTGAATAAAAAGGAAAAGATAGTTTTTACATTAAAAATTCAATCCGTTAAAAATTTAACACACAATAAAGGGAGGCTTGACTGCTAGAGGTTGGTGGTGGTGGAAGTAGGTTAGGGACCAGGAGTTTAGAAGCAAAATGGGGGAGGCGGGTAGAAAATATTTTAGACTTATTGGGATTAATGCATGAGATGACTTTGAACTGTAAATTTTTTTAACTAAAGAGAAATTAGCTATAAATAGAAATGAATAGTTTAAACATTTCGGTTTATAAACATGAACTATTTTTACTTTTTTGTTTATAGCCACAAACTTTAACTTTATCTTTATTTGCCATGAACTATTATGTTTTTCTGAAAATAGCCATGAAATATTTTTGAATTTACATATGTAAATATTGATTAAAATACTTAGTTGTTAGAAGTGCTTTTCATATCATTCGCTAAATGGATGGAGTACTTTGAAAAGTGTTTCCCTTTTAAGATAAGTTTATTTGTTATTGTGTTGTCTACTAAATTAGCATATAATGGAACTTGGCATATTTAATTGCCTGATGCATCTCTCTATTCGAATCTCCATAATCTCAACTTTAGGTGTGTCATTATTATAGTAGTGTACTACTGTAGAGTTGAATTCAATAGGCATGTTGATTGGAAACGCTTGTTACATACAAAATTTATGAAATTTATTAAAACCAAATGAAGTTTCTTGAATATATGTAAAATCTGCTGCAGCTTTCCTCCACAACACTTATTATGTCTACTGTATAAGTAATTTCATCTCAAGAATAATTTATAACTATATAGCACATTATATATCTTTTATAATTTGCCAAGTATTGTAATCAGGAAAACAATAACTTAATAGTTCTTCATCTTCAAGCATAAAAAACTGTGGAATTTGAATTATTATATATGCGTAAAAGTGGAAACTCTTACCCCTTAATCAATATTTTGTGATGTCTATCCCTATTTTTGCTATGTAGGATAAGTTTAAAAGGCTGACGTTTAATAATGGGATCATGTTCATTATTAAATAAATAAATTTATTACATTTACTTTATAAATTCTTACTCCTGAAATTCTAGCTGCATTTAGTTAATAATCTTCTGCAACTTTAAATGAGATACACTTCACGTCAATTATCATTTCTTCATCATCTTTTGGTGCGATATTTGAGGTACAAACCGAAGTGAATCTTTATGGGAGACTAAAAGCTTTAGGCAGATTCTAATTAAGATGTAGTTACAATGAGAAAACATATAATCAATTTATCAAGCTAAACATGCCTCCAAAAACCCTAATTTTCGTCCGAAATTTCTATTTCTACAAACTTGTACACTTTTTTGCACAAGATATCCAACATCCTTTGTGCTTCGCATAGAAATTACCAGTTCTAGTAGTTATGCATAAATTCTCACATGGTTTTCAGTATTGTATGCAAATCCCTTTCTCTATATCTTTGCACATAAAATAGAAAAATAAAGTTTTAAGAATATAAAATTCAACAATATTTTGTGATATATAATAAATACTCTATGTGCTATTTGATTTAACAATTCTGCCATTTCTAAGGAGCACTAGCTTGAAATTCATAATTCTAAAGGTTCAGGGATATAATAGCCAACCTCTGAGCATTTGAACAATTATGGTCTTTTACTTCACTTTTAGCCTTGCATATCAATAGTTATCGACAATAAGTATTTTATCGAATGAGTTGGCCTATATATATGACGGGATATTAACATATGTTTCACAACCCAGAATTTACATCATCATTCTTCCTATTTGAAGAAAGACTTTTAGGGCTTATCCCATTCTGAATAAGGTTGTAAAGCTCCACCTGTTATGTAAACCGTCTTTTAAACTCTATATCGTAATAATAGTGTCATGGGAAAAACCCTTAAATTATTGATTTCCAATGAAGAGAATCTAGCAACGACAAAGGGGGTGATTGGAGCGTTCAAGGGGTTTGGGATTCAACTATTGCCCAGGCTTGTTCTTTTATCACTTCAATCGCATTCTCTTTCTAATTTTACCATATTTCTAAAGTAATGTGGTTGTGATTTGCTCTATAGAAGACTAAGTTTTTGGTTGAGTAGAATATGTAAAGAATTAGTTTGAAAAATGATTTAATTTAGCATTTCCTTTATTTTATTGCGTTCATTATTCTTTTATCCCTAAATTGTTAAGTGTTATTATGTTAATCTTAATGATTGTATAGAATTGACCACTCTACGCATGATCACCTAATTAATTGCGAAGGATTGGGAGGTGAAGTAAATTAGCTAAGCAACAATAACTCGTAGTATAACTGACTAGGAATAGAATCGATTTCTATTAATTAATTTATAAAAGTAAGCTGTTGCGATGGCTGAACTGAGATATTTGCACATGTTAGTAATGCGATTTAAATTAATCAAATTCACATGGGGATATGGTTTCCATTAATGAAGATCATGGGGTTTACACCATGATATTGGGTAAAACCTAAATAAGGACTACTGTTAACAAATTTAAGTCTAATTTAAGGGAATAAATGACACTAAAATGTAAAATTTAGATTAATCATTGGGATAACAAGTTTGATCAGATCCTAATCAACGATTTTCTCACAAAATTAGTTTCAATAAGTCAAGTGTTTCTCGTAAACTCTTTATGATTTTCTTAGTTTAATTTAGTTTCTAAAACATTTTTCTTGATCAAAATTTATTTAGGTCTAAATTAGGATAATTAATAATTTTGATACTTATTATAATCTCTGTAGGATAGACACTTGACTCACCTAAATACTCAACTTGACACTAGTTCACTTGCTAAGATTTTATGCATTAGCCACCGACCTCAAAATGAAATAGTATGATGTGGAATGATCTTCAAGAGCATAAAATTTCGTCCAAGAAGTGAGGGAGAGAACAAACAAAACAAGTGTAACAAGTAGAAGATAGAAAGTGCCTTTGAAAGGACTTGAAAATGTTAAACTTCTAGCAACCTTGGATATATTAAATCCAAGACCTCAAGAAGGTTTAAACAAAATCTTTTCTTCAAAGTTCAAGCAACCTAAGGTATTTTGAACCTTAGACCTCAATGAAACAAGAAGAAGACCTCAAGACTAGTTTTCTACAAGAGTGTAGTAACTAGTATGAAGGATTTTTTTATGATCAACCTTGAAGCTCTTGGAACTTTCAACAAGTGTTCAAAGGATTTTTTTTCTTTCAAGGAAGTTCACCCTTGAAGAAGATAGAAAAACTAAGCTAAGAACTAAGAATACGAAGAGAAGAACCTTTGTCTTGAAAAATTTCTTGATTAGCTTCTTCAAAATGGAAGACTACATATTTATAGAGACTTGAGGGAGAAAATAAGAATTTTTTCCTTTCACATTTTCAGCCCAAATGATACATATAACCTATACATACACTTGATAAGACAATAGAGGTGTTTTAATTGCATTTGGACTATTCTATAGCACTAATCAACATATTGCCAAAAATAGGAGGAAATTTTTCAGCTTGGGCAAAAGGGCTTCCAACCATCTACCAAGGTGAATTTTCAATTTCTAAATTATTAAAAAATTTAGGATATTGCCCCATAAAGTCTTGGATATCAAAATTTAAGCTTTGAAACTTCTCTTACTCAATTTGATCCTTGTGACTCTTTAGTTATTTTGCCTTGGCTCTTGTCACAACTCCTTGATGTTCTTGCATGTCTAACCGGTTCACATCATCCTCCCCCTCTTGAAAAGAATTCGTGCTCGAATCTCCATCACATATATCAAATAAAGAGAGATCGGAAATATTAAAAGTGGCACGAACATTATAATGTCCCGGAAGATCAACTTTGTAGGCATTGTCATTAATTTTCTCAAGGATTTGAAATAGCCCATCTCACCTATAATTAAGCTTAGGCTTTCTTTGTTGGGGAAATCTTTCCTTTCTAAAATGCACCCAGACCCAATCACCGGGTTTGAATACCACTTTTTTTATTCTCACATTTCTTTTCTTTACAAGCTTTTTGTTGGAGTTGACAATGGTTTCATGGACCTTCGCATGAATTGCTTTCACAAAATCAGCCTTCTTGCTTGCATCCTTGCTTAATACTTGATCTATAGGCAAAGAAACCAAATCAAAGGGAGTTAGAGGGTTAAAACCATAAACAACTTGAAATGGAGAATGAGAAGTAGTAGAGAGAGGTGTCCTATTATAGACAAATTTAATGTGTTGCAAACGCTCCTCCCATTGCCTCAATTTCTTCTTCAAAATAGCCTTTAGAAGTTGGCCAATTGTTCTATTTACCACTTTGGTTTGTCCATCCGTTTGTGGATGGCAAGCTATAGAATAAAGCAAGTTAGTACCAAGCTTCTTCCAAAGAACTCTTTAAAAATGGCTCAAGAATTTGGTATCCCTATCCGACACAATAGAACTTGGAATTCCATGGAATGTAACTATCCAAGCAAAGAACAAGCTAGCTATATGACTAGCATCATTGGATTTCTAACAAGAAATAAAGTGTGCCATTTTAGAGAACCTATACACAACAACAAAAATAGAATCCATACCTCTAGAGGTCCTAGGTAAACCAAGAATAAAATCCATAGAAATATCAACCCAAGGTTCTTTAGGAACTTCTAGGGGTGTGTAAAGTCCATGTGGAAGAGTTCTAGATTTAGCTTTCTTGCATTCAATACAACTTCCTACAAATCTTTCTACATCTTTTTTTTAAATGTGGCCAAAAAAAATGTTCATAAAGAATTTCATAGGTTTTAGTGACACCAAAATGTCCCATTGAACCCCCACAATGTCCTTCTTTGACAAATAGAATTCTAGTAGAACAAGATGGTGTGCACAATCTACCTTCACAATAAAGAAATACTTCATGCAAAAAATATTTTCCAAAAGGTGCTAACAAGCATTTCTAAAAAATTTCCTTAAAGTCATCATCACTAGAATACATTTCCTTAAGCATTTCAAAACCCAAAATTTCTGTTTGAAGGGTGGATAAGAGAGTATACCTTCTAGATAGAGCATCGGCCACCATATTCTCCTTACCTTTCTTGTAACGAATGACATATGGAAATGTTTCAATGAACTTCATCCATCTTGCATGTCTCTTATTGAGTTTATGTTGGCCCTTCAGAAACTTCAAAGCCTCATGATCAGTGTGCACAACAAACTCCATTGGCTATAGGTAGTGTTGCTAATGCTTTAATGCTCTTATTAAAGCATAAAGCTCCTTGTCATAAGTTGAGTACCTCACAGCTGCCCCCATTAAGTTTTTCACTAAAATAGGCCAAGGGCTTTCCATCTTGCATAAGTACACCACCTATACCAATGCCGGATGCATCACACTCCACCTCAAAAGTTTTCTCAAAGTTTGGTAGTGATAAAAGGGGTGCACTACACAACTTTTCCTTCAACAATTGAAATGCTTGTTCTTGCTTTGTTTCCCACTTAAATCCTTTGGTTTTCTTGATCACATCGGTCAAAGGGCTAGCAAGTGTGCTGAAATTTTTGATGAACCGCCTATAAAAACTTGCTAGGTCATGGAAACTCCTCACTTCCGATGTCTTTCTTGGTGTTGGCCATTCCTTAATACCTTGGACCTTACCTTCATCTACTTGAAGTCCTTGTGAGCTCACCAAATAACCTAGAAATGTAACTTTCTCCAAACAAAACTCACATTTGTCAAGGTTAGCCAAAAGTTTTTCAGTTCTCAAGACATTTAGCACTTCCCTAAAATGTTGAACATGCATTTCATATGTCTTGCTATCGACCAAAATATCATCAAAGTATACAACAATAAATTTCCAATAAAATTCCTCAACACATGATTCATTAATCTCATAAATGTACTAGGAGCATTAGTTAATTCAAAGGGCATAACCATCTATTCATACAAAAAAAAGTTAGTCTGAAAAGCAGTTTTCCACTCATCCCCTTCTCTCATCCTATTTTGATGGTATCCGGATTTCAAGTCAATTTTAGAGAAAAGATAAGAACCATGAAACTCATCAAGTAAATCATCAGGTCTAGGCATGGGTTGCCTATACTTAATAGTAATGTTGTTTATGGCTCTACAATCTATACACATTCTCTAGGTACCATCTTTTTTTGGAACAGGTAAAATCGGAACTGCACAAGGACTCATGGACTCACGCACTTACACTTTTGAAATTAGATACTCAACTTGCCCTTTTAGCTCCTTAGTCTCTTCCGGTGGACTCCTATAGGCCGGTCGGTTTGGCAAGACCATCCCGGGACAAAATTGATTTGGTGTTCGATTCCTCTAATTGGTGGAAGACCTCCGGGCATCTCATCGGGAAATACGTCTTTATAATCTTCAATGACCTGCAAAATTTCAATTGAAAAAGAGGGTGAGTGTCCTTTAGATGAAGTAAAAGATTCCCTACAATACAAGAGCAACACTACTTATTTTCTTTCAATTGCTCCAATCACCTCACTAGGTTTTGTAAAGAAACAATTCTTTTCTTTCATCTCACTCTCTTTTTTTTGGTCACTCTTTTTCTTTTCACTCTTGTTTTTCATCACTCTTTCTTTACTCCTTTCTTTTTCCTCAATTCTCTTTCCCTCCTCGATTTTTTTTTCTTTCGAGCTCACTTTCGGCCCTCTCTTTCTCCCTCATCTTTTTTTGTTCATCCCTTACTTGTTGAGGTGTAAGAGGATTCATAGTGAATGTTTTTCCATCCTTCACAAAAGAGAAAGTATTTTTCTCCCGATTGTGGAGGGACTTTCAATCAAATTGCCAAGGTTTTCCCAAGAGAAGATGGCATGCTTGCATGGGCACCACATTACATAGTATCTCATTTTTGTAAGCTCCCATTTCTATTGGTACCACTACTTGTCTCAACACTTTAATTTCTCCACTATCATTTAGCCAATGGAGTTTGTAGGGTTTATCATATTTTGTAGTAGGTAGTTTCAACTTCTCAACAAGATAAGCACTAGCCACATTTACACACCTACCACTATCAAAGATAAGGTTGGCAATCCTTCCCTCAACTTTACATTTAGAATGGAAGATGTTTTCTATTTGTTCAATCATGTTATCATCAAACGCTTGAGCACTTACTGCTGTTAGGTAACTGAGCTCAAGACATCGTCATCACTTTCTAAAGGGTTCAAATAAACATGTTCATCATCTCACTATTTTCTTCACCCTCAACACATTCGCCACTTTCATCCTCCTTCTCAATCCAACCATTCAAATCCTCCCTAAAGATCAAAGCTCTCTTTGTCGGACAAATACTTGCATAGTGTCCTACACCATTACATTTAAAGCACTTAGGAGGGTTAGAAATGATTTTACCTCTCTCTTCCATCTTTGGTTTGGTTGGAGATTGGAAAGTACCTCTAGAAGCCTCCTCCTTTTCTGGCCATGGCTTGAAGTTGGAAGTAGGTGGTTTTGTTGTTGCAACTTCTCTTTCGTTGGGAAATGAGGATCGCATCATCCCACTTCTTTTTCTTTGTGATTCGATCTTGTTGGAAAGGTGGCACATGTCTTCATAAGTTGTATGTGGATACAACTCAAGTTTGTTGGCTATCTCACTATTGAGACCCCTAAGGAACCTAGCCATTGAAGCATCCTTGTCTTCTTCCAAGTTCAACCTCAAGATGTAGAGCTCAAGCTTTTGTCTATACTCTTCTACACTTTTTGCACCTTGTTTTAAAGTTATGAGCTTATAATGAAGATCTCTATAGTAGTGCTTGGGTACAAATCTTTCTCTCATCAAAGCTTTTAACTCTCTCCAAGTATCAGCCGGTGGTCTACCACTTCTAACTCTTTGGTTTACTATCCTTTCCCACTAATGTAAAACATAGCCCAAAAATTCGGCTATTACAAGTCCAGCTTTTAAGAACTCATTACAAATTTTCAACATAAACATGTTTTCTACTTGCATCTCCCAATCTAAGAAAATGTTAGGGTCATTCTCACTCTTAAAACTAGAGAGCTTCCACTTCATTCGGTCCAAGGTTTGGTCACCTTGGTCTCTTCCACGGTTGGCAACAAATGGAACATGTTCATGATCATCATATAATGGCTCTCCATGCCTAGCTTGTGATCTTGGAATTTCTTCAAAGTGTCTAGGCATGCCTTTTCCTCCAAAACCGGCTCTTCTACCACCGTAAGAAGGTGGATGAAGTTCTTCATCAAAATATGGAGGTTGGTGGAACTCGGTTTTCCTAGAGCAGTTGAATGGTCCATTGCTCCTTGGGGTAGTAGCATTGAGACCACCATGAGGACTAACCTCCCTTTGTTGATTGGAGAGATTAGTGACATCCCTTCTAATATCCCTCATCTCATCTCTTAGAGATTGTAACTCTTGTATTATGAGCCTCAAAGGGTCATCCTGTTGGGAGTTTCTAGACTCTTCTCCAAAAGGAGTTAGTGCTTGAGCATGGGTTGACATCTTGATAGTGTTTACCTCACAAAACTCTCTCATTTAAGTCTCTTTGGCTTTTTTTGAGGATATTCACACAACTCTTGCCTTTTTCTAAAGATTCAAGTATCAAAGAGTTCTATGAGTTCTTATCAAAGATTTAACACCTCTACTCAAGTTTAAAACAACCAAAATAAAAAAAAAAATCATAAACAAAAAACTAGTTGAGAAATTTGAGAAGCAAGGAAAATGATATTGAGTCATCCATTCATTTTAAGGAAGTTCAACAACATTTCCAAGATCATTTGAGTCAATAATGGTAGATTGACCAAATGAAGAATTAATTACTGAAAAAGGAAAGAAATTCGACCACAAATACAAACACAAAGCTAGGATACTTCAAGAATACACAACAAAAGTTTCCAGCAAGCAGAGTAGATGGTATACTCGGCTTGTTTTGGAAACTGGTATTGAACCACAAGTCTAAATTGAATGAGGTTTGGCTAGAAATAATCCTCACTCAAAATTCTTGAGTTTAGGCTCAATAATCAAAGAAAAAGGATTAGTAAAAAAGAATATATGCTCAGATCATTTCAGTACTTTTTGTCTGCAGAAAAGCCAGGTAACACCTTCAAGTTTTAACTATTTTGAGATGCCAAATGAAGTCCAAATTAGATGAGACTTGTTTCATTTGTTTCCCAGGTCCTTGTAGTATAACTCCATGTAAAAATATTGCAAAGTTCTGGTCATATTCCAGGTCGTTCAAGAATTCTATTTTTGTGATGCCATTTTCCAGCAATCTTGTCTCTTTTCTCTTTGTTTTTTTTTTTTGGTCTTGTATTTTTTTTTGGTTATGTAACATACCTCAAAAACACTTACTTCAAAGTGGCTCTAATACCAAATGATGTGTAATGATCTTCAAGAGCATAAAATTTCGTCCAAGAAGTGAGGGAAAGAACAAACAAAACAAGTGTAACAAGTAGAGAGAGAAAGTGCCTTTGAAAGGACTTGAAAATGTTAAACTTCTAGCAACCTTGGATATATTAAATCCAAGACCTCAAGAAGGTTTAAACAAAATCTTTTTTTCAAATTTCAAGCAACCTAAGGTATTTTGAACCTTAGACCTCAATGAAACAAGAAGAAGACCTCAAGGCTAGTTTTCTACGAGAGCGTAGTAACTAGTATGAAGGAGTTTTTTTATGATCAACCTTGAAGCTCTCTGAACGTTCAACAAGTCTTCAAAGTGATTTTTTTCTTCCAAGGAAGTTCACCCTTGAAGAAGATAGAAAAACTAAGCTAAGAACTAAGAATACTAAGAGAAGAACATTTGTCTTGAAAAATTTCTTGATTAGCTTCTTCAAAATGGAAGACTAAATATTTGTAGAGACTTGAGGGAGAAAATAGGAATTTTTACCTCTCATATTTTCAGCCCAAAGGATAAATATAACCTATACATACACTTGATAAGATAATAGAGGTGTTTTAATTGCATTTGGACTTTTCTAGAGCACTAGTCAACATATTTCAAAAAATAGGAGGCAATTTTTCAGCTTGGCCAAAAGGGCTTCCAACCACCTATCACGGTGAATTTTCAATTTCTAACTTATTCAAAAATTTAGGATATTACCCCATGAAGTCTTGGACATCAAAATTTAAGCCTTGAAACTTCTCTTGCTCAGTTGGATCCTTGTAACTCTTTAGTTGTTTTGTCTTGGCTCTTGTGACAACTCCTTGATGTTCTTGCATGTCTAACTAATTCACGTCGTAGTAGTTATAACAAAATTAACAAATCTGACGGTAATCTAATAACAGAAATATATCATATAAACCATTTAAAGAGAGCCTTCAAAAAACTCCATCGCCTAAAAATGTAATATATCCTCGAAAACCTGAGAAAGAAATAATATCAGAGCACTACACTTGACGATTAGTCACTCCATGTTCCTTTCAACCTTATCTTCCCAAAAACATTTCTCAAAATGGATCTGTAAGAAATTGGCAAATAGTAAGTGTGAGCTATACAAGCCTAATAAGGGATATGAACTAAACATGGGAATAAGCATTGTTAAAAATTGTTGAAATGCCTTTACTTCTTAACATATATACTTACTAAATTTGCTTGTGAAACTTACCAATATTCTGAGATATTTTTTAATGCTCCTCTTAAGTTCCCTTTATAAAGGTCTCAAAAAACCTTAGTTCGCTCACCGACTTGCACAGCTTGTTCTACAGGGTGTGCAACATCACGTGCATCATGCAGAAAAAAACCAAATCCTACAGTTCTGCAAACCTTACTACACCTAGTTTTCAACATCCTGTGTGAACTTTTATTAAAACTTCGTTACTTCTTTTTCTATCCTTTAAGGCACAACATCCACTCCTTTTGAATCCAAGTACCTAAAATAACAACAGAAAGTAAAATGAGTAAATTCCTTACCAATATGACAGTCAAATGCACTAAAAGACAAATTATGAAGCGTGCAAAAAATATAAAATTTTACACTTAAGAATCACGTGCATATTTTAATCCATATTGAAACTTCATGAATTGAATCTTCTTCACCCTTTTTTCTATCTTTTAAGACATAACATCCGCTCATTTTGATTCCAAGTACTTAAAATCACCAAATAACATAAAATGAGTATATGTTGCACCAGTATGATGCACAAATACATTAAAAGATTAAGCATAAATGGTGTAAAATTATAACATTTTCAAACTTACAATTCATGTGCATATTAATTTGGCTAGCTTACCTTTCTTTTAGTAGGCATTTGGGCCTATTTTTTTTCCCAATATTTTTTCATCTTTCAGCCCACATTAGCTTCCCTATGATGATCCAATGGTCCTCAACCGAAAGATAAGGTGGTTTAAACTGGTCAAAGATGCCGGGCCGGGCCAACCCGGGCTGCCCGTTATGGCTTTGACCTATTTAAGTCTATCTTCCTCTCCTCATTTTTTCACACAGCCAACTCTTTTATTTTTCTTTCTTCTTTTCTCTACTGAGTTGCGTCTCTATCTCTTCTTCTTCCCTTTCTTCACCGCGGCTTGCCACGTTCGTTGCTCTTCTCTGTCTTTTGGTTTCTGTGATGCTGTCACTTTTATTGTGAACGGTGGGTTGTGGTGGTCCTCGATCGTTCAGCATTTCTAGTAAGTTTTGGAGAGAGCCGAAAGGTTTAGAGAGAGAGATACCAGTGTTTTTCCTTTGGTTGAGGCCCCGTGACTGAGGGAGTCGTTTCGTACCGATCATGCCATTTTTCTTTTGCCACTGGTGCCTCGATGCGGTTCATGATCTCTCACCGTTGCTCGGCGCTATCTCGGTCTGGGTACTGGTTTTTCTTCTGTCGGCGGAACAGACCCTTGGCAGTGGGTAAGTTTTTCGGTCTCCTTTTGTTTATTTCTTCTACCATTTTTGCTAACTGCTTTGTGTGGATCTATTCTTGGTGTTCCGCTCGGCTTAGACTGACAGTAGAGGAGAAGAAGGAAGATATTCTTGTAATAGTGATTAGGATGTTTTATTTTTTCGCTTTGTTTATTCTGATTATTGTAATACTAATTAGAGGTTGTAATAGTAAATAGATCCAATAAGTGGTATCAGAGCCTAGAAACAACTACAACTTTCCGGTGCTCTTCAACGGCGCCGACGACCTCTCGGAAAATTCCAGATCTGAGGGAGCTATTGAGTTCTTTAGAACTGGCCAGTAAAGTATTGCTTGACTCTTCTTCTGTTTTTATTTTTCTGGTCAATATTTTTCTGTTGCTCAGTGCTGTTTTTGTTGTGTTGGAGTGCTGTGTTCTGATTAGTATTACTATTACTGTTTAGTGATTTCTGAACTGGATTATGGTTCATACTGTTTTTTTTTTTCTTGTGTTATTATTTCTGTGAACCATGTCTCGGTTCTTGCTTTTTCTTCTACCCCTGCTGCTCTTGTTATTTTTGTTTTCATCTCTCGTTCTATTCTGCTATTTTTCTGGTTTTTCGATTATGTTTCTGTTTTCTGAAAAATACAAAACCCAAGCCTGGCTTGAGTTCGAGAGACTTAAAGTAGCTGTATCTTGGCATGTTTTTCCTGTTTTTATTTTTTTGTTGTTATTCAGTTTGCAACATTCTTCTTTTTGCCTTTTTCTGTTTTGTTGTTTGGCTATCACTGTCATTTATTTCTCTCTGTTTCGGTTATATATATTGTTGTTGCGCTTTTTCTGTTTGTTGAGATTCGTACCTCATACGTGTTTGCGCCGTTTTTCAAACAAAACAAATTTGGGTATTTTATTAGTAAAGACAAATTTTTCAAAATCTTTTATTTTTCTAGTCATTAAATTACTCTTATTTGCCATTAAAGCATGTCGGTTCCAAAAATTGAAACCGACATGTTTGAAGGCAAATCTGACTTTGTAATGTGCCAGAGAAAAATGAAGGCAGTTTTGGTTCAAAATAAAATTGCACTCGCTATTTGTAGCCCAGAAGAGTATCCGGAATCTTGGAAGGGTGAAATTCTTGCTAAAAAACTTAGTGATGTGCACAGTTGACTCACCTTGCATTTAACCAACAATGTTTTATGAGAAATTGACGAAAAAGACAACACTTTTGAAATCTGAACTAAACAAGAAAAATTGTATTTGGGAAAATTCCTATCGAATAAAATTTATTTAAAAGAACAACTTTTTAGTTTTAAAATGAGTGGGTCAAAAATGCTTTCAGAAAATATGGATGATTTAAATAAAATCGTTTTGGAACTTCAAAACATTAGAGAGAAAATCTCCGATGAAAATATTGTCGTTATTTTATTAAATGGCTTACATGATTCTTATGACGATGTAAAATATGCTATTAAATATGGTAGAGATGGTTTATCCTTTTCCGATGTTAAAATCGCTTTGAAATCGAAAGATTTAGATTTAAGAAAAGAAAATAAATTAAATGGAGAGAACCTTTACGTACAAAGGAGAGTTTATTGGAGGAAACCTCTTAGTCATAGGCCTAAAAGTAAAGGGAGGTCCAAATCTCGAGAAAAGAACAAAGTAAAATATTTTTATTGTGGCAAGGAGGGTCATATAAGTGTTTTAAAATGATCAAAGATGAAAAACAACATAAACATGGTAAAGGGAGTGAAAATATTAACAAAACCCATGATTTTGATTGAGATGGTAATTTCATGTATTCAATGATTTTGTGTGTTTCCCTTTCCCCTTCTTGTTCTAAAGTTGTTGATCATTGAATTCTTGATTCTAGATGTACATTTCACATGACACCCAACAAACACTGGTTTTCATATTTTAAACCCTTAAATCATGGAAAGGTTTACATGGAAAACAATCAAGTTTGTGATGTTAAAGGCATTGGAAATATTTTCATCAAAATGCATGACGGTGTGACTAGGAAACTCACTAAGGTGAGATATGTACCTGACCTTCGTCAGAATCTTATCTCCCTTGGATTGAATTCACTTGGTCTTTCTTACAAATCTAAAAATAGTATTTTAAGAGTTTGCAAAGCAAACCTAGTCATGCTTAAAGGTTTCAAAAGGGAAGTTTATACATTCTTATTGGAAAAATAGTTTGTGATTCAACTGCTTTGATTTCAAAAACTATTCCTGAGAAAACTATGTTGTGGCATTGGTGGATTGGCCACATTAGTGAGAAGGGACTGTATTACTTATAAAAAAAAAAAATCTTTTATGTGGTGATAAAATTGATCCTTTGGATTTTTGTGACCACTGTGTTTTGGGAAAACAACACAAAATTAGTTTTTCAAGTAGCACACAGAACTCTTCGACAATACTTCACTATGTGCATTGTGATTTGTGGGACCTGAAAAGGTTTTAACGTATGGTGGTAGTGCTTATTTATTATCTATTGTGGATGATTTTTCGTGGCATGTTTAGGTTTTTGATAAAACTTTTGAAAAGTTTTGTGAGTGGAAACGTCTTGCCAAAAATCAATCTAGGAATAAACTAAAAATAATTAGGACCGATAATGGTCTTGAGTTTTGTAACCGGATATTTGCTAATTTGTGCGCATCACATGGCATCTTACATCATAGGATGATTAGGCATAACCCCTGATAGAACGGAGTAGCTGAGAGGATGAACTGTACTATAATGGATAAGGTTAGATGTCTTATGGTGTCTTCAGGTATCCCAATAACCTTTTGGAGAGAAGTTGTAAGTATGGTTGTCTACCTCATTAATAGATCCCCTTCTACAGCTATAAACTTTAGGACTCCTATAGAACTTTGGTGTGGTAAACCCTCTAACCTGTTAAACCTTAGAGTGTTTGGGTGTGCCACTTTTGCACATCAGAATGAGGGTAAGCTAGACCCTAGGTCCAGAAAGGGAGTGTTCACAGGATATCCTAGCGCAGTGAAGGGTTATAGAGTGTGGCTAAAGGGTGAACCAGGAGTGAGGGTAGTTATCAGTAGGGATGTCATCTTCAACGAGTTAGATATGCCCTGTCCTAAGGATAAACCTGTCTTCGATAGTCTACCCAGTGTTCCCACTATAGGTAGTATTCCTTTGGAGGTAGAGGTAACCTCTGAACCCTCTCTAGAGCCTACACAGGAGCCTGAAACCAACGAGAAGTTAGTTACACCATCCAGTAGTATCCTGATCCTTCTAGTGTTCTTTCCCTTCTCTTTGAGTTAGAAAGTTCTGATAAGGAGGAAGAGCACCCTGAGGCTCAAGTTCAAGCCCTTAGAGATTACCAGTTGTCTAGAGAAAGAGTTAGAAGAGTTTAAAAAGAACCCTCTAGATATGGTTACTCATATATAATATCATATGCATTTGCTATTGCATCTTATATGGAAGAGAAGGAAGCTTTGTGATTATCTGATGTTTTGAAAAAGTCCTAATCGCTCTCTATGGTTACGTGCTAGGGATGAGGAAATGTCCTCTTTTAAAAAATAAAACCTGGATTCTTGTTCCAAAACCCTCAAAACAAAAATTAGTTGATTGCGAATGGAATTTTAAAATTAACGAGCCTAAGTCTACTAATGAACCTCCAAGGTTTAAGGCCAGGCTTGTTGCGAAAGGTTTTTCACAAGTTGAGGGTATTGATTTTAATGAAAATTTTTCTCCCGTCGTTAAATACAAAACGATTAGGATAATTCTTGCTCGTGTTGCCTTTTATGATCTCAATCTTGAACAACTTAATGTAAAAACCGCTTTCTTGCATGGTGGTCTCGAAGAGAGCATATATATGTGTCAAGCACCAAGTTTTGCGGTTAAAGGTAAAGATCACATGGCATGTCTCTTGAAAATGTCCTTATACGGACTTAAACAATCGCCTTGCCAATGGTACAAGAGGTTTGATTCTTTTATGTTAAAAGTTTGTTTCTCTAAAAGATATTATGATAGTTGTTTTTATTTCCTCTGGAAATAAAGTTTATAGTGCTATTTATTTGTTGCTTTATGTTGATAATATGTTAATTGCTTGCAAACATAAAGCTAAGATTGATGATTTGAAATCTTTGCTAAAATCCGAATTTGACATGAAGGATTTAGGGGCTGCATCCAGGATTCTTGGGATGAATATTACTAGAGATAGGGCTGATCGTTTACTTTTCTTATCTCAGAAACCCTTTCTCTAGAAAATTATTTCTAAATTTTCGATGCATTTATGTAAGCCCGTTATTATCCCACTTGCAAGCCATTTCAAACTTTCTGATAAAACTTGTCCCAAAATCGAAAGTGAGAAAAGAGACATGGCAAATATTCCCTATAGAATGGCCATAGGCTCTTTTATGTACTCAATGATATCCATCTGACCTGACATTGCTTTTTCTATAAGCCTTCTCAGCAGATTCATGTCCAACCCCGGAAGGGATCACTAGGCTGCTCTCAAGTGGTTGTTATGTTACCTTAATGGAACTATAGATAGGGGCTTACACTATCACAATTGGTTTGATGTTTTTGAACTAATTGGTTATGTCGATTCCGATTTTGCAGGTGACAATGATGGTAGAAAATCTACCTCATCTATTTCTTTACCTAGCGGGTAATTGTGTCTCATAGAAGTCTCAATTACAGCCGGTAATTTCTTTATCAACTATTGAGGCTGAATATATCGTGGCTACAGAAGCCATCAAGGAAGCTATTTGGCTTCAAGGGTTATTGAGTGAATTACTCATTTTACATTCAAAACCTATTATTTATACTGACAGTCATAGTTGTTTACATTTATGCTAAAATCCAGTTTATCACGAAAGGACAAAGAACATAGATGTCAAATACCATTTCATTAGGGAAAAAGTCTTTAGTGGTTTAGTTGACATAGACAAAATTAGTCCTAATGATAATCCTGCAGATTTTGGTACTAAAATTGTAAGCTCTGAAAAGTTTATGTTTTACAGGGACTTCCTTCACATGGATGCAGGTTGACTCCTATCGAGTCATTTGGAAAAATATTGTTCGAGATGGAGATTGTAGACATCTGGGACTATTTTTCAGCCTAATATTTTTTCATCTTTCAGCCCACATTAGCTTCCTTATGATGATCCAATGGGCCTCAACAGAGAGATAAGGTGGTTTGAACTGGTCAGAGATGCCAGGCCGAGCCAACCCGGGGTGACCGTCGTGGCTTTGACCTATTTAAGACTCTCTTTCTCTCCTTGGTTATATACACAATTGACTCTTTTATTTTTCTTTCTTCTCTTCTCTGCTGAGTTGCGTCTCTGTCTCTTCTTTTCCCTTTCTTCACCGCGGCTTGCCGCATCTGTTACTCTTCTCCGTCTTTTGGTTTTCTGTGGCGGTATCACTTTTATTGTTAATGGCGGCTTGTGGTGGTCCTCGATCGATCACCATTTCTGGAAAGTTTTGGAGAGAGCCAAAAGGTTTAGAGAGAGAGACACCAGTGTTTTTCCTTTGGTTGAGGCCTCGTGGCTGAAGGACCCATTTTAGACTGTTCGTGCCGTTTTTCATTTGAGGCCGGTGCCTCGATACGGTTCGTGATCTCTCACCGCTGCTCGGCGCCATCTCGGTCTCGGTACTGGTTTTTCTTCCGCCGACGGAACAGACCCGCGGCGGTGGGTAAGTTTTTCGGTCTCCTTTTGTTTACTTCTTCTACCGTTTTTGCTAACTGCTTTGTGCCGATATATTCTTGGTGTTCCACGCGGCTTAGACAGACACTAGAGGAGAAAAAGGAAGATATTCTTGTAATAGTGATTAGGCTGTTTTATTTTTCTGCTGTGTTTATTCTGATTATTTTTATAGTAATTAGAGGTTGCAATAGTAAATAGATCTAACACTTTTATTCTAGAAAAGTCTACTGAAGTGAGTAAAAATTTTCTTCTATAATATTTTTTATAAGATTCGTTGTTGGGCGAAAAGGAGATTAGTTTCTTCATTAAAAACTCAATCCATTCAAAATTCAACACAAAGTCTGAGGAGGGTTCACTATGGGATGTGGTGCTGGGGAAAGAGGGAGGGGAGGAACTGGGAGTCAGGGAGTCAAGGGGGCAGGAGGTGGGAAACTATTTTAGGGTTATTGGAATTGAGGTATGAGTTGATTTTGAATTGTAAATTTTGTAATTAAAAAAAGAGAAATTAGCTATTAACCGACATGGACTATTTTAACCTTTTGCTTTATTACCAAAATGTTAATTTTTTTTCCAAACGATTAACTATTTTCACTTTCCTATTTATAGCCACAAACTTTGAATTTAAATTATTTTAGCCTTGAACAAATATTTTTTCTTAAAACAGTCACGAATTATTTATCGAGCTCGCATATATAGTAATTTATTAAAAATACTTAGTTGTTAGAAGTGCTTGTCATATCATTCGTTAAATGGATGGAATACTTTGAAAAATATTTCCCTTTTGAAATAATTTTTCTGTTATTAAGTTGTCTATTAAATTTAGCTTATAGAAGAACTTGACGTACTTCTCTATCTTAGCATCTCCATATTCTCAGCTTCAAATGCGTCATCATCATAGGAGCGTAGTATTGTAGAGTTGATTCAATAGGCATATTGACTTGAAACACTTGTTGCATACAAAATGTAGGAAATTTTACAAAATCAAACAAAGTTTCATGAATATATGTCACATTTGCCGTAGTTTCCTCTGCAACACTTATTATATCAAGTATATAATTAATTACATCTCCAAATAATTTATAACTAATATATATATATAATTACCAAAATTTGAAATAAGGAAATAAAAACTTCATAAATCTTCATCTTCAAGCATGAAAAACTGTTGAAGTTAAATTACTATATATTCATAAAAATGGAAACTCTCACCTCTTCATCAATGTTTTTTGAAGCCTCATCCGTATATCTCTTTTTTTACTTTGTAGGATAAGTTTTAAAGGGTGACGTTTAATATTGTAATCATGTTCATTATTAAATAAATAATTTTATTCCATTTACTTTATAAATTCATACTCTTGAAATTCCAAATTTATTTAAGTTATTAACCTTCAGACACTTTGAACGAGATATGCTCCACATTAACTTTCACTTCTTCATTATCTTTTGATGCGATATTTAAAGTACAAAGCAAAGTAAAACTTTGAGAGAGAATAAAAATTTTAGGCAGACTCTGACAAGATGTAGTTATAATAAGAAAACATATAACCAATTGATTAACTTACATAGGCCTCCGAAAATCTTTATTTGTGCCTGGAATTTCTTTCTTTGCTGGCTTGCACACTCTATTGCGTAAGATGTACAACATCCTGTGCATTGCAAATAAATAACCAGTTCTAGTGGTCCTGCTCAAATTCTTGCACATGGTGTGCGTCATTGTATGCAAATTCCTTTAAACTTCTTCACTTTATTTTTAATGTTTTAGGTCACAATATCCACTTGGAAAATTTGAAATGCCTAAAAACACTAAATGACATAAATTGAGTAGTTTTAACAACAATGTGACACAAAAAGTGAAATGAAAGACTAAGTATAAAAGGTGTAAAGCATAAGATTTTCACACCTAACAGTCACATGCATAGTAATTAGGCTAAATTCCTTACTTTTATTTTAGAAAAGTGTACTAAATTGGGTCAAATGTTTCCGATAAAATGTAATTTAAGAAGATTTGGGAGAAAACTGTACTAAACTGGGTCAAATGTTTATGATAAAATGTAATTGAAAAGATTTGTGGTGCGTGAAATATATGGTTTCCCATTTAAAAGTCAAGATATAGTGTTGACTATAGAAATAAAGTTATCATTGATTGTCTTAACTTGGTAAGTTATATTATGAGTCACATATGAAATAGATCACCTTGTAAAAAATTAAAATTCTTATTCTCAATGAAGATGTTGATTTTTTTTCTTTTTTGATATATTGGGGGAGGGAAATTCAAATTACCAAAGCTTGAATCCAACTTGAATTGTATGTACTATTCTGTGTACCATTCTTTGCACCATTTTCTAATTTAGTATATTCTATTAATAAAGGCTATTAATAGAAGATAAACCATAAGGGAAAAAAATAAATCTTAAGGAAAAAATATATTATTTAATGAAGTAGTACATAAAGAAGTAGGTTTTTTTAATATAATTGGCCAATTTTTTTAAAATAGCCACTGACGTAGCCATAATATTTTTTTTATTCTTATTTTGGCGATAACGCACTGTGTGCGTTATCATTAAGGATAACACACATGCTATTTAATCTGAAATTTAACTTCTAAGAATCCTATGTGGTAGATAACGCGCATGATGTGCGTGTTATCCTTCATAATAGCACATCTATTTTTTGCGACATCTGCCACATAATTTTTTTTTTTTTTTTTTGTGCAAAACTTGTAATTTTTTTTCCAAAACCTATAATCATAATTTCTTTTTGAAAAATAAAGTATTATTTTATTTAGCTTATTTGATGTATATTTTGTGATAAAAGTTATAACCATTTAAAAGTAAAATTTTTTATTAAATAAATATGAAGAAGTAATTTAAAGTATTTCAAATTTTTGTTACTTGTTAAATCTTACTAGAATAATTTATAATCAATTTAAGTAAAAAATTTATAAAGAAGTACTTAGAAGAAATAGCATTAATAAAAACTCTAAAATATTATAACATTTTGAAGAAAAGAAACTTATACATTGCTTGAACTGGGGTTATTACAATTTTTATATTATGCACGGGGCATTCGATATCTACTACATCTTGGAGGAGAATCCAGATTTCAATAATCCTTTTCCCCCAAAACATTGTACCCTTTTTTCTAACTCGTTGATTGTTCATGTTTGGAGGATAGAATTTTAAATTGTAAGGAGCATCTCTCCAAATGTCCTCATACCCAATTGGATAAAAATTGGATCGGTATGTTCTTCTGTAAGTTTCCTACAAATATATATTCGGCACATAAGCATCTGGTCTTGTACTATTATCTCTATAGACTATAAGAGCATGAGAAGAAGGCAATGTATATTCTCACCATTTGCCACAACTGCACGATTTTTTCATTTATTTGTACGGAATAAATGTTGTTGCGGTACAATTAAGGGGTATTGTAGATTTAACCATGTAAAGACCTTCTCGTGGTTGTACGTTATAATTGTATAGTCTCTTTATTTTAATTTAATCCGAAAAAACTTGTCAGAAACGCTTGTTGGAAATGGATGCATACAGTTTGGGCTTCTTCACGGTGTTGGTTGAAGTACTTAACAAGTTTGTTGAATATTAATTCAACTAGGGATTTTAAAGGTAAGACCCTAACTTTTTCCAAGGTACTATTAAGTGCTTCTGAAATGTTGGTTGTCATCATTCCGTGCCTATGCCCACCATCATGCAAGAGTGTCCATTTCTCCAGGCACATGTTGGCTAAATAAATGTAATCTCCAACATTTCTTTTTTGAATTTAACTCATCACACTGTAACATTTCCACTGCTTTGCTTTCATTCTCACTTGCCACAGTAAACTTTCTAATCGCTGTTCTACAAAATCTATTTTTAACGTAAAACATACATATTATATAAATTCTAAAAAAGTTAAAAAGAGTTCTTGGACATAGAAAAAGTACTAATTTGGATTCATATTTAGAATGCTTAGTTGTCATCTCTTCAAACATCCACACCAATAGGCTTATCACAACCATACTTGGGCTTGACAAGGTAATGAATCAATCATCCACTTTCTTTTCCTCTGTGCTTTTGAAAACAAAGACACTAAAATATCATAATCATTATTAGTAGTTTAAATTTTGATAAGGAATTGCATAAATATTCATAATCAACAAAAGATAATAAAAGAATGAATCTTTATATAAAAGATTTGAAACTCCCATAAAATAACATAAATCAATCAATGACCTAGATAACTTGAAGAGTCTACACTCTAATCATAATTAAAAAAGAAAAAGACAGATTGAGTTGGAAGAGTAAAACTCATGATTAACAAGCATGATCTTGATATTTTTTATGTTATTTGATCTTTCTTTATATTGAAAACCCTCAATTTATTGTGCCCAAGAATCATGAGAAAGCTTTTAATGCTACTCCTAAGCTCCCTTAAATAGGCCTTTAGAAACCTTAATTCGCGTCCAGAAATTTCTTTTCTGCTAACTTGCACAACTTGTTGTAATGGGTGTGCTACGTCATGTGCATAGCGTAGGAAAAACCAGTTCCAAAAGTTCTGTAAACATCTTCTGCTAATCTTGGATTGAAACTTCGTTTCTTCTTTTTCCATTCTTTAAGGCACAACATCCACTCACTTTGAATCCAAGTACCTACAATCTCAAAAGAAAATAAAATGAGTAGATTCCTCACCAATATGCCACTCAAATGCATTATATGACAAATTATAAAGTGTGCAAAAATATAATAGTTTCACACTTAAGATTCATGTGCATATTAATTAGACTAACTTACCTTTCTTTTATTCTAGAAAAGTCTACTAAAGTGAGTCACAATATTCTTATAAAATATTATTGAAAAGATTCATTATTGAATAAAAAAGAAAAGATAGTTTTTACATTAAAAATTCAATTCGTTAAAAATTTAACACACAATAGAGGGTGGCTTGACTGCTGGAGATCAGTGGTGGTGGAAAGAGGTTAGGGACCAAGAGTTTAGGAGCAAAATAGGGGAGGGTGAGGGGGGAGAGAAAATATTTTAGGCGTATTGGGATTGAGGTATGAGATGACTTTGAATTGTAAAATTTTTTAACTAAAAAAAAAAAAAGAGAAATTAGCTATAAATAGACTTGAATAGTTTAAACATTTTGGTTTATAACCATGAACTAGTTTTACTTTTTTGTTTATAGCCACAAACTTTAACTTTATATTTATTTTCCATGAACTGTTATGTTTTTTTTTTCTGAAAATAGCCATGAAATATTTTTCAATTTTCATATTTAAATATTGATTAAAATACTTAGTAGTTAGAAGTCCTTTTCATATCATTCATTAAATGGATGGAATACTTTAAAAGTATTTCCCTTTGAAGATAACTTTATTTTTTACTGTTGTCTACTAAATTAGCATGCAATGGAACTTGGCATATTTAATTGCCTTAGTCATCTCTCTATTAGAATCTCCATAATCTCAACTTCAGGTGTGTCATTATTAGAGTAGTGTATTACTGTAGAGTTGAATTCAATAGGCATATTGACTGGAAAAGCTTATTGCATACAAAATGTATGAAATTTATCAAAATCAAATGAAGTTTCTTGAATATATTTTAAATTTGCTGCAAATTTCCTCCGCAACACTTATTACGTCCACTGTATAAGTAATTTCATCTTAGGAAAATTTTTTAACTATATAGCACATTATATATCGTTTATAATTAGCAGAGTTTTGCAGTCAAGAAATAATAACTTAATAATTCTTCATCTTCAAGCATAAAAAACTATGGAATTTGAATTATTATATATGCGTAAAAGTGGAAACTCTTACCTCTTAATCAATATTTTGTGACGCCTATCCCTATTTTTGCTGTGTAGGATTACTTTAAAAAGCTGACGTTTAATAATGTTATCATGTTAATTATTAAATAAATAAATTTATTACATTTTCTCTACGATTTCTTACTTCTGAAATTCCAACTGTATTTCGTTAATAACCTTTTCCAACTTTAAATGAGATAGACGCCACATCAATTATCATTTCTTCATCATCTTTTGGAGCAACATTTGCGGTAAAAACCGAAGAGAAACTTTATGGTAGACTAAAACCTTTAGGCAGACTCTGATCAAGATGTAGTTACAATAAGAAAGCAGATAATCAATTTATCAAGCTAAATATGCCTCCAAAAACCAACATTTTTGTCCGAGATTTCTTTTTCTACAAACTTGTACCATTTTCTGTACAAGATATGCAACATCCTGTGCATTACATAGAAATTATCAGTTCCTGCATTCTGCATAAATTCTCATGTGGTTTTCAGTATTGTATGCAAATCCCTTTCTCTATATCTTTGCATATAAAACAGAAAAATAAAATTTTAAGAATATAAAATTCAAGAATATTTAGTGATATATAATAAATACTACATGTGCTAATTGATTTAACATTCCGCCATTTCTAAGGAGTACTAGCTTGAAATTCATAATACTAAAAGGTTCATGGATATAATAGCCAACCTCTGAGCATTTAAACAATTAAGGGCTTTTACTTCTCTTTTAGCCATACATATCAAATGTTATCGATAATAAGTATTTTATCGAATGAGTTGTGCGATGTATATAACGAGATATTAACATATCTTTCACAACATATGGAATCTTTCTTGCCAGAATTTACATCATCCTTCTTCCTACTTGAAGAAAGACTCTTGGCGCATATCCCAACCTGAATAAGGTTGTAAAGCTCCACCTGTTATATAAAGCGTTTTTTTAAACTCTATATCGTAATAGTAGTGTCATGGGAAAAACCCTTAAATTACTTATTTCCAATGAACAAAATCTAGCAGCAACAAAGGGGGTGATTGGAGCTTTCAAGGGGTTTCGGATTCAACTATTCCACAACCTTATTCTTTTATCACTTCATTCTCTTTCTCTTTGTAATTTCACCACGTTTCAAAAATTTTATGGTTATGATTTGCTCTATGGAAGACTAAGTTTTTGGTTAAGTAGAATATGCAAAGAATTAGTTTGAACAATGATTTCTTTTAGCATTTCCCTTATTTTATTGCGTTCATTATTCTTTTATCCTTCAATTGTTAATTGTTATTATGTTAATTTTTATGCTTGTGTAGAATTGACAGCTCTATGCATGATCACCTAATTAATTGCGAAGGACTGGGAGGTGAAGTAAATTAACTAAGTAATAATAACTCATAGTAAAACTGACTAGGAATAGAATCGATTTCTATTGAACAGTTTATAGAAGTAAGCTGTTGCGATGGCTGAACTTAGGTAATTCCACAAATTAGTAATGCGACTTAAATTAATCAAATTGACATGGGGATATGGTTTCCATCAATGAAGATTAGGGGGTTTACACCAAGGTATTAGGTAAAACCTAAATAAGGGCTACTGTTAATGAATTTAAGTCTAATTTAAGAGAATAGTGACATTAAAATAAGAAATTTAGATTAATCATTGGAATAAAAAGTGTGACTAGATTCCTCATCAATGATTTTCTTAAAAACTTAGTTTCAACAAGTCAAGTGTTTCTCATCAAATCTTTACGATTTTTTTTTAGTTTAATTTAGTATTTAAAATATTTTTCTTGATCAAAATTTATTTAGGTCTAAATTAGGATAATTAATAATTTTGGTACTTAATTATAATCTCTGTGCGATTGGCACTCGACCCACCTAAATACTCAACTTGACACTAGTTCACTTGCTAGGATTTTATGTATTAGACACTGACCTCAAAATGAAATAGTAGTATTAACAAAATTAAAAAATCTGACTGTAATTTGATACTATAAATATATCATATAAACCATTTAAAGAGAGCCTTCAAAAAACTCCATCGCCTAAAGATGTAATATATCCTTGAAAACCCTTGGAAAGAAATAATACCAAAGCACTACATATGACGATTAGTCACTCCAAGTTCTTTTAAAAGCATATCTTCCCAAATACATTTGTCAAAATGGATCTGTAAGAATTCTGCAAATAGTAAGGTGTGAGCTATACAAGCCTAATAAGGGATATGAACTAAACATGGGAATAAGCATTGTTAAAAAATGTTGAAAATGCCTTTACTTCTTAACATATATATACTTAAAAAAATTTGCTTGTCAAACTTACAAATACTTCGAGATATTTTTTAATGCTTTTCTTAAGTTCCCTTTAAATAAGTCTCAAAAAAGCCTAATTTGCGCCAACTTGCACAAATTGTTTCATAGGGTGTGCAACATCATGTGCATCATGTTGAAAAAAACCAAATCTAACAGTTCTGAAACCTTCCTACACCTAGTGTTCAACATATTGTGTAAATCTTTGATTGAAACTTTGTTACTTCTTTTTCCAACCTTTAAGGCACAACATCCACTCATTTTGAATCCACGTACCTAAAATAACAAAAGAAAATAAAATGAGTAGATTCATCACCAATATGACAATCAAATGCATTAAAAGAAAAATTATGAAGCGTTCAAAAAATCTACAAATTTCACACTTAAGATGCACATGCATATCTTAAGCCACGTTAAAACTTCACGAATTGAAACTTCTTCACCCTTTTCTTTTCCATCTTTTAAGCCATAACATCCACTCATTTTGATTCCAAGTACCTAAAATAACCAAATCACATAGAAGGAGTAGATTCTGCACTAGTATGATGCACAAATACATTAAAAGATTAAGTATAAATGGTGTAAAAATATAACATTTTCAAACTTACGATTCATGTGCATATTAATTAGGCTAACTTACCTTTCTTTTATTCCTGAAAAGTCTACTGAAGTGAGTAAAAATTTTCTTACTTATTATTTCTTATAACATTCATTGTTGGGTTAAAAGGAAATTAGTTTTTCCATTAAAAAATCAATCCATTAAGAATTCAACACGAAGTATGAGGACGCTTCACTATGGGAGGCTCGTGCTGGTGGAAGGAGGGAGGGGAGGAACTGGGATTCAGGGAATCAAGGGGCAGGAGGAGGGAAACTATTTTAGGGTTATTGGAATTGAGGCATGAGTTGATTTTGAATTGTAAATAATTAGCTATTAATAAACATGGACAGTTTTAACATTTTGCTTTATTACCGAAATGTTTTATTTTATTTTTCCAAACGATTAACTATTTTCACTTTTCTATTTATAGCCACAAACTTTGGATTTAAATTAGTTTAACCTTGAACAAATATTTTTTCTTAAAATAGCCATGAATTATTTTCGAGCTCCCATATATAGAAATTTATTAAAAATACTTAGTTGTTAGAAGTGCTTGTCATATCATTCGTTCAATTTATGGAATACTTTGAAAAATATTTCCCTTTTAAAATAAATTTTTTTGTTACTATGTTTTCTACTAAATTAGCTTATGGAAGAACTTGACGTACTTCTAAATCTTAGCCTCTCTATATTCTTACCAACAAGTGCGTCATTATCCTAGTAGTGTAGTATTGTAGAGTTAAGTTCAATAGGTATGTTGACCTGAAACGCTTGTTGCATAAAAGATGTACGAAATTTTATAAAATCAAACGAAGTTTCATGAATATATGTCACATTTGCTGTAATTTCCTCCACAACATTTATTATTTCCAGCGCATAAGTAATTACATCTCCAAAATAATTTATAACTAATATATCTATATATATATGTATAATTACCAAAATTTGGAAATAAAAACTTCATAATTCTTCTTCCTCAAGCATGAAAAACTATGGAAGTTGAATTACTATATCCCATAAAAATGGAAACTTTGACCTCTTCATCAATGTTTTGTGAACACTATGTGTATATCCCTATTTTTGCATTGTGGGATAAGTTTTAAAGGGTGACATTTAATATTGTGATCATGTTCATTATTAAATAAATAATTTTATTCAATTTACTTTATAAATTCTTATTCTTGAAATTGCAACTTTATTTAAGTTAATAACCTTTAGACACTTTGAACGAGATATGCTCCACATTAATTGTCATTTCTTCATCATCTTTTGCTGCGACATTTAAGGTACAAGGTAAAGTAAAACTTTGAGAGAGAATAAAAAT
Source organism: Catharanthus roseus (assembly GCA_028651295.1). Lineage (NCBI taxonomy): Eukaryota > Viridiplantae > Streptophyta > Magnoliopsida > Gentianales > Apocynaceae > Catharanthus > Catharanthus roseus. Next base: position 2,149,781 of record JAPQWS010000070.1, read on the forward strand.
TTTAGGCAGACACTAATCAAGATGCAGTTATAATAAAAAAACATATAACCAATTTATTAAACTAAATAGGCCTAGAAAAATCATCATTTGGGCCAGGAATTTCTTTTTTTGCTGGCTTGCACACTTTGCTGTTTAAGATGTGCTACATCCTGTGCATTGCACATAAATAACTAGTTCTAGCAGTCCTGCTCAAATATTTGCACATGATGTGCATCATCGTATGCAAATTCCTTTGAACTTCTTCACTTTATTTTTCATTTTTTAGGTCACAATATCTACTTAGCAAATTTGAAATGCCTACAAACACCAAATGACACAAAATGAGTAGATTTAACAACAATGTGATACAAAAAATGAAATGAAAGACTAAGTATAAAAGGTGTAAAGCATAAGATTTTCACACCTCACAATCAGATGCATATTCATTAGGCTAAATTCCTTTCTTTTATTTTAGAAAAGTGTACTAAACTGGGTCAAATATTTCTGATAAAATGTAACTGAATAAGATTTGGGACAAAAGTGTACTAAACTATGTCAAATGTTTCTGATAAAATGTAATTGAATAAGAGTTGTGGTTGAGTGAAATAGATGATTTCCCATTTAAAATTCAACATATAGTGTTGACTATGGAAATAAATTCATCATTGATTATCTTAACTTAGTAAGTTATATTTTTGGTTTTGAGTCACATATGAAATGGATCACTTTGTAAACAATTAAAATTCTTATTCTCAATGAAGATGTTGATTTTTTCTTTTTTCTTTTTGATACATTAGGGGAGGGAAAGTATAAATCGAACCCACAATCTATCACATGGTAAGGAATACTTCTAACGAACTGAGCTATCACTTTGTCACAATGAAGATATTGATTAAAATAATAGAATGATTAACTATTCAAATATGCAAAGATTCATACCCTTTCACATTCAACTGTTAATTCAAAATAGCATAGCTTGAATCCAACTTGAATTGTATGTACTAATCTGTGCGCAACTCTTTGTACCACTTTCTAATTTAGTATATTCTATCAATAAAGCCTATTAATAGAAGATAAACCATAAGGGAGAAAGTGTCTATCTGATGAAGTAGCGCAGAAAGAAGTAGGTTTTTCTGATTTTTTTTATAATTTCCCTTTTAAGATAACTTTTTTTATTACTGTTTCATCTACTAAATTATTATACAGAGGAACTTGACATACTTAAATACCCCAGTAATATCTCTTGGCATCTCCATAATCTCAACATCACATATGTCATTATGAGAGCAGTGTACTACTATAGAGTTGAGCTCAATAGACATGTTGATTTGAAATGCTTGTTGCATACAAAATGTATGAAGTTTTATATAATCAAATGAAATTTCCTGAATCCATGTTACATTTGCTACAATTTCCTGAGTATTATTTATTATGTCAACGATAGTAATTACATTTCTAGTACAATTTATAACTATGTATTAAATTATATATGTTTTGTAATTACCCAAGTTTTTCAATAAGAAAAATAAGAACTTAATAATTCTTCATCCTCTCGAATTAAAAACTATGGAATTTGAACTAATTATATACGCGTAAAAATGGAAATTCTTCATCAATTTCTATGAAGCATCATCAGTAGATTCTTATATTTTGCTGTGTAGGATATGTTTAAAGCGTGAGTATAGTAATGTCATTATGTTCAATAGTAAATAAATAATTTTATTAAATATACTTTATACAATCTTATTCCTAAAATTTCAGCAGTATTTAGCTGACAACCTTTTGGAGCTCTAAATGAGATAGGCTCCACATAACCTTTCATTTCTTCATCATCATTTGGTGCACCATTTGAGGTACAAGGCGAAGTGAAATTTTGAGGAAGATTAAAAACTTTAGGTTAACTCTAATTCAGACGTAGTTACAATTAGAAAACAAATAACCAATTTATCAAGCTAAATAAGGCCCCCAAAATACCAATTTGCGCCAAGAATTTCTTTTCGATGGACTAGCTTACATAAGATGTGCAACATTTTGTGCGTCGCATAGGAAATAACCAGTTCCCATAGCTCTGTACGAATTCTAGCACATGGTGTGCATTACTTGTGCAAATCCATTTGAACTTCTTCATTTCATCTTTTAAGTCAGAACATCCACTCGATTTGATTTCAAATAACTAAAAACTACAAATAACATAAAATGAGTATATTTCACAATAATCTAAACAAAAATTTACTAAATGACCAAGTATAAAAGGTGTAAAACATAATATTTCCATAACAAAAGGTCACGTGCATATTAAATAGGCTAACTTACCTTTCTTTTATTCTAGAAAAGTCATATCAACAGAAGAATGTTTCTCTCAAAGAAAAACATAATGATTTCTAATATATATAACTATACCAACTAAATCATATTTAATTAGTTTCAAAAGAAAAAAAACTAAATCATATTTAATTATATCCATCGTAGTGAACATGTTTATACTATAATATTTCTTCAAGATTATATTAAAAATTGTGAATATATCATAGAAATTTTGTATAAATATGAACGCTTTTATATTTTCCAGTGGCCTTTTGGGTAATTTAGATTTTATACCATTAGGTCTATCTAAATATAATTGAAGCTCACCGTTTTTTAAAAAATATATGAACATCCTTGCTGTTTATAACTTCATTACTTCATTGTTAATAAATATATACTGCTATATAATTTTAATAAAGAAGTTTTTTTATAAACAAATAATCATTCTATATCAAAGAAGGCAATTGGTACTTTTGTAAAATTAGTTTACCAAGGATAAAACACCATGTGTCTAAATACATACACATAGATGAGTGTCTCGATAATGATTTCTTGAAAATCATATTTTCATATTTTCTTGTATAATAGTCTCAAAGTTGACTAGATATATTATACAATGTTGATAAGGATATTGATAATCATGTGCAATTGCACTAGAAGGGCCTTCTTCATTCATCAACTTTTTTTTTCATCTTTGCACATACATAGAAAGAAAAACCAATTTTTGAGAGTATAAAATTTAGTAATATTTAGTGATATATGATAATGATAATTATCTACGAAAGAGAAAAAATAGTGATAACTACTATATTTTCTACTTGATTAAGCATTCCGCCATTTCTCAACATTTAGAAATCCATAACTAAAAGTTTAGGGATGTAATACCAACTTTTGAACAATAGAACAATTAAGGTCTTTTACTTCTCTTTTCGCCTTGACTTTCGGAAATAAGGGTTTCTGGAAAGAAGGTACTTGATCAAATGAGTTAATTTATATGTTTAATGAGATATTAATTTATCTTTTGCAACTTACTGTAACTTTCATGCCAAATTTTGCATCATTCTTCTTTTAATTTGAAGAAAGACTTTGGGTGCATATCCCATTCTTGTTCAGTTTTAAACCTCTACTTGTTATCTAAACCATTTTTTAACTTTATATCATCATAGTACTTTTACTTGCACAAACACTGAATTATTGCTTCCCAATGAACAAAATCTATTTTTAAGGTAAAATGTACATATTGTATAAATTTTAAAAAAGTTGAACAACGTCCTTGGACATAGAAAAATTAATAATTCAGATTCATGTTTAGAATACTTACTCATCATTTCTTCAAATATCCACACTAGTTGGCTTATCACACCATTTCCTCTGTGCTTTTGAAAACAAAGACACCTAACATAAAATGATCATTATTAGTAGTGTAAATTTTGATAAGGAATTGCATAAATATATATAATCAACAAAGGATAATAAAAGAATGAATCTTTACATAAAAGATTTAAAACTCCCATAAAATAATATAAATCAATCAATGACCTAGATAACTTAAAAAGTCTACACTCTAATCATAATTAAAAAAAAAAAAAAAGGAAAGATTGAGTTGGAAGAGTAAAATTCATGATTAACAATCATAATCTTGATATTCTTAATGTTATTTTGATCTTTCTTCATACCGAAAACCCTCAATTTATTGTGCCAAGAATCATGAGAAGTTTTTTAATGTTTCTCCTAAGCTTCCTTTATATAGGCCTCCAGAAACCTTTATTCATTTCCAAAAATTTCTTTTCTGCCGACTTGCACAACTTGTTGTAATGGGATTGCTGAATCAGGTGCATACTGTAGGAAAAACTAGTTCCAAAAGCTCTGCAAATATTCCTACACATAGTGTCCAACATCTTGTGCAAATCTTTGATTGCAAATCTTGTGTCCAATATTCTTCTTTTTCCATCCTTTAAGGCACAACATCTACTCCTTCTAAATCCAAGTATCTACAATCACAAAAAGAAATTAAAATGAGTAGATTTCTCACCAAATGTCACTCAAATGCATTATAAGATATAAAGCGTGCAAAAATATAACATTTTAACACTTAAGATTCATGTGCATATTAATTAGACTAACTTATGTTTCTTTTATTCTAAAAAAGTCTACTAAAGTGAGTTAAAATTTTCTTATAAAATATTATTGATAAGATTCATTGTTGAATAAAAAGGAAAAGATAGTTTTTAATTAAAAATTCAATCCATTCAAAATTTAACACATAATAGAGAGAGGCTTGACTGTTGGAGGTTGGTGGTGGTGGAGGGAGGTTAGGAACAGGGAGTTTAGGATCAAGATGGGGGGGAGAGAAAATATTTTAGGGTTTTTTGGGATTGAGGAATGAGATGACTTTGAACTGTAAATTTTTTTAACTAAAAAAAAGAGAAATTAGCTACAAATAGACATGAACTTTACCTTTACCTTTATTTTCCATGAACTATCATGTTTTTCTGAAAATGGCAATGAAATATTTTTGAATTTGCATACATAAATATTTAATAAAATACTTAGTTGTTAGAAGTGCTTTTCATATCATTCGTTAAATGGATGGAATACTTTGAAAAGTATTTCCCTTTTAACATAAGTTTATTTGTTATTGTGTTGTCTACTAAATTAGCATATAATGGAACTTGGCATACTTAATTACTTTAGTCATCTCTCTATTAGAATCTCCAAAATCTCAACTTCAAATATGTCAATATTAAAGTAGTGTACTACTGTAGAGTTGAATTCAATAGGCATATTGATTGGAAACGCTTGTTGCATACAAAATGTATGAAATTTAATAAAATCAAATGAAGTTTCTTGAATATGTGTTAAATCTACTGCAAATTTCCTCCACAACACTTATTACATCCACTGTATAAGTGATTTCATCTCAAGAACAATTTATACTATATATAGCACATTATATATCTTTCATAGTTAGCCAAGTTTTGCAATTACGAAAATAATAGCTTAATAATTCTTCATCTTCAAGCATTAAAAACTATGGAATTTGAATTATTATATACGCGTAAAAGTGGAAACTCTTACCTCTTAATCAATATTTTGTGACACCTATCCCTATTTTTGCTGTGTAGGATAACTTTAAAAGGCTGACGTTTAGTAATGTTATCATGTTCATTATTAAATAAATAAATTTATTACATTTACTTCATAAATTCTTACTCTTGAAATTCTAACTATATTTAGTTAATAACCTTCTGCAACTTTAAATGAGATAGACTCCACATCAATTATCATTTTTTCATCATCTTTTGGTGCGACATTTGACGTACAAACTGAAGTGAAACTTTGTGGGAGAGTAATAGCTTTAGGCAGACTCTGATCAAGATGTAGTTATAATAAGAAAATAGATAATCGATTTATCAAGCTAAATGTGCCTCCAAAAACCCTAATTTTTGTCCGAAATTTCTTTTTCTGGGAACTTGTACATATTTTTGCAAAAGATATGCCACATCCTGTTCATCGCATAGATATTACCAGCTCTAGCAGTTCTGCATAAATTCTCATATGGTTTTCAGTATTGTATGCCAGTCCGTTTCTCTATATCTTTGCACATAAAACAGAAAAATAAAATTTTAAGAATATAATATTCAAGAATATCTAGTGATATATAATAATAAATACTACATATGCTACTTGATTTTTCCACCATTTCTAAGGAGCACTAGCTTGAAATTAATAATTCTAGAAGGTTCAGAGATATAATAGTTGACCTCTGAGCATTCGAATAATTAAGGTCTTTTACTTCCCTTAAAATATTATTCACAATTTACGGTATCTTTCTTGGAAGAATTTATATCATCCTTATTCCTATTTGAAGAAGGACTTTTGGGGTATATCCCATTCTGAATAAGGTTGTAAAGCTCACTTGTTATATAAATTGTTTTTTAAACTATATATCGTAATAGTAGCGTCACGGGAAAAACCTTTAAATTATTGGTTTCAAATGAACAAAATCTAATAGCAAAAAAGGGGATGATTGGAGCTTTCAAGGGGTTCTGGGTTTAACTATGCCAGAGGCTTGTTCTTTATCACTTCATTCTCTTTCTCTTTGTAATTTTACCACGTTTCTAAAATTTTGTGGTTGTGATTTGCTCTATGGAAGACTAAGTTTTTGGTTGCGTAGAAGATGTAAAGAATTAGTTTGAACAATGATTTAATTTAGCATTTCCGTTATTTCATTGCCTCCAATATTCTTTTATCCCTAAATTATTAATTGTTATTATGTTAACCTTAATGCTTGTGCAGAATTGACCACTCTATGTATGATAACCTAACTAATTGTGAAGGACTGGGAGGTGAAGTAAATTAGCTAAGTAACAATAACTCATAGTAAAACTGACTAGGAATAAAAATCGATTCTATTAGACAGTTTATAAAAGTAAGCTGTTGCGATGGCTGAACTTAGGTAATTCCACAAATTAGTAATACGATTTAAATTAATCAAATTCACATGGGGATATGGTTTCCATCAATAAAGATTAGGGCGTTTACACCAAGGTATTGGGTAAAACCTAAATAAGGCCTACTTTTAATAAATTTAAGTCTAATTTAAGGGAATATGTGACATTAAAATGAGAAACTTGGATTAATCATTTGAATAACAAGTTTGACCAGATTCCTGATGAAGGATTTTCTCACAAACTTAGTTTCGACAAGTCAAGTGTTTCCCACAAAATCTTTACATTTTTTAGTTTAATTTAGGTTTTAAAATATTTTTCCTGATCAAAAATTTATTTATGTCTAAATTAGGGTAATTAATAATTTTGGTACTTAATTATAATCTCTGTGGGATTGACACTTGACATACCTACATACTCAACTTGACATTTGTTCATCTTCTAGGATTTTATGCATTAGACACCGACCTCAAAATGAAATAGTAGTATTAACAAAATTAACAAATTTGACGGTAATCTGATACCATAAATATATCGTATAAACCATTTAAAGAGAGCCTTCAAAAAACTCCATTGCCTGAAAATGTAATATATCCTCGAAAATCCCTAGAAAGAAAGAATTCCAAAGCACTATATATGACGATTAGTCACTCCAAGTTCTTTTCAAACGTTATGTTCCCAAAGACATTTGTCAAAATGGATCTGTAAGAAATCTGCAAATAGTAAGGTGTGAGCCTTACAAGCCTAATAAGGGATATGAACTAAACATGGGAATAAGCATTGTTAAAAAACTGTTGAAAATGCTTTTACCTCTTATCATATATATATATATATATTTAAAAAAATTTGCTTGTCAAACTTACAAATATTCCGAGATATTTTTTAATGCTCTTCTTAAGTTCCCTTTAAATAGGTATCAAAAAACCCTAATTCGTGCCGACTTTCAATGATTGTTGTATGATGTGTGGAACGTCATGTGCATCGTGCAAAAAAAAAAAACCAAATCCAACAGTTTTGAAACCTTCCTACACGTATTGTTCAACATACTATGTAAATCTTTGATTGAAACTTCGTTACTCCTTTTTCCATTCTTTAAGGCACAACATCCACTTATTTTGAATCCAAGTAGCTAAAATAACAAAAGAAAATAACATGAGTAGATTCCTACCAATATGACAGTCAAATTCATTAAAAGACAAATTATGAAGCGCTCAAAAAATATAAAAATTTCACACTTAAGATGCACGTGCATATTTTAAGCCACGTTGAAACTTCTTCACTCTTTTTTTCCAACTTTTAAGCAATAACATCTACTCATTTTGATTCAAAGTACCTAAAATGACCATATAATAGAAAAGGAGTAGATTATGCACCAGTATGATGCACAACAACATTAAAAGATTAAGTATAAATAGTGTAAAAATATAACATTTTCAAACTTAGGATTCATGTGCATATTAATTAGGCTAACTTACCTTTCTTTTATTCTAGAAAGTCTACTGAAGTGAGTAAAAATTTTCTTACTTATTACTTCTTATAAGATTCATTGTTACGTGAAAAGGAAATTAGTTTTTTTCATTAAATAATCAATCCATTAAGAATTCAACACCAAGTGTGAGGAGGCTTCACTGTGGGAGGCTGGTGCTGGTGGAAGGAGGGAGGGGGGACTTGGGACTCAGGGAGTCAAGGGGGCAGGAGGAGGGAAGCTATTTTAGGTTTATTGGAATTGAGGCATTAGTTGATTTTGAATTGTGAATTTCCTAATTAAAAAAAAGAGAAATGCGTTCTTAATAGACATGGACCATTTTAACTTTTTGCTTTATTACTGAAATGTTTTATTTTATTTTTTCCAAAAGATTAACTATTTTTACTTTTCTATTTATAGTCACAAACTTTGAATTTAAATTAGTTTAAACTTGAACAAATATTTTTTCTTAAAATAGCCATGAATCATATTCGAGGTCACATATATAGAAATTTATTAAAAATACTTAGTTGTTAGAAGTGCTTGTCATATCATTCGTTCAATGGATGGAATACTTTGAAAAATATTTCCCTTCTAAAATAATTTTTTTGCTATTATGTTGTCTACTAAATTACCTTATAAAAGAACTTGACGTACTTCTCTATCTCAGTATTTCTGTATTCTAAGGTTCAAGTGTATCATCATCATAGAAATGTAGTATTGTAGAGTTGAATTCAATAGGCATGTTGACTTGAAACGCTTGATGCACAGAAAATATAGGAAATTTTACAAAGTCAAACAAAGTTTCATGAATATATGTCACATTTGATGTAATTTCCTACGTAACACTTATTATCTCGAATATATAATTAATTACATCTCTAAAATAATTTATAACTAATATATATATGTAATTACAAAAATTTGACATAAGGAAATAAAAACTTCATAATTCTTCATCTTCAAGCAATTACTATATATGTATAAAAACGGAAATTCTTACCTCTTCATCAATATTTGGTGAAGCCTCATCCGTATATTCCTATTTTTACTTTGTAGGATAAGTTTTAATATTGTGATCATGTTCATTATCAAATAAATATTTTTATTCAATTTACTTTATAAATTCTTACTCTTGAAATTCCAACTTTATTTAAGCTAATAACCTTAAGACACTTTGAACGAGATATGCTCCACATTAATTGTAATTTCTTTATCATCTTTTGGTGCGACATTTAAGGTACAAGGCAAAGTAAAACAATAAGAGAGAATAAAATTGTAGGCAGACTCTGATCTAGATGTAGTTAAAATAAGAAAACATATATCCAATTTATTAACCGACATAGGCCTCCCAAAATCCTTGTTTGTGTGCCGGTAATTTCTTTTTTTACTAGCATGCACACTTTGTTACTTAAGATGTGCAACATCCTGTGCATTATGCATAAATAACTGATTCTAGTAGTCCTGCTCAAATTCTTGCACATAGTGTGCATTATTGTATGCAAATTCCTTTGAACTTCTTCACTTTATTTTTTGTTTTTTAGGTCACAATATCCACTTAGCAAATTTGAAATGCCTAAAAACACCAAATGACATAAAATGAGTAGATTTAACAATAATGTGACACAAAAAATGAAATGAAAGACTAAGTATAAAAGGTGTAAAGCATAAGATTTTCACACCTAACAGTCACATGCATATTAATTAGGCTAAATTCCTTTCTTTTATTTTAGAAAAGTGTACCAAATGTTTCTAATAACATGTAATGAATAAGATTTGGGAGAAAAGAGTACTAAACTGGGTCAAATGTTTCTGATAAAATGTAATTGAATAAGATTTGTGGTTGAGTGAAATAGTTGGTTTCCATTTAAAATTCAACATTAGTGTTGACTATGAAAATAAATTTATCATTGATTTTCTTAACTTGGTAAGTTATACTTTTTGTTATGATTCACGTATGAAATGGATCACCTTGTAAACAATTAAAATTCTTATTCTCAATGAAGATGTTGATTTTTTTTTCTTTTTTGATACAATGGGGTGGGGAAAGTGTGAATTAAACTCACAATCTATCTCATGGTAAGGGATACTTCTAATCAACTGAGCTACCACTTTGTCACAATGAAGATATTGATTAAAATAATAGAATGATTAACTCATTCGAACATGCAAAGATTCATACCCTTTCATATTCAATTGTTAATTCAAATTAGCATAGCTTGAATCCAAGTTGAATCGTATGTACTATTCTGTATGCTACTCTTTGCACCACTTTTTAATTTAGTATATTCTACTAATAAAGCCTATTAATGAAGATAAACCATCAGGGAAAAGATAAATCTTAAGGGAAAAATATATTATTTAATGAAGTACAGAAAGAACTAGGTTTTTTTATATAATTCGCCAATTTTTTAAAAAAGCCACTAAAGTAGTCACAATAATTTTTTATTCTTATTTTGGCGTGCGTTATCATGAAGGATAATGCACATGCTGTGTGCATTATTACTTAATATGAAATTTAACCACTAAGAATCCTATGTGGCAAATAATACAAATGGTGTGCGCGTTATCCTTCAAGATAACGCATCTACTGTTTGCGTTGTCTACCACATCAATTTTTTTATTTTTTTCAAAACTTATAATTTCTTTTGGGCAAAACTTATAATCATAATTTTCTTTTAAAAAAGACAGTATTATTTTATTTAACTTATTTCATGTATATTTTATGATAATAATTATAACCATTTTAAAAGTAAAATTTTATTAAAAAATTATGAAGAAGTAAATTAAAGTATTTCAAATTTTTGTTACTTGCTGTAAGTTATACTATAATAATTTATAATCGTTTTAAGTAAAAAACTTATAAAGAAGTAGTTAGAAGAATTTCAAAGAAGAAATATCATTAATAGAAACTCTAAAATATTACAACAGTTTGAAAAAAAGAAACTTATACATTGCTTGAACTAGAGTTATTACAATATTTTCTATTATGGATGGGCATTCGACATCTGCTACATCTTCGAGGAGAATACGGATTTCGAGAATTCTTCCACCCCACACCCCCCTTGAAACCTTGTACCCCGTTTTCCACCCTGTTAATTGTTCATATTTGGAGGATAGAATTTTAAATTGTAATGAGCATCTCTGGAAAAGTTCTCGTCCCAACTGGATAAAAATTGGATTGGTATGTTTTTCTATAAGTTTCACGCAAATATATATCCGGCACATAAACATCTGGCCTTGTACCATTATCTCTACAGACTGCAAGAGCATAAGGACAAGGCAACGTATATTCTCTCCATTTGCCACAACTACATGATTTTTCATTCATTTTTAAAGTATAATCGTTCTTGCCGATACCATTAAGGTGTATCAGAGATTTAACCATGTAAATACCTTCTCGTCGGTTATACGTTAGAACTGTGTGGTCTCTTGATTTTAAATCAATCCGAAGAAACTTGTCAAAAATTCTTGTTGGAAATGGATGCACACAATTTTGAGCCTCTTCACGGTGTTAGTTAAAGTACTTAACAAGTTTGTTAAGTATTAATTCAACTAGGGTTTTTAAAGGTAAGATCTAACTTTTTTCAAGATACTGCTAAGTGCTTCTAAAATGTTGGTTGTCATAATTCCGTGCCTGTCTCAACTATCACGCAAGAGTGTCCATTTCTCTAGGTACATCTTGGCTAAATAAATGTAAGCTTCAACATTTCTTTTTTAAATTTCCACTGCTTAGCTTCCATTTCGGCCTGCCACATTAAACTTTCTAATCACTATTGTTCAAAATCTATTTTAAGGTAAAATGTACATATCATATAAATTTCAAAAAAGTGGAAAAGCGTTCTTGGACATAAAATAATAATGCAGATTCATGTCTGGAATGCTTACTCGTCATCTCTTCAAACATCCACACTAATTGGCTTATCACAACCATACTTGGGCTTGAAAAAGATAATGAATCAATCATCCACTTTCTTTTACTCTGTGCTTTTGTACACAATTATACCAAAAATAACATGATCATTATTAGTAGTGTAAATTTTAAAAAGGAATTGCATAAATATTCATAATGAACAAAAGATAATAAAAGAATGAATCTGTATGTAAAAGATTTAAACTCCCATAAAATAACATAAATCAATCAATGACCTAGATAACTTGAAGAATCTACACTCTAATCATAAGTAAAGAAAGATTGAGTTGGAAGAGTGAAACTCATGATTAACAAGCATAATCTTGATATTTTTTTAATATTATTTGATCTTTCTTTATACTGAAAACCCTCAATTTATTGTGCCCAAGAATCACGATGAGTTCTTTATTGCTACTCATAAGCTCCCTTAAATTAGGCCTCCAAAAACCTTAATTCGCGTCCAGAAATTTCTTTTCTGCCGACTTGCACAACTTTTTGTAATGGGTGTGCTACGTCATGTGCATAGCGTAGGAAAAACCAGTTCCAAAAGTTCTGCAAACATTCCTAGACACAATTTGCAACATCTTGTGCAAATCTTTAATTGAAACTTCGTTTCTTCTTTTTCCATCCTTTAAGGCACAAGATCCACTCATTTTGAATACAAGTACCTACAATCACAAAAGAAAATAAAATGAGTAGATTTATCACCAATATACCACTCAAATGCATTATAAGACAAATTATAAAGCGTGCAAAAATATAACAATTTCACACTTAAGATTCATGTGCATATTAATTAGACTAACTTGCCTTTCTTTTATTCTTGAAAAGTCTACTAAAGTGAGTCAAAACATTCTTATAAAATATTATTGATAACATTTATTATTGAATAAAAAGGAAAACATAGTTTTCACATTAAAAATTCAATCTATTAAAAATTTAACACACAATAGAGGGAGGCTTGATTGCTGGAGGTTTGTGGTGGTGAAAGGAGGTTAGGGACCGGGAGTTTAGGAGAAAAATGGGGGAGGGATGGGGGGAGAAAATATTTCAGGCTTATAGGGATTGAGGCATGAGATGACTTCTTTTAACTGGCTTCAACCTACTACCCAGGAATATGGTGGTTCTCAAATTCAAAAATTTGGACCTTTTGTTGCACGTATGGCTGTGATAGATGAAGAATATTGGGTTGGTTTTGCACTTATATGCTCTTTGTTTTAGACTTTTACACAACTTTTAGTTTAATTTCTAGTTTTGAGTTCTTGTCTTGATTTCTAACTTCAAATGGCAGATAGCTGCATGGCTACGAGCAGAAGCTCATTGGGAATTCTTCTCTTATATGAGGTGAGTTCTGCCACTTGATGGCATGCTATTCTGATTTCCAGTAGGTTAACAGTTATAAAGGCACTTAAAGCCTCCCCCCGGTGACCTCTATGCATGTATATGGCTAAGATGTCAAGGTCATAAGTGCAGAGTTTTACCTTTATTTTAAATTTTTTTGGGGCTTCTTGTTTGTTCAGATTGGTTCTTCAAAATTTCAGGCATGTGGAGAGTTATAAGAGAAAGTATTCTGATCAGGTGAGTTGGAAAGGGTTTTACTTTTTGTCTTTGTGATACATGTTGATGTAAAGGTTGTTTAGATTCTTGATTTAGGATTGATTTTCAAAAATCGGTTTTAAGAGAAAAAAAATTTTTCCGATCGAATTTTTTTCCAATCTGGCTTCTGAATATTATTGGATGAAGATTGGATTTTGCCGCTGCTTTGTTTATGTTCCTCGGTTTTTAAAGAAAAAAAAGTGCCTTTAGGTTGCAGTTTTGATATGGAATTAGTTCTTGATTTTTTCCCTATTTTCTTTCGAAAGTCGCATGCGTACATCAAGGAAGAAAAAAAAATTCTTGTTCGGCGTTTGAGTTTTGTCTTTGTACCTTTGGATTCCGCCGCCTGTTTCTTTCTATTCTTAAGTTTCACAAAAAGCGGCTTGCATCGAATTGGTTCTTGAATCTTAAGGAACTGGGTTTTGTTCTCAGAGTTTTTGGAAAAAAACGTGGCTTGGCAGATGAGCATCAAATATTTTTTTCCTTTGAGTTGCATGTTGCCATGTGATGCTCAAGTTTGATGATTATTATATTATTGCAATGGTTGTAGATTGAGAATATCGTCTTGGGCTTTAAGAAAAAAAATTTTGCGCTATTTTACCTTACATTTAATTGGATTCAAGACAATTTAAATTTTTTTTTTTTTTTGGTACTTGGATAGTTTCTTTGAAGGTTTATTTATTCAGTTTCTTTTAATGTCATCATTTATATGTCGATATATTTGATTATTTACATATTGTATGTGTTTTTGTACGTGTTATAATTTATTTGTTAATCCTGAATTATGATACATGCATAATGTGAAATAGTATGTAATTTAAAGTTTTTTTTCTTTTTTTTTTTATATTTATAACAACTTAAGTTGCTCTAACGAGCATGTGTAATAGTTTTATATTGATTGGTGGAAGTGGCATCCTACGAAAGTAGACTCTTCCATGAAAATCTTTCGATAATAAACTATTTAGATGTGTTTTGTATTTCTTATGCATGTAGCAATCGGCCCAAAGGAAGATTATTATTGTCAGGCTGAGAATTACAAACACATATGGTAATGAACATGTAATAGTTATTAAGTATCCATAATAAGTGTTAAGTCGACCCAAAGGAAGGCTTGATACTTGACTGGATTTTACTATTAGTGCTCGATTACTAAATCAAGAAAATTACTTGCAAGCTAACTCTTTGTCCAAAGACTAGACTTCGTATTGCACCGATATTCTTGTGATTGGATTTGTTATGAATATAGCCATGAATTGTTAATTTTTTTTTATATATGGGTGAGCTTTATTTATTTTTGTTATAGTATGTTTTCTGTATAGTTACTGGTATCTTTGTTGCTCAATTATCTGCTAATTTGAGTAATGTTCCGCTATTAAATGTTACCAATTTTAAAGCTTGGAAATATAAGGTTGCAATTCATTTGGGTTGTCTGGATCTGGACTTGGCCATTAGGGAGCCACGACCAGCTGAGCTGACGGGTACTAGTACCTCTGAACAACGGAGGGAAATAGCTTAGTGGGAACGGTCAAATAGGTTAAGTCTAATGATCATGAAGAGTACAATTCAGGAGACTTTTCTTGCTAACGTGACAGATGAGAATAATGCAGTTAAGTTTCGCGAATAGTTCGAAAAACGCTTTAAAAAAAGCAAAAAGGCAGAGATTATTATACAATTGCGTAAACTCATTGCCATGAGGTATAATGGTTCGGGAAACATTAGGGAATACATTCTCGAGATGTCTCATATTATATCAAAACTTAAGACACTGAAGTTGGATCTTCTTGATGATCTACTGGTGTACCTTGTTTTGATGTCTCTTCCTTCTCAATATGGCGAGTTTGACGTGAGTTACATTGTCAAAAGGACAAATGGACAGTCAATGAACTCATCTCACATTTAGTGCAAGAGGAAAAGAGAATAAGGTAACATAAGGTCAAGAGTATTAATCTCACTTTCTCAAAAGGTAACAAGAAAAGAAAGGGCAAAATGATTGTGGAAACATCGGTGAAGAAAAAACAGAAGGAACAGTCGAAAGACATAAAGTGTTTTTTTTGCAAAGATCTCTTTCATGTTAAGAGAGAATGCCCCAAGTATCACACATGGTGAGTGAAGAAAGGTATGCCTCTAACTTTTGTCTATTCAGAGGTTAATTTAGTTTCGGTACCAAGATATACTTGTTGGTTAATTCGGCTGCCACTACTCACATAAGTATATCTATGCAGGGTTGCCAGAGTTACCACAACCAAGGGATGATGAAAGATTCATCTGTAAGGGATATGGCAGTATGACAGATGTTCAAGCTATAGACACTTTTAAATTATCATTAAAGACTCGTTTATTTTTAGGAATTAAAAGAGACATTTGTTGTACCGTCATTTAGACGGAATTTAGTTTCTATTCCTGTTTTGGAAAAAGAAGGTTTTTTCTATTCATTTGGTAATAGACAGTGTCATCTCTATTTTTATTCTAAATTGTTGGGAACTGGTTTTTTATATCCTCATGATAATTTATATGAGCTCAAGACTACTTCTTCTAATGAATCCTTGCATGTAAGTACACGTGGTACCAAACGAAAATTAACTAATGAGAACTCCTATTTATTATGGGACAAAATATTAGGTTATATCTCCAAAAAGAGAATTGACAGACTTGTGTCTGAAGGAATTATTGAAACGCTTTACACTTCGGATAATACAATATGTGTCAAGTGTATGAAAGGTAAGTTAACAGACAAGAAAAGAGTAGGTGCCGAGAAAGCTAAAGACGTTTTAGAACTAGTGCATACGGACATATGTGGACCATTCTCTATGGCTTCTTGGAATGGTCAACAATACTTTATAACGTTCATAGATGATTACTCTCATTATGGTTACCTATATTTGATAAATGAGAAATCAGAAGCCTTAGATATGCTCAAAGCATTTAAAGCTGAAGTTGAAAATCAACTAGGCAAAAGCATTAAATACATCATATCTGACCGTGGAGGTGAATATCATGGCAAAAATGATGGTTTAGGTGAACAACGTCCAGGGCCATTCGCCAAATTCTTAGAAGAGTGTGGGATCGTCCATCAATATACTATGCCGGGGTCACCTAGCACGAATGGAGTTGCTGAGAGACAAAATAGAACCTTTAAGGACATGGTAAGAAGTATGATTTGTCATACTAATTTACCAGAATCACTCTGGGCATGCACTTAAAACCGCAGTCTATATACTTAATAGAGTTCCAACTAAAGCAACAACAAAAATCCCATATAAGTTGTGGACAGGTAAGAAACCTGTCTTAAGACATTTAAGGGTATGGGGATGTCCATCAGAGGCAACGCCTTATAGACCTAATGAGAAAAAATTGGATAAAATAACAGTTAGTTGCTATTTTGTTGGATACTCTGAACTGTCACGGGATTACAAGTTTTATAATTCACAAAACAGAAGGTTTTTTTAGACGGGAAATGCCCGATAAGATATTGAGGTTGGGAGAGAAGATAAGGCAAGAAACTTTGTCTTTGATGAGAACTCAGTTCTCGTTCCTAGTGTTGTTCTTGAACATGTGCAGGTTCTCGTACCTAGTCTTATTCAAGAACAAAATTCAGTACCAGACAATGTCGTGCTTCCTCATAATATAGATCAATAGGCTTTGCCTGAAATTGATCATCCGGTCGCTCCTCAACCTTTTGTTCATTTGGAGCAACCTCAACAACCTCAAGAACCAGTGCCCTTAAGAAGATCCATTCGAGAAAGGAGAAGCGCAATATCAGATGATTATGTTGTGTATCTTAATTAGCATATGGAAACATTTACTCGGCAGAAGACCTTTTGTCAAGCATTGAAAGCTCAAATGCTCATAAATGGATAGATGCCATGGGTGAAGAAATTCAATCTATGAAAGACAATGACGTGAGGGATCCCGTTCCTTCGCTAGAAGGTGTGAAACCAATTGGTTATAAATGGGTTTTTAAAACCAAAAGGGATTTACGAGGCAATGTGGAGAGATATAAAGCGCGTCTAGTCTCTAATAAATTCACTTAAAAGGAAGGCATTGATTACAAAGAGACTTTCTCTCCTGTTTCCTCGAAAGACTCTTTTAGAATAATTATGGCACTAGTGGCACATTTTGATCTTGAGTTGCATCACATGGATGTCAAAACAACTTTTCTCAATGGGAGCATTGATGAGACAATTTATATCGTACAACCTGAAGGTTTAGAATCCAAAAATTCTGAATAATTGGTTTGTAAACTTAAGAAATCCATCTATGGGCTCAAACAAGCCTCTCGTTAGTGGTATTATAAATTTCACAATGTAATATTATCTTTTGGTTTTGATGTAAATGTTGTGGATTATTGTGTGTATCACAAGTTCTGTAAAATAAGTACATTTTTCTAATACTTTATGTGGATGACATCTTGCTTGCTAGTAACGATGTAGGTTTAATGCATGAAACTAAAAAATTTCTCTCGAAGCAATTTGAGATGAAAGATCTTAGTGAAGCATCTTTTGTATTAGGAATTCAAATTCATCGAGATCGTTCTCCAAGAATTCTTGGATTATCACAAAAGGGATAAATCGAGAAGGTATTACAGTGATTTGGAATGCAAGATTATAAACCGCTTGATATTCCGGTGGCCAAAGGATATAAGTTTAATCTCAAACAGTGTCTTAATAATGACTTTGAATCCAAGCAAATGGAAGGTATTCCTTATGCTTCAGTATTTGGAAGACTTATGTATGCGCAAGTCTGCACTCGTCCAGACCTTGCATTCATAGTTGGTATACTGGGCAGATATTTGAGTAATTCGGGTCCTGCGTATTTGATAGCAGCCAAGCAGGTCATGAGGTATTTGTAGAAAAGAAAACATTATACGTTCATTTATAGAAAGTTGGATGAACTTGAGATCGTTGGGTATTCATATTATGACTTAGGTGAATGTCAAGATAGCATGAGATCCATATCATGATATATTTTTCTGCTATCTGAAGGGGTGGTATCATGGAAAAGTGTCAAACAGACACTCATTGCCTCTTAAACTATGGAGGCAGAATTTGTAGCATGTTTTGAGGCATCAAATCAAGCTATTTGGCTGCATAATTTTATTAGAGGACTGCGTGTGGTTGACAATATTGAAAGACCACTTAAATTATTTTGTGATAACAAAGCTGTAGTCTACTTTTCTAACAATAGTAGGAGCTCAACAAAAATCTAAGTATATAGACCTCAAGTTTCTAGTTGTAAAAGAGCGAGTTCAGAATGGTATAATTAGTATTAAGCTTATTGGGTCAGGGTCCATGCTTGTAGATCTGCTAACTAAAGCATTAACATAAAAGGTCTTTACAGAACATGCTACCCATATGGGTGTTGTATCTTTAGATGGTGTTTAAATTCAGTGGGAGTCTATATATATATATTTATACTCATACTTTATTTATTTATTATTGTTAATGTGACAATAATTTTCTACCATTCGCTCATTAAGACTATGTTGTTGAGTTGTTCATTTCCTATTTATATGTTAAAGTAATCTCAATTTTGTAGGACCAGTTGGAAATAGGCATGCATAGATTACATTCACATGTAATTTCCATGCTACACATCCACGCTCAACTCAGGTCATTTAGTTGAATTAGTGCATGTGACCAATGATGGGTTTAACTGTTCTTTTAATGCAATGGAAGTCCCTTTGATTTGTGTATTAATGAAATTAATGGAAAGAGTTTGTTTAAGATGACAAATTAAAGTGTGCTAGCTACTACAATAACAATCACATAATTCTTTGTACAAGTGCATACATGAATATTAGTTCAAGTGGGAGATTGTTAGATCTTTGTGACTTAATTCATGTGCACACGTATTTATATGGCATTTGGACTTGTAGATGTACATGTATTGCTTAATTTAATTATGTGTTTGTTATTATATATATAGTTTGAGACCTAATTAAGGTAATCTATATTCATATAGATGGGTCTGTCATCTTAATAAAAGTGTGGGGTCTTTTTATAAATGTATAGAAACCAAGGGGTTGTATTGCAAAACTATGATGGGATGTTTAGCAAATACATCTATATATTAGGGTTATGGTCTCTGATTGCACGTATGCTTAGATCATTAGCCACCTCTAAAAGTCCCCATCTCTTTGAAGAAATCAGGCTGCATACGTAACAATTAGAAGATTCAAACTCAATCTTCAAATCAATCAATTGTCATGGATCAAGGTGCACGTTTCGATTTGTTATTCTAAATAATCTATTGAGTAAGATTAATTCTTGGGTTTTATTTATTTATTTAGTTCCATCAAGTTCGTCATAGAAATTTAAATATTTCAGGTCTATTTGAAGTAAAAAGCATATATGTTTGGCATATCCACACATGCACTTTAATACTACTAGGAAACATCTTTCACTTCAGTGACTCTAGCTAGGCAGATGGAAAACAACTGCCTAGTGTCCCAAGTAACGTTATTTGCTCTACTTCACCATGGGTGACTCTCACTGCTGCATTCACCAATAATTGCTTGTATTCCAATTTTGCTTAGTTGAAATACTATGCCACCCTTATGGATGGTCAAGGTATTCCCCCACCTCCTCCCCCTGTGGCTTTATTGTTTACCTTTACTTCAAGACCATGAAATTCTCTTCGTCAAGGACCACAAAAGCTAGTACTAGGATACCTTAGCTCAACTTCCGGGGCATCCTTTGCCAATCAATGATAATAAACTTCAGTTGACAATATAGTCAATGCCAATTAGTAAATTGCATCTTCCCTCCTGATCATTTTTCACAGTATGTCTCTATCTTTAATGCTGAATATTTTATGACAACCAATTAATCCTTCAAATGTCACACACAAAATAATTGGAAGAAAGAACCATGCCTTAAGTAGCGAATTTTCAGGTGATGTGGAAATTTTGTAATATCTAAGTGCATTGTTTTTAAAAAATGGATGTTAACTATAGTTGGACAAGAAAACATGAGCAGACAATGAAGTTTAATCTTCTCTAAAATAATTTCCAACACACATGACATCCGAAAGAACATTTTATTTTAAATGTGTCTACAGGAAGCTTAAATTAACCTAACTTTTACTACTGAAGCTTATGATGGGAGGTGACTAGGAGAGAATGCTCTGTTCGTCATTGGGCAGAGTTTTGCCTACTGCGAGACTAATGGCTCCAAAAACTGTTGAAAATGGATCAAGGCTGAAGTTTAGGAGGGGGGATTTTCTGATAAACCTTGAGTTCAACCAAGGGAAATACAAAGCAAATGACTTCTCTTCATGATAGATTGTAAAAAATATCCTATCTCTGTACAAGGTAGCGTGGCTTATTTGACAGTGTTAGGACCTAATTACTATTACACACTCTAATTACTATTACAATCAGTAAAAAGAATGAAAAATGCAGCAGAAATAAGTAGCCTATACTATTACAAAAATACTTTTCTTTCTCTTCCCTTTTGTCGTCGGTTCAAGCCAATCGGCAAGACCGAATCACTGTAACACAATCGTTAGCAACAAAACTGAAACCACAACTGGCAAGGGAATTTACCTGTCGCAGCGGTGTTGGAACCGGCAGTGGTACACCGAGAATGGACGGCGCCAAGCAGCAATGTGGAATAACGACCGGGTTGAGGCGCCGGTAGAAAAGGTATCAGGTTTTAATGGTAACAATAAGACCCTCAGATCAAGGCCTCAAACAGAAAAGGATCACCAGCTTTCACCCTATCTCTCACCCTTATGGCTCTCCTTACAAAAAGACCAGAAACGATCGAACAAGAACACCACAAGACGACCGCTTTCAGAGACAGCGTCACAGAAGACCAAGGAGGTCACAAGAGGAGAGCAACAGACGAGGTAAGTTGCGTTAAAGAAGGGGAGAAGAAGAAGAGACAGAAACGGCTCTCGAGAAGGCCGAGGGAGTAGCAAAAAAAAGAGAGGAGAAGGAAGAGTCCGGAATGACTCTGGAACCGAGGAGGGGAAAGACATAAATAGATTAAGAGTCACAATGGACAGCCCGAGCTGGCCCGGCCCGGCATATCTAACCCATTCAAATTTCAGCCACCTATTGGTTTGAGGCCTATGGATTCATCATTGGATTTTAAAAATAAATTGGGCTGGAAAAATGAAAATTTTGGGAGAAAATTGGCGTAGAAGGCCTACAATCTCCACCTCGAAGAATATTTTCCCATCACTCTAATGACTCAATTAGAGTCAACCTGCATCCAAGTGAAGGAAATCCCTGCAAAGTATCAACTTGTCAGTGTTTAAAATTTTAGTATCGAAATCTGCTGGATTATTACCATTACAAATCTTATCTATGTCAACTAAGCCACTAGAAACTTTTTCCCTAATGAAATGATATTTAACATCTATGTTTTGTCCTCTCGTATAAATAAATGTAAACTACTCTGACTATCAGTATAAATAATAGTATTAGAATGTAAAACATGTAATTCATTCAATAACCCTTGAAGCCAAATGAGTTCCTTAATGGCTTCCGTAGCAGCAATGTACTTAGCTTCGGTAGTTGATAATGCAATTACAGGCTGTAGTTAGGATTTCCACGAGATGCAATTACCCACAAGGGTAAAGAAATAGGACGAGGTAGATTTTCTACCACCCTTGTCATCTGCAAAGTCAGAATTGACATAACCAATTAGATCAAAATCATCAGACCAATTACGGTAGTGTAAACCTCTATCTGTAGTTCTGTTAAGGAACGTAGTAACCACTTGAGAGCAGCCCAGTGATCCCTCCACAGGTTAGACATAAATCTACTAAGAAGGCTTGTGGAAAAAGTAATGTCTGGTCGGGTAGATATGATTGAATACATAACCGAGCCTATGGCCATTCTATAGCGAATATTTGCCATATCTCTTTTCTCACTCTTGGTTTTAAGGCAAGTCTTGTCAGAAAGCTTGAAATGGCTAGCAAGTGGGGTAATGACAGGTTTATAAAGATGTATGGAAAATTTAGAAACAACTCTCTGAATGAAGGGATTTTGAGGTAAGAAAAGGGAATGATCAGTTCTATCTCTTGTAATACTCATCTTGAGAATCCTTGATGCAGACCCCAATTCCTTCATGTCGAATTCGAACTTAAGCTGTTATTTCAAATCATCAATATCGGCTTTATGTTTGCAAGCAATTAACATATCATCTACATAAAGAAATAAATAAATAGCACTATTAACATTATTTTCAGGAAAATAAAGGTAACTATCGCAATTGCTCTTCAAGAAACCAACTTTTAACATAAAAGAATCAAACCTCTTACCATTGTCTCGGAGATTGTTTAAGTCCGTACAAGGACTTTTTCAATAGGCATGTCATATGTTCCTTACCCTTAAACTCGAAACCTGGAGGCTGAAGCATATATATGGTCTTCTCGAGATCACCATGCAAGAAAGCGGTTTTCACATCGAGTTGTTAAAGATGAAGATCATAGAAAGCAACAAGAGTAAGAATAATTCTGATCGTTTTGTATTTGACAACTGGAGAAAAGATTTCATTTTAATCAATGCCCTCAACTTGTGAAAAGCCTTTCGCAACCAACCTAGCCTTGAACCTTGGCGATTCTTTAGGAGACTTAGGCTCTTTAATTTTAAAATCTATTTTGAGTTGAGGGTTTTGGAACAAGAATCAAGCTTTTGTTTTTGTCAAGAGAAGACATTTCTTCATTCATAGCACGTAACCATAAAGAGCGATTGGGGCTCTTTAAAAACATCAGAAAAACATAATGGTTCTTTTTCTTCAACATAAGATGCAACAGCAAATGCATATGAGACAATATATAATTAACCATATCTAGTGTGTTCCTTGGGCACTCTTCTAACCCTATCTCTAGCTAGTTCATAATCTCTAAGGACTTATGCTTGTGCCTGAGAGTGTTCTTCTTCCTCATCAAAACCCTCTAACTGAAGCTCATTGGTATCGGGGACACTAGATAGTATAGCAGGTTCTTTTTGGGTTTCAGGCTCAGGAGGTGGTTCCTGAGGGGGCTCGGAATAAGACTCTACCTCCATTGGATTACTATCTATAGTGGAGGTATAGGATGTATTAACAAGCCCAGGTTTATCCTTAAGACAAGGCATCTCTTGCTCATTGAAAACCACATCCCCGTTTATTACTATCCTCACACATGGCTCACCCTTGAGCCAAATTCTATAACCCTTCACTCCACTAGGGTAACCTATAAAAACACCTCTCCTAGACCTGGGATCTAACTTACCCTCTTTCTGATGTGCAAAAGCGGCCGACCCAAAAATTCTAAGGTTTGAAAAGTTTGAAAGTTTACCACACCACAACTCTATAGGGGTTCTAAAGTTTATGGTTGTTGAAGGGAATCTATTAATGAGGTATACAGTTGTGCTAACAGCTTCACCCCAGAAAGATTTGGGCCACCAGAAGAAATCATAAGGCACCTAACTTTATCTATTATAGTAAGGTTCATCCTTTCAACTACACCGTCCTGTTGGGGGTTGTGCCTAACCATCCTATGATGCAACATGCCATGAGATGCACATAAATCAGAAAACTTACGGTTGCAAAACTCAAGACCGTTATCTATCCTAATGGTCCTTAATTTATTTCCAGTTTGATTTTCGGTGAGGCGTTTCCACTCAAAAAACTTTTCAAAAGTTTGATCCTTTGTTTTTAAAAGAAAAACGCAAACATGCCTGGAAAAATCATCAACAACAGATAGGAAATAAATATTACCACCATAGGTTGGGACCTTTTCAGGACCCCACAGATCATAATGCACATAATCAAGTACTGCAGTAGACTTGTGTGTGCTAGTTGAAAAACTGATTTTGTGCTGTTTTCCCAAAACACAGTGATCACAGAAATCCAAAAGAGTCAATTTTGTCACCACATAAAAGTTCTTGTTAAGCTTTTATTTTTGTAAATAATGCAGTCCCTTCACAGTAATGTGGCCAATCCGCCGATGCCACAACAAAGTCTTTTCAAGAACTGCTTTTGAAATAAGTGCAGATGAGTGGCAAATAGTTTTTCCAATGAGAGTGTATAAACTCTCTCTTTTAAAACCTTTTAGGATGACCAGGTTGCCTTTGCAAGCCCTAAAAACTCCATTTTTCGATTTGTAAGAAAAACCATTTGAAATTAAATAACCAAGGGAGATAAGGTTCCGACGGAGGTCGAGCACATATCTCACCTCAGTGAGTTTCTTAGTCATGCCATCATGAGATTTTATGAAAATATTACCAATGTCTTTAATGTCACAAACTTGGTTGTTGCCCATGAAAACTTTTCCCTGATCAAGTGGTTTGAAATCTGAAAACCAGTGCTTGTGAGGTGTCATATGAAAAGTGCAACTAGAGTCAAGGATCCAATCATTAACAATATTAGAAGGGGTAGGGGAAACACACAAAACCTCGTAGTACATAGAATTACCGTCGATATAAAAAACATGGGTTTTGTTATTTTCATCACTCTACCAAATTTACGTTGTTTTTCATCTTTGATCATTTTAAAACACTTATTTTTCATATGACCCTCCTTGCCTTAATAAAAACACTTCACTCTATTCTTGTCTTGTTATTTGGAACTCCCTTTACTTTTAGACCTATGACTAAGAGGTTCACTCTGGTCATCTCTCCCTTGCACGTAAAGGTTTTCTCCGCTTAGTTTATTTTCTTTTCTCAAATCCAAATCTTTTGACTCTAAAGCGTTTTTAACATCAGATAAAGACAAACCATCTCTACCATATTTAATGGTAGATTTCACATCATTATAAGAATCAGACAAGGCATTCAACAAAATAACAACAATGTTTTCATCAGAGATTTTCTCTCCAACATTTTGAAGTTCCAAAACAATTTTCTTCAAATCATCAATGTTTTATGAAAGTATTTTTGACCCGCTCATTTTGAAACCAAAAATTTGTTGTTTTAAATAAAATCTTGTTTGACAAAGATTTTCCTAAGAATAGTTTTTCCAATTTGCTCCAGATTTCAAAAGCGTATCTTTTTCGTCAATTTCTCATAAAACATTGTTTGTTAAATGCAAGGTGAGACAGCTGTGTGCATCACCCAGTTTTTAGCAAGAACTTCTTTCGTCAAAGATTCCGGATACTCTCTGGGGCTACAATTGCGGGTGCGATTTTATTTTGGACTAAAACCGCTTTCATTTTTCTTCGCCACATTACAAAATCGGATTTGCTATCGAACTTGTCGGTTTCAATTTTTGGAATCGACATGTTAAAAAATTCCAAATAGGAGTAATTTTATTTGCTAGAAAAATGAAAGTTTTTTTTTCTTAAAAAAAGTCACACAAATAAAAGACCTGGACTTTTGCTTTGAAAAACAACAGGAACAGTGCGTAATAAAGAATTGTGGATGGCATGAATCTCATAAAAAAAAAAAAGATAGCAGCAGTAAACCCAGACAATGTAATATACAGATATGAGCTGCACGGCAGCTTTTCAGCAGGAACAAAAAAAGACAAAATAAAAGAATGTTGCAAAAGTTTTGAAAAACTGAAAAACTAGCCAAGATACAGCTACTTGAAATCTCACGGATTCAAGCCATGCTTGGGTTTTGTATAATTTTCAAAACAGAAGAAAAACAAAACAAAAAATTGAAATTCAAAAAAACCGAAACCAACAATAATGCTGTATCACAGGAAACAGTAATCGGCAGTGTAACACCAGAAAAACAATAGAACAACAAAAGCGGGAATAATACTCAAATGAACAAGAATAATAGTAACCCGAGAAACTGAATTGTAACGCGATTCAGAAAAGAAGCAGAAGAGTAACAGTAAACCAATCCACAAACGGTAGCAAGCCGAAACAGAAAGCAAAAAGCAGAAACAACACAAACGGTGGCAAGCGGAAACAGAAAACAAAAACAAGAGGAAAAAAAATAATGCTAAAAAAAAGAGAGGGTTTAGCTATACCTCACTGGCCGGTTCGGAGGAACTCAACAGTTTCCTCAAATCTAGTTTTTTTTTTTTTTCTGGTTGCCGGTGCCGTCGAGAACCAGAAATCCGGCTCTGATACCACTTGTTAGGACCTAATTACTATTACACACTCTAATTACTATTACAATCAGTAAAAAGAATGAAAAATGCAGCGGAAATAAATAGCCTATACTATTACAAAAATACTCTTCTTTCTCTTCCCTTTTACCATCTAATCAAGCCGATCGGCAAGACCGAATCACTGCAACACAAGCGTTAGCAACAAAACTAAAACCACAACTAGTAAGGGAATTTACCTGTCGTGGCAGTGTTGGAACCGCCAGCGGTACACCGAGAATGGACGGGGCCGAATAGCGACGTGGAATGACGACCGCATCCAGGCACCAACGGAAAAGGTATTAGCTTTTAACGGTAAAAATAACACCCTCGAATCAAGGCCTCAAACAGAAAAATATCACCGACGTTCACCCTCTTTCTCACTCGTACGGCACTCCTCATAAAAAGACTAGAAACGATCGAACAAGAACACCACAAGACGACCACTTTCAGAGACGGCTTCACAGAAGACCACGGACGTCACCAAGGGAGAGCAACAGATGCAGTAAGCTGCAGAAAAGAAGGGAGATAGAGACAGCTCTAGAGAAGGCCGAGAGGGAGTAGCAGAAAAAGAGAGGAGAAGGAAGAGTCTTGAATGACTCTGGAATCGAGGAGAGGAGAGACATAAATAGATCAAGAGTTACAACGGGCATCCCAGGCTTGCCTGGCCCGGCCCGGCATCTCTGACCCATTGAAACTTGAGCCACCTATCTTGGTTTGAGCCCATGGATTCATCATTGTGTTTTAAAAATAAATTGGGCTGGAAAAATAAAAAAAATATTGGGAGAAAATTAGCCCAGAAGGCCTATAGACAGCCATGCTCCACTGATCTTTCCTTTTTGTATGACTTGGCTATTCTTCAGAGAAAAACTCTAGGCTTATGTTAACTTCTATTGAGCTCTTGTCCTCTATCTCTCTCCCTCCCTTCTATTATGTTTAATATTTCACTGTATCACGTAGATCATAATATTGGCCATCAAATCACATCAAATTTTGGTCACTTGTGAGTGCTCAAGCAACAATTTTAACAACTGATAATACTGCTCTATCATAGTAGCTTTATTGGTTGATCTCACTTTACTCTTGGTACCTCTCCTATATGCAGGAGTATCGTGCTCTGAAGCGGAGATGTTTTGGACAGGATGGGAATTCATTGAAGTGCTTTTGTATTGTTGCTGTAAGGCTAATAAATATGTTAATATGTTTCCTACTTTTCCGTTCTTTTGTGGCATAGAAGTCTCTCTGCTTCTTCCAGTTTTTTTTTTTTTTTTTTTTTGACGGAAAAAAAGAAAATTTCACAAGATTTTCTGTTCTAATGAGTGGCTGGAGAAGGTTCTTACATTTGCCTATTTCCTATCTTAATGTAGTTTGTTGCAAATATAAAACTACTTTGTGAAAAATATACGTTATTTGACTTTCAGCAATTTATTATTATTATTATTATTTTTTAATTTCTGTTCTGCCTTAGCTTTAGAAATAGCTTCAGCATTTGGGTAGGGAATACCATTGTACCGATGAAGTAGATATAGTTGTAATAGTTTCTCTGAAATGAACATTTATTAGTCATACACCTTAGCATGATTCTTGGATAAAGATGATTCGAGTGTTTTAGCAGTAAAATGCAGCGGCTCGTAAAGAAAAAAAGTTCTTTTTTGTGTTCTTTTTATAAAAAAAATTCTGTAATATGTGTGTGCAGATGATTATGAGTGTGACCTCTTGTGTCTATGTATTAATGCAATTTCTGAACAATGGAGTGTAAAGACTGCTTGTGGCGGGAGCAGTCTAGTGGTGAGGCCTCTTTGCTTCCTGCAAGAAAAAGTCATTATGTTTCACTTTTTTCTTTTTCTTTTTTGTTTTATTAATTTTACCATAAATCTTAGATCCAATCAAAAATGCTAGAATTTTCAAAATATACAAACTTCTGCTGCAAAAATAGAATATTAAGGCTGTATCATCTCTTGAATAACAAAACTGGAACTTTTTGATCATTTCATCCTCCTATAGGAACTATATAGACATAGTAGTTGCTCTTATGGTTCAGAAAAATTTAATGGATTGAATACCCATTCTATCAGCTCATGCCTTACTAGGAAAGTTTGTCAGGTAGACACGGACTTATTTTCTAGACTGTATGTTCCTATAATTTTTATATGAAAGCAGTATCTTCTAGTCTGTATGATTTGTTCGTGATCAAATGTCTTATTGGACATTCTCCCTTCCTGGTTATTATATATTTATTTGTTTATTTTATTGGATGAGATCCTCTTTGGCGATCCTGCTTAACGGAGACTTCTTTTTCAACTGCTTTTGTTAATTGGTGAAATTTGGGCTTTCTATCCTATTCAGTACCTTCTGTTTCCAATGATGCACTGGGTTGCTTGTGGGTCCTTGCCTGAGCTGAAGAATCTATTATTTCTTCCTAACTTAATGAGTATTTGTCTATTTATGATAACTTGTAACTGCAATCATGCGCATTATACATTTATTTTTTCCAACAGTCATGCTGGCACTGAAGTCGTCTTATGGCTTACTAATGTGATGGATAAGCCTATTCCATTGACACCCCATAGAATTTATTTGTACTTCTATCTTGTTTAACTTGACAAATACACTACAATAAGTGGTCATATTGGGAGAAGAATTTGATTCACTTAGTGCCCAAAAAAAAAAAAAGAAAAAAGAAAGGGAAAAAAAACACCAACAAAGGCATAAATAAAATGACTACTCAATGTAAATCTTGCTCCTGTTAAAATACGTGTATTTGGCATTAAACCTGTAAGATCTCTCTTTTGAAGTTTTAATCACAGTTCCATTTGGTGGGAGTTTCTGAAATGCAGTATAGTTAAATAATAATATTTCCTTCTCTCCTAAACATTCTAGCCTCTTTTACTTCACCACATCACCTCCCCTTGAAATTAGATACTTGTTCTTGAAATGAGGTATACCTTGTTACATTTGTTTGTTTGACATCTTGAAGTGTATGTTATTAACATCCTTTTGAAGGGAAATGGAATGCTTGAAATATTTTCTTATGAAGTCGACAATTGATCCTTATATGTAATATTTTTCAGGTTAAGAAGGAAGATAAAAATGTCAGAAGAACTGTACTAAATAGTGTTGTGGTAACTTTAGACCTAAGCATCCGCCAATTTGTGCAAGGGGAAACATATCCTGGGGTATCTTCTTGATTAATTTTCTTAGCCATTCTGTTAGTTTCTCTATTGCGTGCTCCACAATAGTTACCTTGATTATCCAGCAGCTTGTTGGTTTTTCTACACAGTATATACGAAGAATATTTCCTGGCACTCTGCCCTCCAGGGTAGACCGCTTTCTTTACACATATTTCTCTTCTTCCCCTTCTCCAAATTTAGAACAGAAGTAAATGAACCATAGAGCAAGTTTACTGCGTGCAAGCTGTTCTTTTGTTCGTCATATTGAGTCACACACTGCTTGTTATTCTGTTTTCAGGAGGTAAAGAGGTGTCCCGTCTTAGCCAGTCAAAAGCCTCATGATGCTCACAAGTATGCGTATGTTGCAAATGTTTGCGTTGCAAAGTTTGCAAGGCAGCAGGGTGTTGCTACAAACATGCTCTATTCGGCCACTGATATGGCAAACTCAATAGGTAATTTATGTCATCCAGCTTGACTGATTACATTTATTCTTTTTTAGTGATGTGTCTTTGGTAGGTCTGCAAAAGAGTGAAACCCTTATCCAATATGTTTGGGCTTGGTTCTGTAAGGGCTTAGTTTGAGTTTGATTTTTGAGCTCAAGGTTAAAACAATTTTTATGGTTTTAAATATTTTTTTTATGGCCTCTAATGGAGCACTAGTTCAGACCTTGATCTATGGTTGAAAAAGAGCTTGAAATTGAATATCTCAAGGTTTGGCTGGACTTTCTTCAGCTCGAGTACAGCCCTACTCTTCGCAATGTAATTTTCACCTGTAATTGCAATTGTCAAACTCCTTTTAGATTTTCTTGCCTTTGATCAGGTATTAAGCAATTATTTGTTCATGTAAATGCCGAAAACAAGCCTGCTCAGGAACTTTACAAAAAGACTGGTTTTAAGGTATGCTGTTCAACTGTTTGTGGCAATTTATTAATTATCAATATGAAATTCAGCTTATAGGACTAGTTTCTTATATGCTTTAAGTGTAACTTGCTTGCTTGTGAAATGGAAACAAAATTTCTTTTAAATCCATCCTTAGCTCTGTCACAAAGTATTTTTGACATGTATGTAATTCAGCAGATTGTTGATGCTGCTCCCTCTCTAACGGGCAAAGAGCTGAGACTACTGATGTCCATGGAACTCCGATAACTTCCATTTCCCAGATAACAGACTGCTGTACCAGAAATACTTGTTTAGTTGACATGCACATATGCACGATGGATCTGCCCGAGTCATTAGGATCAACAAAATATGGTCAGAGGCAATTGTAGTTTTAAATTTGAATCTGAGCTTTGTGTATTTGGCTGGGATAATTCTTGTAAATGTGATTTGATTTCGATTTTTTCCTTGGATGGTGTTGGTGTGTAATGCAATTTTTAACATCAGCAAAAATGTTGCAAAAGAAAATAACTTTATTTTTTACGGTAAATAACAGCCAAAAAGGCTGGGAATATAAGTGAAGGACCTCAGGAGTTCAAAGAAACTAATAACATTTTCTTTGAAGAATATGAGGTTGCAAGTCTTGCTTCTATTGAGTACATTCTTCTATGGCAAAACCTTCGTAAATTACAAATTTCCAAATCTATTTTTACTGTAAACCTCCTTCTACCTTAATAATTACCATTTTATTACGTCGTTTCTCACATTTGTTAGAAGCATTGTATCTCTTAAATGTATTATATTAAAAAAAATTTAATCGGTAATCTCTCTTATTTTATCTCACGATAATTATATATATATGGACATACATATGATATACATATATATAAGTATTATATATACATAAATATACCAATATATATGCATCTATATATATATGTATATATTCGTAAGAACTCTAGAAAATTAAAAAGGAATTCTTTTAATTCAAATTATCATTTCAATTAAAATGTAATTACAAATTAGAGAATAATATATATATATATATACAAACAAAAACCCTAACTCTATTCTGACTCTACTGATTATGATATGACCACGGATATTCATGAACTCTTGGAAGATTAGGTCCAAGAGTTAAAGCTAGAAGAATGATCAAAATGGAGATAAATTAAAATTTCTGCACCCGCTTCGGGAGAACTCCATTTAAGAGTTTTTAATGACTTCAAATGAACAAGTGACCTTTATGAAGATTGTAGAAGACTTTTTGAAATTTCCAGAATGGAATAGCTCTTTCATAAAGGAGTTTATTTGGGCACCCTTTGACCAAACTTAAATTTGACATTCTATTTCAATTGCGAAAATGACACATTCTAGTAAAATGACCATAACTTGCATTATAAGAATCAATTGATTTGATTCAAGATGCATTGGAAAGATAAGAGAAGGATCTAAATCTTTTTCGAAGACACCAAGAACTAGTTTGAAGGTTTTGAAGCTCAAACAAGGCCAACAACAGAAGAGATGCAAAATTGCACAAGTGTGGGCTACTAAAATAGAGGCCTACCATCTAGAAAGTAGGGTGACTATGTCCAAAATTGCCAGCAACACTATCAATTAATCAATTTTGTTATTTGAGACTAATTTTTGGTTTCCTTACTTCCTAGTCTTGTAATTGACTTTATTAAGGATTAATTACGCATTTTAAATTAAGATAGTGATTAACGTTATTAAAGGTTAACTATGTCTTTCAAACATTAATTAGGTTTAGGAAGAGGAGTAGAGTTTTTCTATAAATATCTTATTATGCCTCCTTTGTAATTATTGGATGAAATATGATGAATTGATTTGAGAGAGTTCTCTATGGAAATTTATACTATGTATCGAAGTACACTATGCAAGGTGTACTCACTAATCAAAACGACGCCGTTTTGATAAGTGATTTAATTATTTTATTATTAATAAAATCAACAAAATCTTCCAAATCCACGTGCCTTTTTCTTCCTTGAGCATCTTCTATTTTTAAAAGTATTCTTCCTTTCTTTCCGCGATCTTCTTCTCCCTCACGATTCTACGCTGCCCAGACTACTCGATTTCACTTAGTTTGATGTGATTTTATTCAATTGGTCATCGTTAATCGTCTACAACATTGTGTAATGAATGGAGAATTGTGAAGAAACTAATATTGTTCGGTTGTTGATGTCGATGAAGTCAATTGTGATGTTTTAAATCCTTCGTCATGCAAAGATGTTGTTTCGATGCTGCCAGAATCTGTTGATGAAGATTTTACATGTTATACATTGCTTATTTTTCGGTTTGGCTTGTTATTTTTATGAGTTTTTCTATTAGTGAATGCATGTGAGCCGTGCGATAGGTATGATGGATGGGAATTGTGGTCCTTCAAACACTTCCACTTGTGAAGATAGAGAGAAAGGAATTTCACGTAAGATATTATTTTTTTTTCAATTTGGTGGTTGTTTTTGAGAAGTTGTGCTGCTGTACATATGTGTGCCTAGTCTAATTACAAAGACTGCCCAGTTTGATATATGAGTGTGCTTAGTTTTGCAATTAAGTGTGTTTATTTTATGATCAGCGTAAATTTTGAATTTTTGTTATGTTTCTATTTTCTAGAATTTTTTGGCCAGTTTCAATGTAATGTTTATTTTGCTTTCAAGCGTATTTCAAGTTTAATATGGTTGGGTACCATTTCGTTTTAGTTTTGTTAGCCCTAAGGGCATTATTGTATATGTTTTTAATTATGATTAACATATGTTTGTGTGATGAGTATAGCTTAGTCTCTATAGAATAAAAGAAGCATTTTTGGAGTCTCAAGGCTACACTACATAAGAAGTGAAAGATCTTCGCAATTAAAGCATAATGAAGAAGGAGAGATCAAGCCACTCCAAGATCAAGGCATTGAAGACCTTGAAGAGTTATGTCTTAGTTAGGGATATGCTAAGGTATTTTGTATAACTCCCTAACTCTCATCTTTGTTTGTTGATCAAGTGTGAAGCTCCTTGGATGAATTTTTTTTTATAAACTATTCTTGAAAAATCCAAGTATTCTTGATAGAGTTTTTGATGCCTTCAAAAGTTTTCTTATCTCTAAAGATTATTAAGAATACATATTTTGAAATGTGAAGGAAAGTTCTTTTTGTTTAAGGAAAATTGGCTTTTAAATCCTTCTCAAAAAAGGGTCATCCGATTTTCAGAACTAGTCATCCGATTTTTAATAACTGGTCATCCGATTTTTTCCAAGGGAGAAAACTCGGACATCCTATTTTAAAATTGGTCGTCTGATTTTTCTAGCTTTAGAAAAATAGGTCGTCCATTTTGTAAAACCGATCGTCCGGTTTTAGTCTTTTACTGCAAAAATATTACTGTTACACAGTGTAACGGCAACTTTCTTCTCCTTCATATATATATTGATTTTTGATGAGCTGCAATAGAAAAAAATAGAGGTTGGATTGAAAATTGATTGAGATTATTTTAGAACATTTAAAGAGCTTTAAAAGCACATTCTTTCAAAGATCTTCATCTCATACATACAAATAGAAAAATCTTCTTGGAGCTTCATTGTTGATCATCCATCAAAGAAGAAGTAAAGAGGAGCTTGTAGAAGTACTCCATTTAGTTGTATCTTCCTCTTCTCAAGCTCATTTGGTAATATTGTTCCTCACTCTTCTTATTCTTTTATTGTGATCAAAGGTTTGTGGAAAACCCTTTGGGTGATCCTTTGATAAATTTGTTGTATTGGTGTGGTGTGTAAACTTTGAGGTTTTTGTGTAAAACCCTTGAAGGGTGATCCTCATTGTGTTGCTGTGTAACCAACTTTGGAGATAGTGGATTTGTGAAATCCTTGGGTTGAGTCTCAAGGTAGTGGATGTAGCTCTTTGAGAGAGTGAACCACTATAAATTGTTGTGCATGTTCTTTTAAGTTTAATTCTATGCTCATTGCTTGATTGCCAAAACTATAAGATTTTGTTTGGTGTAGATTCTTATCAAAAAGAGTTTTAGAATTCTTTCACAAACAAATTGGAGGTTTATCTTTGTAATCAAATAAAAGATTTTTTTAAAATTAGCCAAAAACTTTATTCACCGCCCCTCCCCCTAAGGTTTTTCAATTGGTATCAGAGTAGGTCTTCTTTTGTTAAGGCTTAACATCCTAAGAAGTAAAAGATCCCTTTTCAAATGGATAGTATTTCAAACTTACCCTATGTAGAAGGCTCTTCTACGAATAGATCTCCTCTTTTCAATGGTACAAATTATACTTTTTAGAAATCTAGAATCAAAATATATATTTGCTCTATTAACTTTAATCTTTGGAGCATTGTAGAGAAAGGACCTTATGTTCCTAAAAAGGATGGAATAGTCAAGAAAGTTGAAAAATATGATGAGTTTGACTCAAGAAGGATGACTATAAACTTTCAAGCTATGAACATATTGAGTTGTGCCCTTGATACTAATGAATACAATAGAGTGAACGGATGCGACTCAGCTCATGAAATGTGAAAGTTACTTGAAGTAACTCACGAAGGTACCAATCAAGTGAAATAGTCAAAGTTGGCTATGTTTGTGAGAGATCATGAGCTATTCATGATGAAATAATATGAAAGCATTAGTGACATGTTCACAAGGTTTACCAACATCACAAATGGCCTAAAGGCGTATGGGAAAGAGTACACAAGGGGAGAAGTAAATAGAAAAATTCTTGATTCACTCCCAAAAGCATGGCAACCAAAAACTCTTGCCATTGAGGAATCAAAAGATTTAAGACAACTTCCTATTGAAGAACTCATACGATCTCTCCTCACCTATGAGATGAAAATAAAAGATTAGATGAAATAGAAGATGAAGACAAAGGAAGAAAAGGCATAGCACTCAAAGTGAATGATGATGATCATACATTCTCGTCAAACAATGAAGATGAGATTGAGGATATGGCCTTAGTAATGAGGAAATTTAAAAGATTTTACAAAGAAAGACTTCAACAAAAGAGGAAAGAATCCTCCATTCAAGAAAGGAGGACAAATTTCATCACTTTTCAAGGCTAGATGCTTTGAATGCAATAGCACCAACTATCTTATAACCGATCATTCCAAAGCTATTGAAAAAGATAAAGGAGCGTTGGAAGAAAAGCTTGAGGCATTAAAGAAAAAGAATAAAAGCAAGGGTCTAATTGGTGCATGGGATCAAGATACAAGTGAAAGTGAAGGTGATGAAAAGGGAAACATATGCTTCATGGCAATGGAGAATGAGGTACAATCTTCACCCTCTAACTCTTTTATTCTCATTGATGATAATTGTGATGTTGATCCTAGTTCTATGCTTATTGAAATGTATGATAAGTGCAAAAAGGTCTCTAAAAGAAACAAAGTTTTGAAAAACAAGACTCAATTTTTACTAGATGAGAATTCAAAACTTATTTGTGAAAATAAATCTATTCTTGAATCTTTGGAAGTCTTTAAGAAAGAAAAGGAGTGTTCAAACAATGACTTTCAAAAACTTATTTTAGAAAACAAGAACCTTTGTGAGAAGGTTTCCGCTCTTGAAAAATGTTTGATTGATAATGAATCTTTAAAGAAAAAGGTGAATGATCTCACTTTGTGCATTGAAAGATTTACTCAAGGAAAAGAAAATTTTGAAAAACTTCTTGGTTCACAAAGATCTCCTTATGATAAATATGGCGTTGGATACAACCACTCTAATGCCTCTTCAAAGCAAACACTTTTTGTTAAAGCTTCTTCATCCTTCTCCCATTTTTGTTGTACTTATTGTGGTAAGAGTAGACATAAGGCCACTAAGTGTTTTGTAAAAAGAAAAGTTGAAATGGGAGTTAAAACTATTTGGAGAGTAAAAACTACTAACATTTATGGACCCAAAAGAATATGGGTACCAAAAGTCATCTCTTCTCCTATTGTAGGAACATAATTAAAGCTCCAAGTGGTACTTAGATAGTGCATGCTTAAGACACATGACTGGATATGCATCCCTCATGAATGAGCTAAGAGAAACTGAAGGTGGCTTTGTTACTTTTGGAAAGATCATCGGTGTAGGTAACATTATATATGATTCATCTTTTTTAATTAAGGAAGCGCTTTTAAATTGATGGTTTGAAGTTTAATTTATCTAGTATTAGTCAATTGTGTGATTATGGATACAAAGTTGTTTTTGAAAGTGAATCTTCTTCTATCATAAACAACTTGTGAACAAAGCTATTTTTGTTGAAAAAAGAGTTAGTATATGTCTATATCTTTCATCTTGAAGTTCTCATTTCTCAAAGCTTATAGTGTCTCTCGATCCATGGTGATGATGCATTTTTGTGGCATAGAAGGCTTGGTCATGATAGTATGGATTTATTGACCAACTCTCTTCAAAAGAAATAGTTTAGGGGCCTACCAAAACTTCAATTTGAGAAAACTAAACTTTGTGATGCTTGTCAATTTGAAAAAAAATTAAGACCTCTTTTAAACCAAAGAAAATGATCTCAACTTCAAAACCTTTAGAACTCATTCACATGGATTTATTTGGACCAATGAGGACCACTAGTCTTGGTGGTAAGAGGTATACCTTTATTATTGTGGATGATTTTTTCTAAGATTCACTTGGACTTTGTTTTTAAGCCAAAAGGATGAAGCATTTCATGACTTTTTTAAATTATTCAAAAGAGTCCAAACCTCCCTTGATTGCAAATTGATTTCT
Source organism: Catharanthus roseus (assembly GCA_028651295.1). Lineage (NCBI taxonomy): Eukaryota > Viridiplantae > Streptophyta > Magnoliopsida > Gentianales > Apocynaceae > Catharanthus > Catharanthus roseus. The sequence goes on from JAPQWS010000070.1 coordinate 2,187,272, forward strand.
ATAAGAAGTGATAATGGGAGAGAATTCAACAACCAAGATTTTACAAAACTTTGTGATGATTTTAGTATTTTACATAACTTTTTGGTAGCCAAAACTCCTCAACAAAATGAATTTGTGGAAATGAAAAATAGAACTTTACAAGAAATGGTAAGGACAATGCTTTGTGAAAATCCCCTTCCTAAATATTTTAGGCCGAGGCCGTTAACACCGCATGCTACATTATTAATCGTGTTCTCTTGAGACCATATATTTTAAAAAGCAAAAACTCTTTTGAACTTATTTTCAATAAAACGCCCTCAATTGGCTACTTCAAAGTTTTTGGATGCAAATGCTCTACCTTAAACACCAAGGATGGTCTTGGAAAATTTGATTTAAAAAAAAAATCCGATGAGCAAATTTTTCTTGGTTACTCTTCAAGCAAAAAGGCCTATAGATTTTATAACAAAAGAACATTATGTGTTGAAGAGTCCATTCATGTATATTTTGATGAAACTAACATTTTTGACAACAGAGATGATGATTACATAGATAACACTCTAAGCTACCAATCTCTGTACACTCAAGTAATGGAAGTACATGCTTATGGAGGAAGAAGAGATTGAAGTAAAATAACAAAATGATCAAGAAGCTCAAAGTCCTCCTCAAGTTGTGATATATCCAAAGGGACACTCCAAGGATAAAATCATTGGTGATGTATCGTAAGGGGTAAGGACAAGAAGTTACTTTATTGACAACTTTTCCCTATTATCTCAAATTGAGCCTAAGTTTGTTGATAATGCTTTGTGTGATGAGTTTTGAATTATTACTATGCAAGAGGAATTAAATCATTTTGAAAGAAACAAAGTTTGGACTTTAGTCCCTAGACCACGTGATCACCCCACCATTGGCATAAAATGAGTTTTTTGAAATAAACTAAATGATTCCGGAGAAGTTATTAGAAACAAAGCTAGACTTGTTGCCCAAGGATTCAGTCAAGAAGAGGGCATAGATTTTGATGAAACTTTTGCTCCGGTTGCTAGACTTGAATCCATTATGATGGTTTTTGCTTTTACTTGTTTTAAAAGGATTCAACCTTTTTCAAATGGATGTTAAGAGTACTTTTCTAAATGGTGATATTGAGGAGGAAGTTTATGTTGAATAACCTCTCGGTTTTGTGCATGAAAAATTTCCAAATTATGTTTACAAACTTTCAAAAGCACTTTATGGTTTAAAACAAGCTCCAAGAGCTTGGTATGAGAAATTAAGCAATTTTCTACTTGGTATTATGTTATCTTGATGCCATGTTTTTTTTATAGACTTCATGATGATCTTTTATGTTGAAAGTCCAATTGTAGTTCTATGATCCCTTGAAGTCTCCTAAATATCTTTTTGATTTATGACAAAAGGGGGAGAAATATATGCAAGAACTAAGGGGGAGAAATAGTTGCAAGATTCTTATTTTGTTGTTTTTAAGTTTCATGCTTTCTTTTGGTTAGCTGCATATCTTATGGGTAATGTGCTTGGTTTGATGATTGTTTGATGTCATTCTTGGCATGAAGCATGCTTTTAAGGTGAGCTTATTTTGTGTTATATTATCTTTCAAACTCTTGGCATGTTTTCAAATTCATAGGGGGAGTTATCTCTCTCTTATGGTGTTTTGTATGCTTTGTTCCTATTGATGATTTCTTTGAATCATTACCATATTTATCATACTTTCTCTTTTGTTCTTCTTGCATATGTATTTGTCATAATCAAAAAAGGGGGAGATTGTTAGCCCTAAGGGCATTATTGTATATGTTTTTAATTATGATTAACATATGTTTGTGTGATGAGTATAGCTTAGTCTCTATAGAATAAAAGAAGCATTTTTGGAGTCTCAAGGCTACACTACATAAGAAGTAAAAGATCTTCGCAATTAAAGCATAATGAAGAAGGAGAGATCAAGCCACTCCAAGATCAAGGCATTGAAGACCTTGAAGAGTTATGTCTTAGTTAGGGATATGCTAAGGTATTTTGTATAACTCCCTAACTCTCATCTTTGTTTGTTGATCAAGTGTGAAGCTCCTTGGATGAATTTTTTTTTATAAACTATTCTTGAAAAATCCAAGTATTCTTGATAGAGTTTTTGATGCCTTCAAAAGTTTTCTTATCTCTAAAGATTATTAAGAATACATATTTTGAAATGTGAAGGAAAGTTCTTTTTGTTTAAGGAAAACTGGCTTTTAAATCCTTCTCAAAAAAGGGTCATCCGATTTTCAGAACTGGTCATCCGATTTTTAATAACTGGTCATCCGATATTTTCCAAGAGAGAAAAATCGGACATCCTATTTTAAAATTGGCCGCCCAATTTTTCTAGTTTTAGAAAAATAGGTCATCCGATTTTTAAGAGGGATCATTCGATTTTTGTAGGATGCGTCCGAATCTTTCTGTTTTAAAATAGGTCGTCCGTTTTCTAAAATCGGTCATCCGGTTTTAGTCTTTTACTGCAAAAATATTACTGTTACACAGTGTAGCGGTAACTTTCTTCTCCTTCATATATATATATTGATTTTTGATCAGCTGCAATAAAAGAAAATAGAGGTTGGATTGAAAATTGATTGAGATTATTTTATAACATTTAAAGAGCTTTAAAAGCACATTCTTTCAAAGATCTTCATCTCATACATACAAATAGAAAAATCTTCTTGGAGCTTCATTGTTGATCATCCATCAAAGAAGAAGTAAAGAGGAGCTTGTAGAAGTACTCCATTTAGTTGTATCTTCCTCTTCTCAAGCTCATTTGGTAATATTGTTCCTCACTCTTCTTATTCTTTTATTGTGATCAAAGGTTTGTGGAAAACCCTTTGGTTGATCCTTTGATAAATTTGTTATAGTGTTGTGTTGTGTAAACTTTGAAGTTTTTGTGTAAAACCCTTGAAGGGTGATCCTCATTGTGTTATTGTAACTTTTAAGATAGTGGATTTGTGAAATCCTTGGGTTGAGTTTCAAGGTAGTGGATGTATCTCTTTGAGAGAGTGAACCACTATAAATTGTTGTGCATACTCTTTAAAGTTTAATTCTATGCTCATTGCTTGATTGCCAAAACTATAAGATTTTTTTTGTGTAAATTGGAGGTTTATCTCTCTAATCACATAAAAGATTTTTTTAAAATTAGCCAAAAACCTTATTCACCCTCTCTAAGGTTTTTTAAGTTGTATTACGTATTTTAAGTGCACTAGTTAGTTTGCCTTATTTTGTATACAACTGTACCTAGTTTTTAAACTCTGTGTGCCTACTTTTGAAACAAAGTGTGCCTACTTTTATGCATAAGTGTAATATTGAATTTTCATTTTTTTTTCTATTTTTAGACCTTTTTATTGATTTCAATCGAATGTTAATTTATTTTTAGTTGTGAATTGTTGTCTTTTATTTGTATTATGTATTTATGCTACAGTAGTTAGTGGGCCTACTTTTATAAGCCATTGTGCCTAATTTTTAAACTGTGTGCCTACTTTTGAAACAGAGTATGCCTATTTTTATGCATAAATGTAATATTGATTTTCTGTTTTATATGTTTTGATTTTGTTTTATTGTAAAGCAATGTTGTGTTTTTTTAACTTACATATGATTTTATTTATGTATTTTTGTAATTTAGTTGTTAAATTCAGGGTGTGCAAACTCTTCTAGATAGTCTACATACTTTTGTAAGTACTGCTTGCACCCTATTTTATAACAGAGTGCTCATTTTATTAACTATGTGTGCCTACCTTATTTGAAGTTTTCTGTCTTTGGGATTTCATTCGAGTTTCTTCCCTATTAAAAGTCACTACAGTTGTTTAGTTGTCATTAGAAGTTGTTATACTTTATATAATAGTGTGCCCATTTTTATTACTCTTGTGTGCCCAAGTTTGCAGTTAAGTGTGCCTACTTTTCAAACTATTTGTGCCTACAATATACCACACATAATTTTTATTACTTTATGCCTTTTGTGCTTTTTTGACAAACCTTTGTACCTTATTTCTATGTGCATGTGTACAATGGTGGTGATAACCAAGGGTTAATATGGCAATAAACATGAAAAATGATACACAGAAAGTAGTGTGCCTACTGTACTATAATTGTGTTCCCAATTTTATTGTGGAGTGCGCCTACTTTTCAAACCATTTGTGCCTACATTATATAATGCAAAGTTTGTATTAATTATGTATTTTGTGCCTTTTTTACAATCTTTTGTGCATAATTTTTATATGCACGGGGTACAATGGGTTGATAAGAAAGGTTGAATATGGCAATAAACATGTAAAATTGTCACAAGAAACTAGTGCACCCACTTGTACAAGTTTGTGCCCACTTTTTCTGTTCAGTGTGCATACTTTGTAACTATTTGTGCCTACATTTTATAACACACAGTTTGTATCATTTATTCATTTTCTGCCTCTTTTACAATCTTTTGTGCCCAATTTTATGTGCAGGGGGTACAATGGCTTGATAGGCAAGGTGGAATATGACAATAAATATGTAAAATTGTCACAAGAAATTAGTGGGCCTACTTTTGTACAACAGTGTGCCAACTTTTTTCTATTGACTATGCCTACTTTGTAAACCATTTGTGCCTATATTATACAACATAGTTTGTATCACTTTGCATCTTGTGCCTCTTTTAAATCTTTTGTGCCCAGTTTTATGTGTAGGCGGTACATATGTTGCATAATAAAGTGTGAATATGACAGCAAATAGGTAAAATTATCACAAGAAAGTAGTATACTTGCTTTTCAACAACTGTGTCTATTTTTTCTGTTGAGTGTGCCTACTTTGTAAACCATTTGTACCTATATTATATAACACAGATTGTATTGTTTACGTGCCATTTTTACAATATTTTATGCCCAATTTTATGTTGGGGGTACATATGTTGCATAATAAAGAGTGAATATGGCAGCAAATAGGTAAAATAACACAGAGAATGTTGTGTACCCAATTTTCCACAGTTTTGTGCATAATTTTTAAACCATTTGTGCTTAATATTATATTACAGTGTGCCTACCTTTTAAACAATTAGTGCCTAGATTATATCAGAAAAATCATAAAAAATGCCATAATAGATCTTTTTATTTAGAGGCGACGTTAATGTGCTTATTTATCAAGTTATATATGAAAGTTCCATAAGCAATTTCACAATAACTAAAATTTTTTGCTGTTGTTGAGTACGTGAGGGTTTAGGAGGGAACTGATCATTTTTTGGTGTTAGTGGGCACGTGCGTTTCACACATGAGTGAGAGTGGGATACTTGCGATGTTTTTTATTTTATTTTATTTTTTCTGGACAAAGTATACCTTCCATGGTGTACTTGGATGCATGGTATAACAACTGGTTCTCTATATTGTTCTTAGGGTTCTTCAAACTCCTTATCTAGTTCCTAAGGGTTCTATTCCTTGGTAGATTGATTAATTGTTGTCTTAGATTGAAGGTCTTAGATTGAAGGTCTAAGAATTCTATTTGATCATCTTCCAATTCCTTCTTTGATAAATTCTAGGAGTTCTTGTTTCTAGAGTTGATTGATCTATATCTTCTAATTTGTGTAGTTTGGGTTTTAGGGTCACAGTTTTCCTAAGGTTCTTGTTGCTAAATTGGGAAAGAGTTCTTCCTTTTACCATTGGGTTTATATTGCTTTTCTCTCCATATATCTTTTAGTAAAGTGTTTGAATTATAAAATCTTCAATAGAAGTTTTTCAAAGGAGATGATCTTGGGATGGTGATGGATTCAATTTGAAATGAAATTGGGAATTCACATCAAATTAGTATTAGAGAAACCTCTAATTAAAGTTAATTTATTTATATTGTTTGAAATTAGTTGAAAAAAAAAAGATAGATGATGATCTATGAAAAAATTTGAAGGTCATACAAAAGAAATTCGTACAGAAAAAATTGATACTAAAAAAGAGACTAAAATCGATCATTATTTGCAAAATTGTGTGCAAAATTTGTGATGGATCTTAATTTCTATGAGTTAGGTATCTTTTGAAACAAGTTTTGCTCAATTTGGAGTTGATTTGATTACTCAATTCGACCAAACCTTTTAATCTATGTACAATGTTTGGTTGTTGCAAAATTGCTGTTTAATATGATCATATCTCCTATTATACTGTTCCAAATTGGTCAGAATTTTTGCTTAACCTCATTCTCATAGAGTTTTGTTTCTATGTAAATTGATTTAACTCGATTTGGAATTCATTTGTCTATTCAAATCGATTGAAAATTGAAAGGTGTTTTAGATCTCGATTTAGAAAATTAGTGCGAAATTAAACTGAGAATATCTTGTGTATACTGATCCAATTAAACTTAAATTTCTACCTACATTCATTCTTTTCGAGTGAGGAGTTGTTCTAAACTTGTTTGACTCGATTTGGATTAGTATTCATGGAGTTACTGCCGTTTTTGTTACAGGGTGTCATCATCCCCTGTTTTCTGGAAATTGCTTTCAATACTGTTTTCTTCTTGTTTAGCTTAACATTGCTTTGAATTGTGTTGAATTTTGATTCTAATTGCTTCCTTAACTGAGCTTATTCTTTGTTTGATGATCAATAACATTTTATTAGCTCAATTTCTTAGACCAAGTTTTGAAACACTTCACACTACAAGTGTTTGATAGAATTATTTTTTGAACTCTTTTATTTCCAACTAAGTGAATTGATTGTGATACTTTATTTTGTTGATTCTCTTGGTTGAGTTGGTAAAGGATTTTGAAGAATCTAAAGAACCTTGTGAGTTGAGTGTTGAGAAAAAAGGCAAAAAGGTGAGCTTATTTATTGAAAGACTTTTAAAGAGTTATACACGAGAGAAATGAGTGATCATTTTCAAGAGTGTAAACACTAAGGGAGTGATGGAAGGTCCTTGTTTTGTTTTCTAACCTTTTTGTGTAGGTATAAAAAAGAAATAACTGGAGTATAATTGGCCTAATCCATCGTGGAAAAAGGAAAGAAGCAAAGAGCAAACAAGAGGATTTCATTCCAAGCTTGCAAAAGAGTCAATGCTTATGGTACGAACAACCATGGAAATAGAAACTTCACTCCTAGAGGGCATGTTGGAGTGCATAACTTCCTTTCTCATGCTAAATCTTTTTGGCATACTTCTTATGATGATTATGATGGAGATAATGTTAGATATGATTATTATGAGTATAGTCCTTATGATTGATATGAAGGGTATCATCATAGTTATGATAGAGAAGTTTACTTTGAGATCTTATATGATGAAAATGTCTATAGGAGGAAAAATGAAAGTGAGCATGTAGTCCATATCAAATGCCTTGTGGAAGGTAAAGTTGCTAATGTTGTTGTTGATGGTAGTAGTTGTGCTAATGTGGCTAGTACTTACCTTTGTGGAGAAGTTCAATTTGCCTCTTCTTGAATATCCTAAGCCTTATATATCCCATTAGTCAAATGATAGTGATGAGATCAAAGTCACTAAGCAAGTGTGGGTGTCTATCTCTAAAGGAATATATAAAGATGATGTGTTATGTGATGTAGCAACCATGCAAGGGGGTCATTTATTGTTTGGAAGTTCTTGGATATAATAGGAAAGCTATATGCAATGGAGACAAGAATTCTTACAACTTCACCAAAGATATCAAGAGATTCATTCTAAATTCTTTGGCGCCTCACAAAATTTATGAAGAACAAAAGAAGTTAAAGGGAGCGATAAGAATGTTTGAGCATGAGAAAAAGAAAAAGAGCATCATCAAAGATAAAGGTACCATGGAAAAAGAAAGAGGAATAGGCTACAGATGTGAGGAAAAACAACTTTCTATAACATCTCAAGGAGTTGCAAAGGTAGAAACCTTGAAACTATCCATGATTGAAAAATTTCCAAAAGTAAATGAGCTTTCATAAGCTACAATTGAAGTTGAAAAATATGTTGTACTACATGTTGAGGAAGAAGATATATCTAATGTGGAACATTATGATCTCACGAGAGATAAGAACATTGAAAAGAGAGCATTGAGATTGAAGAAAATGATAGAGTAGAACTAAAAGAGAGATTAGTTGAAATATTTTGTGTCTTTGCATCCACGTCTATTTTATTTGAAAAGTGTGAAAAAGATGACTGTGAGAAAGTAAAAGAATTGATGTTGAGAAAAGTAAGAGAGTAAAAAGAAGTGAGTGATTTATTGAGAAACAAGAGAGTAAAGAAGAAGAACAAAAGGAAAAAGAAGTAGTTGCACTTGAAAAGAGTGAGGTAGTGAGTGTTCGTACTAGTCAAACTAACTCATTTCTAGTTAGTAATTCTTCATGTGTGTAGAAATTTTTGAGACAAAACATGGAGAATGAAAGGAGCCTAGACTATGATATCTACAAGACAATAAACTTCTTTACTCCTACTTCTTATGTTTTGATCACTTTCTCAAGTAAACCAAATTTTATTCTTTTGCACTAATTTTTTATAGGATTTCTCTTAAACATCCTAGCACTTTGACATTAATGCTTGGAGCTTGAAGACTAAGAAGAGAGCATTGCAAAAGAGCTAATCCTATGCCATGATATGCAAAGGTTGTATGAGCAAAGAAGTTCAAGACAAGATGTTCAATAAGCCCTTTTCTTAACCCTTCTCTTTTATTTCATAAGTTTCTTATGTGGAGTTAAAATTGTTTTTAGAATCTTATATCTTTCATGTGAGCATACTTTGTGATGTATGTGCTATATCTTTTGGTGGTTGTCTCCTTCTTATTGTGCCTTGTACTTCTAAATGCGTTTCTTCCCATGCTTCTCTTGAGAGGATCCATTGAAGTGTAGTGGTGATGAATTTCACCATTCTTGCAATAATCTTAGAATGTTATTTGTCGATCCTAATGTTGTTGGTTTTGAGCCTGAATATGCTCTAGTTGATATTCTACATAATAAGCGTATATGGAAGTCTGTTGAGAATGGTGATTATTTGTTCTCTTTCCTTGATACTTTTATAGAGAATCATAATAGTTTTGAGCTTTTGAACGAACTTATGGCCTTTTTGATTGATCAAATTGAGTCCTCAAAATTGGGCTTCTAAATGTTTTGAAATCCTTGAGTCCTTTGCTTGAAAACAAATATGGTTTCAAATTCTACCATTTATATTTTAAGGATTTCTTGTTGAAGGATTTTTGAAACAAAGAAGAAATTTGTTTTGAAACATTTAAATCTAATCCTTGGTCTTTTGTGAAAGCTAATATGAGAAATGATTCTTTTGAAATTCAATGATATTTTAGAAAGAATGGTTTTTTAAAGAGGAAGATAGAGAATTTGGACGTTTTAAAAATTTTGCGTCCACTTTTCCTCATCTCGCTCATGAGTCAGGTGTATCCAACATGGCTAATCTTATTGGAGGACATGATGACGACGTTGAAGAGGATGATCATTTTATCAACGATGAGGTGGAATGGGAGTCCGAAGACGAAGACAATGAAGAAGAAGCAGGATATGAATCGAATGATTATTCCGACTCTTAGTTTTGTACTTGTTGGTTGAGTGTATTTTGGGGTTTTAATTAACATGTTTGCAATGACCAAATTTTATACTTTGATAATTTGATAAATATCATTTTTGTTTGAAATCTTCAATGTGTTTGATTGAAATGAATGTTATCTTAATTTTCAATAAAGTTCTTGGGTATTTATCTATTATATATCTAACTTAATCGGTTCTTTGAAATTGTAGGTATGACGTCTCGCGGTAGGAAGATTCAGTCAGCATTTCCACATCTGCCGCTTTAGAGTCAGATGTCAAGGTCTCGACCGTAGCCTAGAATATATCCACCACATCAGCAGATGCCACTGCTGGAATGGATCGGTAAGTCAAAGCTGTACTGGAGCAGTCAATCTAAGCTTCTCCTACGACATCACAATTCATGCCGACGTCTGGTGTCGTACTAAGACCTCCGATCGCCAATAGAGCATTACTTCCAGCCCCGCAACAACGAGGGCCCCGATGGATTCAGCCTCAGTCGTATCTGTCTCATAGACTTCTTAACAGGCTGGGCCATCGTCATCTTCGTCTTAGCCACCAGCTTAATAGGCCAAGCTATCGTCGTCTCAGACTCAACCACCTACTTCACAGGTTAGGCCCTCTACTTCCAGTGCTCGGCCATCCACTCCTGAGGCACTACCATTCACTCTTCAGTCCCGGTCATCCACTAGTCAGTCTCAGCAATCCCCTTTTAGAGCTGCAGAGAGTTAGTATCCGGAGTCAGAGGCTGCCCCGTTCCAAGCACATACCGACCAATCTTCAATACAGCCTTGGAGGCAGCCTGGTGATATCAGATTCCTATTGCATCCTATCTCGGCTATTTATTTGCTGTATTACAAGTATAAAAATCGTGTAACTTACATTATATTTTGTTTTCAGTTTCGTATAGTGCAGTGTTAGGGCTACGCGATTCAGCCTTATAATCCAGTCGCGTTTGAACTCACCATACGACTCTTGGACCACTGTACCTTAGCCGGTTCGGGACATGTGGTTTGTTGAGTTCTCGTTAAGAGTATAATAATGAATATTTTTGTTAAGTATCATATAAACATTGTTTATTCTATTTATTTTGTCGACATTTAACTTGTTTTATCCTAAAGATACTTTTGTTGGGATCCTTAGCTCAATATTAAGGCTAGGGATGGTTTTGATGCCACCGTCTTGAAACAGTACAGACAGTTGATGCATAAATTGCGGATAGCTTCCAAGAAGCCAGCATGGATACCTCACGACATTTATGACGGACTGTGAGCTAAGTAGGATGACCAGGATTATCAGGCCAAGTGTGAGTAGGCCTAAAAAAAAGGTCGGTGGACAAGGTGGCGAGGGTTCTGGCAAGCATATGGCGGGTTCTCGCTCATTCTTTGTGTGGGAAGCTTCAGAGGTAATGCTACTATGATTATGTAAGAGAAATAGAGTTTTGTTTAGTGCCATGTTTGATGTTTGTGTGTATCCATGTATATATAAATATACATCATTTTTGCTAAACTTGTAATTTTTAGCGTCAGTTGCTCGAGACAGACTTCTTTCACTACAAGCTTTACAAAAACCTTCATGTTCATCTAGGAGGAGACGAGAAAGAGGGTGAGTTTGTCGATCAACGATCTAAAGAGTTCTGGGTAAGTTTAATATTTTTGTTTCTTATTTAAGTTTTATGTTCTTATGATTTCAAATCTAATCTTGTTATCTATTCGTTTATTTGTACTATGGATGCTTAGTTTCAGGATAAATTCTGCAAGCTTAAGCAGCAGAAAGAACATAAGCGTAGAACTGCTGGTGCCCCTATGCCCACTGACCACGAGCTGATGCTGGAGCTAAAGAAGGGGCACACCTATGGCTTCAGTGCAGCAGAGTCTGCCCGTTTCTACATTCAGTCCAAGCATGCTACCGTTGGCGGTCGCCCATTCCTTGTTCGTTATGAGGATCATGTGGCCGCCATAAGTCACCAGGTCTTTAATGAGATTAGGGAGCCAGAGTGATAACGAGAGTGGGAGGGAGGATTAGCTACTGGCATCACATCATCCATGAGGGTCTAGAACTTTCGTAGTATGGGACTTGATCTATTGCAGATGCCACTGCTGGAGCCACCTCCTGAATACAATATGCCTGATTGCGAGGATGGTGAGACGAGCGGCCAAGATGGTCACGATGGCAAGGATGAGGGTGCCGAGGATGAGGAGATCCCTCTTCCTAGTTAGGCTTATATATGCTTTTTTTTTATGTACTTTATATATTTTGAACATTTGATATATATATTTTTGTTTATTATATTATTGTAAATGATGAATAATTTTGGGCTTTTATACATACTTTGCTTTTGATGTTTGATAGTTCATTATGATCCATACATTTGTTGTGCAATTTGTTGGTATATTTTTATTTTTTATTTTTCAGGATGGTTTATTCTAGAAATAAACAATTTATTTTTTAAATAAAATTAAAACATGTGATAGAATTGAGACTGGTAAACTGTCGCAAGTGTTGCGAAAGAAGTGAGACGAAAAGGTTGTCACAACTATTACGACAGATATGCAATGACGTTCCATCGCAAATTCGTCACGGTCTAAAAATGGTCACATACAATTTTGGGCTTGGCTACCGCCACTATTCTATCGCTATCCAGGCACATGACCAAATTTCTGTAGCAAAATTTGGCTTGTGACATCGTTACTGCGACCGACGTTTTCTGTCCCCTGTCTGTCGCAATGTCAGGATATGCAGTAGATTTGAGACACATATTGTGGTCACTATTTCATTATTTTTTTGTAGTGGAATAAATAATTATCTTTTAATTCTGAAATCAATCTATTAAGATAATTGAGAAAATAAGTTCTTACAGTTAATGTAGCAACTTTTGCTCTATTTAAAACATGTAGGTCTATTTCTTCTTTTCCTAAATCCCTATTTCTTAATTCTTGAATCTTGCACATTTTTAGAAATATTAGATTAAACAGTAGTAGAGCTTTTAAGATATCTCATATCTTTCATTCCTTTTGCACTTGTCATAAAATGATTTGAACTGTTGTATCATTGGATGAGCATCAGGATTTTCATGCTCGTTTTGCAACTAAAAACCATAGAGGTTAGCTTGATACAACAAAACTTGTTCATCAGGCTCTTTATGTTGCAAATAAGCATCTTTAGCTGTCTTATCAGCATTAGTAAGAGTCTCTTTAGCAATAGGTATATCAAGAACATAAAGTTGTTTTTATTTTAATATATATCAAAGAACTACTCATATTTTTGTTGCCTTTTCAAAATTTGAACCATGCAAATAGTATCATGGAGCGGATCACGCGGACAATATGATTTTTGATATTTCTACAATAATAAATAAAGATAGAATAAATAACATAATAAGATTTATGCAATAAATAAAATCAAACATAAGATATGAATTTTGTATATGATATTGCTTAACAATTTTATCCAAATCAATAACCCTTAAACATTGATTCGGGAATTATCTCATAATTTCTAGTGAGCTAGGACCCTCACTAAATTATTTTGAACTTAAGGAATTCCCAACAAATTAAAATAACGTAGCAGAGTAGATACCATTTATCAATTACAACTATTGCAATTTCTAGATCATTAGGTTGCCAACTTTTGGCAAGCACATCAAATGTGTCTTCTAATCCTTACCTCCAAAATATATAACCTTGAGGAAGTCCTAACAAATTACATATTTTTGTTAAGTCTAACCCATTATTCACCGCATAATATATATCATCGATTAAATAACATTGGTAGGCCTAACAAGTTGATTATCATAGTAACAAATATTATGCTATAATAATGGAAGACTAAAGACTTAATATTTCATTAAGGGATTTTAAGGTATAATTAAGTCTCATCATAAACTGCAACATACTATTTGTCATACAATTTTGCATTATGTAATCATATTTAACGATCATTTATATATCAAATACATATATAAATATATAATTATATTGCATATTAATATGTAACTCATGAATCAAATTAAATATTACATGACGAAAACATATTTAATATCATGATGTTAATCTAAAAATTGAATTAACTAAAAATTTTAAATCACATTTAAATAGAAAAGTTTTCTAAATTTAAATCACATCTAAATTTAGAAATATGCAATTGAATAATAATAAATCCAAATGGTTTTATAATTACCAATAATATATAAAACCCTTTTATAAAACTCTTTTATAAATAAATTTATAAGAAAAAACTTGGACAAGTTTATAATAATTTCAAAACCTTAATAATAAATTTTCACCATGAAACTCTTCCATAGAACAAACTTTCCATCCTCATGAATCAACTAAGAAAAAATTAAATCCTTGGAAAAGCAAAATGGTGGTTAGCCATGAAACATTAGATGGACCATTCACTAGTGCAAGGTGGAAGAAGATCAAAGATAATGATGGAAATATGGATAATTGCATGATTGCTTACATGGAAAATTCTTTGAAGAGCAAGCTTAAACGTTTGGAGACCAAGGAAAGGTCTCAAGTTGTTCTCAATTTGTTCAATTAGTAAGGTTCATTCAAGGGATCAAATTGGAGGTGAAAATGACTAAGTATTGGAGAAGAGCATCCTACCGTCGAAAGTAACCTTGCCCATACTGTCGTCGGTAGGCTTCTATTGGCACATCATATGGAAGAATACACCCTATCGTGTGCGGTAGGTCTCACCCTACCATCGCCGGTAGGGTTTGGAAGGAGGAGTGCCAATGCGACTTTATTGGCGGGATTCTATTACTGAACCTGTTTTTCTAGCTTTTAATCAAGGATTTAATGCCTTTTTTCTTTAAAAAATCTTTTTTTCTAAACAGGCTACTAATGTGGCCCCAAAATTTTTTTTATGTGTAATTTGCCCATAATGCACAATGGTGGTGCGTTATTAATTAGGATAAAGCACAACCATTGTGCCTTATCACTTAATTCAAGTTTTTTCCATTAATCTGCTGATGTGGCGGATAATGCATAACATTTGTGTGTTATTAGCCACATCAGTTTTTTTATTTTTTATTTTTTTATGTTTAGAATTTTGGAAAACTTTAAACATGAATAACTATGCGATCGGATGTCCGTTTCACACGTATGACCACTTGTTTTGATGGTACTCGTAAAGATAAACGCAATGGCATCGTCAAAAAACTGATTCAAATGCATATCAAGGCAAAAAATTGTCTTGTATAGTCAAAAACTTTGACAGGGCATAAGTTTACGCTTGAACGTCTGATTGTGGCGATTCTTGTGGGCATTTCGGGTATGTTTTCGAGATCTACGCGTCGGAAGCCGCTTTAGGCAGTTTCCACCAGCCCTTTCCACAAGAACGTCCTATTTTCGTTTTAATTTACGTTTTTGTAATTTTCTAATACTTTCTCTCTTGTTAACTAAAAAATTACGGCATCAATTTAAAAAATAAACAAAGGAGCAGTCTTCTTTTTGCTCTAATTAAAAATTCAAATGATTGAAGTTGGTAAATATTGGAATACGTAAGTAAGCTATTATTAAATAAAATCCCATGCACCTATTAAATAAATCTAATGGTGGTCTATTGATAAGTCTTCCATGTTATTTCTCATGTGGTTAAGGGTTCTAATCATACTACAAGACTTTTTTTTAACAAAAATAAATGAAAGGATGATGTGGTAGTTTTTAAAAATAAATAAATAAAAGGATGATGTGGCAGATAGACGCACAATGGTTGTGCGTTATGGCCAAATTACGCATACAAAAAAAATTTTGGGCCACTTTAGTAGCCTATTCAGAAAAAAAAGACCTTTTGTAGAAAAACACAGATTTAATGAGAATTTTAAGTCCTTAAACAATTGATTAGCTAGGTTTAAGGCTTCCCTATAAATACTCCATTATAAACTTACTGTAACTAGCTTTGAAGAATTTTACTGAAATTTGAAAGAGGATTCTCCAATTGTCCCTAGGTTTTTCACGCTTCTTATTTAGCTTGCTAAGGCTTAATGTCCTTAGTTTGTGAATAATTGTTTGCCTTAGATTGTGGAATATATGGAATCAATTGATCACCCAATTCTTTTTTTTTAATTGAGTGTTAGAGTTCTTGTTCTTAGATTCTATTCATCCTAGGTCTTCTAGTTTGTGAAGTTAGGGTTTTGGGGCCTTAGTTTCCTCAGAGTTCTTTCTATCTAATTAGGAAAGAGTTTTGCCTCTCAATATTAGGTTTATGAGGCTTAGATCCTCATAGGTTATCTATTGCAGTATTGAAACTACAAAATCCTCAATAGAGATTTCTTCATCAAATGAGGTGATCTAGGGAAGGTGTGGAATCCAATATACAATCAAAAGAGAATATACATCACAGACTTGATCAAAACTAACAAATTCGTTAACCGTGTAGCATAAACTCCTTCATCTAACGACATTGAAGGCACTATTTTTTTTTTTAATTTTGTTTATAGATTCGCTTGTCAAATGGACTAGAAGCTTTTTCAAAAGCAATTTTAGAAAAACCAATTGAAATGATCTTAAACAAATTATACATATGTGAACAATTGAAATCCATGATAATTAAATATCAAGCATATCAAACATAGAATAAACAAAGACTGCTCTGATGCCAGTATAAGTAAATCAATATGTATGCAATGGAATAACATACGGACTAATTTCATGCCAAAATCACTTTGTAATATATGAATAATATGAGCAAAGGAATAGCCATTTTACCTCTGTAACATATTTACCACAAAAGAATAAAGTACATAATTCCAATCACGAGCCGCACAAGTGTCCGGCCTCTAACGGTATCCACACGAACAATTCTTAGATCCACTAGTTAATGATGGCTAGTTCCTATAAATTATAGAGTTTCAATAATAACTAAGGCTTGTGAAACCATATAGAATTATGGAATCCACTTAAGTTCATGACTAGTGGCGAAAGCTTATATAATAAGCTATTTAAAGGGATTCAGTCAAAGACCTAATAACCCAATAGCTTATTTAATACCAAGTCCTTAAGATTTATTTATCTTATGAATTAATCCCTTTTATTAGATTAAACTAATCGAAGATATTGTTCCTGTGTGTAACCCTTTAGGTTCCTAAACACGTTGCAATAAATATAAATTATAATCCTAACTCAATTGGCTTTAGGACATAAAACTAATATCTACATCATAATAGTACTTTCATGGGAACAAACCCTAAATTGTTGATTCCCAATGAATAAAATATATTTTAAAGGAAAATGTATATATTATATAAATTTTGAAAAACTTGAAAAGCGACCTTAGACATAGATAAAGTAATTTAGATTCATGTTTAGAATCCCTATTTGTCATCTCTTCAAACATTCATACCACTTTCCTTATCCATAACCCGACTTGGGCTTGGACGAGTTAGTGACTCAATCATCCAGTTTTTTTTTGACACTGCTTTAAAAATTAACGAAACCTAAAACAATATGATCATTATTAACGGTCTAAATTTTGGTCAGGAATTGCATAAATATTCATATTCAATGAAAGATAACAAAAGAATGAATCTTTGTTATAAAAGAATTTAAAATCCCATAAAATAACATAAATCAATAAATGACCAAGCTAACTTGAAGAGTATACTCTCTAATCATAGTAAAAAAATAATGAAAGATTGAGTTGGAAGAAAATCTCATGATCAGCAAGCGTAATCTAGATATTTTTTATATTATTTTTATATTTATTGATACCAAAAACCCTTACTTTATTATGCCCAAGATATCTCGAGATGGGTTTTAATGTTCTTCTTAAGCTTCGTTAAAATAGGCTCCAAAAACCATAATTCGCGAGCTAAAATTTCTTTTTCGCTGACCTGTACAGCTTGTTCTAAGGGTGTGCAACATCATGTACATTGCAAAGGAAAAAATTAGTTCCACCAATTTAGCACACCTTCCAGCATATGGGGTGCAACATCCTATGCAAAACCCACATTGAAACTTCTTCATATTCATTTCTATCTTTTAAACCAAAACATCCACTCTCATCTTCATTTCAAGTACCTGAAATCCCCAAAGAACATAAAATGAGTAGATTTTACACCAGTATGACACACAAATGCATTAAAAGACTAAGTACAAATGGTCTAAAAATGAAATAATTTCACATTTAAGATTCACATGCATATTAAATATGCTAACTTACCTTTCCTTTATTATAGAAAAGTCTACTAAAGCGAGTTAATTTTCTTATAAAATATTAGTTATTAGAGTCATTGTTGAGTGAAAAGGAAATATATATTTTCCCAATAAAAATTTAATCGATTGAAAATTCAACATGCAGTGGGAGGAGGTTTGATTGTTGGAGGCTTCTTATTGTTGAAGGAGGGGAGGGACTTGGAGTCGGGGCACCAAAAGTGTGGGGGAAGGGCGGGAGAGGGAGACAGATGGAAAATGTTTTAGGGTTATTGAGATTAAAGGATGAGGTGATTTTTAGGTAAGAAATTAGTTATAAATAGATATAAAAAAAATTTAACTTTTCGATTTATAACAATAAACTTTATTTTTTTCTAAATATGAACAATTTTTACTTTTCTCTTTATATCCAAAAACTATGATTTTATATATTTTTAGCCATTAACTACTTTTTCTTATGAAAATAGCTAAACATTATTTTTAAGCTCTTACGTATAGCAATTTATTAAAAATACTTAATTTTTAAAACGACTTGTCATATCATTCGCTACATGGACGGAATACTTTTAAAAAATTTTCCCATTTTAGATAATTTTTTTTATTATTGTTTCGTCTACTAGATTATTATACAGAGGAACTTGGCATACTTAAATACCTCATTCATATCTCTTAGCATCTCCATAATCTCAACATCACATGTGTCATTATATGAGCTGTGTACCATTATAGAGTTGAGCTCAGTAGGCATGTTGATTTGAAATGCTTCTTGCATATGAAATGTATGAAATTTTATATAATCAAATGAAATTTAATGAATACATGTTACAATTGCTACAATTTCCTTAGAAGCACTTATTATGTCAAGTATATAAGTAATTACATTCCAAGTACAATTTATAACCATGTATTACAGTACGTACAGCATATATGTTTTATATTTACCCAAGTAGGATATATTTAAAAGGGTGACGTATAATAATGTAATCATGTCCATTAATAAATAAATAATTTTATTACATTTACTTTATACAATCTTATTCCTAAAATTCCAGCAATATTTAGCTAACAATCTTTTGGAGCTCTAAACGAGATAGACTCCACATCAACCGTCATTTCTTCATCATCATTTGGTGCACCATTTGAGGTACAAGGCGAAGTGAAATTTTGAGGAAGATTAAAAACTTTAGGTTAACTCTTATCCAGATATAGTTAAAATTAGAAAACAAATAACTAATTGTCAAGCTAAATAGGCCCCCCAAAAACACCAATTTGCACCAAAAATTTATTTTCTATGGACTAGCTCACTTTGTTACATAAGATGTGCAATATCCTGTGCGTCGCGTAGGAAATAACCAATTCTAGCAGTTCTGCACGAATTCTTGCACATGGTGTGCAACATTTGTGCAAATCCATTTGAACTTCTTCATTTCATCTTTTAAGTCAGGACATCCACACAATTTGATTTCAAATATCTAAAAAAACAAACAACATAAAATGAGTAGATTTCACAACAATCCAAACAAAAATGTACTAAATGATGTAAAATACAATATTTTCACACCTAAAAGTCAGTGTATATTAAATAGGCTAACTTACATTTTTTTTTATCCTAGAAACGTCTACTAATGTGGGTCAAAATTTTCTTATAAAATATTATTCATAAGATTCATTGTTGAGGGACAAGGAAATAGACAGTTTTCCGCGAAAATTCAATGCATACGGTTGATTATAGAAGTACATGTATCATTGACGATCTTCACTTGGTAAAGTACGCTTTTTAGTATGTGCTACATATGAAATTAAAATATTCATTTGTCAATGAAGATGTTGATCGAAATAATGGAATGCTTCATTCATTCAAACATGCAAAGATCAAAATCAAGATTATACCCTATGACGTTCTACTGTTAGTTCAAATTAGCATAATTTGATTATTTTAAGATAATTCTACATTTTTAATTAGACTCTAGCCAACTTTTTTCACTCATTATAACATAATAACATAATTACCTACATGTTTTTTTTAATCCACAGCTGCATTCTCAAAACTAACTTTACAAATGAATACTTAAGATTTTTATATTTTAGAATATCATAAATTCTTTATAGTAGTTTGAGAATAATTTGATACGATTTAAAATAAGAAATACTCTATTAAATTTAAACAAATTAGTGATTCCCTAATATTAAAAAAAAAAAAAAAACAACTTAGCTATAGCAGCCGCATTTTCATTTTACTATTTCGTTTCCATTAATTATTTCTTAAAACTTTTTCCAGTAATATGCTTCATTATATTATTTTTCTTTTTGCCGTATCACATCAACAGAAGTAACTTTCTTTTAAAGAAAAACATAATAATGATTTCCAATATATATAATTATACCAACTAAATCATATTTAATTAGTTTCAAAAGAAAAAAAATCATATTTAATTATATCCATAGTAGAGCACATGTTTAAACTATAATATTTCTTCAAGATTATATTAAAAATTGTGAATATATCATAGAAATTTTGTATAAATCTGAACGTTTTTATATTTTCCGACAGCCTTTTGGGTAATTTAGATTTTATACCATGAGGTCTATCTAAATATAATTGAAGGCCACTATTTTAAAAAAAAATACATGAACATCCTTGCTGTTTATAACTTCATTGTTAATAAATATATGCTGCTAGGTAATTTCATTTTTTTATGAATAAATAGTCATTCTATATCAAAGAAGGCAAATGATTTTTTTGTCCAATTCGTTTACCAAGGATAAAACACCATGTGTCTAAACACATACACATTGATGAGTGTTTCAATAATGATTTTCTTGAAAATCATATTTTCATACTTTCTCGTACATTAGTATGAAAGTTGACTAGATGAATTCTACCATGTTGATGAGGATATTAATAATCATGTGCAATTGCACTAGAAGGGTCCTCTTCATTCATCAACATTTTTTTTCTATCTTTGCACTTATATAAAAAGAAAAATAAAATTTTGAGATATAAAATTTAGTAATGTATAAAAAAATAAAATAAAATTTTGAGAATATAAAATTTAGTAATATTTAGTGATATATGATAGTGATAATTATCTACCAAAGGAAAAATAGTGATAACTACTATATTTTCTACTTGATTCAGCATTCCGCCACTTTCCAACAATTAGAAATCCATAACTCAAAGTTTAGGGATGTAATACCAACTTCTGAACATTAGAATAATTAAGGTCTTTTACTTCTCTTTTAGCCTTGATTTTTGCAAATCATGGGTTACTGGAAAAAAGGAACTTGATCAAATAAGTTGAGTTACACGTATAATGAGATATTAATTTATCTTTTGAAATTTGCTGTAACTTTCCTACCAAAATTTACATCATCCTTCTTCCAATTTGAAGAAAGATTCTGGATACATATGCCATTCATATCAAGTTTTAAACCTCTACTTGTTATCTAAATCATTTTTTAACTTTATATCTTAATAGTACTTTCACTTTCACAAACCTGAATTATTCCTTCCCAATGAACAAAATCTATTTTTAATGTAAAATGTACATAGTATATAAATTTTAAAAAAGTTAAAAAGCGTTCTCGGACATAGAAAAGTAGTAATTCAGATTCATGTTAAGAATGCTTACCTGTCATCTTTTCAAACATCCACATCAGTTGGCTTATCACAATCATACGTGGGCTTGGACAAGGTAATGAATCAATCATACACTTTCTTTTCCTCTGTGCTTTTGAAAACAAAGACATCTAAAATAGCATTACCACTATTAGTAGTCTAAATTTTGATAAAGAATTACATAAATATTCATAATTGACAAAAGACAATAAAAGAATGAATCTTTATAGAAAAGATTTAAACCTCCCATAAAGTAACATAAATCAATCAATGGCCTAGATAACTTGAAGAGTCTACACTCTAATCATAATTAAAAACACATGATTAACAAGCAAAATCTTGATATTCTTTATGTTATTTTGATCTTTCTTCATACCGAAAACCCTTAATTTATTGTGCCCAAGAATCACGAGAAGTTTTTTAATGTTTCTCTTAAGCTCCCTTTAAATAGGCCTCCAAAAATCTTAATTCGTGTCTAGAAATTTCTTTTCCGCCGACTTGCACAACTTATTGTAATTGGTGTGCTACATCATTTGCATAGTGTAGGGAAAACCAGTTCCAAAAGTTCTGCAAACATTCCTATACATAGTGTGTAACGTCTTGTGCAAATCTTAGATTGAAACTTCGTTTCTTCTTTTTCCATCCTTTAAGGCACAATATCCACTCATTTTGAATGCAAGTACCTACAATCACAAAAGAAAATAAAATGAGTAGATTTCTCACCAATATGAAGTGTGCAAAAATGTAACATTTTCACACTTAAGATTCATGTGCATATTAATTAGACTAACTTACCTTTCTTTTACTCTAGAAAAGTCTACTATAGTGAGTCAAAATTTTCTTATAAAATATTATTCGTAAGATTCATTGTTGAATAAAAAGGAAAAGATATTTTTTACATTAAAATTTTGATCCGTTAAAAATTTGACACACAATAGAGGGAGGCTTGACTGCTAGAGGTTGGTGGTGCTGGAAGGAGGTTAGGGACCAGGAGTTTAGGAGCAAAATAGGGGAGAGGGGGAGAAAATATTTTAGGCTTATTGGGATTGAGGCATGAGATAACTTTGAACTGTAAATTTTTTTAACTAAAAAGAAGAGAAATTAGCTATAAATAGACATGAACAATTTTAAACATTTTTGCTTGTAACCATGAATATTTTTAGTTTTTTTATAGCCACAAACTATGTTTATTTTCCATGAACTATTATGTTTTTTCTTAAAACATCAATGAAATATTTTCGAATTTGCATACATAAATAATTATTAAAATACTTAGTTGTTAGAAGTGCTTTTCATATCATTCGTTATATGGATGAAATACTTTGAAAGTATTTCCCTTTTAAGATAAGTTTATTTGTTATTACGTTGTCTACTAAATTAGTATATAATGGAACTTGCCATACTTAATTACCTTAGTCATCTCTCTATTAGAATCTCCATAATCTCAACTTCAGGTGTGTCATTATTAGAGTAGTGTACTACTGTAGAGTTGCATTCAATAGGCATGTTGACTAGAAACGCTTGTTGCATACAAAATGTATGAAGTTTAATAAAATCAAATGAAGTTTCTTGAATATATGTTAAATCTGTTGCAAATTTCCTCCACAACACTCATTATGTCCACTGTATAAGTAATTTCATCTCAAGAACAATTTATAACTATGTAGCACATTATATATCTTTTATAATTAGCCAAGTTTTGCAATCAGGAAAACAGTAACTTAATGATTCTTCATCTTCAAGCATAAAAAACTGTGGAATTCGAATTATTATATATGCATAAAGTGGAAACTCTTACCTCTTAATCAATATTTTTTTATGCTTATCCCTATTTTCGCTCTGTAGGATAATTTTAAATGGCTGGCATTTAATAATGTGATCATGTTAATTATTAAATAAATAAATTTATTCTATTTACGTTATAAATTCTTACTCCTGAAATTCCAACTATATTTAGCATAACTTTCTGCAACTTTAAATGAGATAGACTCCACATCAATTATCATTTCTTCATCATCTTTTGGTGCGACATTTGAGGTTCAAACCGAAGTGAAACTTTGTGGGAGACTAAAAGCTTTAGGCAGACTCGGATCAAGATGTTGTTACAATATGAAAACAGATAATCAATTTATCAAGTTAAATATACATCCACAGACCATAATTTTCATCTGAGATTTCTTTTTCTGCAAACTTGTACAATTTTTTGCACAAGATATGCAACATCTGATGCGTCGCATAGAAATTACCAATTCCAACAGTTCTGCAAAAATTTTCACATGATTTTTAGTATTGTATACGAATCCCTTTCTCTATATCTTCGAACATGAAATAGGAAAATAAAATTTTAAGAATATAAAATTCAAGAATATTTAGTTATATATAATAATAAATACTATATGTGCTACTTGATTTAACATTCCGCCATTTCTAAGGAGCACTAGCTTGAAATTCATAATTCTAAAAGATTCAGGGATATAATAGCCAACCTCTAAGCATTTGAACAATTAAGGTCTTTTACTTCTCTTTTAGCCATGCATATCAAAGGTTATCGACAATAAGTTTTATCAAATGAGTTGTGCTATGTATATAACGAGATATTAACATATCTTTCACAACATACAGTATCTTTCTTGCAAGAATTTACATCATCCTTCTTCCTACTTGAAGAAAGACTTTTGGGGCATGTCCCATCCTGAATAAGGTGGTAATGCTCCACCTGCTATGTAAAGCATTTTTTTAAAATGCATATCATAATATGAGTGTCACGGGAAAAACCCTTAAATTATTTATTTCACATGAACAAAATCTAGCAGCGACAAAGGGGGTGATTGAAGCTTTCAAGGGGTTTTGGTCAAACTATTCTACAGGCTTGTTCCTTTATCACTTCATTCTCTTTCTCTTTGTAATTTTACCACATATCTAAAATTTTATGGTTATGATTTTCTCTGTGGAAAAGGAAGACTAAGTTTTTGGTTGAGTAGAATATGTAAAGAATTAGTTTGAACAATGATTTAATATAGCATTTCCCTTATTTTAGTGTGATCATCATTCTTTTATCCGTAAATTGCTACTTGTTATTATGTTAATCTTAATGCTTAAGTAGAATTGAATACTCTATGCATGATCACCTAATTAATTGCAAAGGACTGGGAGGTGAAGTAATCAGCTAAGTAACAATAGACCGTAGTAAAATTGACTAGGAAGAGAATCGATTTCTATTAAGCAGTTTATGAAAGTAAGCTGTTGCGATAGCTAAACTTAGGTAATTCCACAAATTGGTAATGCAACTTAAATTAATCAAATTCACATGGGGATATGGTTTCCATTCATGAAGATTAGGGGTTTGCACCAAGGTATTGAGTAAATCTAAATAAGGGCTGTTGTTAATGAATTTAAGTCTAATTTAAGGGAATACGTGACATTAAAAGGGAAATTTAGATTAATCATTGGGATAACCAGTTTGAGCAGATTCTTGATCAACGATTTTCTCACCAAATTAGTTTCAATCAGTCAAGTGTTTCTCATAAAATGTTTACGATTTTCTTAGTTTAATTTAGTTTTTAAATATTTTTCTTGATCAAAATTTATTTAGGTTCAAATTAGGATAATTAATAATTTTTTTATTTAATTATAATCTCTGTGGGATCGACGCTCGACTCACCTAAATACTCAACTGGATACTAGTTCACTTGATAGGATTTTATGCATTAGGCACCGACCTAAAAATGAAATAGTAGTTATAACAAAATTAAAAAATCTGACAGTAATCTAATAACATAAATATATATAGAAACCATTTAATGAGAGCCTTCAAAAAACTCGATGGCCTGAAAATGCAATATATCCTCGAAAACCTCTAAAAAGAAATAATATCACAGCACTACACAAGACGATTAGTCACTCCAAGTTCCTTTAAAAATTATCTTCCCAAAAACATTTGTTAAAATGGATATGTCAGAAGTCTACAAATAGTAAGGTGTGAGCTATACAAGCCTAATATGGGATATGATCTAAACATGGGAATAAGCAGGAAAAAGCATTGTTAAAAATTGTTGAAAGTGCCCTTATTTCTTAACATATATATACTTAAAAAATTTGCTTGTCATACTTACAAATATTCCGAGATATTTTTTAATGCTCCTCTTAAGTTCCCTTTAAATAGGTAACAAAAAACCCTAATTCGCGCCGATTTGCAAAGCATGTTCTACAGGGTGTACAACATCATACGCATCGTGTCGAAAAAAAGCAAATCCAATAGTTCTACATACCTTCCTACACCTAGTGTTTAGCATCCGATGTAAATCTATGATTGAAACTTTGTTACTTCTTTTTCCATCTTTTAAGGCACAACATCCACTCATTTTGAATCCAAGTACCTAAAATAACAAAAGAAAATAAAATGAGTAGATTCCACACCAATATGACTATCAAATGCATTAAAAGACAAATTATGATGCGTGCTAAAAATATAAAAATTTCACACTTAAGATTCACGTGCATATTTTAAGCCACGTTGAAACTTCACAAATTAAAACTTCTTCACCTTTTTTTTTTTTCCATCTTTTAAGCTATAACATCCACTCATTTTGATTACAAGTACGTAAAATCACCAAATAACCTAAAAGGAGTAGAGTCTGCACCAGTATGATGCATGAATACATTAAAAGATTAAGTGCAAATCGTGTAAAAGTATAATATTTTCAAACTTACGATTCACATGCAAATCAATTAGGCTAACTTACCTTTCTTTTATTCTTGAAAAGTCTATTAAAGTGAGTAAAAAATTTTCTCATGTAATATTTCTTATACGATTCATTATTGGGTGAAAACAAAATTAGTTTTTTCATTAAAACTTTGATCTATTTAAAATTCAACACCAAGTGTGAGAAGGCCTCACTATTGGAGGCTAGTGCTGGTGGAAGGAGGAAGGGGAGGAATTGGTTGTCAAGGAGTCAAGGGAGTAGGAGGAGGGAAACTATTTTAGGGCTACTGGAATTGAGGGATGAGTTGATTTTCAATTGTAAATTTTGTAATTAAAAAAAGAGAAATTAGCTATTAATAGACATGGACAATTTTAACTTTTTGCTTTATTACCAAAATGTTTTATTAAGGATTAACTATTTTCACTTTTTCTTTTTATAGCCATTGTAGGCATTCTGGGCCTTAGTCTTCCCAATATTTTCATTTTCCAACTCAAATTTATAACCCAATGATGACTAGGGTCTCAACTAAAGAGTACGTGTTTTGTTTTTCACTGGGTCAGATGCGGAGTCGAGCCGGGCTGGGCCAACTCGAGCTGCCCGTTTGTGACTCTCTCTTTTTAACCCCTCTTCGCTCCTCGGTTTTTGTTGCAGCAATTCTTTCCCCTATTCTTTACGTCTTCTTTCTCTGTCACTGGACTGTTGGTATCCTACTCTTCTTCTACTTTTCTTCTTCGTGGCTTCCGCCGCTGCTCTTCTCCATTCGTCGGCTTCCTCCGATGCTGTCATTACCGTCGGATCGTCTTGATGTGTTTGAGAGAGAGTCGCAAGAAGGAGAGAGAGAGAGAGAGAGAGGGTGGCACCAGTGACTCTTGTCCCAGTTAAGGCTCAGATCTGAGGCTTCCGATCGTACCGTCACTTACCGGTGATGCCTCGACGTGGTCTGTGCAACTCAGTCGCTGCTCGACGTCCTTTCATCTTCTCAGTTCTTCACCGTTCCCGCCGGCGGCTTCCTCTCGCGGCGGTGGTTAGTGTTCTATCTTTTTCAGTTTTTCTTTTTAGTATTAACTGAATGTTATTGAAGCTTTGAAGCACTTATGATCGGCCCCTTTACCGTTTCTGTTTGAGAAGAAGATATATATATTTTTGTAGTAGAATACGTTTATTTACTTTCCGCTGCTTATCCTTTTGGTGTGTAATAGTAAATAGAGTGCATAATAGTAATTAGTTTCCAACAAGTGGTATCAGAACTGCGGTTCTTCGTTGGCGCCGACAACCTCTGAAGACTCCAGATCTGAGGAAAATGATGAGTTCCTCAGAACTGCCCAGTGAAGTTTTTCTAATCTTCTCCTATTTTTTCTTTTTCGGTTATTATTGCTTTACTGTTTTCTGTTTTTCGTTTCGGCATGCCGCCGGTTACCTTCTGTTTCTGTTTTTTCTATCTCGACTTGCAGCCGATTATTTTTCCTGTTCTTTTTGTTGTTTCGGTTTGCCGCCAGTTTGTGATTGCTATTATTGTTTTACTGAATCGTGTTACGGTTTAGTTTTCTTTTTCTTTACTATTTTTTGTGTCTTGTTATATCTGCTTTTGTTTTTTTTGTTTCTCTTCCGATACATCTACTGCTATTGGTTGTTGTTCTAGTCTTTTTTAGCTTTCGAAATTTTTTTTTGAAAAAAAAAAAAACCTACAAAACCCAAGCCTGGCTTGACTCTGTGAGATTTCAAGTATCTGTACCTTAGCGCGTTTTTCATTTTTCCAATTATTTTTATTATTTCATGCTTGTCTTTTTCTGCTCCTTTCTGTGGTATAGTACTTTCTTCCAATTTTTTTCTCGTTTTTCGGTTATATATGTTGTTGTTTGCTTTACGTGTTTTCTTGGGTTTCGTACCTCACACGTTATTACACCGTATTTTAAAAAACAAAAAAAAGGGAGCAAATAAAACCAGTGCCGTTTTTCCTAAAAATATATATACCTACACTTGTTTTCCTAAACATAAAATTTCGGGTATTTTATTTTTAATTAAACTGTTTCAAATCTTTCATTTTTCCTAGTCACCTAATTACACTTATTTGCCTTTAAGCATGTCAGTTCAAAAAATTGAAACTGATAAGTTTGATGGAAAATCCGAATTTGTAATGTGGCGAAGGAAAATGAAAGCAGTTTTGCTACAAAATAAAATTGCACCTGCTATTTGTAGCCCCGAAGAGTATTTGGAATCTCAGAGGGGTGAAGTTCTTATGGAAAAACTAGGTTATGCGCATAGTTGCCTCATCTTGCATTTAACAGACAATGTTTTACGAGAAATCGACGAAAAAGACAATGCTTTCGAAATTTGGACTAAACTGGAAAAATTATGTTTGGGAAAATCACTTTCGAATAAAATTCATTTAAAAGAGCAGCTTTTCAGTTTTTAAATGAGCAGGTCAAAAATACTTTCAGAAAATATGGATGATTTAAATAAAATCATTTTGGAACTTCAAAACATTGGAGAGAACATGTATGATGAAATATTATAGTCATTTTATTAAAAGCCTTGCCTGAATCTTTCAATGATGTAAAAAATCTGCTATTAAATATGGCAGAGATGGTTTATCTCCTTCCGATATTAAAAATGCCTTGAAATCTAAAGATTTGGATTTACAAAAAAAGAATAAATCACATAGTGAAAACCTTTTTGTGCAAGGAAGATTTGACCCTAGGGAACCTCCTAGTCACCATTTTAAAAGTAAAGGGCGATCCAAATCTCGAGAGAAGAACAAAGTAAAGTGTTTTTATTGTGGTAAAGAGAGTCATATGAAAAACAAGTGTTTTAAACGGATTATGGGTGAAAAACAACGTAAACATGGTAAAAGGAGTAATAAAATCGACAAAACCCTCGATTTTGATTTAGATAGGAATTCTATGTTTTCTGAGGTTTTGTGTGTTACTCTTTCCCCTTCATGCTCTAAAGTTCTTGATCATTAGGTCCTTGATTCTGGTTGCTCTTTTCACATGACACCCAACAAACAGTGGTTTTCTGATTTCAAACCCTCAAATCAAGGAAAGGTTTTCATGGGAAACAATCAAGTTTGTGCTATTAAAGGCATTCGTAATATTTTCATTAAAATGCATGATGGTGTGACTAGGAAACTCACTGAGGAGAGATACGTGCCCGACTTACGTCAAAATCTTATCTCCCCTAGTTATTTGGACTCTTTGGGTCTTTCTTTTAAATCCAAAAATGGTATTTTACATGTTTGCAAGAGGAACCTAGTCATGCTAAAAGGTTTTAAAAGAGAAACTTTATACACTCTTATTGGTAAAACGGTTTGGAACTTTATTGCATTGATTTCAAAAACTGTTCCCGATAAAACTGCGTTGTGGCATCAGAGGATCGACCACATTAGTGAGAAGAGACTTTATTATTTACAAAAGTAAAATCTTTTATGTGGTGACAAAATTGATTCCTTGGATTTTTGTGACCACTGCATTTTGGGAAACGAACACAAAATCAGTTTTTCAACCAGCACACACAAGTCTTCTGCAATACTTGATTATGTGCATTGTCATCTATGTGGACCTGAAAAGGCTCCAACTTATGGTGGTAGTGTTTATTTCTTGTCTATTGTTGATGATTTTTCTAGGCATGTTTGGGTTTTCCTTTTATAAACTAAAGGTCAAAATTTTAAAAAGTTTTGTGAGTGGAAACGTTTTACCAAAAATCATTCTAGAAATAAACTAAAACTATCAGGACCGATAACGGTCTTGAATTTTGTAACCATAAGTTTTCTGATTTGTGTGCATCGCATGGCATCCTACACCATCAAACGGTTAGACATAACCCACAACAAAATGGAGTTGCCGAAATGATGAACTGTACTGTTATGGATAAGGTTAGATATCTTCTTGTTTCTTCTGGTGTCCCAAAGCCTTTCTGGGGGGAAGCCATTAGTACGGCTTTCTACCTTATCAATAGATCCCCTTCTATAGATATAAAATTTAGGACTCCTATAGAACTCTGGTGTGGTAAACCTCATAACCTTTCCAACTTGAGAGTTTTCGGGTGTGCAACCTTTGCACATCAGAAGGAGGGAAAACTAGATCCAAGGTCTAGAAAGGGAGTATTCATAAGATATCCTAGTGGGGTGAAGGGTTATAGAGTGTGGTTAAAGGATGAACCGGAGGTGAGGGTTGTCATCAGTAGGGATGTTATCTTCAATGAGCTAGAAATGTCCTGTCTTAAGGATAAACCTATCTCCGATAGTCCACCAAGTGTTCCCACTCCTAGTAGTATTCCTGTGGAGGTGGAGGTCACCTCTGAACCTTCTTTAGAATCACCCTAGGAACCTAAAACCAATCTAGAGCTTCCTACTTTATCCAGTAGCATACCTGATCCTCCTAGTATTCCTGAAACCCTTGATCCTGTTTTAGAAAGTTCTAATGAGGAGGAAGAACACCCTAAGGCACAAGCTCAAGCCGTTAGGGATTATCAACTTGCGAGAGATAGAGTCCGTGTGGTACTTAAGGATCATCCTCGGTATGGTTACTCCTACATTGTTTCATATGCCTTTGCTGTTGCATCTTATGAGGAGGAAAAAGAACCATTATGTTTTTCTGATGATTTGAAAAGCCCTAATTGCGTTTTACGATTACGTGCTATGGATTCTTGTTTCAACAAAAACAAAACCTGGACTCTTGTTCCAAAACCCTCAAAACAAAAGTTAGTTGATTGTAAATAGATTTTCAAAATAAAAGAAAATGAGTCTTCTAATGAACCTCAAAGGTTCATGGCTAAGCTAGTTGCAAAAGGTTTTTCACAAGTTGAGGGCATCGATTTCAACAAAAAATTTTCTCCTGTTATTAAATACAAAACGATTAGGATTATTCTTGCTCTTGTTGCTTTCTATGATCTGAATCTTGAATAACTTGATGTTAAAATCGATTTCTTACGAGGTGATCTCGAAGAGACTATATATATGCAACAACCACCAGGTTTTGAGGGTAAGGGTAAAGAACACATGGCGTGTCTTTTGAAAATGTCCTTATACGAGCTTAAACAATCACCGAAACAATGGCACAAGAGGTTTGATTCTTTTATGATAAAAATTGGTTTTATTGAAAGCAACTAGGATAGTTGTCTTTACTTTTCTGGTAATAATGTTGATTCTGCTATTTATTTATTGCTTTATGTGGATGATATGCTAATCGCTTCCAGGCATAAAGCTAAAATCAACGATCTAAAATCCTTGTTAAAATCTGAATTCGATATGAAGGATTTAGGTGTTGCATCCAAAATTCTTGAGATGAGTATTTCAAGAGATAGATATGATTGTTCACTTTTTCTATCTCAAAAGCCTTTACTTCAGAAAATTGTATCCAAATTTTCAATGCGCCTATGTAAGCCTGTTATAACCCCACTTGCATGCCATTTCAAACTTTTTGACGAAACCTATCCTAAAACCGAAAGTGAGGAAAGAGATATGACTAATATCCCTTACAGAATGGTCATAGGTTCAGTCATATACTCAATGATATCTACCCGTCCTGACATTGCTTTTTCTATAAGCCTTCTTAGCAGATTTATGTCTAACCCTGGGAGAGATCACTGGGGTGCTCTTAAGTGGCTCCTACGTAATCTTAACAGAACTTTAGATCGAGGCTTACACCATCATAACTGGTCTGAATTTGAACTAATTGGATTTTTTGATTCTGATTTTGCTGGTGATAAGGATGGTAGAAATTCTACCACATCCTATTTCTTTACCCTAGTGGGTAATTGTGTCTCATGGAAATCTCAATTGCAGTCGGTAGTTACCCTGTCAACTACCAAGGCTGAATATATCGCAGCAACGGAAGTGATTAAAGAAGCAATCTGGCTTCAAGGGTTATTAAATGAATTACAAGTTTTACATTCAAAAGCTATTATTTATACTAATAGTCAGAGTTGTTTGCATTTATGTAAAAATTTGGTCTATCACAAACGGAGAAAACATATAGATGTCAAATACCACTTTATTAGAGAAAAAGTTTATAGTGGTCTAATTGACATTGGCAAGATTAGTACTGATAATAATCCAGCAAATTTTGTTACTAAAATTGTAAACATTGACAATTTTATGTTTTGCAGGGATTTCCTTCATTTGGACGCGGTCTGATAGTTGGTGAGTTAAAACAATGGTTGGAAAATATTGTTCGAGGTGGAGATTGTAGGAATTCTGGGCCTTAGTCTTCCCAATATTTTCATTTTCCAGCCCACATTTATAACCCAGTGATGACTTGGGCCTCAACTGAAGAGTAGCTGTTCTGTTTTTTACTGGGTCAGAGATGCCGGGCTGAGCCAACTCGAGCTGCCTGTTTGTGACTCTCCCTTTTTAACCCCTCTTCTCTCCTCGATTTTTGGTGTAGCCGTTCTTTCTCCTTTTCTTTTATGTCTTCTTTCTCTGTCTCTGGATTGTTGGTATCCAACTCTTCTTGTACCTTTTTTCTTCGCGGCTTCCGCCGCTGCTCTCCTCCGTCCGTCGACTTCCCGCGACACTTTCACTGCCATCGCTTTTTTTCTGATCGCCTTGTTGTCCGATCTTTTACTTGGTGTGTTTGAGAGAGAGCCGTAAAAGAGAGAGAGAGAGAGAGAGAGAGAGAGAGAGGGTGGCACCGATGACTCTTGTCACAGTTGAGACTCAGATCTGAGGGTTCCGATCGTACCGTCACTTACCAGTGACACCTCAATGCGGCCTGTGCAACTTAGCCACCACCCGACGTCCTTTCATCTTCTCAGTCTTCACCGTTCCCACCGGCGGCCTCCTTCCGCGGCGGTGGTAAGTGTTCTATCTTTTTCAGTTTTTCATTTTAGTATTAACTGATTATTATTGAAGCTTTGAAGCACTCGTGATCGGCCCCTTTACCGTTTCGATTAGAGAAGAAGATATATATTTTTTAATAGAATAGGTTTATTTAATTTCCGCTGCTTATTCTTTTGGTGTGTAATAGTAAATAGAGTGTGTAATAGTAATTAGTTTACAATAGCCACAAACTTTGAATTTAAATTATTTTAGCATTGAACAAATACCTTTTCTTAAAATAGTCATGAATTATTTTCAAGCTCCCATATATAGGAATTTATTAAAGATACAGTTGTTAGAAAAGCTTGTCATATCATTCATTCAATGGATGGAATACTTTGAAAAATATTTCCCTTTTAAAATAATTTTTTTGATATTACGTTCTCTACTAAATTAGCTTATAGAAGAACTTGACGTACTTCTCTATCTTAGCATCTTCATATTCTCACTAACAAGTGCCTCATCATCATAGAAGTGTAGTATTGTGGAGTTGAATTCAATAGGCATGTTGACTTGAAACGCTTGTTGCATACAAAATGTAGGAAATTTTACAAAATTAAACAATTTTTTATGAATATATGTCACATTTACTGTAATTTCCTCCGTAACACTTATTATGTCGAGTATATAACTAATTACATCTCCAAAATAATTTATAACAAATATATATAAATATATAATCACCAAAATTTGAAATAAGGAAATAAAAACTTCATAATTATTCATCTTCAAGCATGAAAAACTTTAGAAGTTGAATTACTATATATGCAAAAAGGAAACTCTTACCTTTTCATCAATGTTTTGTGAAGCCTCATCCGTATATCCATAGTTTATCTTTGTAGGATAAATTTTAAAGGGGGACATGTGATCATGTTCATTATTAAATAAATAATTTTATTTCATTTACTTTATAAATTCTTACTCTTGAAATTCCAACTTTATTTAAGCTAATAACCTTCAGACACTTTGAACGACTTTGAACGAGGTACAAGGCAAAGTAAAACTTTGAGAGAGAACAAAAATTTTAGACAGACAATGATCAAGATGAGGTATAATAAGAAAACATATAACATTTATTAACCTAAATAGGACTCCAAAAATCCTTATTTGTGCCAGGAATTTTTGATTTTGTTGGCTTGCACACTTTGTTGCTTAAGATGTGCAACATCCTGTGCAATGCACATAGATAACCAATTCTAGCAGTCCTGCTTTCTTGCACGTGGTGTGCATCATTGTATGCAAAATTCTTTGAACTTCTTCAATTTAATTTTCATTTTTTAGGTCGCAATATCCACTTAGCAAATTTGAAATGCCTAAAAATACCAAATGACATAAAATGAGTAGATTTAACAACAATGTGACCAAAAAATGAAATGAAAGACTAAGTATAAAAGGTGTAAAGCATAAGATTTTCACACTTAACAGTGACATGCATATTAATTAGGATAAATTCCTTTCTTTTATTTTAGAAAAGTGTACTAAACTGTCAAATATTTCTGATAAAATGTAATTGAATAAGATTTGGGAGAAAACTGTACTAAACTGGGTCAAATGTTTATGATAAAATGTAATTGAATAAGATTTGTGGTTTAGTGAAATAGATGGTCTCCCATTTAAAATTCAACATATACTTTTGACTATGGAAATAAATTTATCATTGATTATCTTAACTTGGTAAGTTATATTTTTGGTTATGAGTCACATATGAAATGGATCACCTTGTAAACAATTTTAAAATTTTTATTCTCAATGAAGATGTTGATTTTTTTTTCTTTTTTGATATATTGGGGGAGGGGAAGTATAAATTGAACCACAATCTATCAAATGGTAAGGGATATTTCTAACCAAGTGAGCTACCACCTTGTCACAATGAAGATATTGATTAAAATAATAGAATGATTAACTCATTCAAACATGCAAATATTCATATCCTTTCACATTGAACTGTTAATTCAAATTGGCATAGCTTGAATCCAAGTTGAATCGCATGTACAATTCTGTGTACCACTCTTTGCACCCCTTTTTAATTTAGTATATTCTATTAATAAAGCCTATTAATAAAAGATAAACTATAAGGGAAAATGATAAATCTTAAGGGAAAAATATATTATTTAATGAAGTAGTACAGAAACAAGTAGGTTTTCTTATATAATTGGCCAATTTTTTTAAAAAGCCACTAAAGTAGTCACAATATTTTTTTTTTTCCTAATTTTGGCGATAACGCACTCTGTGCGTTATCATTAAGGATAATGCACATGATGTGTGGGTTATTACTTAATTTGAAATTTAACCACTAAGAATCATATATGGTAGATAACACATGGTCTATGTATTATCCTTCATGATAACGCATCTACTGTGTGTTATCCGCCACATCATTTTTTTATTTTTTTCTTTTTGCAGAACTTATAATTTTTTTTTCAAAACCTATAATCAGAATTTTTTTTTTGAAAAGACAGTATTATTTTATTTACATTATTTGATGTACATTTTATGATAATAATTATAACCATTTTAATAGTAAAATTTTATTAAAAAAATATGAACAAGTAATTTAAAGTATTTCAAAATTTTGTTACTTGTTAATCTTACTATAATAATTTCTAATCGATTTAAGTAAAAAATTTATAAAGAAGTACTTAGAAGAAATTCAAAGAAAAAATATCATTAATACAAACTCTAAAATATTATGTCAGTTTGAAGAAAAGAACCTTATACATTGCTTGAACTGAGTTATTACAATTTTTTATACTATGCACAGGCATTCGATATCTGCTACATCCTGGCGGAGAATCCGGATTTTCATAATCCTTTTCTCTCGAAACCTTGTACCCTTTTTTCTACCCCGTTGATTGTTCATGTTTGGGGGATAGAATTTTAAATTGTAAGGAGCATCTCTCAAAAAGTCCTCGTGCCCAACTGGATAAAAATTGGATTGGTATGTTCTTCTGTAAGTTTCCTGCAAATATATATTCGGCACATAAGCATCTAGTCTTGTACGACTGCAGGAGCATGAGAACAAGACAATGAACATTCTCGCCATTTGCAACAACTGCACGATTTTCCATTCATTTTTAAAGTATAAACGTTGTTGCCGGTACAATTAAGTCGTATCGGATATTTAACCATGTAAATACCTTCTTGTATGTTGTATGTCATAACTATACAGTCTCTTGATTTTAATTCAATCCGAAAAAACTTGTCAAAAAAACTCTTATTGGAAATGTATGCACACAGTTTTAGGCGTCTTCACGGTGTTGGTTGAAGTACTTAACATGTTTCTTGAATATTAATTCAACTAGGGAATTTAAAGGTAAGACCGTAACTTTTTCCAAGACACTGTTAAGTTCTTCTGAAGTGTTAGTTGTCATCATTTCATGCATGTGCCCACCCTCATGCAAGAGTGTCCATTTTTCCAGGCACATGTTGGCTAAATATATATACGTTTCAACATTTCTTTTTCGAATTTAACTCATCAAACGGTCAAATTTCCACTGCTTAGCTTCCGCTTCGGCCTGCCACAGTAAACTTTCTAATCATTGTTCTTCAAAATCTAGGTTTAAGGTAAAATGTACATATTCTATAAATTTTAAAAAGTTGAAAAGTGTTCTTGGAAATATAAAAAGTATTAAGTCAGATTAATGTTTAGAATGCTTGCTCGTCCTCTGTTCAAACATCAACACTAGTTGGCTTATCACAACCATACTTGGGCTTGGACAAGGTAATGAATCAATCCTCCACCTTCTTTTCCTCTGTGCTTTTGTAAACAAAGACATCTAAAATAGCATGAGCATTATTAGTAGTCTAAATTTTGATAAGGAATTACATAAATATTCATAATCAAGAAAAGACAATAAAAGAATGAATCTTTATATAAAAGATTTAAACCTCCCATAAGGTAACATAAATCAATCAAAGACCTAGATAACTTGAAGAGTCTACACTCTAATCATAATTAAAAAAAAAAAGAAGATTGAATTGGAAGAGTAAATCACAAGATTAACAAGCACAATCTTGATATTTTTTATGTTATTTGATCTTTCTTCATACTAAAAACCCTCAACTTATTGTGCCCAAGAATCACGAGAAGTTTTTTAATGCTACCCCTAAGCTCCCTTTAAATAGGCCTCCAGAAACCTTAATTCGTGTCCTGAAATTTCTTTTCAGTCAACTTGCAGAACTTGTTGTACTGGGTGTGGTACGTTATGTGCATAGGGTAGGAAAAACCAGTTCCAAAAGTTCTGCAGACATTCCTACACATAGTGTGCAACATATTGTGCAAATATTGGATTGAAACTTCGTCTTCTTTTTCCATCCTTTAAGGCACAACATCCACTCATTTTGAATCCAAGTGCCTACAATCACAAAAGAAAATAAAATGAGTAGATTTCTCACCAATATGCCACTCAAATGCATTATAAGAAAAATTATAAAGAGTGCAAAAATATAACATTTTCACACTTAAGATTCATGTGCATATTAATTAGACTAACTTACATTTCTTTTATTCTAAAAAAGTCTACTATAGTGAGTCAAAATATTCTTATAAAATATTATTGATAAGATTAATTGTTGAATAAAAAGGAAAAGATAGTTTTTACATTAAAAATTCAATCCGTTAAAAATTTAACACACAATAGAGGGAGACTTGACTGCTGGAGGTTGGTGGTGGTGGAAGGAGGTTCGAGACTGGTAGTTTAGTAGGAAAATGGGGAGGGAGGGAGGGCGAGAAAGTTATTTTAGGCTTATTGGGATTGAGGCATGAGATGACTTTGAATTGTAAAACTTTTTAACTAAAAAAAAAAAAAAAGAAACTGAGAAATTAGCTATAAATAGACATGAATAATTTAAAATTTTCGGTTTATTACTATGAAGTAGTTTTACTTGTTTTTTATAGCCACAAACTTTAACTTTATCTTTATTTGCCCTGAACTATTATATTTTTTTGAAAATAGCCATGAGATATTTTTGAATTTGCATTTATAAATACTGATTAAAATACTTAGTTGTTAGAAGTGCTTTTCATATCATTCATTAAATGGATGGAATACTTTGAAAAGTATTTCCTTTTAAAGTAAGTGTATTTGTTTTTGTGTTGTCTACTAAATTAGCATATAATGGAACTTGGCATATTTAATTGCCCTAGTCATCTCTCTATTAGAATCTCCATAATCTCAACTTCAAGTGTCATTATTAGAGTAGTGTACTACTGTACGATTGAATTCAATCGGCATGTTGACTAAAAATGCTTGTTGCATACAAAATATATGAAATTTATTAAAATCAAATGAAGTTTCTTGAATATATGTTAAATCTGCTGCAAATTTCCTCTGCAAGACTTATTACGTCCGCTGTATAAGTAATTTCATCTCAAGAACAATTTTTAGTTATATAGCACATTATATATCTTTTATAACTAGCCAAGTTTTGCAATCAGGAAAATAATAACTTAATAATTCTTCATCTTCAAGTATAAAAAACTATGGAATTTGAATTATTATATATGCGTAAAAGTGAAAACTCTTACCTCTTAATCAATATTTTGTGATGCACATACCTATTTTTCTGTGTAGGATTACTTTAAAAGGCTGACGTTCAATAATGTTATCATGTTAATTATTAAATAAATAAATTTATTCCATTTATCTACAATTTCTTACTTCTGAAATTCAACTGTATTTAGTTAATATCCTTCTGCACCCTTAAATGAGATAGACTCTGTATCAATTATCATTTCTTCATCTTCTTTTGGTGTGACATTTGAGGTACAAACCGAACAGAAACTTTGTGGTTGACTAAAAGATTATAGGCAAACTCTAATCAAGATGTGGTTACAACAAGAAAACAGCTAATCAATTTATCAAGCTAAATATGCCTCCAAAAACCATAATTTTTGTCCGCGATTTCTTTTTCTGCAAACTTACACATCTGTTTTGCACAGTATATGCATTATCCTGTGCGTTGCATAGAAATTACTAGTTCCAGCAGTTTTGCATAAATTCTCACTTGTTTTTCACTATTGTATGAAAATCTCTTTCTCTATATCTTTGCATATAAAATGGAAAAATGAAATTTTAAGAATATAAAGTTCAAGAATATTTAGTTATATATAATAATAAATGCTATATGTGCTACTTGATTAAAAATTCTGCCATTTCTAAGGAGCACTAGCTTGAAATTCATTATACTAAAAGGTTCAGGGATATAATAGCCAACCTCCGAGCATTTAAACAATTAAGGTCTTTTACTTCTCTTTTAGCCATGCATATCAAAGGTTATCGATAATAAGTATTTTATTAAATGAGTTGTGCAATGTATATAACGAGATATTAACATATCTTTTACAACATATGGTATCTTTTTTGCCAGAATTTACATCATCCTTCTTCCTATTTGAAGAAAGACTTTTAGGGCATATCCCATCCTGAATAAGGTTGTAAAGCTCCACCTATTATACAAAGCATTTTTTTAAACTCATATCATAACAGTAATGTCACGGGAAAAACCCTTAAATTATTTATTTCCAATGAAGAAAATCTAGCAACGACAAAGGGGGTGATTGGAGCTTTCAAGGGGTTTGGGGTTCAACTATTCCACAACCTTGTTCTTTTATCACTTTATTCTCTTTCTCTTTGTAATTTTACCACCCTTGTAAAATTTTATGGTTGTGATTTAATCTGTGGAGGATTAAGTTTTTGGTTGAGTAGAATATGTAAAGAATTAGTTTGAACAATGATTTGATTTAGTATTTCCCTTATTTTATTGCGTTCAGTATTCTTTTATCCCTAAATTGTTAATTTTTATTATGTTAATCTTAATGCTTGTGTAGAATTGACCACTCTATGCATGATCACCTAATTAATTGCGAAGAACTGGGAGATGAAGTAAATTAGCTAAGTAACAATAACTCGTAATAAAACTGACTAGGAATAGAATCGATTTCTATTAAACAGTTTCTAAAAGTAAGTTGTTGAGATGGCTGAAGTTAGGTAATTCGATAAATTAGTAATGTGACTTAAATTAATCA
This sequence comes from Catharanthus roseus, assembly GCA_028651295.1. NCBI lineage: Eukaryota > Viridiplantae > Streptophyta > Magnoliopsida > Gentianales > Apocynaceae > Catharanthus > Catharanthus roseus. Next base: position 2,227,028 of record JAPQWS010000070.1, read on the forward strand.
AATTCACATGGGGATATGGTTTCCATCAATCAAGATTAGGGGGTTTATACCAAAGTATTGGGTAGAACCTAAATAAAGGTTACTGTTAATGAATTTAAGTCTAATTTAAGGTAATATGTGACATTAAAATGAGAAATTTAGATTAATCATTGGAACAACAAGTTTGACCAGGTTCCTGATCAACAATTTTCTCACAGACTTAGTTTCAACAAGTCAAGTGTTTCACATAAAATCTTTTACAGTTTTCTTAGTTTAATTTAGTTTTTAAAATATTTTTCTTGATCAAAATTTATTTAGGTCTAAATTAGGATAGTTAATAATTTTGGTACTTAATTATAGTATCTGTGGGATTGACACTCGACTCACCTAAATACTCAAGTTGACACTAGTTCACTTGCTAGGATTTTCTGCATTAGACACCCACCTCAAAATTCCTTTCTTTTATTTTAGAAAAGTGTACTAAACTGGATCAAATGTTTCTGATGAAATGTAATTGAATAAGATTTGGGAGAAAAGTGTACTAAACTGGGTCAAATGTTTCTTATAATATGCAATTGAATAAGATTTGTGGTTGAGTGAAATTGATGGAAATACATAGTGTTGACTATAGAAATTATGAGTCAAATATGAAATGGATCACCTTGTAAACAATTAAAATTCCTATTCTCAATGAAGATGTTGATTTTTTTTTTCTTTTTTGATACATTGGGAGAGGGAAAGTATAAATTGAACCCACAATCTATCACATAGTAAGGGATACTTCTAACCAACTGAGCTATTACCTTGTCACAATGATGATATTGATTAAAATAATAGAATGATTAACGATTCAAATATGAAAAGATTCGTACCCTTTCACATTCAACTATTAATTCAAATTAGCATAGCTTGAATCCAACTTGAATTGTATGTACTATTTTGTGTACCACTCTTTGCACCACTTTCTAATTTAGTATATTTTATTAATAAAGCCTATAAATAGAAGATAAACCATCGGGAAAAAGTGCCTTATTTGATGAAGTAGTACACAAAGAAGTAGGATTTTCTGATAATTTTTTGATAATTTCCCTTTTAAGATATTTTTTTAATTTTTTTCGTCTAATAAATTATTATACAGAGGAACTTGACATAATTAAATATGCCATTCATATATCTTAGCATCTCTATAATCTCGACATCACATGTTTCATTATCAAAGCAGTGCAATACTATAGAGTTGGGTTCAATAGACATGTTGATTTGAAATGCTTGTTGCATACAAAATGTATGAAATTTTATATAATCAAATGAAATTTCATGAATCCATGTTACATTTGCTACAATTTCCTGAGAAGCACTTATTATGTCAACTACGGTAATTACATTCCCAGTACAATTTATAACTATGTATTATGTTATATATGTTTTATAATTACCCAAGTTTTTCAATCAGGAAAATAAGAACTTAATAATTCTTCATCCTCTAGAATAAAAACTATGGAATTTGAATTAACTATATACACGTAAATATGGAAACTCTTCATCAATTTTTGTGAAGCATCATCTGTAGATTCTTATTTTTTGCTGTGCAAGATATGTTTAAAAGGGTGAGTATAGTAATGTCATTATGTTCAATATTAAATAAATAATTTTTTAACATTTACTTTATGCAATCTTATTCACTATTTAGCTAACAACCTTTTGGAGCTCTAAATGAGATAGGCTCCTCATCAAATGTCATTTCTTCATCATCATTTGGTGCACCATTTGAGGTGCAAGGCAAAGTGAAATTTTGTGGAAGATTAAAAACCTTAGGTTAACTCTAATCCAGATGTAGTTACAATTAGAAAATAGATAACCAATTTATCAAGCTAAATAGTGCCCCCAAATACCAATTTACGCCAGGAATTTATTTTCTATGCAGCAGCACACTTTGTTACATAAGATATACAATATCCTGTGCGTCGCATACGAAATAACCAGTTCCAACAGCTCTGCACGAATTCTTGCACATGGTGTGCATTATTTGTGCAAATCCGTTTGAACTTCTTCATTTCATCTTTTAAGTTAGAACATCCACTCAGTTTGATTTCAAATACCTAGAAACTACAAAGAACATAAAATGAGTATATTTCACAATAATCTGAAGAAAAATGTACTAAATAACTGAGTATAAAGGGCGTCAAATATAATATTTTTACACCGAAAAGTCATGTGCATATTAAATAGGCTAACTTACCTCTCTTTTATTCTAGAAAAGTCACATCAATAGAAGAATGTTTCTCTCAAAGAAAAGCGTAATGATTTCCAACATATATAACTATACCAACTAAATCATATTTAATTAGTTTCAAAAGAAAAAAAACTAAATCATATTTAATTATATCCACAGCGCATGTTTATATTATAATATTTATTCAAGATTCTATTAAAAATTGTGAATATATCATAGAAATTTTGTATAAATATGAACATTTTTATATTTTCCAATAGCCTTTTCGGTAATTTAGATTTTATATCATTAGATATATCTAAATATAATTGAAGCCCAACATTCTTTTTATAAAATATATAAACATCCTATTTACAACATCATTGTTAATAAATATACACTACTAGATAATTTTAAAAAAGAAGTTTTTTTTTTATAAATAAATAATCATTCTATATCAAAGAAGCCAATTGATACTTTTGCAAACTTAGTTTACCAAGGATAAAACACCATGTGTCTAAATACATACACATTAATGTGTTTCAATAATGATTTTCTAGAAAATCATATTTTCATATTTTCTTGTACAATAATCTCAAAGTTGGCTAGATATATTCTACGATGTTGATGAGAATATTGATAATCATGTGCAATTACACTAGAAGGCCTCTACATTCATCAACTTTTGTTTTTCCATCTTTGCACATACATAGAAAGAAAAATCAAATTTTGAGAATATAAAATTTAGTAATATTTAGTGATATATGATAATGATAATTATCTACCAAAGAGAAAAAATAGTGATAACTACTATATTTTCTGCTTGATTAAGCATTCCGCCATTTCTCAACAATTAGAAATCTGTAACTAAAAGTTTAGGGATGTAATACCAACTTCTGAACAATTGAATAATTAAGGTCTTTTACTTCTCTTTTAGCCTTGATCAAGGGTTTGTGGAAAGAAGGTACTTGATGAAATGAGTTGAGTTACACGTGTAATGAGGTATTAATTTATCTTTTGCAACTTACGTAACTTTCCTGCCAAAATTTACATCATTCTTCTTCTAATTTGAAGAAAGACTTTGGGTACATATCCCATTCTTATTAAGTTTTAAACCTCTACTTGTTATCTAAACCATTTTTTAACTTTATATCGTCATGGCACTTTCACTTGCATAAACACTAAATTGTTGCTTCCCAATGAACAAAATACATTGTTAAAGTAAAATGTACATATTATAAAAATTTTTAAAAAGTTGAAAAGCGTCCTTGGACATAGAAAAAGTAAAAATTCAGATTCATGTTTAGAATGCTTACTCGTCATCTCTTCAAACATCCACACTAGTTGGCTTATCGCAACCATATTCGGGCTTGGACTAGGTAATTAACCAATCATCCACTTTCTTTTCCTCTGTGCTTTTGAAAACAAAGTCACCTAAAATAACATGATCATTATTAGTAGTCTAAATTTTGATAACAAATTGCATAGATATCCGTAATCAACAAAAGATAATAAAAGAATGAATCATTATATAAAAGATTTAAAACTCCCATAAAATAACATAAATCAATCAATGACCTAGATAACTTGAAGAGTCTACTCTCTAATAATAATTCAAAAACAAAAAGGAAAGATTGAGTTGGAAGAGTAAAACTCATGATTAACAAGCACAATCTTGAAACTCTCAATGTTATTTTGATCTTTCCTCATACCGAAAACCGTAGTTATTGCGCCCAATAATCTCCTAAGCTCCCTTTAAATAGGCCTCCAGAAACCTTTATTCGTGTCCAGAAATTTATTTTCCGCTGACTTGCACAACTTGTTGTAATGGATTTGCTACATCATGTGCATACCGTAGGAAAAACCAATTCCAAAAGTTCTGGAAACATTCCTAAACATAGTGTGCAACGTCTATTGCGAATCCTGGATTAAAACTTCATTTATTCTTTTTCTATCCTTTGAGGCAAAATATCCACTCATTTTGAATCCAAGTACCTACAATCACAAAAGAAAATAAAATGAGTAGATTTCTCACAAATATGCCACTAAAATGCATTATAAGACGAATTAAAAGTGTGCAAAAATATAACATTTTCCCACTTAAGATTCATGTTCATATTAATTAGACTAACTTATCTTTCTTTTATTCTAGAAAAGTCTACTATAGTGAGTCCAAATTTTCTTATAAAATATTATTCATAAGATTCATTGTTGAATAAAAAGGAAAAGATAGTTTTTACATTAAAAAATTCAATTCGTTAAAATTTAACACACAATAGAGGGAGGCTTGACTACTGGAGGTTAGTGGTGGAGGAAGGAGGTTAGGGACCGGGAGTTTAGGAGCAAAATGGGGGAGGCGGGGAGAAAATATTTTAGGCTTATTGGGATTGAGGCATAACATGACTTTGAACTATAAATTTTTTTAACTAAAGAGAAATTAGCTATAAATAGGCATGAATAGTTTACACATTTTGGTTTACAACCATGAACTATTTTTACTTTTTTGTTTATAGCCACAAACTTTAACTTTATCTTTATTTCCCATGAACTATTATGTTTTTCTTAAAATAATCATTAAATTTTTTTTAATTTGCATATATAAATATTGATTAAAATACTTAGCTGTTAGAAGTGCTTTTTTTATCATTCGTTAAATGGATGGAATACTTTGAAAAGTATTTCCCTTTTAAGATAAGTTTATTTGTTATTGTGTTGTCTACTAAATTAGCATATAATGGAACTTGGCATATTTAATTGCCTTAGTCATCTCTCTATTCAAATCTCCCTCCACTTCAGGTGTGTGATTATTACAGTAGTGTACTATTGTAGAGTTGAATTCAATAGGCATGTTGATTGGAAACGCTTGTTACATGAAATTTATTAAAATCATATGAAGTTTCTTGAATATGTGTTAAATCTGTTGCAACTTTCCTCCACAATGCTAATTATGTCCACTGTATAAGTAATATTATCTCAAGAACAATTTATAACTATATAGCACATTATATATCTTTTATAATTAGCCAAGTTTTGCAATCAAGAAAACAATAACTTAATAATTTTTCATCTTCAAGCATAAAAAACTGTGGAATTTGAATTATTATATATGCATAAAAGTGGAAACTCTTACCTTTTAATCAATATTTTGTGACGCCTATCCCTATTTTTGCTGTGTAGGATAACTTTAAAAGGCTGATGTTTGATAATGCGATCATGTTCATTATTAAATAAATAAATTTATTCAATTTACTTTATAAATTCTTACCCCTGAAATTCTAACTATATTTAGTTAATAACCTTCTGCAGCTTTAAATGAGATAGACTCCACATCAATTATCATTTCTTCATCATCTTTTGGTGCGATATTGGAGGTACAAACCGAATTCAATCTTTATGGGAGACTAAAAGCTTTAGGCAGACTCTGATCAAGATGTAGTTACAATAAGAAAATAGATAATCGATTTATCAAGCTAAATATGCCTCCGAAAATCCTAATTTTGGTCCGAAATTTCTATTTCTACAACCTTGTATGCTTTTTTGCACAAGATATCCAACATCCTGTGTGCGTTGCATAGAAATTACTAGTTCTGCATAAATTCTCACATGGTTTTCAGTATTGTATGCAAATCTCTTTCTCTATATCTTTGCACATAAAATAGAAAATAAAATTTTAAGAATATAAAATTCAACAATATTTAGTGATATATAATAATAAATACTATATGTGCTACTTGATTTAACAATTCCGCCATTTCTAAAGCACACTTGCTTGAAATTCATAATTCTAAAGGTTCAGGGATATAATAGGCAACCTATGAGTATCTAAACAATTAAGGTCTTTTACTTCACTTTTAGCCTTGCATATCAAAGGTTATCGACAATAAGTATTTTATCAAATGAGTTGGCCTATGTATATAACGAGATATTAATATATGTTTCACAACCCAGAATTTACATCATCCTTCTTCCTATTTGAAGAAAGACTTTTGGGGCATATCTCATTCTGAATAAGGTTGTAAAGCTCCACCTTTTATGTAAACCGTTTTTTTAAACTCTATATCGTAATAATAGTGTCACGGGAAAAACCTTTAAATTATTGATTTCCAATGAACAAAATCTAGCAGCGACAAAGGGGGTGATTGTAGCTTTCAAGGGGTTTGGGGTTCAACTAGTCCACAGGCTTATTCTTTTATCACTTCAATCTCTTTCTCTTTGTAATTTTAGCACATTTCTAAAATAATATGGTTGTGAGTTGCTCTATGGAAGACTAAGTTTTTGGTTGAGTAGAATATGTAAATAATTAGTTTGAAAAATGATTTAATTTAGCATTTCCCTTACTTTATTGCGTCCATTATTCTTTTATCCCTAAATTGTTAATTGTTATTATGTTAATCTTAATGCTTGTGTAGAATTGAACACTCTATGCATGATCACCTAATTAATTGCGAAGGATTGGGAGGTGAAGTAAATTAGCCAAGTAACAATAACTCGTAGTAAAACTGACTAGGAATTGAATCGATTTGTATTAAGCATTTTATAAAAGTAAGCTGTTGCGATGGCTGAACTTAGGTAATTCCAAAATTTGGTAATGCGATTTAAATTAATCAAATTCACATTGGGATATGGTTTCCATTAATGAAGATCAGGGGATTTACACCAAGGTATTGGGTAAAACCTAAATAAGGACTACTGTTAGCGAATTTAAGTCTAATTTGAGGGAATATCTGACATTAAAATGAGAAATTTAGATTAATCATTGGGATAACAAGTTTGACCAAATCCTTATCAGCAATTTTTTCACAAAATTAGTTTCAATAAGTCAAGTGTTTTTCGTAAACTATTTACGATTTTCTTAGTTTAATTTAGTTTTTAAAATATTTTTCTTCATCACCTAAATACTCAACTTGATACTAGTTCACTTGCTAGGATTTTATGCATTAGACACCGACCTCAAAATGAAATAGTAGTTATAACAAAATTAACAAATCTGACGGTAATTTAATAACATGAATATATCATATAAACCATTTAAAGAGAGCCTTCAAAAAACTACATTGCCTAAAAATGTAATATATGCTCGAAAACCTCTAGAAATAAATAATATCAAAGCACTACACATGATGATTAGTCACTCCATGTTCCTTTCAAACTTCTCTTTCCAAAAGCATTTGTCAAAATAAATCTGTAAGAAATTGGCAAATAGTAAGTTGTGAGCTATACGAGCCTAATAAGGGATATGAACGAAACATGGGAATAAGCATTGTTAAAAATTGTTGAAATGCCTTTACTTCTTAACATATATACTTACAAAATTTGCTTGTGAAAGTTACAAATATTCCGAGATATTTTTTAATGCTCCTCTTAAGTTCCCTTTAAATAGGTCTCAAAAAACCTTAATGCACACCAACTTGCATAGCTTGTTCTACAGGGTGTGCAACATCATGTGCATCATGCAGAAAAAAACCAAATCCTACAGTTCTGCCAACCTTCCTACACCTAGTACTCAACATCTTGTGTAAACTTTTATTGAAACTTCGTTACTTCTTTTTCTATACTTTAAGGTACAACATTCACTCATTTTGAATTCCAGGTGCCTAAAATAACAAAAGAAAATAAAATGAATAGATTCCTCACCAATATGACAATCAAATGCACTAAAAGACAAATTTTGAAGTGTGCGAAAAGTATAAAAATTTTACACTTAAAAATCACGTGCATATTTTAAGCCATGTTGAAACTTCATGAATTGAATCTTCTTCGCCCTTTTTTCTATCTTTTAAGCCATAACATCCACTCATTTTGATTCCAAGTACTTAAAATCACCAAATAACATAAAATGAGTAGATGTTGCACCAGTATGATGCACAAATACATTAAAAGATTAAGCATAAATGGTGTAAAATGATAACATTTTCAAACTTACCATTCACGTGCATATTAATTTGGCTAACTTACCTTTCTTTTTGTAGGCATTTGCGCCTATTTTTCTTCCCAATATTTTTTTATCTTTCAGCCTACATTAGCTTCCCTATGATGATCCAATGGGCCTCAACAGAAAGATAAGGTGGTTTAAATTGGTCAAAGATGCTGGGCCGGGCTTGGAAAACCCGGGCTGCCCGTTGTGGCTTTAACCTATTTAAGTCTCTCTTCCTCTCCTTGGTTTTACACACAGCCGACTCTTTTATTTTTCTTTCTTCTCCTCTCTGCTTAGTTGTGTCTCTGTCTCTTCTTCTTCCCTTCCTTCACCGCGGCTTGCCGCGTCCGCTACTCTTCTCCGTCTTTTGGTTTTCTGTGACGCTGTCACTTTTATTGTGAACAGTGGCTTGTGGTGGTCCTTGATCGATCACCATTTCTGGTAAGTCATGGAGAGAACCGAAAGGTTTAGAGAGAGAGAGAGACACTGGTGTTTTTCCTTTGGTTGAGGCCCTGTGACTGCAGGACCTATTTTAGACCGATCGTGCCATTTTTTGTTTGTCGCCTGTACATTGATGCGGTTCGTGATCTCTCACCGCTGCTCGTCGCCATCTCGATCTCGGTACTGGTTTTTCTTCTACCGGCGGAACAGACCCGTGGTAGTGGTAAGTTTTTCGGTCTCTTTTTGTTTATTTCTTCTACTATTTTTGCTAACTGCTTTGTGCAAATATATTCTTGGTGTTCCGCTCGGCTTAGACCAATGGTAGAGGAGAAGAAGGAAGATATTCTTGTAATAGTGACTAGGCTATTTTATTTTTTCGATGTGTTTGTTCTAATTATCGTAATAGTTATTGGAGGTTATAATAGTAAATAGATCTAACAAGTGGAATCAGAGCCCGGAAACGACTACAACTTCCTAGTGCTCTTCAATGGCATTAACGACCTCTCGGAAAATTCCAGATCTGGGGGAACTGTTGAGCTCCTCAAAACTTGCTAGTAAAGTATTCCTTGACTCTTCTTCTATTTTTATTTTTCTGGTTGATATTTTCCTGTTGCTCGATGGTGTTTTTGTTGTGTTGGAGTGCTGCGTTTTGATTAGTATTACTATTACTATTTGGTGAATTCTGAACTGCGTGACAGTTCAGACTATTTTTTTTCTTCTATTATTATTTCTGTGAACCGTGTCTCCGTTCTGGCTATTTTTACTACCCCTGCTGCTCTTGTTATTTATATTTTCATCTATCATTCTGTTCTGTTATTTTTCTAGTTTTTCAATTTTGTTTTTGTTTTTTGAAATATACAATACCCAAACCTGGCTTGAGTTCGAGAGACTTCAAGTAGCTGTGTCTTGGCATATTTTTCCTACTGTTAATTTTTTGTTGTTATTAAGTTTGTAACATTCTTCTTTTTTGTCTTTTTCTGTTTTGTTGTTTGGCTGTCGCTGCCGTTTATTTCCCTCTGTTTCGGTTATATATATTGTTGTTGTGCTTTTTTCTATTTGTTGAGATTCGTACCTCACACATGTTTGCGCCGTTTTTCAAACAAAACAAACCTGGGTATTTTCTTGGTAAAGACAAAATTTTCAAAATCTTTATTTTTCTAGCCATTAAATTACTCTTATTTGCCATTAAAACATTTGGTTGCAAAAATTGAAACCGACAAGTTTGATGGCAAATCTGACTTTGTAATGTGGCGGAGAAAAATAAAAGCAGTTTTTGTTCAAAAAAAATTGCACCCGCTATTTGTAGCCCCGAAAAGTATCGGGAATCTTGGACAGGTGAAATTCTTACTGAAAAACTTGGTGATGTGCACAGTTGCCTCACCTTGCATTTAACAGACAATGTTTTATGAGAAATTTACGAAAAAGACAATGCTTTCGAAATCTGGACTAAACTAGAAAAATTATATTTGGGAAAATCCCTATCGAATAAAATTTATTTAAAAGAACAGCATTTCAGTTTTAAAATGAGCGGGTCAAAAACGTTTTCAGAAAATATGGATGATTTAAATAAAATCGTTTCGGAACTTCAAAATATTGGAGAGAAAATCTCGGATGAAATATTGTCGTTATTGTATTAAATGGCTTACCTGATTCTTATAACAATGTAAAATCTACCATTAAATATGGTAGAGATGGTTTATCCCTTTCTGATGTTAAAACGCTTTGAAATCGAAGGATTGTGATTTAAGAAAGGAAAATAAATTAAACGGAGAGAACCTTTACGTGCGAGGGAGAGTTGACCGGAGGGAACCTCTTAGTCATAGGCCTAAAAGTAAAGGGAGATCCAAATCTTCAGAAAAGAACAAAGTGTAATGTTTTTATTGTGGCAAGGAGGGTCATATGACAAATAAGTGTTTTAAAAGGATTAAATATGAAAAACAACGTAAACAATGGTGAAGGGAGTGATAAAATTAACAAAACCCATGATTTTGATTGAGATAGTAATTCTATGTATTAAGAGGTTTTGTGCGTTTTCCTTTCCCCTTCTTGTTCTAAAGTTGTAAATCATTGGACTCTTGATTTTGGATGTACATTTGACATGACACCCAACAAACACTGGTTTTCGGATTTTAAACCCTTAAATCATGGAAAGGTTTACATGGGAAACAATCGAGTTTGTGATGTTAAAGGCATTGGAAATATTTTCATCAAAATGCATGACGACGCGACTACGAAACTCACTGAGGTGAGATACGTATGTTCTCCAGATCGATGTATGATGCTAAACCGAGACTGAGATAGAACTTCCATAACGTTGGCGTGATTCGGTTTGAGCAACGGATCCTGACGTGATGCATCTTCGTAATGAAAATAGAGTGGAAACATGAGTTGGCTAGTATCTATACAATAAGCAGTGTGAACTATCTGCTTCAAAAAGATAGTTGTGCAACCTACACTTTGATGAGCACATTGAACTATCGTTCTGCCACCGCTAACCGCTTTTTGTCCCAAATCTTTGGGGTTGCAGAAACAATTAGAGGATTTCAATTGATCCTTTCTGGAGAATTAGGTTAGGATTCGCCTCGAGGGTATAGTTCTCTCTTTCACGTCGCAACTCAACCAGAAGACATTCAAATCGTCTATCTTGTATTCAAATCGAATTTCAAATGGAAGAAATCCAAGTTCCAACACACACCGGACTCACCCACAGGCCAAGGATCCTGTCCACCAACAGGGGACGACCATATTTGTCCAATTTATCTCTCTCAACCTGGATCCCATGAGGCGGGCCTTGGAAGGTTTTAACATACCACCGAGCCACTTTTTATTAACATAATGACACCGGGCCCACTAGGCATTTGATTAAGACATTGCACAATGATCCGAACATATTTTAATATTTTGAATTAATTTTTAAATTTGAATTTTCTTTTTATTGAAACAAATAAATTCGATTTCAGCTCTGGGTTTACATACAACCACATTGATCCTAGTCAAAGGGCGAGAGGCACACCAGGAGGGGGAAAATGGTCAGGATTAAGGGGGGAAACGATCCTTTACTGTATGCCCTTGTACTTGTAGCTAATGTAGTTTTGATCTATGGACGAAGACATGGTCTCTCTAGATCCCATTGAATTTCATTCGGATAAGGAACCTTATAAAGTTATCCGCTTTTTACTTATGATTATCAACAAAAGCACGAAGAATAATTGACCAAATTCGCGGACGAGGATTGAAGAGATGGAGGAAGAAGCCGGATCGAATCAACTAGCACCAGAGAGGTGCAGGGGTTTATGAGCCCTAGCCCTGTAAGCCCACACCTGTGTAGCAACTAATAGTACCATTTTGAATGCACTAACTAATCACATAATCTCCCCTGCTACAATATGATGAGAGGCTATTCCTCTTGGAACAACTCACAAAGGGGGTCACAGTGACCAGGCCCGGGGCCTATTGAGTATCACAAAGAGAGGATAAGAGGATTGTGTTCGAAAGGCCCTTCTTTTTCTTATTAACTTATTGACACAGCCTGGCTTGGTCAGTACCTAGCCGGGCCTTCGATTCATCATCTGTAATATCTATCCATCTTGCGAGGTGAGACTGCTCGACAAGCAGGAAGAACCACTTCGTTCGGTGTTTCTTTCTCTTGTTTGACATAAGTAGTGTGAGCTCTTGGGGAAGATCAGCCTGTTATCCTCAAAATGCCACCTGATGCAGAAAGTCCAAGATTCAATCTCCCCCCGAGGGGGATTAAGGAGGGAAACGATCCTTTACTGACAATCATCGACAAGCGATTTGGAGATCACTTTCCTCTCTCAGATACATGACTTACATACCCGGCTCAAGTGCGAACGTACTCCCCAGGCAGGATACTTAACGCGTTAGCTACAACACTGTATTGTTCCGATAAATAACTCTTCTATAGAGTTCATTAATATCCGAACTCATTAGTTTACCCCCGTCTATCTAAATGATCGGTCTCAACTCAGGAGGAAGAACTGGTAATAGACACAACAAAATCATCTCGATTCATCCCCCAATTAAAAAATTTCCAAAACACCATCTGTTGTTAACAGAGGACAAAGGTGCCATCCTTTCTACTTGGAATGTCCTCCTCAGTCCAATGCTTCCTAGTGGTTTTAGGGCAATCCCTTGACCTATCTTTTGACCTTCTTCGAAATCTTATCTCCCTTGGATATTTGGATTCACTTGGTCTTTCTTACAAATCTAAAAATAGTATTTTAAGAGTTTGCAAAGAAAACCTAGTCATGCTTAAAGGTTTCAAAAGGGAAAGTTTATACATTCTTATTAGAAAAATAGTTTGTGATTCAACTACTTTGATTTCAAAAACTGTTCCCGAGAAAACTATGTTGTGGCATCGGCGGATTAGCCACATTAATGAAAAGGGACTGTATTACTTAAAAAAGCAAAATCTTTTATGTGGTGATAAAATTGATTCTTTGGATTTTGTTGACCACCATGTTTTGGGAAAACAACACAAAATCAGTTTTTCAAGTAGCACACACAAGTCTTCTGCAATACTTGATTATGTGCATTGTGATCTGTGGAGACCTGAAAAGGTTCCAACATATGGTGGTAATGTTTATTTATTATCTATTGTGGATGATTTTTCGAGGCAAGTTTGGGTTTTTCTTTTAAAAACAAAAGATCAAACTTTTTGAAAAGTTTTTTGAGTGGAAACGCCTTGCCGAAAAACAATCTAGGAATAAACCAAAAACAATTAGGACTGATAATGGTCTTGAGTTTTGTAACCGGAAGTTTGTTGATTTGTGTGCATCGCATGGCATCTTACATCATAGGACAGTTAGGCATAACCCCCTGCAGAACGGAGTAGTTGAGAGGATGAAACGTACCATAATGGATAAGGTTAGATGTCTTATGGTGTCTTCAGGTGTCCCAAAACCCTTTTGGGGAGAAGCTGTAAGTACGGGTGTCTACCTCATTAATAGATCCCGTTCTATAGCCATAAACTTTATGACTCTTATAGAACTTTGGTGTGGTAAATCCCGTAAGCTGTCCAACTTTAGAGCATTTGGGTGTGCCGGTTTTGCACATCGAAGGAGGGTAAGCTAGACCCTAGGTCCAGAAAGGAAATGTTCATAGGATATGCTAGCGAAGTAAACGGTTATATAGTGTGGCTAAAGGGTGAACCAGGAGTGAGGGTAGTTATCAGTAGGGATGTCATCTTCAACGAGTTAGATATGCCCTATCTTAAGAATAAACCTGTCTTCGACAGCCCACCTAGTGTTCCCACTATAGGTAGTATTCCTGTGGAGGTGGAGGTCACCTCTGAACCCTCTCTAGAGCCCACACAGGAGCCTAAAACCAACGAGGAGTTAGTTACACCATCTAGTAGTATACATGATCCTTCTAGTGTTCCTGAAACCCTTGTCCCTGAGTTATAAGGTTCTTATGAGGCAGAAGAACACCCCGAGGCTCAAGCTCAAGCCCTTAGAAATTACCAATTGTCTAGAGATAGAGTTAGAAGAGTGCATAAGGAACCCTCTAGATATGGTTACTCGAATATAATATCATATACATTTGCTGTTGCATCTTATATGGAAGAGAAGGAACCTTTGTGATTCTCTAATATTTTGAAAACTCCTAATCGCTCTTTATGGTTACATGCTATGGATGAGGAAATGTTCTCTTTAAATAAAAATAAAACCTGGATTCTTGTTCCAAAACCCTCAAAACAAAAATTAGTTGATTGCAAATGGATTTTTAAAATTAAAGAGCCTGAGTCTACTAATGGACCTCCCAGGTTTAAAGCCAGGCTTGTTGCGAAAGGTTTTTCACAAGTTGAGGGCATTGATTTTGATGAAATTTTTTCTCCCGTCATTAAATACAAGAGGATTAGGATAATTCTTGCTCATGTTGCCTTTTATGATCTCAATCTTGAACAACTTGATGTAAAAACCGCTTTCTTGCATGGTGATCTCAAAGAGACCATATAAATGAGTCAACCACCAGGTTTTGCGGTTAAAGGAAAAGATCGCATGGCATGTCTCTTGGAAAAGTCCTTATACGGACTTAAATAATCGCCTAGACAATGGTACAAGAGGTTTGATTCTTTTATGCTAAAAGTTCTTTTCTCTAAAAGCAATTATGATAGTTGTCTTTATTTATCTGGAAATAATGTTAATAGTGCTATTTATTTGTTGCTTTATGTTGATGATATGTTATTTTCTTGCAAACATAAAGCTAAGATCGATGATTTGAAATCATTGCTAAAATCTGAGTTTGACATAAAGGATTTAGGGGCTGCATTTAGGATTCTTGGGATGAGTATTACTAGAGATAGGATTGATAATTTCCTTTTCTTATCTAGGAAACCCTTTCTCCATAAAATTGTTTCTAGGTTTTTTATGCATTTATGTAAGCTCTTTATTTCCCCACTTGCGAGTCATTTCAAACTTTCTGATAAAACTTGTCCCAAAACCGAAAGTGAGAAAAGAGATATGGCAAATATTCCTGATGGAATGGCTATAGACTCTGTTATGTACTCAATGATATCCACCTAACATGACATTGCTTTTTCTATAATCCTTCTTTGCAAATTCATGTCTAACCTAGGGAGGGATCACTGGGCTGCTCTCAAGTGGTTGTTACGTTACCTTAATGGAACTATAGATAGGGGCTTACGCTATCACAATTGCTCTGATGGTTTTGAACTAATTGGTTATGTCGATTCCGATTTTGTAAGTGATCAGGATGGTAGAAAATATACCTCATGTTATTTCTTTACCCTAGTGGGTAATTGTGTCTTATGGAAGTCTCAATTACGACAGGTAGTTGCTTTATTAACTATTGAGGCTGAATATATCGCTGCTATGGAAGCTATCAAGGAAGCCATTTGGCTTCAAAAGTTATTGAGTGAATTACTCGTTTTACATTCAAAAGCTATTATTTCTAGTGACAGTCATAGTTGTTTACATTTATGCAAAAATCCAGTTTATCACGAAAGGACAAAGCATATAGATGTCAAATACCATTTCATTAGGGAAAAACCCTCTAGTGGTTTAGTTCACATAGACAAGATTAGTACTAATGATAATTCTACATATTTTGGTACTAAAATTGTCAGCTCTGACAAGTTTATGTTTTGCAGGGACTTCCTTCACTTGGACGCAGGTTGACTCTTATCGAGTCATTTGGAGGTTGGAAAAATATTGTTCGAGGTGAAGATTGTAGGCATTTGGGCCTTTTTTTCTGCCCAATACTTTTTCATCTTTCAGCCCACATTAGCTTCCCTATGATGATCTAATGGGCCTCAATAGAAAGATAAAGTGGTTTGAACTGGTCAGAGATACCAAGCCGGGCCAACCTGGGCTGCCCGTCATGGCTTTGACCTATTTAAGACTCTCTTCCTCTCCTCAGTTTTACACACATTCGACTCTTTTATTTTTCTTTCTTCTCTTCACTGCTAAGTTGCGTCTCTGTCTCTTCTTCTTCCCTGGTTTACTGCGTCCATTACTCTTCTCCGTCTTTGGGTTTTCTGCGATGCTATCACTTTTATTATGAACGGTGGCTTGTGGTGGTCCTTGATCAATCGCCATTTCTGATAAGTTTTGGAGAGAGCCGAAAGGTTTAGAGAGAGAGAGAGACATCGGTGTTTTTCCTTTGGTTTAGGTCCCGTGACTGAGGGACCCATTTTAGACCGATCGTGCCATTTTTCGTTTGCTGCCGGTACCTTGGTGCGATTCATGATCTCTCACTGCTGCTCGATGCCATCTTGGTCTCGATATTGGTTTTTCTTCCGCCGGCGGAACAGACCCGCAACGGTGGGTGAGTTTATCGGTCTCCTTTGGTTTATTTCTTCTACCATTTTTGCTAACTGCTTTTTGTATATCTATTCTTGGTGTTCCGTGCGGCTTTGATAGACGGTAGAGGAGAAGAAGGAAGATATTCTTGTAATAGTGATTAGGCTATTTTCTTTTTCCGCTGTGTTTATTATGATTATTGTAATACTAATTAGCGGTTGTAATAGTAAATAGATCCCACACTTTTATTCTAGAAAAGTCTATTGAAGTGAGTAAAAATTTTCTTATATAATATTTTCTATAAGATTCATTTTTGGGCGAAAAGAAAATTAGTTTCTTCATTAAAAAATCAATCCATTCAGAAACAACACCAAGTGTGAGGAGGCTTCACTATGGGAGGTGGTGCTGCTGCAAAGAGGGAGGGAGGGAGGAACTGGGAGTCAGGGATTTTAAATTGTAAATTTTGTAATTGAAAAAATAGAAATGAGCTATTAATAAACATGGACAATTTCAACTTTTTGCTTTATTACAAAAATTTTTTTATTTTTTCCAAACGATTAACTATTTTCAGTTTTCTATTTATAGCCACAAACTTTGAATTTAAATTATTTTAGCCTTGAACAAATATTTTTTCTTAATACAGTCAAGAATTATTTTCGAGCTCCCATGTATAGGAAATTATTAAAAATACTTAGTTGTTAGAAGTGCTTGTCATATCATTCGTCAAATGGATGGAATACTTTGAAAAATATTTCCCATTTAAAATAACCTTTTCGTTATTATGTTGTCTACTAAATTAGCTTATAGAACAACTTGACGTACTTCTCTATCTTAGCATCTCCATATTCTCAGCTTCAAGTGCGTCATCATCATAGCAGTGTAGTATTGTATAGTTGAATTCAAGAGGCATGTTGACTTGAAACGCTTCTTGCATACAAAATGTTGGAAAGTTTACAAAATCAAACAAAGTTTCATGAATATATGTCACATTTGCTGTAATTTCCTCCGCAACACTTATTATGTCGAGTATATAATTAAATACATCTCCAAATAATTTATAACTAATATATATATAATTACAAAAATTTGAAATAAGGAAATAAAAACTTCATAACTCTTCATTTTCAAGCATGAAAAACTATGGAAGTTAAATTACTATATATGCATAAAAATGGAAACTCTTACCTCTTCATCAATGTTTTCTGAAGCCTCGTCTGTATATCCCTATTTTTTCTTTGTAGGATAAGTTTTAAAGGGTGACATTTAATATCATGATCATGTTCATTATTAAATAAATAATTTTATTCCATTTACTTTATAAATTCATACTCTTGAAATTCGAACTTTATTTAAGTTAATAGCCTTTAGACACTTTGAACTAGATATACTCCACATTAACGGTCATTTCTTCATTATCTTTTGGTGCGACATTTAAACTACTAGGCAAAGTAAAACTTTGAGAGAAAATAAAATTTTTAGGCAGACTCTGATCAAGATGTAGTTATAATAAGAAAACATATAACTAATTTAACCTACCTAGGCCTCCGAAAATCTTTATTTGTGCCAGGAATTTCTTTTTTCTTTTTGCTGGCTTGCACACTTTGTTGCTTAAGATGTGGAACATCCTATGCATTGCACATAAATAACTAGTTCTAGCAGTCCTGCTCAAATTCTTGCACATGGTGGGCATCATCGTATACAAACTCCTTTGAACTTCTTCACTTTATTTTTAATTTTTAAGGTCACAATATCCACTTACCAAATTTGAAATGTCTAAAAACACTAAATGACGTAAAATGAGTAGTTTCAACAATGTGACACAAAAAATAAAATGAAAGACTAAGTATAAAAGGTGTAAAGCATAAGATTTTCACACCTAACAGTCACTTGCATATTAATTAGGCTAAATTCCTTTCTTTTATTTTAGAAAAGTGTACTACACTGGGTCAAATGTTTCTGATAAAATGTAATTGAATAAGATTTGGAAGAAAAATGTACTAAACTAGGTCAAATGTTTATGATAAAATGTAATTAAATAAGATTTGTGGTTGAGTGAAATAGATGGTTTCCCATTTGAAAGTCAAGATATAGTGTTGACTATGGAAATAAATTTATCATTGATTATCTTAACGTGGTAAGTTATATTTTTGGTTATGATTCACATAAGAAATGGATCACCTTGTAAACAATTAAAATTCTCATTTTCAATGAAGATGTTGATTTTTTTTTCTTTTTTTATATATTACGAGAGGGGAAGTACACAATCTATCACAGGGTAAGGGACACTTCTAACCAACTGAGCTACCACCTTGTCACAATGAAGATATTGATTAAAAAAATAGAATTATTAACTCATTTAAACATGCAAAGGTTCATATCCTTTCACATTCAAGTGTTAGTTCAAATTAGCATAGCTTGAATCCAAGTTGAATCGCATGTACTATTCTGTGTACCACTACTCTTTGCACCCCTTTTTAATTTAGTATATTCTATTAATAAAGCCTATTAGTAGAAGATAAACCATAAAGGAAAAAGATAAATCTTAAGGGAAAGATATATTATTTAATGAAGTAGTACAGAAAAAAGTAGGGTTTTTTATATAATTGACCAATTTTTTTGAAAAAACCACTAAAGTAGTCACAATATTTTTTTATTTTTATTTTGGCGATACCGCACTGCGTGCATTATCATTAAGGATAAGGAACATGCTGTGTGCGTTATTACTTAATCTAAAAGTTGACGGCTAAGAATCCTATGTGGTAGATAAGGCACATGTTGTGCATGTTATCCTTCATAATAACGCATCTATTGTTTGCGTTATCTACCACATCATTTTTTTTTTATTTTTTGCAAAACTTACGAAAATTTTTCCAAAACCTATAATCATAATTTCATTTTGAAAAAAGATAGTATTACTTTATTTAGCTTATTTGATGTATATTTCATTATAATAATTATAACAATTTTAGAAGTAAATTTTTATTAAAAAAAATATGAAGAAGTAATTAAAATTATTTTTACTTGTTGTAAATCTTACTATAATAATTTATAATCGATTTAAGTAAAAAATTTATAAAGCAGTACTTAGAAGAAATTCAAGAAGAAATATCATGAATGAAAACTCTAAAATATTACAACATTTTGAAGAAAAGAAACTTATACATTGCTTGAACTGGGGTTATTACAATTTTTTATATTATGCATGAGCACTTGACATCTGCTACATCTTTGGGGAGAATCCAGATTTCGCTAATCCTTTTCCCCCGAAACCTTGTACCCATTTTCTACCCCGTTGATTGTTCATGTTCGGAGAATAGAATTTTAAATTTTAAGGAGCATCTCTCCAAAAGTCCTCGTGCCCAACCGGATAAAAATTGGATCAGTATGTCCTTCTGTACGTTTCCTGCAAATATATATCCAGCACATAAGCAT
The DNA here is from genome assembly GCA_028651295.1 of Catharanthus roseus. NCBI lineage: Eukaryota > Viridiplantae > Streptophyta > Magnoliopsida > Gentianales > Apocynaceae > Catharanthus > Catharanthus roseus. Next base: position 2,246,790 of record JAPQWS010000070.1, read on the forward strand.
CTAGTCTTGCATCATTATCTCTACAGACTACAAAGCATAAGAACAAGATAATGTATATTCTCACCATTTACCACAGCTGCACGATTTTTCATTCATTTGTAAAATATAAATGTTGTTGCCAGAACAATTAAGGCGTATCGTACATTTGACCATGTAAATACCTTCTTGTGTCTTGTACGTTATAACTATATAGTCTCTTGATTTTAATTCAATCCAAACAAACTTGTCAAAAGCTCCTGTTGGAAATGGATGCACACAGTTTTGGGCCTTTTCACAGTGTTGGTTAAAGTACTTAACAAGTTTGTTGAATATTAATTCAACTAGGGATTTTAAAGGTAAGGCCCTAACATTTTCCAAGACACTGTTAAATGCTTCTTAAATGTTAGTTGTCATCATTCCGTACCTGTGCCCACCATCATGCAAGAATGTCCATTTCTCCAGGCACATGTTGGCTAAATAAATGTAAGCTTCAACATATTTTTTTTGAATTTAACTCATCACAATGTAAAATTTCCACTGTTTAGCTTTCATTACGGCCTGCCACAGTAAACTTTCTAATCGCTATTCTTCAAAATCTATTTTTTGGGTAAAATGTACATATTATATAAATTTTAAAAAAGTTGAGAAGCGTCCTTGGACATAGAAACAGTATTATTTCAGATTCATATTTAGAACGCTTACTCGTCATCTATTCAAACATCCACACCAATTGGCTAATCACAACTATACATGGGCTTGGACAAGGTAATGAATCAATTATCCACTTTCTTTTCCTCTGTGCTTTTGAAAACAAAGACACCTAAAATAACACGATCATTATTAGTAGTGTAAATTTTGATAAGGAATTGCATAAATATTCATAATCAACAAAAGATAATAAAAGAATGAATCTTTATGTAAAAAATTAAAACTCCCATTAAATAACATAAATCAATCAATGACCTAGATAACTTGAAGAGTCTACACTCTAATCATGATTAAAAAGGAAAAAGACAGATTGAGTTGGAAGAGTAAAACTCATGATTAACAAGCATAATCTTGATATTTTTTATGTTATTTGATTTTTCTTCATACTGAAAATCATCAACTTATTGTGCCTAAGAATCACGAGAAAGTTTTTAATGCTACTCCTAAGCTTCCTTTAAATAGGCCTCCAGAAACCTTAATTCGCATCCAGAAATTTCTTTTCCGCTGACCTACACAACTTGTTGTAATTGGTATGCTACGTCATGTGTATACCGTAGGAAAAACCAGTTCCAAAAGTTTACAAACATTCCTACATATAGTGTGCAACATCTTTTGCAAATCTTTGATTGAAACTTTGTTTCTTCTTTTTCCATCCTTTAAGGCACAACATCTACTCACTTTCAATCCAAGTACCTACAATCACAAAAAAAAAAATAAAATGAGTAGATTTCTCACCAATATGCCACTCAAATGCATAATAAGACAAATTATAAAGCGTTCAAAAATATAACATTTTCATACTAAGATTCATGTACATATTAATTAGACTAACTTACCTTTCTTTTATTCTAAAAAAGTCTACTACAGTAGGTCAAAATATTCTTATAAAATATTATTGATAAGATTAATCGTTGAATAAAAAGGAAAAGATAGTTTTTACATTACAAATTCAATTTGTTAAAAATTTAACACACAATAGAGGGTGGCTTCACTGCTGAAGATTGGTGGTGCTGGAAAGAGGTAGGGACTGGGCGTTTAGGAGCAAACTGGGGGGGGGGGGGGAGGGGAGGTGGGGGAGAAAATATTTTAGTCTTATAGGGATTGAGGCATGAGATGACTTTGAATTGTAAAATTTCTTAACTAAGAAAAAGAGAAATTAGCTATAAATAGACATGAATAGTTTAAACATTTCGGTTTATAACCATGAACTAGTTTTACTTTTTTGTTTATAGCCACAAATTTTAACTTTATCTTTATTTGCCATGAACTATTATGTTTTTTCAGAAAATAGCCATGAAATATTTTTTAATTATCATATATAAATATTAATTAAAATACTTAGTTGTTAGAAGTGCTTTTCATATCATTCAATAAATGGATGGATTACTTTAATAGTATTTCCATTTGAAGATAACTTTATTTGTTATTGTGTTGTCTACTAAATTAGCATAGAGTGGAACTTGGCATATTTAATTGACTTAGTCATTTCTCTATTAGAATCTCCATAATATCAACTTCAGGTGTATCATTATTAGAGTAGTGTACTACTGTAGAGTTAAATTCAACAGGCATGTTGACTGGAAACGCTTGTTGCATACAAAATGTATGAAATTTATTAAAATCAAATGAAGTTTCATGAATATATGTTAATTTGCTGCAAATTTCCTCCGCAACAATTTATTATGTCCACTGTATATGTAATTTCCTATCAAGAATAATTTTTAACTATATAGCACATTATATATCTTTTATAGTTAGCCAAGTTTTGCAATCAGGAAAATAATAACTTAATAATTCTTCATCTTCAAGCATAAAAAACTATGGAATTTGAATTACTATATATGTGTAAAAGTGGAAACTCTTACCTCTTAATCAATATTTTGTGACGCCTATCCCTATTTTACAAAATCAAACAAAGTTTCATGAATATATGTCACATTTGCTGTAATTTCCTCCGCAACTTTTATTATGTCGAGTATATAATTAATTACATCTCCAAATAATTTATTGCTAATATATCTATAATTACCAAAATTAGAAATAATGAAATAAAAAACTTCATAATTCTTCATCTTCAGGCATGAAAAATTGTGGAAGTTGAATTACTATACATAAATAAAAATGGAAACTATAAAAAAGGAAACTCTTACGTCTTTATCAATGTTTTGTGAAGCGTCATCCGTATGTCCCTATTTTTGCTTTGCAGAATAAGTTTTAAATGTAACGTTTAATAACTTGATCATGTTCATTATTAAATAAATAATTTTATGCCATTTACTTTAAAATTCTTAATCTTGAAATTTCAACTTTATTTAAGTTAATAACCTTCAGACACTTTGAATAAGATATGCTCCACATTAATTGTCATTTCTTCATTATCTTTTGGTGCGACATTTACGATACAAGGCAAAGTAAAATTTTGAGAGAGAATAAAAATTTTAGGCACACTCTGATCAAGATGTAGTTATAGTAAGAAAACATATAACTAATTTATTAACATAAATAGGCCTCCAAAAATCCTTATTTTGTGCCAGGAATTTCTTTTTTTTGCGGGCTTTCACACTTTGTTGCTTAAGATGTGTAACATTCTGTGCATTGCACATGAATAATTAGTTCTAGCAGTCTTGCTCAAATTCTTTCCCATGATGTGCATCATTTTATGCAAATTCCTTTGAACTTCTTCACTTTATTTTTAATTTTTTAGGTCATAATATCCACTTAGCAAATTTGAAAATGACATAAATGAGTAGACTTAACAACAATGTGACACAAAAAATGAAATGAACGACTAAGTATAAAAAGTGTAAATCATAAGATTTTCACACCTAACAGTCACATGCATATTAATTAGAATAAATTCGTTTCTTTTATTATAGAAAAGTGTACTAAGTTGGGTCAAATGTTTCTGATAAAATATAATTGAATAAGATTTGGGAGAAAAGTGTACTAAACTGGGTCAAATGTTTCTGATAAAATTAAATTGAATACGATTTGTGGTTGAGTGTGTTAGCCCTAAGGGTATTATTACTTATGATTTTGATTATGATTAACATATGTTTCTATGAGTATTTAGCTAACCTTTCATAGAACAAAAGAAGCACTTTTGAAGTCTCAAGTCTGCATTCTCAAAAAGCAAAAGATCTTGGTTATGAAGGCAAAATGAAGGAGAGAAGACCAAGCCATTCCAAGATCAAGTCATTAAAGACATTGAAGACTTATGTCTAAGTTACAGATGTGCTAAGGTAACTCTTTGTAAAACTCCCTAACTTACATCTTTGATTAATGATCATATGTGAAGCTCCATTGACGATTTTCTTAATATAAACTTTTCTTAAAATCTAAGTATTCTTGATGCTTTCGAAAGGTTTCCTATCTCTAAAAAGAGTATCAAGAATACATGTCTTCGGAAAACTCTTCTATTAAAAAAATTGGTTGTAAAAATTCTCAAAATCGGCCATCCGGTTTTAAAACCGGTCGCCCGATTTTTTCTAAGTGTAGAATGACAAGTCTGAATCTTTCTGTTTCAAAACCGGTCATCTGATTTTATAACCCAGCATCTGATTTTTCTGTTTACTATAAAAAAATTACTACAGTTACATAGAGTGCAATGGTCATTTTTTTGAGAAAGTATATATAGGCTTTTTTTATCAGCCAAAAAGGTAGAAGTTTTGTGAAATATTTATTGAGATCATTTAAGAATTTCAAAGAGCTTTAGAGCACATTTATTTCAAACACTTTCAATCTGAAACAAACAGCTTCTTGAGCTTCATTGTTGATCTTCATCAAAGAAGAAGTAAAGAGGAGCTTGTAGAAACATTCCATTGAGTTGTATCTTCTTTTTCTCAAGCTCAAATTGGTAACGTTGTTCTTAAACTTATCTCTTTCTCTTATTGATATCAAAGGTTTGTGTTGAAAAACCCCTTAGGTAATCCTTTGATTTATATCGTGTTGTGAATTGAGGTTGTGTGGATAAACCTTGTTTGGTGATCCTCAAATTTGTATTTTGTGTATATTATGTTTATAGTGGATTTGAAAAATCCTTGGGTGTTTGCTCAAGGTAGTGGATGTAACTCTTTGAGAGAGTGAACCACTATAAATCTTTGTGCCTTTCTCTCTAAGCTTCTTACTTAACTGTCTTAACCACAAGATTTTGTTTGGTTTGAAATTTTATAAAAAAAAAGTTTTAGAATTCTTTCTCAAATAAAATTGGAGGTTTATCTTTTCATTTACAAAAGTTTTTCAAAAATTAGCCAAAAACCTTATTAACTCCCCCCTCCCCCAAGGTTTTTCAAATGGTATCAGAGCAGGGCTTCTCCAAAAAAGGACTAACACCCTTGAAGCAAAAGATCTCTATCTTACTATGGCTAATGTTTCTAGTTTACCATATGTATAAGGCTCTTCTACAAATAGACCTCCTCTTTCCAATGGAACAAACTATACTTTTTGGAAATCTAGAATTAAATATATATTTCTTATATTAACTTTGACTTGTGGAGCATTATAGAGAAAGGTCCTTACATTCTCAAAATTGATGGAGTAGTTAAGAAGGTTGAAGAATTTGATGAGCTCAAAGCAAGGAAAATGACTCTAAACTTTCAAGCTATGAATATTCTTAGTTGTGCCTTGGATGCAAATGAATATAATAGAGTAAGTGGATGCGATTCGGCTCATGAATGCAATAGCACCGATCATCTTGTAGCCGATTGTCCCAAAGCCATTGAAAAAGGAAAAGGAGCTTTAGAAGGTAAGCTTGAGGCATTAAAGACGAAGAAGAAAGGCAAGAGCCTAATAGGAATTTGGGATCAAGACTCAAGCGAAAGTGAAGGAGAAGAAAAGGCCAACCTATACTTCATGGCATTAGAAATGAGATACAATCTTCAACCTCTAACTCATCTAATCTCATTGATGATATTTGTGATGATGATCCTTGTATTGTGCTGATTGAAATGTATGGTGAATGCGAAAAGGTTTCCAAAAGAAACAAAGAATTGAAAAACAAAAATCAATTTTTGCTTGATGAAAACTCAAAACTTATTTGTGAAAACAAATCTCTCCTTGAGTCTTTAGAAATCTTGAAAAATGAAAAAGAATGTTCAAACAATGATTTTCAAAAACTTGTTTTAGAAAACAAGAAACTTTGTGAAAAAGTTCACTCACTTGAAAAAAGCATGGTAGACTATGATGTTTTGAAGAAAAAGGTGAGTGATCTCACTATATTTGTTGAAAAGTTCACAAAAGGGAAAGAAAACTTTGAAAAAATTCTTGGCTCTCAAAGATCACCTTTTGATAAAAATGTTATTGGATATAATCATTCCAATATTTTCTCAAAACAAACAAGGTTTGTAAAGGCTTCACCATCTCACTCGCACCTTTGTTACACGTATTGTGAAAAGAGTGGTCACAAAGCCACAAAGTGTTTTATAAAGAAAAAGATTGATAGGGGAGTGAACACCATTTGGAAGGTAAAAGAGAATCCAACTAACATCCATGGACCCAAAAAGATGTGGGTACCAAAAGTTCTCTCTACTTCTTCTTTTGTAGGAACACAAATCAAGGCCATCTAAGTGGTACTTGGATAGCGGTTGTTCCAGGCACATGACCGGGCACTCATCGCTTATGAGTGAACTCAAAGAAACCGAAAGTGGATTTGTCACCTTTGGAGATAAGAACAAAGGAAAAATCATTGGTATAGGCAATATTGCAGTGGAAAAGCATGCTATGAAGGAAGAAGAGATTGAGGAAAAACAAGGAAACGATCAAGAAACTCAAAATCTTCCTCAAGATGTGATATATCCAAAGGGACATTCCCAGGATGAAATTATTGGTGATGTATCACAAGGGGTAAGAACAAGAAGGTATTTTATTGACAACTTTGCCCTATTATCCCGAATTGAACCTAAGTTTATTGATGATGCTTTATGTGATGAGTTTTGGATTATTGCTATGCAAGAGGAGTTAAATGAATTTGAAAGAAATAAAGTTTCGACTTTAGTCCCTAGACCACGTAATCACCCTATTATTGGCACAAAATGGGTTTTTCAAAATAAACTAAATGAATCAAGAGAAGTTATTAGAAACGAAGCTAGACTTTTTGCCCAAGGATTCAATCAAGAAAAGGGCATAGATTTTGATGAACCTTTGCTCCAGTTGCTAGACTTGAATCCATTAGGATGCTTTTAGCTTTTGCTTGTTTTAAGGGATTCAAGCTTTTTCAACTGGATATTAAGAGTGCCTTTCTAAATGGCGATATTGAGGAGGAAGTTTAGATTGAACAACCTCCAGGTTTTGTGCATGAAAAATTTCCAAATTATGTTTACAAACTTTGAAAAGAACTCTATGGTTTAAAACAAGCTCCAAGAGCTTGGTATGAAAAGTTAGGTGGTTTTCTTCTTTCAAATAACTTTTCAAGGGGTGTGGTGGACACTACTCTTTTTATAAAAACCTCTTGTAACAATGATCTTCTTCTTGTCCAAATTTATGTTGATGATATTATTTTTTGTGCTACTAATGTCTCTTTATGTGAAGAATGTGCCTCCCTTATGCAAAAAGAATTTGAAATGAGCATGATGGGAGAATTGACATACTTCCTTGGACTACAAATCAAGCAAATGAAAGAAGAAATCTTCATTAACCAAGAGAATTACACCAAGGAACTTCTCAAGAGATTCGGGATGAGCAATGCAAAAGGTATTGGCACTCCAATGAGCTCATCATTGAAGCTTGACAAAGATGAAAAGGGTAAAAAGGTTGATGAAAAGACATATAGAGGTATGATTGTTAGTTTACTTTATTTAATGGCTAGTAGGCAAGATATTATGTTTGCCGTATGTTTGTGTGCTAGATTCCAAGCTTGCCCCAAAGAATCTCATTTAATAGCTGTAAAACGTATTTTGAGATAATTAGTTTCATCATATGATTATGGGTTTTGGTACTCTAAACAATCTTGTTTTGATCTAATTGCCTACACCGATGCGGATTATGCTAGATGTAAGGTAGAAAGGAAGAGTATAAGTGCAAATTTCCAATTCTTGGGAGGATGCTTAGTATATTGGTACAGCAAGAAGCAATCATGTGTATCCCTATCAACTGCCAAAGCATAATACATCGCAGCGATTGTTGCTGTGTACATGTACTTTGGATGAAACACACATTGATTGATTTTGGTGTTTCTTTTAAGTGTATACCTATTATGTGTTATAACACTAATGCCATAAACATTTCCATAAACCCAGTGCAACATTCAAAAACAAAACATAGTGAAATCAAACATCACTTCATTAGAGATCATGTTGCTAAAGGTGATGTATTTTTAGAATATATTTGCACAGAGGATCAAATTGCCAAAATTTTTACAAAACCTCTTTCGGAAGATCTCTTTTTCTATTTAAGAAAATTGCTTGGTATCGAAAAATTTAATGAGTAATATGTGTTGTTTATATTATCTGTTTTTCCCCTTACATTTTTCTTTTCTTGCTGTGATTTTTCCCAAAATCGGACGCCATTCTTACAAAACCGGACGTCCTATTTCAAAACCGGACTCAAGGATTTCTCTTCTAAAAATTCTAGAGATATTCGGACGACTTCAAGAAAACTCGGACGTCCGATTTCTTCAAATTGACAAAAAACAGGACGACCGATTTTGAAAAACGGTCGACTGAGTTTTAATGAAACCCTTGGGTCTGGCACTTTTAAAATCAGATTTTACTTTAACTTTTCACACTTTTCTCTCAACTCTCTCTCATTCTCTCGACTGGGAACTTCCTCCCTCACAAGACCCATCTGATTTCTTGCTCTGATTTTCACTCTTCTTCTCTTTTTCTTCAAACCTATCTCTTTTCATAGCAAAGAAATGGTTCTTCTCTTTGTTTTTTGTGTCAAAATCTGCTCCATTTGAAACTCTCCATCTCCACTCAAACCCTAGTCGAGTCTCTCTCAAAAATGGTAAAACCCAAGAATGCAAATGTTGTTCAAGGACAAAATCTTGAAGATGGAAGTACAAGTAGAGGGAAAGGAAAAGTAAAAATGGTACCCTCTACAAGTAGGGTTCAAGAAATTAGGGCTCCAGATAGGTTCATTTTAGTAAAGGAGGCTGAGAGATGGACTAGAAATCGAAGAAAAATAGCACCGGGTCACCGAGTTGATTTAAATGATATGCAAGGTGTAGAGGCTATCCCTCATCTCTTTGAACTAATTGGTTGGATACTGTTGTTGATAGTGAATGAATTGTATTATGTTGAGATGATATATGATTTTTATGCTAATCTCCATAAGGGAAGAATTGAAAGGGTGGATGATATTCCTCAACAGTAGGTATTGACTAGGATTGGAGGTAGAGATATTGCATTTGATGATAGGTTGTTAAATCACATTTTGCAAACTCCTCAAGATGGAATAAGGTTCTACTCTAAGAACAAGAAATGTTTTGATCAAAACTTATATAGTGAAAGGCATTTTGAGGAAATTTTCACTAGAGGAGAAGTTTTGAGGAGACATGATCATAGGAATGTTAATAAGCTTGATGCATATAGGAGATTGCTCCATCACATGATCTCTAACATCATTATTCCCAATGTTGGGAATAAATCATCTTATAACCAACATGCACTCATTTGTGATGCTAGCCTTACGTGAACATAGGAGGATGAATTTTGGGTATATGGCTAAAAAGCACATGCTAGCCACACAATCCTCCTCAACCAAATGCTTGCCTTATGGATGCTTCATCACCAAAATCTTTCAATACTTTGTGATCAATTTGGTTGGCATTAATGGTCATATTGGTCATGACAAGATATACAATTAACAAACCTTCAAAAGAATGGGGTGTGAGAAAAATGAAGAAGGGGCATTCATACGAGGTGGACAAGAAGGTGATGACGATGATGAGGAGAATGATGATGAAGACCAAGAAGGTATGAATATGGAAGAAGAAGAAAGTGAAGGAGAGATAGAGGCTGAAATCCATAGAAGAGAAACAAGACAAAAGAAGAGACAAGAAAGAATAGAGGAAAGCTCATCTTTGGGGAGTGTGAGTCAACTAATGGACATGATAGCCTCGCTACAAACATCAATATATACTCGGTTTGATGCATTCGACGGTCGCTTTAAGGCTTTGGATAGGAAAGTCTCCAACATTCAAGAAAGGCTTGATGCATTGGATCACAAAATGATCGAAACACAAGAACGGGCAATGAGACTAGAGCAAGGAGGAGGAGATAGAGATGATTGAGATTTTTATTTACAAGACACTCTCCATTTTCCTTGTTTTTTCTGACTCTTTCTGTTTTCAAACTCCTTGTGGTTTTCTCTCTTAATGTCATGTTTTTTTCCTAATATATGTCATGTTTTCTTTCGATCCATTTGTTGCTACCTTTTGCTGCTTTGACTTTTTTGTTACAGACTTCATGATGATATCTTAATGTTGAAAGGCCAATTGCTACCTCTTCTATGATCCCTCGAAATTTCTCTCCTAAGGTCCTTTTTTGATTTATGACAAAAGGGGGAGAAAATAGTGCAAGATGTAAGGGGGAGAAATTGTTATTGTTTGATGAGATATGTTGATGTTTATTATGTTGTTGTTTGATGAGATATGTTGGGATATGTTGATGTTTATAATGCTTTTTCATGTTTATGCCTTGTTGGTGCCTTAGTATTTCTTATACTTTGGGGAGTTTGTGGAGTTGCTATATAATGATTTTTGCACCCTTTGGGTTATTTGGCTTAGCCATATTTGATATAAACCATGTCTTTAAGGGGAGCTATATCTCTCCTATGGTGACTGTTGTGCCTTGTTCTCATTATTGATCTTTTTAAAGCATTACTATACTTTTACTCTGGCTCTTTTGTTCTTCTTGCATATGTGTTTGTCATAATCACAATGGGGGAGATTGTTAGCCCTAAGGGCATTACTACTTATGATTTTGATTATGATTAACATATGTTTCTATGAGTATTTAGCTAACCTTTCATAGAACAAAAGAAGCACTTTTGAAGTCTCAAGTCTACATTCTCAAAAAGCAAAAGATCTTGGTGATGAAGGCTAAAATGAAGGAGAAAAGACTAAGCCATTCCAAGATTAAGTCATTGAAGACATTGAAGACTTGTGTCTAAGTTAGGGGTGTGCTAAGGTAACTCTTTGTAAAACTCCCTAACTTTAATCTTTGATTAATGATCATATGTGAAGCTCTATTGACGATTTTCTCAATATAAACTTTTCTTAAAATCTAAGTATTCTTGATAGAACTTTTTATGCTTTTAAAAGGTTTTCTATCTCTAAAAAGAGTATCAAGAATACATGTCTTTGGAAAGCTCTTCTCTTAAAAAACCCGGCTATAAAAATTCTCAAAATTGGCCATCTTAAAACCAGTCGTCCAATTTTTTCTAAGTGTAGAAAAAATCGGCCGTCCGATTTTTTGTAGGACAAGTCTGAATCTTTTTGTTTTAGAACCGGTCGTCCGATTTTCCTGTTTACTATAAAAAAATTTCTACAGTTACATAGAGTGCAACGGTCATTTTTTTGAGAAAGGTAGAAGTTTTGTGAAGTACTTATTGAGATCATTTAAGACTTTTAAAGATCTTTAAAGCACATTTATTTCAAACAAACATCTTCTTTAGCTTCATTCTTGATCTTCATCTAAGAAGAAGTAAAGAAGAGCTTGTAGAAATATTCCATTGAGTTGTATCTTCTTTTTCTCAAGCTTAAATAGGTAACATTGTTATTAAACTTATATCTTTCTCTTATTGATATCTAAGGTTTGTGTTGAAAAACCCCTTGAGTAATCCTTTGATTTATATTGTGTTGTGAATTGAGGTTGTGTGCAAAACCCTTGTAGGGTGACCCTCAAATTTGTATTTGCTGTATATTGTGTTTATAGTGGATTTGGAAAATCCTTGGGTGTTGGCTCAAGGTAGCAGATGTAACTCATTGAGAGAGTGAACCACTATAAATCTTTGTGCCTTTCTTTCTAAGCTTCTTACTTAATTATCTTAAGTACAAGATTTTGTTTGGTTTGGACTTTTATTAAAAAGAGTTTTAGAATTCTTTCTCAAACAAAATTGGAGGTTTATCTTTTAATTTACAAGAGTTTTCAAAAATTAGCCACAGACCTTATTCACCCCTCCCCCCTAAGGTTTTTCAGAGTGAAATAGATTGTTTCCCATTTAAAATTCAACATACAGTGTTTAGTATAGAAATAAATTAATCATCGATTATCTTAACTTGCTAAGTTATATTTTTTGTTATGAGTTAAATATGAAATGGAACACCTTGTAAACAAATTAAAATTCTTATTCTCAATGAAGATGAGGATTTTTTTTTCTTTTTTAATACATTGGGGGAGGGGAAGTGTGAATGGAACCCACAATCTATCACATAGTAAGTGATTCTTCTAACCAACTGAGCTGCCACCTTGCCACAATGAAGATATTGATTTGAATAATAGAATGATTAACTAGTTCAAACATGTAAAGATTCATATCCTTTCACATTTCAATTGTTAATTCAAATTAGCATAGCTTGAATCCAAGTTGAATCCTAGGTACCATTCTGTGTACCACTCTCGCACCACTTTCTAATTTAGTATATTCTATTAAGAAAGTCTATTAATAGAAGATAAACCATACGGGAAAAAGATAAACCTTAAGGAAATAATATATTATTTAATGAAGTAGTACAAAATTTTTTTTAAGAAGCCACTAAAGTGGTCACAATATTTTTTTTATTCTTATTTTGAACAGAATGCACACACTGCGCGCTGTCACTAAAGATAACGCACATGTTGTGTGCGTTATCACTTAATATGAAATTTAACCGCTAAGAATCCCATGTGGCAGATAACGCACATAGTGTGCGCGTTATCCTTCATGATAACGCATCTACTGTGTGTTATCTGCCACATCATTTTTTTTCTTTTGCAAAACTTATAATTTTCTTTTTTTGCAAAACTTATAATCATAATTTTTTTTAAAAAAAATATAGTGTTGTTTATTTAATTTATTTGATGTATATTTTATGATAATAATTATAACCATTTTAAAAGTAAAATTTTATTAAAAAATATGAAGATATAATTTAAAGTATTTTAAATTTTTGTTACTGATTGTAAAAATTTTAGTATAATAACTTATAATCGATTTAAGTAACAAATTTATGAAGAAGTACTTAGAAGAAATATCATTAATAGAAACCCTAAAATATTACAATACTTTGAAAAAAAGAAACTTATAAATTGCTTCAACTAAGGTTATTACAATTTTTTCTATTATACACGGGCATTCGACATCTGCTACATCTTGTGGGAGAATCCGGATTTTGATAATAATTTTCCCATCGAAACCTTGCAGCCTGTTTTCTACCCGTTTATTGTTCATGTTTGGTGGATAGAATCTTAAATTGTAAGGAGCATCTCTTCAAAAGTCCTCGTGCCCAATCGGATAAAAATTTGATTGGTATGTTCTTTTGTATGTTTCCCACAAATATATATCTGGCACATAATCATTTGGTCTTGTAGCTTTAACTATACGGACTGCAAAAGCATGAGAATAAGGCAATATATATTCTTTCAATTTACCAAAACTACATGATTTTTCATTCATTTTTAAAGTATAAATATTTTTTCCGGTACCATGAAGGCTTATCGGAGATTTAACCATGTAAATACCTTCTTGTGGGTTGTATGTTATAACTGTGTGGTCTCTAGATTTTAATTCTATCTGAAGAAACTTGTCAAAAACTCTTGTTGGAAATGGATGCACAGAGTTTTGGGCCTCTTCACGATGTTGGTTGATTCCACTGCTTAGCTTTCCATTCCGGTATGGCACAATGAACCTTCTAATCACTGTTCTTGAAGGTCTTGCTTAAATTTACCTGATTGTGGCATAGACAAAACTTATGAACTACGAATGGAGGTTGCCGCAAAGCTTGATTTTGTGTAGCAGATAAAATCCCTTGTGTGGTGATCGGATATTAAACAGACATGCCTATCCTTGAGCACATGTTGCCGTAGAAGTTTGAGGAACCAATTCTAACTTTCGGACGACTCTTTATAAACGATTGCAAATACAAGGAGAACAAATAGTTATTCGCATCCCTTGTGCTTGCAATCAATAGTATGCCCTTATATGATCCTCGAAGATTAGTGCATCAACAGAAATCACCGGCCGATAATTTTAAAAACCATTTATACAAGGTGAGAAACACCAAAAAAGAAATTTGAAAATATAGTCCAGGGAAATGTTTGTTCTGTGATGCAAGAACTCATACACAGTTCCAGGGTTTGAATCTTATTTTGAAGTCATATTTCGATATTTGTTTTGATGAACATGAACAAGGCATGTGTGTTTCTTGGTGAATCTGGTTATTTACCAACGACCATGAGTTGGTTTCTTCTTTGTTTGGATGTACCATGAACAATAATTAGAGTCGCTGTGATGATAACATTTCGCTATCTTTTGATCGCTCTTACTTTTAACAACTTTATACTCTCATCCTATCCGAATATACCACTTCTAAATTGCACTAATTGCTTGGATTTTGTCAACAAACCTTATGCCTAATTGAATATCAGTTATTGCATCGTTCCGATTCAGCTATCTAATAGTGCCTAATTCGATGAGGTCATCTATCTGCTCTCCCTAACCTATATCTAAAAGTGCTAAAGACTGTGTATAATCATATGGAGTGTTACTGAACCATTAACTACTCTACCACTGATTCACTGTAGTTGAGGATAAAAGGTTTATGGGAGTGCTAATGTCATCTTCCTCATCATCAAGATTATTGTCGTCGTCAGATTTACTTGATACGTCATAATCTTCATCAACATCTTCAATGTCATCATCATCTTCCTCTACGTCTGGGTATAATATTGATAATTCATCAGAAACCATGTGTATTATTGCCGTGACATGTTGAGGAATGTTTGGATGATCCTCATCAGTTGATACATTTGTGTGCTGGACTTATGAAAATGTCTGTGATTGGATTGGTTCGAATTCCACTAGTACGTGAATGCCTTCCTTTGATATATTAGGTCTAATAGTCCAAAGGTAACGCATCTTATCAACATTGTTCACGCGGAACAAAGTAAAATCAAACATTTGATACTCTTTATAGAATGAAGGCACTCACATTGACATTCGTACCCGCCAAAGATTTAGATCCATTCCTTAATGCTTCAATATTTTTCTTACAAGTTCATCATGTGTTACCATTCAGTTAAAAGTTTAAGTTTTCTTTGCTGCTCCAGTGAAATAAGGACCACACGTATCTCTGGCCTGCTCTGAGTCCCACAGTAATACAACTCTAATGTGTGTGACCCTTTAGGTTCCTAAACATGTTAGCAATAAATAAAAATTATAATCCTAACTCAATTGGCTTTAGGAAAATAAAACCAATATCTATATCATAATAGTACTGTCATGGGAACAAACCCTAAATTGTTGATTCCCAAAGAATAAAATCTATTTTAAAGGAAAATGTCTATATTATATAAATTTTGAAAAACTTGAAAAGCGATCTTGGACATAGATAAAGTAATTTAGATTCATGTTTAGAATCCCTATCTGTCATCTCTTCAAACATTCATACCACTTGTCTTATCTACAACCCAACTTGGGCTTAGACGAGGTAGTAACTCAATCATCCAGTTCTTTTTTACAGTGCTTTCGAAAATGACAAAACCTAAGATTATATGATCATTATTAGTAGTCTAAATTTTGATCAGGAATTGCAAAAATATTCATAATCAATGAAAGATAACAAAAGAATTAATCTTTGTTCTAAAAGAATTTAAAATCTCATAAAATAACATAATCAATCAATGACCTAGCTAACTTGAAGAGTATACTCTCTAATCACAGTAAAAATAAAGAAAGATAGAGTTGGAAGAAAAATCTCATGATCAACAAGAGTAATCTTAATATTTTTTATATTATTTTGATCTTTCTTGCTACAAAAAACCTCACTTTATTATGCCCAAGATATCTCGACATGGTTTTTAATGTTCCTCTTAAGCTACGTTAAAATAGGCTCCAAAAACCATAGTTCGCGAGCTAAAATTTCTTTTCTACCGACTTCTACACCTTGTTGTAAAGGGGGTGCAACATCGTGTGCATTGCAAAGGAAAGACTAGTTCCAACAGTTTAGAATACCTTCCTGCACATGGTGTGTAACATCCTATGCAAATACCCTATTAAAACTTCTTCACATTTTTTTCCATCTTTTAAGCCAAAACATCCATTCTCATCTTGATTCAACTACCTAAAATCACCAAATACATAAAATGAGTAGATTCTGTACCACTATGACACAAATTCATTAAAAAACTAAGTGTAAATGGTGTAAAAATGAAATAATTTCACAATTAAAATTCACATGCATATTAAATAGGCTCACTTATCTTTCTTTTATTCTAGAAAAGTCTACTAAAGTGAGTCAAAATTTTCTTATAAAATATTATTGATTAGGTTCACTGTTGAGTGAAAAGAAAATATATTTTCCCAATAAATATTCAATCGATTCAAAATTCAACACGCAGTGGGAGGAGGTTCGACCGTTGGAGGCTTCTGGTGGTTGCAGGAGGGGAGGGACTTAGAGTCAGGGAGCCAAAAGATCGGGGGAAGGGCAGTGGAGGGGGAGGGGTGGAAAATATTTTAGGGTTATTGAAATTGAGGGATGAGGTGATTTTAAATTGTAAAAATTTTAATTAAGAAACGAGAAATTAGTTATATATAGGCATGACAAAATTTAACTCTTCGATTGATAGCAATAAACTTTATTTTATTTTTTTCTAATTATGAACAATTTTTACTTTTCTCTTTATATAAAAAAAAATTTGATTTTATATATTTTCTACTTGATTAAACATTCTGCCATTTCCCAACAATTAGAAATCCATAACTAAACGTTTAGGGATGTAATACCAACTCTGAACATTTGAACAATTAAGGTCGTTTTACATTTCTTTTTTCCTTGATTTTTGCAAATCAAGAGTTATTATAAAAAAGGTACTTGATCAAATTAGTTGAGTTACATGTATAACGAGATATTAATTTATCTTTTGTAACTTAATGTAACTTTCCTACCAGAATTTACGTCATCCTTCTTCCAATTTGAAGAAAGACTTTGGGTGCATATCCCATTCTTATTAAGTTTTAAACCCTACTTGTTATCTTAATCATTTTTTAACTTTATATCGTGATAGTACTTTCACTTGCACAAACCGTGAATTATTGCTTACCAATGAACAAAATTTATTTTTGAGGTAACGTGTACATATTATATAAATTTTAAAAAAGGTGAAAAGCGTTCTTGGACATAGAAAAAGTAATAATTCAGATTCATGTTTAGAATGCTTACTCGTCATCTCTTAAAATATCCACACCAGTTGGCTTATCACAACTATACTTGGGCTTGGACAAGCTAATGAATCAATCATCTACTTCCTTTTCCTTTGTGCTTTTGAAAACAAAGACACCTAAAATAACATGATCATTATTAGTAGTCTAAATTTTGATAAAGGCATTGCATAAATATTCATAATCAACAAAAGATAATAAAAGAATGAATCTTTCTATAAAAGATTTAAAACTCCCATAAAATAACAAAAAGTAATCAATGACCTAGTTAACTTGAACAGTCTACACTATAATCATAATTATAAAAAAAAAAAAAAAAAAAAGAAAGATTGAGTTGGAAGAGTAAAACTCATGATTAACAAGCATAATCTTAATATTCTTTATGTTATTTTGAGCTTTCTTCATATTGAAAACCCCCAATTTATTGTGCACAAGAATCACGAGAAGTTTTTTAATGTTTCTCTTATGCTCTCTTTAAATAGGATCCAGAAACCTTAATTCGTGTCTAGAAATTTGTTTTGCCCTGATTTGTATAACTTGTTGTAATGGGTGTTCTACATCATGTGCATAGCGTAGGAAAAACCAATTCCAAAAGTTCTGCAAACATTCCTACACATAGTGTGCAACATCTTGTGTAAATCTTGGATTGAAACTTCGTTTCTTCTTTTTCCATCCTTTAAGGCACAACATCCACTCATTTTGAATCCAAGTACCTATAATCGCAAAAGAAAATAAAATGAGTAGATTCCTCACCAATATGTCACTCAAATGCATTATAAGGCAAATTATAAAGCGTGCAAAAATATAACATTTTCACACTTAAGATTCATGTGCATATTAATTAGACTAACTTACCTTTCTTTTATTCTAGAAAAGTCTCCTAAAGTGAGTCAAAATTTTCTTATAAATATTATTGATAAGATTCATCTTTGAATAAAAAGGAAAATATAGTTTTTACATTAAAAATTTGATCCATTCAAAATTTAACACACAACAGAGGGAGGCTTGACTGCTGGAGGTTGGTGGTGCTCAATGGAGGTTAGGGACCAGGAGTTTAGGAGGAAAATGGGGGAGGAGGAGAAAATATTATACGGTTATTGGGATTAAGGTATGAGATGACTTTGAATTGTAAATTTTTTTAAACTAAAATAAAAGAGAAATTAAATATAAATAGACATGAATAGTTTAAACATTAGATTTATAACCATGAAATATTTTTATTTTTTTTTTATAGCTACAAACATTAAGTTTATCTTTGTTTGCCATGAACTATTATGTTTTTCTGAAACTATCCATGAAATATTATTGAATTTCCATATATAAATATTTATTAAAATAATTAGTTGTTAGAAGTGCTTTTCGTATCATTCGTTAAATGGATGGAATACTTTGAAAAGTATTTCCCTTTTAAGATAAGGTTATTTGTTATTGTGTTGTCCACTAAATTAGCACATAATGGAACCTGGCATATTTAATTACCTAAGCCATCTCTCTATTAGAATCTCCATAATCTCAACTTCAGGTGCGTCGTTATTAGAGTAGTGTACTACTGTAGAGTTGAATTCAGTACCCATGTTGACTTGAAACGCTTGTTGCATACAAAATGTATGAAATTTAATAAAATCAAATGAATTTTCTTGAATATATGTTAAATCTGCTGCAAATTTCCTCTGCAACACCTATTACATCCACTGTATAAATAATTTCATCTCAAAAATAATTTATAACTATATAGCACATTATATATCTTTTCTAATTAGCCAAGTTTACAATCAGGGAAATAATAACTTAATAATTCTTCATCATCAAGCATAAAAAACTTTGGAATTTGAATTATTATATATGTGTAAAAGTGGAAACTTTTACCTCTTAATCAATATTTTGTGACGCCTATCCCTATTTTTGCTGTGTAGGATAGCATTAAAAGGTTGACGTTTAATAATGTGATTATGTTTATTATTAAATAAATAAATTTATTCCATTTACTCTATAAATTCTTACTCCTGAAATTCCAAATGTATTTAGTTAAAACCTTATGAAACTTTAAATGAGATAGACTCCACATCAATTATCATTTCTTCATCATCTTTTGGTGCGACATTTGAGGTATAAAAAAGTAAAAATTTGTGGGAGACTAAAAGCTTTAGGCAGACTCTTATCAAGATGTAGTTACAATAAAAAAAAGATTAATCAATTCATCAAACTAAATATGCCTGTAAAAACCCTAATTTTCGTCCAAAATTCTTTTTGTACAAACTTGTGAATTTTTTACACAAGATATGCATCATCCTGTGCGTCACATAGAAATTACAGGTTCAAGCAGTTCTGCATAAATTCTCACATGGTTTTCAGTATTTTAGGCAAATCCCTTTCTCTATATCTTTGCACATAAAACAGAAAAATAAAATTTTAAGAATATAAGATTCAAGAATATTTAGTGATATATAATAATTATAAATACCAAATGTGCTACTTGATTCAATATTTCGCCATTTCTAAAGAGCACTAGCTTGAAATTCATAATTCTAAATAGTTCAGGGATATAATACCCAACCTTTGAGCATTTGAACAATTAAGGTCTTTTACTTCTCATTTAGCCACGCTTATTAAAGGTTATTGACAATAAGTATTTTATCAAATGAGTTGTGCTATGTATATAACGAGGTATTAACATATTTTTCACAACGTACGGTATCTTTCTCGCCAGAATTTACATAATCCTTCTTCCTATTTAAAGAAAGTCTGTTGAGGCATATCCCATTTTAAATAAGGTTGTAAAGCTCCACCTATTATAGAAAGCGTTTTTTAAACTCTATATCGTAATAGTAGCGTCACGGGAAAATAGTTCAATTATTGATTTCCAATGAACAAAATCTAGCAGCGACAATGGGGGTGATTTGCATAAAAGGATTGAAGGTTTCAAGGGGTTTAGGGTTCAACTATTCTACAGGCTTGTTCTTTTATCACAACAATCTCTTTCCCTTATTAATTTTACCACGTTTCTAAAATTTTGTGGTTATGATTTGCTCTATGGAAAGCTATGTTTTTGGTTGAGTAGAATATGTAAAGAATTAGTCTGAACAATGATTTAATTTAGTATTTCCCTTATTTTATTGAGTTCATTATTCTTTTATACATAAATTGTTAATTGTTAGTATGTTTATCTTAATGCTTATGAAGAATTGACCACTCTATAGATGATCACCTAATTAATCGCGAAGGACTGAGAGGTGAAGTAGATTAGCTAAGTAACAATAACTTGTAGTAAAACAGACTAGGAATAGCATCGATTTTTATTAAGCAGTTTATAAAAGTAAGCTGTTGAGATGGTTGAACTTAGGTCATTCCACAAATTGGTAATGCGATTTAAATTAATCAAACTCACATAGGGATATGGTTTCAATTAATGAAGACTAGGGAGTTTATACTAAGGTATTGGGTAAAACCCAAATAAGGGCTGCTGTTAATGAATTTAAGTCTACTTGAAGGGCATATGTGACATTAAAATAGGAAATTTAGATTAGTCATTGGGATAACAAGTTTGACTAGATTCCTGATCAACGATTTCCTCACAAAATTAGGTTCAACAAGTCAAGTGTTTCTCATAAAATCTTTATGATTTTCTTAGTTTATTTTAGTTTTTAAAATATTTTTCTTGATCAAAATTTATTTAGGTCTAAATTTGGATAATTAATAATTTTGGTGCTTAATTATAATCTCTGTAGGATCGACACTTGACTCACCTAAATACTCAACTGGACACTAGTTTACTTGCTAGGATTTTATGCATTAGACACTGACCTCAAAATGAAATAGTTATAACAAAATTAACAAATCTGATGGTAATCTAATAACATAATATATCATATAAACCATTTAAAGAGAGCCTCGGAAAAACTCCTTCGCCTAAAAATATAATATATCCTCGAAAACATCTAGAAAGAAATAATATCAAAATACTAGGCTTGACTATTAGTCTCTCTAAGTTCCTTTCAAACTTTATATCCCAAAAACATTTGTAAAAGAATAATCCGTAAGAAATCAGCAAATAGTAAGGTCTAAGCTATACAAGTCTAATAAGGTATATGAACTAAACATGGGAATAAGCATTGTTAAAAATGGTTGAAAATGCCTTTACTTCTCAACATATATATACTTAAAAATTTGCTAGTCAAACTTACAAATATTCTGAGATATTTTTTAATGCTCCTTTTAAGTTCCCTTTAAATAGGTCTCAAAAAACCCTAATTCGTGCCGACTTGCACAACTTGTTCTACAAGATGTGCAATATCATGTGCATCGTGCAGAAAAAACCAAATCCAATAGTTTTGCAAACCTTCCTACACCTAGTGTTCAACATCCTGTAAATCTTTTATCGAAACTTTGTTACTTCTTTTTTCCATCCTTTAAGGCACAACATCCACTCATTTTGAATCCAAGTACCTAAAAATAATAAAAGAAAATAAAATGAGTAGATTCCTCACCAAAATGACAGTCTAATGCATTAAAAGACAAATTATGAAGCATGCAAAAAATATAAAAATTTCACACCAAGATTCATGTGTATATTTTAAGCCATGTTGAAACTTTTGAAACTTCTTCACCCTTTTTTTTTCCATCTTTTAAGACATAACATCCACTCATTTTGATTCCAAGTATCTAAAATACCAAATAACATAAAAGGAGTAGATTCTGCACCAGTATGATGCACAAATACCTTAAAAGATTATGTATAAATGGTGTAAAATATAACAATTTAATACTTACAATTTACGTGCATATTTATTAGGCTAACTTACCTTTCATTTATTCTAGAAAAGTCTACTGAAGCGAGTAAAAATTTTCTTATATAATATTTTTTCTAAGATTCATTGTTGGGTGAAAAAGAAATTAATTTTTTCATTAAAAATTCAACGCAAAGTATGAGGAGGCTTCACTATGGGAGGCTGGTGTTGATGGAAGGAGGGAGGGTAGGAACTAGGAGTCAGGGAGTCAAGGGTGCAGGAGGAGACAAACTATTTTACGGTTATTGGAATTGAGGCATGAGTTGATTTTGCGTTGTAAATTTTGTAATTAAACAAAAAAGAGAAAATAGCTATTAATAGACATAGACAATTTTAACTTTTTGCTTTATCACCATAATGTTTTATTTTATTTTTTCCAAACAATTAACTATTTTCATTTTTCTATTTATAGCCACAAACTTGGAATTTAAATTATTTTAGCCTTGAACAAATATTTTTTCTTCAAATAGTCATGAATTATTTTTGAGCTCTCATATATAGGAATTTATTAAAAATACTTAGTTGTTAGAAGTGCTTATCATATAAATCGTTCAATGGATTGACTACTTTGAAAAACACCTCCCTTCTAATATAAATTTTTAGTTATTATGTTGTCTACTAAATTAGGTTATAGAAGAATGTACGAGCTAATTACTATTACACAAACCTATTTACTATTACATACCAAAAGAATAAGCAGTGGAAATTAACAAAACCTATTCTATTACAAATGAAAACTTCTTCTTCTCCAACCAGATCTGTAATGGCCGATCAAGTGTGCCAAAAACAGCTACAAAATAAAATAGTTAGCACATAAGAAAACTGAAAAACAAGAACAGAAAACTTACCATCGCCGCGGAAGGTACCGCCGGCGGAAAGTTGGGAGCACCGAGACCGAGATGACACCGATCAGTGGTTGCCGTTCACGGGCCGCATCAAGGCGTTGATGGTAAGTGACGGTATGACTGCAGTCCCTTAGATCTAAGCCTCAACCGTGGAAAGAGTCACCGATGCTACTCCCCTCTTTCTCTTTCTTTTAGCTATCTCTTAAACACTCACTAAACGAATGATCAGACAACAGGACGATCAACAAAAGCCAACGGCAGTGACGGCTTCACAGAAGACCAACGAGCGGAGGAGAGCAGCAGCGGAAGCCGCGAAGAAGAAAGGGAAGAAGAAGAGTCAAGTCGGATACCAACAGCCAAGGCAAGAGAACAGAAGAAGAAATTAATAAAAGAGGATAAGAAAACGGTTGCACTAATACCGAGGGGGGAAAGTGGGATTAAATAGCTCAAGTAACAACGGGCAGCCTGGATTGGTTCGGCCTGGCCAGGCATCTCTGACCCAGTCAAAAGAGATCACCTACTCTTCAGTTGAGGCCCATAGTCATCATTGGTTTTTGAAAATGGGCTGGAAAAATGAAAAATATTGGGAAGAACAAGGCCCAGAAGCCTAAAATCTCCACCTTGAACAATATTTTTCCAACCATTGTGTGACTTAACATGAGTCAAACCGCGTCCAGGTGAAGGAAATCCATGCAAAAGATAAACTTGTTAGAGCTCACAATTTTAGTACAAAATTCTGTAGGATTAATGTCAGTACTAATCTTGTTTATGTCAACTAAACCAGTAGAGACTTTTTCCTTAATAAAGTGATATTTGACATCTATATGTTTTGTCCGTTCGTGATAGACCGGATTTTTACATAAATGTAGAAAACTCTGACTATCAATATAAATAATAGCTTTTGAATGTAAAACTTGTAATTCATTCAATAACCCTTGAAGCCAGATGGCTTCTTTGATAGCATTTGTAGCTGCGATGTATTCAGCCTCGGTAGTTGATAAGGCAACTATCAGCTACAGTTGAGATTTCCATGAGATGTAATTACCCGATAGGGTAAAGAAATAGGATGAGGTATATTTTCTACCATCCTTATCACCTGCAAAATCTGAATCAACATATCCAACTTAGTTCAAATATATCAGACCAATTATGATAATGTAAGTCTCGATCTAAGGTTCTGTTAAGATAACGCAGTAGCCACTTGAGAGTAGCCTAGTGATCTCTCCCAGGGTTAGACATAAATCTGCTGAGAAGGCTTATAGAAAAAGCAATGTCCAGGTCGGGTAGATATCATTAAGTACAGGACTGAGCCTATGGCCATTCTGTAAGGGATATTTGCTATATCTCTTTTCTCACTTTTAGTTTTAGGACAGGTTTTGTCAGAAAGTTTGAAATGACTGGTAGGTGGAGTTATAACGGGCTTACACAGGTGCATAGAAAATTTGGATTCAATTTTCTGAAGAAAGAGCTTTTCAGATAGAAAGAGTGAACAATCAACTCTATTTCTAGTAATAGTCATCCCAAGAATTCTGGACGCAACCCTTAAATCCTTCATATTGAATTCAAATTTTAGCAAGGATTTTAGATTATCGATCTTAACTTTATGTGTGCAAGCAATTAGCATATCGTCTACATAACGCAATAAGTAAACAACACATCAACATTATTACGAGAGAAATAGAGACAACTATCATAGTTACTTTTAGTAAAACCAACTTTTAACATAAAAGAATCAAACCTCTTGTACCATTGTCTGGGTGATTGTTTAAGTCTGTATAGGGACTTTTTCAAAAGACACGCCATGTGTTCTTTACCTTTAACCTCAAAACCTGGTGGTTGACGTATATATATAGTCTCTTCGAGATCACCATGCAAGCAAGTTGTTTTAACATCAACTTGTTCAAGATTGAGATCATAAAAAGCAACAAGAACAAGAATAATCCTAATCGTTTTGTATTTAACGACAGGAGAAAATATTTCATTAAAATCAATGCCTTCAACTTGTGAAAAACCTTTTGCAACCAACCTAGCCTTGAACCTTTGAGGTCCATTTGAAGACTCAGGCTCTTTTATTTAAAAAACCATTTGCAATCAACTAACTTTTGTTTTACCGGTTCTTGAATAAGAATCCAGGTTTTATTTTTATATAAAGATGACATTTCCTCATCCATAGCATGTAACCAAAAAGAGCGATTCAGGCTTTTCAGAACATCATAAAAACATAATGGTTCTTTTTCTTCCACATAAGATGCAACTGCAAAAGCATATGAAACTATGTAAGAATAACCATATAGAGGATGTTTCATAGGCACTCTTCTAACCCTATCTCTCGCAAGCTGGTAATCCCTAAGGCCTTGAGCTTGGGCCTCAGGATGTTCTTCCTCCTTATCAGAACCTTTTAAAACAGGATCAAGGGTTTTAGGAATACTAGGAGGATTAGGTGTGCTACTGGATGGTGCAGGAAGCTCTCCATTGGTTTCAGGTTCTTGAGAGGGTTCTAAAGAGGGTCCAGAGGTGACCTCCACCTCCACAGGAATACTACTAGGTGTGGGAACACTCAGTGAACTATCGGAGATATGTTTCTCCTTAAGATAGAGCATATCTAACTCGTTAAAGATGACATTCCTACTGATAACTACCCTTACTCCCGGTTCACCTGTTAACCAAACTCTATAACCCTTCACCCCACTAGGATATCTTATGAACACTCCCTTTCTAGACCTAGGGCCTAGCTTACCCTCCTTTTGATGTGTAAAGGTCACACACCCAAAAACTCTAAGGTTGGAAAGGTTCGGAGGTTTACCACACCAAAGTTCTATAGGCGTCCTAAAGTTTAAGGCTGTAGAAGGGGATCTATTAATAAGGTAAACAGCCGTGCTAACAGCTTCTCCCCAGAAAGGTTTTAGGATACCCGAAGAAACTAGGAGACATCTAACCTTATACATAATGGTACGGTTCATCCTCTCAGCTACTTTGTTCTGCTGGGGTTATTCTTAACCGTCCTATGGTGTAAGATGCCATGTGATACACACAAATCAGAAAACTCCCAATTACAAAACTTAAGACCGTTATAAGTCCTGATAGTTTTTAGTTTATTTTAGAATGATTTTCGGCAAAACGTTTTTATTCACAAAACTTTTCAAAAGTTTGATCTTTAGATTTTAAAAGAAAGACCCAAACATGCCTGAAAAATCATCAACGATAGGCAAGAAATAAACATTACCACCATAAGTTGCAACCTTTTCAAGTCCCCACAGATCATAATGCACATAATCAAGTATAGTAGAAGACTTGTGTGTGCTAGTTGAAAAACTAATTTTGTGTTGTTTTCCCAAAATGCAGTGGTCACAAAAATCCAAGGAATCAATTTTGTCACCACGTAATAGATTTTGTTTTTGTAAATAATGAAGTCCCTTTCCACTAATGTGGCCAACCCGACGATGCCACAACATAGTTTTTCGGGGAACAGTTTTTGAAATAAATGCAGTGGAGTTACAAACTGTTTTATCAATAAGGATGCATAAACTATCTCTTTTAAAACCTTTTACCATGACTAGGTTTCTTTTGCAAATAGGTAAAATACCATTTTTGGATTTAAAAAAAACACCAAGAGAATCCAAATAACCAAGAGAGATAAGATTCCGACGAAGGTCAGGCACGTATCTCACCTCAGTGAGTTTCCTAGTCATACCATTATGCATTTTAATGAAAATATTTCCAATGCCTTTAACATCGCAAACTTGATTGTTTCCCATGTAAACCTTTCCTTGATTTAAGGGTTTGAAATCTAAAAATCAGTATTTGTTGGGTGTCATGTGAAATGTACAACCAGAATCAAGAACCTAGTGATCAACAACTTTAGAACAAGAAGGGGAAAGGGAAACACACAAAACCTCTAAAAACATAGATTACACTATGAATCAAAATTGTGGGTTTTGTCGATTTTATTACTCCCTTTACCATGTTTGCGTTGTTTTCCATCTTTAGTCCTTTTAAAACACTTTTTTTTCATATGACCCTCCTTACCACAGTAAAAATATTTCAATTTGTTCTTTACTCGAGATTTGGACTGCCCTTTACTTTTAGGTCTGTGACTAAGAGGTTTCCTCCGGTCGACTCTCCCTCGCATGTAAAGGTTTTCACAGTGTAATTTATTTTCCTTTTGTAAATCCAAATCTTTCGATTTCAAAGTGTTTTTAACATCGGAAAGAGATAAACCATCTCTGCCATATTTAATGGCAGATTTTACATCGTTAAAAGAATCAGGTAAGTCATTTAGTAAAATCACTGCAATATTTTCATCAGAGATTTTCTCTCCAACGTTTTGAAGTTCCAAAACGATTTTATTTAATCATCATATTTTCTGAAAGTGTTTTTGACCCGCTTATTTAAATACCAAAAAGCTGCTCTTTTAAATAAATTTTATTTGAAAGAGATTTTCTCAAATATAGTTTTTCCAGTGTAATCCAAATTTCAAAAGCATTCTCTTTTTTCTCGATTTCTCGTAAAACATTGTCGGTTAAATGCAAGGTGAGGCAACTGCGTGCATCACCTAGTTTTTCCGTAAGAACTTCATCCCTCCAAGATTCCGGATACTCTTTGGGGCTACAGATAGCGGGTACAATTTTATTTTGTACCAAAACTGCTTTCCTTTTCCTCCGCCACATTACAAAGTCAGATTTGCCATCAAACTTATCAGTTTTAATTTTTGGAACTGACATGTTTTAAAGGCAAATAAGTCTAATTTAGTGGCTAGGAAAAATGAAAGATCTGAAAAAGTTTGTTTTTAAAAATAAAATACCCAGATTTTTTCGTTTTAGAAAAAAATATATTTTAAAGAAAAAAGGCGCTGGTTTTGTTTGCTTGTTTGTTGTTTTTTTAAAAAAAAAAAAACAGCAACAAAGTGTGAGGCATGGAACCTAAGTAGACACGTAAAGAAAACAACAACAATGTATATAACTGAAAAACGAGAAAAATGGAAGAAACAGTATTATATCTCAGAAACAGCAGAAAAAGACAAACAAAAAAAATAATAATAAATAGATATTTAAAAAAACAGGAAAAACGCGCCAAGACACAGATACTTGAAATGTCACGGATTCAAGTCGGGCTTGGGTTTTATAGTTTTGTGAAAAGAAAAACTAAGTGAAACCCAAAATGGAAAAACAAGAACAACAACTAACAACAGCAGATGTATCAGAATAAAAAAAGAAAATAGAAGCAGGTATAACACTGATATAGTAAATAGAAAAAAAAATTGAACCGTAACGCGATTCAGTAAAAACAAAAATAGCAATCACCCCAAACAAAAACAACTAGCGGCAAGCCGAAGAAACAAAAACAGAAACAACCGGCGGCAAGCCGAAGCAGAAAAATAGAAACAACCGCCGTAAGCCGAAGCAGGAAAAACATAAACAACCGGGGGCAAGCAAAAGCAGGAAAAAAAAAAAACTGACAATCGAAAAAATGGAGTTTAGCAATAACTCACTTGCCAATTCTAAGGAACTCAACAGTTTCCTCAGATCAAGATTCTTCCGAGGTTGCCAGCGCCGACGAGATAACCGTGGGTCTGATACCACTTATAGGAGCTAATTACTATTACACAAATCTATTTACTATTACATACCAAAAGAATAAGCAGCGGAAATTAACAAAACCTATTCTTTTACAAATGAAAACTTCTTCTTCTCCAACACGATCGGTAATGGCCGATCTACTGTGCCAAAAACAGCTGCAAAATAAAACAGTTAGCACATAAGAAAACTGAACAACAAGAACAGAAAACTTACCACCGCCGCAGAAGGTACTGCCGACGAAAAGTAGGAGCACCAAGACCGAGAAGACACCGATCAGCTGCTGCCATTCACGGGTCGCGTCGAGGGGTCGCAGTAAGTGATGGTATGATCGAAGTCCCTCAGATCCAAGCCTCAACAATGGAAAGAGTTACAGGTGCCACTCCCTTCTCTCTTTCTTTTGGATCTCTCTCAAACACTCACCAAACGAACGATCGGACAACAGGATAATCAACAGAAGCTGACGGCAGTGACAGCGTCATAGAAGACTGACTGGCAAAGGAGAGCAGCGGCGAAAGCCGTGAAGAAGAAAGGGAAGAAGAAGAGTCAAGTCGGATACCAACATCTAAGGCAAGAGAAAAGAAGAAGAAATTAATAAAAGAGGAGAAGAAAACGGCTGCACCAATACTGAGGGGGGAAGTGGGATTAAATAGGTTAATTCACAATGGGCAGCCCGGGTTGCCTCGGCCCGACATCTCTGACCCAGTCAAAACAGATCACCTACTCTTCAACTGAGGCCCATGGTCATCATTGGGTTATGAAAATAGGCTAGAAAAATGAAAAATATTGGGAAGACTAAGCCCAAAAGGCTACAAAGAACTTAACGTACTTCTCTATCTTAGCATCTCCATATTCTCAGCACCAAGTGCGTCATCATCATAGCAGTTTAGTATTGTATAGTTGAATTCATTTGGCATGTTGACTTGAAACGCTTGTTGCATACAAAATGTAGGAAATTACATAAAATCAAACAAAGTTTCATGAATATATGTCACATTTGCTATAATTTCCTCCACAACATTTATTATGTCGAGTATATAAATAATTACATCTCCAAAATAATTTATAACTAATAGATATATAATTACCGAAATTTGAAATAAGGAATAAAATCTTCATAATTCTTCATCTTCAAGCATGAAAAACTGTGGAAGTTGAATTATTATACATGCATAAAAATGGAAACTCTTAATGTTTTGTGAACCCTCATCCGTTTATCAAGATGTAGTTACAATAAGAAAACATATAACAAATTTATTAACCTAAATAGGCCTCAAAAATTCCTTATTTGTGCCAGCAATTTCTTTTTTTCCTAGCTTTCACACTTTTTTTCTTAAGATGTACAACATCCTGTGCATTGCACAAAAATAACTAGTTCTAGTAGTCCCGCTCAAATTCTTGCATATGGTGTGCATCATTTTATGCAAATTCCTTTGAACTTCTTCACTTTATTTTTAATTTTTTAGGTCAGAATATGTATTTAGCAAATTTGAAATGCCTATAAACGCCAAATTACATAAAATGAGTAGATTTAACAACAGTGTGACACAAAAAATAAAATGAAAGACTAAGTATAAAAGGTGTAAAGCATAAGATTTTCACACCTAACCGTCACATGCATATTAATTAGGCTAAATTCATTTCTTTTATTTTAGGAAAGTGTACTATACTGGGTCAAATGTTTCTGATAAAATGTAATTGAATAAGATTTGGGAGAAAAGTGTACTAAACTGGGTCAAATGATTCTTGTAAATGTAATTGAATAAGGTTTGTGGTTGCGTGAAATTGATGGTTTCCCATTTAAAGTTCAACGTATAGTGTTCACTATGGAAATAAAGTTATCATCGATTATCTTAACTTGCTAAGATATATTTTTGTCATGAGTCACATATGAAATGGATCACCTTGTAAACAATTAAAATTCTTATTCTCAATGAAGATGAGGATTTTTTTTCTTTTTTAATACATTAGAGGAGGGGAAGTGTGAATCAAACCCACAATCTATCACATAGTAAGAGATACTTCTAACCAACTGCGTTGCCACCTTGTCACAATGAAGATATTGATTTGAATAATAGAATGATTAACTCATTCAAACACGCAAAGATTCATACCCTTTCACGTTCAACTTTTAATTCAAATTAGCATAGCTTGAATCCAAGTTGAATCCCAGGTACTATTCTGTGTACCACTCTTGCACCACTTTCTAATTTAGTAAACTCTATTAATAAAGCCTACTAATAGAAGATAAACCATAAGGGAAAAAGATAAATCTTAAGGGAAAAATATATTATTTAATGAAGTGCTACAGATAAAGTAGGTTCTTTTCAAATAATTGGCCAATTTTTTTAAAAAAGCCACCAAAGTGGTCACAATATTTCTTTATTCTTATTTTGGTGTGCGTTACGACTAAGAATAACGCACATGTTGTATGCACTATCACTCTATCTGAACCTCTAACAATCCTATGTGGCAGATAATGCATATGGTGTGCACGTTATCCTTCATGATAACGCATCTACTGTGTGCGTTATCTACCACATCCTTTTTTTATTTTTTGCAAAACTTAAAATTTTCTTTTTTTGCAAAACTTATAATCATAATTTTATTTTATTTAACTATTTGTTGTATATTTTATGATAATAATTATAACCATTTTAAAAGTAAAATTTTATTAAAAAAATATGAAGAAGTAATTTAAAGTATTTTAAATTTTTGTTACTTGCTGTAAAAAATTTTACTATAATAATTTATAATCAATTTAAGTAACAAATTTATTAAGTACTTAGAAGATATTCAAAGAAGAAATATCATTAATAGAAACCCTAAAATATTACAACACTTTGAAACAAAAAAACTTATACATTGCTTGAAGTGGGATTATTATAATTTTTCTATTATGCACGGGCATTCGACATCTGCTATATCTTGTGGGAGAATCCGGATTTCGATTATCCTTTTCCCTCGAAACCTTGTTACCCTGTTTTCTACCCCATTGATTGTTCATGGCTGGAGGATAGAATCTTAAATTGTAAGGAGCATCTCTTCGAAAGTCCTCATGCCCAACCGAACAAAAAATGGATTGGTATGTTCTCTTGTAAGTTTCCCACAAATATATATCCGACACCTAAATATCTGGTCTTGTACCATTATCTCTATGTACTACAAGAGCAAGAGAACAAGGCAATATATATTCTTTCCAGTTGCCAAAACTGCACGATTTTTCATTCATTTTTAAAGTATAAACATTGTCGCCAGAACAATAAAGGCGTACCGGAGATTTAACCAAGTAAATATCTTCTCGTGGGTTGTACATTATAACTGTGTGGTCACTTGATTTTAATTCTATGCAAAGAAACTTGTCAAAAACTCTTGTTGGAAATGGATGGACACAGTTTTGGGCCTCTGCACGGTGTTTGTTGAAGTACTTAACAAGTTTGTTGAATATTAATTCAACTAGGACTTTAAGTGGTAAGACCTTAACTTTTTTAAAGACACGGTTAACTGCTTCTGAAATGTTGGCTGTCATCATTCCGTGCCTATGCGCACTATCATGCAAGAGTGTCCATTTATCCAGGTGTATCTTGGCTAAATAAATGTAACCTTCAACATTTCTTTTTTGAATTTTTCTCATCACACGGTCAAATTTTCACTGCTTAACTTCCGTTCCGGCCTGGCACAGTAAATTTTCTAATCGCTGTTCTTGAAGATCTTGGTGAAATTTGCCGGAATGTTGCGTAGACAAAACCTAGGAACAGTAAAAGGAGGTTGGCTAATGCAGAATGATCTTCAAGAGCATAAAATTTCATTTAAGAAGTGAGGGAGAGGACAAACAAAACAACTGTAAGAAGTAGAAGAGAGAAAGTGCCTTTGAAAGGACTTGAAAATATTAAACTTCTAGAAACCTTGGATATATTAAATCCAAGACCTCAAGAAGGCTTAAACAAAATCTTTTCTTCAAAGTTTAAGCAACCTAAGGTATTTTGAACTTTAGACCTCAACAAAAAAACAAGAAGACCTCAAAACTAGTTTTCTACAAGAGTGTAGTAACTAGTATGAAGGAATTTTGATGATCAACCTTGAAGCTTTTGGAACTTTTAGCAAGTCTTCAAAGATGATTTTTCTTTCAAGGAACTTAAAACTTGAAGAAGATAGGAAAACTAACCTAAGAACTAAGAATACTAAGAGAAGAACCTTTGTCTTGAAAAATTTCTTGATTAGCTTCTTCAAAATGGAAGACTACATTTTTGAAGAGACTTGAGGGAGAAAATGGGAATTTTTCCCTCGCATATTTTAAGCCCAACGGATAGATATAACCTATACATACACTTGATAAGACAATAGAGGTGTTTCAATTGCATTTGGACTATTCTAGAGCACTAGTCAACACATTGCCAAAAATACGAGGCAATTTTCCATCTTGGGCAAAAGGTCTTCCAACCATCTACCAAAGGTGAATTTTCAATTTTTAACTTATTCAAAACTTTAGGGTATTTCCCCATAAAGTCTTGGACATTAAAATTTAAGCCCCATAAAGTCTTGCACATAAAAATTTAACCTCCATAAGGTCTTGGACATCAAAATTTAAGCCTTGAAACTTCTCTTGGTAATTTGATCCTTGTGACTCTTTAGTTGTTTTGCCTTGGCTCTTGTCACAACTCCTTGATGTTCTTGCATGTCTGACGGGTTCATATCATTCTCCCCTTCTTGAAAAGGATTTGTCCTCGAATCTCCCTCACCTATATCAAATAAAGAAATATCAGATACAATAAAAGTGGCACCAATATTATAATGTCCATGAAGATCAACTTTATGGGCATGGTCATTAATTTTCTCAAGGAGTTGAAATGGCCCATCTCCCCTATCATCAAGTGTAGGCTTTATTTGTTGGGGAAATCTTTCCTTTCTAAAATGCACCCAAACCCAATCACCGGGTTTGAATACCACTTTTCTTCTTCCCACATTTGTTTTCTCTACAAGCGTTTGTTGGAGTTGACAATGGCTTCATGGACCTTTGCATGAATTGCTTTCACAAAATCAGTCTTCTTGCTGGCATCCTTGCTTAATGCTTGATCTATAGGCAAAGAAACCAAATCAAAGGGAGTTAAAGGGTTAAAACCACAAAAAACTTGAAATGGAGAATGAGAAGTAGTAGAGTGAGGTGCCTTATTATAGGTAAATTCAATGTTCAGAAAAAACTCCTCCTATTACCACAATTTCTTCTTCAAAATAGCCCTTAAAAGTTGCACAATTGTTCTATTTTCCACTTCGATTTGTCCATTTGTTTGTGGATGGCGAGCTATAGAATAAAGCAAGTTAGTACCAAGTTTCTTCCAAAGAACTCTCCAAAAATGGCTCAAGAATTTGGTATCCCTATCCGACACAATAGAACTTGGAATTCCTGGAACCTAACCATCCAAGGAAAGGACAAGCTAGCTACATGATTGGTATCATCCGATTTCCTACAAGGAATAAAGTGTGCCATTTTAAAGAACCTATCCACAACAACAAAAATATAATCCATACATGTAGAGGTCCTAGGTAAATGAAGAATAAAATCCATAGAAATATCAACCCAAGGTTCTTTAGGAACTTCTAATGGTGTGTAAAGTCCATGTGGAAGAGTTTTAGATTTAGCTTTCTAGCATTCAACACAACTTCCTACAAATATTTCTACATCTCTTTTTAAATGTGTCCAAAACAATGTTCATAAAGAATTTCATCGGTTTTAGTGAGACCAAAATGTCCCATTAAGCCCCCACAATGTGCTTCTTTGATAAGTAGAATTCTAGTAGAACAAGATGGTATGCACAATCTACCTTCACAATAAAGAAATCCTTCATGCAAAAAATATTTTCCAAAAGGTGCTAACAAGCATTTCTCAAAAATTTCCTTAAAGTCATGATCACTAGAATACATTTCTTTAAGCATTTCAAAACCTAAAATTTTTGTTTGAAGGGTAGATAGGAGAGTATATCTTGTAGACAGAGCATAGGCCACCATATTCTCCTTACCTTTCTTGTAACGGATGACATATGGAAATGTTTCAATGAACTCCATCCATCTTCATGTCTCTTATGGCGTTTATGTTGGCCCTTGATGAACTTCAAAGCCTCCTGACCAGTGTGCACAACAAACTCCTTTGGCCATAGGTAGTGTTGCCAATGCTTTAATGTTCTTATTAAAGCATAAATTTCCTTCTCATATGTTGAGTACCTCACGGCTGCCCGATTAAGTTTTTCACTAAAATAGGACAAGGGCTTTCCATCTTGCATAAGTACACCACCTATACCAATGCCGAATGCATCACACTCCACCTCAAAAGTTTTCTCAAAGTTTGGTAGTGACAAAAGGGGTGCACTACACAACTTTTCCTTCAATAATTGAAATTATTGTTCTTGCTTTGTTCCCCACTTAAATCCTTTGGTTTTCTTGATCATCTTTCGGTTTTCTTGAACACATCAGTCAAAAGGCTAGCAAGTGTGCTGAAATTTTTGAACAACCACCTATAGAAACTTGCTACACCATGGAGACTCTCACTACCGATTCGTTTCTTGGTGTTGGTCATTCCTTAATTGCTTGGACCTTACCTTCATCTACTTGAAGTTCTTGTGAGCTCACCACATAACCTAGAAAAGTAACTTTCTCCAAACAAAACTCACATTTGTCAAGGTTAGAAAAAAGTTTTTGAATTCTCAAGACATTTAGCACCTTTCCTAAGATGTTGAACATGGATTTCACATGTCTTGCTATAGACCAAAATATCATCAAAGTATACAACAACAAATTTCCCAATAAAATTCCTCAACACATGATTCATTAATCTCATAAATGTACTATGAGCATTAGTTAATCCAAAGGGCATAACCATCCATTCAAACAAACCAAAGTTAGTCTTAAAAGTTGTTTTCCACTCATCCCCTTCTCTCATCCTAATTTGATGGTATCCAGATTTCAAGTCAATTTTAGAGAAAATATTAGAACCATATAACTCATGAAGTAAATCATCAAATCTAGGTATGGTGTGCGTATACATAATAGTAATATTGTTTATGGCTCTACAATCTACACACATATGGATGCCTATACTTACTAGTAATGTTTTTTATGGCTCTACAATCTATACACATTCTCCATGTACCATATTTTTTTGGAACAAGTAAAACTGGAACCGCACAAGGACACATGCATTCACATGCATAACCTTTTGATATTAGATCCTTAACTTGCCTTTTTAGCTCCTTAGTCTCTTCCGGTGGACTCCTATAGGTTGGTCGGTTTGGCAAGACTGCCCGAGGGATAAAATAAATTTGGTATTCGATTCCTCTAATTGGTGGAAGACCTCCAGACATATCATCAGTAAATACGTCTTTGTAATCTTCAACAACTTGCGAAATTTCACTTGAAAAAGAGGGTGAGCGTTCTTTAGATAAAGTAAAAGATTCCCTACAATACAAGAGCAACACCACTTCTTTTCTTTCAACTGCTCCAATCACCTCACTAGGTTTTGCAAAGAAACAATTCTTTTCTTTCATCTCACTCTCTTTTTTTTTTCACTCTTTTTCTTTTCACTCTTGTTTTTCATCACTTTTTCTTCATTCTTTTCTCTTTCCTCAACTCTCTTTCCCCCCTTGATTTTTTTTTTATTTTGAGCTCACTTTCGGAACTCTCTTTCTCCCACTTTTTTTTTTTGTATATCTCTCACTTGTTGAGGTGTAAGAGGATTCATAGTGAATGTTCTTCAATCCTTCACAAAAGAGAAAGTATTTTTCTCCCTATTGTGGAGAGACTTTCTATCACATTGCCAAGGTCTTACCAAGAGGAGATGGCATGCTCCCATGGGCACCACATAAGATAGTATGTCATCTTTGCAAGCTCCCATTTCTATTGGTACCACTACTTGTTTCAACGCTTTAATTTCTCCTCTATCATTTAGTCAATGGAGTTTGTAGGGTTTATCATGTTTTATAATAGGTAGTTTCCACTACTCAATAAGATAAGCACTAGCCACATTTACACAACTACCACTATCAATGATAAGGTAGGCAATCCTTCCCTCAGCATTACATTAAGAATGGACGATGTTTTCTCTTTGTTCAATCTTGTTATCATCAAAAGCTTGAGCACTTAGTGCTCCTATGGAAACTAAACTCAAAACATCGTCATCACTTTCTAAATGGTTCAAATCAACATGTTCATCATCCTCACCATTTTCTTTACCCTCAACGCATTTGCTACTTTCATCCTCCTCCTTCTTAATCTAACCATTCAAATCCTCCCTAAAGATGAAAGGTTTCTTTGTCGGACAAGTACTTCTATAGTATCCTACACTATTACATTTAAAGCACTTTGGAGGGTTAGAAATGATTTTACCTCTCTCTTCCATCTTTGGTTTGGTTGGAGGTTGAAAAGCACCTCTAGGAGCCTCCTTCTTTTTGGATCGTGGCTTGAAGTTGGAAGTAGGTTGTTTTGTTGTTGCAACTCGTCTTTGGTTGGGAAATGAGGATCGCATCATCCCACTTCTTTTCCTTTGGGATTCGATCTTTTTGGCAAGGTGGCACATGTCCTCATAAGTTGTATGTGGATACAACTCAAGTTGGTTGGCTATCTCTCTATTGAGACTACTAAGGAACCTAGCCATTGAAGTATCCTTGTCTTCTTCCAAGTTCAACCTCACGATGTAGAGCTCAAGCTCTTGTCTGTACTCTTCTACACTTTTTGCACCTTGTTTTAAAGTCATGAGCTTATAATGAAACCCTCTATAGTAGTGCTCATCTGCAAATCTTTCTCTCATCAAAGCTTTTAACTCTCTCCAAGTATCAACTGGTGGTCTACCCACTTCTAAATCGTTGGTTTACTACCATTTTCCACCAATGTAAAGCATAGACAGAAAATTTGGCTATTACAAGTCTAGCTTTTAAGAACTCATTACAAATTTTCAACATAAACATGTTTTCTACTTGCCTCTCCCAATCTAAGAAAATGTTAGGGTCATTCTCACCCTTAAAACTAGGGAGCTTCCACTTCATTCGGTCCAAGGTTTGTCACCTTGGTCACTTCCACAGTTGGCAACAAATAGAACATGTTCATGATCATCATATAATGGCTCTACATGCCTAGCTTGTGGTCTTGGAACTTCTTCAAAGTGTCTAGGCATGCCTCTTCCTCCAAAACTGCTCTTCTATCACCATGAAGATGTGGATGAAGTTCTTCATCAAAATGTGGAGGTTGGTGGAACTCAGTTGTCCTACAGCAATTGAATGGTTCATTGCTCCTTGGGGTAGTAACATTGTGACTACCATGAGGACTAACCTCCCTTTGTTGATTATAGAGATTAGTGACATCCCTTCTAATATCCCTCATCTTATCTCTTTGGGATTGTAACTCTTGCATTATGAGCCTCAAAGAGTTGTCATGTCGGGAGTAGCTAGACTCTTCTCAAAAAGGAGTTGGTGATTGAGCTTGGGTTGACATCTTGATAGTATTTACCTCCCAAACCTCTCTTATTTAACTCTGTTTGGCTTTTTTGAGGATATTCTAACAACTCTTGCCTTTTTCTAAGGTTCAAGTCTCAAAGAGTTCTATGAGTTCTTAACAAAAATTTAATACCTCTACTCAAGTTTAAAATAGCGAAAATAAAAAAATCACAAACAAAAACTAGTTGAGAAATATGAGAAGCAAGGAAAATGATATTGAGTTATCCATTCATTTTAAGAACGTTCAACAACATTTCCAAGAGCATTTGAGTCAGTAATGGTAGATTGACCAAATGAAGAAATAGGTACTGGAAAAGGAAAGAAATTCGACCGCAAATACAAACACAAAACTAGGATACTTCAAGAACATAAAAGAATACACAATAAAAGTTTCCAGCAAGCAGAGTAGATGATATACTCGGTTTGTTTTGAAAACTGGTTTTGAACCACATGCCGGAATTGAATGAGATTTCTATAGAAAGAATCCTCACTCAAAATACTTGAGTTTAGGGTTAAGAATCAATGAAAAGGATTAGTAAAACAGAAGATATGCTCAGATCATTTCAGCGCTTTTTGTCTGCAGAAAAGCCAGGTGTATGATGTGGAATGATCTTCAAGAGCATAAAATTTTGTCCAAGAAGTGAGGGAAAGAACAAACAAAACAGGTGTAATAAGTAGAAAAGAGTGCCTTTGAAAGCACTTGAAAATGTTAAACTTCAAGCAACCTTGGATATATCAAATCCAAGACCTCAAGAAGGTTTAAACAAAATCTTTTCTTCAAAGTTCAAGCAACCTAAGGTATTTTGAACCTTAGACCTCAATGAAACAAGAAGAAGACCTCAAGACTAGTTTTTACAAGAGTGTAGTAACTAGTATGAAGGAATTTTTTTTTATTTTTTATGATCAACCTTGAAGCTCTTGGAACTTTCACAAGTCTTCAAAGTGATTTTTCTTTCAAGGAAGTTCACCCTTGAAGAAGATAGAAAAAGTAAGCTAAGAACTAAGAATACTAAGAGAAGAACCTTTGTCTTGAATAATTTCTTGATTCTTCTTCAAAATGGAAGACTACATATTTATAGAGACTTGAGGGAGAAAATAGGAATTTTTCCCTCTCATATTTTCAGCCCAAAGGATAGATATAACCTATACATATACTTGATAAGACAATAGAGGTGTTTTAATTGTATTTGGACTATTCTAGAGCACTAGTCAATACATTACCAAAAATAGGAGGCAATTTTTTAGCTTGGGCAAAAGGGATTCCAACCATCTACCAAGGTAAATTTCAATTTCTAACTTATTCAAAAATTAGGATATTGCCCCATAAAGTCTT
This sequence comes from Catharanthus roseus, assembly GCA_028651295.1. NCBI lineage: Eukaryota > Viridiplantae > Streptophyta > Magnoliopsida > Gentianales > Apocynaceae > Catharanthus > Catharanthus roseus. Next base: position 2,285,844 of record JAPQWS010000070.1, read on the forward strand.
GGACATCAAAATTTAATCCCCATAAAGTTTTGGACATCGAAATTGACATCAAAGCGTAAGCCTTGAAACTTCTCTTGCTCAATTTGATCCTGGTGACTCTTTAGTTGTTTCGCCTTCGCTCTTGTCACAACTCCTTGATGTTCTTGCCTGTCTAACCGGTTCACATCATCCTCCCCCTCTTGAAAAGGATTCGTCCTCGAATCTCCATCACCTATAACAAATAAAGAGAGATCGGAAACATTAAAAGTGGCACTAACATTATAATGTCCCGGAAGATCAACTTTATAGGCATTGTCATTAATTTTCTCAAGGATTTGAAATGGCCCATCTCCCCTCTCATCAAGCTTAGACTTTCTTTGTTGGGGAAATCTTTCCTTTCTAAAATGCACCCAAACCCAATCATCGGGTTTGAATACCACTTTTCTTCTTCCCACATTTCTTTTCTCTACAAGCTTTTTGTTGGAGTTGACAATGGCTTCATGGACCTTTGCATGAATTGCTTTCACAAAATCAGCCTTCTTGCTTGCATCCTTGCTTAATGCTTGATCTATAGGCAAAGGAACCAAATCAAAGGGAGTTAGAGGGTTAAAACCATAAACAACTTGAAATGGAGAATGAGAAGTAATAGAGTGAGGTGCCCTATTATAAGCAAATTCAATGTGTGGCAAACACTCCTCCCATTGCCTCAATTTCTTCTTCAAAATGGCCCTTAGAAGTTGGCCAATTGTTCTATTTACCACCTCGGTTTGTCCATCCGTTTGTGGATGGTAAGCTGTAGAATAAAGCAAGTTAGTACCGAGCTTCTTCCAAAGAACTCTCCAAAAATGGCTCAAGAATTTGGTATCCCTATTCGACACAATAGACCTTGGAATTCCATGGAATCTAACTATCTAAGTAAAGAACAAGCTAGCTACATGACTAGCATCATCGGATTTCCTACAAGGAATAAAGTGTGCCATTTTAGAGAACCTATCCACAACAGCAAAAATAGAATTCATACCTCTAGAGGTCCTAGGTAAACCAAGAATAAAATCCATAGAAATATCAACCCAAGGTTCTTTAAGAACTGCTAATGGTGTGTAAAGTCCATGTGGAAGAGTTCTAGATTTAGCTTTCTTACATTCAATAGAACTTCCTACAAATCTTTCTACATCTCTTTTTAAATGTGGCAAAAAAAAATGTTCATGAAGAATTTCATAGGTTTTAGTGACACCAAAATGTCCCATTAAACCCCCACAATGTGCTTCTTTGACAAGTAGAATTCTAGTAGAACAAGATGGTATGCACAATCTACCTTCCCAATAAAGAAATCCTTCATGCAAAAAATATTTTCCAAAAGGTGCTAACAAGCATTTCTCAAAAATTTCCTTAAAGTAATGATCACTAGAATACATTTCTTTAAGCCTTTCAAAACCCAAAATTTTTGTTTGAAGGGTGGATAAGAGAGTATACCTTCCAGATAGAGCATCGGCCACCACATTCTCCTTACCTTTTTTGTAATGGATGACATATGGAAATGTTTCAATGAACTCCATCCATCTTGCATATCTCTTATTGAGTTTATGTTGGCCCTTGAGAACCTTCAAAACCTCATGATCGGTGTGCACAACACACTCCTTTGGCCATAGGTAGTGTTGGCAATGCTTTCATGTTCTTATTAAAGCATAAAGCTCCTTGTCATAAGTTGAGTACCTCACGGCTGCCCCATTAAGGTTTTCACTAAAATAGGCTAAGGGCTTTCCATCTTGCATAAGTACACCACCTATACCAATGCCGGATGCATCACACTCCACCTCAAAAGTTTTCTCAAGGTTTGGTAGTGACAAAAGGGGTGCACTACACAACTTTTCCTTCAACAATTGAAATGCTTGTTCTTGTTTTGTTTCCCACTTAAATCCTTCGGTTTTCTTGATCACATCGGTCAAAGGGCTAGCAAGTGTGCTGAAATTTTTTATGAACTGCCTATCGAAACTTGCTAGGCTATGGAAACTTCTCACTTCCGATGCGTTTCTTGGTGTTGGCCATTCCTTAATTCCTTGGACCTTACCTTCATCTACTTGAAGTCCTTGTGAGCTTACCACACAACATAGAAATGTAACTTTCTCCAAAAACAAAACTCATATTTGTCAAGGTTAGCAAAAGTTTTTCAATTCTCAAGACATTTAGTACTTCCCCAAGATGTTCAACATGCATTTCATATGTCTTGCTATAGACCAAAATATCATCAAAGTATACAACAACAAATTTCCCAATAAAATTCCTCAACACATGATTCATTAATCTCATAAATGTACTAGGAGCATTAGTTAATCCAAAGGGCATAACCATCCATTCATACAAACCAAAGTTAGTCTTAAAAGCGGTTTTCCACTCATCCCCTTCTCTCATCCTAATTTGATGGTGCCCGGATTTCAAGTCAATTTTAGAGAAAAGATTAGAACCATGCAACCCATCAAGTAAATCATCAAGTCTAGGTATGGGATGCCTATACTTAATAGTAATGTTGTTTATGGCTCTACAATCTATATACATTCTCCATGTACCATCTCTTTTTGGAACAAGCAAAACCGGAACCGCACAAGGACTCATGCACTCACGCACATATCCTTTTGAAATTAGATCCTCAACTTGCCTTTTTAGCTCCTTAGTCTCTTCCGGTGGACTGCTATAGGCCGGTCGGTTTGGCAAGACCGCCGCGGGGACAAAATCGATTTGGTGTTCGATTCCTCTAATTGGTGGAAGACCTCCGGGCATCTCATCGAGAAATACATCTTTGTAATCTTCAATAACCTGCAAAATTTCACTTGAAAAAGAGGGTGAGTGTTCTTTAGATGAAGTAAAAGATTCCCTACAATACAAGAGCAATACCACTTCTTTTCTTTCAATTACTTCAATCACCTCACTAGGTTTTGCAAAGAAACAATTCTTTTCTTTCATCTCACTCTCTTTTTTTTGGTCACTCTTTTTCTTTTCACTCTTGTTTTTCATCACTCTTTCTTCACTCTTTTCTTTTTCCTCAACTCTCTTTCCCTCCCCAATTTTTTTCCTTTTGAGCTCACTTTCGGCCCTCTCTTTCTCCCTCATCTTTTTTTTTCATCTCTCACTTGTTGAGGTGTAAGAGGATTCATAGTGAATGTTCTTCCATCCTTTACAAAAGAATAAGTATTCTTCTCCCCATTATGGAGGGACTTTCTATCGAATTGCCAAGGTCTTCCCAAGAGAAGATGGCATGCCTGCATGGGCACCACATCACATAGTATCTCATCTTTGTAAGCTCCCATTTCTATTGGTACCACTACTTGTCTCAACACTTTAATTTCTCCACTATCATTTAGCCAATGGAGTTTGTAGGGTTTATCATGTTTTGTAATAGGTAGTTTCAACTTCTCAACAAATTAAGCACTAGCCATATTTACACAACTACCACTATCAATGATAAGGTTGGCAATCCTTCCCTCAACTTTACATTTAGAATGGAAGATGTTTTCTATTTGTTCAATCATGTTATCATCAAAAGTTTGAGTGCTTAGTGCTCTTATGGTAACTAAGCTCAAGACATCATCATCACTTCCTAAAGGATTCAAATCAACATGTTCAACATCCTCACCATTTTCTTCACCCTCAACACATTCGCTGCTTTCATCCTCCTCCTTCTCAATCCAACCATTCAAATCCTCCCTACAGATCAAAGCTCTCTTTGTCGGACAACTACTTGCATAATGTCCTACACCATTACATTTAAAGCACTTTGGAGGGTTAGAAATGATTTTACCTCTCTCTTCCATCTTTGGTTTGGTTGGAGGTTGGAAAGTACCTCTAGGAGCCTCCTTCTTTTTTGGCCATGGCTTGAAGTTGGAAGTAGGTGGTTTTGTTGTTGCAACATGTCTTTGGTTGGGAAATGAGTATCGCATCATCCCACTTCTTTTCCTTTGTGATTCAATCTTGTTGGCAAGGTGGCACATGTCTTCATAAGTTGTATGTGGATACAACTCAAGTTGGTTGGCTATCTCCCTATTGAGACCACTAAGAAACCTAGCCATTGAAGCATCCTTGTCTTCTTCCAAGTTCAACCTCAAGATGTAGAGCTCAAGCTCTTGTCTATACTCTTCTACACTTTTTGCACCTTGTTTTAAAGTCATGAGCTTATAATGAAGCTCTCTATAGTAGTGCTCGGGCACAAATCTTTCTCTCATCAAAGCTTTTAACTCTCTCCAAGTATCAACCGGTGGTCTACCACTTCTAACTCTTTGGTTTACTACCCTTTCCCACCAATGTAAAGCATAGCCGGAAAATTCAGCTATTACAAGTCTAGCTTTCAAGAACTCATTACAATTTTTCAAAATAAACATGTTTTCTACTTGCCTTTCCCAATCTAAGAAAATGTTAGGGTCATTCTCACCCTTAAAACTTGGGAGCTTCCACTTCATTCGGTCCAAGGTTTGGTCACCTTGGTCTCTTCCATGGTTTGCAACAAATGGAACATGTTCATGATCATCATATAATGGCTCTCCATGCCTAGCTTGTGGCCTTGGAACTTCTTCAAAGTGTCTAGGCATGCCTCTTCCTCCAAAACCGCCTCTTCTACCACCGTAAGGAGGTGGATAATGTTCTTCATCAAAATGTGGAGATTGGTGGAACTCGGTTGTCCTAGAGCAATTGAGTGGTCCATTGCTCCTTGGGGTAGTAACATTGAGACTACCTTGAGGACTAACCTCTATTTGTTGATTAGAGAGATTAGTGACATCCCTTATAATAGCCCTCATCTCATCTCTTAGGGATTGTAACTGTTGCATTATGAGCCTCAAATGGTCATCATGTTGGTAGTTGCTAGACTCTTCTCTAAAAGGAGTTGGTGCTTGAGCTTGGGTTGACATCTTGGTAGTGATTACCTCACAAAACTCTCTTGTTTAACTCTCTTTGGCCTTTTTTTTTTTTTTTTTTTGAGGATATTCTCACAACTCTTGCCTTTTTCTAAAGGTTCATGTATCAAAGAGTTCTATGGGTTCTTAACAAAGATTTAACACCACTACTCAAGTTTAAAACAACAAAAATTAAAAAAAATCACAAATAAAAACTAGGTGAGAAATACGAGAAGCAAGGAAAATGATATTGAGTCATCCGTTCATTTTAAGGAAGTTCAACAACATTTCCAAGAGCATTTGAGTCAATAATGGTAGATTGACCAAATGAAGAAATAAGTACTGAAAAAGGAAAGAAATTCGACCACAAATACAAACACAAAGCTAGGACACTTCAAGAACACAAATGAATACACAACAAAAGTTTCCATCAAGCAGAGTAGATGGCTTGTTTAGAAAAATGGTATGTAACCACAAGTCTAAATTGAATGAGGTTTGTTTAGCAAGAATCCTCACTCAATATTCTTGAGTTTAGGCTCAAGAATCAAAGAAAAAGGATTAGTAAAAAGGAGGATATGCTCAGATCATTTCAGTACTTTTTTGTCTGCGGAAAAGCCAGGTATACCTTCAAGTTTTGACTATTTTGAGATATCAAATGAAGTCCAAATTAGATGAAACTTGTTTCATTTGTTTCCCAGGTCAATGTAGTATAACACCATGTAAAAATATTGCAAAGTTCTAGTCATATTCCAGGTCGTTCAAGCATTCTATTTTTGTGATGCCATTTTCCAGCAATTTTGTCTCTTTTCTCTTTTTTTTTCTTGTATTATTTTTTTTTTTATGTAAGATATCTCAAAAACAATTACTTGAAGGTGGATCTGATACCAAATGATGTGGAATGATCTTCAAGAGCATAAAATTTTGTCCAAGAAGTGAGGGAAAGAACAAACAAAACAAGTGTAATAAGTAGAAGAAAGTGCCTTTGAAAGGACTTGAAAATGTTAAACTTCAAGCAACCTTGGATATATCAAATCCAAGACCTCAAGAAGGTTTAAACAAAATATTTTCTACAAAGTTCAAGCAACCTAAGGTATTTTGAACCTTAGACCTCAATGAAACAAGAAGAAGACCTCAAGACTAGTTTTCTACAAGAGTGTAGTAACTAGCATGAAGGAATTTTTTTTTTTTTTATGATCAACCTTGAAGCTCTTGGAACTTTCAACAAGTCTTCAAAGTGATTTTTCTTTCAAGGAAGAAGATAGAAAAACTAAGCTAAGAACTAAGAATACTAAGAGAAGAACCTTTGTCTTGAAAAATTTCTTGATTCTTCTTCAAAATGGAAGACTACATATTTATAGAGACTTGAGGGAGAAAATAGGAATTTTTCCCTCTCATATTTTCAGCCCAAAGGATAGATATAACCTATACATACACTTGATAAGACAATAGAGGTGTTTTAATTGCATTTGGACTATTCTAGAGCACTAGTCAACACATTGCCAAAAATAGGAGGCAATTTTTCAACTTGGGCAAAAGGGATTCCCACCATCTACCAAGGTAAATTTCAATTTCTAACTTATTCAAGAATTAGGATATTGCCCCATAGAGTCTTGAACATCAAAATTTAATCCCCATAAAGTCTTGGACATCAAAATTGACATCAAAATTTAAGCCTTGAAACTTCTCTTGCTCAATTTGATCCTTGTGACTCTTTAGTTGTTTTACCTTCGCTCTTGTCACAACTCCTTGATGTTCTTGCATGTCTAACCCGTTCACATTAGTGCACCTTCAAGTTTTTTACTATTTTGAGATAACAAATGAAGTCTAAATTAGATAACACTTATTTTATTTGTTTCCCATGTCAATGTATTATAACTTCATGTAAAAATATTGCAAAGTTCAAGTCATATTCCAGGTCTTTCAAGCACTCTATTTTTGTGTTGCTATTTTCTAGCAATCTTGTCTCTTTTCTCTTTTTTTTTTTTTTTATCTTCCTTTTTTTTTTTAATGTAATATATCTCAAATACACTTACTTAAAGGTGTATCTAATACCAAGTTTTGTCCAAGAAGTGAGGGAGAGGACGAACAAAACAAGTGTAACAAGTAGAAGAGAGAAACTGTCTTTAAACGGACTTGAAAACGTTAAACTTCTACCAACCTTGGATATATTAAATCCAGGACCTCAAGAAGGTTTAAACAAAATCTTTTCTTCAAAGTTCAATCAACCTAAGGTATTTTTAACCTTAGACCTCAATGAAGGAAGAAGAAGACCTCAAGACTAGTTTTCTATAAGAGTGTAGTAACTAGTGTCAATGAATTTTGATGACCAACCTTGAAGCTCTTGGAACTTTCAACAAGTATTCAAAGTGATTTTTCTTCCAAGGAAGTTCACCCTTGAAGAAGATAAAAAACTAAGCTAAGAACTAAGAATACTAAGAGAAGAACCTTTGTCTTGAAAAATTTCTTGATTATTATCTTTAAAATGGAAGACTACATATTTATAGAGACTTGAGGGAGAAAATAGGAATGTTTCCATCACATATTTTCAGCACAAAGGGTAGATATAACCTATACATACACTTGATAAGACAATAGAGGTGTTTTAAATGCATTTGGACTATTCTAGATTACTAGTCAACACATTGCAAAAAATAGGAGGCAATTTTCCAGCTTGGGCAAAAAGGCTTCCAACCATCTACCAAGGTGAATTTTCAACTTTTAACTTATTCAAAACTTTAAGATATTATCCCATAAAGTCTTGGACATCAAAATTTAAGCCTAGAAACTTCTCTTGCTCAATTTAATCCTTGTGACTCTTTAGTTGTGTTGCCTTGGCTCTTGCCACAACTCCTTGATGTTCTTGCATGTCTAACAGGTTCATATCATTGCCACGAAACTTGATTTTGTGTAGCAGATAAAATCCCTTTTGTGGTGATTGGATATTAAACAGACATGCCCATCCTTGAACACATGTTGCCGTAGAACTTTCAGGAACCAATTCCAACTTTCGGATGACTCTTTATCAACGATTACAAATGCAAAGCGTAAAAATAGTTATTCGCATCCTATGTGCTTGCAATTAATAGTATGCCCTTATATGGTCCTCGAAGATGAGTGCCATCCACAGAAATCACCGGCCGACAATTTTGAAAACCATTTATACTACGCGAGAAAGACAAAACAAGAAATTTGAAAACATAGTCTGGAAAATTGCTTGTTCTGCGATGCAAGAACTCATGCACAATTCGGGGCTTTGAATCTTTTATTGCTAGAGATATTTGGGTAGAATTGTCAAAGTTTTCTCCCAGTTGCTGAATACCCTTTCTATTGCAAATTTCATAGTATTCCATATCCTCTTGTACGTACAACCGTCTGAAGTAATTCTTACACTTCTTGAACGACGTTCGAGACACGGATCTCGGGATCATTGCCAACAAGATGCGATATTAGTTTTGAAATAAATTTTGAAGTCATATTTCGATGCTTGTTTGGATGAACCTGAACAAGGCATGTGTGTTCCTTCGTGAATCTAGTTATTTCCCAACGACCATGAGTTGGTTTTTTCTTCATTCGGATGTACCATGAACAATAATTAGAGTGGCTATCATGATAACATCTCACGGTCTTTTGATCTCTCTTACTTTTAACAACTCTATACTCTTGTCCATCTCCGAATAGACCACTTGTAAATTAACTAATTGCTTGGATTTTGTTAACAAACCTTATACCTAATTGAATATCAGTTATTGCATCATTCCAATCCAACATTTAAATGCCTATTTCGATGAGGTCATCTATCTGCTCTCCCGAGCCTATATCTAAAAATGCTACAGACTGTGTACAATCATATGGAGCGTTACTGAACCATTAACTACTCTACCATTGATTCACAGTAGTTGAAGATAGAGGGTTTACGGGAGGGCTAATGTCATCTTCCTTATCATCAGGATTATTGTTGTCGTCAGATTTACTTGATACGTCATAATCTTTATCAGCGTCATCAATGTCATCATTATCTTCCTCTATGTGTGGGTACAACATTGACAATTCATCGGAAACCATTTGTGTTATTGAGGTGACATGTTGAGAAACATTTGGATGATCCTCATCAGTTGATACATTTGTGTGCTGGACTTATGAAAATGTCTGTGGCTAGATCGGTTCGAATTCAACTAGTACGTGAATGCCTTCCTTTGATCTATTAGGTCTAATAGTCCAAAGGTAATGCATCTTATCCTCATTGTTCGTGCTGTGCAAAGTTAAATTAAACATTTGATACTCTTCATAAAATGAAGGCACCCACATTGTCATTCGTACCCGCCAAAAATTTGGATCCATTCCTTGATGCTTTAATATTTTTGTAACAAATTCATCATGTGTTACCATTCGAGTAAAAGTTCAAGTTTTCGTTGCCACTCCGATGAAATAAGGACCATACGCATCTCTGGCATGCTCTAAATCCCAAAATAATACAGCTCTACCCTTTCGGTTACTAAACATGTTGGCAATAAATATAAATTATAATCCTAACTCAATTGACTTTAGGACATAAAACCAATATCTATATCATAATAGTACTGTCATGGGAATAAACCCTAAATTGTTGATTCCCAATGAATAAAATCTATTTTAAAGGAAAATATATATATGTATATTATATAAATTTTGAAAAACTTGAAAAGTGATCTGGGACACAGATAAAGTAATTTAGATTCATGTTTATAATCCCTATCTTTCATCTCTTGAAACATTCATAGCACTTGTCTTATCCACAGGCCGACTTGGGCTTGGATGAGGTAGTGACTTAATCATCTAGTTCCTTTTTACATTGCTTTCGAAAATGACGAAACCTAAACAATATGATGATTATTAGTAGTCTAAATTTTCATAAGGAATAGCATAAATAGTCATAATCAATGAAAGATAACAAAAGAATTAATCTTTGTTCTAAAAGAATTCAAAATCCTATAAAATAACATAAATCAATCAATGACCTAGCTAACTTGAAGAGTATACTCTCTAATCATAGTAAAAATAAAGAAAGATTGAGTTGGAAGAAAAATCTCATGATCAGCAAGCGTAATCTTAATATTTTTTATATTATTTTGATCTTTCTTGATACAAAAAACCCTACTTTATTACGCCCCAGATATCTCGTGATGGTTTTTAATGATCCTCTTAAGCTACGTTAAAATAGGCTCCAAAAACCATAATTCGCGAGCTAAAATTTCTTTTCCGTTCACTTGTACAACTTGTTGTAGGGGTGTGCAACATCATGTCATTGCAAAGGAAAAAACTAGTTCTAACAGTGTAGTACACCTTCCTGCACATGATGTGCAACATCCTATGCAAATCCCATATTGAAACTTCTTCATATTTTCTTCCATCTTTTAAACCAAAACATCCACTCTCATCTGGATTTCAAGTACCTAAAATCACCAAATACAAAAAATGAGTAGATTCTACACAAATATGACACAAATTCATTAGAAGACTAAGCATAAATGGTGGCAAATGAAACAATTTCAGAATTAAAATTCACGTGCACATTAAATAGGCTAACTTACCTTTCTTTTATTCTAGAAAAGTCTACTAAAGCGAGTCAAAATTTTCTTATAAAATATTATTGATTAGGTTAATTGTTTAGTGTAAAGGAAATATATATTTTCCCAATAAAAATTCAATCGATTCAAAATTCAATACGCAGTGGGAGGAGGTTTGACTGTTGGAGGCTTCTTGTGGTTGCCGGAGGGGAGGGACTTGGAGTCAAGGAACATGGCATACTTAAATACCTCATTCATATATCTTAGCATCTACATAATCTCAACATCACACATGTGATAGTGTACTACTATAGAGTTGAGCTCAGTAGGCATGTTGATTTGAAATACTTGTTGCATACAAAATGTATGAAATTTTATATAATCAAATGAAATTTCATGAATTCATGTTACATTTGCTACAATTTCCTAAGAAGCACTTATTATGTCAACTATATACCTAATTACACTCCCAGTACAATTTATAACTATGTATTACATTATATATGTTTTATAATTACCCAAGTTTTTCAATTAGAAAAATAAGAACAACAATTTTTCATCCTCTAGAATAAAAAACTATGGAATTTGAAATAATTATATATACATGAAAATTGAAACTTTTCATCAATTTGTATGAAGCCTCATAGGTAGATTCCTATTTTTTGCTGTGTAGGATATGTTTAAAAGGGTGACGAATAGTGATGTCATCATATTCATTATTAAATAAATAATTTTATTACATTTACTTTATACAATCTTATTCCTAAAATTCTAACTGTATTTAGCTAACAACCTTTTGGAGCTCTGAACGAGATAGGCTTCACATCAACTATCATTTCTTTATCATCATTTGGTGCGTTATTTGAGGTACAAGGCGAAGTGAAATTTTGACGAAGATTAAAAACTTTAGGTAAACTCTAATCCAGATGTAGTTACAACTATGAACAGATAACCAATTTATCAAGCTTAATAGGCCCCCCAAAAATACCAATTTGTGCTAGAAATTTCTTTTCTGTGGACTAGCACGCTTTGTTACATAAGATATGCAACATTCTGTGCGTCGCATAGGAAATAACCAATTTCAGCAGTTCTACACGAATTCTTGCACATGGTGTGCAACATTTGTGCAAATCCATTTGAACTTCTTCATTTCATCTTTTAAGTCAGAACATCCTCTCAGTTTGATTTCAAATACCTAAAAATAACAAGTAACATAAAATGAGTAGATTTCACAACAATCTGAATAAAAGTGTACTAAATGACCAAGTATAAAGGGTGTAAAATATAACATTTTCACACCTAAAACTCACGCACACATTAAATAGCATATTAAATAGGCTAATTTACCTTTTTTTTATTCTAGATAAGTCTGCTAATGTGGGTCAAAATTTTCTTATAAAATATTATTGATAAGGTTCATTATTGAGGGACAAGCAAAATAGTTAGTTTTTCCGCTGAAATTCAATGCATACGGTTGATATAGAAGTAGATGTATCATTGACGATCTTCACTTGGTAAATTACCGTTTTTAGTATGTGCTACATATGAAATTAAAATATTCATTTGTCAATGAAGATGTTGATAGAAATAATAGAATGATTAAGTGATTCAAACATGCAAAGATCAAAATCAAGATTATACCCTATGATGTTCATGTTAGTTCAAATTAGTATAATTTGATTATTTTAAGATAATTCTACATTTTTAATTAGACTCTATCCAACTTTTGTCACTCATTATAACATAATAAAATAATTACCTACTTGTTTTTGTAATCTACAACTTCATTCTCAAAGCTAACTTTACCCATGGATACTTGAGTTTTTTATATTTTAGAATATCATAAATTGTTTATAGTAGTTTGAGAATACTAACTTTACCAATGGATACTTAAGTTTTTTTATATTTTAGAATATCATAAATTCTTTATAGTAATTTGAGAATTCTTTGATACGATTTAAAAATAAAAAATACTATATTAAAGTTAAACAACTTAGTGTTTCCCTAAAATAAAAAAGACAACTTAGATATGGCAGCCGCATTTTTATTTTCCTAGTTCGTTTCCATTAGTTATTTCTTAAAACTTTTTCCTGTAATATGCTTCATTACATTATTTTTCTTTTTGGCAGTATCACATCAGCAGAAGAATGTTTCTTTCAAAGAAAAAAATAATAATGATTTCCAAATATATATAACTATACCAACTAAATCATATTTAATTAGTTTTAAAAAAAAGACTAAATCATATTTAATTATATCCATCATAGTGCACATGTTTATACTATAATATTTCTTCAAGATTATATTAAAATTTGTGATTATATCATAGAAATTTTGTATAAATATGAACGTTTTTATATTTTCTAACAGCCTTTTGGGTAATTTAGGTTTTAATATCATTAGGTCTCTCTAAATATAATTGAAGCCCACTATTTTTAAAAAATACATGAACATCCTTGATGTTTATAACTTCATTGTTAATATATATATACATATATAGAAAATTTCAATAAAGAAGTTTTCTATTAAATGAATAATCATTCTATATCAAAGAATGCCATTGACACTTTTGTCAAATTAGTTTACCAAGGATAAAACACCATGTGTCTAAGCACATACACATTGATGAGTGTTTCAATAATTTTCTTGAAAATCTTATTTTCATATTTTCTTGTACGTTAATCTCAAAGTTGACTAGATGAATTCTACGATCTTGATGAGGATAGTGATAATCATGTGTAATTGCAGTGGAAGGGCCCTCTTCATTCATCAACTTTTTTTTTCCATCTTTGCACATGTCTAAAAAGAAATATAAAATTTTGAGAATATAAAATTTAGTAATATTTAGTGATATATGATAATGATAATTATTTACCAAAGAAAAACAAATTAGTGATGACTATTATATTTTCTACTTGATTCAGCATTTCACCATTTCTCAAGAGCACCAATTGGAAATCCATAGTTAAAAGTGTAGAGATGTAATACTAACCTCTGAACGTTTGAATAATTAAGGTCTTTTACCTCTCTTTGAGACTTGATAAGGTAATAACAAGATATTAATTTATCTTTTGCAACTTGCTGTAACTTTCCTACCTGAATTTACATCATCCTTCTTCCAATTTGAAGAAAGACTTCGGGCGCATATTCCATTCTTATTAAGTTTTAAACCTTTACTTGTTATCTAAATCATTTTTTAACTTTATATCATAATAGTACTTTCACTCGCACCAACCTTGAATTATTGCAGACCAATGAACAAAATCTATTTTTAAGGTAAAATGTACATCTTATATAAATTTTAAAAAAGTTAAAAAGTGTTCTTGGACATAGAAAAAGTAGTAATTCAGATTCATGTTTAGAATATTTACTCGTCATCCCTTCAAACATCCACACCAGTTGGCTTATCACAACCATATTTGGGCTTGGACAAGGTAATGAATCAATCATCCAATTTCTTTTCCTCTGTGCTTTTGAAAACAAAGACATCTAAAACAACATGATCATTATTAGTAGTCTAAAATTTGATAAGGAACTGCATAAATATTCATAATCAACAAAAGATAATAAAACAATTAATCTTTATGTAAAAGATTTAAAACTCCCATAAAATAACATAAATCAATCAATGATGTAGATAACTTAAAGAGTCTACCCTCTAACCATAAATAAGAAAAAAAAGAAAGATTGAGTAACAAGCATAATCTTGATATTCTTTATGTTATTTTGATCTTTCTTCATACTGAAAACCCTCAATTTATTGTGCCCAAGCATCACGAGAAGTTTTTTAATGTTTCTCTTAAGCTCCCTTTAAATAGGCCTCCTGAAACCTTAACATGTGTCTAGAGATTTCTTTTCCGCCCACTTGCATAACTTCTTGTAATGGGTATCCTACATCATGTGCATAGCGTAGGAAAAACCAGTTCCTAAAGTTCTGTAAACCTTCCTACGCATAGTGTGTAACATCTTCCGCAAATCTTAGGTTGAAACTTCGTTTCTTCTTTTTCCATCCTTTAGGGCATAACATCCACTCATTTTGAATCTAAGTACCTACAATCACTAAAGAAAATAAAATGAGTAGATTCCTCACCAATATGTCACTCAAATGCATTATAAGACAAATTATAAATCGTGCAAAAATAAAAAATTTTCACACTTACCTCTTAATCAATATTTTGTGATGCCTATCCCCATTTTTTGTTGTGTAGGATAACTTTACAAGGCTGATGTTTAATAATGTGATCATATTCATTATTGAAAAAATAAATGTATTTCATTTACTCCTGAAATTCCAACTGTATTTAGTTAATAACCTTCTGCAACTATAAGTGAGATACACTCTACATCAGTTATCATTTCTTGATCATCTTTCGGTGCGACAGTTGAGGTACAAACCGAAGTGAAACTTTGTGGGAGACTAAAAGCTTTAGGCAGACTCTGATCAAGATGTAGTTACAATAAGAAAATAGATAATCAATTTATCAAGCTAAATATGCCTCCAAAAACCCTAATTTTCATCAAAAATTTCTTTTTCTGCAAACTTGTATACTTTTTGCACAAAATATGCAACATCCTGTGCGTCGCATAGAAATAACATGTTCCAGTAGTTCTGTGTAAATTCTCACATGGTTTTCAGTAGTGTATGCAAATCCCTTTCTCTATATCTTTGCACATAAAATAGAAAAATAAAATTTTTAAGAATATAAAATTCAAGAATATTTAGTGATATATAATAAATACTATATGTGCTACTTGATTTAACATTCCACCATTTCTAAGTAGCACTATGTCATGCCCTGCTTGCAAGACGAAAGGTTTTTCCACATTTTTAGAAAAACCTACAAAGTTCTAGAACATTCCAGGAGGTTCCACTATGATCTAGACTTGTCTAGAGGACCCTAGAAGAGCCTAGAAAACTTAGGAGTCTCTACACAAGTCTAGAATCCTCTGGAAGTCTCTAGAACCATAGAGAGAGCATTATGTAGACTAATGTAGAATTCTCTAGAACACTCCATAGCTAGATCTTTATGTAGGATGTTCTAGAATGATATAAGGCGACCGTTGGATCGTTGCCACATGTAGTAATCTTAGCCATCCATTGAGGGGGTTCTTGACTATAATAGGCTCACCCTCTTCATTTGTAGAAACACACTACAACTTAGAGTTCTAAAGACTTGTAAGTGTTGGAATCCGTAGGCAAAAACAAAATAAAATAAAACTACGGAAATCCACCTACAGGATCTGTACATACTAGAAAAACGGATTGGATAGAAATTACCTCAATGTTTTTGATTGTTCATTGTGGAGGCGCTGCTTTTTACGCTTCGCCCTCTACTGGTATCCACGCGACGAACTCCTCTGCAAGCGATCGGGATGCTAGCCCCTTCTGTGTTCTGAAAACTGTTCAGAACTGATCTTGACTATCTGGTAATCGGTCGTATTTCGGAGAGAGGAGGCTAGATACTATATCGCCGTTCTAGGGTGTAGGGTTTTGTTTTTTTTAATCAGATAAAGGACAGCCACCAAGAAAAGGTTAACATAACCTTTTATAGCTGTAAATATCAAAACCCTAACTGTCATCTAATGACAGTTTGATCTCGTCCGTCTATTCCTATAATCATCCAACGGTTGGATGAGTAATATTAAGTAATTAATTTCATTTATTCGATTAAATAAAATTAATTACTTATTAACTTACCAGAAAATACAATATGTAATATGATTCCCCTTTTGTATACGTTCAACGAATCTAGATAACAATCTAGATTCATTGAACGTGGACATTATGCTCACAAGATCGTCTATGCGTGTGACCCTGTAGGTTCACTTAACGTTGGCAGTGAATGAAAAATGTCCTAGACATTTATTCACAAAACATAAGTGGCCTCTAGCAAGACATTATGCTTACCCAAGTTAAGTAAATGTAATAATAACCTAGCATCAGATTTAATATTTAGTCCTTTTGTCACACGATATTCTAATTAACTATAAGGCATGGATCAAGTCATCCTTATAAAACTTAATTAACCATTTACTTGATCACTAGGCAGACTGTTCCAACAAATAATATTAATAACACCTTATTAATACTTATTTGAGCATGGCCATGCATATTTTCTAGTCTTCCTTATCAAGGGGCCCATGGATATCTCTCTCTAAAAAGAGAGGGACAAATCCCTTTCACTATCTCCAATATTCAAGCCATGACGAGAAAATAAGCTAACCAATAGTTATAATGATCACCTAATTAAAAGTGATGTTTGACTATGTCAAAACATATTTTCTCCCCATGCAAGAAACATTAGAAACATTGGGTCAAAGGACGCCAAATATAAAACGTAGAAGAAATACTTATAACTTAAACCCATGCAATATTTCTTCTTCACTTTGGGTCATGTCCAATACAATATTCTCAATATGTATTTATGAATTGATTTTATATCTCATATTCATGATCAGTAAAACTTGACCATCAATCAACTTCACACTAGTTTACAAGATGTAATAAACTAGGGACAAAAAAGAATAGTATTTTATTAGCTATAAGGGTTTTACTATCAAGTCACATACTTGATGACCAAGAGCATAAAATACAATTCAAAAAATACACGCTTCATAAATCATAAATGTGAGTCAATTGGTCTTAGGGCATATATAACAATCTCTCACTTGCCCTACCACCAATTTGACATGACTCTCAAACCCATTGACCTAGTATGACTCTCATGCTTAAGTTGTGGGAGTGGCTTTGTCAATGGATCTGCGACATTGTCATTGGTGTCTACTTTGCAAATTTTAACATCTCCAAGCTCAATAATTTCTCGAATGAGATGGAAACGCTTGAGAATATGTTTGGATCTTTGATGAGATCTAGGTTCCTTAGCTTGTGCAATGGCTCCTGTATTATCACAATATAGGTCCACTGGGTTCACAATGCTAGGAATTACACCTAGTTCTGTGATGACCTTTCTGATCCAAACTGCCTCCTTGGCTGCATTAGAAGCAGCCACATACTCAGCCTACGTAGTAGAATCGGCCACGGTATCTTGCTTTGAACTCTTCTAGCTCACAGCACCTCCATTCAAACAAAACACAAATCCAGATTGCAATCTAAAATCATCTACATCAGTCTGAAAGCTAGCATCCGTGTAACCATTTACAACAAGCTCTCCTTCCTGACCTCTGTAGATCAAAAACATCTCTTTAGTCCTTCTTAAGTACTTGAGAATGTTTTTTTACTGCAGTCCAATGCGGTTCACCAGGATTTGACTGGAATCTGCTAGTCATGCTCAATGCATACGAGACATCTGGGCGAGTGCATAACATGGCGTACATGATAGATCCAATTGCGGAAGCGTAAGGAATCTTACTTATGCGTTCTGTATCCTCCCTTGTGGTAGGACTTTGAGACTTACTGAGTTTAACGCCATGTGACATTGGCAAGAATCCTCTCTTAGAATCTTGCATACTGAACCTTTTCAGTACTTTGTCAATATATCCACTCTGACTTAAGCCAATAAGGTTTTTAGATCCATCTCGATAGATCCTAATGCCCTAGAATATAGGCTGCTTCGCCTAAATATTTCATTGAAAAACACTTCCCAAGTTTTTACACTTTGCAAAGTGGGGATGTCATTCCCAATTAACAAGATGTCATCGACATAGAGTACTAAGAAGACTACTGCATTTTCTGTAACCCTTTTGTAGATACAAGGTTCATCATCATTCTTGATGAAATTGAATTCTTTAATTACTTCATCAAAACGAAGATTCCAACTTCGAGATGCTTGCTTCAAGCCATAAATGGATCTTTAAAGTTTACACACTTTACTAGAATTCAAAGGATGAATAAAACCTTCAGGTTGTTTCATATACACATCCTCCAGTAGATTTCTATTAAGAAAAGCAGTTTTAACATCCATTTGCCATATTTCATAATCATAATATGCTGCAATGGCAAGTAGAATTCTAATTGACTTAAGCATTACAACTGGAGAAAAGGTTTCATCATAGTCTATACCATGACTTTGTCTATACCCTTTTGCTACCAATCGTGCTTTGTAAGTGTGCATATTGCCATCCATGTTAGTTTTTTTTTGAAAACCCATTTACACCCTATGGTCTTGCAACCTTCAGATGGATCAATCAAAGTCCAAACTTGATTATCATGCATGGATTGCATTTCGATTTCATAGCCTCTAGCCATTTGCTAGATTCAGGACTATGAATAGCATCTTGGTAGGAATTAGGTTCACCTTGATCAATAAGATAAATATTATGATCCTCAATCACAAGAAATCTATATCTCTGTGGTATCTGAGGAATCCTACCAGACCTTCTTGGGCCTTGTGTCAAAAGTTCAGGCTCAGTATGAATATGTGAGTCCAACTGAGTATCCATACTTGGTTCAGAAATGGTCTGCTGTCCTTGAGCTTCTTCAAGATGGATTCTACTCCCACTAACTCTTTTGGAAACGAATTCCCTTTCAAGGAAAATTCTGTTCCCGAGCAACAAACACTTTGTTCTCAGATGGAAGATAAAAGTAGTATCCTTTAGTTTCCTTAGGATATCCCACAAACAGACACTTATCAGATTTGGGTGCTAGTTTTTCAGATAATGATCGCTTCACATAAGCATCACATCCCCAAATTTTGAGAAATGCTAAACTAAGTTGTTTCCCGGTCCATATCTCATATGGTGTCTTCTGAACAGCTTTAGATGGAACTCTATTTAATATGAATGCAACAGTTTCTAGAGCATAGCCCCAAAAAGAAATTGGAAGATCTGTTTGACTCATCATAGATCGAACCATATCCAATAGAGTTCGATTTCTGCGTTCAGACACACCATTCCATTGTGGTGTTCCTGGTGGAGTTAACTGTGATAATATCCCACAATTTTTTAGATGTTCGTCAAACTCTTGGCCTAAGTATTCATCACCTCGATCTGATCGAAGTAATTTGATACTCCTTCCAAGTTGATTCTGTACTTCATTTTTAAATTCCTTAAACTTTTGAAAGGAATTAGATTTATGTTTCATTAGATAGACATAACCATATCTACTGAAATCATCTGTGAATGTAATGAAATACTGAAAACCTCCTCTGGCTTGTGTGTTCATTGGCCCACATACATTAGTATGTATAAGTTCCAATAAATCAGTAGCCCTTTCACTTTGCCCTGTAAATGGACTTTTAGTCATTTTGCCCAATAAACAAGAATCACATTTTTCATAAGACTCAAGGTCGAATGATGATAAAAGTCCATCTTGATGGAGTTTGGATATGCATTTCTCATTTATATGGCCCAAACGACAATGCCAGAAGTAAGTTTGATTTAAATCATTAGATTTAAATTTCTTTGTATTTATGTTATAGATGGGCTTACTAATGGAATCATATAGGTTAAGAATGTAAAGTCCATTACATAAAGAGGCATCACCATAGAAAATACCATTTTTATAAATAGAACTTTTACCATTCTTAGTATTAAACTGAAAACCATCATTATCCAAACAAGAAACTGAAATGATGTTCCTACTCATTACAGGAACATAATAACAATCTTTAAGTTCAGTTATAAGCCCAGTAGACAAAAGTAAATCAAATGTCCCTACAGCTACAGCAGCAACTTTTGCTCCATTTGCAAATCGTAGGACCACCTCTCCCTTTGCCAAAGATCTACTCCTTTTGAGTCCCTGCACATTTACACAAATGTGAGCTCCACATCCGGTATCTAATACCCATGAAATAGGAGTAGACATATTAATTTCTATAACGAAAATACCTGAAGCGGCAGTCTCACTAGCCTTTTGCTTCTTCTTTTCTTCCAAGTAGAGCTTGCAATTCCTCTTCCAATGACCAGGTTCATTGCAGTGGAAGGAAGTCCCTTCCTTTGGTGGTTTAACCTTGGGCTTGGGCTCCTGCTTGCCTTTACCCTTTTTGGCCATATCCTTTCCCTTTCCCTTGTTCTTCTTGAACTGCCCCTTCTGAACCATCAGAACATTAGGAGTAGACTTCCTAATGTTTTGTTCAGCCTGCTTGAGCATCCCGTGCAATTCATTTATGGACTTTTCCATATTATGCATATTGAATTTCATGACAAACTGATCATAGTCAGAGGTCAAAGAGGCCAAGATCATATCAGTAGCCAAGTCATGATTTACAGGTGCTCCAAGTTTTTCAAGTTGATCCAAATACCCTTTCATCTTAAGGACATGAGCACTAACTGAAGTGCCAGGGGTCATTTTGCAGCTATTCAAGGCCTTAGTGGTAAGATATCTCTCTCTTGACATGCCTGCTCTTGGAACATTTCCTTGAGCTGTTTTATCATCTCATAAGCCTCAATTTCCTCGAATTGCTTTTGCAACTCAGATTCCATTGTAGCCAACATTAGACATGTCACATCGCTAGAATCATCCTTGTGCTTAGTATAAGCATCCTTTTCGACTCTAGGGGCGTTGTTAGCTGGTTGATTAGGGATAGGGTTCTCAAGTACATATAGTTTTTTTTCTTGTTTAAGGAGAATCCTTAAATTTCGTGCCCAATCAAGAAAGTTAGTCCCACTAAGCTTATTCTTTTCAAGCACGGATCGCAACGAGGTGTTTGAATTGTTTGAGCCCATTATCTACATAGAATTTGCAAAGTAAAATTAAATAAATGAAGCATTAAATATTCCCTGAAATATTCAACACTTGATATAAATCATGGGTATAAAAATTCATTTTATTCTAATCATAAGTAAGCTTTGGCTTAACACCCATAATTAGAGAAAAATGTATTAATGGGATTTACATCTATATGTACCGGCAAAATCCCATATGATGTCCTAGGTTCAAAACCGTTTTGATAGCCTAGTTAAGCCAAACCATTCCAAGCATATGGAAATCACCATTTTGCATCTTCCCCTACTTAGGTAACCATTTATCTCTTGCTTTGGCAATGAGACAAAATGTTGATCCAAGCGTGGAGAAGTGCTTATGATCATGGAAGGCATTTTACGACTTAATTTTTACATGGTTTAAAAAACCTTCTTCCTTTTATTTGTATATTACTTCACAAAACATATATCCAAAAATAAAAGGAAATAAACTAAACATCACATGCATAATATATACATCAAATAAAACGTGTCATAGAATGGCCCCAATCCTATATTGACTTCCACGAGCCTCATGGAAATCAAAGGTCAATCTAGGTTAGTCTTCATCTCCATGAGCTTGCCTCCAATGTCTTGGCCTTCTAATCTTGGTACATAGGACAGAAAACATATATAGGAATAGGAAATAGAATTAACCTATTCTAGTAAAGCTTGATAATATTACATCAATGAAAACAACGACACGCAGGCCGTATTTAAAAAACATACAACCCATTAACAAAATAAGCCAATCAATCACAAGAGGTAAAGGGTCATGCTATGCACCATGCATCTAAAGATAGGAAGAAACATGCTAAAAACAACAAGGGGGTTCCGGGGGCGTCGGCCCCGGAAGAAAATGGTGGTCCCGCTGTATATTAGTTTAGCAATTAAATTGCACAAATTCCAGACTGTACGCCAAACAATTTGGCAGTAACAACATTCTGTTTAATTAATCGCATTAATAAGTAAAACAGAATATGATATATACGAATCCTATAATTCAATTTAATCTGATTATTACACTAATCAGAAACCTTACTATAAAGCCGATTGAAAACAACACATGTAATCAAAGCGGTAACAGATAAAATAAGTAAAACTAGTATGTACGAGGCTCTGATACCACTGTTGGAATCCGTAGGCAAAAACAAAATAAAATAAAACTACGGAAATCCACCAACAGGATCTGCACATAATAGAAAAACCGATTGGATAGAAATTACCTCAATGTTTTTTATTGTTCGTTGTGGAGGCGCTACTTTGTACGCTTCGTCCTCTACTGGCGATCGGGATGCTAGCCCCTTCTATGTTCTGAAAACTGTTCAGAACTGATCCTGACTATCTGGTAATCGGTCGTATTTCGGAGAGAGGAGGCTAGATACTATATTGCCGTTCTATGGTTTAGGGTTTTGTTTTTCTTTAATCAGATAAAGGACAGCCACCAAGAAAAGGTTAACATAACCTTTTATAGCTGTCAATATCAAAACCCTAACTGTCA
The DNA here is from genome assembly GCA_028651295.1 of Catharanthus roseus. Classification (NCBI taxonomy): domain Eukaryota; kingdom Viridiplantae; phylum Streptophyta; class Magnoliopsida; order Gentianales; family Apocynaceae; genus Catharanthus; species Catharanthus roseus. The sequence continues at coordinate 2,308,385 of JAPQWS010000070.1, forward strand.
TCTAATGACAGTTTAATCTCGTCCGTCTATTCCTATAATCATCCAACGGTTGGATGAGTAATATTAAGTAATTAATTTCATTTATTCGATTAAATAAAATTCATTACTTATTAACTTACCAGAAAATACAATATGGAATCTGATTCCCCTTTTGTATACGTTCAACGAATCTGGACACAATCTAGATTCACTGAACGTGGACATTATGCTCACAAGATCGTCTATGCGTGTGACCCTGTAGGTTCACTTAACGTTGGCAGTGAATGAAAAATGTCCTAGACATTTATTCACAAACATAAGCGGCCTCTAGCAAGACATTATGCTTACCCAAGTTAAGTAAATGTAATAATAACCTAGCATCAGATTTAATATTTAGTCCTTTTGTCACACGATATCCTAATTAAGTATAAGGCATGGATCAAGTCATCCTTATAAAACTTAATTAACCATTTACTTGATCACCAGGCAGTCTGTTCCAACAAATAATATTAATAACACCTTATTAATACTTATTTGAGCATGGCCATGCATATTTTCAAGTCTTTCTTATCAAGGGGCCCATGGATATCTCTCTCTAAAAAGAGAGGGACAAATCCTTTTCACTATCTCCAATATTCAAGCCATGACGAGAAACTAAGCCAACCAATAGTCATAATGATCACCTAATTAAAAGTGATGTTTGACTATGTCAAAACATATTTTCTCTCCATGCAAAAAACATTAGAAACATTAGGTCAAAGGACACCAAATATAAAATTGAGAAGAAATACTTATAACTTACACCCATGCAATATTTCTACTTCACTTTGGGTCGTGTCCAATACAATATTCTCAATATGTATTTATGAATTGATTTTATATCTCATATTCATGATCAGTAAAACTTGATCATCAATCAACTTCACACTAGTTTACAAGATGTAATAAACTAGGGACAAATAAGAATAGTATTTTATTAGCTATAAGGGTTTTACTATCAAGTCACATACTTGATGACCAAGAGTATAAAATACAATTCAAAAAATACATGCTTCATAAATAATAAATGTGAGTCAATTAGTCTTTGGGCATATACTAATAGTAAGCTCCTTCCAAGCAGTAAAAGCTTCTTTTCATAAATACCCACTCTTTGCCTACAATTTTTCAACGTTTTGAGCAAATTAAGGCTTTCTTAGCATTTGCGGGAGTGCTAATGCCGCACGTCTACTTTCAAGAAAAAGTAAGTGCGTTACAAATGGTATCAGCGCTTTGGTTGAAGCCATGACGAAGACCATTAAAGATCAAGTGGCGAGATCCGACACCACCAATGTGGAGTCATCGCAACAAGGCCGAGGACGTGAGGAGCAACGTGACCCCGTTATACCAAAGCAGAGGGGGAAGTCCAAGGACCTCACAGCTAGCTTTGAGTCACGCCTATCTTGAGTGGAGGAAGGCATGGGCGCCGTGGACGCACACATGGAGAATCTAGACCAACGGGTGGAAGATCTAAAGGCAGACATTGTCGAAACCCATGAAGAGGTGCATGAAGCCTTTACCAAGCTTGGTGAGTCTAATCGAGTAGACTTATAGGCCTTTAGGGACGAGTTTATGGCCGAGGTAGCCCGTTTGTGAGACGCCCATCAAAAGGAGCTTAATAGCTTATTAATGCAATTGGAGGAAGCTCGAGGGGACCTAGCCTTATGTAAGAAGGCGGTCCTTGCTGGTCCAACCACATCCATAGTGGAATCTCGACTGGTCGATATCCCAAAAAGAAAGAGCTTCGCCGGTACACGTAATGCTCGAGAAGTAGATAACTTCTTATGGGGGCTAGGGCAATATTTCGACGCTGTAGGCATCATAGATGATGGGGCCAAGATCAAGAGCGCACCGTTGTACCTCACTAACACAGCCATGCTTTGGTGGCACTGACAGCAAGAAGATGTCAAGAGAGGTATGTGCTCCATCACTACTTTTGATGATTTTAAAGGCGAGCTTAAGAGGCAATTTTACCTAGAAAATGTCAAAGAAGAGGCACGTGGTCACCTACGAAGGCTTAAACGTTTGGGAAGCATCCGGGATTATGTGAAAGACTTCACAAATCTCGTGTTGGAAATCCATGACATGTCCGATAAGGACTCACTCTTCTTTTTCATGGACGGTCTACAAGCTTGGGCTAAAATCGAGCTGAGGCGTCGTGGTGTGCAAGACCTTGCTATTGCCATCACTATAGCCGAAAGCTTGATCGATTACTCACCCAAAACGGAGTCATCCAAGTCCAAAGAGAAGAAAGGCGGTCCCAACAAAGGTGGGGGAGAACATTGGTGAGGCAATCGCAAGGAAGACAACCGAAAGCAAGGCCAAAGGCCCTGGAAGCCGAAGGATAAAGGCAAACAAAAGGAGAACTTTGACCATTCCATCCCTAAACGGGGATGCTTCTTATGTGGTGAGCTTCACTGGACACGAGATTGTCCAAAGATAAGGGCACTCAATGCCTTGACGGCCGATATCAAGGAGCACGAATCAAGTGGCCACAAGGACGATGCTCAAGTCGGTTCCCTACAACTCCTCAATGTCATCCAAAGTACCCCAAAGACTCAAGCCAAGGGACTTCAGTTCGTAGATGCAACTATCAATGGTAAGGAGACGAAGTCTTTACTTGACACAGGTGCGTCCCACAACTTCATCTCCGTAGAGAAAGCTAATAGACTAGGCCTTAAAATAGTTGTTGGCACTTGGTCTGTGAAAGCCGTCAACTCTATAGCCAAGCCAATACAAGGCATTTCTCGAGGTGTTAAGACCACCCTTGGTGCTTGGGTGGGCTACTTGAATTTGTCCGTAGTACCTATGGACGATTTCAAGGTGGTTCTCGGGATGGAGTTTCTCGATCAAGTGAAGGCGTTTCCCATTCCTTTTACAACACCATATGCATCTTGGACGAAGAAAAGACTTGCGTAGTACCAAAGCTATGGTCTACCAAGCCCGATCCACAAACGCTGTCAACCATGCAGTTTGAGAAAGGCTTGAAGAGAGACGGGGAAAGCTACCTAGCCATCCTCAAAGAGCACGACGATGAGGAGATACCTCCCCAACTAACTATTCCAAAGGAAATAGAAGGCATTCTTCGTGAATTCAAAGATGTCATGCCCAACGAATTACCGAAGAAGTTGTTGCCAAGAAGGGAAGTCGATCATCAAATCGAGTTAGAGCCAGGGGCCAAACCACCAGCCATGATCCCTTACCGCATGGCACCACCGGAGTTAGCGGAGCTCAAGAAATAACTAAAGGGCTTAATAGATGCCGGTTTTATTAGGCCCTCCAAAGCTCCTTTTGGTGCCCCAGTTCTTTTCCAAAAGAAAAAAGATGGTTCCCTGCGGATGTGTATCGACTATCGGGCTCTCAACAAGGTCACCATAAAAAATAGGTATCCCATTCCACTCGCAGCAGATCTTTTCGACCAACTTGGCCATGCACGGTATTTCACCAAGTTAGATCCTCGCTCGGGGTGCTACCAAGTCCGCATCGCCGAAGGTGACGAGCCCAAGACCACATGCATTACAAGGTATGGCTCTTATGAGTTTTTAGTCAGGCCTTTTGGTCTAACAAATGCACCCGCAACTTTTTGCACCTTAATGACTAAGCTATTCCACCCCTATCTTGATCAATTCATGGTAGTCTACTTGGATGATATCGTAATGTATAGCCAAACTATGGAGGAACACAAGGAACACTTGAGAAAAGTGTTTCAAGTCTTAAAGAACAATGAGCTATATATAAAAAAGGAGAAGAGTTCATTTGCCCAAGAAAAGGTATTGTTCTTAGGGCAAAAGATAAAGAGTGGAAAGCTTATGATGGAGGGTACAATGGTGCAAGCTATACAAAGGTGGGAGCCACCCACTAAAGTTCATGAATTAAGGTCCTTTCTTGGACTTGTGAACTATTATCGTCGCTTTATCAAAGGCTATTCAGCTCGAGCGGTACCTTTGAGGGATCTTCTTAAGAAGAATTGACCATGGGCATGGAGCGAAGATTGTGAATGTGCCTTTGAAGATCTAAAGAAGGCCATTTGCAAAGATCCAGTTCTCAGCTTGCCTGATTATTCCAAGCCTTTCGAAGTGCACACTGATGCTTCGGACTTCGCTATTGGAGGAATACTCATGCAAGATGGTCACCCGATAGCCTACGAGAGCCGCAAACTTAACGAGACGGAGCATCGCTAAACTGTACAAGAAAAAGAGATGACTGCAATCATTCATTGCCTAAGAGTTTGGCAATATTACTTGTTGGGCTCCAGGTTTGTCAACATGAACGATAATATTGCTACTAGTTATTTCCAAACTCAAAAGAAGCTTAGCCAAAGTAAGCTCGATGACAAGACTTTCTTGCAGAGTTTGATTATAGCTTGGAATAAGAGCCTCGGAAAGCCAATGTGGTAGCTGATGCCTTAAGCCGCAAGGTGGAGCTCGCATCCATCAGCTGAGTTGACAGCCCTCTACTCAGACGCATCAAGGAAGGCCTACAACAAGACTCCCATCCAAAAATCTTGTAGCACTTGTAATGGAAGGTAAGACAAGGCACTTTTGGCTAGAAGAAGGGATGCTCTACACAAAGGGAAACCGACTCTTTGTGCCCAAGTGGGGGAATCTTCGATGTGAATTGATAAAAGAATGCCACGATTCCAAATGGGCTGGACATCCAGGTATGAAACGTACCATTGCATTGTTGAAGACCACATTATTGGCCCCAAATGCAGGATGAGGTGGAGTCTTATTTAAGAACATGCGTCATATGCCAACAAGACAAAGTTGAACAACAAGCACCATCAGGGCTACTTGACCCATTGCCTATTCCTAAGAGCCCTTGGGAAAGTGTTTCGATAGACTTTATCACTTCCCTGCCAAAGTCAGAAGGATTTGGGAGCATAATAGTGGTGTTTGATCGATTTAGCAAGTATGCCACCTTCATTCCAGCCCCTACAGATTGCACTGCCGAAGAGATAGCTCGGTTATTCTTGAAAAATGTGGTCAAGCTTTGGGGAGTTCTCTCCAACATAGTAAGGGATCGAGACCCACACTTCACGGGACGATTCTGGACGGAATTATTTAAGTTACTTGGCTTAGATTTAAACTTTCCACTAGCTTCTATCCTCAAAGTGATGGCCAAACTGAGCGAACAAATAAACTCTTGGAGCTATACTTGAGACACTACGTGAGTGCAAACCAACGAGATTGGGGAAAGTTGCTCGATGTGGCTAAATTCTCCTACAATCTTCAACGGAGTGAGGCAACCAATCGCAGTCCTTTTGAAGTAATCATGGGGCAACAACCTACAACGCCTCTTACTCTTGCCACAAGCTATGAAGATAAGAGTCCATCGGCATTTAAATTTGCTAAATCATGGCACGAGCAAGACGAATCGGCACGAGCTTACTTGAACAAGGCCTCGAAAAGGATGAAAAAATGGGCAGACAAGAAAAAAAGGCCCTTGGAGTTTCAAGAAGGCGATCTTGTCGTGGTGAAACTTCTTCCTCAACAATTCAAGAGCTTCAGAAAAGTACACAAGGGCTTGATTAGGAGATATGAGGGCCCTTTCCCGGTCTTCAAACGTGTTGGGAAGGTCTCTTATAAACTCCAATTACCTTCCAAGCTCAAGATTCATCCGGTCTTGCATGTGAGTCTCTTAAAACCATATCACGAAGACATGGAGGACCCTACTTGAGGAGAGTCTAAGCGAGCGCCTATAGCCTTGGTCACCTCCTTTGACAAGGAAGTTGAGGCCATACTAGCCGATCGCCATATTCGAAGACGAGGTGTTCCAAACTATTGAGAATACCTCGTAAAGTGGAAGAACTTGCCCGAAAGTGAGGCAAGTTGGGAACACGAGGATGGCCTTTGGCAATTCAAAGATCATATCTAGCAATTCCACGATGAAGGCGCGATGAGGGCATCGCGGGCATAGGTGGGGGAGAATGTCATGCCCTGCTTGCAAGACAAAAGGTTTTTCCACATTTTTAGACAAGCCTATAAAGTTCTAGAACGTTCCAAGAGGTTCTACTATGATCTAGACTTGTCTAGAGGACCCTAGAAGAGCCTAGAAAACTTAGGAGTCTTTACACAAGTCTAGAATCCTCTAGAAGTCTTTAGAACCATAGAGAGAGAGCATAATGTAGGCTACTGTAGAATTCTCTAGAACACTCCATAGCTAGATCTTTATGTAGGATGTTCTGGAATGATATAAGGCAACCGTTGGATTGTTGCCACATGTAGTAATCTTAGCCATCCATTAAGGAGGTGCTTGCGCATAAATAGGCTCACCCTCTTCACTTGTAGAAACACACCAGAACTTAGAGTTCTAAACACTTTTAAGCTCCTTCTAAGTAATAAAAGCTTCCTTTCATAAACACCCACTCTTTGCCTACAACTTTCCAACGTTTTCATCTAGACTTTGAGATTTTGAGCAAATTAAGGCTTTCTTAGCATTTGCGGGAGTGCTAAGGCGGTACGTCTACTTACAAGAAAAAGTAAGTGCGTGACAACTAGCTAGAAATTTATAATTCTAAAAGGTTTAGGGATATAATAGCCGACCTCTAAGCATTTGAACAATTAAAGTCTTTTACTTCTCTTTTAGCCATGCGTATCTATGGTTATCGACAATACGTATTTTATCAAATGAGTTGTGCTATGTATATAACGAGATATTGAAATATCTTTCCCAACATACGGTATCTTTCTTGCCAGAATTTACATCATCCTTCTTTCTATTTAAAGAAAGACTTTTGGGGCATACCCCATTCTGAATAACGTTGTAAAGCTCTAACGATTATATAAAAGCATTTTTTAAACTCTATATCGTAATTTTAAACTGTATATCGTAACTGTAGCGTCATGGGAAAAACCCTTATATTATTGATTTCCAATGAACAAAATCTAGCAGCGACAAAGAGGGTGATTTGCAGAAAAAGATTGGAGGTTTCAAGGGGTTTGGGGTTCAACTATTCCACAAGCTTGTTCTTTTATCACTTCACTCTCTTTCTCTTTGTAATTTTTCCACGTTTCTAAAATTTTATGGTTGTGATTTGCTCTATGGAAGACTAAGTTTTTGGTTGAATAGAATATGTAAAGAATTAGTTTGAACAATGAATTAATTTAGCATTTCCCTTATGTTATTGCATTTATTATTCTTTTGTCCTAAATTGCTAATTGTTATTATGTTAATCTTAATGCTCATGTATAATTGACCACTCTATGCATGATCGCCTAATTAATTGCGAAGGACTGCAAGGTGAAGTAAATTAGCTAAGTAACAATAACTCATAGTTAAACTGACTATGTACATAATCAATTTCTATTAAGCAGTTTATAAAAGTAAGCTGTTGCGATAGCTGGACTTAAGTAATTCCACAAATTGGTAATGCAATTTAAATTAATTAAATTCACGTGGGGATATGGTTTCCATTAATGAAGATTAGGGGGTTTACACCAAGGTATTGGGTAAAACCTACATAAGGGCTACTGTTAATGAATTTAAGTCTAATTTAAAGGAGTTTATGACATTAAAATGGAAAATTTAGATGAATAATTGGGATAATAAGTTTGACAAGATTCCTGATCAACAATTTTCTCACAAAATTAGTTTCAACATGTCAAGTGCTTCTAATAAAATCTTTATGATTTTCTTAGTTTAATTTAGTTTTTAAAATATTTTTCTTGATCAAAATTTATATAGGTCTAAATAAGGATAATTAATAATTTTGGTACATAATATAATCTCTGTGGGATCGACACTTGACCCACCTAAATACTCAATGTGACACTAGTTCACCTGCTATGATTTTATGCCTTAGACACCGACCTCAAAATGAAATAGTAGGTATAACAAAATTATCAAATCTGACAGTAATCTAATAACAAATATATCATATAAACCATTTAAAGAGAGCCTTTAAAAACCTCCATTGCCTAAAAATGTAATATATAAATCTCTAGAAAGAAATAATATCAAAGCACTACACATGACGATTAGTCACTCCAAGTCCCTTTCAAACCTTATCATCCCAAAAACATTTATCAAAATGGATCTGTTAGAAATCTGCAAATAATAAGGTGTGAGGTATACAAGACTCATAAGGGATATGAACTAAACATGGGAATAAGCATTTTTAAAAATTTTTGAAAATGCATTTACTTCTTAACACATATATATACTTAAAAAAGTTTCTTGTCAAACTTACAAATATTCTGAGATATTTTTTAATGCTCCTCTTAAGTTCTCTTTAAATAGGTCTCAAAAACCCTAATTCGCGTCAACTTGCACAGCTTGTTCCATAGGGTGTGCAACATCATGTGCGTCGTGCAGAAAAAAAAATCCAAAGTTCTGCAAACATTTCTACACCTCGTGTTCAACATCCTATGTAAATCTTTGATTAAACCTTCGTTACTTCTTTTTCCATCTTTTAAGGCACAACATCCACGCATTTTGAATCCAAGTACCTAAAATCAAAAAAGAAAATAAAATGAGTAGATTCCTCACCAATATGACAGTCAAATGCATTAAAAGACAAATTATGAAGAGTGCAAAAATAATAAAAATTTCACACTTAAGATTCACGTGCATATGTTAAGCCACGTTGAAACTTCACATATTGAGACTTCTTCACCATTTTTTCCATCTTTTAAGCCATGACATCCACTCATTTTGATTCCAAACTTATGATTCCCATGCATATTAATCAGGCTAACTTACCTTTCATTTATTCTAGAAAAGTGTACTGAAGTGAGTGAAAAATTTTCTTATATAATATTTTTTACAAGATTCATTGTTGGGTGAAAATGAAATTAGTTTTTTCATTAAAAATTCAATCCATTAAAAATTCAACACTAAGTATGAGGAGGCTTCACTATGAGAGGCTGGTGTTGGTGGAAGGAGGGGAGGAACTAAGAGTCAGGGAGTCAAGGAGGCAGGAGGAGGGAAACTATTTTAGGGTTATTGGAATTGAGGCATGAGTTAATTTTGAATTGTAATTTTTGTAATTAAAGAAAGGGAAATTAGATATTAATAGACATGGACAATTTTAATTTTTTGCTTGGTTACCAAAATGGTTTATTTTATTTTTTCTAAATGATTAACTATTTTTACTTTTCTATTAATAGCCACGAACTTTGAATTTAAATTATTTTAGCCTTGAATAAATATTTTTTCTTAAAATAGTCATGAATTATTTTTGAGCTCCCATATATAGGACTTTATTAAAAATACTTAGTTGTTAGAAGTGCTTGTCATTTCATTCGTTAAATGGATGGAATTCTTTGAAAAATATTTTCCTTTTAAAATAATTTTTTTATTATTATATTGTCTACTAAATTAGATTATAGAAGAACTTCACCTACTTAATTACCTCAGTCATCTCTATCTTAGCATTGCCATATTCTCAGCATTAAGTGCGTGATCATCATAGCAGTGTACTATTATAGAGTTGAATTCAATAGGCATATTGACTTGAAATGCTTGTTGCATACAAAATGTAGGAAATTTTATAAAATCAAACGAAGTTTCATAAATATGTTGCATTTGCTGTAATTACTTATTATGTCGAGTATATAAGTAATTATATCTCCAAAATAATTTATAACTAATATATATAATCACCAAAATTTGAAATAAGGAAATAGAAACTTCATAATTCTTCATCTTCAAGCATGAACAACTGTGGAAGTTGAATTACTATATAAGCGTAAAAACGGAAAGTCTTACCTCTTCATCAATTTTTTGTGAAGCCTCATCCGTATATCACTATTTTTGCTTTGGAGGATAAGTTTTAAAGGGTGATGTTTAATATTATGATCATGTTCATTATTAAATAATCCATTTACTTTATAAATTCTTACTCTTGAAATTCCAACTTTATTTAACTTAATAACCTTCAGAAACTATGGACGAGATATGCTCCACAACAAAATCTCATTTCTACATTATCTTTTGGTGTGACATTTAAAGTATAAGGGAAAGTAAAACTTTGAGAGAGAATAATAATTTTAGGCCGACTTTTATCAAGATGTAGTTATAATAAAAAAACATATTCCAATTTATTAATCTAAATAGGCCACCAAAAATCCCTATTTGTGCCAAGCATTTCTTTCTTGCTGGCTTGCACACTTTGTTGCTTAAGGTGTGCAACATCCTGTGTATTGCACATAAATAACCAGTTCTAGTAGTCCCGCTCAAATTCTTGCACATGGTGTGCATTAATGTATGCAACTTTCTTTGAACTTCTTCTCTTTATTTTTAATTTTTTAGGTCACAATATGCACTTAGCAAATTTGAAGTGCCTAAAAACAGCAAATGACATAAAATGAGTAGATTTAATAACAATGTGACACAAAAAATGAAATGAAAAACTAAGTATAAAAGGCGTAAAGCATAAGATTTTCACACCTAATAGTTGCATGCATATTAATTATGCTAACTTCCTTTCTTTTATTTTAGAAAAGTGTACTAAACTGCAATGTAATTGAATAAGATTTGGGAGAAAAGTGTACTAAACTTGGTCAAGTGTTTATGATAAAATGTAATTAAATAAGATTTGTGGTTGAGTGAAATAGATGGTTTCCCATTTAAAATTCAACATATAGTGTTGACTTCTGAAATAAATTTATCATTGATTATCTTAACTTTGTAAGTTATAATTTTCTTTTATGAGTCACATATGAAATGGATCAAACCTTGTAATCAATTAAAATTCTCATTCTCAATGAAGATGTTGATTTTTTTTTCTCTTTTGATATATTGAGGGAGGGGAAGTGTGAATTGAACCCACAATCTATCGCATGGTAAAGGACACTTCTAACTAACTGAGCTACCACCTTGTCACAATGAAGATATTGATCAAAATAATAAAAAGATAAACTCATCCAAACATGCAATGATCCAAATCAAGATGCATACCCTTTCACATTCAAGTGTTAATTCAAATTAGCAGAGTTTGAAGCAAACTTGAATCGTATGTACTATACTGTGTACTACTCATTGCACCACTTTCTAATTTAGTACATTCTATTAATAAAACATATTAATAAAACATAAACCATAAGAGAAAAAGATAAATCTTCAAGGAAAAATTATATTATTTAAAGAAGTAGTATAGGAAGAAGTAGGTTTTTTTTATATAATTGGCCAATTTTTTTTATAAAGATACTAAAGTGGTCACAAAATTTTTTTTATTCTTATCTTGGCCATAACGCACACACTGTGTGTATTATCATTAAGGATACTGCACATGTTGTATGCGTTATCACTTAATCTGAAATTTAACCGTTAAGAATCCTATATGGCAAATAACGCACATAGTGTGGGCGTTATCCTTCACGATAACACATCTTCTATGTGCATTATCTGCCACATCATTTTTTTATTTTCTTATTTTTAGCAAAATTTATAATTTTTTTACAAAACTTATAATCATAATTTTTTTAAAAAAGACAGTATTATTTTATTTAACTTATTTGATGTATATTTTATAATTATAATTATAACAATTTTAAAAGTACAATTTTATTTTTAAAAATATGAAGAACTAATTTAAAGTATTTTAAATTTTTGTTATTTGTTATAAATTTTACTATAATAGTTTATAATCGATTTAAGTAAAAAAATTTATAAAGAAGTACTTAAAAGAAATTCAAAAAAGAAATATGGTTAATAGAAACCCTAAAATATTACAACACTTTGAAAAAAAACAAACTAATACATCTCTTGAACTAGGGTTATTGCAATTTTTTCTATTATGCCTAGGCATTTCGACATTTGCTACATCTTGGGAGAGAATCTAGATTTCGATAAAACCATTTCCCTCCGAAACCTTGTACCCTATTTTCTACCCCGATGATTGTTCATGTTTGGAGGATAGAATGTTAAATTGTAAGGAGCATCTCTCCAAAAGTCCTCGTGCCCGACTGGATAAAAATTCGATTGATATGTTCTTCTGTAAGTTTCCTACAAATATATTCTGTACCATAAGCATCTGGTCTTGTACCATTATCTCTACAGACTGCAAGAGCATGAGAATAAGGCAATGTATATTCTCGCCATTTGCCACAACTACACGATTATTCATTCATTTTAAAACTATAAACGTTGTTACCGGTACCACCAAGGTGTATCAGAGATTTAACCATGTAAATACCTTCTCGTGGGTTGTATGTTATAACTATTTAGTCTCTTGATTTTAATTCAATCCGATGAAACGAGTCAAAAACCCTTGTTGGAAATAGATGCACATAGTTTTGGGCCTCTTCACTGTATTGGTTGGAGTACTTAAATAGTTTTTTGAATATTAATTCAAGTAGGGGTTTTAGAGGTAAGACCCTAACTCTTTTCAAGACACTATTAAGCGCTTCTGAAATGTTGGTTATCATCATTCCATGCCTGTGCCCACCATCATGCAAGAGTGTTCATTTCTCCAAGTATATCTTGCCTAAATAAATGTACACTTCAATATTTCTTTTTTTAATTTCACTCATCACATGGTAAAATTTCCACTACTTAGCTTCCGTTTCGGCCAATAAACTTTTTAATGGCTAATTTTGAGGGTCCTAGTGAAATTTGCTCGAATGTAGTGTAGACAAAACCTATGAACTGCAAATGGAGGTTGCCATAAAGCTTGATTTTTTGTAGCAGATAAAATCCCTTTCGTGGCGATCAAATATTAAACAGACATGCCAATCCTTGACAACATGTTGCCGTAGAAGTTTAAAGAACTAATTCCAACTTTCGGACAACTCTTTATCAATGATTGCAAATATAAGGGGATCAAATGTTTATTCGCATCCTATGTGCTTGCGATTAATAATATGCCCTTATATGGTCCCCAAAGATGAGTTCCGTCCACAGAAATCACCGGCGTAAAATTTTGAAAACCATTTACACAAGCGAGAGATACCAAAAAAGAAATTTGAAAACATAGACCGAGGGGCTACTTATTTTGTGATGCAAGAATTGATACATAGTTCCTGGGTTTGAATCTTTCATTGCCTGGAGATATTTGGGTAGAATTGTAAAAGTTGTCTCCCAGTTGACGAATGCCCTCTCTATTGTAAATTTCATAGCATAGCATGCCCTTTGGTACGTACAACCCTTTTCAAGTAATACTTTCACTTCTTGGATGATATTCGAGACAAGGATCTTGGGATCATTGGCAACAAGATGCAATATTAGTTCCGAAATAAATTTTGAAGTCATATTTCGATGCTTGTTTTCATGAACCTGAACAAGGCATGTGTGTTCCTTGGTGGATCTTGTTATTCCCCAATGACCATGAGTTGCTTTCTTCTTTTTTCGAATGTACCATGAACAATAATTAGAGTTGCTGTGATGATAATATTTCTCTGTCCATTGATCACTCTTTTACGACTCTATACTCTCATCCTATCCGAATTGACCACTTCTAAACTACACTAATTGCTTGGATTTTGTCAACAAACCTCATGCCTAATTGAATATCAGTCATAGCATCATTCCAATCCAGCAATCTAATAATGCCTGATTCGATGAGGTCATCTATCTGCTCTCCCGAGTCCATATATAAAAATGCTTCAGACTGTGTATAATTATATGGAGCATTACTGAACCATTGACTACTCTGCCATTGATTCACTGTAGTAGAAGATAGAGGGTTTACAAGAGTTATAATGTCATCTTCCTCATCATCAGGATTATTGCCATTGTTAGATTCACTTGATACGTCATAATCTTCATGAGCGTCATTATTTTCATCATCATCTTCCTCTGCGTCTGGTTATGACATTAACAGTTATTAGAAACTATCTGTATTATTGCCATGACATGTTGAGGAATGTTTGGATGATCCTCGTCAGTTGATACATTTATGTGCTGGACTTCTAAAAACGTTTGTGATTGGATCGGCTCGAATTCAACTAGTACGTGAATACCTTCCTTTGATATATTAGGTCTAATAGTCCAAAGGTAACGCATCTCATCATTGTTGTCCATACTGTACAAAGTAAAATTAAACATTTGATACTCTTCATAGAATGAAGGCACCCTTATTGTCATTCGAACCCGCCAAAGATTTGGATCCATTCCTTGATGCTTCAATATTTTTCTAACAATTTCATCATGTGTTACCATTCGGGTAAAAGTCCAAGTTTTCTTTGCCGCTCCAATGAAATAAGGACCATACATATCTCTGGCATACTCAGAATTCCAATATAATACAACTCTAACAGGGTGAGTTGCCTCCATGTTCAATATTTGTAAAGTTTATGTGAAGGAAAGGATTTAAAAGCTTAAGAAATAGAATCAGAAGAAAATGTTGTTAAAGTTGTTGTGTGATCTCAAAATTGGGTTTCATAGTCCGTCTATATAGGGTTTTTAGGCACCTCTCCGAACCAGTGAAATTATTTCGTCACATGGGGTTGTCAAAAATAATTCAAAACTAGTGAAATTACTGTGAATTGTCAAATCGTGACATGGTGTTGTCAGAAAGGAGACAAAGTTGGTTGAAATAATATGAATTGTAAAATCGTCACATGGGGTTGTCAGAAATAAGACAAAAAATAATTTACATCATAATATAAATAAATAATACAAAAAATATAACTAAGTTAACCCTAAACCCTAATCTATAAAAACCCTGACACCAATCAGATAGAGTAAATCTAATAGTCTTTTTACCAATACGATGTCCGAACCCAAGTTGATGTGCTGGTGTAACCTCCTCCGGTTCCTCATCATCATGCTCATCTAAATCAGAAGAAGATCCACGAGATATAGGCATATGAGGTACAGATGAGCCTGTTGTACCCGGAAGTGGAGGTGCATGAAATGACAACTCTACTGCACTCGGAGATGGAGGTGCATATGGTGTACTTGATGTGCCTGTTCTACTCGGATGTGAGGAAGCATATGGCGTCCAACCCAAACTGAATGTTGGAGATCTAGGTCTTGGTTCTCAAACGAGTTAGGTAGAGTATTTGAGCCTGGATCTCCACGTCCCAGTCTGCTAGGTCCTCTACCTCTCTCTCCTCCATGTCTCGGGTTTGCATGTTCTCTTTCGCCTGGATATTGAGGGGCAGGAGTGAGTCTTCCACGGGCCCCGCCACCAGATAATATACAGCACCCCTTTTTACTCCACGAGCACCACACTCAAGTAAAGGTTTGTGGGGACAATGATGTGATGGTTGTACTGTAAATGTCTACTGAATATCATGCTGAGAAGGGGTCCAACCCAACATACCACTAATAGAAACCATGCACCTACGGATGATGGTCTTAACTTTCCTTATGACACTAGCATACTATATCGAAGATGATGGTGGTCCCTCCAACATACCTGTAGTCATGCCATCTTCCTCTTGCAGTATGGATGTCTAAAAAAATAGTTAGAAAAGAATTATGAAGAAGTAACATGCATAAAAGATAAATAAACATTTTATTACCATAATCCGTCTGTCGACCCTAGCTGGATAGCATCCAATAGTCTGAGTATCATGATATGCTGGATTGCCGATGTAGACTCGCGTGTTATCTCGATACCATCTAATATAATCATCTCATGGTGATGCTAGATCCTCCACGGGTAAAACAAGGCCATCCTAATATGCTCTCTCTATTGATGCCATACCTCCACATGACTAGCATGTTGCGTCACTCAATATGTGTGATCATTTCCTCTGAGTTGTAATCAATGTTGATCCAGCCGAGCATCATAGGCAGCAGGTATAGGCTGATCACATATGAATTGTCACATCACGCACTTGAAATGGTGATACTTTACTATCTCATAACATATGAGTGGCATCTCTGTCTTCCATAAGTCAGATGAAACCAGAGCACGGTCAAGATATGGTAGCCATGAAAACTGTGCAGCAAATGAAAATATTTAAATAATAATCGTTTAAAAAATATAATAAGAAAGTAAACAAATTTATTTTAAAGTCGTACCTGATCGGATGGCATGAAATCTAACCGATCTCTATATGTAAGCAGGACATGCGTAGGCAGTTGGCTCAGATCAAATAATGTGTACCACATAGCACCAAGTGGAGCCCGAGGCTCTAGTTCCACATGCCAATCTAGCTGAGGACGCAATACAAGAATACATGACCAAGCCCAAGCCTGAAGTAGCACAAGGGCTCCCCCTATCTTTCGTGCCCCCCTAAAGCTACCTCGCATAGGCACCTATATAAAAACCCTAATACACAACTCTCCTAGCTATAAGTGTTGATGGCATCAAATCCTCTAGTAAACTGATGTATCGAACGTGAATCAAGCTGCTCAACATGTCAGGGAGCATTTGACTTCCAAGAAGTAAGTAAATAAATCCGCAGGCATGCATGATGAAGTTATCATCCCCAGGTAAAGTGAGTGAGAGACAACCGAACACCAATAAGTCTCTCCATCATCTGAATCTAATATTGCTTATGATGTACACTCCAACTAGGACCTGTAACAGGCAAACCCTCGATCCTTAAACCCTCTAAGACGTGCACATCATGTAGAGTAACTGTCACCTCACCACAAATTATGTGGAATGTGTGGGTCTCAGGCCTCCAACGCTCAACTAAAGCAGTAATAAGTGCGTGATCGAGACTTACGTAACCAAATTTAAAAACTCCCCCTAACCCCATCCTATCAATAATATCACGGAACCTATGGGGAGCCATACTATAAGCCTAAAATAGATAGAGACCAAAACATCTACAACTGAAGGTCAGTAATACACGCCTCATGATCCCTACCACAGATCAACCCAGACTTATGCTCATGCTACCTCGTCAATATATCAGGGTGTATGCGACCTGGATTTACATGTGTTGGGACTTCTTCCATCCACATTATATCACAAGGTTTTACGATTTTAGGTTAGTATTATATACTTTCTAAATTTAAATTTTTACATGTTTAGAATTTAAAATAAAATATTTCAAGTAAAGTACTATTACACACTTTTTAAGATCGAATGGTTTAGGGATTTAGGGTTTAGGGTTTAGGTTATAGGGTTCCAGAGTTATGATTTTAGAGTTTTAGGGTTTGAATGTTAGGGTTTTAGGGTTTCGGGTTATACACTTTCTAAATTTAAACTTATGGGTTTAGAATATATCAATAACAACTTTTAAATTAAAGTATTACTATACACTTTCTAAAGTTTATAGTTTTGGGTTTTAGGGTTTCAATATTAGGGTTTTTGGTTATAGACTTTCTAAATTTAAGTCCTTACAGGTTTAAAATTTAAAGAAAGAAATTTAGAGTAAAGTATTATTACACACTTTCTAAGGTTTAGGGTTTTCAGGTTTAGTGTATAATAGATCAAGGTTAGGGTTTAGGGTTTACGGTTCAGGATTTAAATGTTAGGGTTTTAGGTATAATATTATACTCTTTCTAAATTTAAACTTCACGGGTTTAGAACTTAAAGTAAAATATTTAAAGTGAAGTATTATTACACACTTTCCAAGGTTTATGGTTTAGGGTCTTAGGGTTTTAGGGTTTACGTTTATATACTTTCTAAATTTAAATCTTTACGAATTTAGAATTTAAAGTAAAGCTTTAAAGTAAAGTATTATTAGAAACTTTCTGAGGTTTATAGTTTTAGGTATTAATGTTTTAGGGTTTAAGGTTTTAGGGTTTAGGGTTTTGGAGTTTAGGATTTTAGGGTTTAGTGTTTAGTAGATCAGGGTTAGGGTTTAGAGTTTACGGTTTAGGATTTCAATGTTAGGATTTTAGGGTTTTATGTATAGTATTATACAGTTTATAAATTTATGTATAGTAAAATATTTGGAGTGAAGTATTATTGCACACTTTCTAAAATTTATAGTTTATGGTTTCAACATTAGAGTTTTAGGGTTTAGGTTCCAATGTTAGGGTTTTTGAAAAGATTATATTTTCTTTTTTTGGTAAAAAAAGAAATCGAAACAAATTTAAATGCTAACAACATAAAATTATATAAATGCTAACAGTATAAAATTATATATAAAATAATAGAACAATATAAATATGCTAACAAATTTTCACAAAAAATAAGCAATCACAGTTTATGACAAAATCAAATAAACTATATAACTTATATCATCATAATAGCAAAATTGTGAGCAAAATTAAGCATCACCCGTCACATTTCTAATAGAAAACACAACTATTTTAAAGAAAAGATCAAACATGCACAAATTTATTAATAACAACAACCTTGAACATAATCATAAAACCCACATCTAGAAAAATAAATTACAAAAAATTGAGAAATAATCTGAATAAAATTCATAAAAAATATTCACAAATCACAGTAAACAACAATTTTCATATGTACAACACTAGAAATTAAAACATGGTGCAAAAAAAATTTAAAACAATTATACACAAAAAGAAATTTATCAAAAATTAGAATAAATTGAAATCAATGTTATTCGATGGAGCTTTCTCTACTATTCGCCATCCCAAAACCTAGCAACCTTCGTACTCCAAGGGAGGTGTAACTCGGCACTGTGAAGACCGACAATCCGAAGAAGAGAATTTTTGAAATAGAAGGAAAGAGAAGAAGATGAAGAGAAGAAGAGGAAGAGAAGAAAAGAAGGAAGGAAGGGAGGAGGAGAACAGAAAGAAAGCAAGAAGAAGAAAAGGGTAAAAAAACAAGCGGCAGCGAGAGAAGGGATTTTGGAAATGTACAACAGCGAGGGAAGAAAAAAATCGAAGAAGAGAATGTTGCAGTGGCATTGAGGGCTCGGGATTTTATGATACTGATAACACACACGGTGCATGCATTATCTTTATAAATAATTCATTCATTGTGTGCATTATCCTTACTGATAACACACATCCAGTGTGCGTTATTAACCACCCAAGCACCCTGCGTTGCCACATCATTAGCATGTCATTAATCAAGATTAATATAGAGATTTAATTGCTGATTTGTCACATCATTAATCAAGATTAATCTGGAGATTCAATTGATGATTAGTAATCTACAACTGAATTCTTAAAAATAACTTTAAAAATAAAGACCTCTGGTTTTTATATTTTAGTTTTGGATAAAATCTTTATATTTGTTTGAGAATACTTTTTTAGTATTTGAAATAAAATATACTATTAAGTAAAACAACTTACTGATTCCCTAAAAAAACTTAGTGATATGAGCAACATTTTCTTTTTACAATTTTGTTTCCATTGATTATTTTTTACAACCTTTTCGTGCAGTATACTTTATTTATATATAATACATATATAAATATATATATATATACAAATATATGCATATATATCTACCCTTTCTCTACGACGGAGGCAACTCCTCACTCGCACTATTGTTCTTAATGTGGATGGTGCGTCAAAGGACAACCCGGTTTGGCTGTAGCTAGAGATGTACTTTGTTTTGGTGATGGTACTTTTATCAAGGGATTCACTCACTAACTTGGAGAAAACAACACCAAATCGTTCATAGAAGCAATGGCTATGCTACATTGTATCTTAATTACTATTAATATGAGATTCGCTTCATTTATGATACAAAGTGATTCTTTTACGATTGTGTCTAAGGTCCGAGGTTCTTCTACAGTTCCTTGGTGATTGGATAACACAGTAAAGCTCATCCATAATCTTATATGTGATCATCACATCCATGTCACTCATGTATATCAAGAGGTGAGTGAAGTGGTTGATTCTTTAAGCTGATTTAGGTTTCTGCCGCAAGACTAGTTCCTTTTTCCCAACCTTTGGTGATATTTGCCAGTGTATTCAGGGACTCATTCTTTTAGATCAGCAGTGGGTACCTTACGTTAGAAGGTATTCTTAGTTTTATACTTTTCTTTTTGTTGATTACCTTGGATTGTTTTTCTTTTTTACCTTTTGTCTTGTAAGTGACTTTTCCACCTTTTCTTGCCCGGGTAAGTCTTAAGCAATATCTTCGTATTATTTTCTAATATTCAATAAGACTGGGGAGATGCACGTAAGGTTCCATTCTAGTTAGATTATATATATACATATATATTATGTGTCATTTTGACAATATTATATCACCTGAAGCATGTTCCTTGAAAAGAAGAACATAATACAAATCTCAAACTTATATCACTATACCAACTAAATCATATTTTATTATATGCATCATAATGCACATGTTTGTACTATAATATTCTTCAAGATTATATTGAAAATTATGGATATATCTTAGAAGCTTGGTGTTAAAGCGAAGTCAAACTTTTAGGGAGATTAAAAATTTTAGGTAGACATTGATCATAATATAGTTACAATAAGAAATAACCAATTTCTGAATCTAAATAGGCTTTCCAAAAACCCTAATTTGGGCAAAGCATTTCTTTTTTTTTCTAACTTGAACACTTTGTTGTACAAGATATGCAAGATCATGTGGGCAGTGTAAGAAATAACTAGTTCGTGCAATTCTTCGCAAATTTCTATACATGGTATGCAATATTGTATGCAAATCCCCTTGAACATCTTCACTTTATTTTTTATCTTTTAAGTCACATCATCCACTCAGTTTGATCTCAACTACCTAAAACCATCAAATAACAAAACATGATCATTAGATTTCACAACAATGTAGCACAAAAATACATTAATAGACTAAGTATAAAGGGTGAAAAATATAACATTTTCCCACCTTGCAGTCACATGCTATTAATTAGGATAACTTACCTTTCTTTTATTCTAGAAAAGTGTACTAAAGTGGATCAAATTTTTCTGATAAAATGTTATTTATAAGATTCATGGTTGAGTGAAATTGACATAGATAGTTTCCCACTGAAGATTCAACACATAGTTTTGACTATAGAAATAAATTTGTTATTGACGATCTTAACTTGGTGTTATCTTTTGCGTTATGGGCTAATTATGAAATGGATAAAATCTGATGAAAAACTAAAAGGGTTAATTACATTAAAGTACTCTCGTCGATGTCTTTCACTTTAGTACCCTAACGTTATCTTTTTAACAGTTTTGTATATTATACCATATTATACGACAAAATTTTTCTTTTATGATCAAAATACCCCTTTTGTCTGTAAAGGCTAGATTACTGAAATGGAAGAAATTAATATTTTTAGTAAAAGTGCTCATAATGCTTATAAAAGAAAAGTTCACTAAAAATGTTACGTGTATATAAAAGAATTGAAAAATCAAATTGAACAAAAATTTAACTAAAATTACAATTACGTTTCTTAAAATTTCCAATTTTGGAATGTGAATTTTCTTTTCTAACTTAAACTTCACTTTAATTTTTGATTTTAGTTTTTCTAATCTAAAAATTTATTTGAGACTAATAATTAATTATAATTAAAAGTTAATAAGTTAAGACTATTTTAAATTTTAAATTCTTGATTATATCGTTTTTCATAAACTTGATTTAAAAGTTAGTAAATCTAAGTTGGGACATAACAAGAATGATTTTGAAATTGAAAAATTTTTTTTTTTGTTTATTTCGAGCTTTTACAAAAAAATTATAAAAATTATAGAGAACTCGATCTTATATTAGGTTGGTTAAATTTTATTTGAAAACAAAATTATAAACTAATAAACATACATGTACAAAAACCATCAATTAATATCAAAATAGTATTACACTATTAAAATAAAAATAGTCCTAAATATTCTTGAATATTTAATTATGCATAGGGGTAAAAATGACATTTTTTGTATAAAGTTAAAACTATTATTGTTGCCCTTTAGTCAAGGATACTAAACTGTTAAGAAGCAAAGACAAACTCACAAATTGAAGACATGATGATCTGTTTCAAGACCAACAGAAGCGCTGAAAATTCATATAACTATATGAGTGGTCCAATGATAGGGTAAAGGGACAAAAAGATGCAAGAAGTCCTTAGCCATTTCATCCATAAGCCTCATGCCAAACAAGGGATCAAAGTTGAAGATTACAATCCCAAGCTTGTTAATTCTTTGGTGGAGATTGACCAAGAGTTACATATAATTAATTAGTATATTTTTACCATCATTTTAGCCATTTTAAGTTTGAAAGTTTTTCCAAGATAAGTGAGGATTACTGGTCACAAGTTCAAGTAAAATTACAACTTCCAAAGCATGTAATTCAAAGGTTATTTTGAAGCTGTTTTTGTATAAACTTTTAAGAATAAATTGTACAAATCCTACGAGGCTTCAGGCTATCATATTTGTACCATTTCATAGCTCTATGAGTCTAGGATAATACGCAACAAACAATTTATCATTTGGAGTTTTATACAAGAAGATACACGAAGTTTACTATAGCCGCGCATTATTGTCTAAAGAAGCTTTACCTAGGGATTAGCATGTTGGACAACCATTTTTGGAGTATTTTAAGACTTATTTGGGTATTTTAAACATCCCTTAACTACTTGTTATGATTTCCCATAAGTTTTCATGTTTTTTTGTCATTTTTAGTTAAATTACTACTTGCAAAGCTTGAAATTCAAAGGTTATTTAGCAGCTATTTTTACATGAATTTCGAAGATTAACCTACAAAAATCCTACGAAGCTTCAAGCTTTCATGCTTACCATTTTGAAGCTTTATGAGTCTAGTTTAATACGTAACAAATGTTTCCTCATTTTGAGTTTTCTATAGGAGGATACACTAAGTTTACTAAAGTTGTGCATTATTGTCTGCAGAAACTTTTTTACCTATGGGATTAGCATATTGGTCAAGCATATTTTGAGTATTTCAAGACTTATTTGGATAGTTTAAACATTCCTTAACTACTTGTTATGATTTCCCCCAAGTTTTTATTATTTTTAGTCATTTTCAGTCAAATTACTACTTCCTATGTCAGCATTTAGTTTGGAGACATATTCCAAATTATCTATAAACATTTTAGGGAATACTCTTATAAATTTTGAGATTTTGAATACAATATAATTTTGTTAAGGTCTATCCTTTTCTTGTTAGTTCTTTGTTGAACTAGTTCGGGTGTCATTAGGTTGGGTCCTTATGATTCCTTTAGACTTATCAATCAAGACTTGCTTCTCTTGTTGTGTTGTGTTTAGCTTACGTTCTTCATTTATTAAGTGTGTCTAAGGGTATTAGATCATATATCTAAGGTTCATATTCCGTAGTTATTTGAAGGGTAGGGTTATAGTTAAGTTTTTCTACAAAGGTTAGTATTGGGTCTTAACTCTACCAAAGCATCATCCATCAATTGGCTTTGCCAAATATCAAGATCTAGGAATCTAGACTTGAGAATATTTCACTTGCTTGTATCACTTTTTATATCAGAGCTCAATGTGATTCTTGAATTATATCCTTTTTGTTTTTGTTTTATATTTTCTATCTTTCTTGTTTTTAGCTTTTCTTGTTTCTTTTCATATTCATCTTTAACTTGTTGGATCATAGCAGGTTCCTACCTTTTTGGATGTAGTGGGTTGAGGTCTTCAAATTTATTGGATCATACCAAGGTTCCTATCTCTTAATAGATGGTGGGTTGAGGTCTTCCATCATTTGAGGTCTTGTGGAGTTTTGTTAGCATATTATATATCTTGGCTGAAAAGTTTCAAAAAAAGTACACAAAAAATGAAAAAAAAAATTGAAAAGCCAACAAGAAAAGAAAAAGGCAAAAAAAAAAAAAGGAACGCAGTGGAACACAAAAAGTCTTGAAATCGTTTGTAAACTTTGAATAATCATATTTATTGATGTACTTAGAGTTAATTTGTGTATTTCACATCAATCTTTCAGTTGAGATAGTAATTTTTCATTTGAGACTATCATTGATCAAATATTCATAAAGTTTTTTTTTAACAACATTTCCTTGTTTCTTTTCATTCCAAGTGTCCTAAATTTATGGATTTTCTTTTAATTGATCATTGACCTCTAATTGCTCTTTGAAATTTGAAGTGAGTTCATTGTTTTAATTTTTTGACATCTTTGCATAGGTTTACTTTTGAACTACTTAAAGAAAAGGATTGAGAGAAAAAAGGCAAGTGTTTTTCATTTTAATAAAAGCCACATTATAGTAGAGATATACTTGGGTTTGAGAGTAGATTTATAGGTGGGAAATACTTGCGGGTTAAGGGATATTAGGTCATTGATAATCACTTGTTCTTGTGTTCATTGGACAAGATGGAAGGAAAAACTTCTCCAGAGCAACAGCGCGACATTGATAAAATTGAAAATTTTCCCGCCTTGAGCCTCAGCCCGAAGGACCGCTACCCGTTGCGAGGATTCCATCGGGATACATTGCAAGAGCTTCACTTCAAGTAGTCAGGCTATAGGGGTAAGTCCCATTTTGTGAAATATCATTACTTAACTATAGAATGCAGCACCTATCAATGAAAACAGAACTTCTGGCTCCCATAGCCCTTGCTTTCTTTGCTCCATCCGAAATTGGTCAAGTCTCAGCTTCCGAATCACCCTAGCATTAGTCCTTGGGATTTCCATGATTTGTTGAGCACATTGATGACAATGTTGAAAATATTGGAAAAAAAGGCATACAATGCTTGAGTAAGGAAAAACATTGATGCCATTGATAACCTAATGGCAAGGATGCAAGCTTGGGAGAATTCAAAAAGGTATTGTTCAAGAACTTACATACGGTCAAGTGAAAATATACTGAACAAAAGTGTTCTTTATTACTCCCATGATCCTATACTTAAGAAAACTTTTGAGAAAAAGGTGAAAATGTGGTATATATAATCTTTTGAGGAAACAATAGAAGAAATGAAAAGAAAAAGTATTGAAGAACGAAAAGATTAGGGTAGACTCAAGGTTGAAAATTATGAGTGTTTGCGTGAAAAGAAAAATGAGGGTTTAGAGAAAGAAAAGGTTGAAGGAGTATTTGTTAAACTGTGTGAGGAAAGGCTGAAATTGAGAGGAGAGTCACAAAAGCCAAATGATAGTGAAAAAGAAATTTTTGAGGAAACAGAAATGGATGAGGCTGAAAGTACTCAGAAAAAGATGGGAGATCGTAAGAATGAAAAACTTGAGGGAGTGAAATTGAAAAGGGAGAAACGAAGAGAAAAGAAAGTGATGAGGATGTTTTTGAGGTAGATAGGACTTTTTCTACTTTTCAACATCTTACAGTGCTCTCATACAAAGAGGTCTTCTTATCTCCTAACTATTTACAATCTTCTTTTCCCTATGAATTTGTGTCTTTATTTCAGGAAATTGAAGTTGACAATCTTAGGAGAGTTCGCAATCCATTTAACTTCATCTCAAAGAGGTTGATGGTAAGTAAGTTTGATTTTCAAGTCCACAAAACTTTTGAATTTCAATGTCCAACGATATCCTATCTTGACGAAGTTTGATATGTTAGTCTTCAGATTTTTTTGAATCTTCATATTTTTGTATATCTTTGAGTGAGTTATTAAAATTTTGTGGAGTCTTTGTACTTATCCAAGTTGTGGAGTAGTGGATCTTCAAAATTTCACAAGTCTGTATGTTTTGGTGATTCTCTATCTTTGTTATTTCATGAATCTTTGGATTTTTATAGGTCTTTGAATCTCTTGAATTTATTTGAGTCTTCAAACTTGTGTGTATCACTAAATGTCTTTGGAGGTCATCTTTGTTAAGGAAGTGGAGTGTTTCCTCTTTTGTGTACCATAGAGTCTAATTTAGTGTTAGTCAGTCCATTTTATAGGTACTGTACATTTTCAATTTTTGTATTTCATTTTGGTCGTCATCACAATTGCAAATAGTCAACCTATTTTTAAAACAAGTTTTAGGGTTCATATGCGGGTAGTTAATTCCTTTAGGTTGATTATTAGCACTATGATGAGTTTAATGAATTGTGTTTTGAAGCATTTTCTTGTGCTTATAAATTCCGATCATGTCTTTATCTATGGAAAATTTTGGATTAATCATATTGATGAATCATTCCCATGATTGAGACATTTGCAAAGTTATGAGTTTCATGCTAATTGTGAAAGGATATATTTTTGTTTGGATATCTTCTTTGCTTAGACTTTTAGAGTGAAAGATATCTCAAGTGGAGATATCAAGATTGTGACCAAGTCTTTTTGGTCATCCCCTTCAAGCATCCTTGAGGTAGGCTTTCCTTTTCATAATGGATGTTCTTTAGATGAGTCTTGAAATACAAGTGCAGATTTACATGAAATGAAGGAATTAAGTGGGATTTTGATTTCGATGACTGTGAAAATGCTTGTCATTCAATTACTATGCATGGTATGATATCAAATCATTTCGTCACATTAAATGATGTTCTTACATCTTATGGTTTTAAATGTGCTACATCAAACTTAGGCTATTTTGTTGTGTTGTGGAAAGGAATTCCAATGGCATACTTATGTGCAAAGTGCATGAAGAATCCTTCCAATGTTGTTTTCATAATAAGGATGAGTGCGTTAAGGTACATGCGGATGATGCATGGAACTTTGAATTAAATCATGGTCCATTTGTTCCCCAAAGTTTCTATGAGACTTTCATGTAATTATATCCCTTGCATAGTTTGGAGAAAAGACATGTCTCATGGTTGGTATTCATCAAAACATTTCCCTATGTGATCAAGTTCGCACAAGGAGAAGAATGTGCATCTATGCTCTAGTATTCTGTTTTAATAAATGGTCCTTTCTTAGTTTTAAGTTTTTTTCATAGCTTGTCTTCTCATTTTCTTTTGCTACTAATAAGTGTGCTCTTTTAGTTCATTCATTTTCTTTCATTTTGAGGCTAATTTCATGGAATAAAGGATCCCATGGCTCACATTGAGTAAATGAGTGTTCATTCAAATGTTTTCTGTGAAGGTGAGGTTAGTTCTCAAATTTAGTATTCCGTACTCATCCTTTTTTTTATGAAGGATTTGATTTGAGGATGAATCATTTTGAAGAGAGGGGGAATGATGGAGACCATCTCACACTTAGTCCAACAATCCAAGAAGCAAAGACAAACTCACAAGTTGAATACATGCTCATCTGTTTCAAGACCAATGGAAGGGCTGAAAAATCATGTAACTATATGAGTAGTCCAATGACAAGGTAAATGGACAAAAAGATGCAAGAAGTCCTTAGTCATTTCATCCACGAGCCTTATGCCAAAGAAGGGATCAAAGTTCAAGATTACAAGCCCAAACTTGTTAATTCTTTGGTGGAGATTGACCAACAGTTACATACACTTAATTTGTGTAGTTTGACCATCATTTAAGCCATTTTAATTTTGAAAATTTGTCTGAAATAAGTGAGAATTTATGATCACAAGTTCCCAGTAAAATTATGATTTCTAAAGATGCAATTCAAATGTTATTCATAAGCTGTTTTGTGTAAACATTGGAGATTAAAGTGTATAAATCTTACAAGGCTTCAGGCTGTCATATTTATACCATGTCTGAGTTGTGTAAGTCTAGTTTAATAGGTAACAAACGAATCTTCATTTGGAGTTTTCTACAGGAAGATACACCAAGTTTACTAAAGCCGCGCATTGCTGTTTGAAGAAAATTTACCCATGGGATTAGCATGTTGGTCAAGAATATTTGGAGTATTCCAAGACTTATTTGGGTAGTTTAAACATCCCTTAAATACTTGTTTTTATCATTTTTAGGTGAATTACTACTTCCTATGTTCGCATTTAGTTTGGAGACATGTTCCAATTTATCTATAAATGTTCTAGGTAATGCTCTTTTAATTTTCAGATTTTGAATACAATATAATTTAGTTAAGGTTTATTCTTTTCTTGTTAGTTTTTTGTTGAACAAAATTGAGTGTCATTATTTTAGGTCCTTTTGATTCCTTTAGACTTATCAGTCAAGACTTGCTTCCCTTGGTTGTGCTGTGTTTAGCTTTCGTTCTTCATCTACTAAGTGTTGTTTAAGGGTCTTAGATCACATATCTAAGGATCTTATTTTTTTATTTGAAGAGTGGAGCTATAGTTAAGTTATTCTGCATAGGTTAGTATTAGTTCGTAAATCCATCGAAGCATCATCCATCAATTAGCTTTGCAAATATCTAAATTCAGGAATCTAGACTTAGGAATATATCCGCATCACATGATTCATATCACTTTGTTGTTTGGTAACATTTATGGGTTTCAATTCTATCATTTTCATTTCAAGGAATTCATATGGTTGCTACTTTGTGGAAATAAAATGAATGGTAGTTTTAAAGTGCTTAAGGTTTATCTTTGTAATCTTGTAAAAATTATCTTTGCAATTTGTGTTTTTGAACTAACTTTGAAGAATCTTATTGAGAAATATCTTATTTATTTTATTACCTATATTAACTTTCTATTCAAAGATGAGATTTTAAATGATTTATTAGTTCAAAAGACGAGTTCTTGTGTCATGTTTTTGAATCAATCTTTCGGTGGTTCTTTACTTTATTCTCTAATCTTCAAAGAGTTTTCGGAGGAGTTGATTTAAAGATGAGATCAAAATTCTTCATGTTTTGATGATAAATCAAGGTTGCTCTTCTTTGAAAGGTATCTTGGAACTATTTTGGAAGACTTTGCATTAAATCTTATTATACCATTTTTTTTCAAAGAAATCTTTTGGAAACATGAATTAACAAATGAACAAGATAGCACTTCTAAATATTTTTATGAGGTTAATTGGTGGAGTAGTAATGTTAATCTTGAATTTCTTTGTCTAGAGCTTTTGATCAAACAATGAAAAAAGTTTTGAAGCTTCTTTGAATGGAAAAGAGAAAGGATTTGGTATCTTTATTTTCCATCTAAAGAGTCATTTTGGAAATTTTGGTATAGCAAATAAAGTAGAAAATGATTTTAAACTTTTCTATACCAATTCTTTGATTTTCAATAGAAAGTTTCTTGCTAAAAGTGTAGGTTATGAAAATCTTGGATTCAAAACTTCATTGAGTCTTCAATGTGTTCCTAGAAAATTGAAAAATGTATTAATCAAGAACCTGTGATGGAATTTCGAGAAGAGTTGAGAATCTAAGCTTATACTAACATCATCCTTTTAAAGAGGTCATGTTTCAAACTCTTGATTTTCTTGATTTACTCTTTGAGTTGGAAAGGATAAAAGCTTATTATCATCTTCCTTTTAAGGATGTTGATATCAATCTTTCTTTTGAAGAATTATCAAGAAAGTTGTTCCTAAAAAGCTCCATTTTAAGGTTCTTTTCTAAAACTTTTGAAGGAATACTTCTTATTTGGAAACTTTAACTTCTACAACACTTTATGTTGAAAGATTTAAAAAGCTTGAGTTTCCAATTTCATTGGCTTTTTGAGGACTTTGTGGAAAATGTTGTTACTATGTTACATTTACAAGATTTTTATTCTTTAACTTATGCTTTTATTAGAAGAAGTCTTGTAATCTTTGAGTATTTCTTGCATAATCCTTATTTGAGCTATCTTGCTTTGAACTTCTTTGATCATGCAACATTTGTATATCATAGGCCATTCAAAGAAGTTCTAGTGTCCTTGCTTATTTTGTTATTTAGATGGCATTTGGATTTACTTGTTTAAATCTTAGCAATGTTTATATTGTTGAGTCGATTCTAATATCGCCCTCCTTGTTGTGGATATTTTAAGAAATGGATTTGAGGACGAATCTTTTTTAAGAGAGGGCATATTATGAAATCAACAAAGAACCATTGAACGATTTCTGGAGGAGCAACTAGTTGTATTAGAAGATTGAAGACATCAAGGTTGAAAGCTTCAAATGAGGAATTCTGGATTCAAGTTGAAGGCTTGGTTACAGGACTTCCAAGACATATTAAAGTCCTAAGAAGCTCAACAGGATAAAACTAGAAGCTCCCGACCATCATATGTGAAAAAAGAAGCAAGGAATTCAAGAAAACAGAGTCTGCCATCGACGGTAGATTCCCACCCTACCATCCCGATAGCTATTTGGAAAAAAGAAGAGTTTTCAAGATTACCTACCGTCGAGGGTCGGTTCACCCTATTGTCTGCGGTAAGTCTCAGACTAATATCTTTAAATGGACAATCTTGCTATTAATTTTTGTCTCCTTTTGTCAAAGCTTCGTAATTAACTTTCTAATGAAAGGTTAATTAGGTACTTTTAATACTCATTAGGTTTTAGGAAGATGAGTAGGTTTTCTGTATAAATACCTACTTATGCCTCCTCTTGTAGTTAACTTTGGTGATATGTGAAATTTGATAGTTTTCTCTTAGGGTTTTCAAGTTTTGAGGCTTTCTCCTTGAACTTCATTTAGCATTGGATCATTCCTTTGATTGATTTTATTGAATACTTGGATTGGGTTGATCTAAGGGTTCTTAATTTGATCACAATTTCTAATTCTCTGATAATCACACACTTTTGATTTGTCTAGAGCTTAGGTCTTCTTCAATTGATCTAATTAGTTAGTAGGTAACCAGCCCTATTGTTCATTTGGCAATTGAGGAAAAGATCCTCTTCATATAAATTTGCTCATAGTTTGGGTTGAATTATGGGTGGGTGTTGTTAAAGAAGATCAAGTCCTATTGAAGGCAAAAGGTCTTTGGGAGGTTTTATTGAAGACTTTTGATCTTTGCACAACAAGATTCATATCAAGAAGGGTCTTCTTTATTCAAGATCTTTGCACATAAAACCGAAAAACAAAATTTTGAGAATATAGAATTCAGGAATATTTAGTGATATGTAATGATATTTATAACTACTATATGTCACACTTGATTCAACATTCCGCCATTTCGCAGGAGCGCTAGTTAGAAATCCATAACTCCAAAAGGCTCAGGGATATAATAGCCAAGCTCTGAACATTTGAACAATTGAGGTCTTTTTCCTCTCTTTCAACCTTACATATAAAAGGTTATTGGCGAAATATACATGATCAAAAGAGTTGAGTTACATATATTACAAGATATTAATATATCTTTTTCAACTTATGGAAACTTTCGTGCAAGAATTTAGATCATCCTTCTTCCTATTTGTAGAAGACTTTTAGGGTGATTCCATTCTAAATAAAGTTGTAAACCTCTAGGTGCTATCTAAAGCGTAACTCTATATCATATTAGTACTGTTACGAGAACAAACCCTAAATTCTTGATTCCCAATGAATAAAATATGTTTTGAAGGTAAAATGTATATATTGTAGGGAAATTGTCCATTTTTATACCTAGACTATGCAATATTTTCGAATTCTATACATTATCTTTATTTTTCGTCTTCTATATACCCAAACTATTTTCGTATATCTAAAACTACCCTGGCACCACAGCATGCGACAGACTTGGGACGATAACGCATGTGCCTCTTGTGTGACAACAATTTTTAGGGTAAATTTGGCAATTCATTAACATCCCTCCATACCGAGCGGAGAATCCCCCAATAGAGTGCCCTAAATT
The DNA here is from genome assembly GCA_028651295.1 of Catharanthus roseus. Taxonomy (NCBI): domain Eukaryota; kingdom Viridiplantae; phylum Streptophyta; class Magnoliopsida; order Gentianales; family Apocynaceae; genus Catharanthus; species Catharanthus roseus. Next base: position 2,339,577 of record JAPQWS010000070.1, read on the forward strand.
CCCCAAAACCTATCGTTTTCCTCCATTTTCTTCTATGAATTTCCTATAAAACTTCGATTTGCCTCACTTGAGATGGGCTTATAAAAGTAACCATGACACTAATCACCACCGATTCTAACCGCCGTGGTTCTCCTCCCCTCCTCTATTACATAGTTAATAATAAAATCCCATCTTTTTCTTCTCTTTCCTTCGCAGCTACCGAGTCTGACCCAAACAATAATGATACAAGTAGCCATTCTCCCTCTCAGCATGTTCATCTGAATAGAAATTGTAGAGAAGCAAATCGAGAAAATTGAGGGAATTTGGGGAATTTAGGGCATTATATATCTAGGGATTCACCACTGGATATAGAGAGATATTAATGAATTTCCAAATTTGCCCTTAAAAACTATTGTCACTTCAGAGCCACATGAGTTGTTGGCTAGATTATACCGTGTGTTGTGGTGCTAGGGTAGTTTTAGATGCATAAAAATAGTTTGGGTATGTAAAGAGAAAAAAATAAAGATAATGTATGGAATTAAAAAATATTGTATACTTTAGGGTATATAAATTGATATGAATCTTGTTTTGCAAGATCAAAATCTTCAATTAAAATTCCCAAGGATCCTTAATTTCTATGGGACATGGTCTTTTTCAATAAAACTCTCCCATAATACTCCCCAAACTATGAACAAATTAACATAAAGAGGATCTTTTCCTCAAGTGCTAAAAGAATAATGGGACTGGTTATCCACTACACATTTACATCAAATGAAGAACACTTATGATTTAGACAAATCACAAGGAGGTGGGTATCATAGAATTAGGAATTATGATAAAATTAGAACCCTTGGATCATCCCAATCCAAGTATTTAAGGAATGATCAGACCCTAGATGAAGTTCAAGGAGAAAGTCTCGAAACTTAAGAGCCCTATAACGAATATTCTCAATTTTCATATATCATCAAAGTTGTTTACAATGTAGGCTATAAATGCATATATATAGTACTAGGGCTAAAACATACATTGACTATTGACTTAAGACTTTGAGAGACCAATTAGACCGATCATTAACAACTTGAATTAGAGTTTAAACATTGAAAACTGTCCAAAACACTGCCTTATTCAAACTACCCAACACCTATCGGCGATTGTAGGGTATACCCTACTGCACGTGGTAGGTCTTCAACCAATAAGGCAACCTTGGGTAGGAGCCTACCGGGGACGGGAGGATAAGGACCTACAGTTGATGGTGGGCTCTATTTGGGCTCTCCTTGTTTTAAAGTTTCTCCCAAGTTTCTCCATTGCTTGCTCCAAGTATAGGCATGATCCATAAACAACTTAGGATGATTTCTTTGTCTTTCAATCCTCTATGCTAGCTCTTTAACATGTTTGTAATGGTTTCTTAAATGCAAGCATCCATCCTTTTAGCCAAGCTATCATCATATGCCTTCGTCTTTGCCCTTGCTCTAATGATTAGTCCATGAGTCAACTACTTAGCTTCTTGGTCATTCTGTTTCATATTATCCGCCTCTCCTTTGAAAATATTCGTCCTTGAATCTTCACCTATATCAAACAAAGACAAGTCACAAATATTGAAGGTAGCACTAAAATTATATTCACCTGGGAGATCAATTTTATAAGCTTTGTCACTAAAGCATTCAAGAACTTGAGAAGGCCATTGCCATGGGCATCAAGCTTAAACTTTTGTTGAGAAGAAAATCGTTCTTTTCTAGTGTGAACCCCTCCGGGACCAAGGACTACTCATTTCCTTCCAGCTTTTCTTTTATCCACGGGCTTCTAGTTGTTGCTTTAATAGCATCATGGTTCTTGGAATGGGTAGAGTTGGCAAACTCTTGTTTCTTCTTTCCGTGCAAGCTCAAAACATGATCTATAGATAATGAAATCAAATCAAAAGGAATTTGAAGATTGAAACCATACACAACTTCAAAAGGATAGTAAGAGTAGTAAAGTGATGAGCTCTATCGTAAGCAAACTCAATAAGAGGTAAACATGCTTCCCATTTGAATCTGGTCATTTCCTGATTACATTTGCCTTATATTCATCCATTTGGAGACCTTGACAACTCACAACATAACCAGGAAAGTGCCCTTTTCCAAACAAAACTAATAATTTTCAAGGTTAGCATATAATTTCTCATTCCTCAAAACAAACAAAACTTGTTTAAGATGATGAAAATGATCTTTATAAGTTTTTCTATTAATTAAGACGTCATAAACATAAGCCACAACAAATATAAAATCAATGGATTTAGTGAACCTAGGTAGTCTAAGAATAAAATCCATATATATGTCTACCCAAGGTTCTCTAGGCACAATTAAAGGAGTATAAAGTTTATGTTAGTATATGCCTTAAGACCAATTGACTCACATTTATGATTTATGAAGCATGTATTTTTTGAATTGTATTTTATGCTCTTGGTCATCAAGTATGTGACTTGATAGTAAAAACCTTCTAGCTAATAAAATACTACTCTTATTTGTCCCTAGTTTATTACATCTTGTAAACTAGTGTGAAGTTTATTGATGGTCAAGTTTTACTGATCATGAATATGAGATATAAAATCAATTCATAAACATATTGAGAATATTGTATTGGACATGACCCAAAGTGAAGAAGAAATATTGCATGGGTTTAAGTTATAAGTATTTCTTCTAAGTTTTATATTTGGTGTCCTTTGACCTAATGTTTCTAATGTTTCTTGCATGGGGAGAAAATATGTTTTGACATAGTCAAACATCACTTTTAATTAGGTGATCATTTTGACTATTGGTTGGCTTATTTTCTTGTCATGGCTTGAATATTGGAGATAGTGAAAGGGATTTGTCCATCTCTTTTTAGAGAGAGATATCCATGGGCCCCTTGATAAGGAAGACTAGAAAATATGCATGGCCATGCTCAAATAAGTATTAATAAGGTGTTATTAATATTATTTGTTGGAACAGTCTGCCTAGTGATCAAGTAAATGGTTAATTAAGTTTTTATAAGGATGACTTGGTCCATGGCTTATACTTAATTAGGATATCGTGTGACAAAAGGACTAAATATTAAATCTGATGCTAGGTTATTATTACATTACTTAACTTGAGTAAGCATAATGTCTTGCTAGAGGCCGCTTATGTTTTGTGAATAAATGTCTAGGACATTTTTCATTCACTGGCAATGTTAAGTGAACCTACAGGGTCACACGCATAGACGATCTTGTGAGCATAATGTCCACGTTCAATGAATCTAGATTGTGTCCAGATTCGTTGAACGTATACAAAAGAGGAATCATATTCCATATTGTATTTTCTTGTAAGTTAATAAGTAATTAATTTTATTTAATCGAATAAATGAAATTAATTACTTAATATTACTCATCCAACCGTTGGATGATTATAGGAATAGACAGACGAGATTAAACTGTCATTAGATGACAGTTGGGGTTTTGATATTGATAGCTATAAAAGGTTATGTTAACCTTTTCTTGGTAGCCGTCCTTTAATAGATTAAAGAAAAACAAAACCCTAAACCCTAGAACGGCGATACAGTATCTAGCCTCCTCTCTCGGAAATACGACCAATTACCAGATAGTCAGGATCAGTTCTGAAAAGTTTTTAGAACACAGAAAGGGCTAGCATCCCGATCGCTTGTAGAGGAGTTCCTCGCGTGGATACCAGTAGAAGGCGAAGCATACAACGCAGCGCCTTCACAACGAACAATCAAAACATTGAGGTAATTTCTATCCAATCGATTTTTCTAGTATGTGCAGATCCTATTGGTGGATTTTCGTAGTTTTATTTTATTTTGTTTTTGCCTACAGATTCCAACAATTTATTTGGCAACGATGTAGACGTAAATCTTCTACATTCTAAACAAATATCAATAAACCTTTCTGCATCTCTTTTCATGAAATGCCCAAAGAAATTCTCATGTAAAATGACATAAGTTTTTGAAATACCAACATGATCCATTAAACCACTACAATGAGCTTCCTTAACTAGCCACAATCTAGAAGAACAAGAAGATATGCATAATTTACCTTCATGTTAAAGAAAACCGTCACGTATAATGTACTTTTATTAGGTACAACCAAACAAACATCAAATATGTCCTTGAAGTCATTATCACTAGCATACAACTCCTTAAGCAATTCAAAACCAACTATTTGAGCATGTAAAGTAGAGATTAGAGTGTACCTTCTTGACAAAGCATTGGCTCCAACACTTCCTTTGCCTCTCTTGTACCGAATGACATAAGGGAATATCTCTATGAATTCCCTTCATCTGGCATGCCTCTTGTTGACCTTTTGTTGGCCTTTGAGAAACATTGCATAGAGCTCCTTATTATATGTAGGATAATTCAATGCCGCTCCGATCACCAAATCAATTTGATGTTCAATTTCCCTTGAAGGAGGAAGTTCACCAGGCTCCTCTTCGAGGGAGACAACCTTGAATTATTCAATGATCTTTACTATAGCATTAGACAAATGCTTCCTTGCAATATAAAAGTGATACCAGCTATTATTTTTCAATAGCTTCTATGATCTCACTCTCTTTTGTATTGAAACATCTCTTTACTTTTGTATCACTCTCTTTGGATCACTTATTTTCTTATCGTCCTTTACTTTTGCCTCTTTTGTGCTTTTAACACTCATTTCTTTTCCCCCGATTTCACTCCTCAATGAATTTTCTCTTTTATTCCATTTCAATTCTTTCTTTTTCTCTCATTTTCTTTTGTTCTTCCCTAAATTGTTGAGGTGTAAGAGGATTCATGGTATATGATTTGCCATCCTTTACAAAAATGTAAGTATTCTTCTTCCCATGATGAATGGCTTTCTTATCAAATTGCCAAGGGCGAACTAATAAGAAATGGCAAGCTTGCGTAGGCACTATATCACATACCACTTCATCATTGTAAGTTCCCTTAACAATAGGCACTTTCACTTGCCTCCACACTTTAACTTCCCCACTATCATTCAACCAAGGCAAATTAAAAGGATTAGGATGTTTAAAGGCAGGCAAATTGAATTTCTCTATAAGTACTAGCTACATTAGTGCAACTACTAGTATCTATGTTGAAGTTAGCAAGTCTACCTTCCACCTTGTATTTTGTATGAAAGATATACTCCATTTGAATGCTTGAGTTATCTTCAATAATTTGAGTAGTAAAAGACCTTACAGTTGCCAAGCACCTTCTTCAGCATCTAGAGAAGTATCTCCATTGTTTCCATCTTCATGGCTATTCCCATCGTCAACAGTGTCTTAACACTTCATCATCCTTCTCTATCCAACCATTCATGTATTCACGAAAGATCAAAGTCCTCTTGGTAGGACAATTGATAGCTATATATCCCAAACCAATACAAAACACCTACCTTTCTTTTCCACCTTAGACATAGAATTATCTTTGAAAGCCACCTTAAGTGTTTCATCATTCTTTTGCCAACCTTTTAAAATAGTTGCCTGAGGTTTAGACACAACATTTCTTGATGAAAGAGGAGGAGTTTTAGAGAAACCACTTCTTTTCCTTTGAGTTTCAATCTTGGTTGCTAAATGGCACATGTCTTCATAAGTGGTGTAAGGGTACAATTCTAATTGATTAGCAATGTCCCTATTGAGATCACTTAGAAAACTAGCAGTAGAAGGATCCTTGTCCTCCTCCAAACTCAATCTCAGTGTATAACTCCATCTCTTGCCTATACTACTCAACACTTTTGCTACTTTACCTAAGCAGTCATCAATTGGTAGTGAAGCTCCCTATAATAATACTCTGGCACAAATCTTTTTCTCATAAGAGTCTTCAGTTTTGCCTAAGCTTCAACTAGTTGCCTTCTATTTCTAATCCTTTGAGCAACAATTCTTTCCCACCAATTAAGTGCATAACCTGAAGATTTGGCAGTGATTAACTTAGCCTTGACATTGCACTATAATTTCTCACCATTAAGTGATTCTCCACTTGACACTCCTAATCAAGGAACATGCTTGGATCACTTTGCCCGTTGAAGCTAGGCACCTTCCACTTAATCTTGTCTAAGGCTTTATCCCCTTATGTCTACCATAATAGTCACCAAAGAATGGTTGGCCAACATTAGGAATCTATCCATAATCTTCAAACAAGTTATCTCTATAACATCCTTCATCTCTTGGAACCTCTTCTTGTGGCCTATTATACCACCTTCCTCCTAGACCTCCTCTTCTTCCACCTCTAGTGGGTTGCCTTTCTTGGTATCCACTTTCATGAAATGGGTAGGAACTTTGAGCCGGCATGTCATAATAGCCATAAGGAGATACATTGACATAAGTCCTTTTGTTGATAAGGTGAAGGGACTCCTCCAAGATTGTTTCCAACTATTTGTTCTATTGTAGCACTTCTTTTGCCCTTCTTTAACTCTTAAACATCTCTAGGCACACATTGGTATTGTTGGTGCATAGATCGCAAGGTGTCATTCAAGTTTATCATTTTAGGATCACTAGTGTCTTCTTGATAAGATGGGGTAGGTAAATGACCATTCGTTGACATTCTAAACCTGCAAACTAAACAAAGAAAACAAGAAATAGGACCTCACTAATACTCTCTAAGTGTATGCTCTCTTATAATGATCACTCAATTCCTTCGTTTTGGCTCTCTTAAGGCTTTTATATCAATAAGCTCACCCTTTTGCTATCTCAAAACTCACACCTCACAAGAGTTCTTTGAGTCCTCAAACTTTCTCCCCCACAACAGCCAAAGGCAATCAATCAAAGATAGACTTCAATTAAACAATTAGTTGAGGAAGTAAGAGAAGTCAAAGAGTAATTTCAACAAACACTCTATGTGCAAGAGATTCAAAGATTATCCAAGAGCAATAAGAGCCAAATATGTCAATTTGATCACCGCAAAGAGGTATAATCACAAAAGGAAAGGAATTAGAGTCCGAAACAATGAAGCAAAAAAAAATATCTAAGCTAATCAATGAAGTAAGAGTACTGAATAAAATTTCACAAGAAATACAAGTCACTGGCACCGTGTGATTAAAATGATGATACCTCACAATATATAACTTCCAATTGAGTGCTATTAGTTTAGGAAGAAGCGCAGCTTGATGCGGATGAATTTGAACACGAATTTCAATTGAATTGGATGAGTATAACACAATATATGATCGGATGCTTTCGCACTTTAAAAACAAATCCGATTTCTAGCTACTTTTTCACTTTTGATCGAATTGATCAATCAAATTAACTCCAAATTGAATAAAACCAATTGCACTTGATCAATAACTCATAGATGTTCAAATACATATCAAATTTTAGCACAAAACACACAATTCTGCTTTGTATTTGGGTCTCTTTTGAAAGAGAGAACTAAGAGTGAGAGATTAGATTGTTATTATGTGAGGCTCATCCATTGTTCTAAGGGTTTGATCGAGTATCTAAAAATTCTACAGCGACTGGTTATGCTCTTCCTCGTCTGTTTTTTTTGCGTCCAAATATCTCTGTTCCCCTTTTTTACACAGAAACCAGTAGTCCAATTTTTCTGTGTTGGTCGTCCAGTTTTGAAAACAAATGTCTGGTTTTTAAGTTGGTTATCAGATTCTATCTTTTACAGGCAAAATTTGGATTTTCCTGCTTATCCGATTTTATCATCCAATTTTGCAGGTGCTTTGGATTGAAGAAGAGTCAGTAGTCTGTTTTTTAGACACCTCATCCGATTTTGAAGAACCATTTTTAAGAGTTGTTATCCGTTTATTTGTCATAGATTAGATATTCATATTCTGTTCTTTCGCTGCTTTGTAATAATTTGTAGAGGTTTTGTTTATGTAACAGGGCTGATCACCAGTGTAACCCTTCTCAATAGTGGTATCAGAGCCAGAAGGAGATTTGATCTTTCTGGTGTCTGGTGTCTATTACTTTCTTCCATAAACGCAGATGTCATCCGAAACCTCCCAGGTTGCTTTCCAGTCTCATGGAAACTGTTGAGTTCTGTGAATCTGGTATAGGTCACTATTACTGTTTTCGCTTTCATTTCATTTAAAAGTTTATTGTCTGTATATATATATATATATTCTACTGTTTATATCTCTTATTATAGACCAAATTTTTTGTGATTTCTGTTTTTTCTCTAAAAAACCAAAACCCAAGCCTGACTTGAGTCCAATTGAGACTCCAAGTATCTTTGCCTTGGTCTTTTTCTTGTTTGATTGCATAAATTTTTCTTTATTGTCCGTGATCATTGAGACTGTTTTATTGTCTGTTTGAGAGCTATTGCTCAGCATGTGATTATTCATACTTATTCTCTGTTGATCATCTGTTTTATGGCTATTGCTAAGCCTTTGCTATCTGATTGATTTATGGTCAATTTGTTATTTGTATATTGCCTGTTTTTCTAGCCGTATTGTATTTTCGGGCTTTTTTTGTGACGAAACTTTTTCTTAAATCTTTTACCTTTTGCACATTACTCTTATTTGCCACTGTTCAACATGTCTGTTCCAAAACTTGAAATAGACAAGTTCCGTTGCAAATCTGATTTTGTAATGTGCTGCAGAAAAATGAAAGCAGTTTTACTCCAAAACAAAACTGTACCCGCTATTTGCACTCCTGACAAGTATCCAGAATCTTGGACAGGAGAAATACTAGCTGAAAGACGATGATGCACATAGTTGTCTCACCTTGCATTTGAAAGATAATATTTTAAGTTAAATAAATGAAACAGATAATGCTTCTGAAATCTGGACAAAACTTGAAAAACTTTATTTTGGATAGTCTTTATAAAAAAAAAAATCTACTTAAAGAACAATTCTTTGGGTTCAAAGTTGTGTGGGTCAAAATATCTTTCTAAAAACATTGATGATCAAAACAAAATTGTTTCAGAACTCCAAAATGTTGGAGAAAACTTTTCTGATGAAAATATTGTTGTTATTTCATTGAATGCTTTGTCTGAGTCATGTGATGATTTGAAATCTGCTATTAATTATGGCAGAGATAACTTACTCTTTTTTATGTGAAAAACAGTTTGAAATCAAAAGATTTAGATTTCCAAAAAGAAATAAAACAAACGTAGAGAATCTTTTTGTGCAAGGGAGGGTTGACTAGAGAGAACCTTCAAGTCACCGTTCTAAAAGTAAAAGGAGATATAAATCTCGAGATAAGAATAGAGTGAAGTGTTTTTATTATGGCAAAGATGATCATATGAAAAACAATGTTTTAAACGAATCAAAGATGAAAAATTACGTAAACAAGGTAATGGGAAGGATAAAATCGACAAAACACATGATTTTAAAATAGATGGTAATTCTATGTTTTCTGAAGTTTTGTGTATATCCTCTTCCCCATCTACCTCTAAAGTTTCTGATGTGTGGAGTCTTGATTCTGGTTGGACTTTTCATATGACACCCAACAAACATTGGTTTTCTTATTTTAAACCCCTTGATCATGAAAGATTTTATAGGAGACAATCAGGTTTGTGATGTCAAGGGAATTGGAAATTTTTTATCAAAATGCATGATTGTATGACTAGAAAATCGACCGAGGTGAGGTATGTGCCTAATCTTAGGCGAAATTTAAACTCCCTTGGTGTTTTTAACACAAATGGCCATTCTTATAAATATGAAAATGGGATTTTACAAGTTTGTAAAAGGTCTCTAATCATGCTCAAAGGTTCTAAGAAAGATGGTTTGTACACCTTACTTGGAAAAACCGTTTGTGAATCATCTACATTATTTTCTAAAACCATTCTTGAAAAAACCATGTTGTGGCATCAACGGATTGGCCACATTAGTGAAAAGGGTTTGCCTTATTTACACGAACAAAATCTTTTAAACGGTGATAAAATCACTTCTTTAGATTTTTGTGATCATTGTATTCTTGGCAAACAACACAAACTCAGTTTTTCTATGAGCACACACAAATGCACTGTTGTTCTTGATTATGTGCACTGTGATCTTTGGGGTCCTGAAAAGGTACCCACTTTTGGTGGTAATGTTTATTCCCTTTGTATTGTTGATGATTTCTTGAAAACCGAAGATCAAAGTTTTAAAAAATTTAATGAATGGAAACGTTTTGCCAAAAATCGAATCGGAAATAAACTAAAGGTTTTAAGAACAGATCAAGGTTTGGAATTTTGTAACATGAAATTTCATGATTCGTATGCTTTGCATGGTATTGTGCATCATAGAACCATTAGGCACAACCCACAACAAAATAGGGTAGCTGAGAGGATGCATCGGACTATTATAGATAAAGTTAGGTGTCTTTTGGTATCATCAGGGTTTTCTAAACCTTTTTGGGGAGAGGCTATTAGTAAAACAGTTTACCTTATAAATAGGTCTCCTTCCACTACCGTAAACTTCAAAACTCTCATAGAATTATGGACCGGCAAACCACCAAACCTTCCAACCTTAGAGTATTTGGGTGTGCTACTTTTGCTAATCAAAGGGAAGGGAAGTTAGACCCTAGGTCTAAGAAGGGAGTGTTCATAGGCTATCCTAGTGGGGTAAAGGGTTACAGAGTGTGTCTTAAAGGTGAATCAGATGTGAGGGTAGTTGTTAGTAGAGACGTAGTCTTTAACAAACTAGATATGCCCTGTCTTAGAACTGAAGCCAAACCCGAGAGTTCTACAGGTATACCAAGAGTTGAGAATATTCCTGTAGAGGTAGAGGACCTTTTCGAACCTTCTCAAGAGCACACACTAGAACCCGAGCTAGAACCTGAAACCAATGACGAGTCTGGTAACCTAACTAGTGTTCCTATATCCGATGAGCCCAATCTAGGTAATTCTGATGATGATGATGATGAGGATCATCTAGAAGCACAAGTACAAGCCCTTAGATATTACCAACTATGGAGGGATAGGGTTAGAAGGGTGTCAAGGGAACCTTCTTGGCATGGTTTACATTGTTTCTTGTGCTTTTGCTGCTGCATCTTTTATTCAAGAGAAAGGACTTGTATATTTTTCTGATGTTTTAAAGAGTCCTAATCACTCTTTGTGGATGCTTTCTATGAATGAGAAATGTCTTCTTTGCATAAGAACAAAACTTGAGTGCTTGTGCCTAAACCACCTAAACAAAAACTGATTGATTGTAAATGGATTTTCAGAGTTAAAGAACCTGAATCTGTTAAGGAACCTCCAAGGTTGAAGGCTAGACCGGTTGCAAAAGGTTTTTCTCAAGTTAAAGGTATTGATTTTATAGAGATCTTTTCTCCTATTGTTAATATAAAACTATTAGAATTATGCTTGCCATTGCTGCCTTCATTGATATTGAGCTTGAACAGTTGGATGTAAAAATGCCTTTTTTGCATGGAAACTTGATGAAACCATTTACATGCACCAACCACCTAGTTTTGAGGTGAAAGGTAAGGAGCATATGGCTTGTCTATTGAAGAAGTCCTTGTATGGGCTTAAGCAATCACATACACAGTGGTATAAAAGGTACGGCCCTTTTATGCTTAAGACTAGTTTTGTGAAAAGTAATTATGATAGTTGCTTGTATTTTTCTGGTGATACTGTTGATAATGCTATCTATTTACTTCTTTATGTTGATGATATGCTTATCCCCTGCAAGCATATAGATAAGATTATGCATTTGAAATCTTTGTTGAAATCAGAGTTTGAGATGAAGGATCTCGGATCTGCCTCTAGAATTTTAGGCATGACATTGATAGGGTTAGAGCTGACCATTCTTTGTTTATATACCAGAAGTCCTTGCAGAAAATTGTTTCAAAATTTTCTATGCATTTGTGTAAGCCTGTTTGTACCCCTCTTGCGAGCCATTTTTAGCTTTCTTCTAAAACCTCTCCCAAAACTAAAAATGAGAAGAAAGATATGGTCAACATCCATTAAAGAATGGCTATAGGATCTGTCATGTATTCCATGATTTCCACCCATGCTAATATTGCTTATTCTATAAGCCTTTTGAGCTGTTTTATATCTAACCCGGGTAGGAATCATTGGGCCGCTCTTAAGTGGCTCCTGAGGTACATTAATGGGACTATTGATAGTGCCTTGCATTATCATAACTGGTCTGAACAATTTGATTTGGTTGGTTATGTTGACTCTGATTTTACAGGTGATAGAGAAGGTAGAAAGTCTACCACTTCTTATTTCTTTACTTTTGCTGGTAACTGTATTTCTTTGAAATCACAGCTGCAGCCTGTAGTCGCTCTTTCGACTATGGAGGATGAATCTATTGCTGCCACGGAGGCAATTAAAGAAGCTATTTTGCTTCAGAGTCCTTAATGTGAGTTGTATATTTTACAATCTAAAGCTGTGATATTTACTGATTGTCGGAGTTGTCTGCATTTGTGTAAAAATCCGATTTATCATGAAAGGACTAAACATATACATGTTAAGTATCATTTCATTAGTGAAAAGGTTTCAAATGGTATTTTTAATATACACAAAATTAGTACGAAAAATAATGTTGCTGATTTTGGTACTAAAATTGTGACAACTGATAAGTTTGTCCTGTGTAGGGACCTTCTACATATTGATGTAGGTTGATTGTCTTAACTGGAAAGTTGACAAAAATGTGTTCAAAGTGGAGCTTGTAGGCCTGTTGGGCCGTTCATTCACACATTTTTCTTCCTTTCAGCCAATGTTCTATTAACCTATAATGAGTTGGACTGAGCCTCACAACCCAAATAGGATGAGTTTATTTTTAACCCAAGATGTCGAGCGGGCCGAGCTGGTAAACAGCCCCATCTTCTTTACTGTATTTTCCGAGGTGACTTGGTTGTTCGTCTTTTGAACGAGTCTTCCAGGTTCTTAGCTGTTCTATTTTGAATGATTTTTCCAGATGGCTTATATGTTGTTTAATGAGTCTACCTTAGGAACTCTATAAATACTATCATCCTTCCTTCTACTGAAAGGTGACCAATAACTTTGTGTGAAACTCACGTTCTTTCTTCTCTTCTTCTTCTTCTCTGTAGTTTCTTATTCTCTGTTACTGCCTGTTCTCTGTGAATTCTTTTGTTGCTGCCGTCGTTAGTCGCCATTCTTGCTTGACTGCGTATTTGGGTGGCTTGTGAAGGAGAGAACTAAGAGTGAGAGATTAGATTGTTATTGTGTGAGGCTCATCCATTGTTCTAAGGGTTTGATCGAGTATCTGAATTCTACAGCAAGACGGTTATTCGATATTGCTCTTCCTTATCCATTTTGGGCATCCAAATATCTCTATTCCCCTCATTTACACAGAAACCGGTCGTCCGGCTTTTCCGTGTTGGTCGTCTGGTTTTTAAGTTGGTCGTCCGATTCTATCTTTTGCAGGCAAAAATCGGACAGATTGCTCATCCAATTTTTGCAGGTTCTTTTGATTGAAGAAGAATCAGTAGTTTGTTTTTCGGACACCTCATCTGATTTTGAAAAACCATTTTTAAGATTTTTTCTCCAGATCCATCATCCGGTTATTTGTAATAACTTAGATATTCATATTCTATTCTTCCGCTGCTTTGTAATAGTTTGTAGAGGTTTTGTTAATGTAATAGGGCCGATCACTAGTGTAACTCTTCTCAAAAGACAATTTTCCTATATTGTATAAATTTTAAAAAACTTTAAAAGAGATCTTAGACATAGACTTTGGCTTAGTGGAGGTATTGACTCAATGATCCGATTCCTTTTTCTCAGTGCTTTTTAAAGCGATGACACCTAAAATAATATGATGATTATTAGTAGTCTAATTTATGTTTAAGAATTGCATCAGTATTCATAATCCATGATAGAAACCAAAAGAATGAATCTTTATCATTAAAGACTTCAAAATCCCATTAAATAACATAAATCAATCAATGACTTGAGCTCACTTGAAGAGTATAATCTCTAATCATACTAAAAACAAAGAAAGATTGAGTTAGAAGAAAAAACTCGTGATTAACGAGTGTAATCTTGATTTTCTCTACATTGTTTTGATCTTTCATGATACTGAAAACCCTCAATTTTTTATCCCCAAGACATAGAGTTGATTTTTGATATAAATAAACACCTTAAGTTTGAATTGTTAGCTTTTAAAAGTATTTTATTTATTTATTAAACATAATTATTATATTTAATTTATTTTTATTTTGGTGATAAAGAAGAAAAAGCCCACAAGAAATAGAAACGGACAAGCCCATACTTAAGAGGGCAGCCCACCACAAGAAGCCCAAGAAAGGCGGCCCAAGAAGGAGAAGAATTAGGAAAGAAAAAGGAGACCCAATAGAAAAAGGATAAGGAGTTACAATTACAATTAGAAAAGGAAAGCTACTTGCACAGTAACTTTAAAAGGAGAATAGCGAGAGACCGAAAAAAAATATAATAAAAAGAGAGAGCTGACGGTGAAAGGAAAGAAAAAAAAAAAAAGTGTGGAGAGGTGGCTGGCTGGTGCTGCGCAAGAGAAGAAACAGCCGCAATTCACGGCGCAAGCTGCACAGCTGAGCAGACTACAGTAGCTGAAGCTGAGGAAGCAGCTGTTCCAGAGCAGAAACCAAAGCAGGCAGCAGCAGAAACTCTAGTACGCGACAGAAATCTGAAGCAGCAAAACAGAAACAGCAGCTAAAGAAGGCGCAGAAACTGCAGCAGCTGAAGCAGAAAATTCCAGAAGCAGCTGAAGCAGAAATTAGGCAGAAACCAGCTGAAACTGAAGCAGAAAAAATGCAGCAGCTGTGCAGAATTTCAGCTTCAGTTGAAAAGAAAAGCCATGAATTTCTCAAATAAATTGGTTCCTTCTTTCCCTTTAACCATGAACTAAATTTAATTTTAGAATTTTGATGAAACCTTACTATGTGACTTTCATTTATTTTATTTTGGGAGATTCATTCTATTATTTATGTGATTACATATGTTTGGAAATTTCTTGGTGTGATGCAATTCTTTGCCATTGTTCTTGTAGAATAATTGTTTGGTTTCATTGATATTTTTATCCATGCTAAATTCTTGTAGTCTTGAGTATGAGAGATATATGATATTTGTAAGTATATTGTGGGTTTTAGAATTGAATATTCCATACTAATTTTAGATGATTTATGTCATAGAATTGAATAGGTCATGCTAATGGTTAGATGGATTATGTCATGCATTTAAACACAATATATTTCTTTAGATGGATCACCACATAAAGGTCTAATATTTTCTCCGAAATAAAATTAAATCATTGTTATATAGGTTAGTGGTGGATTCAAGGTTCTAAATCATCTATTTGGTTAAGCTCCTTGTTATTTAATTTAGTTATTTTATTTATTTATTTAATTAATTTAGGAATAATTTTTAGATAGTATAATTTGATTCTTCTCTTTTTATAAAATTAAATTAGGAAGATAATAATTTAAGTAGTTAAGCCTTTCTCTGTGGTTCAACACCCTAATACTTTCGTATTACATTGATCTTATGCACTTGCAAGTATTGCGTTTAAAACTTAGTTAGAAAATTCCCGGTCACATCTCGAGATTTTTTTTAATATTCATCTTAAGCTTCCTTTAAATAGGTTCCAAAAAGCATAATTATATGTGCAAAAATTTTGTTTTCGCTGAGAAGCACTGCTAGTTGTACAAGTGTGAAACATAATGTGCGCGCGTAGGAAAAAACTGAGTTCCAACATTTTTGAGCACCTTCCTGCACATGGTTTGCAACGTCCTCAGTAAATTCCAGATTAAAACTTCTTCAAATTTTTTTCATCTCTTAAAGATAAACATCCACTTATGTTTATTCCAATTAGCTAAAATCACCAAATAACATAAATGAGTAGATTCCCTACCAATAAGACACACAAACACTACAAAAATACAAACAAATGCTGACGGTCGATGCTATCGGCGTCCTGTCGCTACAAAGTTCTTACTAATGGTGAACTGATCGTCGGTAACAAGTGCTACTGAGAGAATCCCATCGTTAACTCCTATTCCCGATGATGTTACTGACAGAATTTTAGTTTTTCATGGTATGTCCAAAATTAACGCTAATATGCTATCGGAAACAAATTCAAACGGCATTTTCGACTGTACAAGATTTTCCATCACTATGATTTACTGACGACAATGCTGAGGGTTTCCATTCCGTCGGTCAGGCCATGAAATTTTATCAAAATCATCTCCCGTCAGTTACTAGTTTTTTAAAACTTATTTGTTACAGTCTAGTCGTCGATCTCCTGTCGATTTTTTTTTTAATAATTTGTAAAACAGACTTGAAACTCCCTAAAATGAAAAAAAAAGAATCCAACAACAACAATATATATTCATAAACTCATCCATAAACATTATATGTTCATAAACATCAAACCCATAAAATATCCATAAACCAAAACATTCATAGAACATAAAATGTACAAGTATCAAACATCCTCAGGATCCGTAACATCACTAGGGAGAGAGAGGGGGAGATATGACTACTTTATAAAGAAAAAGAAGAGTATGAGATTCAAAACCTAAAGAGCTCAAAAAACTGATGGGTCCAATTTTTGTCAACTTGAGAGAAAAAGGAGAATATAGTGATCAACACTTCTTTCAAAATTTTCACGCATGCTAAAGAATTTTAAAACCTAAGCATACAATTTGAACCTACCTCGTCCGATAGGGTATACCCTACTATCGTTGGTGGGGTTCGGGAAGGAATAACTAATGGGATATTTAGGCGCCTTTTCATTGTTTGAACTTAATTTCCAGCTAATAATTAAAGGTCGTGTTTAGATCCCCTAATCAATAGTCAAGTTAGGTTTAAGCCTTCCATTGTAATTACTCATTTATAGGCTAATTTGTAAACAACATTGACATTTTGCCGAAATTTGAGAGAGAATTCTCCATTGGTTTCTAGGGTTTTCCACCCATCCTAGTTAGCTTGCTAAGGGTTTTTCCTTAGTGTTGTGAAAAATTGATTGCTTAGATTGTGGAATCTACAAAAATTATGGATCATCCATTTCCTTCTTTAATTGATTCTTGGAGTTCTTGTTCTTAGAATTGATGAAACCTAGGTCTTCTAGTTTGTGTAGCTTTGGTTTTGAGGCCTTAGTTTCCTCAAGATTCTTTCTATGAAATTGGGAAAGAGTTTTACCTCTCAATATTAGGTTTATGAGGCTTAGATCCTCATAGGTTTTCTATTAGAGTGTTAGAACTACAAAATCCTCAATAGAGGTTCTTCATCAAAGAGAGTGATCTTGGGAAGCTGTTGACTCAAATCTACACTCAATTCAAGATTCACATCACTTACAGATTCAATCATGTTGAAAATGTTTAAAGCCAAAGTAGCTGTTAACTAATGTTGTAAATAAAGGAATGAAAAGACAAAGAATGCAAAATTACTAGCATTTTAACCTGAATTTTTAATGTTTTACTCTAAGTTTGGTCTTGCTTTCTTTTCGAGAACTAATGGAAGAAGATGCATTGGTGAAAAATTAGTTTTCCTCTACTAAAAACCCTAGACACTAAAAAGGACTAGCTAAAGATTAGCTGCTCAGGACACAAAATATAAAAATCATCTATTACCACTACTTTATTTGAATCATTTGAGCATCCAGATGTCATTTTAAAGTGGATTGGATGAGGAAATTGTAGCAGAGAAAAATTTTAAACTAAGTTAGCGTATTATTTAAACTACTAAATGATTGTGAGACAAGAGTAGTAACAACATATTCGTATGAAGGAATTGTACTTAATTTATGCATTTGTAATTCATAAATCTATTACTTTTTACTAAGTTGTTTGGACCTTGATTTACAAAAGTAGGAGTTTTGTACTTGAAAATAACTTTCGTTAACTTTTTGACACCCAACAAGAAAATCTCAATGAATCCAGATATTCCATGCTACTAGCCAAACAAAAATTTTCACTTTAAAATTGAACACGTTTTTAAAGTTGCGAACAAAAAATTTAATCCTAGTTTTGCATGATTCGAGATCCTAGATGCAGAATCCTGAGAATGTCTAATTGCTCACTCAAGTAGAGATCTTTGCCAAAAGCTTATCCTACAAGTGCACTGGGAAAAGCAAAGATTAATGAAAGTCCTAGGACCGCACAAAGAAGCCAACAAGTATAAATGCATGCATTCCAATCCTCTTTTTGAACAAGAAAATGGCAACCTTAAGGTAAAAGTGACTCAATTTCGTCCACTATGTCATGGGTATTCACCTCACACTGAGGACAACTTTATTAATTCAGCATAGGCTTCAAACAACTTAATAAATTAAGAATCAAAAATTCATTTTTTAATGTGAATCCCCAATTTGATTGCAAATTGAATCCATCACCATCCCAAGATCACCTCCTTGTTGAAGAACTTTTATTAAAGATTTTATAATTCAAACACTCCACTAAATAACCTATGGAGAAAAAAGAAACATAAACCCAATAGTAAGAGGAAGAACTCTTTCCCAACTTGGCAACAAGAACTTTAGGAAAACTATGGCCCTAAAACCTAAGCTACGCAAATTAGAAGAACTAGATTAATCAACTCTAGAAATAAGAACTCCTAGAATTAATCAAAGAATGAATTGGAAGATGATCAATCAGAATCCTTAGACCTTAAATCTAAGAAAAACAATTTATCAACCTACTAAGGAATAGAACCCTTAGGAACTAGCTATGGACGATAAAGAGCCCCAAAAACACTATATAGAACTCTCTCAAATAAATTCATCATATTTTATTCACTAATTACAAAGGATGTATAATAGGATATTTATAGAAAAACCCTACTCCTCTCCCTAAATATAATTAATGTTTAAATACATAATTAACCTTTAATAAAGTTAATTACTCTTCCTAACCTTAGTAAATTTTTAAAATGCCTAATTAATTCTTAATAAAGTCAATTACAAGACTAGGAAATTAAGAAACCAAAAATTAGCCTAAAAATAAAAAAAATTTTTGACTGATTGATAGTGTTGCTACAAATTTTGGGCAGAGAGCCATTGTGGATGGTAGGTCACTAATGTATTTAAAATAAAACAGGATTTGATCCTAATTACTACAATGAAAGGCAAGTGGACCTAAGAAAGTAAAGGTGAGTTTCAAACTAAGTGTCGAATCTATCAGGGATGGACGAAGGTTCAAGTACTGATCGTGCTTCTAATGTTTAGTCTAAAAGAAAGATGATCTCATTGATTAAAAAGAACTAAAAACAAGTAACTGAACTAAAAGAAAGAGAAATAAAAATAATTTTAAAAGAATTATAAAGACAAGAGTTTGGGTTGGTGAAATCCCCCTAAATCATTGTTACTAAATTCAATTGGAAAAACTTTAATGGGAACGATGTTAAATTAATTAAGTTGGGACATCACTCAAACCGGAAAATCCCTCTCTCTAGGACGAAAGCCACCCTACTCACTAACCCTTAGAGAAAAATCTATTTTCTTCCTAACAAACATAGGTGATTTAAAAGACATAAAAGTGCAATATCGTATCTCTAGTCAATTGCCCCACCTAACCCCCAATTGTTGCCCTAGATTGTTCTTTCTTTTTCAATTCCAAAAAACCTTGTGAATAATCTAATCTCGCGATAATTAAACTACAAGCAAACACTATTGGAAGACAACTTAAATCAAAACAAACATAAAAATTAAGAAATTAAAACAAGAAATTCATAATCAAGAATTAGGGTTCAACCCCAAACCGAACAATAAAAACTATTCACTATTCATATTAATAAAATTGTAGATTAACATAAAATTCAATAACAAGGAAAGGAAAAGAAAGCTTGGATTAAAATCAAAGTCGCAATTGAATCCTGAACATCTTCCAAGCTCGTCTTTCGAGTTGCCAATTTGAAGATCGAAATCTTGAAAATTTAGCCTTAAATTCTTGAATCCAAGAAAATAAATTGCAGAAATCTTGAAACTTTACTAACTATTTAAAAGTATAAAAGCTTGAATTAAAGAGTGTTTAATCTAACCTAATCTAATTAATATAATCTAACATAACTAAAGCTTTCAAGTAATCTAACTAAGAATCTAATCTTACTTAATTGTGTATATTAACTATAACAATAGCTGCAAAAAGGCCCCTTCTATAGAAGTAAAAAATACAAGAAAACTAAGTTAAAATTGGGTGAAAAATCAAGAAAATCGAGTTTGAATGGACTCCAACTAACCCTTGCCAGCACACCCTACCGCTAATGGTAGGGCAAGGCCTACAGTCCGTGGTAGGTCTCGGTCTCTCCTGCCTGTTGCTTCTCGGCACCTACTAGCAATGGTAGGTCAGCCTACCTAGCGTGGTAGGCCTACAGTCCATTTTTGTTTTCTTTTCATCGTTTTCACTTCTAGATGGCACCTAAGAATAGAATAAAATGTATTTAGCTAAAATATATACTTTTACATATTAAAATACCGAAAACGATGAAATTAACATTTAGAAAATATAGACAAATATGTACTTATCAAATACCCCGACACTTATCCGTTGGTTGCCCTCAAGCAACACAAACTAAACCTATAAAACAGAGTAATTTGAAAACTTTATTTTAGGAAGATGTAACATGAAAAGGACGTAAGCCTGAATATAAGTAGTTAAAACCTTAAAAACAATTACAAGCATTGGTAGCTCAAAATAATCAAAACAAACTCATCAAAAACAAAAACAAAACAAAAACAAAACTTAGAAAAATAATAAAAGATAAAACCACTTCAATAGAACATTTCACCGACCAACTCCGAAGATAAATAAAAAATAGACAACTACAAAATCACTAAGACCACCATAAGTTACTAAAAATCAATACCGATAAAAGGGTGCGTGTGTGATTTTGCTCATGAAATTTTTTACAGAAAAACAGGAATGTTAAGTGATTAGCAATAAGAAATATTTTCAAAGACAATGCACATAATTCATACTTTTTCTATCAATTAGCCACATTAAAAATATTTTTAGATCATTCCCGGATAAGGTAGGACTTTTTGTCTTGTAATGTTAGGCTAGGGATATAAGAAGGCTACAAACAAAGGAAAAAGGGGACAAAAACAAATGAGGTAGAGCTAATGCAATTGAAAGGATAAGATAACGAAATAAATAAACACTTTTCGCTATCGTTTTCACTTTTCTTACTCATCTTTGCACAACTTAATTCATTCTTCTTTGATATACACCCCATCTAAGAACATATTTTTCTCAAGATTTTTCAAGAATAATAAAAAATAAGAGAGATAGATGCTTGAATTTTTTTCTCAAGATTTTTCTATAAAATAAAGGCACATATTTGTTTCTTCGTTTTTCTGCCATCTTTTCATTTTTTTTCCTTTTTCTCTTTTTTCAATTTTTTTCTTTTCAAGAATCAATATTTTCTTTCTTTCTCTCTTTTCAATAGCAAAAACCACCGAACACAAGAAAGTACCCAAAAATACCCTTTCTCTTTATAAATAGAGTTTTTTTTCTTTATTTCTTCACCCCTTTTGCCCCCCACACTTATTCGTTTCTTTCACTTAAAACGGCCCAAAGTATATACTAATCAATAGCTCACGGTTCACTCTAAATGGCCAAAAGTCTATACTAACCATTAGTTCCACGAATTGAGGTTTCATATAGTGACATTAAAAGAACAAAGAAACGAAGGGCGTATAACCCTTGGCATGAACATGCAAAAAGGGAACTAGGGATTTATTTCATAAAGGATATATAATAAGAAAGGCACAAACAGTTCAAAGAAGACCTAAGACAATCATCTCCGGGACCATTCTAGACTAGACTTTTTTGTTTTTAAAGACGGAAAAATCATGAAATTGCAGGTAATGTTCAAAAACTATTATCATAGTGTAAATTGTCCAAGAATCCTAAACTTCTATTACTCAAACAACATTCATCAGTGCATAAAAGGCATTGATCATGTAAGAAACTTAGTATGGTTTTCAGAGTAAGCAAGTAATTTTCTTTTTTGAAATACCTAAGGAATTTTTCAGTTGTAAACTCTATCAAAAGTGATGAAAATAAAATATTTTCGGATTTATAAATATTAAATTAAAAAGAAAAGAAAGTAAAAATATTTTTTGAAAATTTTAAATTTTCTGATTTTTTTGGAATTTTCCGAATAAGTGACTAACAGAAAAAACTTTTAAAAGAATGAAAAAGAAAAAGAGACTAACAGAAAAAAACTTAAATAAAGAAAAAGAATAAAAGAGACTAACATTAAAATACTTGAAATAACAAAAATACCACCCCACACTTAAAATCACATTGTTCTTAATGTGGGGGTTAGACTAAAGGAAAACAAAAAAAAACAAAAAAAAAACACATGGGAAGCAATCCCGCAGATATAAAGTGATTAAGAGTATATTGGGAAGCCATTTCCACACAAAATAATATAATAAAATAAACACAACTAACACAAAAATGAAAGAAAGAAATTTAAAAGAACAAGAAATAAAACCAAAGAATAGAAAATAAACGAAAAGAAAGAAAAACTCCCTATTAGGGACCAAAGTCCGAGTCGCCTCCTCCAATGCTGCCTTGATCATGCATGAATCTTTGGTATAAACAAGTTAGCATTACTTCGTAGTGATCTATTGATGCCCTTTGATGTGCCAACTCGTCTGCATAGTGGCAAGTGGATTCTACTATTTCCGTCAACTACATCCTTTGGATTTCTTGATTGATCCGTAGTTGCTCAAAGGCAGTCCACATCTCTTTTCGAAAAGCATCTATCAGGATCGTGTTTTAGGAATCGACCTCAACCTCCTCATCATTTGAGGGGTTGTAGGACTCATCGGCCTCATCCTCATCCTCAACTAGTTGCGAGGAAGATGCCCCCAGGGCGGTTTGGCTGGTTTTCTTTATTTTAGCGAAAACCGAATGGGTTATGTTCCCACATCCTATCTTCTTCAAATGGTGGGCTCCATACTTTGTTCTCCTCTTCCCATGAGTAACCAAAGTTATTAAAAGTTTAATAACCTACTGTGGTCCTGTTGATAATCTTTGTTCTCCTGTAAAATTCACATGACAAGAAGCAAAAACTAGAGATAAAATCACATAATAACGAAAAACATGATTTTTGTCTGTATCACACCCAGTGTTGCATATTTTTTTATTATCAAGAAAATTGAGCGATAGAGAGGCGCATTTGAAACGTTTATCTAACAAATAGATATCAATGATGTGAACTTCTCTAAACCCGCCCCCTTTTGAATGAGTGTGTGCCTAAAGAAATAAGTAAGAGCATGATGAAGAAGGTTCGGGAAATTACTCACGTGGATGATTCTACAACGGTCCATTGCCCGTGGCAAGATTTCAAAACATCTACAAGTCGTATCGAAATTCTAGTTCAGGTCCTCATCATTATTTTGTTTGTTTGAATTCACAGTGATCGAATTCCAGGTGTTTGGGATGGTCGCTAGACATTTCCTATCGAGGATTATCCTAACCCCTTTGACAGTTGAGATGATAGTTTTAAGATCCATGTTCATTTTATGGGTCATATTAGCATAGAATTCTCAAACAACGTCGGGGTAGTAATCACCTGAAATGCGAAGGAGAGGAACCCAACCTAACCCTCCAAAAAGATTTTTGAGATCGAAATGTTTGATGATTGATTCATCGAATGATTTTTCAACAATGATTTTGAGCGACACCCTTTCGGCTACACATTCACAAGCCACTTGAGAGAGACGCTCTAGATCGGGTGGGATATTGGGGTCGGGCAAGGTCCCCGC
The DNA here is from genome assembly GCA_028651295.1 of Catharanthus roseus. NCBI lineage: Eukaryota > Viridiplantae > Streptophyta > Magnoliopsida > Gentianales > Apocynaceae > Catharanthus > Catharanthus roseus. The sequence goes on from JAPQWS010000070.1 coordinate 2,363,128, forward strand.
AACACGAGTGCTTTTTGATTTGGAAGGTGAAGCAACAGATTTCTTGGGGGCCATAGAGAGGGATAAAAATGAACGGAAGAGAAAAGACGGGGAAAAGGATACAAAACGCAACACGATAGCACAAATACAAACAAAAATATAAGAACACAATAAAAGCACAAAAGAAGTAAAATCCTAACGTACCCGTGTATGTTATAGTGTTATAACATTGCCCGTGGGTGCAAAAGTGTGCAAAACAATAAAGAAAAAACTAACAGATTACTAAACACAATGCTCTTAACAAAATCAAAAACATAGAAAAAGCCCAAATCAAGAATTAATCATAAGCGAACTAGAAATAAAAAGGAGGCACAAAGTTTTTAAGAATTAGCCTGCGTTTGTTTGAGTAAACAAACTGTGACCACAAAAATTTGCTCGTTTTTTCTGCCTCGTTTGGATTATCGCTGGGGTTCTGCCAGAAGTTTGTCGAAAAATTTTCTTGGTCTATTTTTTGCAAAATTTTTTTAGGAAAGACAATAAAACACAAAGTAAAGTTAGTTCATAACAACAATTTACATAAAGGATCGAAATTACAAGAAATAACAAGAAAAAGAAATTAAGAGAGAAGGTTAAAGAAGGGAAGAATTTGAATGGTAAGGTGGGTTCTTTTGGGGGGAAGAGGGAAGAAGAAGAAGAAGATTTAGCATGGAATTTAGTGTAGAGAGAAAGAATGGAGGTGGTAGGAGGATTTAGAAGAAGAGAATGAGTCTGAGAAGAGAAAAGATAAGAAGAAATACAACCGAGAAAGAGAGAGAGATGGGTTACCATCATTTTGCTTGTCGGAGGTGGTGAGGTCGCTTGAAAACGAAATGGAGGAAGAAGGGGGGTGTGCTTGTAAAGGCCAAGCCAGTTTGAGAAAGGTTATGGAAGTTTTGAAAGAATAAGAAGAGGGAAGAAAAAATTAACGATTTTAGAAGAGAAAGAGGGAAGAAAAGTGCAGAAAATCAAATGAAAATATGCAATTTTTGAACCAATTTGGGTCGACCCGACCCGTTTTACCTTAAAAAAGCCCGACCCGTTACATACTTGGACCCCACCACCGATGGTAGGGCGAGACTTAATGTCCATGGTAGGTCTTGGGTTTGTTGGTGCCGAGAAGTGTCGAGCCTACCGGTGATGGTAAGGTTAGCCTACCATCCGTGGTATTTCTCTACCTAGAAGTGTCGATGGTTATCTGATGTCTACCAAGGACGGTAGGGCACCCTACCATCTGCAGTAGGGTGCTGCTAGGATGCCAGTTTGCTTCGTTTTCAGAAATTTTTTATCCCAATTTAAGCCACCTACCTTATAAACTCAAATATTCTTCATGTAGGCTTTTAGGCCATCACTTCTTTTCTTCAAAAGGACCTTGTAACACAACATAATAAACAATCAAAATAGTAAACAAAAACGTAAAACTCAAAAGTACAATTTTAAAATTATAGTCACAAAGAGTTTAAAGAGTACTCCACTTTATTAGGTGCTAATTGCACCTCCCGGATCACGGAAATCTGGGTTGTTCTTCAACTCTTTCTTCCTTACCGGTAACCATTCTATATTGCCTTTCTTTAAACTGGAGATAGTTTGTCTCCGTTTCTTATGTTTCTTCCTTGGTCTTTCTTTGCCTTCTTCTTTAGGAGGTTCCTGCACGTTGAAGACAGTTTGTTAGCTGTATGAGTTATAATGCGTGAAGTATCTTTAGTTTTGCAAGGGGAGGTTGGTAGCAAAGGAAACTTGAACTTTATCTCTTTCCTCCGACCTTTAATATTAACTTCCCTTTTTCCATATCTACCAACGCCTTAGAAGTACGCAAGAAAGGGTGACTTAAAATAATAGGAAAAAATCAATATCTTCCTTCATATCCAAAACTACAAAGTCAACGGGGTGGACTAAATCCTTGATTTAATAATACCAATAGTGCAAGGAAAGAAAAACTCCCTGTGCCTTCTAACCTTTGTGGTAGTATTTCCTTCATGATTTCGAGGATTGAACATTCTTCTTATAGGATAATCCCTTCTTACTTTGGAAACTCGTCATCAATGGTCATCGCGATGGCATGTACATGCTCTCTCAAGCTTACTTCGGTATTACTTGGAAGAGCTCCTGGAGTTCTTTCAGATACAATTTTAACTAATTACCCAATTTTCTTTTCTACGTTTCTAATGGAGGCCTCTTGATTCCTTTGTGTTGCCTCGATGGTATCCATTCTACTTTCTGTTTTAGCCATAAATTTTACCATTAAGTCTTCCAAATTTATCTTATTTAGTGGAGAGTGGTTTTGTGGACCTGCTTCGTAAGGCAAAGGCAATGGAGGACCTCTACTCTAAAAACTCAGAAGTTGATTTTGTCTTTGTTGTCCTTGACCACCCCAAGAAATATTGGGGTGGTTTCTACATCCCGGATTGTATGTGTTTGTGTAGAGGTTATTTTGTCAATTCCCTTGCACAAACTCCACTTGCTCTACTTGTCCTCCCATACTTGGGCACTCTCAATTGGAATGCCGCCCATTACAAAAAATGCAAAACATGACTGTTTGGTTTATTCTTACTTGTTGATATACCTGCCAAGTTTCCTATTTTCTGCTCAGTGACTAATGTCAATCTTGCTTCCATAGCTGATATAGCATCTACAATATGGACACTAGACGTCTTTGGCTTTGTTCTTTGTCCTCCCTAAGTATAACTATTCATAGCAATTTTTTGGATTAAATGATACACTTGTTGAGGATTTTTATGATCTATAGACTCTCCATCCAAGGCGTCTGTCAATTGCCTAGCCCGAAACAAAACTCCATTACAAAAACTTTGCATCTGGATCCCCAAATCCAACCTATGATGGGGATACTTTCCCAATAACTCCTTCCATCATTCCTATGCCTTGTAGAAGCTTTCTCTGTCTATTAGTCAGAACGATAGAATCTTGTTTGTTAGTTGTGTTATCCGTCTTGTTTGTCAGAATCTCGATCATGGGACGCTAGTGAGTCTCATGAAGCAAAGCACCCTGATGGTAAGGACTTTAGCTAGTTCTTTGCCTTTCCCCTCAGAGAGGATGAGAAAACAGAGCCGAATTGCATCTTTTGAAACTCCATTAATCTTAAAAGTGCTATACACCTCTAAGAAATTTCCTATATGCGCATTGGGATCTTCATCAGGAAGTCCATCAAATTGAACATGATTTACCTCAACCGTTGGCCTTGCTATACTCGACTGTGTCCCCAAGATGGACGGTCAAGCATAATCGGCCATTGTTCTCTCAGGTATTGGTTGTGCCGCCATTAGAGGTGTTAATTCGAAAAGAAGGTTGTTAAATGGAAGTGCTTTTGTTTCTTCTTCCACCTTAACCACGGGATCAAACGGTACTAACTCACCCCTTTTCTTTTGGGACATATATTAATACCACACGATCTGCAATAACTAAAGCACATGATCAGCTCTACAAACACAAAGCACAATTCAAGAATATAAACTGAAAATAACTGAATGGTGCAAAAAAATATTTAATTTGATCGATAAAAAAAAGAACAAAAAGAAATAAAAGACTATTAGTAAAGTACTAAAAGAAAACGATAAACCCTTAAACTTGCCATTCCCCGGCAACGGCACCGAAAACTTCATGTATTTAAAATAAAACGGGATATGATCCTAATTACTATAATGCAAGGAAAGTGGACCTAACAAAGTAGAGGTGAGTTTCAACCTGAGAGTCGAACCTTTCAGGGACAGATGAAGGTTCAAGCTAATCTTATTTCTAATGTTTATTCTAAAATAAAGATGATGTTATTGATTAAAAAGAAAGGAAAACAAGTAACTCAATTAAAAGAAAGCAAAATAAAAACGATTTAAAAAAAATTATAAAAACAAGTGTTTGGGTTGGTGGAATCCCTCTAATCCTTGTTACTAATTTAATTGGAAAAATTTAACGAAAATGATGTTGAATTAATTAAGTTGGATCATCACTCGAACCGGGCAATTCCTATCTTTGGGACGAAAGTCACCCTGCTAACTAACTCTTAGAGAAAAAGACCTAACAAATTATGAATGCATTAAACTTAGGTAGTTTAAAAGACCTAAAAGTGTAATATCATATCTCTAGTCAATTGCCCTAAATAACCCCCAATTGGTTGCCCTAGATTGTTCTTTCTTTTTCAATTCCAAAAAAGCTTGCAAATAATCTAATCTCACGACAATTAAACTAAAAACAAGCTCAATTGAAAGATAACTTAAATCAAAACAAACATCGAAATCAAGAAATTAAACCAAGAACTTCATAATTAAGAATTAGGCTTCAACCCCAAACCAAGCAATAAAAATTACTCACTATTCATATTAATAAAACTATAAACTAACATGCAATTCAATAACAAGAAAAGGAAAGGAAAGCTTAGGATTAAAAATTGAAGCCGCAATTGAATCTCGAATGTCTTCCAAGCTCGTCTTTCTAGTTGCCAAGTTGAAGATAGAAATCTTGAAAATATGTCTTCAATTCTTGAATCCTAGAAAATAAATTGCAAAAGTCTTGAAACTTTACTAACTAAATAAAAGTATAAAAGCTGGTATTTAAAGAGTGTTTAATCTAACATAACCTAATTAATCTAATCTAACCTAATTAATGCAATCTAACCTAACTAAAGCTTACAACTAATCTATATAAGAATCTACCCTTACCTAATTGTGTATATTCATTCTTACAATAGATGCAAAAAGATCCCTTATATAGAGATGAAAAATACAAGAAAACCAAGTTAAAATTGGAAAAGAAATCAAGAAAATCAAGTTTAAATTGGATTCTAACTGTGCTTGCCAGCACACCTTACCGCCGACGGGATGGCGAGGCTGTCCATGGTAGGTCTCGGTTCCTCCTGCTCGTTGCTTCTTGGTGCCTATCGGTGACGGTAAGTCAGCCTACCTAGCTCAGTTGGTTGATGAATTTTCTCTGACGGCTTCCGTTTTCGCTCTGTTTTCGTCCATTTTCATTTCCTTTTCATCATTTTCAGCTCAAAAGGGCACCTAAGACAAGAATAAGAGATATTTAGCTAAAATATACACTTTTTCATATTAAAAACATCGAAAAAGGTGAAATTAACATATAGAAAATATAGAAAAATATGCACTTATCAATCACCCTACCTTCCAAATGGTAGGCTCTGTTTTAGTAGCCCACACTTGTGCAATTTTACATCTCCTCAGTTGTTGGCTTTTTCTACCTTCAAACCTTCTAACTGGTTCTTATTGTCTTCAGTAAATTTGTAAAGCCTTCTCTTATCTTTCAAATGAATCTTTAATGAAATCAAGTAGACTCCTATAACGCAAGTCATGGCCATTTTACTGAAATATGTCATCTTTACAATTGAAGGTAAAATTTCCGGTATAAGTTTTGTCATAGGATACACAAATGAACTCCTCTAGGAATACGCTATTCCATTCAAGAAGCCTCAAAAAGTCTTCTACAATCATCATGAAGGTCAGTTGTTCATTTGAAGTCCCTAAAATCTCCTAAATGGAATTCTTCGAAAACAGGTCCAAAAATTCTAGTTTTTTTTTTTTTTTTTATTATTCTTCTAGCTTTAACTCTTGGACTTGAATCTTCCAAGAATTCATGGATACCTGTGGTTATATCATACCTCCTCTCTTAAAAATAATTCATCCTCGAGGTAGCACCTTCAGTAAAGTACAAAAGGCAGGAAACATTAGAAATAAAATGTTTAATGTTTCAAATGAACAATGCTATGAACATTATTGCTAAAGCACTTAAGAACAAGACAAATGAGTCCAATGGTCATGAAAACAACAAGGAGTACAAGATGTCTATAACTTCTTTGAAAGGTCTACGGTATGCAAAGGTTGTATGAGTAAAAAAGTTCAAGACAAGATGGCTCAAGGAAGGACTCTGCAAGAAACATTCAAAGTTTACCAGATTTCTTCCAAGGAAATTGTAGGCCTTTTGGGCCTTGAAGTCTTCCTAATATTTTCACATTTTCTGGCCCATTTAACCCTGTGATGAAACTGGCCCTCAGTTCAGAGAGAGGTGCACTTGACGTAGTCAAATGACCAGGTCAGACCCGGGCCTGGTCACCTGAGAATGCCCGTTGGAATCCCTTTTTGAAACTCTCTCTTCCCCTTGGTAGTGGTGCAGCCGTCTGACTTCTCTTTCTTTTTGTTCTTGGAACTCATTCTTTTCTCTCTTTTTCTTGGACTATTGGTTTCCTGATTCTTCCCCTTCTCTATCCATCTTCTTTGTGGTTTTTCAACCGCTGCTCTTCTTGGCCTCCGGCCCCCTGTGACCGCTGGTTTTTCTGGATCCTTTCTGAATGATCCCTGTTCTTTGTATGTTTGAGAGAGTGAGCCGAAAGATAGAGAGAGATATATATATATATATAGAGAGAGAGAGAGAGAGAGAGAGAGAGCACCGGTGACGGTTCGGTTGAGGTCCTAATCTGAGGGTCCATATACTCCTCTCACCGGCGATGCCTCGATGCGGCTCTTCCCTCAAAGCCTCTGCTCGGTGTCTCGTATTTACCCGATTCTCCACGACTCCCACCGGCGATCTTTATCCACGGCGGAGGTAAGGTTTTATTTACCGAAAATTTCTTTATCCTTTTTCTAACAGTTTGATATTTTTGCAGCATTATAGTTTTAGGGTGTTTCCATTTCTTTCACTGTTCTTCTGATGCTTTATCATTTCTTGTTTGTGGCCTGTAATAGTAAATAGAAATCTGTAATAGTAATTAGTTTTTTCCCTACAAGTGGTATCAGAGCCTGGTTCGGCTCATCGGTGCCGGCAACCAACGACGATATCATATCTAAGGGAAACTATTGAGTTTCCCAGATCTGGCCAGAGAAGTTCTATCTTTCACCCTCTTTTATTTTCAGTTTTTATCTTTTCATTTTTTTATTCTGTTTATATTCTTATCTCGGCCTGCTGCCGATTACTGCTGTTTATGTTTTTCTGGCTTGCCACCAGTTAGCCGATTACTGCTATTTTGTGTTTGCTGGCTTGTCGCCAGTTATCTGTTCTGTTTTGGCTTGCCGCCGTTTCTTCTGCTTTTGTTGCTTGGCTTACCGCTGATTACTGTTATTGTTATTGCTGAATTATTCAGTTGTGCTATTTACTTTTGTTATTATGGTGTTGCTACTGTTACTGAATTGGTGCTGGTTTTGTTTTTTCAAAAAAAAAAATATATATATATATTACAAAGCCCAGGCCTGGCTTGAATCCGTGAGATTTCAAGTATCTGTGTCGTGGCACGTTTTTCTGTTTTTCAAAAAACAAAATTTTTGTTTTTTGTGTTTTGTCCTTTCTGATTGGTAGTAGAGAAGCAATTCTTATTGCTAACATGTTTCTCATTATTTTTGTTATATTGGTTTTTTTCTTGATTTCTTTTTGTGCTTCACGTTGTTGCACTGTTTTTAAATAATAATAACAACTCTCAGAACAAATCAAGCAAAAACAAAGTAATGCCGTTTTTCTATGAAAATGTATTTTTTTCTCGAAAAGAACACCGGACAGTTTTATTCTTTTATTTCAAAACTTTTTCAAATCTTTCATTTTTCCTTAGTCATTTGATTACACTTATTTGCCTTCAAAACATGTCAATTCCAAAAATTGAAACTGATAAGTTTGATGGAAAATCTGACTTTGTATTATGGCGGAAGAAAATGAACGAAGTTTTGGTACAAAATAAAATTGCACCCGCTATCTGTAGCCCTGAAGAGTATCCGGAATCTATGAAGGGTGAAATTCTTTCAGAAAAACTAGGTGATGCACACAGCTGTCTCACCTTTCATTTAACTAATAATGTTTTATGAGAAATTGATGAAAATGATAATGCTTTTGAAATTTGGACTAAACTGGAAAAACTATATTTGGGAAATCACTTTCAAATAAAATTTATTTAAAAGAGCAGCTTTTTGATTTCAAAATGAGCGGTTCAAAAATGCTTTCAGAAAATATGGATGATTTAAATAAAATCGTTTTGGAACTACAAAACGTTGGAGAAATTATCTCAGATGAAAATACTGCAGTCATTTTATTAAATGCCTTACCGGAATCCTTTAACGATGTTAAATCTGCTATTAAATATGGCAGAGATGGTTTGTCTCTTTCTGATGTTAAAAATACTTTGAAATCTAGATTTACAAAAAGAAAATAAATTTCAAGGCAAAAATCTTTTTGTACGAGGTTGAGTTGACTAGCGGGAACCTCCTAGTCACCGTTTTAAAAGTAAAGGGCAATCGAAATCATGAGAGAAAAACAAAGTAAAATGTTTTTATTGTGGCAAAGAGGGCCATATGAAAAACAAGTGTTTCAAATGGATTAAAGATGAAAAGTAACGTAAACATGGTAAAGGGAGTAATAAAACCCATGATTTCGACTCTGATGGTAATTCTATGTTTTCCGAGGTTTTGTGTTTGTCTCTTTCTCCTTCATGTTCAGAAGTTGTTGATCATTAGGTCCTCGACTTTGGTTGCTCTTTTCATATGACACCTAACAAACACTGATTTTCTAATTTCAAATCATTAAATCAAGGAAAAGTTTTTATGGTAAATAATCAAGTTTGTGATATTAAAGGTATTGGCAATATTTTCATCAAAATGCATGGTGGTGTGACTAGGAAACTCACTGAGGTGAGATACGTGCCCGACCTACGTTGGAATCTTATCTCCCTTAGTCATTTGGACTCCTTGGGTTTTCTTTTAATCTAAAAACGATATTTTACTTGTTTGTAAAGGAAACCTACTCATGCTAAAAGGTTTTAAAAAGGAAACTTTTTATATTCTTCTTGGTAAAATGGTTTGTAAATCCACTGTATTGATTTCAAAAATTGTTCCTGAAAAAACTATGTGGTGGCATTGGAGGATCGGCCACATTAGTTGAAAAGGACTTTATTATTTACAAAAACAAAACCTTTTGTGTGGTGACAAAATTGATTCCTTGGATTTGACCACTGTGTTTTGGGAAAACAACACAAAATCAGTTTTTCAACCAGCACTCACAGGTCTTCTACTATACTTGATTATGTGCATTGTGACTTTTGTGGGGGCCTGAAAATGTTCCAACTTATGGTGGTAATGTTTATTTCTTGTCTATTGTTGATGATTCTTTTAGGCATGTTTGGGTTTTTCTTTTAAAAACCAAAGATCAAACTTTTGAAAAGTTTTGTGAATGGAAACGTTTTGCCGAAAATCATTCGGGAAATAAACTAAAAATTATCAGGGCTGATAATGGTCCTGAATTTTGTAACCGTAAGTTTTCTGATTTGTGTGCATCGCATGGCATTCTACACCATAGAACGGTTCGACATAACCCACAGCAAAGTGGAGTTGCCGAAAGCAAGAACCGTACCATTATGAAAGTTAGATGCCTTCTTGTTTCTTCCGGTATTACAAAACCTTTCTGGGGAGAAGCTGTTAGTACAACTGTATACCTCAGTAATAGATCCCCGTCTACCGCCATAAACTTTAGGACTTCTATAGAATTTTGGTGTGGTAAACCTCCTAATCTTTCAAAACTGAGAGTTTTTTGGGTATGCGGCCTTTGCACATTAGAAGGAGGGTAAACTAGATCCAAGGTCTAGGAAGGGGTGTTCATAGGATATCCTAGTGGGGTGTAGGAATATAGAGTGTGGTTAAAGGGTGAACCGTGGTTGAGGGTTGTTATTAGTAGGGATGTTATCTTCAATGAGCTAGAAATGCCCCGTCTTAAGGATAAACTCATCTCCAATAGTCCTCCAAGTGTTCCCACTCCTAGTAGTATTCCTGTGGAGGTGGAGGTCGTACCTAAACCTCTCTTAGAATCACCTTCAAAACCTGAATCCAATTCAATGATTCCTTCTCAATCCAGTAGCACTCCTATTCCTCCTAGTATTATTGAAACCCCTGATCCTGTTTTAGAAGGTTCTGATGAGGAAACAGAACATCCTGAGGCTCAGGCTCAAGCCCTTAAAGATTACCAACTTGCGAGGGATAGAGTCCGTAGGGTACCTAAGGAACATCCTCGGTATGGTTACTCCAACATTGTTTCATATGCATTTGCAGTTGCATCTTATATGGAAGAAAAAGAGCCATTATGTTTTTCTGAGGTTTTAAAAAGCCCTAATCGTGTTTTATGGTTACTTGATATGGATGAGGAAATGACATCTTTAAACAAAAATAAGACTTCGATTCTTATTCCAAAACCCTCAAAACAAAAGTTAGTTGGTTGCAAATGGATTTTCAAACTAAAAGAACTTGAATCTTCTAATGAATCTCCGAGGTTCAAAGCCAGACTGGTTGCAAAAGGTTTTTCCGCAAGTTGAGGGCATTGATTTTAATGAAATTTTTTCTCCTGTTTTTAAATACAAAACTATCAGGATTATTCTTACTCTTGTTGCTTTTTATGATTTAAATCTAGAACAACTTGATGTTAAAACCGCTTTTCTACATGGTGATCTTGAAGAGACTATATATATTCGTCAACCACCATGTTTTGAGGTTAAAGGTAAAGAACATATGGCCTGTCTTTTGAAAAAGTCCTTATATGGACTTAAACAGTCACCAAGGCAATGGTAAAAGAGGTTTGACTCTTTTATGTTAAAAATTAGTTTTTCAAAAAGTAACTATGATAGTTGTCTTTATTATTCTGGTACTAATATTGATTTTGCTATCTATTTATTGCTTTATGTGGATGATATGCTAATTTCTTGTAGACATAAAACTAAAATTGATGATCTGAAATCCTTGTTAAAATCTGAATTCGATATGAAAGATTTGGGTATTGCGTCCAAAATTCTTGGGATGAGTATTTCGAGAGGTAGAACTGATCGTTCACTGTTTCTATCTCAAAAGCCTTTCCTTCAGAAAATCGTATCCAAATTTTCTATGCACCTATGTAAACTTGTTATGTCTCCTCTTGCAAGCCACTTTAAACTCTCTGACAAAACTTGTTCTAAAATCGAAAGTGAGAAAAGAGATACGGCCAATATTCCTTAAAGAATGGTCATAGGCTCTGTTATGTACCCAATGATATCTACTCGTCCTGACATTGCTTTTTCAATAAGCCTTCTCAGCAGATTCATGTCTAATCCTAGAAGAGCATTGGGTTGCTCTCAAGTGGCGACTGCGTTACCTTAATGGAAATTTAGATTTGGGTTTACATTATCATAATTGGTCTGATATTGAATTAATCGGTTTTGCAGGTAATAAGGATGGTAGGAAATCTACCTCATCCTACTTCTTTACCCTAGTGGGTAATTGCATCTCATGGAAGTCCCAATTACAGCCAATAGTTGCCTTGTCAACTACTGAGGCTGAGTATATTGCCGCAACTGAAGCAATCAAAGAAGCCATTTGGCTTCAAGGGTTATTGAATGAACTACATGTTTTACATTCAAAAGCTATTATATATACTGATAGTCAAAGTTGTTTACATTTATGTAAAATTCCGGTTTATCATGAACGAACCAAACATATAGATGTCAAATACCATTTTATTAGAGAAAAGGTTTCTAGTGGTTCAATTGACATAGACAAGATTAGTACTGATAATAATCTTGCTGAATGTGGTACTAAAATAGTAAACAATGCCAAATTTATGTTTTGCAGGGACTTCCTTCACTTGAATGCGGTGTGATTTACAGTAAGTTCGAAACAATTGTTAGAAAATATTGTTGGAGGTGGAGAATGTAGGCCTTTTGGGCCTTGAAGTCTTCCCAATATTATTACATTTTTCGACCCATTTAACCCTGTGATGAAACACGGCCTCAGCTGGGAGAGAGGTGCACTTGACCTAGTCAAATGACAGGGTCAGACCCGGGCCTGGCGACCCGGGACTGCCCGTTGGAATCCCTCTTTAAAACTCTCTCTTCCCCTCGGTAGTGGTGCATCCATCTGACTTCTCTTTCTTTTTCTTCTTGGAACTCCTTCTTTTCTCTCTTTTTCTTGGACTGTTGGTTTCCTGATTCTTCCCTTTCTCTCTGTCTTCTTTGCGGTTTTTCAACCGCTACTCTTCTCAGCCTCCAGCCCCCTGCGACCGCTGGTTTTTCTGGATCCTTTCTGATTGATCCTTGTTCTTTGTATGTTTGAGAGAGTGAGCCAACAGATAGGGATATATATATACATAGAGACAAAGAGAGAGGGAGCACCACTGACGGTTCGGTTGAGGTCCTAATCTGAGGGTCCATACACTCCTCCTCTCACCAGCGACGCCTCGACACAGCTCTTCTCTCGACATAGCGTCTTGTATTTACCCGGTTCTCCACGACTCCCGCCGGTGGTCTTTATCCGCGGTGGAGGTGAAGTTTTATTTACCAAAAATTCCTTTATCCTTTTTCTAATAGTTTGCTATTTTTGCAGCATTATAGTTTTAGGGTGTTTCTATTTCTTTCACTGTTCTTCCGTTGCTTTATTAGTTTTTGTTTTGTGGCCTGTAATAGTAAATAGAAATCTGTAATAGTAATTAGTTTTTTCTCTACAGAAATCATAAGTGAAAGTTTAGAAAGCTTGTAATTGGCACATATTTACAACATTTTCCACAATGTCCTTGAAAGGGCGATGAAATTTGAAACTCAAATTTGGTAAAGCTTTCAAAATAGAGAACATGAAGTTTTGAGCAATTCAAGTTTCCAAATAAGAGATGTTTCTTCAAAAACGTTTGAAATGCAGCTAGTCAGGAACCTTTCCTTTCATTTCCAAACTCAAAATGTAACACAAGAAAACAAAGATTTCAAAATGTGTTTTTCACAAAAGGATAGTGGTAAGCAAAAGCTAATTTCCAGAGGAACATCAAAAGTATTTGAAAATGAAGGATAAACTTTCTACTTCATAAATGCTAACACTTCAAGATTGAAATAAGAAAAAGTAGACACAAAATTTTCAAAACTTCAAAATTCTCTACCTTCCTCTTTTAAAACCATTCTTTCTAAAAAGTCTTTGAAAGGTCGGTGGTAGAACAAGGTTACATCAACTACATAGTTATGAAATGAAGCACAAGAATAGATCTTTTTAGAACCACAAAATGAAGTAGCCCCATTCCAAAACCACTCCTTAAATAGTAGATGGTAGCGAAAAATGTTTATCTACAAAACTTTCAAAGATTGTCCAAAGGAAACCCTTTTCAATTTAGCTTTCAAGAGATTATAAAGATTAATTTTAAACATTTCAAAACATGCTCTTATTTGATTTTCAAAATTCTTTGTATATAAGTACTTGTTATAATGCATGTGACAGAATTTGAAACCAAAAGTGTGTTTGCACAAGGTGTTCAAGAATTCAACTATATTTAAAAGCTCTTGTTTATGGCAACGAAAATCAATTTGATCTCTCAAAAGGGAAAAGGTTTGGTTTCAGGAAATAATTCCAACAAAGTCCTTCATACAAATCTCATAGAAAGATAAGAAATGACTACAATACTCACAAACTTTCATTGAAATTTAGCACGAAGAACATCAAATAGAGTACAATCTGAACTCAAACCAACAAGCTTAGATTCAACAAAGGAAGCACTATCTAACACTTCAAGATTATTGCAAGAATAATAAAATTTAGCACCACTACACTTTAATAGATCCTCAAGGGAAGCGTGGGAAGAAAGGCGTTTAGAAGTACAAGGCACATCAAGAAAGAGGCCACCAAAAAAAGAGATAGCACATATATCTCCAATTATGCTCACACGAGAGATATAAGATTCTAGAAAGAACTTTAAGTTTACATAAGAAACTTTATAGATAAAAGAGAAGGGTTAAGAAATGGGCTTATTGGTAAGTCTTCAAGATAATTGCCAAGCTCTTTCTCCTTGCACCTTTCTTCATCTTCTATTCCTAGCACACAAGAAGCATATTAGTAACATTGTCATAATACTATGAATTCTAGGAATAACACAAGATAAGGAATTAAACTCTATGATTTGTTTCGTTTCTAATAAAGTTCCGGGAGTGTTGAGAAAGTAAATTGATACCCATTTTTATAAAAACAAGTGAAAACAACTTAATTTCCTTAAAATAAATCTCAAAGCTCAAGTAGGAATTAGAGGGAAAGAATTTTATGGTCTTGATAGACTTGTAGGCAAGCTTTCCTTCTTCATCCTTGCTTGAATCTTAAAAATTCTGCACAAACAAGGATTCGATAGCAAAGAAAGAGTTAGTTTCATTAGCATAGAAATTCAATTCCTCATTCTTTCGAGTACAACTATCTCTTTTTCTCGTTGCTCTTCCTTTTCACTCTCTTGTTTTTCAATGAAGCACTCATTTTGTTTTACTCTCTCCTTTATCTAAAGCTCACTTTCTTGATCTTTTGAGCATTCTAAAAGTTCACTCTCTTTGGAAAGGATCGCGATGGAATCAAAGATACATAATCTTTCAACTAATCTCTCTTTGTCTTTCAATCTTTCTTTTTCTTTTATTTCAATGTACTCTTCTTTTTCATTGTTCTTTCCCCTCATGAAATCACAAAGTTCCTCTTTAAATGCTTCTTGCTTAACATGTAGTAGGATATTTTTTTCAACTACCTCTTGAGCTTGTGGAGGCTCATTTACTTTTGGAAATTCTTCAATCATTGATGGTTTCAAGGTTTCTACCTTTGTAACTCCTTGAGGTGGCATGGGAAGTTGTTTGTCCTCACATCTTTTAACCTTCATAATGCTCTTTTCCTTTTCCTCTCGATCAAATATTCTTACACTTGCTTTCAACTTCTTTTGCTCGTAATAAATTTTGTGAGGCACCAAAGAATTTAGAATTAATCTCTTGCCATTTTTTGTGAAGTTGTAAGCATTCTTGTCCCCATTGTATATAGCTTTCCTATCATGTATTCAAGGACTTCCAAACAATATATAACCCACTTGCATGGATGCTACATCACATAAAACATCATCTTTATACATTCCTTTAGAGATAGACACCCACAATTGCTTAGTTACTTTGATCTCATCATTATCATTTGAACAATGGCATATGTAAAGCTTATGACATTCAAGAAGAGGCAAATTCAAACTTTCCACACGATAAGTACTCGCCACATTACAACAAGTACTACCATCAACAACAAGATTAGCAACTTTTCCTTCCACATGGCATTTGAGATGGACTATATACTCACTTTCCTTTTTCCTGCCATAGACATTTTCATCATATAAGCTCTCAAAGTAAACTTCTCGACCATAACTATGATGATACTCCTCATGACAATCATAAGGACTATGCTCATAATAATCATATCTGGCATTAACTTTACCATAACCCCCAAAATCATCATAAGAGGTATGCTCTATAGATTTAGCATGAAAAGAGAAGTTATCATCTCCAACATGTCTTTAGGAGTGAAATTTTCATAACCATCATGTCCTCTAGAAATGATGTTTCCATGTCCACGGTTGCTTCCACGATAAGCATTGACTCCATTGCCACCACTATGATGGAAATTATGCATATTCCTTGCAAGCTTACATTGATTATTTTCTTGTTTGCTCTTTGCTTCCATTCGTTTACATTATGGATTAGACCAAGTATGCTCCATTTATTTCTCATTTATACCTGCACAAAAAGGTTAGCCGATAAAACAAGGACCTCCCATCACTCCCTTAGTGTTTACACTTTTGAAGATGATGACTCATTTCACTCGTGTATGACTCTCTTAAGGCTTTTGATAAATAAACTCACCCTTTGCATTTTTATCAACACTTTAGTCACAAGGTTCTTTTTGATCCTCCAAAATCATTTACCAACTCAACCAAGAGAATGAACCAAAGTAAGTGTCACAATCATTGCACCTAGATGGAAATACAAGAGCTCAAAGAGTAATTCTATCAAACACTTGTAGTGTAAAGAGTTACACAAATTTATCTAAGGAATTGAGCCAATTAAATTTTATTGATCATCAAAGAAAGTATAATCGCAGTCAAGGAAGCAATTAGAATCCAAATTTGACACAATTTCAAAGAAAAAAATGAAGCTAAATGAGAATAAAAGAGTACTAACAACAATTTCTAGAAAATAGGGGACAATGACACCGGGTTACTAAAACCCCAATATCTCTGTTTAGATAACTCCAAATCGAGTTAAATCAATTTAGATAGATGAACAACTCGAAGACGATCAGTTAAGTACAAATTTTGATGAAATTGAATACGTATTACAATAGATATGATCGAATTAACCCACACTTTTTTAGCAACCGAGAATTCTTAACACATCTAAAGTCTTGGTCCAATTGAGCAATCAAATCAACTCCAAATTGTGTAAAGTATACATAATACAAGAATGATTTTGGAGATAGGAATAAGATCTTAGGGATTGAACATTGCAACAATAACCTTATCCACCATATCTCCTGAAATTCCAAATCACTAAATGACAACAAAAAATAGGAAAATCCCAAAACCACCAAGAAATTCAAAACCCCAGAAACCTCTCAAAGGAAGAAAAGATTAAAAAACATAGCTCATTTTTTGTTCCCTTGGCAAAACTTTCTACTGATAAAACACATTACAAGCTGTTGGATCTAATTGCTATTACAAAACTTTCCAAAATTACAATTACAATTAAAAATATCACAACAGAAAAATAAAAGGAATAAATCCCTAATCTATTACAGAAAGATCTCCTCCTCCTCCGGCTACACTTCTCCGTTCAGTGGTGGTGAAACACAGCCCAAAACTTCAAAGAAAAACTCGTTAGCAAAATAACGGAAACAATAAAGGAAAAACCGAGACCTTACCCTAGCCGCAGAGTCCGTTCCAGTGGCGATGCAGAGGAGGTGAGAACCGACAATGGCACCGAGCATCGGCGTGTGATAGAAGCCATGTCAAGGCATCAACAGCTGAGACCAACAGTGAGAAGGGGTTGACGGATGGGGTCCCTCAGTGTCGGGAGCCTCACTCAACAAAGAAGACACCCTCTTTCTCTCTCTCTCTCCTTTCGACTTGCTCTCACTCCAACTCAACTAAGACAACTGAACGTGAAAGACAGCACTGGTAAGCCAAGAAGACAAAAACAAGAAAGGAGGAAGAAGAGCAACAGACGGGCACGATGGCACGACAGAGAAGGCAAACAGACAAGAAGAAGAAAGGGGGAAGGCTATGCCGCATAAGTTGGTTAGCCAAGAGGCTGAGAAAGAGATCCTTTATAGTGGTCCCAAGACACCCTGGACAGGCGGGGTAAGCCTGGCTCGGCCCGGCATCAGTTGACCAAGTCTAACAGATTAAAAAGACCAGTCTTCTTTGTGAGGCCCACCAATTAAACTTCATAGGGATTCAAAGTTGTGGGCTGAAAAGTGAAAATAGTGTGAAGTAATTATAAGCCAAAAAAAAAAAAAGGCCTACACAAGCCAAATTCAACAATAAGGAAACGATGACAACAATACTTGGAAACAATCATACTGGTTAATCAGAATAGAGATGGAGGCATTTTAAAATAGATAATAAAATTTATCGAAAAGGGTTAAATACCTGCTCAAGCATTCCAGTGCCTATGGTTAATCTAAGTAAAAGCACGAAAAGGCTTTATCCCGCAGTAAATAAATGAAGATAGCTCTTTCTTAAGTATTTCCTTCTATGTGTGTCGGGATAATCATCTTACTTGTGTTACCCAAATGACTTGTCCGAAAACCGGTAGTAGTGGCTAGCTTATTTAGCAGTGGTGGCGAGCTTCTTCGGCATGGCAAACTCTCTGTATGGTGGCAAAGACTGTAGTTTCATCATCAGACAAAATGGAAGAAGAATTGGCTATAGCTTGAAATATATATATATATATATATAGAGAGAGAGAGAGAGAGAGAGAGAGAGAGAGAGAGAGAGAGGCCTTACCTATTGGAAAATGGCAACAACACTGGTAGGGGGTTGCTGAACCACTTAGTCTAGGGTAGGGTTGGTCAGCGTCGGTGAACTCACGGCAGGAGGTGGAAGGAATCGTGAGAAGGGTTTGAATAATTAGGGGAGGAGAGGGTTTGCTTGCTTTTCATAAATCTGTGACTTATTGCTTATTACCGATGGGAGACCAACAACACCTCCATCAGTACAAATTACTCGTAGTTACTGACGACTTCATCGTCATTACTTCCATCGTAAACATAATTTCAATACTGATGCAAACTCAGCTGTGCCTAACAGTTGTCGGTAAGGTATTTACCAATGTCGTTTACCTTCGGTAAAATGCTGCCAGCATTAAGCACACTCTTTCCCTCTATTTTTTAGCTAGAATAATTCCTGACAAGATGAAAAGGCCGTCGTTACTGCTACTGGACATTTATTTTGTTGATTGATGGACATCATCCATTCCAACTACCGTTGGTAATATAAGTAACTGACGGAAAAAAAGACGTCACTTTTTTATGCCTAACTCCCCTCCCTTTGTTGGTCTAAAATTGTTAAAACCTAAGACATTCCTTTCCCATCGCTGATTAGCGACGGTTTCAGTTTCCGTCAATAATGGTCATGGGTAAATTGGTGTTTTTTTGTAGTGAAATGGATTAAAAGACTAAGTATAAAGGGTGTAAAAATGAAACATTTTCACCCTTAAGATTCACGTGAATATTAGTTAGTGTAACTTACCTTACTTTTATTTTGGTAGAGTCTACTAAAGTGAGTCACAATTTTCTTATAAAATATTATTCATTAGATTAATTATTGAGTGAAAGGAAACACATATTTCCAATAAATATTCAATCCATTAAAAATTAACATGCAGTACAATGAAGCTTGTCTATTGGCGGCATCTGGTAGTTCAAGGAGGTGAGGCATTAGAAGTCCGGGAGCCGGGGGGAATGTCTTAGGGTTGTGGGCTTGGGATGAGCAGAATTTTAATTTTAGATTCTTAATTAAGAAAAGAAATTAGCTATAAATAGTTATGAAAAATTTCAATTTTTCTGTTTATAACCATAAATTTTTATTTTATTTTTTCTAATCATAAACAATTTTTACTTTTCTTTTATAAACATGAACTATTTCGTTTTCTAAAAAATAGCATGAACTATTTTTGAACTCTCATATATATATATATATATAGCAATTTATTAAAAATATTTTATTGTTAGAACGACTTATCATATCATTCCTTATATGAATGGAATACTTTGCAAGATATTTCCCTTTTAAGATAATTTTTATTTCTATTATTTTCTCTACTAAATTATCATATAGAGGAAATTGGCATACTTAATTACCTCAATCATCTCTTAGCATCTCCATATTCTAAACATCAAGTGTACCATCATCAGAGTAGTGTACTATTATATAGTTGGATTCAATAGGCGTGAGAACTCGAAACATTTGTTGCATAAAAAAATGTATGAAATTTTGTAAATTCAAATGAAGGTTAAGAATGAATATATGTTAAATATGCTGCAATTTTCTCGGCAACACTCGTTATGTAGACTATATGAGTATTTAAATATCAGGAAGAATTTATAACTATGTAGTACATTATATATGTTTTATAACTACCCAAGTTTTGCAATTAGAAAAATAAGAACTTAATAATTCATCGTCCTTGAGCATAAAAAACTACGGAATTTGAATTACTATATACCCATAAATACTGAAACTTTTACCTTTTCATCAAGATCTATGAAGCCTCATCTATACATTTCTATTTTTATTATGTACAATATGTTTAAAAAGATGTCTTTTAGAAATTTGATCATGTATATTATGAAATGAATAATTTGATTAATTTTATTTCATATATTGTTACTCCTAAAATTTCTACAATATTTAGTTAATAACTCTCTGGAACTCTAAACGAGATAGGCTCCTCATCAATAGTCATATCTTCATCATAATTTTGGTGCGACATTTGAGGTACAAGGATAAGTGAAAAATTGACGGAGATTAAAAGCTTTAGGTAGACTCTGATCAAGATGTAGTTACAATAGGATAAAAGAAAAAAGTTTAGAAGCTAAATAGGCCTCCAGAAGCCTAATTTTAACTGGGAATGTTTTCTACCAACTAGTACATTTTGTTGCACATGATGTGCAACATCCTCAGTGTGGGCAGGAAAAAACTAGTTCTAGCACTTCTGGACAAATTCTTCCACATGGTGTGCAACATTGTGTGCAAAACCCTTTGAACTTCTCCAATCTAGTTTTCATCTTTTTATGTCACAATATCCACACAATTTGATTTCATATAAACAAAAGCACCAAATAACATAAAAGGAGCAAATTTCACAAGAATGTGAGGCAAAAATGTATTAAAAGACCAAGTATAAAGGGTATAAAATATAACATTTTCACACCTAACAGTCACGTGCATATTAATTAGCTTACTTACCCTTATTTTATTCTAGAAAAGTATACCAATGTCTTAGGGTTATTAGGATCGAGAGAAGAGCTGATTTTCAATTGTAAGATTTTTAATTAAAAAAAGTAAAATTTTCTATAAATATGTATGAAAAATTTTACTTTTCAATTTATAACTATAAACTTTTACTTTATCTTTTTCTAATTATAAAGAATTTTTACTTTTCTTTTTATATCCATGAATTATTTTGTTTTTTTAAAAAATAGAATGATTTAGTTTTGAACTCTCATATATATATATAGGTATATCACAATTTATTTAAAATATTTAGTTGTTAGAACAACTTGTCCTATCATTTGTTACATGAATGGAATACTTTGAAAAATATTTCCCTTTTAAGATAATATTATTGTTATTATTTTCTCTCCTAAATTATCATATAGAGGACCTTGCATACTTAATTACCTCAATCATCTCTTAGCATCTCAATATTCTTAAAATCAGGTGTACCATCATGAGAGTAGTGTACAAGTATACAGTTGAATTCAATAGCGATGTTGACTCGAAACACTTTTTGCATACAAAAATTGTATGAAATTTTGTAAATTCAAATGAAGGTTATGAATGAATAAATGTTACATCTGCTGCAATTTTCTCATCAACACTTATTATGTAGGATATATGAGTATTTACATATCAAGAACAATTTATAACTATGTAGTATATTATATATGTTCTAAAATTACCAAGTTTTGCAATTAGAAAAATAAGAACTTAATAATTCTTCATCTTCAAGCACAAAACCCTATGCAATTTGAAATACTATATACCCATAAAAATTGAAACTTTTACAACTTCGTCAATATCTATGAAGCCTCATCCGTAAATTCCTATTCTTATTGTGTACAATATGTTTAAAAAGGTGATGTTTAGAAATGTGATCATGTATATTATGAAATGAATAATTTTATTACATTTATTTTATACATTGTTACTCCTAGAATTTCAACAATATATAGTTAATAACTTTCTAGAACTATAAACAAGATAGCTCTTCATCGATAGTTATATCTTAATCATAATTTTGGTGCGACATTTAATGTACAAAGCAAAATGAAATTTTGAGGGAGATTAAAAACTTTAGGCAGACTTTGATCAAGATATAGTTACCATAAGATAACAAATAAGAAATTTACAAGCTAAATAGGCCTCAGAAAAACCTAATTGCCACTTCGTATTCTTTTCTACCAAACAGCAAATTTTGTCGCACATGATGTACAACATCCTGAGCGTTGGGCAAGAAATAACCAATTCCAGTCATTTTGGACACATTGTTGCACATGGTAAGCAACATTTTGTGCAAAATCCTTTAAACTTCTTCACTTTAATTTTCATCATTTTAAGGCACAATATCAACTCAGTTTGATTTCAAATAAGTAAAAACACAAAATAACATAAAATGAGTAGACTTCACAACAATGTGAGGCAAAAATATAGGAAAAGACTAAATATAAAGGGTCGTGTAAAATATAATATTTTCACACCTAACAGTCATGTGCATATTAATTAGGCTCACCCTTATTTTATTCAAGAAAAGTCTACTAATCTCTTAGGGTTATTGGGATTGAGGAATGAGCTGATTTTTAATTGTATGATATTTTAATTAAGAAAAGAGAAATTAGCTATAAATAAGTATGAAAAATTTTAACTTTTCGGTTTATAATCATAAACTTTTATTTTATGCTTTTCTAATTATAAAATTTTTACTTTTCTTTTCAAAACTATGAACTATTTTGTTTTTCTAAGAATACCATGAACTATTTTTGAACTTTCATGTATATATATATATATATATATAGAAATTTATTTAAATATTTTGTTATGAGAACGACTTGTCATATCATTCATTACATGAATGGAATATATTGAAAGATTTCCCTTCTAAGATAATTTGATTGTTATTATTTTCTCTACTAAATTATCATATAGAGGAACTTGGCATACTAAATTACGTCAATCATCCCTTAGCATCTCCATATTCTCAACATCAGGTGTAACATCATCGAAGTAGTGTATTACTCTATAGTTCAATTCAATAGGCATGTTGACTTGAAATACTTGTTGAGTACAAAAAATGTATGAAATTTTGCAAATTCAAATGAAGGTTGTAAATGAATATATCTTACATCTGCTGTAATTTTCTCAACAACACTTCTTATGTAGACTATACGAGTATCAACAAGCCAAGAGCAATTTGTAACTATGTACTACATTATATATGTTTTATAATTACCCAAGTTTTGCAATTAGAAAAATAAGAACTTAATAGTTCTTCATACTCAAGCATAAAACACTCTAGAATTTGAATTACTCTAAACCCATAATAATGGAAACTTTTACCTCTTCATCAATATTTGTAAAGCATCATTTGTAAATTCCTATTTTTATTGTGTACAATATGTTTAAAAAGGTGATGTTTATAAATGTGATAATGTATATTATCAAATAAATTATTTTATTACATTTATTTTATAGATTTTTACTCCTAAAATTTCTAAAATATTTAGGTATTATTTTTCATGACCTCTAAAGGAGATAGGCTCCTCAGCAACAGCCATATCTTCATCATAAGTTTTGTACGACGTTTGAGGTACAAGACGAAGTGAAAATTTGAGGGAGATTATGTTGGAATCCGTAGGCAAAAACAAAGTAAAACAAAACTACGGAAATCCACCAACAGGATCTAAACATACTAGAAAAACCGATTGGATAGAAATTACCTCAATGTTTTGATTGTTCGTTGTGGAGGCGCTGCTTTGTACGCTTCGCCCTCTACTGGTATCCACGTGACGAACTACTCTGCAAGCGATCGGGATGCTAGCCCCTTCTGTGTTCTGAAAACTGTTCAGAACTGATCCTGACTATCTGGTAATCGGTCGTATTTCGGAGAGAGGAGACGAGATACTATATCGCCGTTCTAGGGTTTAGGGTTTTGTTTTTCTTTATTCAGATAAAGTACGGCCACCAAGAAAAGGTTAACATAACCTTTTATAGCTGTCAATATCAAAACCCTAACTGTCATCTAATGACAGTTTAATCTCGTCCGTCTATTCCTATAATCATCCAACGGTTGGATGAGTAATATTAAGTAATTAATTTCATTTATTCTATTAAATAAAATTAATTACTTATTAACCTACCAGAAAATACAATATGGAATTTGATTCCCCTTTTGTATACGTTCAACGAATCTGGACACAATCTAAATACATTGAACGTGGACATTATGCTCACAAGACCGTCTATGCGTGTGACCCTGTAGGTTCACTTAACGTTGGCAGTGAATGAAAAATGTCCTAGACATTTATTCACAAAACATAAGCGGCCACTAGCAAGACATTATGCTTACCCAAGTTAAGTAAATGTAATAATAACCTAGCATCAGATTTAATATTTAGTCCTTTTGTCACACGATATCCTAATTAAGTATAAGGCATGGATCAAGTCATCCTTATAAAACTTAATTAACCATTTACTTGATCACCAGGCAGACTGTTCCAACAAATAATATTAATAACACCTTATTAATACTTATTTGATCATGGCCATGCATATTTTCCAGTCTTCCTTATCAAGGGGCCCATGGATATCTCTCTCTAAAAGGAGAGGGACAAATCCCTTTCACTATCTCCAATATTCAAGCCATGACGAGAAAATAAGCCAACCAATAATCATAATGATCACCTAATTAAAAGTGATGTTTGACTATGTCAGAACATATTTTTCTCCCCATGCAAGAAACATTAGAAACATTAGGTCGAAGGACACCAAATATAAAACGGAGAAGAAATACTTATAACTTAAACCCATGCAATATTTCTTCTTCACTTTGGGTCATGTCCAATACAATATTCTCAATATGTATTTATGAATTGATTTTATATCTCATATTCATGATCAGTAAAACTTGACCATCAATTAACTTCACACTAGTTTACAAGATGTAATATACTAGGGACAAATAAGAATAGTATTTTATTAGCCATAAGGGTTTTACTATCAAGTCACATACTTGATGACCAAGAGCATAAAATACAATTAAAAAATACATGCTTCATAAATCATAAATGTGAGTCAATTGGTTTTATGGCATATACTAACAATCTCCTACTTGCCCTACCACCAATTTGACATGACTCTCAAACCCATTGACCTAGTATGACTCTCATGCTTAAGTTGTGGGAGTGGCTTTGTCAATGGATCTGCGACATTGTCATTGGTGTCTACTTTGCAAATTTTAACATCTCCACGCTCAATAATTTCTCGAATGAGATGGAAACGCCTGAGAATATGTTTGGATCGTTGATGAGATCTAGGTTCCTTAGCTTGTGCAATGGCTCCTGTATTATCACAATATAGGTCCACTGGGTTCACAATGCAAGGAATTACACCTAGTTCTGTGATGAACTTTCTGATCCAAACTGCCTCCTTGGCTGCATCAGAAGCAGCCACATACTCAGCCTCTGTAGTAGAATCGGCCACGGTATCTTGCTTTGAACTCTTCCAGCTCACAGCACCTCTATTCAAACAAAACAAAAATCCAGATTGCGATCTAAAATCATCTACATCAGTCTGAAAGCTAGCATCCGTGTAACAATTTACAACAAGCTCTCCGTCCTGACCTCCGTAGATCGAAAACATCTCTTTAGTCCTTCTTAAGTACTTGAGAATGTTTTTTACTGCAGTCCAATGCAGTTCACCAGGATTTGACTGAAATCTGCTAGTCATGCTTAATGCATACGAGACATCTAGGTGAGTGCATAATATGGCGTACATGATAGATCCAATTGCGGAAGCGTAAGGAATCTTAGTCATGCGTGCTTGTATCCTCCCTTGTGGTAGGACTTTGAGACTTACTGAGTTTAACGCCATGTGACATTGGCAAGAATCCTCTATTAGAATCTTACATACTGAACCTTTTCAGTACCTTGTCAATATATCCACTCTGACTTAGGCCAATAAGCTTTTTAGATCTATCTCGATAGATCCTAATGCCTAGAATATAGGACGCTTCGCCTAAATCTTTCATTGAAAAACACTTCCCCAACCAAGTTTTTACACTTTGCAAAGTGGGGATATCATTCCCAATTAACAAGATGTCATCGACATAGAGTACTAAGAAGACTACTGCATTTTCTGTAACCCTTTTGTAGACACAAGGTTCATCCTCATTCTTGATGAAATTGAATTCTTTAATTGCTTCATCAAAATGAAGATTCCAACTTCGAGATGCTTGCTTCAAGCCATAAATGGATCTTTGAAGTTTACACACTTTACTAGAATTCGAAGGATGAATAAAACCAGGTTGTGTCATATACACATCCTCCAGTAGATTTAAAAGCAGTTTTAACATCCATTTTCCATATTTCATAATCATAATATGCTGCAATGGCAAGTAGAATTCTAATTGACTTAAGCATTACAACTGGAGAAAAGGTTTCATCATAGTCTATACCATGAGTTTGTCTATACCCTTTTGCTACCAATCGAGCTTTGTAAGTGTGCACATTGCCATCCATGTCAGTTTTCTTTTGGAAAACCCATTTACATCCTATGGTCTTGCAACCTTCAGGTGGATCAATCAAAGTCCAAACTTGATTATCATGCATGGATTGCATTTCTGATTTCATAGCCTCTAGCCATTTGCTAGATTCAGGACTACGAATAGCATCTTGGTAGGAATTAGGTTCACCTTGATCAATAAGATCAATATTGTGATCCTCAGTCACAAGAAATCCATATCTCTGTGGTATCTGAGAAATCCCACTAGACCTTCTTGGCCCTTGTGTCAAAGGCTCAGGCTCAGTATGAATACGTGAGTCCAACTGAGTATCCATACTCTGTTCAGAAATGGTCTGCTGTCCTTGAGCTTCTTCAAGATGGATTCCACTCCCACTGACTCTTTTGGAAACGAATTCCCTTTCAAGGAAAATTCCGTTCCGAGCAACAAACACTTTGTTTTCAGATGAAAGATAAAAGTAGTATCCTTTAGTTTCCTTAGGATATCCCGACAAAGATGACACTTATCGATTTGGGTGCTAGTTTTTCAGATAATGATCGCTTCACATAAGTATCACATCCCCAAATTTTGAGAAATGCTAAACTAGGTTGTTTCCCGGTCCATATCTCATATGGTGTCTTCTGAACAGCTTTAGATGGAACTCTATTTAATATGAATGCAGCAGTTTCTAGAGCATAACCCCAAAAAGAAATTGGAAGATCTGTTTGACTCATCATAGATCGAACCATATCCAATAGAGTTCGATTTCTGCGTTCAGACACACCATTCCATTGTGGTGTTCCTGATGGAGTTAATTGTGATAATATCCCACAATTTTTTAGATGTTCGTCAAACTCTTGGCCTAAGTATTCACCACCTCGATCTGATCGAAGTAATTTGATACTCCTTCCAAGTTGATTCTGTACTTCATTTTGAAATTCCTTAAACTTTTGAAAGGAATCAGATTTATGTTTCATTAGATAGACATAATCATATCTACTGAAATCATCTGTGAATGTAATGAAATACTGAAAATCTCCTCTTGCTTGTGTGTTCATTGGCCCACATACATCAGTATGTATGAGTTCCAATAAATCGGTAGCCCTTTCACTTGGCCCTGTAAATGGACTTTTAGTCATTTTTCCCAATAAACAAGAATCACATTTTTCATAAGACTCAAGGTCGAATGAAGATAAAAGTTCATCTTGATGGAGTTTTGATATGCGTTTCTCATTTATATAGCCCAAACGACAATGCCAGAAGTAAGTTTGATTTAAATCATTAGATTTAAATTTCTTTGTACTTATTTTTTAGATGGGCTTACTAATGGAATCATGTAGGATAAGAATGTAAAGTCCATTACATAAAGAGGCATCCCCATAGAAAATACCATTTTTATAAATAGAAATTTTACCATTCTTAGTATTAAACTCAAAACCATCAATATCCAAACAAGAAACTGAAATGATGTTCCTACTCATAGCAGGAACATAATAACAATCTTTAAGTTCAATTACAAGCCCAGTAGGCAAAAGTAAATCAAATGTCCCTACTGCTACAGCAGCAACTTTTGCTCCATTTGCAACTCGTAGGTCCACCTCTCCCTTTGCCAAAGATCTACTCCTTTTGAGTCCCTGCACATTTACACAAATGTGAGCTCCACATCCGGTATCTAATACCCATGAAGTAGGAGTAGACATATTAATTTCTATAACGAAAATACCTGAAGTGGCAGTCTTACTGGCCTTTTGCTTCTTCTTTTCTTCCAAGTAGAGCTTGCAATTCCTCTTCCAATGACCAGGTTCATTGCAGTGGAAGCAAGTCCCTTCCTTTGGTGGTTTAACCTTGGGCTTGGGCTTCTGCTTGCCTTTACCCTTTTTGGCCATATCCTTTCCCTTTCTCTTTGCCTTGTTCTTCTTGAACTGCCCCTTCTGAACTATCAGAACATTAGGAGTACACTTCCTAATGTTTTGTTCAGCCTGCTTGAGCATCCCGTGCAATTCATTTATGGACTTTTCCATATTATGCATATTGAAGTTCATGACAAACTGATCATAGTCAGAGGACAAAGAGGCCAAGATCATATCAGTAGCCAAGTCATGACTTACAGGTGCTCCAAGTTTTTCAAGCTGATCAAAATACCCTTTCATCTTAAGGACATGAGCACTAACTGAAGTGCCAGGGGTCATTTTGCAGCTATTCAACGCCTTAGTGGGAAGACATCTCTCTTGACGTGCCTACTCTTGGAATATTTCCTTGAGCTGTTTTATCATCTCATAAGCCTCAACTTCCTCGAATTGCTTTTGCAACTCAGATTCCATCGTAGCCAACATGAGACATGTCACATCATTAGAATCATCCTTGTGCTTACTATAAGCATCCTTTTCGACTCTGGGCGCATTGTTAGCTGGTTGATTAGGGATAGAGTTCTCAAGTACATCTAGCTTTTTTTCTTGTTTAGGACAATCCTTAAATTTCGTGCCCAATCAAGAAAGTTAGTCCCACTAAGCTTATTCTTTTCAAGCACGGATTGCAACGATGTGTTTGAATTGTTTGAGGCAATTATCTACATAGAATTTGCAAAGTAAAATTAAATAAATGAAGCATTAAATTTTCCCAGAAATATTCAACACTTGATATAAATCATGGGTATAAAATTCATTTTATTCTAATCATAAGTAAGCTTTGGCTTAACACCCATAATTAGAGAAAAATATATTAATGGGATTTACATCTAAATGTACCAGCAAAATCCCATATGATGTCCTAGGCTCAAAACCGTTTTGATAGCCTAGTTAAGCCAAACCATTCCAAGCATATGGAAATCACCATTTTCCATCTTCCCCTACTTAGGTAACCATTTATCTCTTGCTTTGGCAATGAGACAAAATGATGATCCAAGCATGGAGAAGTGCTTATGATATTTTACGACTTAATTTTTTTTTTTTTACATGGTTTCAAAAACCTTCTTCCTTTTTCATTTGTATATTATTTCACAAAACATATATCAAAAATAAAAGGAAATAAACTAAACATCACATGCATAATATATATACATCAAATAAAATGTGTCATAGCATGGCCCCAATCCTATATTGACTTTCACGAGCCTCATGGAAGTCAAAGGTCAATCTAGGTAAGTCTTCATCTCCATGAGCTTGCCTCCAATGTCTTGGCCTTCTAATTTTGTTACATAGGACAGAAAAATATACATAGGAATAGGAAATAAAATTAACCTATTCTAGTAAAGCTTGATAATATTACATCAACGAAAATAACGACACGCAGGCCGTATTTAAAAACATACAACCCATTAACAAAATAAGCCAATCAATCACAAGAGGTAAAGGGCCACGCTATGCACCATGCATCTAAAGATAGGAAGAAACATGCAAAGAAACAACAAGGGGGGTTCCGGGGGCGAAGCCCCCGGAAGAAAACGGCGGTCCCGCTGGCCAGTCAGCGGGCTGGTTCAAGGGGCAGCGCCCTTGCGGGTGTCTCACCGGAAAGAAAAACGATTTTTTCTTTCTAACTCATTGAATAAGTTATTGCCGTCATAAACCCTAAAATCATGCCGCCATAAATTTTGTTTAACAGTTAAACATTAAATCATGTGATTCTGCATCTTAGTTTAACAATTAAATTGCACAGATTACGGACTGTACGCCAAACAATTTGGCAGTAACAACATTCTGTTTAATTAATCGCATTAATAAGTAAAACAGAATATGATATATGCAACTCCTATAATTCAATTTTCTCTGATTATTACACTAATCAGAAACCTTACTATAAGGCCGATTGAAAACAACATGTGTAATCAAAGCGGTAATAGATAAAATCAGTCAAACTAGTATGTACGTGGCTCTGATACCACTGTTGTAATCCGTAGGCAAAAACAAAGTAAAATAAAAATACGGAAATCCACCAACAGGATCTGCACATACTAGAAAAACCGATTGGATAGAAATTACCTCAATGTTTTGATTGTTTGTTGTGGAGGCGCTGCTTTGTACGCTTCGCCCTCTACTGGTATCCACGCGACGAACTCCGCTGCAAGCGATCGGGATGCTAGCCCCTTCTGTGTTCTGAAAACTGTTCAGAACTGATCCTGACTATCTGGTAATCGGTCATATTTCGGAGAGAGGAGACGAGATACTATATCGCCGTTCTAGGGTTTAAGGTTTTGTTTTTCTTTATTCAGATAAAGTACGGCCACCAAGAAAAGGTTAACATAACCTTTTATAGCTGTCAATATCAAAACCCTAACTGTCAATCTAATGACAGTTTAATCTCGTCCGTCTATTCCTATAACCATCCAACAGTTGGATGAGTAATATTAAGAAATTAATTTCATTTATTCTATTAAATAAAATTAATTACTTATTAACCTACTAGAAAATACAATATGGAATTTGATTCCCCTTTTGTATACGTTCAACGAATCTGGACACAATCTAAATACATTGAACGTGGACATTATGCTCACAAGACCGTCTATGAGTGTGACCCTGTAGGTTCACTTAACGTTGGCAGTGAATGAAAAATGTCCTAGACATTTATTCACAAAACATAAGCGGCCTCTAGCAAGACATTATGCTTACCCAAGTTAAGTAAATGTAATAATAACCTAGCATCAGATTTAATATTTAGTCCTTTTGTCACACGATATCCTAATTAAGTATAAGGCATGGATCAAGTCATCCTTATAAAACTTAATTAACCATTACTTGATCACCAGGCAGACTATTCCAACAAATAATATTAATAACACCTTATTAATACTTATTTGAGCATGGCCATGCATATTTTCCAGTCTTCCTTATCAAGGGGCCCATGGATATCTCTCTCTAAAAGGAGAGGGACAAATCCCTTTCACTATCTCCAATATTCAAGCCATGACGAGAAAGTAAGCCAACCAATAATCATAATGATCACCTAATTAAAAGTGATGTTTGACTATGTCAGAACGTATTTTTCTCCCCATGCAAGAAATATTAGAAACATTAGGTCGAAGGACACCAAATATAAAACGGAGAAGAAATACTTATAACTTAAACCCATGCAATATTTCTTCTTCACTTTGGGTCATGTCCAATACAATATTCTCAATATGTATTTATGAATTGATTTTATATCTCATATTCATGATCAGTAAAACTTGACCATCAATCAACTTCACACTAGTTTACAAGATGTAATATACTAGGGACAAATAAGAATAGTATTTTATTAGCCATAAGGGTTTTACTATCAAGTCACATACTTGATGACCAAGAGCATAAAATACAATTCAAAAATACATGCTTCATAAATCATAAATGTGAGTCAATTGGTCTTAGGGCATATACTGACAGATTAAAAACTTTAGACAGACTTTGATCAAGATATACTCACGATAAGTTAATAGACAACAAATTTACGAGGTAAATAGGCCTCCAAAAAGCCTAATTTGAACCGGGAATTCTTTTCTACCAACTAGCCCATTTTGTAGCACATTATGTGCAATATCCTGAGCGTTGGGCAGGAAATAATAAGTTCCAGCAATTCTAGACATATTCTTGCACATGGTGTGTAACATATCAGTTTGATTTCAAATAAATAAAAACACTAAATAACATAAAATGCGTAGATTTCATAGTATTGTGATGCAAAAATATATTAAAGGAGTATAAAGGGTATAAAATATAACATTTTCACATCTAGAAATCACGTGCACATTAATTAGGCTAACTTACTCTTATTTTATTTTAGAAAAGTCTACCATTGTCTTATGGTTTTTGGGATTGAGGGATGAGCTGATTTTTAATTTTAAGATTTTTAATTAAGAAAAGTGAAACTAGCTATAAATATGTATGAAAAAAATTAACTTTTCGGTTTATAATGATAAACTTTTACTTTTATCTTTCTCAAATTATATGAAATTTTTACTTTCCTTTTTATAACCATGGACTATTTTGTTTTTCTAAAAATAGGATGAACTATTTTTGAACTCTCATATAAATAATATATATATATATATACACAGAAATGTGTTAAAAATATTTTGGTTGTTAGAACAAATTGACATATCATTCGTTACATGAATAGAATACTTTGAAAGATATTTCCCTGTTAAGATTATGTTATTGTTACTATTTTCCCTACTAAATTATCATATTGGGCAACTTGGCATACTTAATTACCTCAATCATCTCTTAGCATATCCATA
Organism: Catharanthus roseus; assembly: GCA_028651295.1. Classification (NCBI taxonomy): domain Eukaryota; kingdom Viridiplantae; phylum Streptophyta; class Magnoliopsida; order Gentianales; family Apocynaceae; genus Catharanthus; species Catharanthus roseus. The sequence goes on from JAPQWS010000070.1 coordinate 2,395,119, forward strand.
TTCTCAACTTTAGGTATACCATCATCTTAGTAGTGTATTACTATAAAGTTGAATTCAATAGGCATGTTGACTCAAAATAGTTGTTGCATACAAAAAATGTATGAAATTTTGTAAATTCAAATGAAAGTTATGAGTGAATATATTTTACATCTGCTGCAATTTTCTCAACAACACTTATTATGTGTACTATATAAGTATTTACATATCAAGAACAATTTATAACTGTAGGCCAATTGGGCCTTTGTTCACACATTTTTTTCTTTTCCGTTTTCTGCCCATGTTCTTGTACTCTATGATGAGGTGGACTAAGCCTCACAATCCAAATAGGATGAGTTTACTTTTAACCCAAGATGTCGGGCGGGCTGCGTTAGTAAACAACACAATCTTCTTTATTATGTCTTCTCTAGGTTACTTGGCTGTTGTTCTTTTGAATAAGTCTTCTAGGTTCCTGGCTGTTCTATTTTGAACGATCCTTCCAAATGACTGTTTTGTTTTGAATGGGTCTACCCTAGGAACTATATAAATACTCTCGTCCTTCCTATTGCTCACAGATAAGGTGTGACCAATAACTTTGTGTGAAGCTTATGTTCTTTTCTCTCTTCTTCTTCTTCTCTACAGTTTCTTATTCTTCTGTTATTGCCTATTCTTCTTGAATTCTTCTGTTGCTGCCGGTGTTAGTCTCCATTCTTGGTTGACTGCGTGCTTGGGTAGTTTGTGAAGTAGAGAACTGAGAGTGAGATATTAGAGTATTATTGTGTGAGGCTGATCTATTATTTTGAGGGTTTGCTCGTAAATCAGAATTACGCAGCAAAACGGTTGTCTGATTTTGCTCTTCCTCATCCGTTTTTAGTGTCCGAATATCTCTATTCCCCCCTTTCACAGAAATTGGTCGTTCGATTTTTTTATATTAGTCGTCCGGTTTTGAAAACGGACGTTCGGTTTTTAAGTTGGCCGTTCGATTCTTTCTTTTGCCTAATCATCTGATTTGTTAGTCCAATTTTTGCAGGTACCTTGGATTGAAGAAGTATAGGTAGTTCGTTTTTCGGACACCTTATCCAATTTTTAAGGGCCACTTTTAAGAGTTGTTATCCGGTTCCATCATCCGGTTATTGGTAATAGATTAGAATATTTATATTTATTCTTCCGCTGCTTTTGTAATAGTTTTATAGAGGTTTTGTTTATGTAACACAGTTGATCACCCGGTTACTTTCCTCAATAGTGGTATCAGAGCCAGAAGGAGATTTGTTCTCTCTGGTGTCTGGTGTCTGTTACATTCCTCCAACGACGCAGATGTCATCCGAAACCTCCCAAGTTGTTTTCCAAACTCAGAAGAACTATTGAGTTCCATGAATCTCGCACAGGTCACTATTACTGCTTTTACTTTCCTTTTCCTTATTGTCAGGATAAATATTCTGCTGTTATATTGTTAGATCTATTTACTATTATAACTTCTAATTACTATTACAATAATCAGAATAAAACACAGCGAAATATAAAAATAGCCTAACACTATTACAAAAAGGTATTTTTTCTCTTCCTCCACTGTCGGTTTCAAGCCCAGTAGTAATGCCAAACAAATCTGCAAAAACCGTTAACCAAAAATGGTAAAGCAAATAAAACAAAAAAAGACCGAGATCTTACCTACTGTTGCGGAGTCCGTTCCGACGGTAGATAAAGTAATACCGAGACTGGGAGGGTGCCAAATAGCGACGAGAGTTCACAAGCCGCGTCGTGGCAGTGTCAGTAAAGAAAAACGGCACGATTGGTCGAAGAAAGGGTCCCTTAGTCACGAGGCCTCAAACATAGAAAACACCGGCTGTCCCTCTCTCTAACCTTTCGGCTCCCTCTCACTCTTACTAGAAACGGTGATCAACCAAGGATCAGAACAAGCTGCCAGTCACAATGACAGTGACGATGCCATAGAAACAAAGAGACAGAAAAGAGCAACAGTCGCGGTAAGCCGTGGTGAAGAAAGGAAGAAGCAGAGACAGAGACAAAAGTCGATGAAGCAGAAAAAGAGATAGAGGAGAAGAAAGAGATGGTTGTGTGATGATTTCACCAAGGAGAAGAGAATGAGAGACATAGATAGATCAGAGTCACAACGGGCAGCCAGGGTTGGCCCGGTCCGGCATCTCTTGACCAGTTCAACCCATCTTATCTTCTGTTGAGGCCCATTGGAATATCATGGAGATATTTATATGTGCTGGAAAGTTGAAAAATATTGTGAAGAAATAATGGGCCCAAAAGCCTACAATCTCCACCTCAAACATATTTTTCCAACCTCCAATGAATCAATGAGAGTCAACCTGCGTCCAAGTGAAGGAAGTCCCAGCAAAACATAAACTTGTTAGATCTTACAATTTTAGTACCAAAGTCTGCTGGATTATTATCAGTACTAATCTTATCTATGTCAACTAAACCACTAGTGACTTTTTCCCATATGAAATGGTATTTGACATGTATATGCTTTGTCCTTTCATGATAAACCGGATTTTTTCGTAAATGTAAACAACTCTAACCGTCAGTATAAATAATAACTTTTGCATGTAAAACATGTAATTCATTTAATAACCCTTGAAGCCAAATGCCTTCCTTGATAGCTTCTATGGCCGCAATATATTCAGCCTCAGTAGTTGATAAAGCAACTACCGGCTATAATTGAGACTTCCATGAGACACAATTACCTGCTAGGGTAAAGAAATAGGATGAGGTAGATTTTCTACCATCCTTGTCACCTGCAAAATTGGAATCGACATAAATAATTAGTTCAAAAACATCAGACCAATTGTGATAGTGTAAGCCCCTATCCATAGTTCCATTAAGGTCTCGTAACAACCAATTGAGAGCAGCCCAGTGATCCCTGCCCGGGTTAGACATGAATCTGCTGAGCAGGCTTATAGAAAAACAATGTCAGATCGGTTAGATATCATTGAGTACATAAAAAGGCTATGGCCATTCTATAGGGAATATTTGCCATGTCTCTTTTCTCACTTTCGGTTTTGGGACAAGTTTTAAGTTTGAAATTGCTTGCAAGTGGGGTATAACGAGCTTACATAAATGCATCAAAAACTTAGAAACAATTCTTTGGAAAAATTGTTTCTGAGATAAGAATACTGAGCAATCAGCCCTATCTCTAGTTATGTTCATCCCAAGAATCCTGGATGCAGACCCTAAACCTTTCATGTAAAATTTGGATTTTAGCAAAAATTTCAAATCATCAATCTTAGCTTTATGTTTGCAAGCAATTAACATATCATCTACATAAAGTAACATATATATAGCATTATCTGTAACATCCTGAATAAGCACCTCAAAGTTAGCTTAGTTCACGATAAGTTCGGACAAAAATTTTGGGTTAGTTTATAAAGAATAGTAACTATTAGGGTCATTTGGTAATTATTAGAAAAATAAGGGAAGAATTGTTTTTGGGTGGAAAACTTTTCGAACATGTTTTAGAATTATTTGGGTTTAACGCTTTAAGATAGAAATTGAAAATTTAAGGTTAGGGTGAATTTTTAATCATTTTTAAGATTTGGGGCCAACGTGGAAGTTTTTGAAAGTTGAAGGACTACTTATTTGGAGAGGAGGTAATGTCATGGCTGGTTAGGACATATGGAAGGGATTTGGGCAGCCATATGGAGGGGGGATGACAAGTGGGTTAGGAGGTGAGTGACATATGGGTGATCATTGCCATGTGTCCAATGCCTGCACACTAGAAGGCATGCAAGGATGGCTATAAATAGGAGGTTTTTGCTCGAAAAAAAATTTGCAGCAATTGTCCACTCTTTCTCTCTCCTGCGCCAATATTAGTCTCTCTCTCTCTCTCTCTCTCTCTCTCTCTCTCTCTCTCTCAAACACAGTTTTTTCCCTTTTTCTTTTCTCTCTTTTTCCATAATTTTGCTCTTCTTTCTGCTAGTCTCCCGCCGAGTTTTTTTTTCCCCTTTTTGTTTACTTATTTTTTTGGTTGCTTTGTAATTTGTCTTTCATTATATATATATATTCTTATTATTATTATTATTTTATAAGAAATAAATTCTTTCCATATAATAGAAAAATGTAGGAATTATTATAAAATTATCTTGGAGAAGGTTTTAGAAATTCTTTGGGTTTAGAATAATTGTAGGTACACCCTAGGGTCATCTTGGGGTCATGGTTATATTTTTATGGAGCTATTTGATTAAGTTTGGAATGATATTCTTTGTAGGTTTAACTCGTTCCGCGGCTCAAGGTGAGTTCACCAACCCTTTTTCTGTTAAAAGAAATTTAAATATTGTTCTAATAAAGCATATTACTTTGTTATCGTAACTTGACAAAATGCGCAAAATAGTTATCGACATTACATTATGGGTTATACTAAAATGTGATATGTAATTAAAGTATTTATGTTTAAATATTCATTTATGGCACTAAACTATGTTTTAAGGTTAGTGTCATATTCTTATCATTGCTTTTACTAGAAACATTTCTTTTAACAAACCTTTTATCTTGAATTCTAAGTTTTAAAATTATTTTGAAGAAAACATTTTCAAAATAAGTTTTATTTCTTTTTGGGAATAATATATTTAAATATTTTAAATTCACTTAAGGTTTAGAGTTTTAAAATGATTTGGAGAAATTATTTTCAAAAAAAAATTTATCATTTTATTTCTTTTAGAAATAATATTGTTTTTAAATTCTTTTACAAGTTTTGAATTTTAAGATTATTTTGAAAAATTATTTTCAAAATATTTATTATTTCTTTTGGGAAATAATATGTTTTAAATATTATATATTTTCGAAAAATGTCTTGAGGGATTATACTCAATATATTTATTACTTCATTCTGGAAATAATATTTTTATGTACTTTAAGTTTCCTCAAAAGGATTTTGAGATATATTATTTAGTTGGAAAAGCGATTCTTAAAATAGTTATTATTTATTATTTCCTTTGGAAATAATATTTTAAATATTGTAAATATTTTTGTAAGGTTTGAGATTTAAAATTATCTTTGACATATTTATTATTTCTTTTTTAAAATAATACTTTATATATTTTCTGGATATTCTAAAAAAGGTTTTCTTGAGTTAAGGGAATATTTTCACAATACTTTTATTTTATATATTCTTATAGTATGCTTTTAAAAAAAAATGTTTACTAGTTATTTTTTTTAAAAGAATATTTTTCTATGATTTTATTCTTACTTTAAGTTTTGGAAGTATTAAAAATTTTCCTTTTCAGAAATATTTATCATAATTTTTTGTACGCATCTTGGCATAACCTATTTTATACCCGGTAATGTGTTTCAAAGTTTATATTCCAACGTCACATTTACATGGTACGAGTTCGGCCCAGCAGATAGGGATTTTTGGTTATCTAAAGAGTTTTAATCGATGGCCTATAATTTAATAAGGTACATTAATACCCTAATCCTGCAAAACGGGGCTTGGTATACATTTTCTATCAACATGTCGAAAGTGATCGAGATTTTTACAACAAAGTTTTAACCCAATACTTGCAAGTGCACAAGATCAAAGTAATATGAAAGTATTAGGGTATCGAACCGCAGAGAAAGGGCTTAACTACTTAAATTATTATCTTCCTAAATTAATTCTATAAAAAGAATCAAAGTGTATTATCTAAAAATTATTACTAAATAAAATAAAACTAATAGATAAAATAACTAAAATAACGAGAGCTTAACAAAAGAAATGATTTAGAACCTTGAGTCCACCACTAACCTATATAACAATGATTTAATTTTATTTAGGAGAAAAGATTAAGCATTCATGTGGTGATCTAGGCTACAAGCTTCAATTTACTAGAGAAATATATTTTGGTTAGATGCATGACACAATCCATCTAATCATTAGCATGACTTATTCATTCCTATGACATAAATCATCTAAAATTAGCATGAACTATTCAATTCTAAAAACCACAATGTACTTGCAAAAATCACATATCTCTCATACCCAAGACTACAAGAATTAAGCATGTAAAAAAATATCAATTAACCCAAATAATTATTCTACAAGAACAATCACAAAGAATTAATTCCATCAAACCAATAACATCCCAAGATATGCAATCACATAAATAATAGAATAAATCTCCCAAAATAAAAAAAATCAAAGTCACATAGTTAGGGTTTCATCAAGATTCTAAACATAAAATTAGTTCATGGCTAAAGGGAAAGAAGGAACCAATTTCTTGGAAGAAATCATGGCTTTTTTCTTCACTTGGAGCTACTGTATTTTTCTGCTGCTGGAAAATTCTGTAATTTTGCTACCCAGATTTCTGCTGCTGTGATGGAATTTTTCTGCAGCAGCTGGAAATTTCTTCAGTTGCTGAATTTCTGGAATCTTCTGTTTCTCTGAGCTCTCTTCTTTTTTTTCTTCTTTTCTTTTTTTTCTTCTCAACAGCAGCTCCGCTGCCTGTGATTTTTTTTTCTTTCTTTCTGCGGCTCGCAGCTGTTTCTTATATTGCAGCCCACCTATGCAGCTTCCTAATAATGGCACTCCTTTTCCTTGCTTTCCAATTTCTTCTTCTCTTTCCCTTTTTTTTTCTCGAAAGCCCACTTTCCCACTTTCTTCTCTTTTTAGAAGCTGCCCTTTTCGGTTGCAGCTTGCTTCCTTACATGGGCTTCTTCTTTTTTTGTTTTTTTTTCTCTTTTATTCTTCTTGTGCCATGGGCTGCTTGTCCTCTTTTACTCCCCTTGCACAAAAATAATAAAATAAAATAAATGTAATGATTATGATTAATAAAATATTTTTACAAGCTAATAATTAAGACTTAAGGTGTTTATTTGTACCAAAAATTAACTTTATCAACTCCCCCACATCTAAGTTTTGATAGTCCTCAAGCAAAAAATAATAATAATAATAATAAAAAAATTAAATAAAATAAAGTAACAAAAAGAAAGATTAACTAGCCACTTTTGTAGGACTCACGATTGCACTTAGCATGTACAACAAGCCCTTTAAACCCCTAAGTTACCCCTAGTGGACGAGTATGGTCTCGTGAGGGTTTGCAGACGATGTATCCACAAAGTCAAATAAATAACAAACTTTAGAAATGATAGAGAATAATCCAAACTAAGTACCCTTCATCAATATATCAAACTTATCAAGACAAGCACTCTTTCTCTTATTTCCAAACTCAAGTTAACAAACAAATATTCAATTATCTCCCATAACTAATGCAAAACTTGTGTAATGTGTGATTGTGGTCATAAGAGAGTATAAAATAAATATTAAAAAAATTTCCAAGTTACACATAGAGAACAAATCTCAACAAGAGTTCATTCCATAGGCTCACTCTTTGTACCTTCTCTCCACTAATCAAGGATTCTCAAACTCAACTCAAATCAGGTAGGACTTTAATGCTTGTAATGTAAGGCTAGGGTGTTAGTTATCAAACGAAGGTAAGGAATTCAAATTCAAAGAAAAGAGAGCTTACAACGAATATGGACACTTTAAAATTTAAGCAAACTTTCTAACTCTGTTTTAACTTCTCTTTTTTTTTTTTCATTTAATACATTCACCAACTACCATCTTCTTTTCTAAAAATTTTCTCCTTCAAAGCCATTTTTTCTTACATTTACAAATTCGGGCCTCTTGACTATTTTTTTTTTCACCTCATGACTTGTAACAATCATGTATCAACTTTTCTTTCTTTCTCTTTTTCTTTTTTTTTTTTTGTTTTTCAGCTCAATACATTTATATTTTTCAACACAACAAGTCATATAATACTTTTTTTTCCTCCCTTTTTGTCAAAATCATATATCCTCTTTTCATAACACCAAAAACAATAACCCACCATTAAAGCACAAGTTGGAAGTTTGCATTAAGCTTTCTGCAAGATTAAGGGTTAATATTTAAGTGGTTTAAAGAAAGAAATAACATTTAAGGCTCAAAAGGGTACGAAGGTAAAAATCATGAAATTTGGTAGGCTTGGAAGGCACAAACGATTCAAAGAAAGCCTATGACCATCGTCTTTGAGTCAAATAAGGAAAACCTTTCTATTTCGCCTGAAGAGGTACTTAAGTAAGTTCTAGAATGTAGGGAAGAGATTCATCAACTTTATGTAGCTAAAAAATAATGAAAAGGATTTATTAAATACTAGCAATAACCCATGTGCTCAAGTGTAAGTCATGCAAAAGTTATAACAGATATGGAACATAAGTTCATCACCCTAATTAAAAACAAGAAAGCAAGTACTTTTCTCAACATATTCAAGACATTTTGAAAGGAACTCAAAAAGAATCATTCTTTAAGTGAAATCATTTTTTTTTTCAAAATAATATAGAAAAATAAAATAAAAAAATTCAACAAAAATTGAACAATAACGGCTAGAAAAAAAAAAAATTTGACAGTAGAACAAAAGCATCTTCTCCCCCATACCTAGACCCTACATTGTCCACAATGTGATCAAAGAATGCTAGGAGTAGACAAGAGATAAAGAAAAGAACAATACAACCTGGTAGAAAAGGCAATAATAGTGCATGTCTGCAAGAGTAGTAAACAATCTTTGTAATCTCCATGATAATGATAAGTTGTTTTATTACCCTACAAAACAAACACTTCCTACCTTTCTACCAATCAAGTGAAATAATAAAATAAAATAAACAAACAAAATAAATATATTGGGTTGCCTCCCAAAAGTGCTAAATTTAAAGTCTTCAACCAGACTCTGTCACCAACTATTCATTATATATAGGATCTACTAACATAGTAGATTTAATTTTACCATCTTCCATGTCATTGGTATTAGCAGGCTTCAACCGTTGTCCATTAAAAATCAAGGTTTGGTTGTTTTCAAGATCTGCAATCTGAATAACACCTGAGGGAAAAACTTGTTTGACAATAAAAGGTCCATCCCAACGAGATCTCAACTTACCAGGAAAAAGTCGTAATTTAGAATTAAAAAGCCAAACTTTTTGGTTAGGTTCAAATGATTTTCGAGAAATCATCTTATCATGAAAAGCTTTAGTTTTAGCTTTGTAAATTTTAGCATTCTCATATGCCTCATTTCGTAATTCATCAAGTTCATTTAATTGCAATTTTCTATTAGAACCAGCTTGCTTCAAATCAAAATTAAGAGCTTTAATAGCCCAATAAGCTCTATGTGCTAATTCTACTGGCAAGTGACATGCTTTCCCAAAAAGGAATCTAAAAGGGAACATTCCTATAGGAGTCTTGTAAGCTGTGCAATAAGCCCAAAGTGCATCATTCAGTCTTTGAGACCAATCCTTCCTATCAGGTCTAACAGTTTTCTCAAGAATGGATTTAATCTCTCTATTAGACACTTCTACTTGACTACTTGTTTGGGGGTGATAAGGGGTAGCCACTTTATGAGTTATAGAATATTTTCTAAGAAGAGCTTCGAAAGAACGGTTATAGAAATGACTTCCTCCATCGCTAATAATAGCTCAAGGGGTACCAAATCTACAGAAAATATGATCTCTAACAAATTTAATAACTATCTTATGATCATTTGTTTTTGTAGCTATAGCTTCCACCCATTTAGACACATAATCCACTACTACCAAAATGTAATGATAACCAAAAGAAGATGGAAAAGGACCCATAAAATCAATTCCCCAAACATCAAAGATCTCAACAATTAAAATAGGTTGTAAAGGAATCATATTACGTTTAGAAATACAACCAGTACGTTGACACCTTTCACATGCTAAGTAAAAATTATGAGCATCTTTGAATAAACTAGGCCAATAAAAACCACTTTGAAGAACTTTAGCAGCAGTTTTACGACCTCCAAAATGTCCACCATATGCATACGAATGACAAAAGGTTAAGATACTATGAAATTCACATTCAGGTACGCATCTACGGATTACTTGATCAGGACAATGTTTAAACAGGTAGGGATCATCCCAATAATAATACTTAACCATTGAAAAGAATTTATCCCTATCTTGTTTATTCTAATGTGCTGGAATTTCACCTAAAGAGAGATAGTTAACAATAGTTGCAAACCAAGGGACAAGAGAATGTGATAAAGAAAATAACTGCTCATCAGGAAAAGTATCTTTCGAAGCAACTACTTCATCATGATTATTATCCCACAATCTAGATAAATGATCAGCTACTAAATTTTCTCAACCTTTCTTATCTCTGATTTCAATATCAAATTCTTGCAAAAGTAATATCCATCTAATCAATCTTGGTTTAGTCTCTTTTTTTGACAATAAGTATTTTAAAGCAGAATGATCAGAATAAATAATCACTTTGGAATGTAAGAGATAAGAACGAAATTTCTCAAGTGCAAAAGCTACAGCCAATAACTCTTTTTCAGTTGTTGTATAGTTTCTTTGAGCATTTGTAAGAGTTCTACTAGCATAGTAAATGACATGAGGTTTTTTTCAATCTTTTGCCCTAAAATAGCTCCCACAGCAAAATCAGAAGCATCACACATGATTTCAAAGGAGAAAAATTAGGAGCCTGAACTATAGGTGCAGATATAAGAAGAGAACGAAGTTTTTCAAAAGCTTTCATGCAAGATTCATCAAAATTGAATGCAACATCTTTGCTCAAAAGATTAGTTAAAGGTCTAGCAATCATGCTAAAGTCTTTTATAAATCTTCTATAAAATCCTGCATGCCCCAAAAATGATCTAATTTGCTTAACATATTTAGGTGGAGGAAGATTAGCAATCAAATCAATTTTAGCTTTATCTACTTCAATTCCTTCTTTAGACACTTTATGTCCCAAAACTATTCCTTCTGTAACCATGAAATAACTCTTTTCCCAACTTAGAACTAAGTTAGCTTCTTCACATCTTTCTAAAATAGCAGACAAGTTATTAAGGCAATCTTCAAAAGTAGGTCCAAAAACAGAAAAATCATCCATGAAAACCTCAAGAAACTTATCAACCATATCAGAAAAGATAGCAAGCACACATCTTTGAAAAGTAGCAGGCCCATTACATAATCAAAAAGGCATTCTACGAAAAGCAAAAATACCAAAAGAGCATATAAAAGTAGTTTTCTCTTGGTCCTTAGGGTATACTGGAATTTGGTAGTATCCTGAATAACCATCTAAGAAGCAATAAAAACTTTGACCAGCTAATTTTTCAAGAATTTGATCAATAAAAGGTAGAGGGAAGTGGTCTTTTCTAGTTGCAACATTTAGTTTCCTATAGTCCACACACATTCTCCACCCAGTAACTTCTCTAGTAGGAACTAACTCTCCTTCCTTATTCTCAATTACAGACACTCCTACCTTCTTTGGTACAACTTGTATAGGACTAACCCATGGACTATCAGAGATAGGATAACAAATACCAGAATCTAAGAGCTTAACTACCTCATTTTTCACTATTTCTTTCATGTTAGGGTTTAGCCTTCTTTGTAATTCCCTAGAAGGTTGCACATTGGCTGTTAGATGTATTCTATGCATGCACACAGATGGGTCTATTCCCTTTAAATCAGCTATGGACCACCCTATAGCCCCTTTATGATTAGAAAGAACTTTAATTAAATCCCTTTCTTGGTAAGATTTTAACTCAGATGAAATTATCACAGGCAAAGTTTTATTTTCACCTAAGAAAACATATTTAAGTTTAGAAGGAAGAGTTTTCAATTCAAGCTGGGGTGGACACATAAGAGAAGGTACAGCAGGGGATTTTGCAAGCACAGGCAAAGGTTCATGATTCCCAACCCACGAAGAATTTTCTAGTGGTGCAATATAAGGAAAAATAGAATTTACATTATCCATGCACATAATATTCTCATTCTCAATAGAAGTAGATTCTTTAGAACACATTATAGGTAGAGTTTCTTCAATTAATTCATCAATTATAGCTACCAAATAACAATCATAATCATATTCCATAATTGGTAGTGAAGAAGCTTTAAAGATATTCAATCTAATCCTCATATTCATCATAGAGACATCCATTACCCCAGTTCTACAATTAATAGTAGCATTTGCAGTAGCTAAGAAAGGATGGCCTAGAATAACAGGGATATGATTATTAGAATATCTACCAGGTTCCATATCTAAGACTACAAAGTCTACAGGGAAGACACCCTTATCAATTTGAACAAGAACATCATCTATCCTCCCCTAGGTACCTTGATTGATCTATCAGCTAACTGTAAAGTCATATCAGTTGGTTACAGTTCCCCTAATCCTAATTCTTCATAGACGGTATAAGGAATCAAGTTAACACTAGAACCTAAATCTAAGAGTGCCCTATCTATTTTATGATCACCAATAAGACAAAAGATGGTAGGGACACCAGGGTCTTTGTATTTAGGTGGAGTGTTATGTTGCAAAATGGAGTTTACCTGGTTCAGTTAAGAAGATTTTCTTAGAAACATTATTTTTAGATTTTCTTTTGAAAGTGCACATGTCTTTAAGAAACTTTGCATAGGCTAGGACTTGCTTAATGGCATCTAAAAGTGGAAGGTTGATTTTAACTTCTTTGAAGGTTTCTAATATGTCTTCCATTTTATTGTCCTTTCTAAGATGTGGAAGTGGTGATAAAGCTTGAGGAAAGGGAACCTTAGGCTTGTACGAAGTCATGGGAGATGGTTTTGGAGTTTTATATTTAGAAGAGGAAGCTAGTTCCTTTTCTACATTCTTTTCAATTTTAGTCTCTATATCAATCTCCTCAGTTTCGTTTTCATTTAATTCATTATCTTTAATTGGTTCCCCTACTTTATTATCTACCTCCTTCCCACTCCTAAGGGTAATTACAGCTTTAGCTTGCTCATGATAATTAGTTCTAGGGTTCCCTATTGGAAGACTAGGAAGCCTACCATCATCTCTTCTACTTATTGCATTAGCTAGTTGCCCTATTTGAGTTTCTAACTTAGCAATAGATTGAGTGTGAGAGTCTAGAATTGTATCCTAACTTCCAAACCTTTCAAAGCGGATAAGACTTCTTCAAAAATAGAATTTCCACATTGAGGAGGATGAGGAGGTACATACCTTTGAGATTGAAAACCAGGAGGAGCAGTCATACCAGGTTGTTTATTCTACTGATATTGTTGTTGGCCTAATTGACCTTCCCCTCCTTGTTGCTTCCAGGAGAAAGTAGGATGATTTCTCCAGCCTGAATTGTACGTGTTTGAATAGGGGTCATTTTGCCTGTGAAATCCTTGAGCTGCATTGACTTGTTCCTGTACAAATTCTGGAAATAGTGAAGCACTAGGACAGTCATAAATAACATGAGAAGGACTAGAGCAAATTGCACAAACACCTTGAACATTAGGAGAATTAGTAGGCAATGTATTTAAAGCTAACAATTGATCAAACTTTTTGGATAAAGCATCAACTTTCAATGAAAGATCAACATTTTGAGAAACTTCATACATTCCTCTATTTCCTATTTGCCTAGATGTGCCTACATGTGAGGAGGTGGCGTGTTGTTGCGAATTATCACTCAAATTTTCAAGCAAATCCCATGCCTCATCTGCAGTTTTATGAAGAAAAGTACCACCACAAGAGGAATCAACCATTTGGTGATTTCTCTCATCTAGTCCTGAATAAAAACTTTGGATTTGCTGCCATTTAGGGACTTCATGGTGAGGGAAACTACGAAGGAGTTCTTTAAATCTCTCCCAACTCTCATGAAATTGTTCATTATTTTGTTGGGAAAAAGTAGTGATTTCTCTCCTTAACCTTGTAAGTTTACCCATAGGAAAATATTTTTTTAGAAATTCCCTAGACATCTCATACCAAGTACCTATTCTCTAACGTGTGTGCAACCAATATTTAGCCTTATCATTCAGAGAGAAAGGAAATAGGCGCAATCTAATAGCATCATCAGTAACATTAGGTAGCTTAAAAGTAGAGCAAATTTCTAAAAATTCATCAATATGCTTATAAGGATTTTCAGAATCAAGGCCATAAAAAGAGGTAGCATTTGAATAGTAGAAGTTTTGATTTCAAAGTGATTAGCCTTAATTTCAGGTATTCTATTATCTATTGGTGAGTTATATGTATTGGAAGTAAAATACTCCCTTAGTGCTCACGGATGTTCAGCCATTTTAATGTCAAAAGTGTTAGTGATTTTTCCTTGTGCTCTAAGTGCCTTAAGTGTACGCTCTATCTCAGGATCAAATTCTTTCAAATCAACAGAGAGCGAACGACGACCATGCATTAATAAACAAATTCAAGAAAAGAAAAAAAAATTACTACAAATAATAATGAAGAATAAATATCTAAACAAAAGGGAATTATAACAAAATAAAGAAGACAAAAAAAAAAAATTAAAGACAACTAAGATAACAGAACAAAATTTTTCAATGATAATAAAAAAAAATTAAAACAAACAAAAATACTAACAAATTTAGGAGACAATAACACAAGCAATTAAATCAACCCTTCTCCCGCAATGGCGCCAAAAACTTGATCGAGATTTTTATAACAAAGTTTTAACCCAAAACTTGCAAGTGCACAAGATCAAAGTAAAGTATTAGGGTATCGAACCACAGAGAAAGGGCTTAACTACTTCAATTATTATCTTCCTAAATTAATTCTATAAAAAGAATCGAAGTTTATTATCTAAAAATTATTACTAAATAAAATAAAACTAATAAATAAAATAACTAAAATAACGAGATCTTAACAAAAGAAATGATTTAGAACCTTGAATCCACCACTAACCTATATAACAATGATTTAGTTTTATTTAAGAGAAAAGATTAAACATTCATGTGGTGATCTAGGCTACAAGCTTCAATTTACTAGAGAAATATATTGTGCTTAGATGCATGACATAATTCATCTAACCATTAGCATGACTTATTCATTCCTATGACATAAATCATCCAAAATTAGCATGAACTAATTCAATTCTTAAACCCACAATATACTTGCAAAAATCACATATCTCTCATACCCAAGACTACAAGAATTTAGCATGTAAAAAATATCAATTAACCCGAATAATTATTCTACAAGAACAATCACAAAGAATTAATTGTATCAAACCAATAACATCCCAAGATATGCAATCACATAAATAATAGAATAAATCTCCCAAAATAAAATAAATCAAAGTCACATAGTTAGGGTTTCATCAAGATTCTAAACATAAAATTAGTTCATGGCTAAAGGGAAAGAAGGAACCAATTTCTTGGAAGAAATCATTGCTTTTTCTTCACTTAGAGCTGCTGTATTTTTCCGTTGTTGCTGGACTTTTCTGCTGCTGGAAAATTCTTCTACTGCTGGAAAATTCTGGAATTCTGCTACCCAGATTTCTGCTAGAATTTCTGCTGCTGTGCTGGAATTTTTCTGCAGCAGCTGGAAATTTCTTCAACTGCTGAATTTCTGGAATCTTCTGCTTCTCTGAGCTTTCTTCTTTTTTTTTTTTTTTTTTCTGCTTTTCTTTTTTTTTCTTCTCAGCAGCAGCTCCCCTGCCTGTGATTCTTTTTCTTTCTTTCTGCGGCTCGCAACTGCTTCTTATATTGCAGCCCACCTATGTAGCTTCCTAATAATGGCGCTCCCTTTCCTTGCTTTCCAATTTCTTCTTCTCTTTCCCCTTTTTTTTTCTCGGCAGCCCACTTTCCCACTTTCTTCTTTCTTCTCCTTTTAGAAGCTGCCCTTTTCGGTTGCAGCTTGCTTCCTTACATGGGCTACTTCCTTTTTTTTTTCTCTTTTATTCTTCTTGTGCCATGGGCTACTTGTCCTCTTTTATTCCCCTTGCACAAAAATAATAAAAAAATAAAATAAAATAAATGTAATGATTATGATTAATAAAATATTTTTACAAGCTAATAATTAAGACTTAAGGTGTTTATTTGTACCAAAAATCAACATTGTCAGAAAGGACTTGCACTGTGCGTGGTTAGTCCCCTGTACAAGGCCTCTTCCTAACGTCATGCTTGGTAGTGTTACTCTTGATCTGGATCCAATTAATAGAGGGCGTAGTACCGTTAGAGGGTTAGGCCCAAGGGGGCATTGTGCTTTGCGGTAGTGGCTATTTCCAAGAAGGTTGGGTCAGGAGGGGCCCACAGGCTAGAGTAGCATAGGGCGGCCTGGTAAATACGCCAGGGCTCGTTACCTGTTTGTGTACGTGTTGTGTGAGGTTGAAAAATCGAATGTTCGTACAGTATGCTTTGGAGTTCAGGCTGGTATTAACTACGGGATGCTGGAATTTGTCCGATGACCCCATTTAAGGCTCCGGACTCTGTCTGTTGAGCTTATCATGGTGCATGCATGTTTTTCTTAAGAGTTCAGGTGTCGTGGCAGTGCCGATGTGTCTTGATTTGCTTAGACTTTCCAGCCGTGCCCGAACCCCTTAGAAAAATATATATGTTACATAAAAAGATTAGTTTTGAAAGCACTTATTTTCTTGGATGACAGTCCATTTTGTTAACAAATAGAAATATATATTTTGCTCGTACGGAAAAGACTCAGATAGCACATGTGCATGTGAACTCACTGGGCGTCCATCGCTCATGTTTTCCAAATGTTTTTCTTCCCTCTTTCAGATGACTTGGTAACAAGATCTGGCTAGTGGAGCCATGGTGAATCATTAGAGTTGGCATCATTGAAGTTTTTCACCTCTAGAAAGATATCGATTATGTAGACTACGGCCTTAAACCTATGTATAAGTTTGAGAAGCTTTTGTTATAAAGTTATATGCAAACGTTTCTTTCTTCTCACATTATCTAATATAGAAATACTCATTACCCCTCCTCCCATTTGTACCTTAGTCTTGTATTGTTTTTTCCAAGTTCAGTGTCGAGAAGCACGCAGGTAACTTACTCCACCGCAGTTGACCTAGCGGAGGGGTACAGAGTATCACATTATCAACATTATTCCCACAGAAATAAAGACAACTATCATAAATGTTTTTAGAAAACTCAGTTTTTAACATAAAAGAATCAAACCTCTTGTACCATTGTCTAGGTGACTGTTTAAGTCCGTATAAGAACTTCTTCAGAAGACATGCCATGCGTTCTTTACCTTTAACCTCAAAACCTGGTAGTTGAGGCATATAAATGGTCTCTTCGAGATCACTATGCAAGAAAGCAATTTTTACATCAAGTTGTTCAAGATTAAGATCATAAAAGATCACAAGAGCAAGAATTATCCTAATCGTTTTGTATTTAACAACGGGAGAAAATATTTCATTAAAATCAATGCCCTAAACTTGTGAAAAACCTTTTGCAACCAGCCTAGCCTTAAACCTTGGAGGTTCATTAGCAGACTCAGGCTCTTTGATTTTAAAAATCCATTTGCAATCAACTAATTTTTGTTTTGAAGGTTTTGGAACAAGAATCCAGGTTTTGTTTTTATCTAAAGAGGACATTTCCTCATCCATAGCACGTAACCATAAAGAGCGATTAAGATTTTTCAAAACATCAGAGGAACAGGAAGGTTCCTTCTCCACATAAGATACAACAGGAAATGCATATGATGCTATATACAAGTAACCATATCTAGTGGGTTCCTTACGCGCTCGTCTAACTATATCTCTGGACAACTGGTAATCTCTAAGGCCTTGAGCTTGAGCCTTAAGGTGTTCTTCCTTTTCATCAGAACCTTCTAACTCAGGGACAATGGTTTTAGGAACACTAGTTGGATCGGGTATACTACAAGATGGTGTACCTAAGTCCTTATTGGTTTCAAGCTCTTGTGTGGACTCTTGTGAGGGTTTAGAGGTGACCTCCACCTCCACAGGAATACTACCTATTGTAGGGACACAGGATAGACTATCAGAGACAGGTTTATCTTTAAGATAGCGCATATCTAACTCGTTGAGGATGACATCCCTCCTGATAACTACCCTTACTCTCGGTTCATCCTTGAGGCACACTCTATAACCTTTCACCCCGTGAGAATATCCTATGAACATTCCTAAAGGTCTAGCATACCCTCGTTCTGATGTTCAAAAGCAGCACACCAAAAACCTCTAAGGTTGGATAGGTTAGGAGGTTTATCACACCAAAGTTCTATAGGAGCCCTAAAGTTTATGGCTGTAAAAGGGGATCTATTAATGAGGTAGACAGTCGTACTTATAGCGTCTTCCTAGAAGGGTTTTGGGACACCTTATGACACCATAAGACATCTAACCTTATCCATTATGGTTCGGTTCATCCTCTCAGCTACTCCGTTCTACTGGAGGTTATGCCTAACCGTCCTATAATGTAAGATGCCATGCGATGCACACAAATCGACAAACTTCCGGTTACAAAACTTAAGACCGTTATCAGTTCTAATAGTTTTTGGTTTATTTCTAGATGGATTTTCAGCAAGGCGCTTCCACTCACAAAATTTTTCAAAAGTTTGATCGTTTATTTTTAAAAGAAAAACCCAAACATGGCTCGAAAAATCATCAAGAATAGATAAGAAATAAACATTACCACCATAAGTTGAAACCTTTTCAGGTGCCCACAGATCAAAATGCACATAGTTAAACTATTGCAGAAGACTTTTGTGTGCTGGTTGAAAAACTGATTTTGTGTTGTTTTCCTAAAACACAATGAGTCACAAAAATCAAAAGAATCAATTTTGTCACTGCATAAAAGATTTTGTTTTGCAAATAATACAGTCTCTTCTCACTAATGTGGCTAATCCAATGATGCGACAACATAGTACTTTCGAGGATAGTTTTTGAAATCAAAGCAGTTGAGTAACAAAATTTGTTTTCCAATGAGAATGTACAAACTTTCCCTTTTAAAACCATTAAGCATGACTAGGTTTCTGTTACAAACTCTTAAAGTACCATTTTTAGATTTGTGAGAAAGACCAAGTGAATCCAAACAACCAAGGGAGATTAGATTCCGACGAAGGTGGGGCACATATCTCACCTCAATGGGTTTCCTGGTCAGACCGTCATGCATTTTAATGAAAATATTCCTAATTCCCTTAACATCACAAACTTGATTGTTTCCCATGTAAACCTTTCCATGATTTAAGGGTTTAAAATCTGAAAACAAGTGTTTCTCGGGTGTCATGTGAAATGTACATCCAGAATTAAGAATCCAATGATCGACAACTTTAGAAGAAGAGGGGGGAAGGGAAACACACAAAACCTCTCAATACATAAAATTAACATATGAATCAAAATCATGGGTTTTGTCAATTTTATCACTCCCTTTACCATGTTTACGTTGTTTTTCATCTGTGATCCTTTTAAAACACTTATTTTCATATGACCCTCCTTGCCATAATAAAACATTTCTCTTTGTTCTTTTCTCGAGATTTGGACCTACCTTTACTTTTAGTTCTATGACTAAGAGTTTCCCTCCGGTAAACTTTTCCTTGCACAAAAAGGTTATCTCCACTTAATTTATTTTCTTCTCTTAAATCGAAATCTTTCGATTTCAAAGAATTTTTAATATCGGAAAGGGATAAACCATCTCTACCATATTTAATGGAAAATTTTACATCGTTGTAAGATTCGGGCAAGGCATTTAATAAAATAACAGCAATATTATCATCGAAGATTTTCTCTCCAACGTTTTGAAGTTCCAAAACAATTTTATTTAAATCATCCATATCTTTTAAAAGCGTTTTTTACCCGCTCATTTTAAAACCGAAAAGCTGTTCTTTTAAATAAATTTTATTTGATAATGATTTTTCCAAATATAATTTTTTATTATGGTCCATATTTTGAAAGTATTGTCTTTTTCGTCAGTTTCTCATGAAACATTTTCGGTTAAATTCAAGGCGAGGCAACTCTGCGCATCACCAAGTTTTTCAGCAAGAATTTCGCCCGTCCAAGATTACGGATACTCTTCGGGCTACAAATAGCGGGTGCAATTTTATTTTGAACCAAAACTGCTTTCATTTTTCTCTGCCACACGTAGTCAGATTTGCCATCAAACTTGTCAGTTTCAATTTTTGGAACCGACATGTTTTAGTGGCAAATAAGAGTAATTTAATGGCTAGAAAAATAAAAGATTTGAAAAGTTTGTCTTTACCAATAAAATACCCGGATTTGTTTTGCTTTTAAAAATGGTGCAAAAGAAAACGTGTGAGACATGAATCTCAACAGACAGAAAAAGTGCAACAGCAATAACTGTAAAAAAGAGAAATAAACGACAGTGACAACTAAGCAACAAAATAGAAAAAGACAAAAAAGAAATATTGTAAACTGAATAACAACAAAAACTTGAAAAATAGAAAAACGCGCCAAGACACAGCTACTTGAAGTCTCTTGACTCAAGCAAGGTTTGAGTTTTGTATTTTTCAAAAAAAAAAGAATAGAATCGGTGCAGTAAAGGCAGCTACAACAGATCGAAAAATAACCAGAAAAAAATAAGAAGAGCAACTTAAGCAAAAAAAGCAGTCTGATCCATAAAATAGTTCAGAAATCAAAAAACAGTAACAATAATAAATCCCCCAAAAACGTAGCACTCCAACATAACCAAAACAAAATCGAGCAACAGAAATACTAACTGGAAAAAAAAAATAGAAGAAGAGTCAAATGAACAGTTCCCTTAAATCTGGAATTTTTCCGAGAGGTCGCCGGCACCGTTGAACAGCACCGGAAAGTTATAGTCGTTTCCAGGCTCTGATGCCACTTGTTGGATCTATTTACTATTACAACTTCTAATTACTATTGCAATAATCAGAATAAAACACAATGGAATATGAAAACAGCCTAACACTATTACAAAAAGATATTCTTTCTCCTCCTCCATTGTCGGTTTCAAGCCGAGCAATAACGCCAAACAAATCAGCAAAAACTGTTAACTAAAATGGTAAAGGAAATAAAACAAAAATAGACCGAGATCCTACCTACTGCCACGGAGTCCGTTCCGGCAGCAGATAAAGTAATATCAAGACCGGGACGGTGCCGAACAGCGGCGAGGATTCACGAGCAGCGTCGAAACGCCAGTGGTAAAGAAAAATGGCACGATCCGTCTAAGAAAGGGCCCCTCAGTCATAGGGCCTCAAACATGGAAAACACCGGTTGTCTCTCTCTCTCTAACCTTTCAGCTCCCTCTCACTCTCACCAGAAACCGAGAGCAACCCAGGATCGCAATAGGCTGCCGGTCACAATGACAGTGATGGTGCCACAGAAACGAAGAGATAGAGAAGAGCAACAGTCCCGGTAAGCCGCGATGAAGAAAGGAAGAAGAGAAGACAGAGACAAAAGTCGGTCAAGCAGAAAAAGAGAGAGAGGAGAAGAAAGAGACGGTTGTGTGATGATTTCACTAAGGAGAAGAGAATGAGAGACATAAATGGGCAGAGTCACAATGAGCAGCCCGAGTTGGCTCGACCCGACATCTCTTGACCAGTTCAAACAATCTTATCTTTTGTTGAGGCGCATTGGAACATCATGAGGATATTTATGTGGGCTAGAAAATTGAAAAATATGTTAAAGAAAATAATAGGCCCACAAGCCTACATATATCTCTGATTACGGACCAAAATTTTTGTGATTTCTGTTTTTCCTTGAAAAATCAAAACCCAAGCCTGGTTTGAGTCCTCTAAAGACTCCAAGTATCTGTGCCTTGGTGTTTTTCATCTTTGATTGAGAAAATTTTTCTTTATTTTCCGTGATGATTGAGATTGTTTTGTTGTCTGTTTGGGTGCTTTTGCTCAGCCTGTGATTATTTATATTGTTTTTTTCTTGATCTTATGTTTTGTGGCTGTTTTTTTCTATTTGATTGATCTATTATGAGTTTATTATCTGCATATTGCCTGTTTTTGTAGTTGTATTGTTTTTTCGGGCAGTTTTTGTGACAAAACTTTTTCTTAAATCTTTTATTTTTCATGCATTACTCTTATTCGCAACTGTTTGACATGTCTGCTCCAAAACTTGAAACAGACAAGTTCAATGGCAAATCGGATTTTGTAATGTGGCGCAGAAAAATGAAAGTTGTTTCATTCCAAAACAAAATTATACCCACTATTTGTACCCCTGATAGGTATTCGGAATCTTGGACAGGAGAAATACAAGCTAAAAAACTTGGTGATGCACATAGCTGTCTCACCTTGCATTTGAAACATAATGTTTTAAGAGAAATAAATGAACAAATGATGCTTATGAAATCTGGACAAAACTTGAAAAACTTTATTTGGGAAAGTCTTTATCAAACAAAATCTATTTCAATGAACAAGTCTTTGGCTTCAAAATGTGCGGGTCAAAATCCCTTTCTCAAAACATGGATGATTTAAACAAAATTGTTTTAGAACTCCAAAATGTTGGTGAAAATCCTTAGGGGGGAGGGGGGGTGAATAAGGTTTTTGGCTAATTTTTATAAAATCTTTTATGTGATTAAAAGATAAACCTCCGATTTTGTTTGAGAAATAATTCTAAAACTCTTTTTAATAAAATTCCAAACCAAACAAAATTTTATAGTATAGGAAATCAAGCAGTAAGCATAGAATTAAACTTTAAAGAATAAAGAGGCACAACAATTTATAGTGGCTCACTCTCTCCAAGAGCTACATCTACTACCTTGAGTCAACACCCAAGGATTTTCCAAATCCACAATAATCAAAGTCTACAACAAACATAAGTTTGACGATCACGTACCAAGGGTTTTGCAAGCAACCTCAATCCACAACACAAATACAATCAAAGGATAATCCAAGGGACTTTTCAACACAAACCTTCGAATCAATGGAAAAATAGATGAGTAAGGAACAATGTTACCAACTGAGCTTGAGAAGGAAAGATACAACATAATTGAATACTTATACAAGATCCTCTTTACTTCTTCTTTGATAAAGATCAACTATGAAGCTCAAGGAGATGTTTTTGTGAGATAAAAGGTATTTGAAGGAATGTACCTTAAAGCCCTTTAAAAGTTCTTAAATTATCTTAATAAATATTTCAGCAACCAAAAAACTTCTTTAGTGCTTGATCAAGAATTCATATACATAGGAAAGAGAAAAAGTAGCTGTTACTGTGTATGTAACAGTAACATTTTTTGCAGTAAAAGACTAAAAAGGGACGACCGATTTTAAAAAATGGATATCCGATTTTCTTGTAAAAGGAGAATCGGATGAGCCCATTTTAAAATAGGAAGACGCCCTACAAAAATCGGATGACCGATTTTTCTAAAGCTAGAAAAATCGGATGATTGGTTTTAAAATAGGATGTCCGATTTTTCTTTTTCTTTTGAAAAATCGGATTATCGATTTCTAAGAGATTTTACAGCCAGTTTTAACAACAAAAGAGCTTCACTTCCCATTTCAAAAACATGTATTCTTGATACTCTTTTAGAGATAAGAAAACTTTTAAAGGCATCAAAAACTCTATCAAGAGTACTTGGATTTTTTAGAAATGGTTTATAAAAAGAAATTCATCCTAGGAGCTTCACAGTTGATTAGCAAACAAAGATGAGAGTTAGGGAGTTTTACAAAAATACCTTGGCACATCCCTAACTAAGACACAAGTCTTCAAGGTCTTCGATGGCTTGATCTTTTCTCCTTCATTTTACCTTGATCACTAAGATCTTTACTTCTAAGATTGTACCCTTGAGACTTCAAATATGCTTCTTTTGTTATATTGAAACTAAGCTTAATATATCATCACACAAACATATGTTAATTATAATCAAAATCATATGCAATAATGCTCTTAGGGCTAACAATCTCCCCTTTTTTGATTATGACAAATACATATGCAAGAAGAACAAAAGAGCAAGTATTAAAGTCTGGTGATGCTTCAAAGAGATCATTAATAAGAGTAAAGCATAGCAAAACACCATATAAGAGAGAGATAACTCCACGTATGAATTTGAAAACATGCCAAGGGTTTGAAAGATCGGTTAGAAAGATAAGCTCCCCCTAAAAATATGCTTCACCACAAAATATGGCATCAATCAATCATCAAGGTAACTCCAAACGATATTACCCATAACATATGTAGCCAACCAAAAGAAAGCATGAAACTTAAAAAGCATAAATAAGCATCTTGCAACACATATCAATATCTCCCCTTTTTTTCGTAAGTAAATAAAAGCATACCATAATCTAAGCATATTAGGCACATTTGCTTGCAATTACTTCTCCCCCTTAGTGATTGCACATATTTCTCCCCCTTAGTGCTTGCACATATTTCTCCCCCTTTTGTCATAAATAAAAAAGATACTTAAGAGAGTTTTTAAGGGATCATAGAAAAGAAAACTACAATTGGACTTTCAACATTAAGGTATCATCATGAAGTCCAAAAAAATATAGCATCAAGATAGCACAATACGAATATGAAGAACAAAGCATACATATATCAAGTCATAAGAATAACAATTTATCAAAACGTAGCATCAAAAAGTGACAAGAGAACCATATTTAAGTTTGATAAAGAACCAAAGAAAACAATGGAAAGGGAAGGAGTTTTAGAAAGGAAAGGGAAGGAGTTTTTTAAGAAAATCCTCAATCATCTTCATCTTCATCGCTATCTTTTCCTCCTCGTTCTAATCTTATAACCTAGTTGTGAATGTCTACAATCATCTCATTAAGTTCATCAAGACGGATGTGGAGATTTCCATTTATATCATCAAGCCGGTCATTGAGTTATGTTTGCATTGCAGCAATCCTATACATTATTTGAGTTGTGTCTACTGATGATTGTCTTTCTTCCGTTCTTTCTTGTCTCTTCTTTCTTCTTGTTTCTCTTCTAATTCTTTCTACCTCCATCTTGGAGTCACTTCCTTGGGTCTCATTGCCCTCTTCTTCTTCTTCCTCTTCACTATTTTCACTATCTTCCTCTTGGCCTCCCCTAATCAATTTCCCTTCTTCAGTCTTTGAGAATCCCATCCTCTTGAAGGTGTTCTGATTGTATGTCTTACCGATTCCAATGTGGTCATTTGGTCCAAAGAGGGGGATATTAAAATCTTGGAACACCTTGGTAAGAAAACAACCATAGGGAAAATATTTGGTTAAAGAGGATTGAGTAGCTAGCATGTGTTCTATTGCAATATAACCAAAATTCATCTTTCTGTGTTCATGCATTGCTAGCATAAAAAAGGAATACATGTTTGTAATAGAAGACTTGTGCCCTACATTGGGAATAACAATATTCGAAATAATGTGATGTAAAAGCCTCCCATAGGCATCAAGTTTGTCAACTGTTCCATCATCACTCCTTTTTAGCTGAATTCCTTTGCTAAATAAATCTTCAAACCTCTTTTCACTATATAGATTGGGATCAAAGCACCTCTTATTTTTTTTTCTTTTTATAAAAACACATCCCATCTTCGGGTGTCTCAAGAATAGAATTCAACAATTTATCATCAAAGGCAATATTGTTTTCCATTCACTCTAGAAGTAACAACATTCCTACCAGATTGTGTTCTACCCCTTTGCAGATTTGCATAAAACTCATAAAGTATCATAGGATAGAATACTTCATTCAAAATCAGTAAAGAAACCCAACTAATATCATGAAAGAGTGTATGGATTATTTCTATACCTCCCATGTCTGATAGATCGACTCGATGTCTGGGAGCGATTTTCCTTGTCTATGTCCAATCTTCATAGTTGGCAGCAACTTGTATTGAGATGAATTTATCCAAAAGAGTTTCACTCCTTGCTACTTGTTTGCCCTTCCCATTTTTACCACCTCTACTATTTCCACCTGCTTCACCATGGCCTTACCTTCCAACATTTGCATTCTTAGGAGAAATTCGAAAGATTTGAGAAGAAGAATGAGAATCGGACATAGAAATCGGTCGGGCTTTGTAAGGGAGAGGGGTTTCGGATGAGAAAGTGAGAGAGAGTTGTGAGAAATGAGTGCAAAAATTAGAAAGATCTAGTTTTAAATAGCAGAACCTGATGGTATTTTAGAAAATCAACCGACTGAATTCTAAAATCGGACGTCCGGTTTTTATGAAAGCAAGAAATCGGACGTCAGATTTTTATCGAGGTCGTCCGATTTGGTCGTCCAAATATCTCGGTAATTTATTGTGAAGAAAAAAACTTTGAGTCCGATTTTGGAACTGGAATTCCAGTTTTTTGAAGAGGTGTCCAATTTAAAAAAAAAAAAAAAAGAATTCTGTAAGGATAAAGAGTAAGAGGAATTCTGAAAGACTCAAACAACACACATTGGTCAATAAATCTACCAATACCAAGCAATTTTCACAAATAACAAAAACGTTCTTCAGAGAGGGGTTTTGTAAAAAAATCAGCAATGATCCAAAACTCATCACGCAAGAAATCATCAAAGAACTTAGGCTCAATGTGAGATAATAGGGCAAAGTTATCAATAAAGTACATTCTTGTTCTTACCCTAGTGATATATCGCCAATGATATTATCCTTGGTGTGTCCCTTTGGATAGATCACATCTTGAGGAGGACTTTGAGCTTCTTGATCATTTTCTTGTTTTTCTTCAATCTCTTCTTCCTCCCTAGCATGCTCTTCCATTTCTTGAGTGTACATTGGTTGGTCGCTTAAAGAGTTATCTATGTCATCATCATCTTTTTTGTTAAAAATGTTAGTGTCATAAAAAATTACATGAATAAACTCTTCAATACACAAGGTTCTTTTGTTATAAATTCTATAGACCTTTTTGTTTGAAGAGTAACCAAGAAAAATTCCCTCGAAGGATTTTCTATCAAACTTCCTAAGGCTATCCTTGGTGTTTAAAATAAATCATTTGCATCTAAAAGCTTTGAAGTAGCCAATTGAGCGGGTTTTGTTGAAAACCGTTCAAAATGAGTTTTATTTAAAAAAAATGGTCTCAAGAGAACACAATTCGTAATGTAGCATGCGGTGTTAATGGCCTCGGCCCAAAAATATTTAGGAAGGGAATTTCCACAAAGCATTGATCTTGGCATTTCTTGTAATGTACGATTTTTCCTTTCCACAACACCATTTTGTTGTGGGGTTTTAGCGGCCGAAAAACTGTGTTATGCTGAAGACATCACAAAGTTTTGTAAACTCTTGGTTGTTAAATACTCTCCCATTATCACTTCTCATGGAAATCAATTTACAATCAAGAGAGGTTTGAACTCTTTTGAAAAGTTTAACAAATTCATGAAAGCCTTTATCTTTTTGGCTTAAAAACAAAGTCCAAGTAAATCTAGAGAAATCATCCACAATAACAAAGGCATACCTTACCCCCAAGACTAGTGGTTCTCATTGGTCCAACTAAATCCATGTGAATGAGTTCTAAGGGTTTTGAAGTTAAAATAGTTTTCTTTGGTTTAAAAGAAGATTTTATTTGTTTTCCAAATTGGCAAGCATCACAAAGTTTGGTTTTCTCAAAAGTAAGTTTTGGCAGTCCTCTAACAAGTTCTTCAGAAGAAAGTTGATTTAGCAAATCTATACTAATATGGTCAAGCCTTCTATGCCATTAGAATTCATCATCATCGTGAACGAAGGGACATTTTTGTGAGATAGGATCTTCAAGATAAAAGACATAGACATTACCAACCCTTTTTGCAACAAAAATAATTTTGTTCTCAAACTTATTTATGATAGAAGGAGATTCACTTTTAGAAACAACTTTGTACCCCTAATCACACAGTTGACTAATACTAATAAATTAAACTTCAAACCATCAATTAAAAGCACTTCCTTATAAAGAAGATGAAACGTTTCAAATGTTACCTATACAGATGATCTTTCAAAAAGTAACAAAGCCACCTTCGGTTTCTCTTAGTTTATTCATGAGGGATGCATTTCCGGTCATGTGTCTTAAGCATCCACTATCTAAGTACCACTTGGAGCTTGAATTATGTTCCTACAATACGAGAAGAGATGACTTCTGGTACCCATATTCTTTTGGGTCCATAAATTTTAGTAGTTTTTGCTCTCCAAATAGTTTTAACTCTCATTTCAACTTTTATCACTCTTGCCACAATAAGTACGATAAGGATGGGAGAATGATGAAGAAGCTTTAACAAGATATGTTTGCTTTGAAGAAGCATTGGAGTGGTTCTATCCAATGCCATTTTTATCATTTGGAGATCTTTGTGAACCAAGAAGATTTTCAAAATTTTCTTTTCCATGAGTAAATCTTTCAAAGCGCAAAGTGAGATCATTCACATTTTTCTTTAAAGATTCATAATCAATCAAACATTTTCAAGAGAGGAAATCTTCTTACAAAGGTTCTTGTTTTCTAAAACAAGTTTTTGAAAGTCATTGTTTGAACACTCTTTTTCTTTCTTCAAGACTTCCAAGGATTCAAGAATAGATTTATTTTCACAGATAAGTTACGATTTTCATCAAGCAAAAATTGAGTTTTTTTTTTTTTTTTTTTCAAATCTTTGTTTCTTTTTGAAACATTTTTGCACTTATCATACATTTCAATGAACATAGAACTAGGATCATTACAATTATCATTAATGAGACTAAAAGAGTTAGAGGGTGAAAATTGCACCTCATTCTCCATTGCCAAGAAGCATATGTTTCCCTTTTCATCACCTTCACTTTCAGTTGTATCTTGATCCCATGCACCAATTAGGCCCTTGCCTTTCTTCTTTTTCTTTAATGCCTGAAGCTTTTCTTCCAAAGGTCCTTTTTCCATTTCGATGGCTTTGGGACAATCGGCTACAAGATGGTTAGTGCTATTACATTCAAAGCACCTAGCCTTGAAGAGTGATGAATTTTGTCCTCCTTTGTTGAATGGAGGATTCTTTCCTCTTTTGTTGAAGTCTTTCTTGTAGAATCTTTTGAATTTCCTCATTACGAAGGGCATATCCTCAATCTCATCTTCATTATTTGATGAGCATATTGATCATCCTCATTCACTTTGAGTGCCATGTTTTTTCTTCCTTTGTCTTCATCTTCTATTTCATCGGATCTTTTATTTTCATCTCATAGGTGAGGAGAGATCCTATGAGTTCTTCAATAGGAAGTTGTCTTAAATCTTTTGATTCCTCAATGGCAAGAGTTTTTGGTTGTCATGTCTTTGGGAGTGCATCAAGAATCTTTCTATTTACTTCTTCCTTTAAGTACTCTTTTCCATAAGCCTTGAGCCCATTTGTGATGTTTGTAAATCTAGTGAAATGTCACTAATACTTTCATGTTGCTTCATCACAAAGAGTTCATAATCCCTTATTAACAAAGCTAACTTTGATTCTTTGACTTGATTGGTTCCTTCATGAGTGACTTCTAATAGTTTCCATATGTCATGGGCCGAGTCACATCCACTTAATCGATTGTATTCATTAACTTCCAATACACAACTTACGATATTCATGGATTGATGGTTTAAAGTCATCCTTCTTGAATCATATTTATCACACTCTTTTACTTTCTTGATTCTTCCATCCTTTTGAGGGACAAAAGCTCCTTTCTCTTCAAAACTCCAGAGATTAAAGTTAATAGAACAAATACATAGTTTGATTCTAGATTTCCAAAAAGTATAATTTGTACCATTGAAGAGAGGAGGTCTATTTGTAGAAGAACCTTCAATATATGGTAAACTAGAAACATTAGCCATAGTAAAAGAAAGATCTTTTGCTTCAAGGATGTTAGTCCTTTTTTTTTTAAGAAGCCCCACTCTGATACCAATTGAAAAACCTTAGAGGGGGTGAATAAGGTTTTTGGCAAATTTTTTATGAAATCTTTTCTGTAATTAAAAGATAAACCTCTAATTTTGTTTGAGAAAGATTCTAAAACTCTTTTTGGTAAAATTCCAAACCAAACAAAATTTTAGAGTTTTGGCAGTCAAGCAATAAGCACAGAATTAAACTTTAACGAATAAAGAGGCACAATTATTTATAGTGGTTCACTCTCTCAATGAGCTACATCCACTACTTTGAGTCAACACCCAAGGATTTGTCAAATTCACTATAATCTAAGTCTACAACAAACACAAGTTTGAGGATCACCCACCAAGGGTTTTGCAAGCAACCTCAATCCATAACAGAAATACAATCAAAGGATAACCCAAGGGATTTTTCAACACAAACCTTTGTTATCAATAGAAAAATAGATGAGTAAGGAACAATGTTACCAACTGAGCTTGAGAAGAAAAGATACAACACAATTGAATACTTATACAAGATCCTCTTTACTTCTTCTTTGATGCAAATCAACAATGAAGCTCAAGGACATGTTTTTGTGAGATAAAAGGTATTTGAAGGAATGTACTTTAAAGCTCTTTAAAAGTTCTTAAATAATCTCAATAAATATTTCACCAACCAAAAAGCTTCTTTAGTGCTGATGAAGAAATCATATACATAGGAAAGAGAAAAAGTAGCCCTTAATGTCTGTGTAACGGTAACATTTTTGCAGTAAAAGACTAAAAATAGACGACCGATTTTAAAAAATGGACGTCCGATGTTCTTGTAAAAGGAAAATCGGATAAGCCCTTTGTAAAATAGGAAAACCGGTTTTGAAGCAGAAAGAATCGGATGACACCCTAGAAAAATCGGACGCTCGGTTTTAAAATAGGATGTCAGATTTTTCTTTTCCTTTTGAAAAATCCGATGACCGGTTTTAAAATCGGATGACCATTTTTGAGAGATTTTACAACCAGTTTTAACAACAAAAGAGCTTTCGTTCCTATTTCAAAAACATGTATTCTTGATACTCTTTTAGAGATAAGAAAACTTTCAAAGGCATAAAAAACTCTATCAAGACTACTTGGATCTTTCAAGAATGGTTTATAAAAAGAAATTCATCCAAGTAGCTTCACACTTGATCAACAAACAAAGATGAAAGTTAGGGAGTTTTACAAAAATACCTTAGCACATTCCTAACTAAGACACAAGTCTTCAAGGTCTTCAATGGCTTGATCTTTTTTCCTTCATTTTTCCTTGATCACCAAGATCTTTTGCTTCTAATAGTGTAGCCTTGAGACTTCAAATATGCTTCTTTTGTACTACTAAAACTAAGCTTAATATATCATCACACAAACATATGTTAAACATAATCAAAATCATATGTAAAAATGCCCTTAGGGCTAACAATTGGAGAAAACATTTCTGATGAAAATATTGCTGTTATTTTGTTTAATACTTTGCTTGAGTCATTCAATAATGTGAAATCTGCTATCAAGTATGTCAGAGATAACTTGACTCTTTCGGATGTGAACAATTCTTTGAAATCAAAAGACTTAGATTTGCGAAAAGAAAATAAGACAAATGTAGAGAATTTTTTCGTGTGAGGGAGGGTTGACTGGAGAGAACCTTCTAGTCACTGCTCTAAAAGTAAAGAGAGGTTCAAATCTCAAGATAAGAATAGAGTGAAGTGTTTTTATTGTGGCAAAGATGGTCATGTGAAAAACAAATGTTTTAAACGAATCCAAGATGAAAAATTACGTAAACAAGGTAATTGGAAGGATAAAACTGACAAAACATACGATGTTGAACAAGATGGTAATTCTATGCTTTCTAAAGTTTTATGTGTTTCCCCTTCCCCATCTACATCTGATAGATGGATTCTTGATTTTGGTTGCACTTTTCATATGACACCAGAAAAGCATTAGTTTTCTTATTTTAAGCCCCTTGATCATGGAAAAGTTTATAGGAAATAATCAGGTTTGTGATGTCAAGGGAATTGTAAATGCTTTTATAATAATGCATGATGGTATTACTAGAAAATTAACCAAGGTGAGGTATGTGCCTGATCTTAGGCGGAATTTAATCTCCCTTGGTGTTTTTGATACAAATAGCTATTCTTATAAATCTGAAAATGAGATTTTACGAGTTTGTAAAGAATCTCTAGTCATGCTCAAAGGTTTTAAGAAAGCTGGTTTGTACACCTTACTTGAAAAAACCGTTTGTGAATCATCTACATTATTTTCTAAAACTGTTCGTGAAAGGACTATGTTGTGGCACCAACAGATTGGCCACATTAGTGAAAAAGGTCTGCATTATTTACACAAACAAAACCCTTTAAATGGTGATAAAATAACTTCTTTAGATTTTTTTTGATCATTGTGTTCTTGGTAAACAACATAAACTCAGTTTTTCTGTGAGGACACACAAATCCACTGCTGTTCATGATTATATGCACTGTGATATTTGGGGTCCTGAAAAGGTAATCACTTTTGGTGGCAATGTTTATTTCCTTTCTATTGTTGATGAGTTTTCTAGGAAAGTTTGGGTGTTCCTTTCAAAAACCAAAGCACAAACTTTTCAAAAGTTTAATGAATGGAAACGTTTTACCGAAAATCAAACCAAAAATAAACTAAAGGTTTTAAGAAAAGATCACGGTTTTCATGATTTGTGTGCTTTGAATGGTATTGTTCATCATAGAATATTTAGGCACAACCCACAACAAAACGCGGTAGCTGAGAGGATGAACAGAAGCATTATGGATAAAGTTAGGCATCTTTTGGTATCATCTAGGGTTCCTAAACCTTTTTGGGGAGAGGATTTTAGTACAACAGTTTACCTTATAAATAGGTCTCCTTCCACTGCCATAAACTTCAAAAACTGTTATAGAATTATGGACCGGCCAACCACAAAACCTTTCCAACCTTAGAGTTTTTGGGTGTGCTACTTTTACACATCAGAGGGAAGAGAAGTTAGATCCTAGGTCTAAGAAGGGAGTGTTTATAGGCTATCCTAGTAGGGTAAAAGGTTACCAAGTGTGGCTTAAGGGTGAACGGTGTGTGAGGGTAGTTGTGAGTAGGGACGTAGTCTTTAACGAACTAGACAGGCCCTATCTTAGAACTAAAACAAATCCAAGAGTTTCTACCGATACACCCATAGTTGAGAATATTCCTGTGGAGGTGGAGGTCACCTCCAAACCTTCTCAAGAGCACACAATAGAACCCGAGCTAGGACTTGAAACTAATGAAGGGTCTAGTAACCTAACTAGTGTTCCTGGACTCGATGAGCTCGATTTAGGTAATTCTAATGATGATGAGGATCATCTAGAGGTAGAAGCACAAGCCCTTAGAGATTACCAACTAGCGAGATATAGGGTTAGAAGGGTGTCAAGGGAACCTTCTAGGTATGATTTTTCATACATCATTTCTTATACTTTTGCTACTGCATCTTTTATTAAAAATAAAGAACATGTTTGTTTTTATTATGTTTTAAAGAGTCCTAATTGATCTTTGTGGGTGTATGCTATGAATGAAGAAATGTCTTCTTTGCATAAGAACAAAACTTAGGTGCTTGTTCCTAAACCACCTAAACAAAAATTATTGATTGTAAATGGTTTTTCAAAATTAAAGAACCTGAACCTGTTAATGATCCTCCAAGGTTCAAGGCTAGATTTGTTGCAAAATGTTTTTCCCAAGTTGAAGGTAATGATTTTAATGAGATCTTTTCTCCTGTTGTTAAGTATACATTCATTAGAATTATGCTTGTTATTGTTACCTTCTTTGATCTTGAGCTTGAACTGTTGGATGTTAAAACTTCCTTTTTGCATGGTGAACTTAATGAAACCTTTTACATGCACCCACCACAAGGTTTTTAGGTGAAAGGTAAGGAGCACATGGCTTATCTTTTGAAGAAGTCCTTGTATGGGCTTAAACAATCACCTAGACGGTGGTATAAAAAGTTTGACTCTTTTATGCTTAGAACTGGTTTTATTAAAAGTAATTATGATAGTTGCTTATATTTTTTTTGTGATACTAATGATAATGCCATCTATTGCTTCTTTGTGTTGATGATATGCTTATTGCCTGCAAGCATATAGATAAGATTATGCATTTGAAATCTTTGTTGAAATAAGAGTTTGAAATCTTTGTTGAAATCTTTTGTTGAAGGATCTTGGATCTACCTCTAGAATTCTAGGCATGAATACTGATAGGGTTAGAGCTGACCGTTCTTTGTTTATATCCCAGAAGTCCTTCTTGCAGAAAATTGTTTCAAAATTTTCTATGCATTTGTGTAAGCCTGGTTGTACCCCTCTTGCAAGTCATTTTCAGCTTTCTTCTAAAACTTGTCCCAAAACTAAAAATGAGAAGAAAGATTTGGCCAACATCTCTTATAGAATGGCTATAGGATCTGTCACGTATTCCATAGTTTTCATCCGTCCTGATATTGCTTATTCCATAATCCTTTTGAGCCGTTTTATGTCTAACCCAGATAGGGATCATTGGGCCACTCTTAAGTGGCTATTGAGGTACATTAATTATACTCTTGATAGAGGCTTGCATTATCATAACTGGTCTGAACAATTTGATTTGCTCGCTATGTTGACTCTGATTTTTAAAGTGATAGAGAAAGTAGAAAGTCTACCACTTCTTATTACTTTATCCTTGCTGGTAACTGTCTTTCTTGGTAATCACAGCTGCAGCCTGTAGTCGCTCTTTCGACTACGGAGGATGAATATATTGCTGCCACATAAGCAATTAAAGAAGCCATTTAACTTTAGGGTCTTTTATCTAAATTGCATCTTTTACATTCTAAAACAGTTATATTTGATATCCTGATCCCCTAAATCAAAACCTTCCTTCTCAAATATCTGGAGTTTTTTTTTGTATATTATATGGATGATCCGACCCGCAAGGACCACGATTGTGATAAAAATCCTATTTATCATGAAAGGAATAAACATATAGATGTTAAGCATCATTTCATTCGTGAAAAAGGTTTCAAATTGTATTGTTAATTTACACAAAATTAATACTAAAGATAATCCAGATGATTTGGTACTAAAATTGTAACAACTGACAAGTTTGTTTTGTGTAGAGATCTTCTACATATTGATGTAGGTTGATTGTTTCAGCTGAAAAGTTGACAAAATGGTGTTCAAGGTGGAGCTTGTACGCCAGTTGGGGCTTCATTCACACTTTTTTTTTTCTTTTTCATTTCAGCCCATGTTCTTGAATCTTATGATGAGTTGGACTGAGCCTCACAACCCAAATAGGATGAGTTTACTTTTAACCTAAGATGCCGGGTGGGCCGGGCTGCTAAACAACCCAATCTTCTTTACTGTGTCTTCCCCAGGTGACTTGGATGTTGGTCTTTTGAATGAGTTTTCCAGGTTCTTGGCTATTCTGCTTTGAACGTTCCTTCCAGGTAATTGTTCTGTTTTAAATGGGTCTACCTAAAGAACTCTATAAATACTCTGATCCCTCCAATTACTGATAGATGAGGTGTGACCGATAACTCTACGTGAAGTTTACGTTCTTTTCTCTCTTCTTCTTTCTCTGCAGTTTCTTATTCCTCTATTACAGCCTATTCTCGGTGAATTCTTCTGTTTTTGCTTCCGTTAGTCGCCATTCTTGGTTGACTGCGTGCTTGGGTAGTTTGTGAAGGAGAGAACTGAGAGTGAGAGATTAGATTGTTACTGTGTGATGTTCATCCATTGTTCTGAGGGTTTGATCGAGAATAAAAATTATACAGCAAAACCGGTCTCTTCTCATCCGTTTTTGGTGTCCTAATATCCTTGTTCTCCTCTTTCACAAAAATCGATCGTCCGATTTTTCCATGTTAGTCGTCGGGTTTGGAAAACGGATGTCTAGTTTTTAAGTTGGTCTCCGATTCTTTCTTTTGCAGGAAAAAATCGGACGTTCGGTTTTTTGCCTACTCATCTGATTTTGTAGTCCGATTTTTGCAGGTACCTTGGATTGAAGAAGAATAGGTGGTTCGTTTTTCAGACACCTCATCCGATTTTGAAGGGCCATTACTAAGTGTTGTTATCCTGTTCCATCATCCGATTATTTGTAATAGATTAGAATATTTATATTTGGTTCTTCCGCTGCTTTTGTAATAGTTTTGTAGAGGTTTTATTTATGTAACAAGGCTGATCACCACGTTACTTTCGTCAACAATAACTATGTAGTACATTATATATGTTTTATAACTACCCAAGTTTTGCAATTAGAAAAATAAAGACTTAATAGTTCTTCATCCTTGAGCATAAACCACTGTGGAATTTGCATTACTATATACCCGTAAAAATGGAAACTTTTACCTCTTCAACAATATCCATGAAGCATCATCCGTAAATTCCTATTTTTATTGTGTATAATATGTTTAAAAAGGTGATGTTTAGAAATTTGATCATGTATATTATTAAATGAATAATTATATTACATTTATTTTATACATTGTTACTCCTAAGACTTATACAATATTTAGATAATAACTTTCGTGAACTCCAAACGAGATAGGCTCCTCATCAATAGTCATATCTTTATCATAATTTTGGTGCGACATTTGAGGTGCAAGGCGAAGTGAAACTTTGAGGAAAACTAAAAAATTTAGGAAGACTCTAATCAAGATATAGTTACAATACGATAACAGATAACAAATTTACAAGCTAAATAGGTTGCAAAAAGCATAATTTTCAGCAGAACTTCTTTTCAACCACCTAGCACATTTTGATGCACATGATGTGAAACATCCAGAGCATTGGGCAGGAAATATCCAGTTCCTGCAATTGTGGACAAATTCTTGCACATGGTGTGTGCAATTGTGTGCAAAAACCCTTGAACTTCTGCACTCTAATTTTCATCTTTTTAAGATACAATATCCACTCAATTTTATTTCAAATAAATAAAAATACAAAATAACATAAAATTAGAAATTTCACAATAATGTGAGGAAAAAATATATTAAAAGACAAGTATAAAGGGTGTAAAATATAACATTTCCTCACCTAACAGTGACGTGCATATTAATTAGGCTAACTTACCCTTAATTTATTCTAGAAAAGTCTACTAATGCCTTAAGGTTATTGGGATTGAGGGATGAGCTGATTTTTAATTGTAACATTTAAAAAAAAGAGAAATTAGCTATAAATAGGTATAAAAAATTTAACACTTCAGTTTATAACCATAAACTTTTATTTTATCTTTTTCTAATTATAAATAATTTTTACTTTTCTTTCTATAACCATGAACTAATGTGTTTTTCTATGAATAGCATGAACTATTTTTTAACTCTCATATATATATATATATATATATATAGAAATTTTTCAAAAATATTTGGTTGTTAGAACGACTTGTCATATCACTCCTTACATGAATAAAGTACTTTGAAAGCTATTTCCCTTTCAAGAAAATTTAATTGCTATTGTTTTCTCTACTAAATTATCATATAGAAAAACTTGGCATACTTAATTACCTCAATCATCTATTAGCATCTCCATATTCTTCAACATCAGGTGTACTATCATCTGAGTAGTGTATTACTGTAGAGTTGAATTCAATAGGCATGTTGACTTGAAATATTTGTTGCATACAGAAAATGTATGAAATTTTGTAAATTTAAATGAAGGTTATGAATGAATATATATTACATCTGTTGTAATTTTCTCAACCAACACTTATTATGTAGACTATATGAGTATTTACGTATCAAGAACAATTTATAACTATGTAGTACATTAACCTTCTTTTGAGACTTAATGAGGTGGAGCTAATCTCTAGATCTTGCTATATTGATCTTGCAACATAGACTGAGGTAGGAAGCATATGTTTATAATACCCAAGTTTTCCAATTAGGAAAATAAGAACTTAATAGTTATTCATCCTCAAGCATAAAGCACTATGGATTGGAATTACTATATACTCATCAAAATGGAAACTTTTACCCCTTCATCAATATATGTGAATCATTATCCGTAAATTCCTATTTTTAGTGTACGATATGTTTAAAAAGGTGATGTGTAGAAATGTGATCATGTATATTATATAATGAATAATTTTATTATATTTGTTTTATACATTGTTGCTAGAAAATTTTCTAAAATACTCACTTAATAACTTTCTGGAACTTTAATGAGATAGGCTCTTCCATTTATGGCCATATTCTCATCATAATTTTTGCGCGTCATTCAAGGTACACGGCGAAGTGAAACTTTGAGAGAGATTAAAAACTCTAAGCAGACTTTGATCACGATATAGTTATAATAAGATAAACATATATCAAATTTACAAGCTAAATAGTCCTCCTAAAAGCCTAATTTGCACCAGGAATTCTTTTCTACCAACTTGCACATGATGTGCAACATCCTTCGCGTTGGGCAGGAAATAACTAGTTCCTTAATTTGGGACAAATTCTCGCACATAGTGTGCAAAACACTTTGAACTTTTTCACTCTAATTTTTATCTTTTTAAGGGGCAATATCCACTCAGTTTGATTTCAAATAAATAAAAATACCGAATAACATAAAATGAGTAGATTTCACAACAATGTGAGACAAAAATATATTAAAAGGCTAAGTATAAAGGGGGTAGAATATAACATTTTGGAACTTAATAGTCACGTGCATATTATTGAGGCTAACTTACCGTTATTTTGTTCTAGAAAAGTTTACTAGTGTGTTAGGGTTATTGGGATTAAGGGATGAGCTGATTTTTAATTGTAAATTTTTATTAAGAAAAGAGAAACTAGCTACAAATAGGTATGAAAAATTTACATGAATAGAATACT
Organism: Catharanthus roseus; assembly: GCA_028651295.1. Taxonomy (NCBI): domain Eukaryota; kingdom Viridiplantae; phylum Streptophyta; class Magnoliopsida; order Gentianales; family Apocynaceae; genus Catharanthus; species Catharanthus roseus. The sequence continues at coordinate 2,433,290 of JAPQWS010000070.1, forward strand.
TTGAAAGATATTTTTCTTTCAAGATAATTTTATTAGTATTGCTTTCTCTGCTAAATTATCATATAAAGGAACTTGGCATACTTAATTTCCTCATTCATCTCTTGGCATCTCTATATTCTCAACATCAGGTATACCATCATCTGAATAGTGTATTACTGTACAATTGAATTCAATGGGCATGTTGATTCGAAATACTTATTGCATACAAAAAATTTATGAAATTTTGTAAATTCGAATAAAGGTTATGAATGAATATATGTTACATCTGTTGCAATTTTCTTAGCAATACTTATTATGTAGACTATATGAGTATTTACATATTAAGAACAATTCATAACTGTGTAATACATTATATATGTTTATAACTACCCAAGTTTTGCAATTAGGAAATAAGAACTTAATAGTTCTTCTTCCTCAAGCATAAAACACTACGGATTTAAATTACTATATACTCATAAAAATGGAAACTTTTATGGCTGCATTAATATATGTTGAGAATCTCACATAGGCTAATTAAAGAAAATAATTACTATTTATAAAGACTTGGACAGTCCTTCCCTCTTGAGGTACCTTTTTGGGTGAGTTAGGCCCAAGCCCAAAAATTCTAACATGGCCCAATCCTGCATAATACCACGTTCCAGGCCAAAAAATGGACAGTCCTCCCCTCTTGAAGCACAGGCCCAAGCCCAAAAATTCTAACAATATATGTGAAGCATCATCGGTAAATTCCTATTTTTATTGAGTACAACATGTTTAAAAAGGTGATGTTTAGAAATGTGATAATGCATATTACTAAATTAACAATTTTATTACATTTATTTTATACAATTTTGCTCCTAAAATTTCTAAAATATTTTGTTAATAACTTTCTGGAACTTTAAACGAGACAGGCTCCTTATCAATAGCCAAATCTTCATCATAATTTTTGTGTGACCTTCAAGGTACAAGCGAAGTGAAACTTTGCGGGAGATTAACAACTTTAGGCAGACTTTGATCCAGATACAGTTACAATAAAATAACAGATAAAACATTTACAAGCTAAATAGGCCTAAAAAAGCCTAATTTGCACCGGGAATTATTTTCTACCAACTAGCAAATTTTGTTGCACATGTTGTACAATATCCTAAGCGTTGGGTAGAAAATAACCTGTTCCAGCAATTCTGGAAAAATTCTTGCACATGGTATGCAGCATTATGCAAAACCCTTTGAACTTCTTCACTCTAATTTTTATCTTTTTAAGGCACAATCTCCATTCAGTTTGATTTCAAATAATTAAAAACACCAAATAACATAAAATTGGTAGATTTCACAACAATATGAGGCAAAAATATATTAATAAACTAAGTATATATCTCTCCACTTGTCTTCCCACCGCCGTGACTTTTTGAATGATGGGCCTTGGAACGGATTCATATCGTATTCATTACAGAAGATCGATATGGTTTCGGGTAAAGGTCCACTTTGTCGCCCAATAGGGGTCTTGTTCTGGCCCATGATCACTTTCGCTATCATAAATAAGTGAAAGGGCACGGATAGAGTCAAACTTCTAGGACGTCGGATTCTCTAAGGTGCACTTGCTTAAAGAACATATCATGGATAGCCTGCCTATCTTGATAGTCGTTATAAAGGGTGTAAAATAGAACATTTTCACACCAAACAATCACGTGCATGTTAATTAGGTTAACTTACCCTTATTTTATTCTTGAAAAGTCTTATAAGGTGTTAGCGTCATTGGGATTGAGGGATGAGCTAATTTTTCATTTTAAGATTTTTTATTAAGAAAACAGAAACTAGCTACAAATAGGTATAAAATATTTTAACTTTTCGGTTCATAACCACAAACTTTTATTTTATCTTTTTTAATTATAAAAATTTTTACTTTTCTTTTTATAACCGTGAATATTTTGTTTTTCTAAGAATAACATGAACTATTTTTGAACTCTCATATATATATATATATATATAAATTTATTAAAAATATTTTGTTATTAGAATGACTTGTTATATATAGAAATTTGTTAAAAATATTTTGTTGTTAGAACGACTTGTCATATCATTTGTTACGTGAATATAATACTTTGAAAGATATTTCCCTTTTAAGATAATTTTATTGTTCTTATTTTCTATACTAAATTATCATATAGAGGAACTTGGTATACTTTATTATCTCAATCATCTCTTAGCATCTCTATATTCTCAATATCAGGTGTACCATCATCTGAGTAATGTATTATTATAGAGTTGAATTCAATAGACATGTTGACTCGAAATACTTGGTAAATGCAAACAATGTATGAAATTTTGTAAATTTAAACGAAGGTTATGAATGAATATATGTTACGTCTGCTGCAATTTTCTCAGCAACACGTATTATGTATACTATGAGTATTTATATATCAGGAACAATTTATAACTATGTAGTACATTATATATGTTTTACAATTACCCAAGTATTGCAATTGGAAAAATAAGAACTTAATAGTTCTTCATCCTCAAGCATAAAATACTATGGAATTCGAATTACTATATACCCATAAAAATGGTAAATTTTACCTCTTCATCAATATTTGTGAAGAATAATCCGTAAATTCCTATTTTTATTGTGTACGATGTGTTTTATAAGGTGATGTTTAGAAATGTGATAATGTATAATATTAACTAAATTATTTTATTACATTTATTTTATACATGGTTACTCCTAAAATTTCTAAAATATTTAGTTAAAAACTTTGTGGAACTCCAAATGAGATAGGCTCCTAAACAATAGTCATATCTTCATCATAATTTTGGTACGACATTTGAGGTACTAGGGTAAGTGAAACTTTGAGGGAAATTAAAAACTTTAGGTAGACTTTAATCATGATATAGTCACGATAAGTTAATAGATGACAAATTTACAAGGTAAATAGGCCTCCAAAAAGCATAATTTGCACTGGGAATTCATTTTTACCAACTAGCACATTTTTTTTTCACATGATGTGCAACATCCTAAGTATTGGGCACGAAATAATCAGTTCCAGCAATTCTGGAAAAATTCTTGCACATGGTGTGCAACATCATGCAAAACCCTTTAAACTTCTTCACTCTTAATTTTCATCTTTTTAAGGCACGATCTCCAATCAGTTTGCTTTCAAATAACTAAAAGTACCAAATAATATAAAATTAGTAGATTTCACAATAATGTGAGGCAAAAATATATTAATAGACTAAGTATAAAGGGTGTAAAATAGAACATTTTCACAGCAAACAGTCATGTACATATTAATTAGGCTAACTTACCCTCATTTTATTCTAGAAACGTCTACAAATGTCTTATGGTTACTGGGTTGAGTGATAAGCTGATTTTTAGTTGAATGATATTTAATTAAGAAAAGGGGAATTAGCTATAAAGAGGTATGAAAAATTTTAACTTTTTTGTTTATAATGATAAACTTTTACTTTATCTTTTTCTAATTATAAACAATTTTTACTTTATTTTCTATAACGGTGAACTTTTTTGTTTTCCAACAATAGCATGAACTATTTTTAAAATCTCATATATAATATATGTATAGGAATTTATTAAAAATATTTGGTTGTTAGAAGGACTTGACGTATCATTCATTACAAGAATGGACTACTTCTAAAGATATTTCCCTTTGAAGATTATTTTATTGTTACTATTTTCTGTACTAAATTATCATATTGAGGAATTTAGCATACTTAATTACCTCAATCATTTCTTAGCATCTCCATATTCTACACATCAGGTGTCCCATCATCTGAGTAGTGTATTATTGTAGAGTTGAATTCAATAGGCATGTTGACTCGAAATACTTGTTGCCTACAAAAATTGTACGGAATTTTGTAAATTCAAATGAAAGTTAAGAATGAATATATGTTTCATCTGCTGCAATTTTCTCAGCAACACTTATTATGTATACTATATGAGGATTTACACATCAAGAACAATTTAAAACTATGTATTGCACTATATATGTTTTATAATTACCCAAGTTTTGCCATTAGGAAAATAAGAACTTAATAGTTCTTCATCCTCAAGCATGAAACACAATGGAATTTGAATTAATATATAAACATAAAAATGGAAACTTTAACCTCTTCATCAATATTTGTGAAGCATCATCTGTTAATTCCTATTTTTATTGTGTACGATATGTTTAAAAAAATAATGTTTAGAAATGTGATCAGGTATATTATTACATAAATTATTTTCTTACAATTATTTTATACATTGTTACTACTAAAATTTCTAAAATATTTAGTTCTGGAACTCTAAATGAGATGGGCTCGTCACTAATAGCCATATCCTCATTAGTATTTTGATGCGACATTTGAGGTACAAGGTAAAGTGAAACTTTGAGGGAGACTAAAAACATTAGGCAGACTTTGATCAAGTTATAGTTACGATAAGTTAATAGATAACAAATTTACAAGGTACATAGGCCTCCAAAAAGCCTAATTTGCACGGGGAATTCTTTTCTATGAACTAGCACATTTTTTGCACATGATGTTCAACATTCGGCGCTTTGGGTCGGAAAATAACAAGTTCTAGCAATTCTTGACAAATTCTTGCACATAGTGTACAACATTATTAAAACCCTTTGAACTTCTTCACTCTAACTTTCATCTTTTTAGTTTACAATCTCCATTCAATTTGATTTGAAATAACTAAAAACACCGAATAACATAAAATGAGTAGATTTCACAACAATGTGAGGCAAATATGTATTAAAAGACTAAGTATAAAAAGGTGTAAAATATTCCATTTTCACACCTAACAATCACATACATATTAATTAGGCTAACCTACCCTTATTTTATTATAGAAAAGTCTACTAATGTCTTAGGGTCACTGGGATTGATGAAAAGAAAAATTAGCTATAAATAGGTAAGAAAAATTTGAACTTTTCGGTTTATAACCATAAACTTTTATTTTATCTTTTTCTAGTTATAAACAATTTTTACTTTTCTTTTTAAAACCGTGAACTATTTTATTTTTTCTATGAATAGCATGAACTACTATTGAACTCTCATATATGTATATCGATATAGAAATTTATAAAAATATTTTGTTTTTAGAACCACTTGTCATATCACTCAATACATGAATAGAATACCTTGTATGATATTTCCCTTTTAAGACAATTTTATTGTTATTATTTTCTCTACTAAATAATCATATAGAGAAACTTGGCATACTTAATTACCCACATCATATCTTAGCATCCCCATATTCTCAACCTCAGATGTACCATCACTTTAGTAGTGTATTATTGTAGAGTTGAATTCAATAGGCATGTTAACTCGAAATACTTGTTGCATATAAAAAATGTATGGGCTTTTTAAATTCAAATGAAGGTTATAAATGAATATATGCTACATCTACTGCATTTTTCTCATCAACACTTATTTTGTAAACTATCCAAGTATTTACATATCAAGAACAACTTATAACTAGGTACTACATTATATATGTTTTATAATTACCCAAGTTTTGCAATTAGAAAGGTACTACATTATATATGTTTTATAATTACCCAAGTTTTGCAATTAGAAAAATAAGAACTTAATAGTTCTTCATCCTCAAGCATAAAACACTATGAAATTTGAATTACTATATACCCATAAAAATGGAACCTTTTGCCTATTCATCAATATCTGTGAAGCATCATCCGTAAATATCTACTTTTATTGCATAAGATATGCTTAAAAAGGTGATTTTAGAAATTTTGCCATGTATATTATTAAATGAATAATTTTATTATATTTATTTTATGTATTGTTACTCTTAAAATTTTTAGAAGATTTAGTTAATAACTTTTTGCAACTCTAAATGAGATAGGCTCCTCATCAATAATCATATCTTCATCATATATTTGGTGTGACGTTTGAGGGACTAGGCGAAGTGAAACTTTCAGGGAGATTAAAAACTTTAGACAAACCCTGATCAAGATGTAGTTACAATAAGACAAACCCTGATCAAGATGTAGTTACAAGCTAAATAAGCCTCCAAAAAGCCTAATTTGCACTGGGAATTTTTTCTACCAACTAGCAAATTTCGATGCACATGATGTGCGACATCCTGAGCGTTCACCAAGAAATAACTAGTTCCAGCAATTCTGGACAAATTCTTGCACATGGTGTGCAACGTTTTGTGCAGAACTCTTTAAACTTCTTCACTCTAATTTTAATCTTTTTAAGTCACAATATCCACTCACTTTGATTTCAAATAACGAAAAACACTAAATAACATAAAATGAGTAGATTTCACAACAATTTTAGACAAAAATGTATTAAAACACTAAATATAAAGGGTTTAAAATTTAACATTTTCACACCTTACAGTCTCGTGCATATTAATTAGCTAACTTACCCTTATTTTATTCTAGAAAAGTTTCCTAATGTCTTTGGGTTATTGGGATCGATGATCAGCTATGTTTAATTGTAAGCTTTTTTGTACAATTCAATGGTCCGGAATTTACGTTTTTCAGTTTAGAGTCAAAAACCAAAATATGGAAAAGTGTAAGGATCACTGGCACACTTTACGCTAAATAAAACGTCTACAAGCGTAACTTAGAGCTTAACAAAATTATACATTGGATTCCATTAAAAACATCATAAACAAACCAAATAAACTTTTCATAAGCTCTTCAATCATCAAAAAGTAAATCTTCTAAAAATCCTAAAATTATCATCCTTTCACTTACTATCAGACACAAAGTGCAAGAAAGAATAAGCTTCTAGATCAATAAGTATTTAAATTTCCTCTGTAATCAAGCACTTAGAATACAAATTTTTCTTCCTTTAAGTCAAAAAGCCATTAAATTGGGATATTTACGAAATCATTACTTCAAAAGTATGAAGGACCTTAGGACCCACTTTTACTGTTTACGAAGAACTTTTATAAACAATACACATAATTGTATATAAGATATTGTAGGCCTTTGGGCTTATAAATATTTCACACTATTTTCATTTTCGGCCCATATTTCAATCCCCATGATGTGTCGACTAGTGGGCCTCACAAAGAAGACTGGGCTATTACTGGGTTGTTAGACTTGGTCAAAAGATACCGGGTTAGGCCAAGCTTACCTGGCCCGTCCATGGTGACTCGAGACCACTATATATTCTTCTCTTTCTCGTCTCTTTGGCTAACCTAAGCAGCGCTGCCTTCTTCTTGACACTTCTCTCTACCTTCTCTGCCGTTCACTTGTGCGTCTATTGCTCTCTCTTCTCTTTCTTGTTTCTGTCTTTCTTGGTACGCTGGCACCACCTTGCGTGACCAGTTGCCATAGTTGAGTAGTAGTGAGAGAGTCGAAAGGTGAGAGAGAAAGAGAGAGTCTTCTTTGTTTCTGTGAGGCTACTATTGCTGAGGGACCTATACCGATATTCACTCGCCGCTGCTGTTCTTTGCCGCTGGCGCCTCGACGCGGCTCACTGTCATTCACTGCTACTCGGCCATCACTGCTAGCCTCATCCGCCGCTATATCGGACTTCGCGGCGGCAGGTAAGCCACTCGACTTTTCATGTTTCCTTTAACTATTTTCACTTACAGTTTTTGCAGTCTTTAGGATCTTCTCCGCCACTGTTCAGAGAAGGATTTCAGCTGGAGAAGATGACGGTTTTGTTTTATGTAATAGTTTTAGAATATTTTTCCATTTTGTTTCCGCTATGAATCTGTAATAGTAATATTTAGGAAAGTTGTAATAGTAAGTTGATCCAAGAAGTGGTATCAGAGCTCAGAAATGACTATAACTTTGCGGTGCTCTTGTTGGTGCTGGCAACCGAACCTCTCGGTATTCGAGACCCATAGGAACTGTTGAGTTCCGTGGATCTGGCTTAAGGAAGTATTGCTTGACTTTTCTGTTTTTTTACATTTTTAGTTATTCTGTTCAGTTCTGTTTTTCCAGTTGGTTTCCGTTCTGCTATTTTGTTTCAGTTTTCTGCTATTACTATTTTTGGATCTTTCGGGTTATACCTGTTACTATTTTTGGACTATCTGGATTTCAGTATTGTTTCTGCTAGTATTCTGTTCTCTGTTATGTTTTTTTTTGAAAAATCCAAAATCTAAGCCTGGCTTAAGTCCAAGAGATTTCAAGTATTTGTATGTTGGTGTTTTTCAATAGTTGTTTACATAGTTCACATCATTCGTGATTGTTGTCCTTTTTCTGTTATTTGTGTTGTGTGGCTGTTGCTCAAGACGTGTCTGTCTATTTCTCTATTTTTGGTTAATTAGTTGCTACTGCGCTATTTCTATTGTGAGATTCGTATTTTTCACGTATTTTTAATGTGCCATTTTTCAAAGCAAAGCCCGGGTTATTTTATTTGTGTGACAATCTTCCTTTTTTTCAAATCTTTTATTTTTTAGCTATCAATGACTCTTATTTGCCCTTTAAAACATGTCGATTCCAAAAATTGAAACGAACAAGTTTGATGGAAAATCTGACTTCGTAATGTAGCGGAGAAAAATGAAAGCAGTTTTAGTCCAAAATAAAATCGCACCTGCAATTTGTAGCCCTTAAAAGTGTATGGAGTCTTGGATGAGCGAAATTCTGGCTGAAAAACTTGGTGATGAACATAGTTGCCTCACCATGCATTTAACCGACATTATTTTATGAGAAATCGATGAAAAGGACAACACTTTTGAAATCTGGACGAAACTTGAGAAACTGTATTTAGGAAAGTCCTTGTCGAATAAAATTTATTTAAAAGAACAATTTTTTTGTTTCAAAATGAGCGGGTCGAAAACACATTGTGAAAACATGGATGATTTAAACAAAATCGTTTTGGACTTTAAAACGTTGGAGAGAAAATCTCCAATGAAAACATTGCTGTTATTTTATTAAATTCCTTGCTTGATTCGTACAACGATATGAAATCAAGCATCAAATATGGCAGAGATGGTTTGTCTCTTTCTGATGTTAAAAACACTAAGAAATCGAAAGATTTGGATTTAAGAAAATAAAACAAATTAAACAAAGAGAAACTTTACGTGCGAGGGAGAGTTGACCGGAGAGAACCTATTAGTCATCGGTCTAAAAGTAAAGGGAGGTCCAAATCTCAAGACAAGAACAAAGTGAAATGTTTTTACTGTGGCAAGGAGGGTCATATGAAAAATAAGTGTTTTAAAAGGATCAAAGATGAAAAAAAATGTAAACATGATAAACAGAGAGATAAAATTGACAAAACCCACGATTTTGATTCAGATGGTAATTCCATGTATTCTGAGGTTTTGTGTGTGTCCCCTTCCCCTTCTTTTTCTAAAGTTGTTGATGATTGGATCCTTGATTCTGGATGCACATTTCACATGACACCCAATAAGCACTGGTTTTTAGATTTTTAACCTTGATCAGGGAAAGGTTTACATGGGAAACAACCAAGTTTGTGACATCAAAGACATTGGAAATATTTTCATAAAATTGCATGATGGCGTGACTAGGAAACTTACTGAGGTGAGATATGTGCCCGACCTTCGTCCGAATCTAATCTCCCTTGGTTATTTGGATTTAATTGGTTTTTCTTACAAATCTAAAAACGGGATTTTAAAATTTTGCAAAGAAAACCTAGTCATGCTTAAAGGTTTTAAAAGGGAGAGTTTATATACTCTTATTGGAAAAGAAGTTTGTGAATCATCTGCATTAACTTCAAAAACAATCCCTGAAAAGACTATGTTGTGGCATCGTCGGATTGGCTATATTAGTGAGAAGGGACTGCATTATTTACAAAAACAAAAACTTTTATATGGTGACAAGATTGATTCTTTGGATTTTTGTGACCATAGTGTTTTGGAAAAACAGCACAAAATTAGTTTTTCAACCAGCACACACAAGTCCACCACTGTACTTGACTATGTGCATTATGATTTGTGGGGACTTGAAAAGGTCCCAACGTATGGTGGCAATGTTTATTTCTTATCTATTGTTGATGATTTTTCTAGGCATGTGTGGGTATTTCTTTTCAAAACAAAAGATCAAACTTTTGAAAAGTTTTGTTAGTAAAAACGCCTTACCAAAAATCAAATTGGAAATAAACTAAAGACAATTAGGACAGATAACGGTCTTGAGTTTTGTAACTCAAAGTTTGCTGATTTATGTGCATCGCATGGCATCGTACATCATAGGACTATTATACTTAACCCCCAGCAAAACGGTGTTGTTGAGAGGATAAACCGTACTATAATGGATAAGGTTAGGTGTCTTATGGTGTCTTTAGGTGTCCCAAAACCCTTTTGGGGAGAATCTGTATATACAACTGTCTACCTGATTAATAGATCCCCTTCTACAGCCATAAACTTTAGGTTTCCTATAGAGTTGTGGTATGGTGAACCCCCAAACCTGTCCAACCTTAGAGTTTTTGGGTGTGCTCCTTTTGCACATCAGAAGAAAGGTAAGTTAGACCCTAGGTTTAAAAAAAGAGTGTTCATAGGTTACTCTAGTGGGGTGAAGGGTTATAAAATATGGCTCAAAAGTGAGTCGGGAGTGAGAGTAGTTGTTAGTAGGGATGTTGTCTTCAACGAGCTAGATATGCTCTATTTTAATGATAAGCCCGTTTCTGATAGTCCATCCTTTGTCCCCACGATAGGTAGTATTCCTGTAGAGGTAGAGGTCACCTCCGAACCCTCACAAGAGCACACACATGAGCATGAAACCTATGAAGAGTCAGTTTTATCGATTAGTGTCCCCGAAACCAATATGCCTAAGTTAGAAGGTTCTGATGATGAGGAGGATCACCCAGAGGCACAAGCACAAACCCTTAGAGAATACCAGCTGTCTAGATATAGGGTAGAAGAGTGCATAAGCAACCTACTAGATATGGCTACTCATACATTGTCTCATATGCATTTGCTGTTGCATGCTATGTGGAAGAGAAGGAACCATTGTGTTTTTCTGATGTTTTGAAGAGCCCAATCGCTCTTTATGGTTCCATGCTATGGATGACGAGATGTCCTCTTTAGATAAAAACAAAACCTAGAGTCTTGTTCAAAAACCCTCAAAACAAAAATTGATTGATTGCAAATGGATTTTTAAAATCAAAGAGCGTGAGTCACCCAATGAACCTCTAAGGTTTAAGGTCAGGCTGGTTGCGAAAGGTTTTTCTTAAGTTGAGGGCATTGATTTTAATGAAATATTGTCTCTCTTTATTAAATACAAAGTGATTAGGATAATGCTTGCTGTTATTGCTTTTTGTGATCTTATTCTTGAACAACTTGATATGAAAACGGCATTCTTGCATTGTGATCTCGAAGAGACCATTTATATGCATTAACCACCAGGTTCTGAGGTTAAAAGTAAGGAACACATGGCATGTCTTCTAAAGAAGTCCTTATATAGACTTAAAAAGTCTCTGAGACAATGGTATAAGATGTTTGATTCTTTCATGCTGAAAGTTGGTTTCCTTAAAAGTAATTATGATAGTTGTCTCTATTTCTGTAGCAATGATGTTGATAATGCGTTTATCTTTTGCTTTATGTGGATGATATGTTGATTGCATGCAAACATAAAGCTAAGACTGATAGTTTGAAATGCTTGTTAAAGTCTGAGTTTGACATGAAGGATTTAGGGTGTGCCTCTAGAATCCTTGGGATGAACATAACTAGAGATAGGGCTGACCGCTCCTTATTCATATCTCAGAAACCCTTTCTCCAGAAAATTGTTTCCAAGTTTTTGATCCATTTGTGCAAGCCAGTTATTACCCCACTTGCAAGCCATTTCAAGCTTTCCGAAAAATCCTGTAACAAAACTGAAAGTGAGAAGAGAGACATGGCAAACATACCCTATAGGATGGCCACAGGTTCAGTTATGTACTCTATGATATCCACCTGACCTTACATTGCTTTTTCTATAAGCCTTCTTAGCTTATTCTTGTCTAACCTGGGTAGGGATCACTGGGCAGCTCTCAAGTGGTTGTTATGTTACCTCAATGGGACAATAGATAGGGGCTTGCGCTATCACAACTGGTCTGATATTCTTGAACTAGTTGGTTATGTTGATTCTAACTTTGCAAGTGGCAAAGATGGTAGAAAATCTGGCTCATCTTATTTCTTTACCCTAGTGGATAATTGTGTTTAATAGATGTCCCAGCTATAGCTTGTAGTTACACTGTCGACCACGGAGGCTAAATACATCGCTGCCAAGGAGGCAATCAAGAAAGCCATTACGCTTCAAGGGCTTTTAAATGAATTGCATGTTTTACATTCAAAAGATGTTATTTATACTGATAGTCAGAGTTGTTTACATTTATGCAAAAATCCTGTTTACCACGAGAGGACAAAACATATAGATGTCAAATACCATTTCATTAGGGAAAAAGTCTCTAGTGGTTTAGTTGATACAGAAAAGATTAGTACTAATGATAATCCTGCCGACTTTGGTACTAAAATTATGAGCTCCGACTAGTTTGTTTTATGCGGGGACCTCCTTCACTTGGATGCAGGTTGACTCTTGTTAAGTCATTGGTTGATGGGAAGTAAATGAAAAGATGTTCAAGGTAGAATTTATAGTCCTTTGGGCTTATAAATATTTCACACTATTTTCATTTTCGGCCCATATTTTAATCCCTATGATGTGTTGGCTGGTGGGGCTCACAAAGAAGACTGGGCTATTAGACTTGGTCAAAAGATGCCGGGTCCGGCCAAGCTTACCCAGCCCTCCCATGGTGACTCAGGACCACTATATATTCTTCTCTTTCTCGTCTCTTTGGCTAATCTAAGCGGCGCAGCCTTCTTTTTCACTCTTCTCTCTACCTTCTCTACCGTGCACTTGCACGTCTGTTGCTCTCCCTTCTCTTTCTTGTTTTTGTCTTTCTTGGTTCGTTAGTACCACCTTGCGTGACTGGTTACCATAGTGGAGTAGGAGTGAGAGAGTCAAAAGGTAAGAGAGAAAGAGAGAGTCCTCTTCATTTCTGTGAGGCTCCTGTTGCTGAGGGACCTATAACGACATTCGCTCGCCACTGCTGTTCTCGACCATCGGTGCCTCGACATGGCTCACTTTCATTCGCTGTTGCTCGGCTGCCACCGCTGGCCTCATCTCTTCGTTACATCCGCCCCTTGATCAAACTCCGCGGCGGCAGGTGAGCCACTCGACTTTTTTGTGTTTTCTTTTATTGTTTTCACTAACAATTTTTGCAACCGTTGGGATCTTCTCCGCCACTGTTCGAAGAAGGATTTTCAGCCGGAGAAGAAGACGGTTTCGTTTTATGTAATAGTTTCAGGATATTTTTCCTCTTGGTTTCTGCTATGAATTTGTAATAGTAATATTTAGGAAAGTTGTAATAGTAAGTAGATCCAAAAAATATAATATTTTTCATTTAAAAGGAGAAAAGGGTATAGAAAACAAAAAATGTAACATTTCGTTGCATAGAAGAAATAAAAAATATTTTCTTTTATTACTTGAACCTTTTGAATTACGAAAAGGAACATAAAAGAGATTATACGATAGACCAAATTATAAAAAGTTTAACAGACATTCATAATCCAATCAATATGCATTAGAAACTAATAATATCTTTCAATGAACAATTTAAAAAAAAAAGAAACAAAAACATAAAAGCATCTTTGGCTCATCACATGATTGAACATTAGGATTCTTTACATTAACAAAAAAATTTAACGCCATTCAACTGTATGAGAGCCACAAAAAACTATAATCTTTCATAAAATTCTCATTTTAAACTTCAAAATATATTAAAATCAGCAGAAAGCCAATAGCTTTACACAACTTTTCCTTGTTATCGAAATCTTATCCTTCCTCTCTTTTTCGGCGACTTGTCCGAAATAACCATAAGCTTTTTATTTAAAGAGTCTTAAATTCCGTTCGCTTGATAACCTTTTGGAATAGTAAAAGAGGTGGGCTCTGCATAAATTATTAGTTTTTCATAATCTCTCTATGTGACTTCAAGGGCAGAAGGTGAAGCAAAATTTGGAGGGAGATTAGAAGCATTAGGCAAGCTTTGATCAACATGTAGTGATGATAAAAAAATAGTTAACTAATTTATCATGCTAAATTTTCCCAGAGAATCAAGAAGAAACTATTGGATATGAAATATTTATCCATGCTACTAATTAACAAAATGTGTGAAAATGTGGGTGTAATTGATACTGTTATTTTCTAACTTCCATGTATTAATATGAAGTTGCACATATAGTAGGCAATGTTGGCAAGTATACATGACTTGAATGGTTGAGAAAAACCCATATAACTCGAGGCACTAGAAACTTAGTGGAGTAAAAATAAATTAGTACAAGCTCGTTTGGATTTTGGTAGCGTAAAATTTATTACAGGGTAGAATGAAAAACTAAAAGGAAAGAAAAGAAAGAAAAATTATGTAGTTATTCTTCATGTTCCTCCACAACACTCTTTTATGTTGACTATATAAGTAATTATATTTTTAGAACTATCTATTACAATATAGTACTTTATATATCTTCTAGAAGTATGCAAGATTTGAGATCAAGAAAATAAGTACTTAATAACCTTTTAGAACTTTAAACGAGACAGGTCAACATCAATTCTCATATCTTCTTCATCTCTTGTTGCCAAATTTATTGTAGAAAGCTAGGAGACACTTGTGGAAGATCACTCTGATCAAAATGTAATTACAATAAGGAAATAGTTAACCAATTAATTAAGCTAAGCTAGATTGTTTTTAGACGGTGGAAGAAAATATTGGATAGGAAAAACTTACCCATAGATATAATCACAAATTTCTAAAGCAATCAATTTAATTAATTCAATGTTTTCTAAATTCCATCCATTAAAATTAAGTTGCATCGAATAGGGTGCTAAATGGGCATGTGAAAATTGCTAGCATTACACAAACATGTATTTAACTCAAGGCAGCACAAAATTAGTGCAGACAATATATATTACTATTGGCTTTTTTTTTTTTTGAAGGGCAAAATGCATTACATTCTCGAATGAGAAAACTAAAATAAAAATAGAAGCAAACTAATAGATATTAAAAGGGTTTGTCATATCAATCATTAAATAGATGAAAAACTTTGAAATACTTTTCGAGTTTAAAACTGTTTCTTTCACTATAAAATAATTTATCATATTTAATTACTTCACTAATCTCTTGATGTAGGTTCTGAACCTTAACATCAAGTGTGTTGTCACAAGGCTGGTTCGGTGTTGGAGGGATCTGAGTTCGCATGTTATTTAGAAACGCTTCCTGCATTATAGAAGTATGAATTTTTTAAAATCAAATGCATCTTTAATACATACATACACATATGTAAATCAAATGTATCTTTAATACGCACAAACAAACATCCACACACATATATATTGGATTTTAATTTTGATAGTGTCAATGTGTTAAACTAAGAGTAATGAGATGAATTATATGGTTATTGAAACTCTTTATAAAAAATATTATAGTTGAATTAAGAGATGCTAATAAAAAATAATGATCAATTGAAAAATTAAAAAACATCAAAAGAGATAACATAATTTATGAGTTCAAGAAAAGTCAAAGTACAAATTCTATATTTTCTTGATCTAGATATTTTTTTTTTTTTTAAAAAAAAGGGTGATGGTCCAGTTAACAATTGAACAACGTGAATCTTAACAATGAAAATAACTTTGGATAATAATATAATAAACAACGATTAAGTGAAAAATAAAAAAAAATAATAAAGAAGGAAATTCACTTATCCAATAAAATCTTGTTGAATTATAAGATGCTCATAAATAATAATCGGGAAAAGGATGAAGAAGAAATTTACACTGTCAAGCACTTGATTAAAAATAATGTATAAGATGAATAGATGGGTTCTTCTGAACGTTCTGGATTCTCAAAAAATGTATTATACCTTTGATAGATACAATGGGTCAAATTCAGATGACAAGTGACTACTGAAAACCTTCAGAAAGAAGAAAATCTTCTTGTCATGTGCATATTAATTAGGAAAATTAGGAAAATTTTGTTACAGACAAGATTCATGTCCCTACCCATGGACCTCTTAACTTGTATTTAGCCACATCACCCCTCTGGTTGTTTTTGTCTCTAATTATGGAGTCAAGAATAACCAGAAGAATGATTTGACTTACTAAAGGTCAAGAGGTCCACAAGTCCCTATGGACATGGTCTATTATAGCGTTTTACTATTAATTAGTCTAACTTAATTACCTTTTTTTTCCTAGAAAAGTCTACTAAAGTGGATCAAATTTTTGTAATAAAATATTATTTTGATAAGATTCATTATTGAGCAAAAAGTAAATAGCCAGTTTTCTAATTAAAAATTCAATACGTTGCGTACACTAAATAAGTAAATGCATCATGCATCTGCAATTCTTGATATTTTATCTTTTTCATTATGGATCATTATTGAATATATCTTGTACCGAAATAATATAATAACCATTTGTCAAAGAAGATTCTATAAAAAAAAAATATAATGCTATATAGATTCTTTCAAGCATACAATGATTCATATCAACATTCATACCATTTCATGTTATAATGCAACTATTAATTTAAATTAGAAGATTTTGATTCATTTGAGATAATAGTACAATATTAATTAGATTTCATCCCTCTTTTTTCACTAATGATGACATAATAAAATCATCATATGTATTTTTTTAATCCATTTACAGCTGAATTTTAATAACTAGTTATAAAAATGTGCACCTAAGTTTGTTATATACATATATATATATATATATATAGAGAGAGAGAGAGAGAGAGAGAGAGAGAGAGAGAGAGAATGAGAATTCATTACACGGGTATATCCACTAAAATAGCAAAAGAAATACAATCCGACTAAGTGCCATTACCCCAAAACATAGAGGTGTCTTAAGATTTCGAAAAGGTAGTTAATCCATTTGTGACATAATTCTTTTTTATAAATATGTTATATAAATCATAATTCTTTTTTCATATATGTTAAATTATTTATATATTTGTTGGGAAATACTTTAATATTTGAAATTGTATTTTCATTTCCCCATTCGTTTTGCATTAATCTTTCATTCCATTTTTTCCTTCAATATGCTTCATTATTTGATGTCTCCTTCTTGCAATAGCATACCATCAAAAGCATATTTTTTGTACAGAACAACATACTAATAATTTCTAATACATATATATGTAATGTTATCCATGGTTTTGCTTATGTTATTATCAATGAATTTTACACAATAGGTTGTATTATAATATTCCTTCAAGATTAAATCAAAAATTATGAATTATAAATTTTGCATTAGTATAAGTGCTTCTATATTTTCCATAGACTTTTGGATTACCTAGATTTTTTTAACGTTAGGTTTACTAAAATTACATATGCATCCTCATTGTTTATCACTTCGTAGTTAATAAATGCATGCTATTAATGAATCAACGAATGATGTTTTTCATAAACAAATAATCATTCTATATCCGAGAAATTAAAATCTTCATAAATATCCTTTATTTAGATATAATCATGATATATATTTATAAATATGCATATGTATTACTATTATTTAATACTATTGATTTAATAAAGAATACTACTATTTGTGCCAAAGGACTTATTGTGTCTACAGATCCAAGTAAAAAAGTTAATGGGCATTAATCAGGAATGAATTGGTGTGAAATATATTAAACTGCTATGGATAGGTTAGCCATAGTAAAATATGATATCTTTTTCCCTAAAAAAATAACTATATAGATTTGAATGAACTGTTGATGTGATCGGATTCAAATATGGAAAGAATTGGTGATGCTGTTGGAGAATATACTATTGAGCCCCACTATCATACTTCTAAATATTTAAATTCTTTTTAATCGTTTTTAAATAATTCAAAACTATTTTTCACTGATCAAATGTTAAATGCTTTTGATTTCATTTTTTGACTACTTGACACATTGAGCGTTTAAAATAATATCTTCTAACTTTTATATGCCCTTAAAAGCAACTACTAGGGCGCTTATGAATACCTGCATAAACCTTGTTGTAGTTTTTCTTTTTGTTACTCTACAAAACAAGAAAATTGATGCTTTTGTAATATTAGTTTACCCGGATAGTAAAAAACATGTCCATGACCCATATACAAGTGCAATCTATCATGAATGTCTTAATTAAAAATATCCCCAAATTTCATACTTCTTTATACATAGTCTCTAAATAGAGTAGAGGAATAATCCTTTGGTTGATGAGCATATGGTAATCATGTGCAATTACACTAGAATACCCTTGCTTATTCATCACCTTTTCGCCATATATGTACATAAAATGGAAAAGAATAAATTTTAAGAATCTAAAATTTTGAAATATTTTGTTATACATAGTAATGGTAGGTATTGAATGTTATTGATGGACAACTCTATCATGTTAAGGGACATAATAGCCAACTTCCAAAGACTTGAACAACTAAGGTGTACAACTTCTCTTTCGGACGTGCATATCAAAGATTTGACAAAAATTACTTTATCAACTAAGTTGAGTTACATGTATCACAAGATAGTAATATTTTTTGCAACTTATGGTAAATTTTTCCCAAGAATTTTCATCCTCCTCCCTATTTGAATAAAGACTTTTGAGATATATTCCATTACTTGTAATCTGAAGCATTTGTTTAAGTCCATATTTTATTACTAGTACTATCACGTGAACAAACTCTATTTCTTTATTTACAATGAATGTAACTATTCTGAAGGAAAATGTATATATATATGTACATATAACTTATATATATGTATACAGAAAGAGTAAATCACCAAATTTTTCATAAACAAGTTATACTTTTCTAATTTTACATACAAATAATTTTTGTTAAATTCCTATCCGAAAACATATATCAATGTGTTAGTACACAACATAATTCAGCTATTTCGTTCACGTGAAACATACATAGACGTAGGGCTTAGCTGTTCTTATAGACAAAAAGACTCCTCACACTAGCTGCATGGGCATGCGAAATAAACAAGCCAGTGTTTATAGAATTTAGTCCAAGTTTTGACAACCTATTGTAAATTGACCCTAACTTGAGTTATAGATGACTTGACTCTAGATGCTCCAGAAAGCTAAGACAATATGCTAAAACTTCTATGAAGGATACAAGATCCAGTTCAGAAGGTTCAGCCTCAAATATAACTGTGACTATATCAACATAAGTTTATATCATGCGGTATCAAAGCCATTTGTCTTTGAAGTGAAATTTTATATGTTTCTATTGAAAGAAAAAAAAATGAAAGGCATATGTAGGTTTTGGGCCTACTTCTTCCTAATATTTTTCTTTTTCCAGCCCATTTTCCTTTTTCCCTATGATGATCCAATGGGCCACAACAGAAAGATATGGTTGTTTGAATTGCTCCGAGATGCCGGGCAGGGCCAACCCGGGATTGCCCGTTGTGACTTGACCTATTTTTACCCTCTTCTCTCCTTGGTTCTCACACAATCGTTTCTCATTATTTTCCTTCTCTCTTTCTACCGCTTCGAAATTGTAGCACTGTCTCTTCTTCTTCCTTTCTTGGCTGCGGCTGGCTATGACCGCTGCTCTTCTCTGCCCCTTCGACTTCTGTGCCACTACCTCAGTCGAAACGATCGTCGGCTTCTTGCGATCGACACCCGATGGTTGTTCTCTGTTTGAGGGAAATTGAAAGGTTGCAGAGAGAGAGAGAGAGAGAGAGAGAGAGAGAGAGAGGGAGGGAAACCGGTGACAGTGTATGATTTTGTGGCCCTTGACTGAGGGAATCTGTTTTCAACCGATCGTGCCATTATTTTTACCGTTGGCGCCTCGATGTGACTCATTGTTTTTCGCCACTGCTCGGCCCTGTTCGGTCTCGATGTTGTTTCTCCGTTGGCGGTAGCGACACCGCGACAATAGGTAAGGTTTTATTTTTATCATCATTTCCTTTACCATTTTTTTGACGGTTTATTGCCGTTGATTTTTGGGTCTTGCCGTTCGGCTTGAACCGAGGGCTTAGGGGGAAGAATAGAAGAAGATTTTTTTGTAATAGTTAGGGTTGTTTTTATTTTTGTTTATTCTGATAATTTGTAATAGTAAATAGAAATTGTAATAGTAATTAGATCCGACAAGTGGTATCAGAGCCAAGTTCTCTCATCAGCGCCGGCAACCTCGAAAAAAACCAGATATGAGAGAACTGTTGAGTTCCTCAGAATTGGCCAATGAAGTATTGCTAAACTTCTTCTATTTTTTTGACTTTCCGATTATTATATTTCAATTTTTTGTTCTTGTTGCTTCGGTTTGCCACCGTGTTTTTTCGTTTGGGTTATTACTATTTTTTCTCTGTTCTATTTCTTAATCGTGTTACGATTCGATGTTCTGTTTACTGTTATTATTGTTCAGTTTGCGTTATACCTTCTTCTTTTGTTCTTTCATTTTTCTGGCGATATTCTTGTTGCTGCTGTTCTTATATATATTTGTCTGCTGCTAGTGTTGGTTGTTCTGGTTTTCATTCTGTTGCATTCTGTTTTTTTTTTTTTTTAACAAAAATATAAAACCCAAGCCTGTCTTGAATCCATGAGATTTCAAATATATATTTTTTATTTCAAATATATATATTTGTTGTTATTCTGTTTTGCAACATTCTCTTTGTTTGTCTATTTTTGTCTTTTGGGTTTCTAATTCTACCTTTATTTCTCGTTTCGGTTTTATATATATTGTTGTTGTGTTTATTGGGATTCATGCCTCACACCTACTTGCGCCATTTTTCATTAAAAAAAAACACAAATCCGGGTATTTTATTGCTAAAATAAAACTTTTTCAAATCTTTTATTTTTCTAGCAATTAAATTACTCCTATTTTCCATTAAAACATGTCAGTTCTAAAAAATAAAACCGACAAGGTTGATGGCAAAATCTGACTTTATAATGTGGCAGAGGAAAATGAAAGCAGTTTTGGTACAAAATAAAATTGCACCCACTGTATAGCCCCGAAGAGTATCTGGAATCTTGGAGCGGCGAAATTCTTACTGAAAAATTTGGTGATGTGCATAGTTGCCTCACCTTGCATTTAACCGACAATGTTTTACGAGAAATCGACGAAAAAGACAATGCTTTTGAAATCTGGACTAAACTAGAAAGAATATATTTGGGAAAATCTCTTTCAAATAAATTTTATTTAAAAGAACAACTGTTTGGTTTTAAAATGAGTGGGTCAAAAACACTTTCCGAAAATATGGATGATTTAAATAAAATCATTTTAGAGCTTCAAAATGTTGGAAAAAAATCTCTGATGAAAATATTGATGTTATTTTACTTAATGTTTTACCCGATTCTTTTAATGATTTAAAATCTGCCATTAAATGTGGTAGAGATGATTTATCTCTTTCGGATGTTTAAAATTCTTTAAAATCAAAAGATTTTGATTTACAAAAGGAAAAAAAATAAATGGAGAAAACCTTTACGTGCAAGGGAGAGTTGACCGGAGGGAACCTCTTAGTCACAGGTCTGAGAGTAAAGGGAGGTCCAAATCTCAAGAAAAGAACAAAGTGAAATGTTTTTACTGTGGCAAAGAGGGTCACATGAAAAACAAGTGTTTTAAAAGGATCAAAGATGAAAAACAACATAAATATGGTAAAGGGAGTAATAAAAATGACAAAACCCATGATTTTGATTCAGATGGTAATTCTATGCTTTTAGAGGTTTTGTGTGCTTCTCTTTCCCCATCTTGTTCTAAAGTTGTTGATCATTGGGTCATTGATTATGGTTGTACTTTTCACATGACACCCAACAAACACTAGTTTTCAGATTTTAAACCCTCAAATAAAGGAAACGTTTTATATGGGAAACAAGCAAGTTTGTGATGATAAAGGCATTGGAAATATTTTCATCAAAATGCATGATGGTGTGACTAAGAAACTCACTGAGGTGAGATACGTGCCCGACCTTCGTCGAAATCTCATCTCTCTTGGGTATTTGGATTCACTTGGTTTTTCTTTTATGATCTCAATCTTGAACAACTTGATGTTAAAACTGCTTTCATGCATGGTGATCTCGATGAGACTATATGTATGCGTCAACCACAAGGTTTTTGAGGTCAAAGGTAAAGAACACATGGCGTGTCTTTTGAAAATGTCATTATACGGACTTAAACAATCGCCCAGGCAATGGTACAGGAGGTTTGATTCTTTTATGTTGAAAGTCAGTTTCTCTAAAAGCAGCTATGATAGTTGTCTTTACTTCTCTGGTAATAATGCTATCAGCATTATTTATTTATTAATTTATGTAGATGCTATGTTAATTGCATGCAAACATAAAGCTAAGATTGATGATATGAAATCCTTGCTAAAATTCAAATTCGACATGAATGATCTAGGGGTTGCATCCAAGATTCTTGGGATGAGTATTATTAGAGATAGGTATGATCGTTCACTTTTCCTATCTTAGAAGCCCTTTCTTTAGAAAATTGTCTCTAAATTTTTTATGCATATGTGTAAACCCGTCATAACCTCACTAGCGAGCCATTTTAAACTTTTAGACAAAACTTGTCCTAAAATCGAGAGTGAGAAAAGAGATATGGCAAATTTCCCCTAAAGAATGGTCGTAGGCTCAGTTATGTACTCGATGATATCCACCAGAACCAGACATTTCTTTTTCTATAATCCTTCTCAGCAAATTCATGTCCAACCCGGGGAGGGATCACTAGGCTGCTCTCAAGTGGTTGCTGTGTTACCTTAACGGAACTTTAGATAGGGGTTTACACTATCATAATTGGTCTAATGTCTTTGAACTAATTGGTTATGCTGATTCTGATTTTGTAGGTGATAAGGATGGTAGAAAATCTACCACATCCTATTTCTTTACCCTTGCGGGTAATTGTGTCTCATAGAAATCTCAACTACAGCCAGTAGTTGCCTTATCAACTACCAAGACTGAGTACTTCGCAGCTACGGAAGCTATCAAAGAAGCCATTTGGCTTCAAGGGTTACTGAATGAATTACACATTTTACATTCAAAACCTATTATTTATACTGACAGCCAGAATTGTTTACATTTATGCAAAAATCAGGTCTATCACGAACGAAAAAAACATATAGATGTCAAATACCATTTTATTAGGGAAAAAGTCTCTAGTGGTGTAATTGACATACATAAAATTAGTACTGATAATAATCCTGCAGATTTTGGTACTAAGATTGTGAGCTCTGACAAGTTTATATTTTGCAGGGATTTCCTTCACTTGGACGCAGACTGACTCTCATGGAATCATCTTAATGGTTGGAAAAATATTGTTCGAGATGGAGATAGTAGGTTTTTGGGCCTACTTCTTCCAATTAATTTTCTTTTTCCAGCCTATTTTCCTTTTTCTCTATGATGATCCAACGGGCCACAATAGAAAGATAAGTTTGTTTGAATTGGTCAGAGATGCTGGGCTGAGCTAAGCCGGGCCAACCTGGGCTTGCCCCTGACCTATTTTTACCCTCTCCTCTCCTCTGTTCTCACGCAGCCATTTCTCTTGATTTTTCCTTCTCTTTTTCTGGCGTTTCAAAATTGCAGCTCTGTCTCTTCTTCTTCCTTTTCTTGGCTACGGCTGGCTGTGACCGCTGCTCTTCTCCGCCCCTTCTACTTCTGTACCGCTACCTCAGTCGAAATGATCGTCGGCTTCTAGTGATTGATACCCGATTGCTATTCTTTGTTTGAGGGAAACCAAAAGGTTTTAGAGAGAGAGAGAGAGAGAGAGAGAGAGAGAGAGAGAGAGAGAGAGAGAAAGAGGGAAACCAGTGACAGTTTATGATTTTGTGGCCCTTGATTGAGGGAATCCGTTTTCAACCAATCGTGCCGTTATTTTTACCATCGGCACCTCGACGCTGCTCATTGTTTCTCGCTGCTACTCGGCGTCGTTCGGTCTCGGCGTTGTTTCTCTGCTGGCGGTACCGACACCACGATGGCCAGTAAGGGTTAAATTTTATCATCATTTCCTTTACCATTTTTCTGACGGTTTACTGCAGTTGATTGTTCGATCTTGCCGTTCGGCTTAAACTGGCGACTGAGGGGGAAGAAAAGAAGAAGCTTTTTTTGTAATAGTTAGGGCTGTTTTTATTTTTTTATTCTGATAATTTTGTAATAGTAAATAGAAATTATAATAGTAATTAGATCCAACGTCATACAATCTGGAATGTTTAGGACAGAAAACTTTATGTGCAAAGAATGACATGAAAAGTGTAGCAAAGAAGTCTGAATTCAGTGAAATTTTTTTAATATGAAAGCTTGTTAAGTTTCAGTTATTTTTACAACAAATTTGAGTCGATTTGGTATTGATTTCGTTGTTCATTTGATATAATAGTTGAAAGTGTTCTGTGCTCGCGGTTGTAGAAACTTGTTGATTAATTCTCTTATAACTTATTTACTGATTGGATTTGATCAAAATTTGTGCCTTAAGTCATTTTTATTGAGTTAGGAACATTTTCGGGCAAGGTTCAATTTATTTAGAGTTATATTGATGATGTTATTGCGAAAATTGTACGAGGTGTCAAACGTGCTCTGTTTTTATTGAATTTGCCTAGTACTCTTAAAAATTCTTTGATTGTGCTTTATTTCAAAATGGTGTTTATTTTGACTTGAATTAATTTTCTTGGAAGTTCATATTGTTTCCTTTTCTTTTTCATTGGTAGAGATGAATTTGGTTTACTTGTGCATTTGATATTATTTTTTGAAACTCTATACCTATCAAGTGTTTGTTGAAAATCCTCTTATCTTTGTCTTCTTAGCTGTTTTGAATTTCTTATTTGCTCTTCTAGTTGAAAATGGTCTGATAATTTTGTGGAACTAGAAGCAATAATGAAGACCTTAGAACGTGACGAATGAAAAAGGAAAGAGAGAGATTCTCATTATAAAAGTCAAAGAGTGTGAGAGAAACATGAGAGCTGAGTGACAATCATCTTAAGTGATACACTACGGGAGTGGTGAGGTCCGTTTTGTATCGAAAGAAAGGGATACTAGGCACTTAATAGAAATACTAGTAAATCGGTTTGCCAAGATTTGAAAGAAATCGCGAGGTCCCTTTAATTTCAATTTAATAGAGTAGAAAAGCATATTGGAAACATTAAGATGGGGTTGGAACAAAGGGAATATGAGCATGAAATTGGTGGATACCATGAAAATCTTGGATATCAAGCGTATCATGAAGTGGATTCTTAGTAAAAACATGGACAAAGGTGTAGGAATAGAAATGAAGGTGTTGAGAAGAGTTACTCTGGTGATCAGCCTTGTTACATTAACAAAACCTCTATAGAAAAAATATTACAAAAGCACAACAGCGGAAGAACAGAAGATATACTAATCTATTACAAAACCCGAATGATAGAACTAGATAACAACTCTTAAACAAAACACTTCAAAATTTGATGAGGTGTCCCAAAAACGGACTACTGATTCTTCTTCAACTACTTGCAAAACAGATAAACAAAGTTGGATGACACTGGCAAAAATCAGATGTCCGATTTTTGCCATAAGACAGAATCGGAAGACCAAAACCAAAACCAGACATCCGGTTATGAAAAACGGATGCCAACACAGAAGAAAACGGATGACCAATTTCTGTGAAAGAAGGGAATAGAGATCTTGGGACGATCAAAATGGATGAAAAGGAGAAAAACTGAACGATCGGTTTTCTATGTAAATCAGAATATCGATAAAACCCTCAGGAATGGATGAGCCTCACACAATAACAATCTAATCTCTCACTTTCGGTTCTCTACTTCACAAACTACCAAGCACGTGGTCAATCAGAAATAGCGACTAACGGCGGCAAGAATAGAAGAATTCACAGAGAACAAGCAGAAGCAAGAATCTGCAGAGAAGAAGAAGAGAAAAGAAGAAGGCTTCACCCAAAATAAACAGTCACGTCTCATCTGTTAGCAACAAGAAAAGGATAAAAGTATTTATAGAGTTTCTACGATAGACTTATTCAAACAATAGAACAGTCATCTAGAAGGATCATTCAATAATAGAACATCCTATTACCTGGAAGACTCTTTCAAAGAAGCAACAGCCAAGTTACCTGGGAAGACTCAAGCAGATTTCACTGTTTACCAGCCCGGCCTGCCCGACATCTTGGATTAGACATAAACTTATCATATTTGGGTTGTGAGGCTCAGTCCAACTCATCACAGGGAATACAAAACATGGGCTAAGAAGAGAAAATGTGTGAACGCTAGCCCAATTGGCCTACAGGAGGTATGGGAAGAGATTTTCAAGAAGGTTATTTACGCTATGAAGGTTCTTGATATTCCTTTATGGATGATGGATATGGGCATTGGTATCAATAAGGAAAAGAAGCTAGGTACTATTGAAAGGAAATCTATGAATCTCTAGAGAAGATGAAGTCTGTTGAATCTGTTTACTATTACAACTTCTAATTACAATTACAATAATCAGAATAAAACATAGCGGAATATAAAAATAGCCTAGCACAATTACAGAAAGGTATTGTTTCTCCTCATCCACTTTCGGTTTCAAGCCGAGCAGTAACGCCAAACAAATCTGCAAAAACTGTTAACCAAAAATGGTAAAGGAAATTAAACAAAAAGACTGAGATCTTATCCACTGCCACGGAGTCGGTTCTGACGGCGGATAAAGTAATATCGAGACTGGGACGGCGCTAAACAGTGATGAGAGTTCACAAGCAGCGTCCAGGCACCGGCAGTAAAGAAAAATGGCATGATCGGTCTAAGAAAGGGTGGCTCAGTCATGGGGCCTCAAACATAGAAAACACCTGTTGTGTCTCTCTCTAACCTTTCGGCTCCCTCTCACTCTTACCAGAAACGGTGATCAACCGAGGATCGAAAAAAGCGACCGGTCATAATGACAGTGACGATGCCACAGAAACAAAGAAACAGAGAAGAGCAACAGTCGCGGTAAGCCGCAATGAAGAAAGGAAGAAGAAGAGACAGAGACAAAAGTCAGTGAAGCAGAAAAAGAGAGAGAGAGAGGAGAAGAAAAAGACGGCTGTGTGATGATCTCACCGAGGAAAAGAGAATGAGACATAAATAGGTCAGAATCATAGTAGGCAACCCAAGTTGCCCGGCCCGGCCCAGCATCTCCTGACGAGTTCAAACCATCTTATCTTCTGTTGAGCCCACTAGAACATCATGGAGATATTTATGTGGGCTGGAAAATTGAATAATATCATGAAGAAATAATAGGCCCAAAAGCTACAATATCTACCTCGAACATATTTTTCCAACCTTCAATGACTCAATAAGAGTGAACCTGTGTCCAAGTGAAGGAAGTCCCTGCAAAACATAAACTTATGAGAGCTCACAATTTTAGTACCAAAGTCTGCAGGATTATCATTAGTACTAATCTTATCTATGTCAACTGAACCAATAGAGACTTTTTCCCAAATGAAATGGTATTTGACATCTATATGCTTTGTCCTTTTATGATAAACCAGATTTTTGCATAAATGTAAACAACTCTTATTGTCAGTATAAATAATAGCTTTTGAATGTAAAACATGTAATTCATTTAATAACCCTTAAAGCCAAATGGCTTTCTTGATAGCTTCTGTGGCCGCGATATATTCAGCCTCAGTAGTTGATAAAGCAACTACCAGCTGTAATTAATACTCCATGAGACACAATTACCCGCTAGGGTAAAGAAATAAGATGAGGTAGATTTTATACCATCTTTGTAACATGCAAAATTGGAATCGACATAACCAATTAGTTGAAAACATCAGATAAATTGTGATAGTGTAAGGCCCTATCTATAGTTCCACTAAGGTAACATTACAACCACTTAAGAGCAGTCCAGTGATCCCTCCTCGAGTTAGACATGGATCTGCTAGAAGGCTTATAGAAAAAGCAATGTCAGGCCGGGTAGATATCATTAAGTACATAAAAGAGCTTATGGCCATTCTATAGGGAATATTTACCATGTCTCTTTTCTCACTTTCGGTTTTGGGACAAGTTTTATTAGAAAGTTTGAAATAGCTCGCAAGTGAGGTAATAACGGGCTTACATAAATGCATCGAGAACTTAGAAACAATTTTCTGGAGAAAGGATTTCTCAGATAAGAATGGGGAGTGATCAACCTTATCTCTAGTTATGTTCATCCCAAGAATCCTGGATGCAGACCCTAAATCCTTCATCTCAAAGTCAGATTTTAGCAAGGATTTAAAATCATCAATCTTAGCTTTACGTTTGCAAGTAATTAATATATCATCTATATAAACCAACAGATATATAGCATTATCAACATTATTTCCACAGAAATAAAGACAACTATCCTTATTGTTTTTAGAAAAATCATCCTTTAATAGAAAAGAATCAAACCTCTTGTACCATTGTCAAGGTGATTGTTTAAGTCCATATAAGGACCTTTTCAGAAGACATGCCATGTGTTTTTTACCTTTAACCTCAAAACCTAGTGCTTGACGCATATAAATGGTCTCTTCGAGATTACCATGCAAGAAAGCAGTTTTTACATCAGGTTGTTCAAGATTAAGATCATAAAATGCCACAAGAGGAAGAATTATCCTATTCATTTTGTATTTAACGACGGGAGAAAATATTTCATTAAAATCAATGCCCTAAACTTGTGAAAGACCTTTCACAACCAGCCTGGCCTTAAACCTGGGAGGTTTATTAGCAGACTCAAGCTCTTTGATTTTAACAATCCATTTGCAATCAACTAATTTTTGTTTTGAGGGTTTTGGAACAAGAATCCAGGTTTTGTTTTTATCTAAAGAGGACATTTCCTCATCCATAGCACGTAACCATAAAGAGCGACTAGGACTTTTCAAAATATCAGAGAAACACAAAGGTTCCTTCTCCTCCACATAAGATGAAATAGCAAATGCATATGAAACTATATACGAGTAACCTAATCTAGTGGGTTCCTTATGCGCTTGTCTAGCTCTATCTGTAGACAACTAGTAATCTCTAAGGGCTTGAGATTGAGCCTCAGGGTGTTCTTCCTCCTCATAAGAACCTTCTAACTCAGGGACAAAGGTTTCATGAACACTAGTTGGATCAAGTATACTACTACATGGTGTATCTAACTCCTCGTTGGTTTCAAGCTCCTATGTGGGCTCTTGTGAGGGTGTATAGGTGACATTCACCTCCACAGGAATACTACCTATTGTGGGGACACTAGATAGACTATCAGAGACAGGTTTATCCTTAAGACAGGGCATATCTGACTCCTTGAAGATGACAAACCTACTGATAACTAGCCTCACTCCCGGTTCACCCTTGAGCCACACTCTAGAACCCTTCACCCCACTAAGATATCCTATGAATACTCCCTTTCTAGACCTAGGGTCTAGCTTACCCTCCTCCTGATGTGCAAAAGTAGCATACCCAGAAACTCTAAGGTTGGACAGGTTAGGAGGTTTTCCACACCAGAGTTCTACAGGAGCCCTAAAGTTTATGGCTGCAGAAGGGGATCTATTAATGAGGTAGACAGCCGTACTTACAACCTCTCCCCAGAAGGGTTTTGGGACACCTAATGACACCATAAGACATCTAACCTTATCCATTATGGTTCGGTTCATCCTCTCAGCTACTCCGTTCTGCTGTGGGTTATGCCTAATTGTTCTATGATGTAAGATGCCATGCGATGCACACAAATCAGCGAACTTTCGGTTACAAAACTTAAGACCGTTATCAGTCCTAATAGGTTTTAGTTTACTTCTAGATTGATTTTCTGCAAGGCGTTTCCACTCACAAAACTTTTCAAAATTTTGATCTTTTGTTTTTAAAAGAAAAACCCAAGCATACCTCAAAAAATCATCAACAATACACAAGAAATAAACATTACCACCATAAGTTGGAACCTTTTCAGGTCCCCACAGATTACAATGAACATAGTCAAGTATTGCAGAAGACTTGTGTGTGCTGGTTGAAAAACATATTTTGTGTTGTTTTCCCAAAACACAATGGTCACAAAAATCCAAATAATCAATTTTGTCAGCACATAAAAGATTTTGTTTTTGCAAATAATACAATCCCTTCTCACTAATGTGGCCAATCTGACGATGCCACAATATAGTCTTTTCGGGGACAGTTTTTGAAATCAAAGCAATTGAATCACAAACTATTTTTCCAATGAGAATGTATAAACTTTCCCTTTTTAAAACCTTTAAGCATGACTAGGTTCCTTCGCAAACTATTAAAATACCATTTTTAGATTTGTAAGAAAGACCAAGTAAATCCAAATAACCAAGAGAGATTAGATTATGATGAAGGTCCGGCATATATCTCACCTCAGTAAGTTTCTTAGTGATGTCGTCATTCATTTTAATGAAAATATTCCCAATGCCCTTAACATCAGAAACTTGATTGTTTCCTATGTAAACCTTTCCATGATTTAAGGGTTTATAATCTGAAAACTAGTGTTTGTTGGGTGTCATGTGAAATGTACAACCAGAATCAAGAACTCAATGATCAACATTTTTAGAACAAGAGTGGGAAAAGGAAACACACAAAACCTCTGAATACATAGAATTACCATCTGAATCAAAATCATGAGTTTGGCCAATTTTATCACTCCCTTTACCATGTTTACGTTGTTTTTCATCTTTGATCCTTTTAAAACACTTATTTTTCATATGACCCTCCTTACCACAATAAAAATATTTCACTTTGTTCTTTTCTCGAGATTTGGACCTTCCTTTACTTTTAGGTCTATGACTAAGAGGTTCCCTCTGGTCAACTCTCCCTCGCATGTATAGGTTCTCTCCATTTAATTTATTCTCTTTTCTTAAATCCAACTCTTTTGATTTCAAAGCGTTTTTAACATCGGAAAGGGATAAACCATCTCTACCATATTTAATGATAGATTTTACATCATATTAGATTCGGGCAAGGGATTTAATAAAATAACGGCAATATTTTCATCGGAGATTTTCTGTCCAACGTTTTGAAGTTCCAAAACGGTTTAATTTAAATCATTCATATTTTCTAAAAGCATTTTTGACCCACTCATTTTAAAACTGAAAAACTGTTCGTTTAAATAAATTTTATTTGATAATGATTTTCCCAAATATAATTTTTCTAGTTTGGTCCAGATTTCAAACGCATTGTCTTTTTCGTCAATTTCTCGTGAAATATTGTCGGTTTAATGCAAGGTGAGGCAATTGCATGCATCACCAAGTTTTTCAGCAAAAGTTTCGCCCATCCAAGATTCCTGATACTCTTTGGGGCTACAAATAGCGGGTGCAACTTTATTTTGAACCAAAACTGCTTTCATTTTTTCTCCACCACATTAGGAAATCAAATTTTCCATCAAACTTGTCGGTTTCAATTTTTGGAATTCACATGTTTTACTGGAAAATAAGAGTAATTTAATGGCTAGAAAAATAAAGGATTTGAAAAGTTTGTCTTCGCCAGTAAAATACCCAGCAATACCGAGACCGGGACGGCGCGAAACAGCGGTGAGAGTTCACAAGCCACGTCGAAGCACCGACAGTAAAGAAAAACGGCACGATCGGTCTAAGAAAGGGTTCCTTAGTCATGTGGCCTCAAATATAGAAAACACCGGTTGTCTCTATCTCTAACCTTTCAGCTCCCTCTCACTCTTACCAAAAACGGCGATCAACCGAGGATCGCAACAAGCCGCCGGTTACAATGACAGTGACGGCGCCACAGGAATGAAGAGACAGAGAAGAGCAACAGTCGCGGTAAGCCACGGTGAGGAAAGGAAGAAGAAGAGAGAGACAAAAGTCGGTCAAGCAGAAAAAGTGAGAGAGGAGAAGAAAGAGACGGTTGTGTGATGATCTCACTGAGGAGAAGAGAATGAGAGACATAAATAGGTCAGAGTCACAATGGGCAACTCTAGTTGGCTTGGCACGGCCCGACATCTCTTGACCAGTTGAATCCATCTTATCTTCTGTTGAGGTCCATTGAAAATCATGGGGATATTTATGTGGGCTGGAAAATTGAAAAATATTGTGAGGAAATAATAGGCCCAAAAGCCTACAAAGTCCTTTCCTTATGAAGAGAAGTTTGCCAACAACATTGACAATGTGCAAAGAAATATGTCATCCCCTCTTTCAAGACAAAAGGAAGCAAAGAAAACTTGAGCTCAAAAGAAAGTTAGATTTGAAGAACAACCAAGGGGAGTTAGAGTTATGTCTAATAAGGATATTGGAAAGAAAACTTCCATCGGTGAACCTTGTAGTTCTTGGAGCAAGAAGAGTGAAAATGAGGAGAACGCAAGAGCCCAAGAAGTGATACTAGAGAAGAATGATACATGTGAGGAAAAAAATGTGATGAAAAAAAAGAAAGAGTGGAAGAAAAGGATGGTATTAGTGAAGAACATTGTTTTCTTGAATACATTTCTTCTTTGTTTGAGAGTGTTGAAACAGATGAAAATGAAATCACAAGAGAAGGAAAAGAGGGAACAAACAAAGAAAAAGAGAGTTTGTTTGGAAAACATGAGAGAATAAAAGAAGAGAATGGGAGTGAAAGTGCCAAGGAAGGACATTACAAAAGTTCCTATTTTCTTGGGCTACCATTAGACTCACACTTAAATGAGAAGATATGTTTATTGTCTAACCAAATTAACCCTTTCCTTTCTCTTATTTTCAGATAAGAGGAAGAAAATTAGAGGAAAGCTTTATCACAACCATTAAGAAATATAAATAAGCTCTTCTTCTAACTCCTTACCTTTGAGCATTAAGAATTGAACTTACTCTTGACATGTGTATAATGAGAATGATTTTTTAAAGTTATTTGACGACTCTCTTAGCTATCATCCTTCCTTCTTTATTTTTGCATTAATGAGAGCTTGCAATCTCACGCTTTTCTTAAAATTCCTTTGATGCTTGGAGATGTTGAACGCGATCGTCCTTGTGATATTTTGCTATACAATTCTAGTATTGATGATTACTGCTCTTATGTTGCAAATGTGAATTCTTTTGTTCTAGGAGTTAAAAATCAAAGGAGAGCATGCTAGAAGTTGATAACAAAGGGAAGAGCTTAGAGAGAGACCTTCTCAACCGACCAGAAGAAACATCAATGAGCCCTTCTCTTATCCCTTCTCCATTATATTATGAATTCTCTTTCAAGAAACTTAATTTGTTGGTAGAATCTCATTCTTTTCATGTGAACTTATGTGGAAATGTATATGTAATCATTCTTGATGGGAATCTATGCTTACTTATTCCTTGCATGACTAAGTGACATGAATCAAGATGACTGAGAAACTAATAAGTTCATTCATGGTTCAATCAGTATAGCATGAAGAAGAAGATCAACACATATGATAAAAGAATGGTTGAATGAAGGATTGTTTTCATTGGTGAAAGGCTTAAAGGATGAAGGAAATCACCCCAAGTTGCCTATGGAACAATGCCTAAACTTAGAGCAGACAATGGAGCAAATTGGGAGAAGAATAAATCAAATGAAGGAAAAAACATAGCCTACGGTAGGCTTCTGTCTACATGGAGCTTGACGGTTGTTGAAGACCTACACATGCAATACAATACACCCTACTGTCGCCGAAAGGTTTCGGGAAGGATTGACTAATGCGATGTTTAGGCAAGATTTTAATATTTGAACTTCATTTCTAGCTAATAACTAAGGATCTAATGGGTATTTATGAGCCCTTAGCCAACATTTAAGGTAGGTTTAAGCCTTGCACTATAAAGAGTCATTTATAGGCTCATTTGTAAACAACAATGATGAATTTTACTGAAATTTGAGAGAGGATTCTCCAATGGTTTCTAGGTTTCTTCAACCCATCTTAGTTATTGTCTAAAGGTTTCCTTCATTAGCTTATGAATACATTGAGGAGTCTATGGAAATCAATTGATCATTTCAGTTCCTTCGTTGATTAGTTCTAAGAGTTCTTGTTCTAGAATTGATTAAATTTAGATCTTCTAATTTTTATAGTTCGGGTTTAGGGTCATTCTTTCCCTAAGGTTCTTTCAATCAAATTGGAAAAGATTTTTACCTCTCAATTAGGGCTGCAAACGGGGAGGGTCTTACCCGTACTCGTGGGGTCTATACCTGTTTTTAGCGAGTAAGGTTTAAATTTTATATGCGCGGATCCGTACACGTACCCGTATTTATTATGTTATATGGGTCTGGACAGGGTATGATAATACCCAAACCCGTATACCCGTATTAATAAAATAATAATATATATTTATATATATATTATATTGGATGGAGAGTAGTAAATGTGCTTAAGGAGGTATGTCCAAGTGGTTGAGGAGGCAAAGATGAAATTTGTCTTGGTGGTAACGCAACTTCGAATCCTTCTATAAACTTTTTTCTCTTTTTTTCTCCTTTTTAGTCATTTTCTCGTTTTTTTTCTCCTTTTCAGTCCTCTTATCTTTCTTTTCTCCTTTTCAATCCTTTTCTATTTTTTTTCTCCTTTCCAGTCATTTTCTCTTTTTTTTCTTCATTTTTCAGTCCTGTTCTCTTTTTTTTTCTCCTTTTCAGTCCGTTTCTCTTTTTTTCCCCTTTTCAGTCCTTTTAACTTTTTTTCCCCTTTTCAGTCCTAAATAGAGCCTCTTTAGTTGATGGACTTGGAACAACTAACCTCTTTCAAATTATTTATTTATTTATTTTCAACTTTATTTCAAATGCCATTTCACAAATAATTTATTTTTACTAAATATAAAAATATATTCTTTAATCCCGTGTAAAAGCAATTTATGATAGTAATATTTTTGTCTTATTTTTTATTTCATAGAACTGCTGACTATATGGCTCATGAAAAAAAGGACAACATTTTCTTTGTTTTTCTTTGTCGTTCTTTATCTTATATACTACTATTTGACTTATCTATTAGGCGACACCGTATTATTACATATACTCTTTACTCAGAGGTTGTCTAGGAATTTGGATTATAGACTGATTTAATATAGTTAAAGGGGTCTATATCCCTATTCATTTATGTATATGTTAAATGATTGTATTTGTTGAAAGAAATGTTGAGGAGATTATGTTAATAATGTTAAAATTTTTATTTTAGGATTATACATTGTTTTATATATTTTTATTTAACAGGAAAAAAACTAGAGAAATATCATATGGGTACAGGTATACCCAGACCCTACCTGGGACCTTGGAGGGTCGGGTCTGGGTCCAGAATCTTATACCTTTGAGGGTATGGGTATGGGTCTGGGTCAAAGTTTAACTATAAAGGTACGGGTCTGGGTCTGGGGATACCCTGAGGGTTTGGACCCATTTACAGCCCTACTCTCAATATTGCATTTATGAGGCTTAGATCCTCATAGGTTATCTATTGGAGTGTTAGAACTTGAAAATTCTCAATAAAGGTTCCTTATCAAAGGAGGTGACCTTGGGAAGGTGTTGAATCAAATCTACGATCAATTGAAGATTCACATCAAAGTGGCACCAGAGAAACCTCCAAATGAAGGTCAATTTATGTTTTATGTTGTTTAAATTTGCTAAAAGGAAGTACTTGATGATCAAACAAGATTCCATGAAGATCATGCAATAGTAGTATAGAAAAATGAATCCTGAAAATCAAATCAAACGTTGGATGATTAATTGCGAATTTGTTTGATTTTTTTGCTATGGATCTATTTGCCTTTGAGTTAGGGTTCAATTGAAATAATATTTACTCAATTTGGAGATTAATTTGATTGAAACGCGAAAAGTATTTTGGAATCTCGGCTGCAAAAAAAGTATAATTATTTAGAGCATATCTTCTACTCAAATTCATCCTTGTCGAATGAGGAATATTCCTAAATTGGTTTCAATTTTTTGAATTCGTATTGATGGAGTTACAGCTGTTTTAGTGACAGGGTGTCATCATCCCCTGTTTTCTGGAAATAATTTCTTAATACTCTTGTTTTCTTTGTTTAGCTTATTTGTTTGTGATTTGCTTTGAATATTGACTTCTTATTGCTTTCTTTTGTGTTTCTAATCTTTGTTAATGATCAATTATGTTTTTTGGCTATTTTCCATAGATGAATTCTTTGGAAATCCTTACACCTATAATGTTGGAAATATTGCTTCTTTGAACACTTCTATCCAACTAAGTGCATTGATTGTTGTACTTGCTTGGGTTATTCCTCTTATGTTGAGTTGGTTAAGAGGTTTGAGTAATTTACAGAACTTTGAGTGAAGGGTGTTTGGAAAAAGGCAAGAGGGTGAGCTTATTAAGAGTGCTAAACAAGAGTGAATTGAGTGATCATGAAAGAGAATAAACACTTAGGGAGTGATTGGGTATCCTTTTGTTTTGTTTTCTTTGTTTAATTTGTAGGTTTACTGTACGGATGGTCGTTTACCTATTCAATATAATCAAGAAGGCACTAGTGATCCTACAAGGATGAACATAAAATAGACTTTGCGATCTATGCAACAATCTATTAAGGCATGTGCAAGACAATTCCATGGTGTTGCTAGAGATATTGAAGTGTTAAAGAGAGGCAAGAATAATGCCACAATAGAGCAAAGAGCTGGAGACAATCTTGGAGGATTCCATTCACCTCACCATAAAAGACTTTATGACAATGTACCTCTTTATGGATACCATGAAATGCCGATTTGAAATTCTTATCCATTTCATAAAGGTGGATATCAAGGAAGGCAACTTACAAGAGGTGGAAAAAGAGAGGGTCAAGGAGGAAGAGGATATAATAGACCACGAGAACAGTTTCCAAGACATGAAGCATAGCATGAAGATAGCTTGTTTGAAGATTATGGAGAGAATCCTAATGTTGGTTAAGTATACTATGGTGGTTATTATTGTGTACAACGAGGGGATAAAGCTCTAGACAAAATCAAAATGGAAGGTGCCAAACTTCAAGTGTGAAAGTGATCCAAATGTGTTCTTTGATTGGGAACGTCAAGTGGAGAATATATTATTGCTGAGAAAATATAGTAACATTTTCCAGGTAAAGCTAGTCATTGCCGAATTTTCGAGTTATGCACTCCAATGGTGGGAAAGGATTGTCAGTCAAATATTGAGAAATGGAAGGCAACCGGTTGAAACTTGGGTGGAATTTAAGACTCTCATGAAGGAAAGTTTTGTGCCGGATCATTATTATAGAGAGCTTCATTACAAGTTGATGACCCTTAGGCAAGGTAGTAAAAGCGTTGAGGAGTATAGACAATAGATGGAGTTATACACTTTGAGATTGAGCTTGGAGGAAGACAAAGATGCTTCTATTGTAAGATTTTTAGGTTGTCTCAATAGGGACATTGCCAATCAACTAGAATTGTACCCTTCACCATTTATGAAGACATGTGTCATTTGCCAATTGAAAAGCAAAGGAAGAAGATTGGTTTCTTTAAAATGAATCTTCCTTCTTCAAGAAGTGTGGTGCCTAAACCTCAAGCATCTACCTACAAGAGTTGGCCAAAAAAAGATGAAAGACCTAAGGTAGCTTTCAAAGATAATCCTAAGCCTAAGGTGCAAGAGAAATGTAGATTGATTACCAATCCAAGAAGGTGCTTCAAGTGTAATGGTGTGGGACACATAACCATACATTGTCCTACTTAAAGGACTTTAGTCTTTCGTGAGGATTTGAATGGTTGGATAGAAAAAGATGAAGATGATTGCAAAGAGGACAACATGGAAAAGGAAGAGGAAAGTAGTAAAGAAGTTCAACGAATCTCTTCTTTGGAAGTCGAGGAAGAAGGCATGAGTTTGGTGACTATTAGAGCTTGTTCTACTGAAGTCCTTGAGGAAGGGTCTAGCATTTAAAGGGAAAACATCTTTCATAGTAAATGTTTAGTAGGAGGTAAAGTTGTTAATCCTATTGTGGATAGTGGTAGTTGCACTAATGTAGCTAGTACCTATCTTGTAGATAAATTTAACTTACCCCTTCTCAAGAATTCTAATGCTTATAAGCTTCATTTGTTAAATTATCATGGGGAAGTTAAGGCTCACAAATAAGTGCTAGTTTCTATTAAAAAGGGGTCATATAATGATGATATTCCTTGTGATATGGCTCATATGAAAGCGGGACATATGTTGTTAGGATGTCTCTGGCAATATGATAGAAAAGCTATTCATGAAGGTGTGAAAAGCACTTACACTTTTGAAACTGATGGCAGGATGTTCATATTCAATCCTTTGACTACTTGTCAAGTCTTTGAAGAACAAAAGAAAATAAGAGGAAAAAAAAGACTTGAGAGTATGAAAAAGAGAGGAGTATTGAAGAGGGAAAAAGAATTGATGAAAAAAAAAATGAGTGTGGAAAAACTAAGAGATGAAAAATTGAAGAAAAAAAGAAAATGAGTGATCTAAAGAGTGATAGTTGCAAGAGAAAAAGAGATGTTTCTATACAAAAGAGAGTAAGATCATAGAAGCCATTGAAAAAGAAGAGTAGTTTTCACTTCTTTTTTGCAAAGGAACATTTATTTCTACTAATGATCACTTGTCTTCCATGTCTAACGCTATAGTAAAGATCATTGAAGAATGTCCGGTAGAATTTATCATTTGAGAAGAATTTAACATCAAAGTGAATTGGTGACCAGTGTAGCTTTGAAATGTGCTACCTATGATAAGGAGCTCGATGTGTTATTTGTCAAAGGACAAAAAAAGTTCAACAAGAGGCATACACGATAGATAGAATTCATAGAGACATTTCCATATGTCATTCGGTGCAAGAAAGGTAAAGAAAATGTTAAAGCCAATACTTTGTCAAGAAAGTGCACTCTAATATTTACTTTAGAATCTCAACTACTTGATTTGAGATGCTTAAGGAGTTTAATATCAGTGATAATGATTTCAAGGACATATTTCATGCTTATTTTGTTGTGCCTAATGAAAAGTTACCTTATATATGATAGATTTCTTTACCATGAAGGTAAATTGTGCTGTACTTCTTGTTTCTCTAGATTGTTGTTAGTTAAGGAAGTTCATTATAGTGATGTATTGGGCCATTTTGGTAATTCTAAAATTTATGACATCTTACATGAGCATTTCTTTGGTCCATGCAAGAAAAGAGATGTAGAAAGGTTTATTGATAATTACTTAGAGTAGAGTATAAAAAATCTACAGCTGCATGTTTACCATATGGACTTTATACTTCTTTGAAGATGCCTAGAGAACCTTTTGTAGACATATCTATGGAGTTTAGACTTAGACTATTTAGGTTCCTTAAAGGAATGGATTCAATATTTGTTGTGGTTTATTTAGATAACTTTTTGATTGATACAAAAACTTACGAAAACCTTTTGCATCACCTTTATCAAGTTTTCTTTGTTATGAGAAATGAGAAACTATATGCTAGCCTTGGAAAATATGAGTTTTCTTTGGAAAAAAGTACTTTCTTGGGTTATATGGTGCAGTCAAGAATTGGCTTACATCCAAGAGTGCATTTGAAGAGAGACGTTTCCATGATCTATGAAGCTTTTATAAGGGATTCATCAAGGATTTTAGCACCATTGCTCGTTCTTTGACAAATGTAATCAAGGACAATTTGCGCCAATGGGAAGCTTGTTCACCTCATCTTGAGTTTGCTTACAAACAAGCTCATCACTATACTCCTATTTACTCTCCTTTTGAAGTTGATCATGGTTTCAATTTTCTAATTCCTTTTGATTTGACTCCTTTATCTATAGATCATGCTTTCTGCTTGGGTGAAAAGAAGACGAAGGAGTTTGACGAGTATATCCAATCCCAGAATCACGATGCTAATTGATGGCAACAAACAAGAAGCTTGGAAGGAAATGATCAGTCATAGATCCTTAAGGTTGGGATTGGGGTCATCATGGATTCTGATTCCTTCCTAACAAAAGTCGAAGCTTGATGCCGTAATGATGCCTTTCTAATTATTGAATGCTTTAGTGACATTGCTTATATAATTGATCTTCCAGCTGAATATAAGTTTTAGTGCCACCCTCAATGTTTATGACATGTCTTTGTTTGATGTAGGTGAAGATTCAAGGATGAATCTTTCAAAGGAGGGGCGGATGACATGAATCAGGAGGACCGATATACTAATGAGTTGATTAATGGTTCAATCACTAGAGCAAGGACAATAGGATCAACACATATGATGAAAGAATGGCTAAGGGAAGGATTGTGTTCATTGGAGAAAGGCTTGAAAAATGAAGAAAATTACCCCAAGTTGCCCATGGAATAGTGCCTAAACTTAGAACAAATAATTGAGCAAATTGGGAGAAGAATAAATCAAAGAAAGGGAAAAACATAGCCTACCATCGATGGTATGCTTCTGTCTACAAGGAGCTTGACGGTTGAAGACCTACCGCGTCCGGTAGGGTACTCCCTACTGTCACTGGCAGGTTCCAGGAAGGATTGACTAATGTGATGTTTAGGCAGGATTTTAATATTTGAACTTCATTTCCAGCTAATAATTAAGGGTCTAATGGGTATTTTAGAGCCCTCAGTCAATAGTTAAGTTTGGTTTTAGCCTTGCATTATAAATACTCATTTATAGCTCATTTGTAAACAAGGATGATGAATTTTTCTAAAAT
The DNA here is from genome assembly GCA_028651295.1 of Catharanthus roseus. Classification (NCBI taxonomy): domain Eukaryota; kingdom Viridiplantae; phylum Streptophyta; class Magnoliopsida; order Gentianales; family Apocynaceae; genus Catharanthus; species Catharanthus roseus. Next base: position 2,473,625 of record JAPQWS010000070.1, read on the forward strand.
TTGAGAGAAGATTCTCAGTTGGTTTCTAGGGTTCTTCAACCCATCTTAGTTAGCTTCTAAGGGTTTTCTTTCTTGGTATGTGAACAATTGATTGCACACGGAAGTACAAAATTATTTCAAACTCTTTTATGTTAACCCTTTTTTCTTTAAAAGGAGCTTTTTAGTTAAATGTCTCTATAACTTTGAAACTCTTATTGTGAAAATTTCTTTTACCCTTCAATTTTCCTTTAGATTAATGTTGAAGTCTTACTTATCAAGAATACATGAATGGTACTTGGGAACTAGTGAGAATGAAAGCTTTAGCTATCATCTCCCTTTTAAAGAATGTCATTCCAAAGCATCCTTTTCTAATGGGTCTTTAAAAGTGTTAAAGGAAAACTCGATTTATCTTTTATTTCCTTATTTCATTGATGAACAATCTCTTGCTTGGACCTTCGGAAACCATTAACATCTTTTGAATTTGTTGAATCTTGTACTTTCAGCTCTCTATTATTGTAAGAGGTTCCATGAAAATGTGAGTTTTAAATTTTATTGTGGAATTTTCAGTGAGATATTTTGATAGGAAATGATCTTTACACTCTTATTTCTAATCTTTTCAAAGAGAGTCATTTCCATCTTTTTCGAGTTGTCTTTGCATCATCCATCATCATCATCTTTTGAACATCATTGAGTATATTACCTATGTGGTCCATTTTAAATATTATTTACCTTTCGAGGATGTAGATTGTGTAAATCTCTTTGAAGAATTGACAAAAAGCTTACACATTTGAAATATGGTTTGAAATCTCTTTTCTCAAACTCTTGAGAGTACACTTCTTATTTGGAATTTTAATATCTTGCATAATTTCTTCTTCATAACTTGCAAACCTTTCGAAAAGTTAAGTTTCTATTTTCATCTTCCATTCCAAGAAGTTTAAAGCATTGAAGTTAGTGGGTTGTATCTACATGATTTTCTTGGTCTTCTTTGTGCCGGTTTTAAAAGAAATCATGTAAAGTTTTTGTGGTGTGAATATATCTCTTCCTTGAACAACTTTTTCATGAACTGTTATATATATGCGTCTTTTGAGTTTCTTAGAAATTTCAAGGCAGTTTATATTTTCATCTTCTATTCAAAGAAGTTTAAAGCATTGAAGTTAGTGGGTCGCATCTACATGATTTTCCTGTTCTTCTTTGTGCCGTTTTTAAAAGAAATCATGTAATGTTTTTGTGGTGTGAATATATCTCTTCCTTGGACCACTTTTTCATGAATTGTTATATCTATGCATCTTTGGATTTTCTTAGAAACTTCAATGAAGTTTTGGTGTTTTGGTTTCATTTATATTTGGACATGACAAACAAACTTGATGCATTAGTTGCCCATTCTTATATACGTCTTGATCGCCTTCATGAAAATATTCATAGCATTGCTCCTATTATTGATAAATATCACTTCTAAGGTTGGTCGTCTTTCATGTTTTTATGAAGGTACATATTCGAGGTTAAATCCTTTTGAAGAAAGGGGGTATGATATTATCATGACCATGAATGTATTCTAGAAAGATTCAAGTATAAGAGATGGAGTTACAAGATTGGTTGAAATGAAAACGTTGGAGGCCAAGCTAGAATTCTTGACTGTTAGACCAGTTTTGAGAAAGTTCAATTTTGATTGTATTATATCCTTTAAATTAAAAGTGTCCTTAATGGAGTTTGTAGAAGACTTCTTTAGGTTTCCATAGAGGTGTAACGTGTTTCAAACCAAGTTCATTTGTTAATCTAAAAGTTTTCCGAAGTTTAGTGTTTCTAGAATTCATTCAAGTATTGACACCCTTTTGTAAATTAACCAAACTTGAGTAGTAAACATCTAAATGACTTGAGTCTAGATGCTTCGGAAAGCTAAGACAACGTTCTACAACCTCTATGAAGGATACAAGACCCAGTTCAGAAGGTTTCAGCCTCAAATGTTCCCGTGAATCCTGAGTCACATACATAAAGGACCGGACCGAGTCATTTTCACCCGTTTGTTATTCGTTTCGGGTTCTTTTAGTTTCCAGCAATTTTAATCTTTTTCTAAACTTGTAATTAAGTTGTTTTGACTCCTTAAGACCTATTTTAGTTACTAGTGTTTTATTAGGGAGTTAGTTTCCTATAGATACTCTCTTTCTCATGTAATTTAACAATGAATGATAAAATATGAATATGTGAGAAAATTTTGCAGCCAAGGCTTTGTTCATTGGGTTTCTTTATCTTCTTTTTCTTCCGTTGAACTAGAGTAGTTCTTTGATTGATTGAGCAAGAGATTCTTGAATGGATTTTCAAGAGCTCTTTGCCTCATATCTTTAAAATTCCTAATCTTCTAGAGGTGTTAGTTCTTAAACTAATGTTGCTAGTTGTTAAGTCCTCTTTAGGTAGGGAATAGATAGGAGTTCATTAACTCTTATTGATTTCTTCCAAAGGGAAAGATTGGAACTTTCTATTGGAGGGTTTGATACTTAGCATCAAGTTTGCCAAAAGGGTTTCCTCTCAAATTCTTAAATATAAGAGAGAAGATTATTGAGAAAGAAATAAGCTCAATCATCCATCAACATTAGTTCATATCTTGTAGTATCAGAGCCATTTATCCAGAAAGCTCTATGAGCCAAGAATATACTATACCTAATCCATATACACATGTATATGGTCCGATAACTATACCAGCAAGAAGTAGAAACAAAAGATTCATCTTCTTGGAATTATTTTTTCTACATGATTAATAAACCTGGTAAGGCGCAAGTAGGAAAAAAAATTTTATTCCAAATATTTAAATTTTTTTGTAAAAGAGTGCAATCATTACACTTTGCTATCATGAGTGTATTATTAAAGAAATATCCAAAAATCATGTGCAGAATGACATACATGTTGAATCTATCATGACTTTCTTGCTAAAGAAATATTATGAAAATTCACATTTCTTCTTGTACAATAATCTCAAAATCGACTAGAGAAATTCTATGATGTTGATGATCACCATAAGAGCCTTCTTTACTTGTCAGCTTTTCGTCATCTATGCACATAAAAAAATCAAATATAAATAATATAAATGTAATACCTAGACCCAAATGAAAGAAGAATTTTTTTAGTGGGCCTATGAAATAAAAATTTTCAAGATAAAAGGGATTTACATGCAATTATTGAATATTCATTAGTATTAACCCCTTCATAATACAAGCAGTTAATCAGTAGTAGAGCTTCTTTTCTTGCATACTTGCTCCTTAGTCCATTTTAAATCCAATCTTATCAGGTGTGTAGGCTACACAAGCTCCGACGAAGACACTTTCGAGCATTACTTCGAACCAACAAAAAAGAATCTCCTTTCCCCTTTTCTCTGTAGAGAGCTTCTTTGGTTCCCATTTCTCTACGAGATCTTCTCTACAATTGAACCCCGATATTCATTCCATTGTCTTTATATCCCTCTATTAAAGCTAGTCTTAGATTTTATCAATTAGAAAATACAAGAAACGCTTCAATGCGAGGGTTTTCTAAAGTGTTTAAACGCCTACATGAGAATGACTATTGAGAAAGGCTTGGGATCAAATGTCTGCTCTTGTTTGGAGCTTTAATTTTATAGTTCAAGGTAAGTAGAGGTTTTTCCCCAATTCTGTAAACGTTTTGGGTCTATGGATATATAAAGTATTTTCAATTGAATGTCTAAAATTGGATTGAACAAATGGGGTTTTATGTTGTGTAAAAATTAATGTTAATTTTAGGGAATTCCTTTTATTGCATGCTTTTGAATTGGTAAATTTAACGAGTTTTTGGTTTATATAAAGTTGATTCTAGATTTTGGAAAAGTGCTTTTGCGTTGATATTAGAGTTAACGAACAAAACTGTATTTTTTCTGGAATTGTTTGCGAAAGGATTTAAAAGTTTAGGAATTGCTCTGTTGTAAAGAGGTGTTTGCTATAGGCTTACACACTAATTGTAATTTGCACTACTTTCTATATAATTGTTATCAAGTCTTTTATAAAAAGGAAGAAGAAACAGAAAGGCTCTTCTAAAGAAAACAAAGAATGGTTTTTACCTTGTATTGAAAACTTGCAGTTTTTACAATTCAGCTCCTAAACCTTTTTGAATACTTGGTTATAAAGATTTTGATGTACAGTAATGATAACATTTGAATGATGGATATTGAACTTTGTTTTGGGCATTGCACTTGTGATAGTCACTTGGTGATTTTGGGAAGGGACATGTTCCACCTATGTTTGAATGATCCTTGCGCAAGAAAGAAAAGTCTCATATATTTGTTTTGACCTACTTGGTGGGATAAATAGTCAGGCTTGTGGTATAAAATTTGACCCTAAGTTTGACCCTAGTATTATCTATGTACTGTTTAGAACTGAGTATTAAATTGAACATTGTTTTAATGAAATTTGAATGTCTCTTATCGATTTGTTTGATCTTGAAAAAGTGTTTAATGGAACATGAATAAATTATTTGGTATTCTTTTTAATGGAAGGCAGAGATGATGTTGTTATATTTGATGAACAGATTCTATAAAGGTTGTTCAAGTTTGTTTGGAAAAACTATAAGTGAAATAAAAGAAGAAGAAATAGTTTTGTATTGTTGATTTGGTTTTAAGCCTTTTTTAAAAGGCTTTGTCATATCATTAGTTAAATAGATTGAAAAGTTTGAAACACTTTTTGAGTTTAAAACTGTGATTTACTATGTCTTGTAAAAAATTAGTATACAAAGTAATTTGTCATATTTAATTACCTCACTAATTTCTTTTAGAATTTTCTTACCTCAACATCAAGTATGTTATCTATGGGAATTGAGTTCGTATGTTATCTAGAAACCCTTCTTGCATTATTGTGAATTTTTAAAAATCAGAGAAATCTTTACTCTATGCATATAAATTGAATCTTAACTTTGACAATGTCGATGGGTTTAAACTAGGAGTAGTGAGATGAATAAAATGACGATTAAAAACCTTTATTCAAAATATTCTGGCTGAATTATGAGATGCCAAAAAAGGATAATGATCAATTGAAAATTTTAAAAACATCAAAAGAGATAACATAATTTATGCGTTGAAGAATAGCCAAAGATTTATTTTTTTGAACTAGATAATTTTTTGTAAAAAATGGTGATGGTCAAGTTAATAATTGGACAACATAGATCTTAATAATAAAAAGGATTGTGAATCAAAATATAATATTCTACGATAAAGTAAAAAATTATGAGAAAATAAATAAATAAATTCACATATCCAACAAAATCATGTTGAAGTATGAGATGCTAATAACAATTAATTGTCAAACAGTTGATTCAAAATGAAGTATAAGATGAATAGATGGGTTCTTCTACCAGTTTTAAATCCTTAAAACTGTATTATACCATTGACCGATCCGATAGGTCAAATTAAGAGGAATACAAAATTACTATTGAAAATCTTTAAAAAGAAGGTCTTTTTGTCACGTACATGTCCCCACCCATGAAACTCTTGGCTTCTACATAGTCACATCACCCCTCTGGTTGCTCTTGTATTCAATTATGAAGACTGTTAAGATCTAATTACTATTATATACTCTAATTACTATTACAAACCAGTAAAAAGAATGAACTGCAGCCGAACAAAATACCCTACACTATTACAGAAAGTTTTCTCTTCTTTCCCTCTCCTTTCGCCGTCGGTTCAAGCCGATCGGCAAGACCGAAACCTGTACATACAAACCATTAGCAAAAAACTGAATCGACAATTGGTAAGGGTTACTTACCTGTCGCAGCAGTGTTGGAACTGTCAGCGACACACTGAGAGTGGACGGCACCGAGCAACGGCATGAAACGACGACCGCGTCGAGGTGCCAACAGTAAAAGGGTATTAGCTTTAACGAAAAACAACACCCTCAGATAATGGCCTTAAAGAGAACAAAGATCACCGGTGTTCTCCCTCTCTCTCACCTTTATGGCTCACTTCACAAAGAAAACCAGAAATGGTCGAACAAGGATCACCACAAGGCGATGTCACCAGAGGAGAGCAATAGATACGGTAAGCCACAGTAAAGAAGAGGAGAAGAAGAAGAGACAAAGACGGCGCTTGAAAAGGCCGAGAGAGAGTAGCAGAAAAAGAGAAGAGAAAGGAAGAATCTGGAATTGCTCAAGAATCGAGGGGGGGAGGTAATAAATAGGTTAAAGCCACAATGAGCATCCCGAGCTGGCCCAGCCCGGCCCGGCATCTCTAAGCAATTCAAACTTCAGCCATCTATCTTGGTTTGAGGCCTATTGGATTCATCATTGGGTTTAAAAATAGATTGAGCTGGAAAAATAAACTATTGGTAGAAAGTTGGCCAAGAAGGCCTACAATCTCCACCTTGAATAATATTTTCTCGTCCCATGAATGACTCAATTAGAGTCAATCTATGTCCAAGTGAAGGAAATCCCTGCAAAACATAAACTTGTCAGTGCTTATAATTTTTGTACCAAAATCTGCAAGATTATTATCAGTACTAATCTTACATATGTAAACTAAGCCACTAGAGACTTTTTCTCTAATGAAATAATATTTGACATCTATATGCTTTGTCCTTTCATGATAGACTGGATTTTTGTATAAATGTAAACAACTCTGACAGTCAGTATAAATAATGGCATTAGAATGCAAAACATATAATTTATTCAATAACCCTTGAAGCTCAATAGCTTCCTTAATGGCTTCCGTAGCGGCAATGTACTAGCTTCGATAGTTGATAATGCAACTACTGGCTGTAGTTGGGATTGCCACGAGACGAAATTACTTGCTAGGGTAAAGAAATAGGACGAGGTAGATTTTCTACCATCCTTGTCACCTAAAAAGTTAAAATCGACATAACCAATTAGATCAAAATCATCAGACCAATCACGGTAGTGTAAACCCCTATCTGTAGTTCAGTTAAGGTAACGTAGTAACCACTTGAGAGCAGCACGATGATCCCTCCCGGGTTAGACATAAATCTACTAAGAAGGCTTGTGGAAAAAGCAATGTCTGGTCGAGTGGATATCATCAAATACATAATCGAGCCTATGCCCATTCTATAGGGAATATTTGCCATATCTTTTTTCTCACTTTCGATTTAGGACAAGTCTTGTCAGAAAGTTTGAAATGGCTCGCAAGTGGGGTAATGATGGGTTTACAAAGATGCATTGAAAATTTAGAGACAATTTTCTGAAGGAAGGGCTTCTGAGATAAGAAAAGGAAGTGATCAGTCCTATCTCTAGTAATACTCATCCCAAGAATTCTGGATGCAGACCCTAAGTCCTTCATGTCGAATTCGAACTTACACTGTGATTTCCAATCATCAATTTTGGTTTTATGTTTGCACTCAATTAACATAAAATCTACATAACGCAATAAATAAATAGTACTATCAACGTTATTTCTAGAGAAATAAAGGCAACTATCATAATTGCTTTTCAAGAAACCAAATTTTAATATAAAAGAATCAAACCTCTTGTACCATAGTCTTGGAGATTGTTTAAGTCCGTATAAGGACTTTTTTAACAGGCATGCCTTAGGTTCCTTATCCTTAACCTTAAAACCTTGAGGTTGAAGCATATATATGGTCTCCTTAACATCACCATGCAAGAAAGCAATTTTCACATCGAGTTGTTCAAAATGAAGATCATAGAAAGCAACAAGAGTAAGCATAATCCTAATTGTTTTGTATTTAACGACAGGAGAAAATATTTCATTAAAATCAATGCCCTCAACTTGTGAAAAACCTTTTGCAACCAACCTGGCCTTGAACCTTGGAGGTTCTTTAGGAGGCTCAGGCTTTTTTATTTTAAAAATCCATTTGTAATCAACTAATGTTTGAGTTGAGGGTTTTGGAACAAGAATCCAGGTTTCGCTTTTATCAAGAGTACATATTTCCTCATTCATAGCACGTAACCATAAAGAGCGATTAGGGCTTTTTAAAACATCAGAAAAAAATAATGGTTCTTTTTCTTCCACATAAGATGCAATAGCAAATGCATATGAGACAATGTATGAATAACCATATGTAGTGTGTTCCTTGGGCACTCTTTTAACCCTATCTCTAGTTAGTTGATAATCTCTAAGGGCTTTTTCTTGTGCCTCAGGGTGTTCTTCCTTCTTATCAGAACCTTCTAACTCAGGCTCGTTGGTATCAGGAACACTAGATGTTACAACAGGTTCTACTTGGGTTTCTTGCTCAGGAGGTAGTTCTTGAGAGGGTTCGAGATTAGACTCTACCCCCATTGGAATACTATCTGTTGTGCGGATATAGGATGTACTAACAGGCTCAGGTTTATCCTTAAGACAAGACATCTCTTGCTCATTGAAAACCACATCCCTGCTTATCACTATCCTCACACCTGCCTCACTTTTGAGCCAAATTCTATAACCCTTCACTCTACTAGGGTAACCTATAGAAACACCTTTCCTAGACTTGGGATCTAGCTTACCCTCTTTCTGATGTGCCAAAGTGGCACAAGAAAAAATTCTAAGGTTTGAAAGGTTTGGAGGTTTACCACACCATAACTCCCAGGAGTTCTAAACTTTATGGTTGTTGAAGGGGATCTATTAATGAGGTATATAGTCGTGCGAACAGCTTCACCCTAGAAAGGTTTTGGGACACCAGAAGAAATCATAAGGTACCTAACTTTATCCATTATGGTACGGTTTATCCTCTCAGCTACACCGTTTTGCTGGGGGTTGTGCTTAACCGTACTATGGTGGAAGATGCCATGAGATGCACATAAATCAGAAAAATTACGGTTGCAAAACTCAAGACCGTTGTCTGTCCTAATGGTTCTTAATTTATTTCTGGTTTGATTTTCGGTAAGGCGTTTCCACTCACAAAACATTTCAAAGTTTGACCATTTGTTTTTAAAAGAAAGACCCAAACATGCCTGGAAAAATCATCAACAACAAATATGAAATAAATATTACTACCATAGGTTGGGACATTTTCAGATCCTCACAGATTACAATGCACATAATCAAGTACTGCAGTGGACTTGTGTGTGCTAGTTGAAAAATTGATTTTGTGCTGTTTATCGAAAACACAGTGATCACAGAAATCCAAAGAGTTAATCTTGTCACCACATAATTTTTTTATTTTTTATTTTTTATTTTTTTTGTAAAGGATGCAGACCCTTCTCACTAATGTGGCCAATCCGACGATGCCATAACAAAGTCTTTTCAAGAACTGTTTTTGAAATAAGTGCAGATGAGTTGCAAAAAGTTTTTCCAATTAGAGTGTATAAACTCTCTCTTTTGAAACCTTTTAGCATGACCAGGTTGCCTTTACAAACTCTTAAAACACCATTCTTTGATTTGTAAGAAAAACAATTTGAATCTAAATAACTAAGAGAGATAAGGTTCTGACAGAGATCGGGCACATATCTCACCTCAGTGAGCCTAGTCATGCCATCATGAGATGTTATGAAAACATTACCAATGCCTTTGATGTCACAAACTTGGTTGTTACCCATAAAGACTTTTCCCTGATCAAGGGTTTGAAATCTGAAAGCCAATGCTTGTGATGTGTCATGTGAAAAGTGCAATCAGAGTCAAGGATCCAATCATTAACAACATTAGAAGGGGTAGGCGATACACACAAAACCTCCGAATACATAAAATTATCCTCTGTATCAGTATTATGGGTTTTATTATTTTTATCACTCCCTTTGCAAAATTTACGTTGTTTTTCATCCTTGATCCTTTTAAAACACTTATTTTCATATGACCCTCCTTGCTACAGTAAAAACACTTCACTCTATTCTTATCTCGTGATTTGGACCTCCCTTTACTTTTAGACCTATGACTAAGATGTTCCTTTCGGTCATCTCTCCTTCGCACGTAAAGGTTTTCTCTGCTTTGTTTATTTTGTTTTCTCAAATCCAAATCTTTTGACTTTAAAGCGTTTTTGACATTAGATAAAGACAAACTATCTCTACCATATTTAATGGTAGACGTCACATCATTATAAGAATCAGGTAAGGTATTCAACAAAATAACAACAATGTTTTCATCAGAGATTTTCTCTCCAACATTTTGAAGTTCTCGAACAATTTTTTTTAAAGCATCCATGTTTTCTTAAAGTGTTTTCCACCCGCTCATTTTGAAACCAAAAAGTTGTTCTTTTAAATAAATCTTGTTTGACAAAGATTTTCCCAAAAATAGCTTTTCCAGCTTGGTCCAAATTTCAAAAGCGTTGTCTTTTTCGTCAATTTCTCGTAAAACATTGTCTGTTAAATGCAGGGTGAGACAGCTGTGTGCATCACCCAGTTTTTCAACAAGAACTTCGCCCGTCCAAGATTCTGGATACTCTTTAGGGCTACAAATTGCGGGTGCAGTTTTATTTTGGACTAAAACCGCTTTCATTTTTCTTCACCACATTACAAAATCAGATTTACCATCAAACTTGTCGATTTCAATTTTTTGAATGGACATGTTAAGAGTGGCAAATAGGAGTACTTTTACTAGCTAGAAAAATGGAATTTTTTGTTCTTTAAAAGCAGTCACACAAATAAAATACCCGAATTTTTTTGCTTTGAAAAACAGTGTGTAATAAAGAATTGTGAATCGCACGAATCTCACAAACAAAGTATAGCGCAACAATAATATAATAACCCAGACAATGCAATATACAGATATGAGCTGCACGGCAGCTTATTAGCAGGAACAGAAAAAGACAAAAACAAAGGAACGTTGCAGAAATTTTGAAAAAACAGAAAAACGCACCAAGGCACAGCTAGATGAAATCTCACAGATTCAAAAGCCAAGCTTGTGTTTTGTATAGTTTTCAAACAGAAGAAAACTACAACAAAAAGAAATCCAGAAAACCGAAACCAACAATAATGATATATCACCAGAAACAGTAACAGCAATATATCACCAGAAAAACAGAGGAACAACAGAAGCGGATATAACACAAAACTGAACAAGAAAACAGTAAGGCAAAAAACTGAACCGTAATGTGGTTTAGAAAGAAAACAAAAACAACAGTAAAGAATCCACAAACGGCGGCAAGTCGAAATAGAAAAACAAACAGAAGCCAGAAAAATAAGGAACGGAAAAAGAAAAACAGATAAGGTTTAACTCTACTTCACTGGCCAGTTATGAGGAACTGAATAGTTCCCTCAGATCTGGATTTTCTGCGGTTGCCTGCGCCATCGAGAACACCGAAAATAGTAGATTTCTGGGCTCTGATACAACTTGTTAGGATCTAATTACTATTATACACTCTAATTACTAGTACAAACTAGTAAAAAGAATGAAATACAGCAAAATAAAATACCCTACACTATTACAGAAAGTTTTCTCTTCTTTCCCTCTCCTTTCACTGTCGGTTCAAGCTGATCGGCAAGACTGAAACCTGTACACACAAACCGGTAGCAAAAAACTGAACCGATAATTGGTAAGGGTTACTTACCTGTCGCATCGGTATTGGAATGGCTAGCGGCACCCTGAGACTGGACGGCGCCGAGCAGCAGAATGAAATGACGACCGTGTCGAGGTGCCGACAGTAAAAAGGTATCAGCTTTAATGAAAAACAACACCCTCACACAATAGCCTCAAATAGAACAAAGATCACTGGTGTTCTCCCTCTCTCTCACCGTTACGGCTCACCTCACAAAAAAAACTAGAAATAATCGAACGAAGATCACCACAAGATGACCGTTTCAGAGACGGCATCACAGAAGACCACACAGTTCACCAGAGGAGAGTAACAGATGCGGTAAGCCGTAGTAAAGAAAGGGAGAAGAAGAAGAGACAGAGACTACGCTGGAGAAGGCCGAGAGAGAGTAGCAGAAAGAGTGAAGAGAAAGGAAGAGTGTGGAATTGCTCAAGAACAATAGAGGAGAGACAATAAATAGGTCGAAGCCACAACGGGCTGCCTGGGCTGCCCTGGCCCGGCCCAGCCTGGCATCTCTGACCAATTCAAACTTTAGCCACCTATCTTGGTTTGAGACCTATTGGATTCATCATTGGGTTTAAAAATAGATTGGGCTGGAAAAATGAAAATATTGGGAGAAAGTTGGCCCTGAAGAAAACCACATAGTAGGCCAGCATTCACAAAATACCCACTTGTGGGGTTAGTATTTCTAGTAAAGTCGCATAAGGTAACTATTATAAATAGATGATACATATAATATATATTTACGCGTATATACACACAAATAAATATTTATATTAATATGTATACGCATGTGTAGTTATTTATTAAACTTTTCCAATAAAAGAATTTGAGAAATATTTCATATATGTGTTTTAACTTTAAATATTCTTATATTAAAATTCGTTATATAGTAGTGGATATTTTTTTATACGTATTAATATCTGCATACAAAGAATTGGAATAACGACATTTATCTAAATTCCCAAAAAAAGATGAATACGGACAAACATAAGTTTTTAAAGAAATTTTTTAAGGTATTGAAGAAATATCTTTATATAGTCTTTTTTTACACAAAATAAATGCTTTTACATTGACTTTAAGGGCATTTGCATTGACAAAAAAAGACTTCTAAAGGAATTTACATATGTCAAAAACATTTTAAAATGAATAAATTGTATAAATGTTGTTTTCTCAAACAAACGTCATTAGAAATGTCTAAGCTATTATTAACAAACCTCATTCTAAAGGACTTTGCATGATACCTTGTGAGGCATTTATATACACCTAAGGGCTATTAACACACTCAAATAGAGCGTTTAAAATAATCTCTTCTAACTTCTGAATGCCCTTAGAAGTAACTACTAAGGCGCTTATGAATATATCCACAGACCTTATTTGTTGTAGTGTCTCTTTCTATTCCACGACAAAACAATGTAGTGGATGCTTTTGTACTATTAGTTAACCTAGGATATTATTCACCATGTCTATAACTACACACATTCAATGTATTATGACTGTCTTAATAATAAATATCCTAAAAATTCGTACATCCTTGTATTATAGTCTCTATAGACTAGAGGAATCATACCTTCGTTGATGAGCATATGGAAAATCATGCACAATTATACCAAAAGTGCCTTGTTTATTTGTCACATTTTTGCCATATATGTAAATAAAATGAAAAAAAGAAATTTTAAGAATACAAAATTTTGAAATTTTTTTTATACATAATAATGATAACTATTGAATGTCATTGATGGACAACTCCAAAAGGTTAAAGAATATAATAGCAAACCTCCAAAGACTAAAACAACAAAGGTGCACTACCTCTCTTTCGGCTACACAACAGAATTTTGCTGTCAGAGAGTTGACAAAAATTACTTTATCAAATGAATTGAGTTATCTATTGATGTGGAATGATCTTCAAGATCATAAAATTTTGTCCAAGAAGTGAGGGAGAGAACAAACAAAACAAGTGTAATAAGTAGAAGAAAGTGCCTTTGAAAGGACTTGAAAATGTTAAACTTCAAGCAACCTTGGATATATCAAATCCAAGACCTCAAGAAGGTTTAAACAAAATCTTTTCTTCAAAGTTCAAGCAACCTAAGGTATTTTGAACCTTAGACCGCAATGAAACAAGAAGAAGACCTCAAGACTAGTTTTCTACAAGAGTGTAGTAACTAGTATGAAGGAATTTTTTTTTTTTTTATGATCAACCTTGAAGCTCTTGGAACTTTCAACAAGTCTTCAAAGTGATTTTTTCTTTCAAGGAAGTTCACCCTTGAAGAAGATAGAAAAACTAAGCTAAGAACTAAGAATACTAAGAGAAGAACCTTTGTCTTGAAAAATTTCTTGATTACTTCTTCAAAATGGAAGACTACATATTTATAGAGACTTGAGGGAGAAAATAGGAATTTTTTCCCTCTTATATTTTCAGCCCAAAGGATAGATATAACCTATACATATACTTGATAAGACAATAGAGGTGTTTTAATTGCATTTGGACTATTCTAGAGCACTAGTCAACACATTGGCAAAAGTAGGAGGCAATTTTTCAGCTTGGTCAAAAGGGATTCCAACTATCTACCAAGGTAAATTTTCAATTTCTAACTTATTCAAAAATTAGAATATTGCCCCATAAAGTCTTGGACATCAAAATTTAATCCCCATAAAGTCTTGGACATCAAAATTGACATCAAAATTTAAGCCTTGAAACTTCTCTTGCTCAATTTGATCCTTGTGACTCTTTAGTTGTTTTGCCTTCGCTCTTGTCACAATTCCTTGATGTTCTTGCATGTCTAACCGATTCACATCATCTTCCCCCTCTTGAAAGGATTCGTCCTCGAATATCTATCACTTATATCAAATAAAGAGAGATCAGAAACATTAAAAGTGGCACTAACATTATAATGTCCCGGAAGATCAACTTTACAGGCATTGTCATTAATTTTCTCAAGGATTTGAAACGGTCCATCTCCCCTATCATCAAGCTTAGACTTTCTTTGTTGGGAAAATTGTTCCTTTCTAAAATGCACCCAAACCCAATCATCGGGTTTGAATACCACTTTTCTTCTTCCCACATTTCTTTTCTCTACAAGCTTTTTGTTGGAGTTTACAATGGCTTCATGGACCTTTGCATGAATTGCTTTCACAAAATCAGCCTTCTTGCTTGCATCCTTGCTTAATGCTTGATCTATAGGCAAAGGAACCAAATCAAAGGGAGTTAGAACCATAAACAACTTGAAATGGAGAATGAGAAGTAGTAAAGTAAGGTGCCCTATTATAAGCAAATTCAATGTGTGGCAAACACTCCTCCCATTGCCTCAATTTCTTCTTCAAAATAGCACTTAGAAGTTGGCCATTTGTTCTATTTACCACCTCGGTTTGTCCATCCGTTTGTGGATGGCAAGCTGTAGAATAAAGCAAGTTAGTACCAAGCTTCTTCCAAAGAACTCTACAAAAATGGCTCAAGAATTTGGTATCCCTATCCGACACAATAGACCTTGGAATTCCATGGAATCTAACTATCCAAGTAAAGAACAAGCTAGCTACATGACTAGCATCATCGGATTTCCCACAAGGAATAAAGTGTGCCATTTTAGAGAACCTATCCATAACAACAAAAATAGAATCCATACCTCTAGAGGTCCTAGGTAAACCAAGAATAAAATCCATAGAAATATCAACACAAGGTTCTTTAGGAACTTCTAATGGTGTGTAAAGTCCATGTGGAAGAGTTCTAGATTTAGCTTTCTTGCATTCAATACAACTTCCTACAAATCTTTCTACATCTCTTTTTAAATGTGGCCAAAAAAAAAGTTCATGAAGAATTTCATAGGTTTTAGTGACACCAAAATGTCCCATTAAACCCCCACAATGTGCTTCTTTGACAAGTAGAATTCTAGTAGAACAAGATGGTATGCACAATCTACCTTCACAATAAAGAAATCCTTCATGCAAAAAATATTTTCCAAAAGGTGCTAACAAGCATTTCTCAAAAATTTCCTTAAAGTAATGATCACTAGAATACATTTCTTTAAGCATTTCAAAACCCAAAATTTTTGTTTGAAGGGTGGATAAGAGAGTATACCTTCCAGATAGAGCATCGGCCACCACATTCTCCTTACCTTTCTTGTAATGGATGACATATGGAAATGTTTCAATGAACTCCATCCATCTTGCATGTCTCTTATTGAGTTTATGTTGGCCCTTGAGAAACTTCAAAGCCTCATGATCGGTGTGCGTAACAAACTCCTTTGGCCATAGGTAGTGTTGCCAATGCTTTAATGTTCTTATTAAAACATAAAGCTCCTTTTCATAAGTTGAGTACCTCACGGCTGCCCCATTAAGTTTTTCACTAAAATAGGCTAAGGGCTTTCCATCTTGCATAAGTACACCACCTATACCAATGCCGGATACATCACACTCCACCTCAAAAGTTTCTCAAAGTTTGGTAGTGACAAAAGGGGTGCACTACACAACTTTTCCTTCAACAATTGAAATGCTTGTTCTTGTTTTGTTTCCCACTTAAATCCCTCAGTTTTCTTGATCACATCGGTCAAAGGGCTAGCAAGTGTGCTGAAATTTTTGATGAACCGCCTATAGAAACTTGCTAGGCCATGGAAACTTCTTACTTCCGATGCGTTTCTTGGTGTTGGCCATTCCTTAATTGCTTGGACCTTACCTTCATCTACTTGATGTCCTTGTGAGCTTACCACATAACCTAGAAATGTAACTTTCTCCAAACAAAACTCACATTTGTCAAGGTTAGCAAAAAGTTTTTCAATTCTCAAGACATTTAGTACTTCCCTAAGATGTTCAACATGCATTTCATATGTCTTGCTATAGACCAAAATACCATCAAAGTATACAACAACAAATTTCCCAATAAAATTCCTCAACACATGATTCATTAATCTCATAAATGTACTAGGAGCATTAGTTAATCCAAAGGGCATAACCATCCATTCATACAAACCAAAGTTAGTCTTAAAAGCGGTTTTCCACTCATCCCCTTCTCTCATCCTAATTTGATGGTATCCGGATTTCAAGTCAATTTTAGAGAAAAGATTAGAACCATGCAACTCATCAAGTAAATCATCAAGTCTAGGTATGGGATGCCTATACTTAATAGTAATATTGTTTATGGCTCTACAATCTATACACATTCTCCATGTACCATCTTTTTTTGGAACAAGCAAAACCGGAACCGCACAAGGACTCATGGACTCACGCACATACCCTTTTGAAATTAGATCCTCAACTTGCCTTTTTAGCTCCTTAGTCTCTTCCGGTGGACTCCTATAGGCCGGTCGGTTTGGCAAGACCTTCCCGGGGACAAAATCGATTTGGTGCTCGATTCCTCTAATTGGTGGAAGACCTCCGGGCATCTCATCGGGAAATACGTCTTTGTAATCTTCAATAACCTGCAAAATTTCACTTGAAAAAGAGGGTGAGTGTTCTTTAGATGAAGTAAAAGATTCCCTGCAATACAAGAGCAATACCACTTCTTTTCTTTCAATTGCTTCAATCACCTCACTAGGTTTTGCAAAGAAACAATTCTTTTCTTTCATCTCACTCTCTTTTTTTTGGTCACTCTTTTTCTTTTCACTCTTGTTTTTCATCACTCTTTTCTTTTTCCTCAACTCTCTTTCCCTCCCCAATTTTTTTTCTTTTGAGCTCACTTTCGGCCCTTTCTTTCTCCCTCATCTTTTTTTGTTCATCTCTCACTTGTTGAGGTGTAAGAGGATTCATAGTGAATGTTCTTCCATCATTCACAAAAGAATAAGTATTCTTCTCCCCATTGTGGAGGGACTTTCTATCGAATTGCCAAGGTCTTCCCAAGAGAAGATGGGATGCTTGCATGGGCACCACATCACATAGTATTGTATCTTTGTAAGCTCCCATTTCTATTGGTACCACTACTTGTCTCAACACTTTAATTTCTCCACTATCATTTAGCCAATGGAGTTTGTAAGGTTTATCATGTTTTGTAGTAGGTAGTTTCAACTTCTCAACAAGATAAGCACTAGCCACATTTACACAACTACCACTATCAATGATAAGGTTGGAAATCCTTCTCTCAACTTTACATTTAGAATGGAAGATGTTTTCTCTTTGTTCAATCATGTTATCATCAAAAGTTTGAGCGCTTAGTGCTCTTATGGTAACTAAGCTCAAGACATCGTCATCACTTCCTAAAGGATTCAAATCAACATGTTCATCATCCTCACCATTTTCTTCACCCTCAACACATTCGTTACTTTCATCCTCCTCCTTCTCAATCCAACCATTCAAATCCTTCCTAAAGATCGAAGCTCTCTTTGTTGGACAACTACTTGCATAGTGTCCTACACCATTACATTTAAAGCACTTTGGAGGGTTAGAAATAATTTTACCTTTCTCTTCCATCTTTGGTTTGGTTGGAGGTTGGAAAGTACCTCTAGGAGCCTCCTCCTTTTTTGGCCATGGCTTGAAGTTGGAAGTAGGTGGTTTTGTTGTTGCAACTTGTCTTTGGTTGGGAAATGAGGATCGCATCATCCCATTCCTTCTCCTTTGTGATTCGATCTTGTTGGCAAGGTGGCACATGTCTTCATAAGTTGTATGTGGATACAACTCAAGTTGGTTGGCTATCTCTCTATTGAGACCACTAAGGAACCTAGCCATTGAAGCATCCTTGTCTTCTTCCAAGTTCAACCTCAAGATGTAGAGCTCAAGCTCTTGTCTATACTCTTCGACACTTTTTGCACCTTGTTTTAAAGTCATGAGCTTATAATGAAGCTCTCTATAGTAGTGCTCGGGCACAAATCTTTCTCTCATCAAAGCTTTTAACTCTCTCCAAGTATCAACCGATGGTCTACCACTTCTAACTCTTTGGTTTACTACCATTTCCCACCAATGTAAAGCATAGCCGGAAAATTCGGCTATTACATGTCTAGCTTTTAAGAACTCATTACAATTTTTCAACATAAACATGTTTTCTACTTGCCTCTCCCAATCTAAGAAAATGTTAGGGTCATTCTCACCCTTAAAACTAGGGAGCTTCCACTTCATTCGGTCCAAGGTTTGGTCACCTTGGTCTCTTCCACGGTTTGCAACAAATGGAACATGTTCATGATCATCATGTAATGGCTCTCCATGCCTAGCTTGTGGCCTTGGAACTTCTTCAAAGTGTCTAGGCATACCTCTTTCTCCAAAACCGCCTCTTCTACCACCGTAAGGAGGTGGATGAAGTTCTTCATCAAAATGTGGAGGTTGGTGGAACTCGGTTGTCCTAGAGTAATTGAGTGGTCCATTGCTCCTTGGGGTAGTAACATTGAGACTACCATGAGGACTAACCTCCCTTTGTTGATTAGAGAGATTAGTGACATCCCTTCTAATATCCCTCATCTCATCTCTTAGGGATTGTAACTCTTGCATTATGAGCCTCAAAGGGTCATCATGTTGGGAGTTGCTAGACTCTTCTCCAAAAGGAGTTGTTGCTTGAGCTTGGGTTGACATCTTGGTAGTGTTTACCTCACAAAACTCTCTTGTTTAACTCTCTTTGGCCTTTTTTAAGGATATTCTCACAACTCTTGCCTTTTTCTAAAGGTTCAAGTCTCAAAGAGTTCTATGAGTTCTTAACAAAGATTTAACACCTCTACTCAAGTTTAAAACAACCAAAATCACAAACAAAAACTAGTTGAGAAATATGAGAAGCAAGGAAAATGATATTGAGTCATCCATTCATTTTAAGGAAGTTCAATAACATTTCCAAGAGCATTTGAGTCAATAATGGTAGATTGACCAAATGAAGAAATACGTACTGAAAAGGGAAAGAAATTCGACCACAAATACAAACACAAAGCTAGGACACTTCAAGAACACAAAAGAATACACAACAAAAGTTTCCAGCAAGCAGAGTAGATGACATACTCGGCTTGTTTGGAAAACTGATATTTAACCACAAGTCTAAATTGAATGAGTTTTGTCTAGAAAGAATCCTCACTCAAAATTCTTGAGTTTAGGCTCAAGAATCGAAGAAAAAGGGTTAGTAAAAAGGAAGATATGCTCAGATCATTTCATTACTTTTTTGTCTGCGGAAAAGCTAGGTACACCTTCAAGTTTTGACTATTTTGAGATATCAAATGAAGTCCAAATTAGATGAAACTTGTTTCATTTGTTTCCCAGGTCAATGTAGTATAACTCCATGTAAAAATATTGCAAAGTTCTAGTCATATTCCAGGTCGTTCAAGCATTCGATTTTTGTGATGCCATTTTCCAGCAATCTAGTCTCTTTTCTCTTTTTGTCTTGTATATATATATATTTTTTTGTATGTAAGATATCTCAAAAACGCTTACTTGAAGGTGGCACTGATACCAAATGATGTGGAATGATCTTCAAGAGCATAAAATTTTGTCCAAGAAGTGAGCGAGAGAACAAACAAAACAAGTGTAATAAGTAGAAGAAAGTGCCTTTGAAAGGACTTGAAAATGTTAAACTTCAAGAAAACTTGGATATATCAAATCCAAGACCTCAAGAAGGTTTAAACAAAATCTTTTCTTCAAAGTTCAAGCAACCTAAGGTATTTTGAACCTTAGACCTCAATGAAACAAGAAGAAGACCTCAAGACTAGTTTTCTACAAGAGTGTAGTAACTAGTATGAAGGAATTTTTTTTTTTTTTATGATCAACCTTGAAGCTCTTGGAACTTTCAACAAGTTTTCAAAGTGATTTTTTTCTTTCAAGGAAGTTCACCCTTGAAGAAGATAGAAAAACTAAGCTAAGAACTAAGAATACTAAGAGAAGAACCTTTGTCTTGAAAAATTTCTTGATTACTTCTTTAAAATGGAAGACTACATATTTATAGAGACTTGAGGGAGAAAATAGGAATTTTTCCCTCTCATATTTTCAGCCCAAAGGATAGATATAACCTATACATACACTTGATAAGACAATAGAGGTGTTTTAATTGCATTTGGACTATTCTAGAGCACTAGTCAACACATTGGCAAAAGTAGGAGGCAATTTTTCAGCTTGGTCAAAAGGGATTCTAACTATCTACCAAGGTAAATTTTCAATTTCTAACTTATTCAAAAATTAGAATATTGCCCCATAAAGTCTTGGACATCAAAATTTAATCCCCATAAAGTCTTGGACATCAAAATTTAAGCCTTGAAACTTCTCTTGCTCAATTTGATCCTTGTGACTCTTTAGTTGTTTTGCTTTCGCTCTTGTCACAACTCCTTGATGTTCTTGCATGTCTAACCGATTCACATCATCTATATACAATAAGTTATTAATATGATTTCCAAGTTATGATAAATTTCTTCCAATGATTTTAAGCCTTCTTCCCCTTTGAAAAAAGACTTTTCAGGCATATCTCGTAATCAATGAAGTTGTAACACTCCACTTGCAATCTGAAACATTTGTTTAAGTCCATATTTTAATAGTACAATAACGAGAACAAATCCTTATATATTTATTCCCAATGAACATATCTATTTTGAAGGCAATATATGCATATATATGCATATATGTGTGTATATATATTATGTGTGTATATGTATAAATATATATATGTATGTATATATGTGTATATATATGTATAAATAGTAGTCATCTATGTAAAATCCCAGGTTATAAGGTAGAACTTTTACAGAACATCTAGATCTGTCAACATAATTATAGAAAATAAAACCGGGATCAACGCCTTAACACTCCTTCACAACGGCTTAAAACAGACTAACCCTTATCTTCCAATAATTATGCTCAGATCTAGAACTTCTAACCCAAACCATGAGTTCTTACATTAGACTACTAACCAACCAGACAAAATAAGGATCTTCACAACATAATCATAATGATATATATGATAGCATAGTTTAACATGAAAGGATTTAGCCTTTCATTAGGCTAATCCTAAAATATATAAATTTATTAACCAAATAAAATAAGAAAAAGAAAGTAAAACTTACCAGGGATGAAGAGAAAACTTGAAAACTCTTGTATTAAAATATAAAAAATTTACAATGGGAGAGAAGAGAGAGAAGTAGAGAATGCTATCTATGAGGTCCTGCCTTGGGAGAAGGAGAATGCCTCCTTATATAGACAATTGGGGAAGGCGGACTTCCATTCCTATCTATTACAATTTACAAATGGATTTTAAATCCGTAACAGTACATTTTACAAATGGATTTTAAATCCGTAATAATGCTAGGCACTATTCCTGGGTCCCATTTAAAGGACAATAATGGTGTATAACAATAATGTAGTGTTCCGCACTATTTTAACTTTTGTTTGGCGGCATCTTCAATATCTTGGACCATTTGGTCAATCGCTGTCTGAGACAATTCTTCCATATCAGGATCTTGGGATTCCCCGACTAAATAATCTTCATTTGAAGACCCTGTCATGGACATATCAGCTTTATCTTCTGTAGGGAGCAAATTTTTAACCAGCTCCTTTTTAACTTCTTCCAAATAAGATTTAATCAATTCATCTTTAGATATAACATCTTGTTGTAACTTTAATCGTGTAGTAATATGATGGAATGGGCTGAGAGATTTAATCTCTCCTTGTTCTTTTAAGCGTCTATAAGACTCATTATGACTTTGGATATCATCCAAAATATTTTTGCCATATATGGTTTTAGTTTCTGGGTCTGTTTTAATCAGTCTATCCCAAAATCTACTATAAGTAATACATTTTAAACATGGAAGATGCTGAGGAGTATAACTCACTTCTGGAGACCATTTCCACACCCCTGGTATGGAAAATTCAATAAAAAATATCATAGAGGCTATATCCTCTGAATATTGATCTATGCTGATATAATCAGCTAGTTTTGGGGATAAGTTTACCCAATTAGCATATAATTCTTTAAATTTTTCAGGAAGTATTTTTCCAGATGTGCCATATATGGACCACCAGTGTATAAACCAATTTGGTATTGGGCTGTTATAAACATTGCCACAAATTTTAATTAACCAAGTATGCTTGTGCATAGGATTTTCATATAAGAATGCTTTATAAAATGCATCCATATAATCCCAATAATTATATTTTAAGGGAATTTTTGTATCAGGAATTATAAACTCCTTTTCTCTGAGAGGGGAAATACCCCATTCTTCAATGGATATAATCCTTTTGATAATAATTTTGCTAAAATTATAAATTTTAGCATCATTATACCCACTTGAGTGAAAATGCGTTATATCGCATGAGCTAACTTTAAGTATTTGCTCATAAAATAACCTGTGTTTATATGAGGTTACGGCATATGCCGATGTAGATGTATCCAGGTAGCGTTGCATTAATAACCATGGATCATGTTTCCACTGTAAATCTTTATTCTCTAAAAGAAATATAATTTCTTTATGAGAATGAGTATAATATGAAGTTGTATTGTCTTCATCAGATATAATCTGTGCATATGAACTAGTGGTGGAGGTTTGACCTTCCTTTTTAGCAAGATATTGCTTTTTAAACTCCTCATATAAGAGGGCTTCATCATCTTTAAGATTAGCAATATTTTCAGCTATAAGCTGCTTATTGCCGCGTTGTATAACAACATTCTTTCCTTTGGCTTGAGAGGTATTACCTCTGCCACGACCCCGGAAATTATTTCCCCTGACCTGCATGCTGCAAAAATTCACGTGTTAAAAGATCAGAAAGATTATTTTCTTCACCTTTTTTATAAATAATATCAAAATCAAAAGGGGCTAAATGAGCTTGCCACCTAGCAAACATCTGCTTAGAGACGTCATGTTTAAAATATTTTTGAAACATGAATTTAGCTGCTTGGCAGTCCGTTTTAACAATAAATCGTTGATTATATAAATCATCTTGGAATTTTAAAATACATTTGACAATAGCTAAGATTTCTTTAGCTATAGTTGCATAATTTCTTTGACTTTCAGTCCATTTGCCAGAATGATACCTGACTAAATGTGCTCTGTTATTAACAGGACAAATTTGAGTTAGAATGCCTCCATATCCTATATCAGAGGCATCTGTTTCTATAATCTTCTGCCAAGTAGGATTAGCTAATATTAAGCAAGGCAAAGTTTTAATTTTTTCTTTAATCCTTTTGACTGTCTCAGTATGTTGAGAAGTCCAAGGCTTAGGATTCTTTTTTAATCTATCATATAAAATAGCTGTATCTGAAGCTAAATTTTTATAATAAGGAAGAATATAATTCAAACTTCCTAAAAATCTCTGTAATTGAGTTTTATCCAGAATTTCATTTGGAAATTTAGAAGCAAAATCTATACTTCTATTAATAGGAATTATTTTTCCTTTTTCAATATTATGACTAAAAATCTAATATTGGTTTGGAATAAAACCATCTTGGGTTTTGATATAACTAAACCATTTTGTATAACTAATTTTTTAAAAATATCTAAATGTTAAAAATGTTGTTGAACCGTTTTGGAGAATACTAGAATATCATCAATATAGACTAATATAAAGTCACTATAAGGTATGAATATATCATTCAAAATCTTCTAAAATTCAGAAGGGGCATTTTTTAATCCAAATGGCATCACTTTCCATTCAAAGTGGCCAATAGGAACATTAAAAGCTGTTTTATATTGGTCAGCTTCAGCTATCTGAATCTGCCAATATTCTGATTTTAAATCAAACTTAGAAAATATTAGAGCCTCATATAATCGATCTAATAAATCCTTTTTATTAGGAATAGGATGTCTAATCCATTTTAATACTTTATTTAGAGGTTTATAATTTATAACCAATCTTGGGACACCTCTTTCTATTTCACTATGTTTATTAACATAGATCCCTGTACATGATCAAGGCGAGTTTGACTCTTTTATCAATCTTTTATTTAATAAAGAAGCTATCTCTTCTTTACATAATTCTAAATATTTAGAATTCATCTGACAAGGGCGTGCCTTTGTCGGAATTTGATTTTCTTTAAAATCATCTATATAAGGAAGAGTTACCACATGCCTTTTCCGATCCCAAAACGCATTAAGGTGATCATTACAGATTTCTACAGAAATATTATTCTGAAGTTTTTTAATCTTTTCCTGTAATTTATGATTTTTTAAAACTTCTTCAATAGTGGAAGAGTTTATTTCAAAATTTATAAAATTAATTTGATTTTGTTTACGTAAAATGAAATTTTGAATTTCATTCACAAATCCTGTATGTGGTTCAGTTATAAACTGAAAAGAAACTGGAGTGTTTTCAAAAGTACCTATCTGTTCCTATATGAGTAATAGGAAAAATCTTTTTTAGAAAAGGTGTTCCAAGTATAACTTGGTTAGTTATATTCTTAGCTAATAAAAAGCTTTCTGGAATGCAAACTTTATTATTGCAAATATATGGACGTGGTAGTTTAAAATTAATTTGTAATTTGTCACCACCTGCATGACGCAAACTATTAGTTGTTTTTTGAAAATATCTGGTTGGAATTAATCCTTCCTGTATAACACTGATATCTGCACCTGTATCAATTAGTGCAGTAAATTCTTTAATTTCATCATGATTTATTAATAAAGTAATTTTAACATAAAATTTAAAAGATGTTATCATATCTAAAACAGTGAGAAAATTATCTTCAGCAATCTTATTAAGATTGTCAAATAAATTTGGTATAACCAAAGTATAATCTTTTTTGGTTTCTAGATTAGAAACTCTTATATCAAGATTTTTATTAATTTATTTTAACATTTTAATCTCATCTTTAAGATTATTAATTTCTCCATATAAATCATTTAATGTGGTAGGAGATTTATGAGAATTATCATATCTCTGTTTCATGAGTTTATAAACTTCTGTCATAGTATAAGGAGTATTATTAGGTATAAATTCTTCTTCTATCTTAGTACTATGAGTACTAGAGGACGGTATATCATCTAGATTTTTTATAATTCTAGACCTTAACTCTTGGTCTTTTATTGACTTTAAGAATTCTAAAATATGATTATTGGTTAAAACATTAATATCTGAATCTTTAAATTGAGATATTAATTTATAATAGTCATCTTCTGATTTTTCTTGTTCAGAAGCACTGTGTTCTTGTTTACAAGGACACATGTTTTCTTCGGAATCTTCAGAAGAGTCAGAATAATTTTTCTAAAGAATCTTTTAATTCTTCACTAATGTCAAGATTACTAATCTTTTTCTTCATCTTACACTTATTAGCGTAATGACCTATATGTATACATATATCTATATGTATATATATGTATATATAAATATATATACATATATATAAATATATACATATATATATATATATATATGTGTATATATACGTATATATAGATATGTATTTATATGTATATATTTATTTGTAAATATGTATATATATGTATATGTACGTATCTACGTATGTATATATATGTATACATATAAAGAGTAAATCACCATAATTTTTCGTAAACAATTTATACTTTTTTGGTTTTACCTTTCGTTAAATTTCTATACAAAAACATATATCAGTGCATCAGCTACACAATAGAACTTGATTGTTTCTTTCACGTGAAACCCACGTAGACATTTTGTTTAGTCACTCTTATTGACAAAAACACCGCTCACACTAGCTGCGTGTGCGTTTATGTAAAAGAAAGTCGCCATTTTCTGTTCTTTAGTTGATAAATTGATATTGTCAGCTACGCATAAAATGTTTTTGTGTGAAAATTTAACAAAAAATTATTTTGAGTAAAATAAAAAAAATTATAAAACTTCTAACGGTAATTATGATGATTTACTCTTTTATAAATTTAAAAAAGTAGAACAACAATCTCAGAGATAGAAAATTTAATTTAGATTAATGTGTGGAAACCTTATTTCTCTAAAAATCTTTAAAAGGAATAAATTATGTAAAAGTATGTTATTACAAACAAATGTCAATAAAACGTTCTAAGCCATTATTAACAAACGTCCTTCTGAAGGATTTTAAAGATATCTTTTGAGGCGTTTATAAAAACCTAAGGGATATTAACGCACTCGCGCACAGACCGTTTAAAATCGGCTCTTCTAACTTCTAAATGACCTTAAAAGAACCAACTAGGGCACTTATAAATACTCCACAGACCTTATTTGTTGTAATGTGTCTTTCTATTACACAACAAAACAAGACAATCTATGCTTTTGTAATATTAATTTACCAGGGATAATAAAACCATGTCTATAATCAGATACACGTCCAATTTATCACGAATGTCTTCATAACAAAGATCCTAAAAATTCATACTTTCTTGTACAATAGTCTCTAACTAGACTAGTGGGATCATACATTGTTGATGAGCATATG
Source organism: Catharanthus roseus (assembly GCA_028651295.1). NCBI lineage: Eukaryota > Viridiplantae > Streptophyta > Magnoliopsida > Gentianales > Apocynaceae > Catharanthus > Catharanthus roseus. The sequence continues at coordinate 2,500,253 of JAPQWS010000070.1, forward strand.
GAAAATCATGTGTAATTACACCAGCAGAGCATTGTCTATACTTCACCTCTTGGCCATGTATGCACATAAAACGGAATGAATAAATTTTGAGAATATAAATTTTGAAATACTTTATTTTATATAATAATGATAACCGTTGAATGTCATTAATGAACAACTCTATAAGGTTTAGGGATGTAATAGCCTACCTCTAAAGACTTGAACAACTAAGGTCTACTAAATCTCTTTCCGCCTTGCATGTCAAAGAATTGACAAAAATTAATTTATGAAATGAGTTGACTTCATGCATAACCAGTTATTAATATATTTTTTTTAACATATAGTAAATTTCCTCCAAGAATTTTCATCTTTCTTCCTATTTGAAGAAAGAGTTTTTGGACATACCCTATTATCAATGAATTTTTAACCCTCCACTTGCAATCTAAAGCATTTGTTTAAGTCCATGTGGTATTAATAGTATTGTCACGTGAACAAACTCAATTTATTTATTCACAATAAACGTATTATTCTTAAGGATAAATGTATATATGTATATATATACTAAATTACCATATTTTTCATAAACAAGTAATACTTTTCTCATTTTACACAAATACTACATTTTTACCCAAAAAAAATTCTTCAATGTATCATCTACACAACAGAATTAACTTGTTTCTTTCTCGTTAAATCTATGTAGATGTTGGGCTTAGCTATTCTTATTGATAAAAACCCTCCTCACACTGGCTGCACGGACAAGCAAAAGAAATAAGCCAAATTTTGTTGTGTAGCCGTAAATTGATATTGTTAGCTACACATAAAATATTTTTTTGTAAAAATTTAACGAAAATTTATTCTTGGAAAAATAAAAAATTTATAAATTGTTTATGAAAAACGATGGTAATTTAGTCTTATATAAATTTTGAAGAAAGTAGAAAAGTGACCTCAGACATAGAAAAGGTAATTTAGATTTAAGTGTAGGATCCCTATTTTTCATCTCTTCAAACATGCACAATTAACTAAGATGGTATCAAAAAAATTATGGCATTAGAGTTCTCCTTTCCAGTAACCAGTATCCCGCACCCCTAACTAGAAAACCACTAAGCTTTTGTGTCATGCTCTGTGTCCGAGGCAGAGACATGACTGTGTAAATGTGATTCTCCACTACAAAGGTCTGTACGTCCCATAAATACCCCAAGCATAAAATAATCTCTACAGCTTTGATATTTAAATCGGAAGCAGAAGAATATTTCCTCACATAAATAAATGGGTAAAGTGTGCGGTGACCTTAAACTTTCATATTTTTTGATTTTTGATCTGAATTAAAAAACGCTAAGTTATTGACCTTGAACTTTCCAAACGCCAAGTTTATAAATTTAAACTATAAAAAGTATAGTATTAGCCCTTTTTTGTTAAAATAAAAAGAGAAAATATATATGTGATAGTCACATGACATAAGTATGTGACAATCACCTGGCCACTCATAAGGAGATTTTAGTCTAATAAAATAGGCACGAATTAAATAAGCGTAAAATAATAATTTCTTTTTCATTTTTTTTCTTTCTCTTTCTCTTTCTTTACTAAACGTAACTTCTCCATCTCTATTCCCTCCCCGCCAACATTACTGAGAGATGCTCCTCTCTCTCTCTCTCTCTCATTTTGAAGATTGGAGATTTCAATTGGGAAGTTAACTTTTGTGGTGGAGTATTCTCTTTTACCAACAGCTAAGTTCACGCCGGTGAGGATTTCCTGGTCGGAATTTGGTGGGTCACATTTTCAACCACTATTTTCAACGGCCTGATTATGTTATTCATTTTTTCCGATCCTGCATTGTTGTTGTGTTTCTTCTCCTTAAGGATTGTGTCATGTTCTTTGAGATTGAGAAATTGTATTTTGACCAGTGGAAGCCTAGCTGCTTTAATTTCTTAGTAGTGTTTGGTGTGTTTCAAGATTTACCCCCCCCGTCCTTATGTCCTGGATTTCAAAATTCTCTCTATGAATTTCTGGTGCGTATTTTTGTGCTGTAATTCTTTGACTTTTGAGTTTTCCTACATTGTTTTACCATGTTGGGCCATGTCCCTTGGTTGATTTGATGAATTTACGGCTGTGATTGTTTTTTTAATAACTTGTTTGTTGATAATGTAACTTATATTCGTGATCTTTTTCGTTGGTTTTAATTTAGGATTCCGGTAGATAAATGGATCAGAATACAATGATCACATGAGACTTCTGTGACCTTATGATATGAATTTAGGAAAGGATTGTTCAACAATTTTCATAGGAGCAATTAGAAGATTGAAGACATCAAGGATGAAGCTTCAATTGAGGAGTTTCAAGTTTAATTGGAAGGCTTGGAATAGTTTACAAGACTTCTAGGACTCATAAAATTCATAAGAAGCTCACCGAAATCAAACTAGAGGCTTACCAGTATCGAAGAAGATGAAAGAAGCAAGGAGGGAAGAAAACGGAACCTACTGGCAACAGTAGGTTCCAGCCCTACTGTCCTTGTTAGCTCTCTGGACAAAATGACAGTTTTGAAGATTACCTACTATCGACGGTAGGCTTCACCCTACCGTCCCTGGTAGGCCTTGGAACAAGAAGAGGACTTTGAAAAATACATTGTAATTTTAGTAAAAATTAATTAGTTCTTAGTTAATTCTTGGTGTCTATTTTTCGAAGCTTATAATTAACTTTTATTAGAAGGCTAATTAGGTGTTTTTAATACTTATTAGGTTTTAAGAAGAGGAGTAGGTTTTCTCTATAAATACATTTCTTATACCTCTTCTTGTAAACAACTTTGATGAATTTTGATGATATGAATTAAGAGTTCTCTCTAATAGTTTCTAGGGTTCTTCAACATATCTTAGTTAGCTTCTAAGGATTTGCTTCCTTAGCTTGTGAGCAATTGATTAGTTAGATTGATGAATCTATGGAGGTCAATTGATAATTTCCAATTCTTTCTTTGATTGATTTTAGGAGTTCTTGTTTCTAGAGTTGATTAATCTACGTCTTCTAAGGTTCTTGCTATCAATATGAATCGCGAGAGTGGATGGGTTGATCGCCGTATGCGTAGTGCATTTAGGTTGTACGGAGCGCGGGATAGGGAACCAGACCCATAAAGGAGGTCCTTCTTGAACAAATCTATTTCTATGGAAAAATAGAACATCTTGTCGAATCGCTGCGCATGCCATGCTAACTTAAAAACTAATCAGAGTCTTTGGGCATTGCTTGGGGATCGAGTTAAGCAAAGACTGTCTACCTAGCTTAACACGCAGATCATTTTTCACTTTCCTCTAGAGTCCAGCCCCTGGCCTTGGTTCTATCAGCGTCCAATTATGAAACCCTTGAAAAAGAGGATGAATCGAAATAGGGAACCCCAATTTCTTTCTTTGGAGCCGTTTCTTTTCCCGTCTCCTTGCAAAATCCCATAAAAGTCAAATAAAGACGTTCAGGCTTTTCTATTACTTTCATGGTTGTGCCTCGTGGCACGACAGTACCTGGTCCTAAGAATATCATGTACATTTTAATTGGCTGGTACAACCACTCTATTGTCCATTTCAATTGGAAATGATCACATGGGGTACTTCTAGCATTACAAACTTTTCAAAGTATGATATGTTATTTCTCGAGGCAATCTACATCGATGTAATGAAAGTGAAGGACCCACAATAATAACGGAACGACAATGCCTGGAGATTGAACAAGAAGGCCTGAAGCGGAGTCATTTTTTCAGGCCTTACTCTATTTCCTTGCTAATAGGAAATAGCGGCACCCATTGCCCTTCGGGCGTGGTCGTCGCGTGAAGGTCTTTGTTTTTATGTGCTATTAGGTTTATGTTCTTTAGTAGGGTATTAGAATTAGAAAATGTTCAATAGAAGTTCTTCAACGAGGAGATGAACTTGGGATGGTGATGGATTTAATTTACAATCAAATTGAGGAAAAATGGTTAAAATTGATTGTATAGTTCAAGGGTCCGTAGTTAGCGCTTTTTGGTTTAGGAAGTGTAAACGTTTAAGATATGCTAGCTCACTTTACTCTAAAATATAAAACCTCTACAAACATGAGTTTAGAGCTTAACAAAATAATAAATCGGATTTCATTAAAATCATATAATAAACAAACCAAATAAACTTTTTGTAAGCTCTTCAATGACCACAAAGCAATTCTTGCAGATCTCCTAAAATTATCACCCTTTCACTTCCTATCATATGCAAGGTGGGAAAAAAAATAAACTTCCAACTCAATAAGTATTTAAATTTCTTTCGAAATCAAGCACTTTGAAAATAAATTTTTCTTCGCTTTGAGTCAAAAAGCCATTAAATCGGTATACTTATGAAATTATTACTTCAAAAGTATGAAAGAATTTAGAACACAATCTTACCATTCAAAAAAGAACTTTGATAAATAATACACATAATCGTATATAAAATATAATATTTCTTAATTTAAAGGTAAAAGGGTATAGAACAGAAAACATGACTTTTCTTTGCATAAACGAAATGAAAGAATATATTCTTTTATTACTAGAAGTATTTTGAATTTCAAAAGGAAAAATGCAACAGATTATACGATTGTAAATTATAGAAAGCATAATAGACATTCATAATCCTATCAATATGTGTAGGCCTTCTGGGCTAACTTTCTACTAATATTTCCATTTTTCCAGCCCAATCTGTTTTTTTAAAACCCAATGCTGAATCTAATGGGCCTCAAACAAAGATAGGTGGCTAAAGTTTGAATTGGTTGGAGATGCCGGGCCGGGCCAGCTTGGGCTGCACGTTGTGGCTTTGACCTATTTATTGCCTCTCCTCCGCAGTTCTTGAGCATGTTCCAGACTCTTCCTTTCTCTTTTCTGTTTCTGCAACTCTCTCTCAGCCTTTTCAAGTGTCGTCTCTGTCTCTTCATCTTCACCCCTTGTTTACCGCGGCTTATCGCGTCTGTTGCTCTCCTCTGGTAACTTCTGTGGTCTTCTATGATGCCGTCTCTGAATAACTGTTGTCTTGTGGTGATCCTTGTTCGATCATTTTCGGGTTGTTCTTTGAGGTGAGCCGTAAGGGTGAGCGAGAGGGAGAACACCCATGATTTTCTTGTTCTATTTGAGGCCTTAGATCTGAGGGTGTTGTTTTTGTTAAAGCTGATACATTTTTACAGCCAGCACTTCGACGCGGTCGTCGTTTCACGCCACTGCTTGGCGCCGTTCAGTCTTAGTGGGCCACTGGCAGTTCCGACACTGCAGTGACAGGTAAGTATCCCTTACCGATTGTCAGTTCAGTTTTTCTAATAGTTGTTGTGTACAAATTTCGATCTTGCCGATCTGCTTGAACAGATTGCGAAACAGGAAGAGCAAGAAGAAGGTTTTTTTGTAATAGAACAGGTTTATTTTTCCGCTGCATTTTTTTATTTTTTTACTGGTTGTAATAGTAATTAGAGTGTGTAATAGTAATTAGATCCTAACAAGTGGTATCAAAGCCTGGAAATCTACTATTTTGGTGCTCTCGACGTCACCACCAACCGCGAAAAATCCAAGTATGAGTGAACTGTTGAGTTCCTCAAAACTGGCCAGTGAAGTATAGCTAAACCTTCTCTGTTTTTCTTTTTCCGATCATTACTTTTGCTTCTGTCTATTTTTTTGTTTCGGCTTGCTGCTGTTTGTGGGTTGTTTACTATTGCTGTTTCTGTTTTTCTTTCAAAACCACATTACGGTTCAGTTCTTCGGCTTACTGTTTTCTTGTTCATTTTTTGTGTTATACCTGCTTCTGTTCTTCCTCTGGTGATATATTGCAGTTACTGTTTCTGGTTATATAGCATTATTGTTGGTCTCGGTATTTCTGGATTTCCTTTTGTTGTAGTTTTCGTCTGTTTTGAAAAATTATACAAAACCCAAGCCTGGCTTGAATCCGTGAGATTTCAAGTAGCTGTGCCTTGGCGCGTTTTTCAGTTTTTCAAATTTTTTGCAACATTCCTTTATTTTTGTCCTTTTCTGTTTCTGCTGATAAGATGTTGTGCTGCTCATATCTGTATATTGCATTGTCTGGGTTACCATATTACTGTTGCGCTATCTTTTGTTTGTGAGATTCGTGCGATTCACAATTCTTTATTGCACGCCATTTTTCAAAGCAGAAAAAAAATCCAGGTATTTTATTTGTGTGACTGTATTTAAAAAGAAAAAAAAAATCCATTTTTCTAGCCAATAAAATTACTCCTATTTGCCATTTTTAACATGTCGATTCCAAAAAATTAAAACCGACAAGTTTGATGGCAAACCCGATTTTGTAATGTGGCAAAGAAAAATGTAAGCGGTTTTAGTCCAAAATAAAATCGCACTCGCAATTTGTAGCCCCGAAGAGTATCTGGAATCTCGAACGGGCGAAATTCTTGCTGAAAAACTGGGTGATTCACATAGCTGTCTCACCCTGCATTTAACAGACAATGTTTTACGAGAAATTGACGAAAAAGACAACACTTTTGAAATCTAGACCAAACTGGACAAACTATTTTTAGGAAAATCTTTGTCAAACAAGATTTATTTAAAAGAACAACTTTTTGGTTTCAAAATGAGCGGGTCAAAAACATTTTCATAAAACGTGGATGATTTAAAAAAAATTGCTTTAGAACTACAAAACGTTGGAGAGAAAATCTCTGATGAAAACATTGTTGTTATTTTGTTAAATGCCTTGGCTGATTCTTATAATGATGTGAAGTCTGCCATTAAATATGGTAGAGATGGTTTGTCTTTATATGATGTAAAAAACGCTTTAAAGTCCAAAGATTTGGATTTGAGAAAAGAAAATAAACTGAGCGGAGAAAACCTTTACGTGCGAGGGAGAGATGACCGGAGGGAACCTCTTAATTATTGGTCTGAAAGTAAAGAGGTCCAAATCACGAGACAAGAATAGAGTGAAGTGTTTTTATTGTGGAAATGAGGGTCCTATGAAAATAAGTGTTTTAAAAGGATCAAAGATGAAAAACAACGTAAATTGGGTAAAGGGAGTAATAAAAGCAACAAAACCCATTATTTTGATATAGATGGTAATTCTATGTATTCCGAGGTTTTGTGTGTATCCCGTACCCCTACTAATGTTGCTAATGATTGTATCCTTGACTCCGGTTGCAATTTTCACATGACACCTCACAAGCACTGGTTTTTAGATTTCAAACCCCTTGATCAGGGAAAAGCTTTTATGGGTAACAACCAAGTTTGTGACATCAAAGGCATTGGTAATGTTTTCATAAAATCTCATGATGGCATGACTAGGAAACTCACTGAGGTGAGACGTATGCCCGATCTCCGTCGGAACCTTATCTCCCTTGGTTATTTAGATTCAAATGGTTTTTCTTACAAATCAAAGAATAGTGTTTTAAGAGTTGGCAAAGGTAACTTGGTCATACTAAAAGGTTTTAAAAGAGAGAGTTTATACACTCTCATTGGAAAAACTATTTGCAACATCTGTACTTATTTAAAAACTTTGTTGTGGCATCGTCGGATTGGCCACATTAGTGAGAAAGGACTGCATCATTTATAAAAACAAAAACTTTTATGGGGTGACAGGATTGACTCTTTGGATTTCTGGGCCAACTTTCTCCCAATATTTTAATTTTTCCAGCCCAATCTATTTTCTAAAACCTAATGATGAATCCAATAGGCCTCAAACCAAGATAGGTGGCTAAAGTATGAATTGGTTAGAGATACTGGGCCGGGCCAGCCCTGGTTTCCCGTTGTGGCTTTGACCTATTTATTGCCTCTCTCCCTCGGTCCTTGAGCATGTTCCAGACTCTTCCTTTCTCTTCTCTCTTTCTGCTACTCTCTCTCGGCCTTTTCAAGTATCGTCTCTGTCTCTTCATCTTTTCCCGTTCTTTACCGCAGCTTATCGCATCTGTTGCTCTCCTCTGGTGACTTCTGTGGTCTTTTGTGATGCTATCTCTGAATAACAATCGTCTTGTGGTGATCCTTGTTCGATCATTTTCTGGTTGTTTTATGAGGTGAGCCGTAAGAGTAAGAGAGAGGAAGAACACCGGTGATTTTCTTGTTCTATTTGAGGCCTTAGATCTGAGGTGTTGTTTTCGTTAAAGCTGATACCTTTTTACTGCTGGCACCTCGACGTGGTCGTCGTTTCAGCTGCTGCTCGGCTCCGTCCAGTCTCAGTGTGCCGCTGGCGGTTCTGACACTGCAGGGACAGGTAAGTATCCCTTACCGATTATTGGTTTAGTTTTTCTAACGGTTGTTGTGTTCAAATTTTGGTCTGCTTCAACCGATGTTGAAATAGGAAGAGGAAGAAGTTTTTCTATAATAGAATAGGTTCATTTTTCCGTTACATTTTTTAATTCTTTTACTGCTTTGTAATCGTAATTAGAGTGTGTAATAGTAATTAGATCCCAACAATATGCATTAGAAACTGATAATATCTTCCAACGAACAAGTTTTTTTAGAAAAAAACAAAAACATAAAAGCATACGTCTTTGACTCATCACATGATTTAAAATTAGGATTCTTTACATTAATAAATAAATTTAACATCATTCAACGGTATGAAAACCATAAACATTCAAACAATTGAAAACATCATCTATTATTTAAACTTTAGCTCTTACTTTCGTAAAGAGTGAAAGCTTTCCTTAATAAAAAAATGTCCATTCATAATATCATGACCATAAATCGTATTAACTTTAATAGTTGTTCCATTTTAAAAAAGAATATACCTTTCTATTAAAAATTATAATCGTTCATGAAAACTTAAGAATCTATTGAAATCATAAGAAAGCCACTCACTTTACTTAACTTTTCCTTGTTCTTGAAATCATAGTCTTTCTTTCTTCTTTGACGACTTCTATTAAATAACCATAAGTTTTTTAAAAAAAGAGTCTTTAGATATAACCTTTTAAAACTTAGGGTTAGTTAGGTGATACTCTTACTGCACTAATTTCTCAAATTTTTCATAAACCTTTTCCTAAAAAATTTCCCCTTTGGCTAGTGCTACTTTGGGCTCAGGCATATTCCCCTGAGAAAGCCGCTCGAGAACCTCTGACCCAGGCTATATCTTATGTCGCGAATACCCTCTTGGCATTAAAATAGGAAAAATGCGAGGCTCCTCCAAGCCCATGAAGAAATGTCCTAAAACCATGTCTAGAATGACATACATGTTGAGTCTATCATAAAGGTCTTACTAGAAAAATATCCGAAAATTTCATGTTTTCTTGTACAATAATCTAAAAATCGTCTAAAGGAATTGTACGATGTTGATGATCACCAGAAGAGTCTTCTTTACGCGTCAGCTTTTTCACCATCTATTCACATAAAACAAAAAAATCAAATATTGAGAATATAATTGTCTTGAATATTTAATGATATCTAATAATAATAACTAGTTTTTGACCTACCTGATTCAGCATTTTGCGATTTCTTAAAAGCATCCGTTGGAAATCGATGTATAACTCTAATATGTTCAGGGATATAATAGCCCATCTCTATAGACTTAATCAACTAAGGCCTTTTACTTGTCTTTCGATCGTACATATCAATGATAATTGATCAAAAATATTTTATCAAATTATTTGAGTTACGTAAATTGATATTAATAAATTTTTTTTGACTTATGAATAACTTTCTTGTTAGAATTTTCATCATCCTTCTTCCTATTTGAAGAAAGAATTTTGGGGCATATGCCATTCTGAATGAAGTTGTAAACCTCTACTTATGACCCTAAAGCGTTTATTTGACTCTATATGGTAATAGTACTGTCACCATAATAGATCCAATTTTTAAAAAGTGTAAGAGCGATCTTGATAATAGAAATAGTAGTTTTTGTTCATGTGTTGAATCCCTATTAGTAATCTCTTCAAACTTTCACACCACTTACCTTATCCACAACCCTACTTGGGCTTGGATGAGGTTCTGGCTCAATCATCTAATTTCTTGTTTCTGTGCTTTTGAAAATGAGGACAACTAAAATATATTTATTATTAGTAGTCTAAAAATAGGAAATTTTTATGAAGAAAAAAAATTAAAGGGAACATAAACAGCTACTCTAAAATTGATAATTAGAAGTCTAATAGCACACAGAGTTACATTAACATACATATTGAAACAACATTATTTTTAAACTTACACTTACGTTCTTTAAATATAAAACGTAAAACACAAGTTAATCTTCGGTAATTTTCCCTAATTTATTACATTTCTATTGAAGAAAAGAAAGAAATAGAAGTTCCCCTACATTTCTTTAGAAAAATTACGAAAAAGAAATAAGCACACAGAATATTTCTTATATTTCTCAAGTATATAACTTTTGAGCTACAATCCGATAAGTTTGAGAGCATGATATATAATGAGATCGTGTCTCTAATTATGTAAATTTTTATATTCCATTTCCTTTATATGTTCTTATAGTTAAAACTTCAATTGTTTTCGCTTGATAACCTTCTGGAATTCAAAAATCGATGGGCTCTACATCAACTTTCACTTCTTCGTCATCATTCAGTGTGATTTCAAAGGCAGAAGGTAAAACAAAACTTGGAGGGAGATGAGACGAATTAGGCAGGCTCTAATCATGATGTGGTGGCAATAAGAAAATTATTAACTAATTTATCACGCTAAATTTTCTCAAAAAATCAAGAAGAAAATGTTGGATACTAAAAATTTATCCATGGTACTAATAACAAAATGTGTGAAAATGCGGGTACTTCTTGAATTGCTATATCAAAAGTGGAAACTCTTACCTCTTTGATGTTTTGTGAAGCATCATTTTTAGATCCTTGTTTTTGCTGCATAGGGTAAGTTTTTTAGAGTGATGTTAAATAATGAAATCATGTTCATTATTACGTTAATTATTATATTCAATTTACTTTATAATTCTAATCCCTAAAATTCCAATTGTATTGTGTTGATTACCGCTTGGAACTCTAAACAAGACAAGGTCAACATTAACTGTCATATCTTCATCATTTTTTTGGCGCAACATTTAAGTTAGAAGGCGTAGCGACATCTTGAGGAAGATCAAAAGCTTTAGGCAAGCTCTGATCAAGATGTAATTAGAAGAAGAAAGTAGTTAGCATACTAATCAAGCTAAGCTAAAATTTTTTTTGTTAGTGAATGAAAATATTTGTTTGGAAAAATTTGTCATAGATATAATAACAAAAATTTCTAAAGCTATCAATTTAATTAATTCAATGGTTTCTAACCTCCATCTATTAAAATTAAGTTGCATACGATAACTTGCAAGGTACTCATGTGAAAATTGCAAAATTAGTGAGGAGAATATGCATTACTATCCATTTATGCGCTTTTTGAAATTGCAAAATGCATTGCATTCTAGAATGAGAAAACTAAAACAAAAATAAATCAAACTACTTAGATGTTAAAAAAGCTTATCATATTATTCGTTAAATAGATGAAATAGTTTGAAACACTTTTCGAGTTTAAAACTGTGTTTAGTATATTATGTAAAAAATTAGCATATAAAGAATTTGTCATATTTCATTACGTTAATAATCTCTCTTAGAATTTTCTAGACCTTGATATCAAGTATGTCATCACAAGACTGGTCTCTTGTGAAAGGGAATTGAGTTTGCGTATTATTTAGAAATGCTTTTTGCATTACAGAAACATGAAATTTTAAAAATCTAATACATCTTTGACACACAAACACACACACACTTATATATATACTTATATATGTAATTAAATTCATCTTTAATTGCACGCAAATATATATTTATATATACATATATCCATATATATATGGATCTTAACTTTGACAGATTAAAATATGAGTAATAAGATGAATTAAATGGCGGTCAAAAACCTTTATCCAAAATATTCTAATCGAATAATGAAAAATAACGATCAATAGAAATATTTAAAACATCAAAAGGATAACATAATTGATGAGTTCAATAAAAGTTAAAATATAAATTCAAAATTTTCTTCATCTAGATAATTTTTTTAAAAATAGGATGATGGTCAAGTTATCAATTGAACAATGTGGATGCTAATAATGAAAATGACCATGAATCAAGACATAATAAACAACGATAAAGTGTAAAATCAAACGATAAAGAAAGAAATTTGCTTATTCAACAAAGTCTTGTTGAATTACGAGATGCTAAAAACAATTAATTTGGAAAAGAGTGAAGAAGAAATTTACCATATCAAACACTTGATTCAAAATGAAGTATAAGATAAATAGGTGGGTTCTACTGAACGTTTTGAATTCTCAAAAATGTATTACACCTTTAATAGATAGAAGGGGTCAAATTCAGAGGAATACAAAATGATTATTGAAAACCTTTAAAACGAAGAAAATCTTCTTGTCACGTGCATATTAATTAGGAAAATTTTGTCGTGGATCAGATTCATATTCCTACCCGTGGAACTCTTGGTTTGTATTTAGCCACATCACCCATCTGGTTGTTCTTGTCTCCAATTATAGAGACAAAAACAACCATAAGGATGATCTGAGTTACTACAGGTTAAAAGGTCCATGAGTCCAGATGAACCTCGTCCATTATGAAATTTTACTATTAATTATGTTAACTTATTTACCATTCTTTTATTCAAGAAAAGTGTATTAATAAACCTTTATTTTTGTAAGATTCATTATTGAGTAAAAAGTAAATGATAGGTTTCTCATTCAAAATTCAACACATTATGTACTCTAAAGAAGTAAATGCATGATGCATATATAGTGATAAGTTATCTTTTTCATCATAGGCCACTTATGAATGAAACATATCTTGTACTGAAAAAAATATAATACCCATTTCTCAAAGAAGATGTTTATTAAAATAAAATAATGATATATAGATTCATCCAGACATGCAGTGTTACAATGCAACTATTAATTCAAATTTAGAAGATTTTGATTCGTTTGAGATAATAGTATAATATTAATTAGATTTCATCCCTCTTTTATCACTAATTATCACATAATAAAATTACCATATGTAGTTTTTTAATCGATCTACAAATGTGTTTTTGTAACTAATTCTGAAAATGAGCACCTAATGTTATAGATATTTTTTTTAGAGAAAAAGAGAATTCATAATATGGGTATATAAGCTAAAGCAGAAAAAGAAATACAATCCGACTATGTGCCATCACCCCAAAACACAAAGACATCTAAAGAGTTTTAAAAAGTAGCTAATCCATCTGCGACATAATTTTGTTTTAATCTATGTCAATTTTTTTGGATTAGTTAGAGAATAATTTGATAATATATAAAAAAGAGATACTATATTGATGTAAAACAACTATATAACGATGGATATTGTATTTTCATATTTCTATTCGTTTTGCATTAACTCTTTCATACAAATTTTTCCTCAAATATGGTTCATTATATGATGTTTCTTTTCGCAATATTATACCATCAAAAGCATATTTTCTTAAGAGAACAACACAATAATAATTTCCACTATGTATACCAAGTATATCATATTTAAGGTTATCCATCATTCTAAACAAGCTATGATTAGAAAAACATAATGGTTGTTTTTCCTCCATATAAGATGCAACAACAAATGCATATGAAACTATGTAGGAATAACCATATCTAGGATGTTCCTTAGGCACTCTTTTAACACTATCTCTCGCAAGCTGGTAATCCCTAAGGGCTTGAGCTTGGGCCTCAAGACGCTCTTCCTCCTCATCAGAACCTTTAAAACAAGATCAAGGATTTTAGGGATACTAGGAGGATCAGGTGTGCTACTTGATGGTGCAAGTAACTCTCGGTTGGTTTCGGGTTCCTGAGGTGGTTCCAAAGAGGGTTCAGAGGTGACCTCTACCTCCACAGGAATATACTAGGTGTGGAAACACTCGGTGAACTATCGGAGACAGGTTTATCCTTAAGACAGAACATATATAACTCATCGAAGATGACATCCCTACTCATAACTACCCTTACTCCTAGGTTCACCCTTTAACCGCACTCTATAACCCGTCACTCTACTAGGATATCCTATGAATGCTCCCTTTCTAGACCTAGGGTCTAGCTTACCCTCCTTCTGATGTGCAAAAGCCGCACACCCAAAAATTCTAAGGTTGGAAAGGTTAGGAGGTTTACCACACAAAAGTTCTATAGGAGTCCTAAAGTTTATGGCTGTAGAAGGGGATTTATTAATGAGGTAGACAGCCGTACTAATGGCTTTCCCCCAAAAAGGTTTTAGGACAGCCAAAGAAACTAGGAGACATGTAACCTTATCTATAATGGTACGGTTTATCCTCTCAGCTACTCTGTTCTGCTGGGGGTTATACCTAACCGTTCTATGGTGTAAGATGCCATGCGCTGCACATAAATCAAAAAACTTCTGGTTACAAAATTTAAGACCGTTACCAGTCCCGATAGTTTTTAGTTTATTTCTAGAATGATTTTCGGCAAACTGTTTCCATTCGAAAAACTTTTCAAAAGTTTGATCTTTAGTTTTTAAAAGAAAGACCCAAACATGCCTTGAAAAATCATCAACAATAGACGAGAAATAAACATTGCCACCATAAGTTGGAGCCTTTTCAGGTCCCCACAGATCACAATGCACATAATCAAGTATAGTAGAAGACTTGTGTGTGCTAGTTGAAAAACAGATTTTGTGTTGTTTTCCCAAAACGCAATGGTCAAAAAAATGCAAGGAATCAATTTTGTCACCACGTAAAAGATTTTGTTTTTGAAAATAATAGTCCCTTTTCACTAATGTGGCCAATCTGCCGATACCACAACATAGTTTTCTTGGGAACAATTTTTGAAATCAAAGCAATTGAATTACAAACTGTTTTGTCAATAAGAATGTTTAAACTTTCTCTTTTAAAACCTTTTAGCATGACTAGGTTTCCTTTGCAAATACGTAAAATGCCATTTTTGGATTTAAAAGAAAGATCAAGAGAATCTAAATAACCAAGGGATGTAAGATTCTGACCAAGGTCGGGCACGTATCTCACCTCAGTGAGTTTCCTAGTCACACCGTCATGCATTTTAATGAAAATATTTCCAATACCTTTAACATCACAAACTTGATTGTTTCCCATGTAAACCTTTCCTTGATTTAAGGGTTTAAAATCTGAAAACCAGTGTTGGTTAGGTGCCATGTGAAATGTACAACCAAAATCAAGAACCCAATGATCAACAACTTTAGAACAAGAAAGGGAAAGAGAAACACATAAAACCATTGAAAACATAGAATTACTATCTAAATCAAAAAAGTGAGTTTTGTCGATTTTATTACACCCTTTACCATGTTTACGTTGTTTTTCATCTTTAATCTGTATAAAACACTTGTTTTTCATATGACCCTCCTTACCACAATAAAAACATTTCACTTTGTTCTTTTCTCGAGATTTGGATCGCTCTTTACTTTTAGACCTGTGACTAAGAGGTTCCCTCCGGTTAACTCTCCTTCGCACGTAAAAGTTTTTACCGTTTGATTTATGTTCTTTTTGTAAATCCAAATCTTTCGATTTCAAAGCGTTTTTAACATCGGAAAGAGATAAACATCTCTGGCATATTTAGTGCCAGATTTTACATCGTTGAAAGAATCAAGTAAGGCATTTAAGAAACTAACAGCAATATTTTCATCAGAGATTTTCTCTCCAACGTTTTGCAATTCTAAAACGATTTTATTTAGATCATCTATGCTTTCTGAAAGTGTTTTTGACCCGTTCATTTTAAAACCGAAAAGCTGCTCTTTTAAGTAAATTTTATTTGAAAGTGATTTTCCCAAATATAGTTTTTTCCAGTTTAGTCCAAATTTCAAAAGCATTGTCTTTTTCGTCGATTTCTCATAAAACATTGTCGGTTAAATGCAAGGTGAGGCAACTGTGCACATCACCTAGTTTTTCCATAAGAACTTCACCCCTCAAAGATTCCGGATACTCTTCGGGAGTACAGATAGCGGGTGCACCAAAACTGCTTTCATTTTCCTCCGCCACATTACAAAGTCAGATTTTCCCTCAAACTTATCAGTTTCAATTTTTGGAGCTGGCATGTTTTCAAAGGCAAATAAGTATACTTTAGTGGATAGGAAAAAATAAAAGATTTGAAAAGTTTGATTTAAAAAAAAAATACCTTGATTGTTCGTAAAGAAAATATATTAAGGAAAATGGCACTGTTTTTTTTTTAGTTTTTTTGTTAAAAAAAAAAAACAAACGGCATAACAACGTGAGAGGCACGGATCCCAATAAACACGCAATGCAAACAGCAACAATATATAACTGAAAACGTGAAATACAGCAGAAACAGAACTATCCCAGAAAGAGTAGAAAAAGATAAACCGAAAGAACAAACAAATATTTGAAAAACTGAAAAACGCGCCAAGGTACAGATACTTGAAATCTCTTGAATTCAAGCCAAGGTTGGGTTTAATAGTTTTGTTGAACAAAAACAGAATGAAAATTAGAACAATCAACAATAGCAGCAGATATATCAGAATAAATAAAAAAAACAGAAGCAGGTATAACACAAGTATAGTAAACTAAAAGACTGAACTGTAATGCGATTCAGTAGCAGGAACAGAAATAGCAATCAACCCAAAAATTGGCGGCAAGTCGAAGCAACAGAAACAAAAACAGAAGAAAAACAAAATGATAATCCAAAAAAAAGAAAAAAACAGGAGAAGTATAGCAATACTTCACTGGCCAGTTCTGAGGAACTCAACAGTTCCATCAGATTTGAATTCTTCCGAGGTTATCAGCGCTGTCGAGTTAACCAAGCTTTGATACCACTTGTAGGATCTAATTACTATTACATATTCTATTTACTATTACAAAACTCAAATCGGAATAAACAGCGGAAATAACCTAACTCTATTACAAATAAAATCCTCTTCCTTCTCTTTATACTGATCGGTAAAAGCCGATCTTCAGTGCCGAAAGCTACCTGCAAAACTGGTTCACCGAAAAATATAAACCACAAAAAGAAACTGGAAGATTTCTTACCCGCTGACGCAGGTTGGTTTCGCCGTCGGATAAAACGACCTTCAACCACAGCGGCGCCGAGCAACGGTGCGTCGAGGCACCAGTTACAAATATCGAAATAGGTTCCCTCAGTCCAAAAGGCCTCCGAAAGACAAGAGTCACGGGTGTCTCCCTCTCTCACACTCTCTTGGCTCTCTCTCAAGGACTCACCAGAAACAATGGTCGAAGTAGAGTACTAAAAGACAACCGCTCACAGTAAGGCGACGTCACTAAGAAAGACCAAAGGTTGGAGAGGAGTAGAGGGGCAGCAGACCGCAGAGAAAAAGAGAGAAAAAAGCAGAGACAGAGATGACACTCCAAAAGTCAGAGATGGAGGAGTAAAGAAGAAGAAGAAGAAGAGTCAGTTGTGTTGTGGAAACCGAGGGTGGACAGTGATAAATAGGTCAAGTCACAATGGGCAGCCCGGGTTGGCCTAGCCCAGCATCTCTGACCCAGTCAAAACAGATCACATACTCTTCAGCTGAGGCCCATGGTCATCATTGGGTATAGAGAAAATGGGCTAGAAAAATGGGAAAATATTGGGAAGACTAAGGTCCAAAAGCCTACACAGGTTATGCACTTTATTGGTGGGAGAAGATTGCAACTGAAAGGGTGAGAAATAGAAGAGGACAGGTTGAAACTTCGGGGGAATGGAAGACTCTCCTGAAAGAAAGATTTGTGCCGGAGCATTATTATAGGGAGCTTCACTACTAATTAATTACTCTTAGGCAAGGTAGTAAAGTATTGAAGGATATAGACAAGAGATGGAGTTGTATATCTTGAGGTTGAGCTTGGAGGAGGACAAGGACACTTTTACTGCTAGATTTTCAAGTGGTATCAGTAGGGATATTGCTAGTCAAAGAATTGAACCCTTACGCCACTTATAAAGACAAGTGCCATTCGCCAACCAAGATTAAAAATCAAAGAGAGAGGGGTGGTTTCTCTAAAACTACCCTTCCTTCTTCAAGAAATGTGGTGTCTAAGCCCTCAAGCATCTACTTTAAAAGGTTATCCAAAGAAAGATGAAAAACCTAAGGTGTCTTTCAAAGAAAATCCTAAACCTACGGCTTAAGAGAAAGGTAGCTTGATTATCAATCCAATTGGGTGCTTCAAGTGCAATGGTGTGGGACATATAGCCATTAATTGTCCCTCCAAGAGGACTTTGATCTTTCATGAAGATTTGGATGCTTGGATTAGAAAAAAGAGGATTTCCAAGAGGACAGTGTTGAAAAGGAAGAAAAAAGTAGTGAAAAAGTTCAAGGAATCACCTCTTTCGAAGCTAAAGAAGAAGGAATGAGTTTGGTGAATATTAGAGCTTTGTCTACTCAAGTCCTTGAAGAGGAATCTAGCATTAAAAGGGAGAACATCTTTCACAGTAAATGCTTAGTGAGAGGTAATATTGCTAAACTTATTATTGATAGCGGTAGTTGTACTAATGTAGCTAGTACCTATCTTATTGAACGTTGACCTTACGTCTCCTCAATCATGTAAACCTTATAAGCTTCATGGTTAAATGATAGTGGGAAAGTTAAGGTTAACAGACAAGTGCTAGTTTCTATTATTAAGAGGTCATATAATGATGAATTATGGTGTGGCTCCTATGCTAGTGAGGCATTTGTTATCAGGACGTCATTGGCAATATGATAGAAAAGCTATTCAGATACACTTTTGAAAAGGATTGCAACAAGTTCATGTTGAATCCTTTCTCTCCTAGTCAAGTCTTTGAAGAACAAAAGAAAATGAGAGAAAAAGAAAGACGAGAGTAAGAGAAAGAGAAAGAGGATTGAAGAGGGAAAAAAATTAAGGAAAAAGAGATGAGCGTGGAAAATCAAGATAGGAAAAATTAAAGAAAGACGGGAAAATGAGTGATCCAAAGAGTGATAGTTGCAAGAGAGAAAGAGATGGTTCTAAGCAAAAGAAAGTGAGATCATAAAACATTGAAAAAGAGGAGTTGCTTTTACTACTTTTTTACAAAGGTACATTTTTTTCTACTAATGATCACTTGTCTTCCATGCCTAATGCTATAGTAAAGATCATTGAAGAATTAACGGATGTCTTCCCCGAAGAGTTGCTCAGTAGACTTCCTTATTTGAGAGGAATTGAAGATCAAATTGACTTTGTGCACGGTGTGGTGTTACCAAATAGGACGGCTTATAGAAGTCCTCCCGAATAAACCATGGAGTTGAGAAGACAAGTTGAGGAGTTGCTCTCTAAACGTTATGTAAGAGAAGGCTTGAGCCTTTGTGCGGTCATCTACTTGAAGTTTGAGTTTCTCCCTTCGAACTCTTGTGATCTATCCAAACTTCAAATTCAAAGGTGATTGACTCGTCTGGTTCATATCACCTACCCATGACACTCTTGGCTTGTATTTAGCCACATCAACCCTCTGGTTATTCTTATCTCCAATTACGAAGAGAAGAACAACTAGAAGGATGATGTGGCATACTACAAGTGAAGAGGTCCGTTATAGAATTTTAATATTAATTAGACTAACTTAATTACCTTTCTTTTATTGTAGAAAAGTCTACTAAAGCGAGTCAAAGTCTTCTAATAAAATAATATTTTTTTAATAAAAATTATGGATTAAAAAGTAAATAGATAGTTTTCTCATTAAAAATTCAAAACGTTGTGTACACTAAAGAAGTAAATGCATCATGCAACTACAATTCTTGATAAGTTATCTTTTTCATTATGGCCCACTTATGAAATGAAACATATCTTGTACTAAAAAATATAATACCCAGTTTTTAAAGAAAATGTTTATAAAACCAAAGGAACAATTTAAAGACAATGATTCCTTATCCCTAATAAGATTGTAAATGAGTATCTACTAGTTCAGTACCAGCCCTTTCTTTATTGTAAAAAAAAAAGCTATGTTTTCCGGCACCATTCCGAAGGAATTTCTCCCTTTCGAGCGTAACTCTGCTCATCCAAACTGGGAGGAAGAAAAGTAAAAGGCTAATCATTCTCGAGTGTTCCACTTTTTGAATCTAAGCTCCGAAGAGCGTCTTCATTCAAACATACAATGATTCAATTAAAGATTCATACCCTTTCACGTTACAATGCACTGTTATTTCAAATTTGAAGATTTTGATTTGTTTTAGATAATAGTACAATAATAATTAGATTTCATCCTTCTTTTATCGCTAATTATGACATAATAAAATCACCACATATTTTTTTTATCGATTTATAGCTATATTCTTATAACTAGTTCTAAAAATAAGCACCTAAACTTGTTATATATATATATATTTAGTGAAAAAGAGAATTCATTACGTAGTTATATCCACGAAAATGGCGGAAAAAATACAATCCGACAAAGTGCTATCACCCTAAAACATAGGAGCGTCTATAGAGTTTGCAAAAGTAGCTAATCCAAGTGCGACATAATTCTATTTTAATATATGTTAAATTCTTTATATTAGTTGAGGAATACTTTGATACCATATAAAAAAGAGATACCATACTGAAGTAAAACAACATAATGATAATATTATATTTCCATTTTTCTATTCGTTGACGATTTTCACTTGATAAGTTATGAAAAAATTTTATTACAAGACAAATATAAAATGGATCAAAATTTTTGAAACAAGATTAGATTATAAACATTTCTCAAAGAAGATGTTGATGAAAACAAGGAATGATTAATTCATTCAAATATGTTATTATTCAAATCAAGATTCAGAACCTTTCATGTTATAATGCTATCAAGAATATGCTACATTACTTGACGTGTCCTTTTGTCAATATCATGCCACCAGAAGCATGATGTTGAAAAGAAAAACATATAATGATTTTTAATATATATCATAGAAATTCTACATCATTATAAGCGCTTTTATATTTTCTTAAAACTTTTGGGTAGTTTAGATTTTCTACTGTTAGGTCTATTCAAATTATACTTCAAGTCACTATTTTTTAGAAACTAGATATGCATCTTTATTGTTTACATCTTCATAGTTAATGAAGAGTACTACGATTATTGCCAAAGGACTTCTTGTTTCTACGAATCAAATTAAAGAAGTTGATGGGCATCATTTAGGAACGAATTGGTGTTAAATACTTCAAACAGTTATAGATAGGTTAGTTATTAATAATATATGATGTCTTTTTCCCTAAAAACAAAAGCTATGTAGATTGGAATTAACTGTTGATTGTGACCATCTTAAAATATTGAAAGTAGTGGCGATGCTTTTGGAACATCTATTGTTGCATCCCGCTCATTATACTTCTAAATATTTTTATTCTTGTAATTTTTTATAAATAACTCAAAATTGTGTATCCACCAATCGAATGTTAAATGCTTTTGGTTTCATTCTTGACTTATGTGGACATGGATGTTTGACAAAGCTAATGATATGCATATGCAATTTAAGAATTTTTCAGCGCAACTTGGGATTCAACCTTAATATTCATATATAAAATAATGAACTTGGTGAATTTATTTTACTAAACTCTTATTATCATATAGAATTTTAAAAATATTTCATATCTTTGTGTTTTAACATTAAATATTCCTATATTAATTAGTTATATAGTAGTGTTTTTTTACACATATTAATATTTGCATGTGAATAATTTGAATAATGACATTTACCTAAATTCCTGAATAGATGTAAATGCAGACACGCATGATTTTTTAAAGGAATTTTTTAAGGTGTTGAAGAAATGTCTTGACATACTTTTTTTTATTAAATAAATGCTTTTACATTGACTTTTAAGGACATTTGCATAGCCAAAAAATGACGCTTCATGGAACTTAGATATGTCAAAAAAAACATCTGAGCCATGATTAAAAAACATCATTCTAATGGGTTTTTAACGATACCTTTTGAGGAGTTTATAAACACCTAAGAGCAATTAATACACTTACACATAGAGCTTTAAAATAATCCCTTCTAACTTCTAAACGCTCTTAAAAAACAACTACTATGGTGCTTATGAATACCTCTGCTGACCTTATTTATTATAATGTGTCTTTCTATTACACAACGAAACAAGGCAATCAATGCTTTTGTAATATTAGTTTATTTGAATGGTAAATATATATAATATATGTATTTAAAATATATATATCAATACAAAAACACACACAACCATATATATATACATTCAAAGTAAATCACCATATTTTTCATAAATAAGTTATACTTTTCTTGTTTTACATAAAAACAAAATTTCGTTAAATTTATATCCAAAAACTTATATCAATGTATCAACTACACAACAGAATTTGGCTATTTCTTTCATGCTAAACGCACGTAGATGTTGGGCTTAGCCGTTCTTAGACAAAAAACACTCCTCACACTGGCTGCACTAGCACCGAAAGAAACATGCCAGATTTTGTTATGTAGATGTTAAATTGATATCGTCAGCTACACATACAATTTTTTTGGTAGAAATTTATTGAAAATTTATTTTTAGGTAAAACTAAAAAATTGTAAATTTCTTGGTCTTGAAAACTCTTCTCCGGTAACTTCTCTAAAATAACCATAAGTTTTTTCTAAGTTTTTTTTCAAAGAGTATTCACATATAACCATTTAAAACTTAGGGTTAGCTAGGAGGTACTCTAATTGTATTTAATTCCTCAAATTTTTCGTAAGCCTTTTCCTAATAAACTTAAACCATGAATCAAATTCTTATTAGCATAGGAATCCAATTTTATAATAAGTAACTATTTTATCTCCCTACCACAAAAAAAAAAAAAAAGAAATAATTTAGTCCCCAAATAAAGCTTAATTAACTTAAAATGGTTGGAGTTTTATATTTTGATCCCTGAGCCTGTGTCCAAAGTTTCATTTGTTATTTGATGAGAGAATTTAAGAAAGTTAAGACTAAGTATTATGTTGTAAGGAGAAGGATTAATATAAGAGAAAACATCATTATTTCAAATACATGTTGCACTCAAATTTTAAAATAAGATTTTGAATATTAAGAATATGAAATTATAAGCAAGCAACAAAACCATTTCGAGGGGACATAGAGAAGGAGAAGGATTAACTGAATTGTTCAAACTAAAAATAAGTTGTAAGGAGAGCATCATTATTTCATACTTGTGTTGCATTCAAATTGTCCTAACATTGTGAATGTCAAAAGGCAAAACTAAAATAAATTACGATAAAAGTTGATTATTGAAAGTTCTATTCATTATTTTTCCTGAGACCTTTCTTCTCCATTTGATATATTTTTTTATTAGTCCATTTTATATATTTAACAACCATAAGATGGAAAGCCATATTAATATATATTACTCACATTCTATATCATATCAAGTGAAAAACATAGAATCAACAACAAAAGGACAGTATAATACTAATAAATGTATTTATGGCATTTAAGATTGAATTTAAAAATCCTAATCGCGTTCAGAGCCAAATAAGGCCATTTATCTAAATATAGGATAGGTTTTTGAGTTCATAGAATTTGAAGTGTGGCTTCACTATGAATCATCAATGATGTAAAGAGTGACCATAAGGCCATTTATCTAGAAAGCTCCAAGATCAAAGAAATATTATACCTGATCTGTATACACATTTGTATGGTCAGATAACTACACCAAAAAAAAAATATATTAGATACAAATAATTCATCTTCTTGCAATGATTGTTCTTGCATGATTAGTGAACCTGATAAGGCACAAGTATGAAAAAATTATTCCAAATACTTAAAATTTATTTAAAAGAACGCAATTGTTCAATCTTGCCATCAATCCTGAAATAAGACACGATCTCCTCATTTAGTTTACTTATGAGTGTCTCACAGTAGAAATATTCTAAAACCATGTCTAGAATGACATACACATTGAATCTATTATAGGTGTCTTATTAAAGGTATATACTAAAATTTCATATTTCTTCTTGTTCAATAATCTCAAGATCGACTAGAGGAACTCTATGATATTAGCCATTACTTGAAGAGCCTTCTTCACTCATCAGCTTTTTGCCATCTATGAGTATAAAAAAAGAAAATCAAATATCTAGAATTTAAACGTCTTGAACATTTAACGATATGTAAGAATGATAACTAGTTTATTACCTACCTGAATCAGCATTTTGCGATTTCTTAAAAGCACCCGTTTGATATCGATAGATGACTCCAACAGGTTTAGGAATATAATAGCCAATCTCTGTAGACCTAATAAACTGAGGCCTTCTACCTCTCTTTCGGTCCTGCATATCAAAGATAATTGATCAAAATTATTTTATCAAATTATTTAAGTTACATAAATTTATTTTAATGAATGTTTTTCAACTTACGATAATTTTTTGGTTAAATTTTCTTCATCCTCCTTTCTATTTGAAGGAATTTTTGGGCATATCCCATTGTCAATGAAGTGGTAAACCTCCACTTGCGACCTGAAGCGTTTATTTGACTCTATATGGTAATAGTACTGTCAAGAACAAAGTAGATTTTAAAAATTGGAAGAACGATCTCTGTCATAGAAATAGTAATCTGTATTTATGTGTTGAATCCCGACTAGTTGTCTGTTCAAACTTTTACAATACTTACCTTATCCATAGTCCTACTTGGGATTTGACGAGGTACTGATGGAATTATCCAATTTCTTTTTCTCAGTGCTTTTAAAAACGGGGACACCTAAAATAATATGTCCATTATTAGTAGCCTAAAATTTGAAAATTATATGAAAGAAAAAAGAAATTAAATGGAACTTAAACAACAGCTACTGTGATATTGAAATTACAAGTTTTTTAGTTCACATAGTTACCTAATCATTTACATTGAAAGAACATTATTTTTAAACTTGCACTTATATTCTTGAAGTATAAATCACAAATTAATCTTCTAAAATTAGGTAACTTTTCCCTTTATTTTATTTTTATTGAAGAAAAAAATAGAAGTTTTTGTGAACTCTCTTCAGAAAGTTAGGAAAAACCGATAAGTATGCACAATGGCTCTTATGTTTATCAAGTTTATAACCTTTGAGTATATAATCACATAAGTTTGTAAGAAGGAGATATAATGAGATCGTGTCTCTTATTATGTAAATTTCCATATTCCATTTCCTTTATATATTCTTACCTTTAAAATTTCAAATTCATTCGCTTGATAATCTTCTGGAATTCTAAAAGAAGTGGGCTATGCATCAATAGTCACTTCATCTTCATCTCTCAGTGTAACTTCAAGGCCAGAAGGTGAAGCAAAACTTAGAGGGAGATTAGACGCATTTTGCCGGCTCTAATTAAGATGTAGTGACGGTAAAAAAATTATTAATTAATTAATCATACATAATCAAGAAGAAAATGGTATATACAAAAAATTTATCCATGGTAGTAATTAACCAATTGTGTGAAAACTTAGATCTAATTGATACTGTTATTTTCTAACCTCCATATATTTATACAAAGTTGCATATAATAGCAAGCGGTGTTGGCAAGTATACATGACTTGAATGGCTGAGAAAAACCCATATAACTCAAGGCTTAAGAAACTTAGTTCAGGAAGATAAATTAGTATCAATCTGTGTGAATTTTAGTAGGGTAAAACTTATTACAGGGTAGAATGAAAAGAAAGAAAGAAAAATTAATTAGTTGTTCTACGATTTCCTCCACAACAATGTTCATGTTGACTATATAAGTAATTAAATTTTCAGAACTGTCTATAACAATATGGTAATTTATAGATCTTTTATAATGATAAAATATTTGAGATCAGTAAAATAAACATTTAATTATTTTTCATCATCAAGCATAAAAAACTATGAATTTGAATTACTATAGTAAAAGTTGAAACCCTTACCTCTTCAATATTTTGTAAAGCATCAGTTGTAGATCTTTATTTTGGCTACAAGGGGTAAGTTTTTCAGAGTAATGTAAAAAAATGAGATCATGTTCATTTTTACGTTAATTATCATATTCAATTTAGTTAATAAATTCTCACCCCTAAAATTTCAATTGTATTATATTGATAACCTTTTGGAGCTCAGAACGAGGTAGGGTCAACATCAATTCTTATATCTTCATCATCTTTAGGAGTGACATTGAAGTTAGAATGAGAATGGACGCTTTATGGAAGATCAAAAACATTAGGCAAGCTCTGATCAAAATCTAATTACAATAAGAGAATAGTTAAGCAATTAATCAACTTAAGCTAAATTGTTTTTAGACAGTGGAAAAAATATTGGATGGGGGAAAACTTATCTATAGATATTATCACAAAAATTTCTAAACCAATCAATTTAATTAATTTAATGTTTTCTAAATTCCATCCATTAAAATTAAGTTGCATTGAATAGTGTGCTAAATAGGCATGTGAAAATTGCTAGCATTTAACAAAAGGCAGTGCAAAATTAGCGTAGAGAATATGCATTACTCCATGTTTATGTGCTTTTTGGCTGAGAAAAATGCATTACATTCTGGAATGAGAAAACTAAAATAAAATAAAAGAACATTACATAGATGTTACAAGGACTTGTCATATCAATTGTTAAGAAAAGAAGCATGTAAAGTAAACTAATTCGTCATATTTAATTACCTCACTAATCTCATTTAGAATTTCTTGGACCTCAGCGTCTAGTGTGTTATCACAAGGCTTGTCCGCTGTTTGAGTTAATTGAGTTTGCATGTTATCTAGAAACGCTTCCTGCACTACGTAAGTATTAATTTTTTAAAATCAAATGGATCTTTAATCCACACAGACACACACACATATATATCGGATCATAACTTTGAGAGTGTAAATGCATTATACTCGAAGTAATGAGATGAATTAATGGTAGCTGAAAATCTTTATCCAAAATATTCTAGTAGAATTAAGAGATGCTAATAAAAAATAATAATCAATTGAAAATTAAAAAACATCAAAAGAGATAATATAATTTATGAGTTCAAGGAAAGTTAAAGTACAAATTCTACATTTTAATAATCTGGATAATTGTTTTATAAAAATGGTGATGGTAAAGTTAACAATTGAACAACGTGGATCTTAATAATGGAAAAGAGTGTGAATCAAAATACTATAAACAATGATAAAGTCAAAATCAAACAAATAATAACGAAAGAAATTCACTTGTCCAACAAAATCTTGTTAAATTATGAGATGCTAATAGCAATTAATTGGGAAAAGGATGAAGAAGAAATTTACCCTATAAGACACTCGATGAAAAATGAAGTATACGATGGATAGATGGGTTCTTCTAAACGTTATAAATCCTAAAAAATGTATTATACCTTTGACAGATTCAACCGGTCAAATTAAGAGGGATACCGAATGACTATAAAAACCATTAAAAAGAAGAAAATCTTCTTGTCCCATAAATATTAATTAGAAAATTTTTGTTATGGACCAGATTCATGTCCCCACCCATGAAACTTTGGTTTATATTTTGCCATATTACCTCTCTAGTTGTTCTTGTGTTCAATTATTGAGACAAAAACAATAAGAAGAATGATGTAACTTACTACAGGTCAAGATTCCATGGGGCCACATGGATCTTGTCTAGTGTAGGGTCTTACTATTAATTAGGCTAACTTAATTACCTTTCTTTTATTTTGGGAAATTCTGGATCAAATTTTTGTAATAAGCATTATTTTTGTAAAAATCATTATTGAGTAAAAAGTAAATAGACAGTTTTTTCATTAAAAACTCAACACGTTGTGTACACTAAATAAGTAAATGCACCGTGGATCTACAATTCTTGACAAGTTATCTTTTTCATTACGGGCCACCTTATGAAATGGAACATATCTTTTACCAAGAAAATATAATAACCATTTCTCAAAGAAGATGTTTATAAAAATAATATAATACTATATAGATTCATTCAAACATGAAATGATTCAAATCAAGATTAATACATTTTCATGTTACACTGTAACTATTAATTCAAATTAGAAGATTTTGATTCATTTGAGATAATAGTACAAAATTAATTAGATTTTATCACTTTTTTGTCGATAATTATATAGCAAAATCAACACATATATATTTTTTTAATCGATCTATAGCTGAATTTTTATAACTAGTTATGAAAATGATCATTTAAGGAACGTTTATATATATATATATATATATAGAGAGAGAGAGAGAGAGAGAGAGAGAGAGAGAGAGAGAGAGAGAGAGAGAGAGAGAGAGAAGACAATTTATTACGTAAGTATATCCACTAAAACAACAAAAGAAATACAATTCGAACAAAGTGCCACTACCCCAAAACATAGAGGCATCTAAAGAGTTTAAAAAATAGCTAATCCATTTGTGGCATAATTCTTTTTTAATTATATGTTAAATTATTCATATTAGTTTTAGAATAATTTAATACAATATAAAAAATAGATATTATATTGAAGTAAAACAACTTAATAGTAGAAACTGTATTTTCATTTTTCTATTGGTTTTGCATTAATTCTTTCATACAACTTTTTCCTTGAATATGCTTCATTATTTAATGTCTCTTTTTTGCAATATCATAGCATCAAAAGCATATTTTTTTGAAGAGAACGCATAATAAGAATTTCCAATACGTATATAAACTATATCATATGTAATGTTATCCATCATTCTGCACATGTCCATGAGTAAAGAATTTTATATGGTAGGTTGTACTGTAATCTTTCTCCAAAATTATATTATAAATTGTGACTATATCAATTTTGCATTATTGTAAATCCATTTATATTTTCCTATAGCCTTTTAGATTACTTAGATCTTTTAACATTAGGTTTACTCAAATTACATATAAATCCTCATTGTTTATCACTTCATAGTTAATAAATGCATACTGCTAATTAATACACAAATGAAGGTTTTCTTAAATAAATATCATTTCAAATCGAAGAATTAAAATCTTCATAAATATCCTTTATTTAGATATAATCATTCTATACATATTTATTTATTTATTTATTTATAAATATGCATATTTATTACTATTATTTATTACTATACATTTAATAAAGAATACTGCTATTATAGCCAAAGGACTTATTGTTTCTATGAGTCCAATTAAATGAGTTGGTCGGCATTGTTTAGGAATGAATTGGTGTGAAATACATTAAACTACTATGGATAGGTTAGTCATTAATAAAATATAATGTCTTTTTCCCTAAAAAAAATAGCTATATAGACTTGAATGAATTGTTGATGTGACCATATTCAAATGTGGAAAGAATTGGCGATGTTATTGGAGCATATATTATTGGGCTCCACTCATTATACTTCTAAATATTTTTATTCTTTTTAACAATTTTTAAATAATTCAAAATCGTTTATCCACTGATTGAATGTTAAAGGCTTTTAGTTTAATTTTTTCGTTTATGTGGCAATGAATGTTTGACCAAAGTAATGATATGGGTTCATGTACAATTCTAAAATATTTCTTTACATATTAAGTTAAAACTTCGGATTTCTCATATATATTTACTTATAAAATAATGAACATGGTGGATTTATTTCACTAAACTCTTATTACCTTTTGTTATAATATTTGACTTTGCAATTTCAGTAAAACCATTTGAAAAATATTTTATATCTTTGTGTTTTAACTTTAAATATTCTTATAAAAAATTTGTTACATAGTAGTGGATATTTTATATACGTATTATGAAATAATGGCATTTATCGAAATTCCCTAATAGACATAAGTACAGACAAACATGAGGTCTTAAAGGAATTTATTAGGTGTTGAAGAAATGTCTTTATATTGTCTCTTTTTAGATAAAATAAATGCTTTTACATTGGCTTTTATGGCCATTTGCATGGCCAAAAAAAGACTTTTAATGTAATTTAGATATGTCAAAAGAATTTCAAAATAAATAAATTGTGTAAAAGTATACCGTCACAAATAAACATCATTAAAAATATCTAAGCCATTATTAACAAGCATTATTCTAAAGGATTTTTAAAGATGCCTTTTGAGGCGCTTATAAACACCTAAGGGCTATTAACGCACTCATGCATTGAGCGTTTAAAATAATCTCTTCTAACTTCTGAACTCTCTTGAAAGCAACTAAAAGAGAGGTTAGGAATACCTCCACAAACCTTATTTGCTGTAGTGTGTCTTTCTATTACACAACAAAACAGGCAATCGATGGTTTTGTAATATTAATTTATGCTGTATAATAAAAACCATGTCTATAATCACATACATGTTTTGTGCATCATAAATGTCTTAATAACAAATTTCCTAAATGAAATTCATACTTCTTTGTACAATAGTCTCTAAATAGACTAGAGGAATCATTTGCTTGTTGATATTATCATAGCTATGTATGAATTCTACAAAGATTCAAGTCCAAGAGATGGACGTACAAGATTGGTTGAAGTGAATACATTGGAGACGAAGCTGGAATTTCTAGATTATTGGACCAGTTCTAAGAAAGTTCAATTTCGATAGTCTTAAATCCATCAAATTAACAAGTTTCCTTCATAGCATTTGTAGAACTCTTCCTTAGGTTTCCATACAGGCATAATATGTTTGAAACTGAGTTTATTTGATTATACAAGAGTTGTCCCGATTTCAATGTTTTTAGAATTTGTTCCAATTTTGACACCTTTTGTAAATTGACCATAACTTGAGTTAGAGACCTCCAAATGATTTGACTCAAGATGCCCTGGAAAGCTTAGACAATGTGCTTAAATTTCTATGAAGGTCGCAGGAGTCGATTCGGAAGGTTTCTGCTTTAATGTCACCATGCCATCAACATAAGTTCATATCATGTGGTATCAGAGCCATTTAACTTTGAGGTGAAACTTTATGTGTTTTTATTGAAAGAAATAAAAAGTGAAAGGCATACAATGTGAAATGTTTTGGACAGAAAATTTTATGTGCAAAGATTGACATGAAAAGTGCAGCAAACAAAGTCCGAATTGAGTGAAACTTCTTGAATATGAAAGCTATTTGAGTTTCAGTTCTTTTACAGCTGATTTGAATGGATTTGGTGCTGATTTGGTTGTTCAATTGATATATTAGTTGTGAAGTGTTTTGTCTTTGCGGTTGCAGAAACATGTTTATTAATTCACATAGTATACTGATTGAATTTGATCAAAATTTTTGCCTAAACTCATCCTCATTGAGTTAGAAACATTTCTGGGCAAGGTTCAATTTATTTTATGTTATATTGATTAAGTAATTGTAAATATTGTATAAGGTGTCAAACATGCTCTGTTTTCTGGAATTTGTCTAGTACTCTTAAAATATCTTTGATTGTGTTTGTTTTCATTTGAATCATTTTCCTTAGAAATTCTCATTGTTGCCTTTTCCTTTTCCTTAGTGTTTGATGAAAATCCTCTTAGTCTTTGTCTTCTTAGCTTTCTGGGAATTTATTGTTTGATCATCTAGTTGAAAATGCTTTTATAATTTGGTTGAACTAGAAGCCAAATAGAAGACCTTAGAAGCTGACGGTTGAAAAAGGCAAGCGGGCGAGATTCTTATTTTAAAAGTTGAAGAGTGTGATTGAAGAACGAGGGCTCAGTGACAATCATCTTGAATGACACACTAAGGAAGTGGTGAGGTCCATGTTTTATCGACAAGAAAGGATACTAGGTATTTTAATAGAACTACTAGCATATCAGTTTGACAAGATTTGAAGGAAACCGCGATGTTCCTGCAATGTCCACGTAATAGAGTGGAAAAGCACCTTGGAAACATTGAGAAAGTGTTGGAACAAAGGGAATATGAGCATGCAATTGGTGGATACAATGAAAATCATGGATATGAAGCGTATCATGAAGGGAATTCTTACTACAAAGTTGGTTAAAGTTCGGAACGAAGGTAAGAAACTTTCAAGAAGGTTATGAGAGCTATAAAGGTTCTAGCTATTCCTACATGGATGATGGATATGGGCATGGTATCCATATGAACAAGAAGTTAGGTACTATGGAATCTCAAGAGAGGACGAAGTCCTTCCCTTATGAAGAGAAGTTTACCAACAACATTGACAATGTGCAAAGAAATGTGCTACCCCTCTTTCAAGACAAAAGGAAGCAAGGAAAGCTTGTGCTCAAAAGAAAGTTAGATTTGAAGAACAACCAAGTGGAGTTGGTGTTATGTCTAATAAGGATATTGGAAAGAAAACTTCCATTGGTGAACTTCGTAGTCCTTGGAGGAAGAAGAGTGAAAATGAGGAGAATACAAGAGCCCAAGAAGTGATACTAGACAAGAATGATATATGTGAGGGGAAAAAAAGTCATGAAAGAAAAGAAAGAGTGGAAGAAAAGGATAGAATTAGTGAAGAACATTGTTTTCTTGAATATATTTCTTCCTTATTTTAGAGAGTTGAAAGAGATGAAAGTGAAATCTCAAAAGAAAGTGCCAAGGAAGGACATTACAAAAGTTCCTATTTTTTTGAGCTACCATTGGATTCACACTTAAATGAGAAGATACGTTTATTGGCTAACCAAATTAACCCTTTCCTTTCTCTTATTTTTTCTTATGTGCAGAATTTTCTAGGTAAGAGGAAGAAAATTAAGGGAAAGCTTCATCACAATCATAAAGAAATATAAATAAGCTTTTCTTCTAACTCCTTCCTTACCTTCGAGCGTTGAATTTCCAAATAAGGAATTGAAGTTACTCTTGAATGCACGTGTGTCTTTGTTGGTAGAATCTCATCCTTTTCATGTGCGGATGTTTTGAAATGCATATGTAATCATTCTTGATGGAAATCTATGCTTACTTGTTCCTTGCATGACTAAGTGTTTACCTTCTTGTATTCCTTTCAAGGAACATCTTGTGTAATAGAGACTAAATATGAGCTATTTTTCTATATGCTTGAGTTGTTAAATAATGATCTCATCATAGAGCCTGTGATTGCTAGTGCTTCATATTCTTGTGCTTTTATGTGTTGTAAGGGTGGTATCTTTCTTGAATCTCTTGTTCAAAGTTGTAGTTCTAAAAATATTAGTTGGTTTACATGTCCTTTACATGATGATCTTCATGATAAGTACGTGGAAAACTTTGTTGAAGATTGTAGTGAGAAATTATCTTTTCTAGATACTTTTGTGAAACATCATGAAGCTTTTACTCTTCTAAACCAACTTTTGCTCTATGTGAATGAACATTTTAAATTTCCTTGCAATGGACATTAATTTTTGAATGATGATGAGTCTTCAAAGACTATTGAGTACAAATAATTGTGCTTTTCAATTCATTCATTTGTGCTGTGCCCTATTTACTATAACAGCATTCCTATTTTACTATTACAGATCCAACGAGAATGAAGACAAATAAAAATAATAAACCTAACTCTATTACGAAATGTCATTTTCATAAGATCTTCTTCTTGCACTGTCTTCTTCTCTGGCTGGAACACTCCAAACAGAGCTAGAAGGTGACCACAAAAAACTACAACGAAAAGGTTAGCGAAAAAGGAAAGAAGAATAAAAGTCCAAAGGCTTACCTACTGCCGGGGAGACCGATCCAGCGGTGGGTTGCATCGTCGTGGTCCACCAGCAGCAGCGAGCGCAGGAGAGCCTCGACGAGGTGCCAGTTAGTGGAATATGGCTGCAGCAGTGAAGGTGGATGATAGTGACGCTGGCCAAGTCCCTCAGGAATGGGGGACCTCACTTTCAAGGAGAAGATAATCTCTCTTTCTCTCTCACCTTTTGGCTCTCTCTCACTCATTCTCAACTCGAACTACGGACGCACGAAGCAGTGCCGGCGAGCAGAAAAATAGAAAGGAAAAATAGAGAGAAAGGCAGCGATAGAAACATGGCAGAGAAGGCAGAGAAGAGAAGATTGAAAAATTTGGCTGCTCACCATAAATTAGGGCAGCCAAGAGGTGAAAGAGATTATTTATACTGCCCAAGTCACCTTTTGGTGGGCCGGGTTAGCCCGGCCCGGACCGACATCCTGGCCCAATATAAAAGCCCAGTCTTCATTTAGTGAGACCCAACCAACAACATATCATAGGGATAAAAGTAATGGGCTGGAAAAAAAATTAAAATAGTGTGAGAAATGTAAGCCCAAAATGGCCTACAAACTCCACCTTCAACATATTTTCATTTACTTTCAAGCCACCCCTGACTCAAAAAGAGTCAAACCGCATCTACATGAAGGAGGTCCCTGCACAAAACAAACTTGTCAGAATTCACAATTTTAGTACCAAAGTCAGCAGGATTAGCTTTAGTACTAATCTTTTCTACATCAACTAAACTACTTGAGACTTTTTCCCTAATGAAATGGTACTTAACATCTATATTCTTAGTTCTTTCAAGGTAAACAGGGTTTTGGTACAGGTATAAACAACTCTGACTATCAGTATAAATAACAGCTTTTGAATGTAAAACATGCAATTCATTTAAAAGCCCTTGAAGCCAAATGGCTTCCTTGATTACCTACGTGGAGGCGATGCATTCAGCCTCCACAGTCGACAGTGCGACTACAGGCTGCAGCTGAGACTTCCATGAAACACAATTACCTTCTAAGGTAAATAAATAAGATGAAGTAGATTTTCTACCATCTTTGTCACCTGCAAAGTCAGAATCAACATAACCAACTATTTCAAATACATCAGACCAGTTGTGATAATGCAAGCCCCTATCTATTGTCCCATTAATGTAACGTAACAACCACTTGGAGCTGCCCAGTGATCCCTACCCGTGTTAGACATGAATCGGCTAAGAAAGCTTATAGAAAAAGCAATGTCACGTCGGATGGATATCATGGAGTACATGACTGAACCTATGGCCATCCTATAGGGTATGTTTGCCATGTCTCTCTTTTCATTTTAAGTTTTGGGACAGGATTTTTCGGAAAGCTTAAAGTGGCTCACAAGTGGGGTAGAAACTGGCTTGCACAAATGCTTCGAAAATTTGGAAAACATTTTCTAGAGAAAGGGTTTGTGGGATATGAATAAGGAACGGTCAGTCCTATCTCTAGTTATGTTCATCCCAAGGATTCTAGAAGCAGAACCTAAACCCTTCATTTCAAATTCAGACTTTAACAAGAATTTCAAACTATCAATTTTAGCTCTATGTTTGCATGCAATCAACATATCATTCATATAAAGAAAAAAATAAACAGGATTGTCAATATCATCACCAGAAAAATAGAGCCAACTATCATAATTGCTTTTAATGAAACCATCTTTTAGCATGAAAGAGTCAAACCTCTTATACCATTGTCTCGATGATTGTTTAAGTCCGTACAATGACTTTTTCAAGAAACATGTCATGTGTTCCTTACCTTTAACCTCAAAACCTAGTGGTTGATGCATATAAATGGTTTCCTCGAGCTCACCATGCAAGAATGCAATTTTTACATCAAGTTGTTCAAGATCAGAAGATCATAAAAAGCAACGATAGCAAGCATTATCCTAATCGTTATGTATTTAACAATGAGAGAAAACATTTTGTTAAAATCGATTCCCTCAACTTGAGAAAAAACTTTTACAACCAACCTGGCCTTAAACCTTGGAGGTTCAATGGCTGACTCAAGCTATTTGATTTTAAAAATCCATTTGCAATCAATCAATATTTGTTTTGAGGGTTTTGAAACAAGAATCCAGGTTTTGTTTTTGTCTAAAGAGGACATCTCCTCATCCATAGCACACAACCAAAAAGAGCGATTAGGGCTCTTCAGTACATTAGAAAAATAGAACGGTTCTTTCTCTTCCACATAGGATGCAACAGTAAATGCATATAAGACAATGTATGAGTAATCGTATCTAATGGTTTCTTTATACACTCTTCTAGCCCTATCTCTAGACAGCTGGTAGTTCCTAAGGACTTGTGCTTGTACCTCTGGATGATACTCATCATCATAAATACTTTCTAATTCAGGCACGATGGTTTCGGGTACACTAGTCAGTATATCTGACTCTTCATTGTTTTCAAGCTCATGTGTGTGCTCTTGTGAGGGTTCGGAGGTGTCTTCTATCTCCATTGGAATACTGCCAACCGTGGGAATATTAGATGGACTATTGGTAATGGCCTTATCCTTAAGACAGGACATATCTACCTCGTTGAAGAAAGTATCCCTACTAACAACTACCCTCACTCCCGGCTCACCTTTGAGCCACACTTGATAACCCTTCCCCCTACTAGGGAAGCCTACAAATACTCCCTTTCTAGACCTAGGGTCTAACTTACCTTTCTTCTGATGTGCAAATGCAGCACACCCAAATACTCTAAGGTTGGACAGGTTTGGGGGTTCACCAGACTACAACTCTAAAGGAGTCTTGAAGTTTATGGCTGTAGAAGGGGATTTATTGATGAGGTAGACCGCAATACTTACAGCTTCTCCCCAAAAGGGTTTTGGGACACTTGAAGACACCATAAGGCACCTAACCTTATCCATTATGGTATGGTTCATCCTCTCAGCAACACCATTCAATTGAGGGTTATGCCTAACAGTCCTATGATGCAAGATGCCATGTGATGCACACAAATCACCAAACTTTCAATTACAAAACTCAAGACTGTTATTTCTCCTAATTGTCTTTAGTGTATTTCCGGTTTGATTTTCGGCGAGACATTTCCACTCACAAAACTTTTCAAAAGTTTGATCTATTGTTTTCAAAGGAAATATCCACATATGCCCAGAAAAATCATCAACAATAGATAAGAAATAAACATTGCTACCATAAGTAGGTTCCTTTTCAGGTCCCGACAAGTCACAGTGCACATATTCACAGTAGTGGACTTGTGTGTGCCAGTTGAAAAACTGAAATTATACTATTTTCCCAAAATGCAATGATCAAAAAAATCCAAAGAATCGATTTTGCCTTTGTGAATAATGAAATCCCTTCTCACTAATGTGGCCAATATGTTAGTGCCACAACATAGTCTTTTTAGGGACAGTTTTCAAAATCAATGCAGATGATTCGCAGACTGTTTTTCCAAGAAAGGTGTATAAACTATCCCTTTTAAAACCTTTAAGCATGGCTAGGTTTCCTTTGCAGACTCTTAAAATCCCATTTTTAAATTTTTAAGAAAAACTAACTGAATCCAAAAAACCAAGGGGGATTAGATTCTGACGAAGGTCTAGCACAATCTTACCTCAGTGAGTTTTACTAATCACGCCGTCATGCATTTTTATGGAAACGTTTCTAATGCCCTCAATGTCACAAACTTGTTTGTTTCCTATGTAAACCTTTCCATGATCAAGGGGTTTGAAATCAGATACAAGTGCTTATTGGGTGTCTTGTTAAACGTACAACCAAAATCAAGAATCAAATCATCAACAACTTTAGAACAAGAAGGGAAAGGGGACACACACGAAACCTCGAAGTACATTGAATTACAATTTGAATCAAAATCGTGGGTTTAATTTTATCACTCCCGTTACCTTGTTTACCTTGTTTTTTATCTTTGATCCTTTTAAAATACTTATTTTTCAAATGACCCTCTTTGCCATAGTAAAAGTATTTCACTTTGTTCTTATGTCGAAATCTGGACCTCCCTTTACTTTTAGAACGATGACTAAAGGTTCTCTTCAGTCAACCCTCCCTCGCACATAAAGGTTTTCCATTTGATTTCTTTTATTTTCTTAAATCCAAATCTTTCGATTTGAAAGCGTTTTTAACATCAGAGAGAGTCAAATCATCTCTGCCATACTTGATGGCATATTACACATCGTTGAATGACTCAGGCAAAGAATTTAATAAAATAACAGCAATGTTTTCATCGGAGATCTTCTCTCTAACGTTTAAAGTTCCAAAAAAAAATTGTTCAAATCATCGACGTGTTCAGAAAAAGAGATTTTGTCCCGCTCAATTTAAAACCCAAAAGCTGTTCTTTTAAATAAGTTTTGTTCAACACGGATTTTCCTATATACAGTGTTTTCAGTTTCGTCCAGATTTCAAAAACTTTGTCCTTTTCGTCGATTTCTCGTAAAACATTGTCAATTAAATGCAAGGTGTGACAACTGTGTGCATCAGCAAGTTTTTCAGCAAGAATTTCGCTCGTCTAAGACTCCAGATAATTTGTACGGCTACAAATTACGGGTGCGATTTTATTTTGGAGTAAAACTGCTTTCATTTTTCTCCGCCACATTACAAAGTCAGATTTGCCATCAAAGTTGTCCGTTTCAATTTTTGGAACAGACATGATTAAATGGAAAATAAGAGTAATTAGTGGCTAGAAAAATAAAAGTTTTGAAAAAGAAGCACACAAATAAATAGCCCGAATTTTGCTTTGAAAAACGGCGAGGTAAAAATATGTGAAACGCGAGAATCTTACAACAGAAACAGTGTAGTAGCAACAAATTAATCGAGACAAAGAAATAGACAGGTAAGGGCTAAGCTACAGACTTCCGACATGGATAATAAAAGAAATAGCAGTTACGAATAATGCAATCAATTTGTAAACAGTTAACAAAAATTGCCAAGGCACAGCTACCTGAAGTCTCTTTTGGACTCAAGCCAGGTTTGGGTTTTTTATTTTAAAAATAAATAACCAGAATAAAAAAAGTGCAAATTTGTAAAAAAAAAAAATAGTACAAAAAACCAGATAACGAAACAGTAAACTAAATAAAGCAGAAATATCCAAAAAAACAGAAGATCACACAGGCAGCAAATCTAACTTAGAATCAGTAATAAAAACAGAAATACAGAAAAATAAACAAAGAAGGTTTAGGGAACACTTCCATGAGCAGATCCACGGAACTCAACAGTTCCCGTTACAATTACAGATCCAAAGAGAATGAAGACAAATGAAAATAATAAACCTAAGTCTATTAGAAAATGTCTTCTTCATGAGATCTTCCTCTTGCACCATCTTCTTCTTCGGTTGGAACACTCCAAACAGTGCTGGAACTTGTCCACAGAAAACTGCAACGAAAAGGTTAGTGAAAAATGAAAGAAGAATAAAAGCCGAGAGGCTTACCTACTGCCGTGGAGATTGATCCAGCAGCGGGTTGCATCGGCGTGGTCCACCAGCAGTGGCGAGCAATAGCAAGCCTCGACGAGGTGCCGGTGAGCGGAATACGATAGCAGTAGTGAAGGCGGACGACGGTGACTCCGGCCAAGCGCCTCAGGAATGGGGGACCGCACTTTAAAGGAGAAGACAGTCTCTCTTTCTCTCTCACCTTTCGACTCTCTCTCACTCCTCCTTAACTCAAACTACTGGACGCACGAAGTGGCGCAAGGGAGCAGAAGAACAGAAAGGAAAAATAGAGAGCAAAGGAAGCGGCAGAAGCATGACAGAGAAGGTAGAGAAGAGAAGATTGAAAAATGTGGCTACTCACCATAAATTAGGGCAGCCAAGAGGAGAAAGAGATTATTTATAGTGCCCAAGTCACCTTTGAGCGGGCCCAACCAACAACACATCATAGGGATAAAGTAATGGGCTTGAAAAAAATGAAAATAGTGTGAAAAATGTAAGCCCAAAAAGGCTTACAATTTGCATTTCAAAGGAGTCCATCTTATTTTTGGAAAGGTAAAAGAAAGGGAAAGGTATTTTTATGATGTTAAAGGTTCATCTTTCTGGTTTGTTGAAAACTATGTTTGAAAATGGTATTATTGAACTAATTGTGAATAAACTTGAGAAACATTTTGGCCATCTTATTGCTTTAATTGAATTTTTCTTGAAATATGCTAAATGATTTGTTCGTTCAAAACAAGAGTTCTTGTGCCATTCATTTTAATAATTTCTTTTATAGAACATTATCTAACCATTTTCCCTACAATAAGCTCATTTGTGTTTATTTTTAAGAGGGAATTTAAAATTCTTTCAAAGATGAGCACATCTTTTGGTCTCACATGAGAAAATATGTGTAAAAGTTCATTGGTCATTGCTTAGAGTGTTAAAGAGCTAAGTCTACATCTTTGCCACATGGTCTTTATACTCCTCTAGATGTGCCTAAGTACCTTGAGTAGATGTACCTATGGATTTTATTCTTGGACTACCCAGGTCACCTAGGGGCACGGATTCTATCTTTGTTGCAGTAGATTGGTTTTCTAAAATGGCTCATTTAATACCTTCTAAGAAAACTGATGATGCTAGTCATGTTGCGGATTTGTTCTTGACTTGGATATCACTTTGATGTAGATCCTCTTTTGATTATAGATTGGATTCCACAGCTTCCCAAGATCACCTCCTTTGATGAGAAACTTCTATTAAGGATTTTGTAGTTTCAACACTCCAATAGAAAACCTATGAGGATCTAAGTCTCATAAGCCCAATATTGAGAGGCAAAACTCATTCCCAATTTGATAGAAAGAACCTTGAGGAAACTGAGGCCTCAAAACCCCAACTATGCAAACTAGAAGACTTAAGATTAATTGAATCTAAAAGCAAGAAGTCTAAAACTCAATTGAAGAAAGGAATTAGATGTTCAATTGATTCCATAGATTCCTTAATCTAAGCCAAACAATTTTTCACAAACTAAGGAGATTAACCCTTAGCAAGCGAACTAAGAAGGGTGAAGCAACCTAGAGACAATTGGAGAATCCTCTCCCAAATATAAGCAAAATTCATCAAAGTTAGTTACAAATGAGCTTATAATTTAGTATTTATAGGGTAAGGTCTAAACATAACCTATCTAGTGATTAACGGCTTAAAATACCCATTGAATCCTTGATTTTAAAAGCTGGAAAAACAAGTTCAAATAATAAAATCTCGTCTAAAATTATAAAGTTGTATTTTCTACCCAAACACTACCAGTAACGGTAGGGTGGAACTTACCGGACGCAGTAGGAGTAGGGCTACCATCAGAGGTAGGTGTGGTCTTCTCCAACACCTAGCCATTTTTACATCAAATTTGCTCCCTTGAGTGATCCTTGATTGTTGTGCAAATTAAGAGCAACTTGTAACACTTTGCTTGATCTTCAAAACCTTCAAGCTTGATCTTCAAAGTATTCTCCATGTAAACAACCATGCCATTATCCACATTTCCATCAGTATCTTTGATCTTCTTCAGCCTCGTAATTGTGAGTGGTCCAATTAATAAGTTTTTAGCTTCTTAGCTTTCCCGATCTACATCATCTGCCCCATCTTAGAAAAGATTTGTCCTCGAATCTTGACCTATATCAAACAAAGACATATCAAAGTGTGGAAGGTAGCACTAAATGAAATTCAGCCAAAACATCAATTATAGAAGCAATAATGTACTCGAGAATGTGCAAAGGCTCTTCGCCACGGTAACAAGCTTAGAGTTATGTTGGGAAAGACAATCATTCGAATCCAACGTGACCCGACCCAAACCTCAGGGATAAAAAACCAATCGTTTCAATCCAAACTTCTTGTCACTGGCAGTAAAAACTTCATGATTCTTGGAATGGATATACATGGTTAACTTCTTATTCAATTTGTCATATAACTGCAAAATATGACCTAACAAATCAAAAGACTATTAAAAACTAATTACTATTACACAAATCTATTTACTATTACAAACCAAAAGAATAAGCAGCGGAAATTAAAAATAAACCTATTCTATTACAAAAGAAGAATTCTTCTTCTCCAACCAGATCGGTAAAGAGTGATCAAGTGTGCCAAGAATAGCTACAAGCTAAACAGTTAGCACCAAAAGAAAAACTAAACGAAAAAGGCAGAATACTTACTACCGCCGCAGAAAACTGCCAGTGGGAAAGATGAAGACACCGAGAAGACGAGAGGACGCCGCGCAGCGGCTGTAATTTAAGGGCTATGTCGAGGCATCGCCGGTGATGGTATGACCGGAGTCCCTCAGATCCGAGCCTCAACTGTGATAACGTGCCACTGGTGCCACTCCTATCTCTCTCTCTCTCTTTCTTTCGGTTCTCTCTTAAACACTTACCAAACGAACAACCGGACAACAAGGAGATCAACAGAAGCCGAGAAAGAGAAAGAGTTGAGAAAGAGAAAGATGGATATGTTTCTCTTCAATGGTATGGTAGAGGTGATTGATTCCTCAGGACGACACTTGGCTTCACATTTCTGGTTGACAATATTTTTTATTGCGAATGTAGGTCCACTCCCCTCATGTTTTATTATTAGTGTTCTCATAAAAAAAAGTTTTATTATCAATATCATTGATTTCTTTTAGTTTTAGAAAAAAATAATATATATCTAAATTCAATCTCTTTTGCATGTATTACGTAACAACAATAAATAAATAAATAACAAATAAAAATTTGGTGGAAGATCGACGGCCGGAGGAAAACAGCGGCAGAAGTTGCGAAGAAGAAAAGGGAGAAGAAGAGTCAAGTCGGACACAACAGCCAAGGTAGATAAGAGAAAAAGAAAAATAATAGAAGAGGAGAGGAAATGGCTGCACACAAACCGAGAAAAAAGGTGGGATTAAATAGCCCAAGTCTCAACGTGCAGCTCGGGTTGGGCCAGCCCAGTATCTTTGACCCAGTCAAAACAGGTCACCTACTCTTCAGTTGAGGTCCATGGTCATCATTGGGTTTAGAAAAGTGGGTTGGAAAAATGAAAAAATATTGGGAAGACTAAGGCTCAAAGGCCTACAAAGACATTAGAATTTTGAAACCATAATCAACATATCAAAAAGAATAAAATAGAGTAGAATAATAAGCGTGATGGGACGCAAACTTGAAGAGGTAAACAAATTTGCCATGGAAATCTAGTCTTCTTCTTGGTTACATCCATCAAAAGACTAGATAGCATACTAAGTGCTCTGTTGAAGCTCTTAAATCTTGTTAGTCCATGGAAGCTTCGATCATCAAATGCATTCTTGGAAGTAAACCAATCTTTGATTGCTTAAACCGTATTCACATCCACTTGGAAACCTTGAAAATACACTAGATAACCTGGGAAAGTACCATGTTTCACAAAAAACTCGCATTTTCCAAGGTTACCATATAGTTTCACCATTCTAAAGACAGAAAAAACTCGATTAACATGATGCAAATAATATGTATAAGTTTTACTATCAATCAAGATCTTATCAATATAAACCACAATAAAATAGAGAAATCATGTTTTTATGAAACCTAAGTAGTCAAAATATAAACTCCATAGATATTTCTACACAAGGTTGTCTAGGCACATTCAAAAGAATATAAAGTCCATTAGCAAAGATGTAGAGTTAGCTGTTTTATACTTTAAGCAATTAATAACCAAACAAGCATCAAATATATTCTTGAATTTATTATCACTAGCATGTACTTCCTTAAGCATATCAAAATGAAATAATTGAGCTTGTAAAGTAAATAATAGAGCATACCTTTTTGACAAAAATTGGCTACTACATTTTCTTGACCTTGTACCAAATGACATTTGGAATTATCTCTATGGATTCTCTCCATCTTGCATACCATTTGCTGAACTTTCCTTGATATTTGTAAAACAATGCATGGGGCTCCTTGTCATGAATAGCATATCTCAATATCGCTCTAGCCACCAATTCAATTTGAGGTTCCATTTCTCTCAACAGAGGGAGTTCACCGAGTTCTTCTTTACAATAGAGATGTGAAACCAACTCGTCTTTCTCAATGGCGTCTATAAACTCACTGTCTTTAGCATAGAAACATCTCTTTTCTCTAATAGTATTACACAAGATGAGATGAGAAAGTATAAACATGAAATTTCAAATATTCCAAGATAGTCTACATTTCTCTTTGGAAACCACTCTATCAAAGAACTTTTCAGAAATTAGATATCTTCTTTCAAAATGAATGCACATCTTTTGAAAACTATCAAACGATATGAATAACTTTAGAAACCACCCTTTGAAAGGCCTATGGTAGTAAAGATGTCCAACAACAAAATCTTTACAAACTTGTTCAAAGGCCTCCTTTGTCAAATTAGATTTTTCAAATGCCAATGTATTAACTTTGAACAACTCAAGATTAGTTTCCATTTGGTTTTCCAAATCTTTCAATAAGAGTTCCTTGAAATGAAAATGATAAAATTTTAACCTAAATGTGTTTTCAAATAAAGTGTTCAAGGATGTAATAACATTTCAAAGCTTTTGTTCATTGCAAGAAAACTCAACTTGACCACTCATAAAGGGCATAAGTTGTCTTAAGAAGACAAAATTATTGTGATTCTCCATAAAAGTACCAAGAAAAGGGAAAACATAGTCAACATTCTCAACAAACTTTCCTAGACACTTATCATGTAGAATATCAAATAAAGCACCATCGAATCAAAAACCAACAACTATTGACTCAATGGAACCATATTCATAACTCCGAAATCATGGCAAGAAGGATCTAACATAGAACCAGTATGCAACAATGATTACTCAAGAAAAGCATGAGAATAAAGGCTAGCAGAAGTG
Source organism: Catharanthus roseus (assembly GCA_028651295.1). NCBI lineage: Eukaryota > Viridiplantae > Streptophyta > Magnoliopsida > Gentianales > Apocynaceae > Catharanthus > Catharanthus roseus. The sequence goes on from JAPQWS010000070.1 coordinate 2,544,292, forward strand.
TAAGGCACAACAAGAAAGAGACCACCACGAAAAGAAATAGCACAAAGATCTCCATATGTGCTCAAATGATAAGGATAAGGCTCTAGGAGCAATTTTAATTTCACAAAAGAAACTTCATAACACATGAGAGAAGGAATAAGAGAACAGCTTATTGATAATTCTTCAAGAATAGCTCCAAGCTCTTTCTCCATGTTCCTTTCTTTGTCTTCTATTTCTAGCACACAAGAAACAAAATTAGGAATATTGAACTGGTATTCATCAAGTCTAAGAATTGCACAACAATTTGAATTAATCTCTACGAATTGTTTCTTTTCTATTAAAGTTCCAAGAGAGTTGAGAAAGTAAAATTGATATCCATTTTCCATGAAAACAAGTGAGAACAACTTAATTTCTTTAAAATAAATCTCAAAGCTCAAGTAGTAATTAGAAGAAAAGATGTTTATGGTCTTGATGGACTTGTAGGCAAGCTTTCTATCTTCTTCCTTGCTTGAATATTCAAAATTCTGCACATATAAGAATTTACTAGCAAAGAAATAGTTAGTGTCATTAGCACAGAAATTCACTTTCTCCCTCTGTTCAAGTATAACTATCTCTTTTTCTCTTTATTCTTCTTTTTCACTTTCTTGTTTTTCAGTGAAGCACTCATTTCCTTTTATTCTCTAGCTTTTGTCATGCTCAGTCTCTTTCTCCTTGGAACACTCAAAATGTTCACTCTTTTTTGAAATGATAGGGATAGAATCAAAGTTATATGATCCCTCAACTAATCTTTTTTTTGTTTTCCACTCTTTCTTTTTCTTTCATTTCATTGCTCTCTTTTTCTATGTTCTTATCTCTTATCTCTCATGAGATCAAAATGTCCATATTAGATATCTCTTCCCCAACATGCAGTATAACACTTTCTTCAACTTCAATTGTAGCTTGTGGAAGCTCATTTACTTTTGAAAATTCTTCAATCACTAATGGTTTTAAGGTTTCTACTTTTGTAACTCCTTGAGGTAACGTGGAAATTTATGTTTCTCTGCACCTTTTAGCCATCATAATGTTCTTTTCTTTTTGTCTTGATCAAATATTCTTACACTTTCTTTCAACTTCTTTTGCTCTTCATAAATTTCATTGGACGCCAAAAATATAGCATGAATCTCTTGCTATCTTTGGTGAAATTGTAAGAATTCTTGTCTCCTTTGTATGTAGCTTTCCTATCATTTACCCAAGGACTTCAAAACAATAAATGGCGTGCTTGCATGTGTGCTATATCACATAACACAACATCTGTATATGTTCCTTTAGAGATAGACACCCACACTTGCTTAGTGACTTTGGTCTCATCACTATCATTTGAACAATGACATATTTAAGGCTTAGGATGTTCGAGGAGAGGCAAATTCAACTTTTCCACTAGATAAGTACTAGCCACATTAGCACAACTACTACCATCAACAACAATATTGACAACTTTGTCTTCCACATGATATTTGAGATGGACTACATGCTCACTTTCATTTTTCCTTCCATAGACATTTTCATCATATAAAATCTCAATGTAAACTCCTCTACCATAACTATGATGATACCTTCATAACAATAATAAGGACTATGCTCATAATAATCATATTTAGCATTATCTCTATCATAATCCCCATAATCATCATAAGAAGTATGCCCATAAGATTTAGATAAGAAGAGAAACTAACAACTCCATTATGTCTTTTAGGAGTGAAGTCTCCATTTTCATGGTTATTCCTATCATAAACATTGGATCCATTCCCACCACCAAGATAGAAGTTACGCATATCCCTTGCAAACTTGGATTGATGATCCTCTTGTTTGCTCTTTATTTCCATCCTTTTCAAAGAGACTAATTGTACTCTTATTTATTGTTTAAACATGCACAAAAAGGTTAAAAAATAAGAAAAAGACCTCCTAATCACTCCCTTAGTGTTTAAACTCTTTGATGATCACTCAATTCACTCGTGTTAGTACTCTTTATAGGCTTTTATCAAAATAAGCTCATCTTCTTGCCTTTTCCAAACACTCAACACCAAAGTCTCTAAAAGATCCTTCAACCTAAAAACCGACTTAAACCAATGGCAACAATTCCAAGCAAATAAATCAATCAATGCACTTAGCTGGTATAAGTGTTCAAATAGGCAAAGTTTCAAACACTTGAGGTGTAAGAATTTCAAAGAATATAATCTATGGAAAAGAACAAACAACCATGATTAATCATCAACTAGAAAAACACAAGAAAAAAAATGGAAGTAAAAAACAAAGCAATTCAAAACAATTAAGCTAACCAAAGAACACAAGAGTACTAGGACAAATTTTCAAGGAAATAGGGGATAAAGACACCCTGTCACTAAAACAACAATAACTCGAAAAATAAGAATCCAAATCAGATGAAACAAATTCAGGAAGATTCCACACTGGACGAGGATAAATGTAAGTACAAATTTCATTCTAATAGAATCAATATAACACGAGATATACTCAGATGAATCTACACTTTTTTTTGCAACTGAGACTCCGAAACACATTTCACAATTTAATCAAATTGAGCAATCAATTGTACTCTAAATTGAGAAAAATTGCAATTGAATCCTAACATAAACGAGAACATTTCCCACATAATTCAACCGAATTTCCAATTGATAAGTTATAAAATGTTTTTATTATAAGACAAATATGAAATGGATTAAAGATTTTGAAACAAGATTAGATTATAGACATTTCTCAAAGAAGATGTTGATCAAAATAAGGAATGATTAATTAATTCAAATATGTAATTATTCAAATCAAGATTCATTCCCTTTCATGTTATAATGCTGTCAAGAATATGCTGTCAAGAATCATGCCACTTGATGCATGGTGTTGAATAGAAGAACGCATAATGATTTTCAATATGTATATTATACCAGCTATATCTTATTTATTTATATTCGTCATTGCTCACATGTTATGTTCGAATAATTTCACACAATAGTTCACACTATAATATCTCTTCAAGATTATATTAAAAATTATGAATATATCATACAAATTCTACATCATTATAAGTGCATTTATATTTTCTTAAAACTTTTGGGTGATTTAGATTTTTTACTATCAGGTCTATTCAAATTAAAATTCAAATTACTATTTTTTTATATATTAGATGTGCATCTTTATTGTTTACATCTTTATAGTTAATAAAGAGTACTACTATTGTTGCCAAAGGACTTCTTGTGTCTACGAATCAAATTAAAGAAGTTGCTGGGCATTGTTTAGGAACGAATTGGTGTGAAATACTTCAAACTGTTATAGATAGGTTAGTCATTAATAATATATGATATCTTTTTCCCTAACAATAAGAGCTATATAGATTGGAATTAACTGTTGATTGTGACCATATTAAAATATGGAAAGAATTGGCGATGCTATTGGAGCATCTATTGTTGCGCCCCACTGATTATACTTCTAAATATTTTTATTATTTTACTTGTTTATAAATAATTCAAAACTGTTTATCTACTAATCGAATATTAAATGCTTTTGGTTTCATTCTTCAATTATGTGGACATGGATGTATGGCCAAGCTAATGATATGGATTCATATACAATTTAAGAATTTTTCAGCGCAACTTGGGATTCAAACTTAATATTCATATATAAAATAATGAACTTGGTGAATTTATTTTACAACTCTTATTATCTTAAAGAATTTGAAAAATGTTTCATATCTTTGTATTTTAACTTTAGATATTCCTATATTAAATTAGTTATATAGTAGTGGATTTGTTATACGTATTAATATTTGCATGCGAATAATTGGAATAATGACATTTACCTAAATTCCTCAATAGATATAAATATAGACAAACATGATTTTTTAAAGGATTTTTCAAGATGTTGAAGAAATGTCTTTATATACTTTTTTTAGATAAAATAAATACTTTTACATTGACTTTTAAGGGCATTTGCCTAGCCAAAAAATGACTCTGAATGGAATGTAGATATGTCAAAAAGATTTTAAAATGAATAAGTTGTATAAAAGTATGTTGTCATGAACAAACGTCATTTAAAACATTTGAGGCATAATTAATAAACATCATTCTAAAGGGTTTTTAACGATATATTTTGAGGAGTTTATAAACACCTAAGAGCAATTGATTCACTTACACATAGAGCATTTAAAATAATCCTTTCTAACTTCTAAACCCTCTTATAAACAACACCATGGCACTTATGAATACCTCCCCAGACCTTATTTATTATAGTGTGTCTTTCTATTACAAAACGAAATAAGAGAATCAATGCTTTTGTAATATTAGTTCATCCGAATGGTAAATATATACAATATATATATATTTTCAATATATATAAACACACACAACCATATATATGCATATACATTAAGAGTTAATCACCATATTTTTCATAAATAAGTTATACTTTCTTGTTTTACATTAAAATAATTTTTTGTTAAATTTCTATAGAAAAACTTATGTGAATGTATCAACTACACAATAGAATTTGGCTATTCCTTACATGCTAAACGCACGTAGATCTTGGGCTTAGCCATTCTTATTGACAAAAACACCCCTCATACTGGCTACATTGGCACCCGAAAGAAACATGCCAGATTTTGCCGCGTAGCTGGTAAATTGATATTGTTAGGTACACATAAAATTTTTTGGGTAGAAATTTATTGAAAATTTATTTTTAGATAAAACTAAAAAATTCTAAATTCCTTGTTCTTGAAATCTCTTCCTCGGTGACTTCTCTAAAATAACCATAAGTTTTTTTTCTAAGTTTTTTTTTTTTCAAAGAGCATTCAAATAAAACCTTTTAAAACTTAGGATTAGCTAGGAGGTACTCTAATTGCATTTAATTCCTCAAATTTTTCATAAGCCATTTCCTAACAAACATAAACCATGAATCAAATTCTTCTTAGCATTAGGAATCCAACTTTATAAAAAGTAACTATTTTATCCCCCTTCCACAAAAAAAAGAAAAAAAAGAACTATTTTAGACCCCAAATAAAACTTAATTAAATTAAAATGTTCGGGGTTTTATATTTTGATCCCCGAGCCTACATCCAAATTTTAATTTGTTATTTGTTGAGAGAATCTAAGAAACGTTAAGACTAAGTATTAAGTTGTAACGAGAAGGATTAATATATGAGAAAGTATCTTTATTTCAAATACATGTTACATTCAAATTGTCAAATAAGATTTTGAATGTTAAGAATATGAAATTATAAGCAAGCAACATAACCATTTCGAGGGGACAAGGAGAAGGAGAAGGATTAAGTGAAATGTCCAAACTACAAATAAGTTGTAAGGAGAGCGTCATCATTTCCTACATGTGTTGCCTTCAAATTGTCATGACATGGTGAATGTCAAAAGGCAAAACTACAGTAAATTACGATAAAAATTGATTATTGAAAGTTCTATTCATTATTTTGCCTGAAACCTTTCCTCTCCATTTGGCACATTTTTTAATAAGTACATATTACTCACATTCTATATCATATCAAGTGAATAACATAGAATCAACAACAAAAGGACAAAGTATAATACTAATACATGTATTTATGGCGTTTAAGACTGAATTTAAAAATTCTAATCGCGTTCAGAGCGAAATAAGGGCATTTATCTAGATACAGGATGGGGTTTTGAGCTCATAGAATTTAAAGTATGGCTTCAGCATGAATCATGATTGATGTAAAGAGTGACCATAAGGCCATGTATCTAGAAAGCTCCAACATCAAAGAAAATATTATACCTAATCCATATAGACATGTATATGGTTAGATAACTACAAAAAAAAAAAAAAAAAAAAAAAAAAAAAAAGATACAGATAATTCATATTCTTGGGATGATTGTTCTCTGCATGATTAGTGAACCTGATAAGGCGCAAGTATAAAACAAATTATTCCAAATACTTCAAATTTATTTTAAAGAACGCAATTGTTCAATCTTGCCACTATGAATGTCTCACAGTAGAAATATTCTAAAACCATGTCTAGAATGACATACGCATTGAGTCTATTATGAGTGTCTTATTAAAGAAATATCCTGAAATTTCATATTTCTTCTTGTTCAATAATCTCAAAATCGACTAGAGGAATTCTATGATGTTGACTATCACTAGAAGAGCCTTCTTCACTTGTCAGCTTTTCACCATCTATGCGTATAAACAAGAAAGTCAAATATCCAGAATTTAAATGTCTTGAATATTTAATGATATGTATTAATGATAAATAGTTTATTACCTACCTGATTTAGCATTTTGCAATTTCTTAAAAGCGCCCGTTTGAAATCGATGGATGACTCTAACAGGTTTAGGGATATAATAGCCAATCTCTATAGACTTAATCAACTGAGGTCTTCTACCTCTTTTTCGGCCCTGGATTTTAAAGATAATTGATCAAAATTATTTTATCAAATTATTTAAGTTACATAAATTTATATTAATGAATGTTCTACAACTTATGATAATTTTCTGATGAGAATTTTTTTCATCCTCCTTTCTATTTGAAGAAAGACTTTTTGGGCATATCCCATTGTCAATGAAGTGGTAAACCTCAACTTGCAACCTGAAGCGTTTATTTGACTCTATATGGTAATAGTACTGCGACAAGAACAAAGTACATTTTTAAAAAGTGGAAGATCAATCTCTGTCATAGAAATAGTAATTTGGATTCATGTGTTGAATCCTGACTAGTCGATTCTTCAAACTTTTACACCACATACCTTATCCACAATCCTACATGGGAATGGACGAGGTACTAACTGAATCATCCAATTTCCTTTTCTCAGTGCTTTTGAAAACAGGGAGACCTAAAATAATATGTTCATTATTAGTAGTCTAAAAATTTGGGAATTATATAAAAGAAAAAACAAATTAAAGGAATCTTAAACAACACCTACTGTGAAATTGAAATTACAAGTTTTATAGTACACATAGTTACCAAATCATATACATTGATACAACATTATTTTTAAACTTACACTTATATTCTTTAAGTATAAATCACAAATTAATCTTCTAAAATTAGGTAACTTTTCTCTAATTAATTATATTTGTATTGAAGAAAAGAAAAAATATAGAAGTTTTCGTGAACATTCTTAGAAACCTTACGAAAAATCAATAAGCAAGCACAATAGCTCTTATGTTTATCAAGTATATAACCCTTGAGCCTATAATCAGATAAGTTTGTGAGAGTGATATATAATGAGACCGTGTCTCTTATTATTTAAATTTCCATATTCCATTTCCTTTATATACTCTTACATTTAAAACTTAAATTTTGTTCGCTTGATAACCTTCTAGAATTCTAAAAGAGATGGGCTCTGCATCAATAGTCATTTCTTCTTCATCTCTCAGTGTGACTTCAAGGCCAGAAGGTGAAGCAAAAGTTGGAGGGAGATTAGACGCATTTTGCAGGCACTAATTAAGATGTAGTGACCATAAGAAAATTGATAATTAATTTATCATACAAAATCAAGAAGAAATGTTAGATACGAAAAATTTATGCATGGTAGTAATTAAACAAATGTGTGTAAACCTAGATATATTTGATATTGTTATTTTCTAACCTCCATATATTTATACAAAGTTACGCATAATAGAAAGCAGTGTGGGCAAGTATACATGACTTGAATGGCTGAGAAAAACCCATATAACTCGAGGCTCTAGAAACTTAGTTCAGAAACAATACATTAGTATCAGTCTGTATGAATTTTAGTAGGGTAAAATTTATTACAGGGTAGAATGAAAAGAAAGAAAGAAAAGTTAATTAGTTGTTCTACAATTTTCTCCACAACAATTGTTTATGCCGATAAGTAATTAAATTTTCAGAACTATCTATCACAATATGGTAATTTATAGATCTTTTATAATTACAAAGATTTGAGATCAGTAAAATAAGCACTTAATGATTTTTCATCATCAAGCATAAAAACTATGGAGTTTGAATTGCTATAGTAAAAGTGGAAACCCTTATCTCTTCAATATTTTGTAAAGCATCATTTGTAGATCCTTGTTCTGGCTACACGGGGTAAGTTTTTCAGAATAACATAAATAAATGAGATTATGTTCATTTTTAAGTTAATTATCGTATTCAATTGTATTATGTTGATAACTTTTTGGAGCTCTGGACGAGACAGGGTCAATATTAATTCTCATATCTTCATCATCTTTGGGCACGACATTGAATTTAGAAGGAGAAGAGACATTTTGTGGAAGATCAAAGCCTTTAGGCAACCTCTGATCAAAATGTAATTACAATAAGAAAATAATTAACCAATTACTGAACTTAAGCTAAATTGTTTTTAGACAGTGGAAGAAAATATTGGATTGGGAAAAACTTATCCATAGATATTATCACTAAAATTTCTAAAGCAATCAATTTAATTCATTCAATGTTTTCTAAATTTCATCCATTAAAATTAAGTTGCATCGAATAGCGTGCTAAATGGGCATGTAAAAATTGCTAGCATTAGACAAAAGTGCATTTAACTTAAGGCAGTACAAAATTACAGTAGAGAATATGCATTACTACCTGTTTATGTGTTTTCTGGTTGAGAAAAATGCATTACATTCTAGAATGAGAAAACTGAAATAAAAATATAAGCAAATTACGTAGTTGTTAAAAGGGCTTGTGATATCAATTTGTTAAAAAAAAGCATATAAAGTAAGTAATTTGTTATATTTAATTACCTCACTAATCTCTTTTAGAATTTCTTCGACCTTAGAGTCTAGTGTGTTATCACAAAGCTTGTTCGCTGTTGGAGTGAATTGAGTTTGCATTTTATGTAGAAATACTTCCTACACTACAGACGTATGAAAATTTTAAAATCAAATGCATCTTTAGACCACACAAACACACACATATATATATACATTGGATCATAACTATGAGTGTAAATGGATTAAACTCGAAGTAATGAGATGAATTAAGTAGTAGTTGAAAATCTTTATCCACAATATTGTAGTAGAATTAAGAGATGCTAATAAGAAATAATGATCAATTGAAAATTAAAAAACATCAAAAGAGATAATATAATTTATGAGTTCAACAAAGTAAAAATACAAATTCTACATTTTTTTTATTTGGATAATTTTTTTATAAAAAGGGTGATGGTCAAGTTAACAATTGACAACGTGGATCTTAATAATGAAAAATAGTGTGAATCAAAATATTATAAACAACGATAAAATGATAAATCAAACAAATAATAAAAAAGAAATTCACTTGACCAACAAACTCTTGTTAAACTATGAGATGCTAATAGCAATTAATTGGGAAAAGGATGAAGAAGAAATTCACCCTGTAAAACACTATTCAAAATGAAGTATAAGATGGATAGATGGGTTCTTCTATACATTATAAATCCTAAAAAATGTATTATATCTTTGACAGATTTAACAGGCCAACTTAAAAGGGATACCAAATGACTACAAAAACCTTTAAAAAGAAGAAAATCTTCTTGTCACGTGCATATTAATTAGAAATTTTTTTTATGGACGAGATTCATGTCCGCACCCCTGAAACTCTTTGCTTGTATTTTGCCATATCACCCCTTTGGTTGTTCTTGTCTTCAATTATTTAGACAAAAACAACAAGAAGAATTATGTAACTTACTACAGGTCAAGATGTCCATGGATTAAGATGGATCTGGTCCACTATAGGGTCTTACAATTAATTAGGCTAACTTAATTACCTTTCTTTTTATTCTGGAAAAGTCTGGATCAAGTTTTTATAGTAAAATATTATTTTGGTATAAATCATTATTGAGTAAAAAGTAATTAGGCAATTTTCTCATTCAAAATTCAACACGTTGTGTACAGTAAATAAGTAATTGCAGTATGGATCTACAATTTTTGATAAGTTATATTTTTTTTTATTATCGGCCACCTTTTGAAGTGGGACATATCTTTACCAAGAAAATATAATAACCATTTCTCAAAGAAAATGTTTATAAAAATAATATAATGCTATAGAGACTCATTCAAACATAAAATGATTCAAATCAAGATTCATACATTTTCACGTTACAGTGCAACTATTAATTTAAATTAGAAGATTTTGATTCATTTGAGATAATAGTACAAAATTAATTTAGATTTCATCCCTGTTTTTACACTAATTATATAACAAAATCAACACATATAATTTTTTAATAAATCTACAGTTGCATTTTTATAACTAGTTATGAAAATTAGCACTTAAGGAACATTGTCATATATATATATATAGAGAGAGAGAGAGGACAATTTATTACATAGGTATATCATCTAAAACAACAAAAGAAATACAATTCGAACGAAGTGCCATCACCCAAAAATATAGTGGCGTCTAAAGACTTTAAAAAATAACCTAATCCACGTGTGACATAACTTTTTTTTTTTAGCATATATTAAATTATTCATATTGGTTTGAGAATGCTTTATACTATATAAAAAGAGATACTATATTGAAGTAAAACAACTTTATGGTAGAAACTCTGTTTTCATTTTTCTATTCGTTTTTCATTAATTCTTTCATACAACTTTTTTCTCGAATATGCTTTATTATTTGATGTCTCTTTTTTGCAATATCATAACATCAAAAGCATATTTTTTTAAGAGAACGACATAATAATAATTTCCAATACGTATACAAACTATATCATATGTAATGTTATCCGTCGTTCTGCACATTCCCATGAGCAAAGAATTTTACATGATAGATTGTACTGTAATATTTCTCCAAAATTATATTGTAAATTATGAATATATCAATTTTTCATTAGTAGAAATGCTTTATATTTTTCTATAGCCTTTTAAATTACTTACATTTTTTAACATTAGGTTTACTAAAATTATATATACATCTTTATTGTGTATCACTTCATAGTTAATAAATGCATCTATTAATTAATAAACAAATGAAGTTTTTCTTAAATAAATATCATTTTAAAATCTTCATAAATATCCTTTATTTAGATATAATCGTTCTATATGTATTTATTTATTTATAAATGTGCATATGTATTACTATTATTTATATTATATATTTAATATAGAATCTTGCTATTGTGGCCAAAGGACTTATTGTTTCTGTGAATCCAATTAAATGAGTTGGTGGGCATGGTTTAGGAATGAATTCATGTGAAATACATCAAATTGCTATAGATAGGTTAGTCATTAATAAATTGTAATGTCTTTTTCCCTAAAAAAAAAATAGCTATATAGACTTGAATGAATTGTTTATGTGACCATATTCAAATATGGAAAGAATTGGCAATGCTATCGGAGCATATGCTATTGGGCCCCACTCATTATACTTCTAAATATTTTTATTCTTTTTAATTATTTTTAAATAATTCAAAATTGTTTATCCACTAATCTAATGTTAGTTTAATTCTTTCGATTACGTGGCAATGGATGTTTGACCAATGTAGTGATATTGATTCATGGACAATTCCAAAATATTCTTTACATATTTAGTTAAAACTTCGGATTCCTCATATATATTACATATAAATACGGAACTTAGTGGATTTATATTACAAAACTCCTATTACCTTTTGTTATAATACTTGACTTTGCAATTTCAGTAAAAGAATTTGAGAAAAAAATTTATATCTTTGTGGTTTAACTTTAAATATTCTTATAAAAAATTCGTTATATAGTAGTGGATATTTTTATTTGAATTGGAAGAATCGAAATAATGGCTTTTATCAAAATTCACTAATAAACATAAATATAGACAAACATGAGGTTTTAAAGAAATTTTTTAGGTGTTGAAGAAATGTCTTTACATTGTCTCTTTTTAGATAAAACAAATGCTTTTACATTGGCTTTTATGGCCATTTGCTTAGCCAAAAAAAGACGTTTAATGGAGTTTAGATATGTCAAAAGAATTTCAAAATGAATAAATTGTATAAAAGTATTCCGTCACAAATAAACGTCATCAAAAATATCTAAGCCATTATTAAGAAACATCATTCTAAAAGATTTTTAAAGATATATCTTGAGGTGTTTATAAACACCTAAGAGCTATCAACATGAGTTTGTATCGTGTGGTGTCAGAACCATCTCTCTTTCAGGTAAAACTTTATGTGTTTTGAAAGGCATGCAATTGGAATGTTTCGGACTGAAAAATTTATGTGCAAAAATTGACATGAAAAGTGCAGCAAACAAAGTCCGAATTGAGTAAAATTTCTTGAATATGAAAGCTCTTGCAGTTTTACTTATTTTACAACCAATTTGAGTGGGTTTGGTGTAATTTAGTTGTTCTATTGAAATATTAGTTGCAAAGTGTTTTGTGTTTGTGGCTGTAGAGACATGTTGATTAATTCGCCTAAAACTTATTTTATACTGATTGGATTTGATCAAATTTTTTCCTCTACTCATTCTCATTGAGTTAGGAACATTTCTGGGCAAGGTTCAATTTATTTGGAGTTATTTTGATGAAGTAATTGCAAAAATTGTACAAGGTGTCAATCATGCTTTGTTTTCTGGAATTTGTCCAGTACTCTTAAAATTACTTTGATTGTGCTATCAAATTGTGTTTGTTTTCATTTGAATAATTTTCCTTGGAAATTCTCATTGTTGCCTTTGCTTTTTCCTTGGGGGAGATGAATATTTCTTTGACTTATGCACTTGAAATTATTTTTGGAAACTCTATGCATCTTAGTGTTTGATGAAAATCCTCTTAGTCTTTATCTTCTTAGCTTTATTAGAATTTATTGTTTGGTCTTCTAGGTTAAAATGCTTTTGTAATTTGGTGGAACTAGAAGCCAAATAGAAGACCTTAGAAGGTGATGGTTGAAAAAGGGAAGAGGGCCAGATTCTTATTATAAAAGCCGAAGAGTGTGAGTGAAGTACGAAGGCTGAGTGACAATCATCTTGAGTGATACTGTAGGCATTCTAGGCCTTAGTCTTCCAAATATTTTCATTTTCCAGCCCACATTTATAACCCAATGATGACTTGGGCCTCAACTGAAGAGTAGGCGTTCTGTTTTTGACTGGGTCAGAGATGTCGGGCCGGGCTGGGCCAAGCCAACCCGGGCTGCCCGTCTGTGACTCTCCCTTTTTAGCCCCTCTTCTCTCCTCGGTTTTTGGGGCAGCCATTCTCTCTCATTTTCTTTTATGTATTCTTTCTCTGTCTCTGGACTGTTGGTATCCGACCCTTCTTCTACCTTTCTTCTTCGCGGCTTCTGCCGCTGCTCTCCTCCGTCCGTCAGCTTCTTGCGATGCTTTCACTGCCGTCGACTTTTTTGGATCATTTGTTGTCCGATCTTTTACTTGGTGTGTTTAAGAGAGAGTCGCGAGAGAGAGAGAGAGAGAGAGAGAGAGAGAGAGAGAGAGAGAGAGAGAGAGTGTGCCACCAGTGACTCTTGTCACAGTTAAATTGGATCTGAGGGTTCTGATCCTACTGTCACTTACCGGTGATGCCTCGACACGGCCTGTGCAACTCATCCGCTGCTCGGCGTCCTGTCATTTTCTCGGTTCTTCACCGTTCCCGCCGGAGACTTCCTTCCGCAGTGGTGGTAAGTGTTCTATCTTTTTCAGTTTTTCTTTTTAGTATTAACTGATTATTATTGACACTTTCAAGCACTCGTGATTGGCCTCTTTACCGTTTCGGTTGGAGAAGAAGATATATATTTTTTTGTAATAGAATAGGTTTATTTAATTTCCACTGCTTATTCTTTTGGTGTGTAATAGTAAATAGAGTGTGTAATAGTAATTAGTTTCCAACAAGTGGTATCAAAGCCACGATTCTTCGTCGGCGCCGGCAACTTCAGAATACTCCAGATCTGAGGGAACTGTTGAGTTCCTCAGAACTGGCCAGTGAAGTTTTTCTAATCTTTTCCTATTTTTCTTTTTCTGTTATTGTTGCTTTACTGTTTTCTGTTTTCATTTTGGCTTGCCGCTGGTTATTTTTCTTGTTCTTTTCGTTGTTTCGGCTTGCCGCCGGTTTGTAATTGCTATTACTATTTTACTGAATTGCATTACGGTTTAGTTTTTTATTTCTTATTTTCTGTGTTTTGTTATACCTGGTTCTATTTGTTTGTTTTCTCTTCCAATACATCTGCTACTGTTGGTTGTTGTTCTGGTTTTTCTGAGCTTTCAAAAAGTTTTTTTTGTTTTATAGAAAAAAACTACAAAACCCAAGCCTGGCTTGAATCCGTGAGATTTCAAGTATCTGTGCCTTGGCGTGTTTTTCGTTTTTAAAATTTTTTTAATTATTTCCTGCTTGTCTTTTTCTGCCAGTTTTTTTTCTCGTTTTTTTGTTATATACGTTGTTGTTTGCTTTACATGTTTTCTTGGGTTTTGTGCCTCACACGTTATTACACCATTTTTAAAAAACGAAAAGAAGGGAGCAAAAAGAACCAGTGATGTTTTTCCTAAAAATATATATGCATACATTTGTTTTCCTAAACACACAAATCCAGGTATTTTATTTTTAATTAAACTTTTTCAAATCTTTCATTTTTCCTAGTCACCTAGTTACATTTATTTTCCTTTAAACATGTTAGTTCGAAAATTGAAACTGATAAGTTTGATGGCAAATCCGACTTTGTAATGTGGCGGAGGAAAATGAAAGTAGTTTCGGTACAAAATAAAATTGCACCCGCTATTTGTAGCCCCGAAGAGTATCCAGAATCTTGGAGGGATGAAGTTCTTATGGAAAAATTAGGTGATGTGCACAGTTGCCTAACCTTGCATTTAACAGACAATGTTTTACGAGAAATCGACAAAAACGACAATGCTTTTGAAATTTGGACTAAACTAGAAAAATTATATTTGGGAAAATCACTTTCAAATAAAATTTATTTAAAAGAGCAGCTTGTTGGTTTTAAAATGAGCAGGTCAAAAACACTTTCTGAAAATATGGATGATTTAAATAAAATCGTTTTGGAAGTTCAAAACATTGGAGAGAACATCTCTGGTGAAAATATTGCAGTCATTTTATTAAATGCCTTACTTGAATATTTCAAGAACTTCAAATCTGCTATTAAATATGGCAGAGATGGTTTATCTCTTTCCGATGTTAAAAATGCTTTGAAATCTAAAGATTTGGATTTACAAAAAGAGAATAAACCACATGGTGAAAACCTTTTTGTACGAGGAAGAGTTGACCGGAGGGAACCTCCTAGTCACCATTTTAAAAGTGAAGGGCGATCCAAATCTCGAGAGAAGAACATAGTAAAGTGTTTTTATTGTGGTAAAAGGGGTCATATGAAAAACAAGTGTTTTAAACGGATTAAAGATGAAAAACAACATAAACGTGGTAAAGGGAGTCATAAAATCGACAAAATCCACGATTTTGATTCTGATGGGAATTCTATGTTTTCTGAGGTTTTGTGTGTTTCTCTTTCCCCTTCATGTTCTAAAGTTGTTGATCATTGGGTTCTTGTTTCTTGTTGCTCTTTTCACATGACACCCAACAAACACTGGTTTTCTGATTTCAAACCCTTAAATTAAGGAAAGGTTTTCATGGGAAACAATCAAGTTTGTGATATTAAAGACATTGGTAATATTTTCATTAAAATGCATGATGGTGTGACTAGGAAACTCACTAAGGTGAGATACGTGCCCGACTTACATCAAAATCTTATCTCCCTTAGTTATTTGGACTCTTTAGGTCTTTCTTTTAAATCCAAAAAGGTCACCGGTGCACCGTGCACCCTCTCTCTCTCTCTCTATATATATATCTCTATCTTTCGACTCTCTCTCAAACATGAAAAGAACAAGAATCAAGCAAAGATCCAGAAAAACCAACGGTCACAGGAGGCCGATAGCGGAGAAGAGCAACGACTGAAACTACAGAGAAGAAGAAGAGAATAAGGGAAAAGTCAGGAAAGCCAACAGTCCAAGAAAGAGAGAAATGAGTTCCAAGAGAAAAGAAAAGAAACCCACTGGCTACATCACTCCCGAGGGAGAGAGATAGATTAAAAGGAAGGATACTAATGGGCAGCCCAGGTGGCCAGGCCCGGGTCTGACCAAGTCTCTCTTGACTTGGTCAAGGGCACCTTTTCTCAAGCTGAGGCCCAATTTCATCACTGGGTAAATGGGCTGGAAAATGTGAAAATATTGGGAAGAGTTCAAGGCCCAAAAGGCCTAGATTAAGGTTAACAAACAAGTGCTAATTTCGATTACTAAGGGGTCATATAATGATGAATTATGGTGTGGCTCCTATGCTAGTGTGGCATTTGTTGTCAGGACGTCATTGGCAATATAATAGAAAAGCTATTTAGATACACTTTTGAAAAGGATGGAAATAAGTTCATGTTGAATCCTTTGACTCCTAGTCTAGTCTTTGAAGATCAAAAAAAATGAGAGAAAAAGAAAGACTTGAGAGTAAGAAAAAGAGAAAGAGGATTGAAGAGGGAAAAAAATTGAGGAAAAAGAAATGAGCGTTGAAAATCACGATAGGAAAAATTAAAGAAAGACAAGAAAATGAGTGATCCAAAGAATGATAGTTACAAGAGAGAAAGAGATGTTTCTATGCAAAAGAGAGTGAGATCATAGAAGCCATTGAAAAAAAGGGAGTTGGTTTTACTACTTTATTAAAAATGTACATTTGTTTCTACTAATGACCACTTGTCTTTCACAACTAATGCTTAGTAAAGATCAATGAAGAATTAACAGATGTCTTCCCCGAGGAGGTACTCAGTGGACTTCCCCCTTTGAGAGGAATTGAAGATAAAATTGATTTTGTGCCCGGTATGGTGTTACCAAATAGGCCGGCTTATACAAGTCCTCCCGAAGAGACCTAGGAGTTGAGAAGACAAGTTGAGGAGTTGCTCTCTAAGGGTTAAGTAAGAGAAAGTTTGAGCCATTGTGCCATCATCTACTTGAAGTTTGAGTTTCTTCCTTTGAGCTCTAGTGATCGGTCCAAACATCAAATTCAAATGTGATTGACTTGGCCGGTTCATATCACCTACCCATGACTGTCTTGCCTTGTATTTAGCCACATCAATCCTCTGGTTATTCTTGTCTCCAATTACGAAGAGAAGAACAACTAGAATGATGATGTGGCATACTACAAGTGATGAGGTCCATTATAGAATTTTACTATTAATTAGACTACCTTAATTACCTTTCTTTTATTCTAGAAAAGTCTACTAAAGTGAGTTAAAGTTTCCTAATAAAATAACACATTTTGTACACTAAAGAAGTAAATGCATCATGCGTCTACAATTCGTGATAAGTTATTTTTTTAATTATGGGCCACTTACGAAATGAAGCACATCTTGTACTGAAAAATATAATACCGATTTTTCAAGGAAAATATTTATAAAAGTAAAGGAACAATTTATAGATTCATTCAAACATGCAATGATTCAATAAAGATTCATACCATTTCACGTTACAAGGCACTATTAATTCAAATTAGAACATTTTGATTCGTTTGAGATAATAGTACAATAATAATTAGATTTCGTCCTTCTTTTATCACTAATTATGACATAATAAAATCACCACAGATAGTTTTTTATCGATTTATAGCTACATTTTTATGACTTGTTCAAAAAATGAGCACCTAATTGTTATATATATTTGGAAAAAAAGAGAATTCATTACGTAGTTATATCCACTAAAACAGCGAAAGAAATACAATCCAACGAAGTGCCATCACCCAAAAAAATAAGAGCGTCCATAGAGTTGGCAAAAGTAGCTAATCCATCTACGACATAATTCTATTTTAATATATGTTAAACTCTTTATATTAGTTGGGAATACATTGATACTACATAAAAAAGAGATACAATATTGAAGTAAAACAACTTAGTGATAGATATTGTATTTTAATTTTTCTATTCCTTTTGCATTAATTCTTTCACTCAACTCTTTTTCTCTAATATGCTTCATTTTATGATGTCAATGTCATACTATGAAAATCATATTTTTTTAAGAGAACAACAAAATAATAATTTCTAGTACCATACCAATTATTTCATATTTAACGTTATCCATCATTCTACACATATTATGATCAAATAATTTTACACTATAGGCTAAAACTATAATATTTCTTCAAGATTATATTACAAACTATTAATATATCAATTTCAAGATTATATTGCAAACTATTGATGTATCAATTTTACATTAATATAAGTCCTTTTATATTTTCCTATAGCCTTTTGGATTACATAAATTTTCTAACGTCAAATTTATCCAAATTATACATACATTATCATTGTTTAACATTTCATAGTTAATAAATCCATACTATTAATTAATCAGCAAATGAAAATTTTCATAAGTAAAAAATTATTCTATATGAAAGAATCAAAATCTCCATAAAATATCCTTTTGTGTATCTATTTTCTTTCTTATTGAAAATCATATAGTAGAACATTCACAAAATACCCATTTGTTGGGTTGATATTTCTAATGTAGTTGTATAAGATTACTATTATAATTAAAAGATATATATTCATATATATACATATAAATATGTCTAGGTTTATGCATGTATATATATGTATCTATATACACACATGTATGTATATGTATATAAATATGTATTTATATGAATATATACATACATGTATATATAGATATATCTATATGTAAATATATATATATGTATACGTATATATACGTATATATTGATATATGTATATATATGTGTTTGAATATATACATATACAATCACACACATTATCGATAAAGAATGACTACACGTCATTCACTAGACAAAAACTTCAATGAAAGAAAAAGATACGAATGCAAAAAATTTTGGAATAACTAATCGAGCTCGATCAAAAAGACCATCCCGACTATAAGTTCAAAATGAAACCTGCTTGATTAGTTTATAACAATGTCTTCTTCTTTTCTATTCAAGTACATTTCTTTTTCAATCAAACCAATCTAATCATTTCTTTCATCCTTACATATCATTTTTAAATAACAAGTAAAATTTTTTGAATAAAGTGATGGATACGTTGGAATATAGGGAGAAAGGGCACAAAACATTCCATTTGAAATGATAAAAATTCCCACTTGAATGAATTTGTAAACATTAATAAAGTAACATAATGCTTTTATGGAAATGAACAGAATTCATATATTGTCAATCTCATTTTCATCTTATAAGAAATGTCATTGGAATCTATAGAATAATTTATCAAATTTTAAATGCAACGTTGACAATTTTCACTTGATAAGTTATAAAAAATTTTATTAAAAGACAAATATGAAATGGATAAAAATTTTTGAAACACGATTAGATTATAAACATTTCTCAAAGAAGATGTTGATCAAAGTACTGAATGATTAATTCATTCAAACATGTAACTATTCACATGAAGATTCATGCCCTTTCATGTTATAATTCTGTCAAGGATATGCTTCATTACTTGATGTGCCCTGTTGGCAATATCATGCCACTAGAAGCATGATGTTGAATAGAAAGAAATATAATGATTTTTCAATATGTATACTATACCATCTATATCTTATTTATTTATATCCATCATTGCGCACATGTTATGTTCGAATAATATTACATAATAGTTCGCACTATAATTTCTCTTCAAGATTATACTAAAAATAATGAATATATCAAAGAAATTATACATCATTATATGTGCTTTTATATTTTCTTGAAACTTTTGGATAATTTAGAGTTTTTACTATCAGCTCAATTCAAATTTTAGTTCAAGTCACTATTTTTTAGAAATTAGATGTGATCTTTATTGTTTACATCTTCATGGTTAATAAAGAGTACTACTATTGTTGCCAAAGGACTTCTTGTGTCTACGAATCAAATTTAAGAAGTTGTTGGGCATCGTTTAGGAATGAATTGGTGTGAAATACTTCAAACTGTTATAGATAAGTCAGTCATTAATAATATATGATATCTTTTTCCCTATAAATAAGAACTATATAGATTGGAATTAACTATTGAATATGACCATCTTAAAATATGGAAAAAATTGTCGATGCTATTGGAACATCTATTGTTGCACCCCGCTAATTGTACTTCTAAATATTTTTATTCTTTTAATTGTTGATAAATAATTTGAAACTATTTATCGACTAATCAAATCTTAAATGCTTTTGGTTTCGTTCTTCATATATGTGGACATGGATGTTTGGCTAGGCTAATGATTGGATTCATATGCAATTTAAGAATTTTTTAGCGCAACTTGGGATTCAACCTTAACATTCATTATAAAATAATGAACTTGGTGAATTTATTTTACAAAACTCTTATTATCTTAAAGAATTTGAAAAAGATTTAATATCTTTGTGTTTTAACTTTAAATATTCCTATATTAAATTATTATATAGCAGTGGTATTAATATTTGCATGGGAATAGTTGGAATAATGACATTTACCTAAATTCCTCAATAGACATAAATATAGACAAATATGATTTTTAAAGGAATTTTTTAGGGTGTTAAAGAAATGTCTTTATACTTTTTTTAGATAAAATAAATGCTTTTACATTGACTTTTAAGAGCATTTGCATTGCCAAAAAATGACTCTTAATGGAATTTAGGTATGTGAAAAAGTTTTTAAAATGAATAAGTTGTATAAAAGTTGTTGTCACGAACAAACGTCGTTTAAAACGTCTAAGCCATAATTAACAAACATCTTGCTAAAGGGTTTTTAACGATATCTTTTGAAGAGTTTATAAATACCAAAGAGCAATTAATACGCTTACACCTAGAGCGTTTAAAATAATCCCTTCTAACTTCTAAACGCTCTTGAAAATAACTACTATGGCGCTTATGAATACCTTCATAGATCGTATTTATTATAGTGTGTCTTTCTACTACACAATGAAACAAGGCAATTAATGGTTTTGTAATGTTAGTTTATCCGAATGGTAAATATATATACATATATATAATATATGTATTTATAATATATATATATATATAAACACACACAACCATATATATACATATACATTCAGAGTAAACACCATATTTTTCATAAATAAGTTATACTTTTCTTATTTTACATAAAAACGAATTTTCCTTAAATTTCTATCTAAAAACTTCTATCAATATATCAACTACACAATAGAATTTGGCTATTTCTTTCATGGTAAACGCACGTAGGTGTTGGGCTTAGCTGTTCTTATTGATAAAAACACTCCTCACACTGGCTGCACTGGCACCCAAAAGAAACATGTCAGATTTTTTCGTGTAGGTGGTAAATTGATATTGTTAGCTATACATACAATTTTTTGGATAGAAATTTATTGGATTAGCTTGGAGGTACTCTAATTACATTTAATTCCTCAAAATTTTCACAAGTCTTTTCCTAATAAACTTAAACCACGATTCAAATTCTTAATAGCATTCAGAATCCAACTTTATAAAAAGTAACTATTTTATCCCTCTTCCACAAAAAAAAAAAAAAAAGAACTTATTTAGCCCCCAAATAAAACTTAATTAACTGAAAATGGTCTATGAGAAAGCATCATTATTTCATCAAATACATGTTGCACTCAAATTGTCAAATAAGATTTTGAATGTCAAGAATATGAAATTGTAAGCAAGCAACATAATCATTTCGAGGGGACAAGCAGAAGGAGAAGGATTAACTGAAATATTCAAACTACAAAAAACTTGGAAAGTCATATTAATATATATTACCCACATTCGATATCATATCAAGTGCATAACATAGAATCAATAACAAAAGGAGAGAGTATACTACTAATAAATGTATTTATGGCATTTAAGATTGAATTTAAAAATCCTAATCACGTTCATAGCTAAATAAGGACATTTATCTGGATACATGATGAACTTTTGACCTAATTGAATTTGAATTATGGCTTCAGTATAAATCATGATTGATGTAAAGAGTAACCATAAGGCCATTTATCTAGAAAGCTCCAAGATCAAAGAAAATATTATACCTAATCCATGTACACATGTATATGGTCAAATAACAACACAAAAAAATTAGATACAAATAATTCATTTTCTTGTGATGATTGTTCTCTCCATGATTAGTGAACCTGATAAGGAGGAAGTATAAAAAAAATATTCCAAATATTTAAAATTTTATTTAAAAGAACACAGTTGCTCAATCTTGCCATTATGAGTGTCTCACAGTAGAAATATTCTAAAACCATGTCTAGAATGACATACACATTGAGTCTACCATGAGTGTCTTATTAAAGAAATATCCCGAAATTTCATATCTCTTCTTGTTCAATAATGTCAAAATCGACTAGAGGAATTCTATGATGTTTACCATCACAAGAAGAACCTTCTTCACTCGTAAGCTTTTTGCCATCTATGCGTATAAAACAAGAAAATAACATATCCAAAATTTAAATGTCTTGAATATTTAATGATATGTAATAATGATAACTAGTTTATGACCTACCTGATTCAGTATTTTGCGATTTCTTAGAAGCTCCTGTTTGAAATCGATGGATGACTCCAACAGGTTTAGGGATATAGTAGCCAATCTCTGTAGACTTAATCAACTAAGGCCTTCTACCTCTCTTTCGGCCCTGCATATCAAACATAATTGATAAAAAATATGTTGTCAAATTATTTAAGTTACATAAATTTATATTAATGAATGTTTTTCAACTAACGATAATTTTCTTGTCAGAATTTTCTTCATCCTCCTTTCTGTTTGAAGAAAGACTTGTTGGGCATATCCCATTGTCAATGAAGTGGTAAACCTCTACTTGCGACCTGAAGCGTTTATTTGATTCTATATTGTAATAGTACTGTCATAAGAACAAAGTACATTTTAAAAAAGTGGCAGATCAATCTCTGTCATAGAAATAGTAATTTGGATTCATGTGCTGAATCCCGACTAGCCGTCTCTTCAAACTTTTACACCACTTACCTTATCCACAATCCTACTTGGGAATGGACAAGGTACTGACTGAATGATCTAATTTCTTTTTCTCAGTGCTTTTGAAAATGGGGACACCTACAATAATATGTTCAATATTAATAGTCTAAAAATTGGACAATTGTATAAAAGAAAAAGGAATTAAATGAAACTTAAACAACAACTACTGTGAAATTGAAGTTACAAGTTTTATAATGCACATAGCTACCTAATCATATATATTGAAACAACAATATTTTTAAACTTGCACTTATGTTCTTTAAGTATAAATCATAAATTAATCTTCTAAAATTTGGTAACCTTTTCCCTAATTTATTACATTTTTATTGAAGCAAAGAAAAAATAGAAGTTTTCGTGAACTCCCTGTAGAAAACTTACGAAAAACAACCTTCTGGAATTCTAAAAGAGATGGGCTCTGTATTAATAGTCACTTCTTCTTCATCTCTCAGTGCGACTTCAAGGCTAGAAGGTGAAGCAAAACTTGGAGGGAGATTAGATTCATTTTGCAAGCTCTAATTAAGCTGTAGTGACAATAAAAAAATTGTTAACTAGTTTATCATACAAAATGAAGAAGAAAATGTTAGATACGAAAAATTTATCTATGGTAGTAATTAAACAAATGTGTGAAAACCTAGATCTAATTGATACTATTATATTCTAACCTCCATAACAAAGTTGCACATAATAGCAAGTAGTGTTGGCAAGCATACATGAATTGAATGGCTGAGAAAAACCCACATAACTCTGTGGGAATTTTAGTAGCGTAAAATTTATTACAGGGTAGAATGAAAAGAAAAAAAGAAAAATTAGTTAGCTATTCTACAATTTCCTCCATAACAATTGTTTATGTCGACTATATAAGTAATTAAATTTTCAGAACTGTCTATAACCTATGGTAGTTTATAGATCTTTTATAATTATCAAAGATTTGAGATCAGTAAAATAAGCACTTAATTATTTTTCATCATCAAGCATAAAGAATTATGGAATTTGAATTGCTATAGTAAAAGTGGAAACTCTTACCTCTTTAATATTTTGTGAAGCATCATTTGTAGATCCTTGTTTTGGCTGCAAGGGGTAAGTTTTTCAGAATAACGTAAATAAATGAGATCATGTTCATTTTTATGTTAATTATAGTATTCAATTTACTTAATAAATTCTCACCCGTAAAATTTCAATTGTATTGTGTTGATAACCTTTTGGACATCTGAACGAGGCAGGGTTAACATCAATTCTCATATCTTCCTCATCTTTGGGTGCGACATTGAAGTTAGAAGGAGAAGAGATGCTTTGTGGAAGATCAAAACTTTAGGCAAGCTCTAATCAAAGTGTAATTACAATAAGAAAATAGTTAACAATTAATCAATTCAAGCTAAATTGTTTTTAGACAGTGTAAGAAAATATTGGATGGGGGAAAACTTAGCCATACATATTATCACAAAAATTTCTAAAGCAGTCAATTTAATTAATTCAATGTTTTCTAAATTCCGTCCATTAAAATTAAGTTGCATCGAATAGCTTGCTAAATGGGCATGTGAAGATTGCTAGCATTAGACAAAAATGCATTTGACTCAAGGGGGCACAAAATCTGAATATGCATTAACACCTGTTTAGGTGGTTTTTGGCTGAGAAAAATGCATTACATTCTAGAATGAAAAAGCTAAAATAAAATAAAAGTAAATTACATAGGTGTTAAAAGGGCTTGTCATATCAATCGTTAAAAAAAAAGAGCATCTAAAGTAAAGTAATTTGTTATATTTAATTACCTCACTAACCTCCTTTAGAATTTCTTCGACTTCAGCGTCTAGTGTGTTACCACAAGGCTTGTCTGCTGTTGGAGAGAATTGAGTTTGCATGTTATCTAGAAAAACTTCCTGCACTATAGAAGTATAAATATTTTAAAATCAAATGCCTCTTTAATCCACACAGACACATACACATATATGTATACATTGGATCATAAGTTTGACAATGTAAATGGATTAAACTCGAAGTAATGAAATGAACTAAATGGTAGTTGAAAATCTTTATCCAAAATATTCTAGTAGAATTAAGAGATGCTAATAAAAAATAATAATTAATTGAAAATTAAAAAACATCAAAAGAAATAATATAATTTATGAGTTCAAGAAAAGTTAAACTACAAATTCTACATTTTTTTATCTGGATAATTTTTTTATAAAAAGGGTGATGGTCAAGTTACCAGTTGAACAATGTGGATCTTAATAATGAAAAATACTGTGAATCAAAATATTATAAACAACGATAAAGTGAAAAATCAAACAAATAATAACGAAAGAAATTCACTTGTCCAATAAAATCTTGTTAAATTATGAGATGCTAGTAGCAATTAATTGGGAAAAGGTTGACGGAGAAATTTACCCTGTAAAACACTCTATTAAAAATGAAGTATAAGATGGATAGTTGGGTTCTTCTAAACGTTATAAATCCTCAAAAATGTATTATATCTGTAGGCCTTTTGGGCCTTGAAGTCTTCCCAATATTTTCACATTTTCCAGCGTATTTACCCAGTGATGAAATTGGGCCTTAGCTGGAGAGGAGGTACCCTTGACCAAGTCAAGAGACACTGGGTCAGACCCGAGCCTGGCCACCTGGACTGCCCATTGGTATCCTTCCTTTTAATTCCTCTCTCTCCCTCGGGAGTGATGCAGCCGTTTGGTTTCTTTTCTTTTCTTTTGGAACTCTTTCCTCTCTTTCTTGGACTGTTGGCTTTCCCAAGTTTTCCCTTCTTCTTTTCTTCTTCTTTGCAGTTTCAGCCGCTGCTCTTCTTTCCCATCGGTCTCCTGCAACCCCTTGGCTTTTCTGGATCTTTACTTGATCTTTGCATGTTTATGAGAGAGCCGAGAGAGGGGGGGAGAGAGAGAGAGAGAGAGAGAGAGAGAGAGAGAGAGAGAAGGTGTACCGGTGACAGTTTCCGGTTGAGGTCCAGATCTGAGGGTCCGATAACTCCTCCACCCACCGGCGACATCTCGACGCGGCTTGTCTCTCACAGCCGCTACTCGGCGTCCTTTATTCTCACTCGGTTCTTCTCGACTCCCTCTGGTGGCTATTGTCCGCGCCGGCGGTATGGTTTTCTTTTCGAATTCCTTTACCTTTATTTTATTAAATGTTTGTTATTTTTGCAGCACTGGAGTTTTGTTGTCATTTTTGTTTCTGTTAATCATGAGAAAGAGGGCTATTTTTCTTTCTCTGTTCTTCCGCTGTCTTTTATAATTTTTCTTATTTTTGGGGCTTGTAATAGTAAATAGTTATTTGTAATAGTAATTAGTTTCTACAACAAGTGGTATCAGAGCCAAGTTCGGCTCATCGGCGCCGACAACCATCGACAGCACCAGATTTGAGGTAACTGTTGAGTTCCTCAGATCCGGCCAGAGAAGTTCCTACTACACTCTCTTTTATTTCAGTTTTTTTAACCGTTTATGTTCTGTTTCTTCTCTCATCTTGCCGCCGATTACTGCTGTTTTTGTGTTTCTGGCTTGCCGCCATTTATCTATTCTGTTTTTCGGCTTGCCGCCATTTCGTCTGTTTTTCTGTTGCTTGGCCTACCGCCGGTTACTATTACTGTTCTTGCTGAATTGTGTTACTATTCAGTTGTGCTAGTTACTATTGTTATTTTGGTATTGCTTCTGTCACTGTTCTGCTGCTGTGTTCTCCCTTTTTTTTGGTTTTTTCAAAAATTACAAAACCCAAGCCTGGCTTGAGTCCGTGAGATTTCAAGTATCTGTGTCTTGGCGCATTTTTGTTGTTTTTCAAAAGTTTTTTATTATTATAATTTTCTCTATTTTTGTCTTTTTCTGATTAGTGGTAAAGCAGTTATTTTGTTGCTGCCGTGATTCTCGTTATTTTAGTTATAGTGGTTATTTCCTATTTTGTTGTGCTTCACATTGTTGCACCATTTTTTTTTAAAAAAAAACACACACAGAACAAATCAAGCAAACTAAAACAAACTAACGCCTTTTTTCTTTGAAATTGTATTTTTCTATCTTTCGAAAAATACCGGGTAGTTTTATTCTTTTTCTTTCAAAACTTTTTTCAAATCTTTCATTTTTCCTTATTTACACTTATTTGCCTTCAATACATGTCAGTTCCAAAAATTGAAATTGATATGTTTGATGGCTAATCTGACTTTGTAATGTGGCGGAGGAAAATGAGAGCAGTTTTGGTACAAAATAAAATTGCACCCGCTATCTATAGCCCTGAAGAGTATCCGGAATCTTCAAAGGCTGAAATTCCTTTGGAAAAACTAGGTGATGCTCACAGCTGCCTCACCTTGCATTTAACTGATAATGTTTTGCGAGAAATTGATGAAAACAATAATGCTTTTGAAATTTGGACCAAATTAGAAAAACTATATATGGGGAAATCACTTTCAAATAAAATTTATTTAAAAGAGTAGCTTTTCGTTTTTAATATGAGCGGGTCAAAAACACTTTCAAAAAATACGGATGATTTAAATAAAATCGTTTTGGAACTACAAAACGTTGGAGTAATAATCTCCAATTAAAATATTGCAGTCATTTTATTAAATGCATTACCAGACTTTTTTAACGATGTTAAATCTGCTATTAAATAGGGCAGAGATCGTTTATCACTTTTCGATGTTAAAAATGCTTTGAAATCTAAGGATTTGGATTTACAAAAAGAAAATAAATCTCAAGGCGAAAATCTTTTTTTGCAAGGAAGAGTTGACCGGAGGGAACTTCCTAGTCACCGTTTTAAAAGTAAAGGGCGATCCAAATAATGAGAGAAAAACAAAGTAAAATGTTTTTATTGTGGCAAAGAGGGCCACATGAAAAACAAGTGTTTTAAACGGATTAAAGATGAAAAAAAACGTAAACATGGTAAAGGGAGTAATAAAATCCACGATTTTGATTCTGATGGTAATTCTATGTTTTCAGAGGTTTTGTGTGTGTCTCTTTCTCCTTCATGTTCAGAAGTTGTTGATCATTGAGTCCTCGACTCTGGTTGTTCTTTTCATATGACACCTAACAAGCACTGGTTTTCTGATTTCAAACCATTAAGTCAAGGAAAGGTTTTTATGGGAACTAATCAAGTTTTTGATATTAGAGGTATTGACAATATTTTCATCAAAATGCATAATGGTGTGACTAGGAAACTCACTGAGGTGAGATACGTGCCCGATTTACGTCGGAATCTTATCTCTCTTAGTCATTTATACTATTTGGGTTTTTCTTTTAAATCTAAAAATGGAATTTTACGTGTTTGTAAAGGAAACCTAGTCATGCTAAAAGGTTTTAAAAGAGAAACTTTATACATTCTTCTTGGTAAAGCAGTTGGTAACTTTGCTGCATTAATTTCAAAAACTGTTCCTGAAAAACTATATTGTGGCATCGAAGGATCGACCACATTAGTGAAAGGGACTTTCTTATTTACAAATACAAAATCTTTTGTGTGGTGACAAAATTGATTCCTTGGATTTTTGTGGCCATTGTGTTTTGGGAAAGAAACACAAAATCAGTTTTTCAACCAACACTCATAAATCTTTTGCAATACTTGATTATGTATGTTGTGATCTGTGGGGGCCTGAAAAGGTTCCAACTTATGGTGGTAATGTTTATTTCTTGTCGATTGTTGATGATTTTTCAAGGTATGTTTGGGTTTCTTTTAAAAATCAAAGATCAAACTTTTGAAAAGTTTTGTGAACGGAAACGTTTTGCCGAAAATATTCTAGAAATAAACTAAAAACTATCGAGACCGATAATGGTCTTGAATTTTGTAACCGTAAGTTTTATAATTTGTGTGCATCGCATGGCATTCTACACCATAGAACGGTTAGACATAACCCACAGCAAAATGGAGTTACCGAAATGATGAACCGTACCATTATGGACAAAATTGAATGCCTTCTTGTTTCTTCTGGTGTTCCAAAACCTTTCTGGGGAGAAGCTATTAGTACAGCTGTATACCTCATCAATAAACTTTAGGACTCCTATAGAACTCGGTGTGGTAAACCTCCTAATCTTTCCAACTGGAGAGTTTTGTGATATGCGGCCTTTGCACATCAGAAGGAGGGTAAACTAGATCCAAGGTCTAGGAAGGGAGTGTTCATAGGATATCCTAGTAGGGTGAAGGGATATAGAGTGTGGTTAAAGGGTGAACCCGGGTTGAGGGTTGTTAACAGTAGGGATGTTATCTTCAATGAGCTAGAAATGCCTTGTCTTAAGGATAAACTCATCCTCGATAGTCCACCGAGTGTTTCCACTCCTAGTAGTATTCTTGTGGAGGTGGAGGTCGTCTCTGAAACTCCTTTAGAATCGCCCCTAGAACCTGAAACCAATCCAGTGATTCTTACTCAATCCAGTAGCACACCTATTCCTACTAGTATTCCTACAACCCCCTGATTCTGTTTTAGAAGGTTCTAAAGAGGAAGCAGAACATCCTAAGGCTCAGACTCAAGCCCTTAGAGATTTCCAACTTGCAAGGGATAGAGTTCGTAGGGTACCTAAGGAACATCCTCGATATGGTTACTCCTACATTGTTTCATATGCATTTGCAGTTGCATCTTATGTGGAAGAAAAAGAACTAATACGTTTTTTTGAGGTTTTGAAAACCCCTAATCGTGTTTTATGGTTACGTGCTATGGATAAGGAAATGACATCCTTAAACAAAAATAAAACTTGGATTCTTATTCCAAAACCCTCAAAACAAAAGTTAGTTGATTGCAAATGGATTTTCAAAATAAAAGAACCTGAGTCTTCTAAAGAATCTCCTTGGTTCAAATCCGATTGGTTACAAAAGGTTTTTCACAAGTTGAGGGCATTGATTTTAATGAAAAATTTTCTCCTGTCATTAAATACAAAACCATCAGGATTATTCTTGCTCTTGTTGCTTTTTATGATCTAAATTTGGAACAACTTGATGTTAAAACCGCTTTTCTATATGGTGATCTCGAAGAGACTATATATATGCGTCAATAACCAGGTTTTGAGGTTAAAGGTAAAGAACACATGGCCTATCTTTTGAAAATTTCCTTATATGGACTTAAACAGTCACGCAGGCAATGGTACATGAGGTTTGACTCTTGTATGTTAAAATTTGGTTTTTCTAAAAGCAACTATGATAGTTGTCTTTATTTCTCCGGTACTAATATTGATTCCGCTATCTACTTATTGCTTTATGTGGATGATA
Organism: Catharanthus roseus; assembly: GCA_028651295.1. NCBI lineage: Eukaryota > Viridiplantae > Streptophyta > Magnoliopsida > Gentianales > Apocynaceae > Catharanthus > Catharanthus roseus. Next base: position 2,574,299 of record JAPQWS010000070.1, read on the forward strand.
TGCTAATTGCTTGTAGACATAAAGCTAAAATTGCTGATCTGAAATCCTTGTTGAAATCTGAATTCGATATGAAGGATTTGGGTATTGCGTCTAAAATTCTTAGGATGAGTATTTCGAGAGATAGAACTGATCGTTCACTGTTTCTATCTCAAAAGCCTTTACTTCATAAAATCGTATCCAAATTTTCTATGCACCTATGTGTACCTATTATAGCTCCTCTAGCAAGCCACTTCAAACTTTCTGACAAAACTTGTCCTAAAACTGAAAGTGTGAAAAGAGATATGGCTAATATTCCTTATAGAATGGTCATAGGCTCCGTTATGTACTCAATGATATCTACCGGTCCCCGACATTGCTTTTTTCAATAAGCCTTCTCAGCAGATTCATGTCTAATCCTGGAAGAGATCATTGGACTACTCTCAAGTGGCTACTGCGCTATCTTAACGGAACTTTAGATCTGGGTTTACATTACCATAATTGGACTGATTTTGAATTAATCGGATTTGTTGATTCGATTTGGCAGGTGATAAGGATGGTAGGAAATCTACCTCATCCTACTTCTTTACCCTAGTGAGTAATTGCATCTCCTGGAAATCCCAGTTACAGCCAGTAGTTGCCTTGTCAACTACTGAGGCTGAGTATATCGCCGCAACGTAAGCGATCAAAACAACCATCTGGCTTCAAGGGTTATTGAGTGAACTACAAGTTTTACATTCAAAAGCTACTACTTGTATCGACAAATCGAAGTTGTTTACATTTATGTAAAAATCTAGTTTATCATGAATGAACCAAACATATAAATGTCAAATACGCTTTTATTAGAGAAAAGGTTTCTAGTGGTTTAATTGACATAGACAAGGTTAGTACTGATAATAATCTTGCAGATTTTGGTACTAAAATAGTAAACACTAACAAGTTTATGTTTTGCGGGGATTTCCTTCACTTGAATGCGGTTTGATTTACGGTAAGTTCAAATAACGTTTGAAAAATATTGTTCGAGGTGGAGATTGTGAGCCTTTTAGGCCTTGAAGTCTTCCCAATATTTTCACATTTTCCAGCCCATTTACCCAGTGATGAATTTGGGCCTCAGCTGGAGAAGAGGTGCCCTTGACCAAGCCAAGAGAGACTGGGTCAGACCCGGGCCTGGCCACCCAGGCTGCCTGTTGGTATTCTTCATTTTAATCCCTCTCTCTTCCTCGGGAGTGGTGCAGCCATTTGGTTTCTTTTCTTTTCTCTTGGAACTCATTCCTCTCTTTCTTGGACTGTTGGCTTTCCTGACTTTTCCCTTCTTCTCTTCATCTTCTCTACTGTTTCAGCAGCTGCTTTTCTCCGCCTTCGGCCTTCTGCGACCGTTGACTTTTCTAGATCATTGCATGTTAGAGAGAGAGCCGAAAGATAGAGATATATATAGAGAGAGAGAGGTTGCACCAGTGACAGTTTCCGGTTGAGGTCCAGATCTAAGGGTCCGATCTCTCCTCCACACACCGACGATGCCTTGATGTGGCTCGTCTTTCATAGCCATTGCTCGGCGTCTTGTCTTCTCACTCGGTTCTTCTCGACTCCTACTGGCGGCTATTGTCCGCGGTGGTGGTAAGGTTTTCTTTTCAAATTCATTTACCTTTATTTTATTAAATGTTTGTTATTTTTCCAGCACTGGAGTTTTGTTGTCATTTTTGTTTCTGTTAACCGTGAGAAAGAGGGCTTGTTTTTCTTGTTTTTGGGGCTTGTAATAGTAAATGGTTATTTGTAATAGTAATTAGTTCCTACAAGAATATCTTTGACAGATTCAAGAGGTCAAATTAAGAGGGATACCAAATGACAATAAAAACCTTTAAAAAGAAGAAAATCTTCTTGTCCATGCATATTAGTTAGAAAAAATTATTTATGGACCATATTCATGTCCCCGCCCATGAAACTTTTGGTTTGTATTTTTCTATATCACCCCTTTGGTTGTTCCTATCTTCAATTATTGAGATAAAAACAATAAGAAGAATGATGTAACTTACCACAGGTCAAGATGTCCATGGATCCACATGGACCTAGTCTACTATAGGGTCTTATTATTAATTAGGCTAACTTAATTACCTTTCTTATATTCTGGAAAAGTCTGGATCAAATTTTTATAATAAAACATCATTTTTGGTAAGAATTATTATTGCGAAAAAAGTAAATATACAGTTTTCTCATTCAAAATCCAAGATGTTGTGTACACTAAATGAGTAAATGCACCATGGATCTACAATTCTTGATAAGCTATCTTTTTCATTATGGGCCACCTTATCAAATGGAACATATCTTTTACCAAGAAAATATAATAACCATTTCTCAAAGAAGATGTTTATAAAAATAATATAATGCTGTATAGATTCATTCAAACATGAAATGATTCAAATCAAGATTAATACATTTTCACGTTACACTGTAACTATTAATTCAAATTAGAAGATTTTGATTCATTTGAGATAAAAGTACAAAATTAATTAGATTTCATCCTTTTTTCGTCACTAATTATATAGCAAAATCAGTACATAGATTTTTAAATCAATTTACAACTACATTTTTATAACGAGTTATGAACATGAGCACTTAAGGAACGTTGTTATATATATATAAATATATATATATAGAGAGAGAGAGAGAGAGAGAGAGAGAGAGAGAGAGAGACACCAATTTATTACGTAGGTATATCCACTAAAACAACAAAAGAAATACAATTCGAACCAAGTGCCATCACGTCAAAACATAGGGGCGTCTAAAGAGTTTGAAAAAATAGCTAATACACCTGTGACATCATTCTTTTTTAGTATATGTTAAATTATTCATATTAGTTTGAGAATACTTTAATACTATATAAAAAAGAGATACTATATTGATGTAAAACAACTTAATGGTAGAAACTGTATTTTCATATTCCTATTCATTTTATATTAATTCTTTATACAAAATTTTCCTCGAATATGCTTCATTTATTTGATGTATATTTTCGCAACAATACAGCATCAAAAGCATAGTTTTTGAAGAGAGCGACATAATAATAATTTCCAATACGTATACAAATTATATCATATGTAATATTATCCATCGTTTTGCACATGCCCATGAGCAAAGATTTACATGATAGGTTGTACTGTAATATTTCTCCAAAATTATATTGTACATTATGAATATATCAATTTTGCATTAGTATAAATGCTTTTAGATTTTCATGTAGCGTTTTTTATTACTTAGATTTTTTAACATTAGATTTACTCAAATTACATATACATCCACATTGTTTATCACTTCATAGCTAATAAATGCATACTATTAATTAATCAACAAATGAAGTTTTTCTTAAATAAATATCATTTTAACTTGAAGAATTAAAATCTTCATAAATATCCTTTATTTATATATAATCGTTCTGTACATATTTATTTATTTATAAATTTACATATGTATTACCATTATTTATTACTATACATTTTAGTAAAGAATACTGCTATTGTAGCCAAAGGACTTATTGTTTGTGTGAATCCAATTAAATGAGTTGGTGGGCATCGTTTAGGAATGAATTGGTGTGAAATACATCAAGCTGCGATAGATAGGTTAGTAATTAATAAAATATGATGTCTTTTTTCCGTAAAAAAAATCGCTAAATAGACTTGAATGAATTGTTGATGTGACCATATTCAACTATGGAAAGAATTGGCAATGCCATTGGACCATATACTATTGGGCCCACTCATTATACTTCTAGATATTTTTATTCTTTTTAATCGTTTTTAAATAATTCAAAATTGTTTATCTAATGATCGAATGTTAATTGCTTTTAGTTTAATTTTTTTGTTTATGTGGCAATGGATGTTTGACCAAAGTAATGATATGTATTCTTGTACAATTCAAAAATATTTCTTTAAATATTAAGTTAAAACTTCGGATTCCTCATCTATATTTACGTATAAAATAATGAACTTGGTGGATTTATTTTACTACGATCTTATTACCTTTTGTTATAATATTTCACTTTGCAATTTCAGTAAAAGAATTTGAATATTTTATATCTTTGTGTTTTAACTTTGAATATTGTAATGAAAAATTCCTTATATAGTAGTGGATGTTTTTTTTATACGTATTAGTATTTTTAGATGTTGAAGAAATGTCTTTACATTGTCTACTTTTAGATAAAATAATTGCTTTTACATTGGATTTTATGGCCATTTGCGTAGCCAAAAAAAGACTTTTAATGGAATTTAGATACGTGAAAAGAATTTCAAAATGAATAACTTGTATAAAAGTATACCATCACAAATGAACGTCATTAAAAATATCTAAGCCATTATTAACCAACATCATTCTAAAGGATTTTTGAAGATGCCTTTTGAGGCGTTAATAAACACCTAAGGGCTATTAACGCATTGAGCATTTAAAATAATCTCTTCTAACTTCTAAACACCCTTAAAAGCAATAACTAGAACGCTTATGAATACCTCCACAAACCTTATTTTTTGTAGTATGTCTTTCTATTACACAACAAAAAAGGCAATGGATGCTTTTGTAATATTAGTTTAGTAGAATAATAAAAACCATGTCTATAACCATATACACGTTCTGTGTATCATAAATGTCTTAATAACAAATACTCTAAAACAATTCATAGTTCTTTGTATAATAGTCTCTAAATAGACTAGAGGAATCATTTGCTTGTTGATATGATCATGGCTATGGATGAATTCTAGAAAGATTCAAGTCCAAGAGATGGAGGTACAAGATTGGTTAAAATGAATACATTGGAGACCAAGCTGGAAGTTCTAGATTGTTGGATTAGTTTTGAGAAACTTCAATTTCAATAGTCTTAAATCCATCAAATTAACAAGTGTCATTTATAACATTTGTAGAAGACTTTCAGGTTTCCAGACAGGTATAATATGTTTCAAACTGAGTTCATTTGATTATCCAAGAGTTGTGCGAAATTCAATACTTTTGGAATTTGTTCCAGTTTTGACACCCTTTTGTAAATTGACCATAACATGAGTTAGAGAAATCTAAATGACTTAACTCAAGATGCTCTGGAAAGCTTAAACAATGGACTAAACTTCTATGAAGGATGTAGGAGCCGATTCGGAAGGTTTCAGCCTCAATGTCAACGTGCCATTAACATGAGTTCATACCATGTGGCATCAGAGCCATTTCTCTTTGAGGTGAAACTTGATGTGTTTTCATTGAAGGAATAAAAAATGAAACGCATACAATCTGGAATGTTTCAGACAGAAAACTTTATGTGCAAAGATTCATGAAAAGCGTAGCAAACGAAGTCCGAATCAAGTGAAATTTGTAGAATATGAAAGATATTTGAGTTTTAGTTATTTTACAACCGATTTGTGTGGATTTGGTATTCATTTGGTTGTTCTATTGATATATTAGTTGCAAAGTGGTTTGTGTTTGCGGTTATAGAAACATGATGATTAATTTACCTAACACTTATTTTATACTTTTTGGATTTGATCAAAATTTGTGCCTAAACTCATCCTCATTGAGGTAGGAACATTTCTAGCAAGGTTCAATTTATTTGGAGTTATATTGATGAAGTAATTGCAAAAATCGTACAAGGAGTCAAACATGCTCTGTTTTCTGGAATTTGTCTACTACTCTTAAAATTTCTTTGATTGTGCTATCAAATTGTCTTTGTTTTCATTTCAATCATTTTCCTTGGAAATTCTCATTGTTGCCTTTGCTTTTTCCTTGGTGGAGATGAGTATTTCTTTGACCTATGCACTTGAAATCATTTTTTGAAACTCTATGCATTTTTTATCTTCTTGGGAATTTATTATTTGGTCTTCTAGTTGAAAATACCTTTGTAATTTGGAGGAACCAGAAGCTAAATAGAAGACCTTAGAAGGTGATGATTGTAAGAGGCAAGAGGGCGAGATTCTTATTAGAAAAGTAGAAGAGTGTGAGTGAAGCACGAGGGCTATGTGACAATCATCTAGAGCGATACACTAAGGGAGTGGTGGGGTTCATGTTGTATCGACAAGAAAGGATACTAGGTACTTCAATAGAACTACTAGTATATCGGTTTGGCAAGATTTGAAGGAAATTGCAAGGTCCTTGCAATGTCCACTTAATAGAGTGGAAAGGCACCTTGGAAACATTGAGAAGGGGTTGGAACAAGGGGAATATGAGTATGCAATCGGTGGATACACTGAAATCATGGATATCAAGCGTATCATGAAGGGGATTCTTACTACAAAGTTGGTGAAAGTTGTACGAATAGGAATGAAGGTATGGTAGTAAACTTTCAAGAAGGTTATGAGAGTTATGAAGGTTCTAGATATTTCTACATGGATGATGGATATGGGCCTGTTATGCATATGAACAAGAAGCTAGGTACTATAGAATCGAAACCTATGAATCTCAAGAGAGGATGAAAGTCCTTCCTTTACGAAGAGAAGTTCTCGAAGAACATTGACAATGTGCAAAGAAATGTTTACCCCCTCTTTCAAGAGAAAAGGAAGCAAGGAAAACTTGTGCTGAAAAGAAAGTTAGATTTGAAGAACAACAAAGGGGAATTGGAGCTATGTCTAATGAGGATATTGGAAAGATAACTTCCATTGGTGAACCTTGTATTCCTTGGAGCAAGAAGAGTGAAAATGAGGAGAATACAAGAGCCCAAGAAGTGGTACTAGACAAGAATGGTACATGTGAGGGAAAATAAGGTCATGAAAGAAAAGAAAGAGTGGAAGAAAAGGATAGCATTAGTGAAGAACATTGTTTTCTTGAATACATTTCTTCCTTATTTGAGAGAGTTGAAAGAGATGAAAGTGAAAACTCAAAAGAAAGGAAAGAGCGAACAAACAAAGAAAAAGAGAATTTTTTTGAAGAACATGAGAGAATAAAGAAGAGAATGGGCGTGAAAGTGCCAAGGAAGGATGTTACAAAAGTTCCTATTCTCTTGAGCTACTATTGGATTCACACTTAAGTGAGAAGATATATTTATTGGCTAACCAAATTAACCCTTTCCTTACTCTTATTTCTTCTTATTTGCAGAATTTTCCAGATAAGAGGAAGAGAATAAGGAAAAGCTTCATCACCACCATAAAGAAATATAAATAATCTTTTCTTCTAACTCCTTACCTTTAAGCATTGAATTTTCTTTTTAAGTAATTGAAGTTACTCTAGAATGCACATGTGTCTTTGTTGGTAGAATCACATTCTTTTCATGTGAGGATATTTTGAAATGCATATGTAATCATTCTTGATGGAAATGTATGCTTACTTGTTCCTTGCATGACTAAGTGTTTACCTTCTTGTATTTCTTTCGAGGAATATCTTGTGGAGTAGAGACTAAATATGAGCTATTTTGCTATATCGTTGATTTGTTAAATGATGATCTCATTACAAAGCCTGTGATTGTTAGTGCTTTATATTCTTGTGCTTTTATATGATTTAAGGGTGGTATCTTTCTTGAATCTCTTGTTGAGAGTTATAGTTCAAAAGAAAAATTAGTTGGTTTACTTGTTCTTTACATGATCATCTTCATGATAAGTATGTGGAAAATTTTGTTGAAGATTGTAGTGACAAATCATCACTATCATGAAGCTTTACTCTTCTAAAACAAATTTTGGTCTATGTGAATGAACATTTTGAATTTCCTTGCAATGGACATTAATTTTTAAACGATGATGAGTCTTCAAAGACTGTGGAGTACAAACAATTGTGGTTTTCAATTTATTCATTTGCATTTCAAAGGATTCCATCTTATTTTTGGAAAGTTAAAAGAAAGGAAAAGGTATTTTTATGATGTTAAAGGTTCATGTTTCTGGTTTGTTGAAAACTATGTTTGAAAATGGTATTGTTGAACTAACTATGAATAAACTTGAGAAACATTTTGGTCCTCTTATTTCTTTAATTGAATTTCCCTTGAAATATGCTAAATTATTTGCTTGTTTAAAACAGAGTTCTTGTGCCAATCATTTTAATAATTTCTTTTATAGACATTATCTAACCATTTTCCCTACAAGAAGCTTATATGTGTTTATTTTTAAGAGGGAATTTAAAATTCGTTTAAAGATGAGCATATCTTTTAGCCTCACATGAGAAAATATGTGTAAAAGTTCATTGGTCATTGCTTTAGAGTGTAAAAGAACCAAGTTTACATCTTTGCCACATGGTCATTATACTCCTCTAGATGTGCCTAAAGTACCTTGAGTAGATGAACTTATGGACTACCTAGGTCAGCTAAGGGCACAAATTCTATCTTTGTTGTAGTAGATTGGTTTTCTAAAATGGCTCATTTTATACCTTATAAGAAAACAGATGATGCTAGTCATGTTGCGGATTTGTTCTTGACTTGGATATCACTTTGATGTAGATCCTCTTTTGATTGTAGATTAGATTCCACACCTTCACAAGACCACCTCCTTTAATGAGAAACCTCTATTGAGGATTTTGTTGTTTCAACACTCCAATAGAAAACCTATGAGGATCTAAGCCTCATAAGCCTAACATTGAGAAGGAAAACTCATTCCCAATTTGATAGAAAGAACCTTGAGAAAATAAGGCCTCACAACCCCAACTACATAAACTAGAAGACCTAAGATTAATGGAATCTAAGAACAAGAAATCTAAGACTCAATTAAAGAAAGGAATTAGATGTTCAATTGATTCCATAGATTCCTTAATCTAAGGTAAACAATTTTTCACAAACTAAGGAGATTAACCTTTAGCAAGCTAACTAAGAAGGAAGAAGAACCCTACAGACAATTAGAGAATCCTCTCTCAAATATCCGCAAAATTCATCAAAGTTAGTTACAAATGAGCTTGTAATTCGGTATTTATAGGGTAAGGTCTAAACAAAACCTATCTACTGATTAATGGCTTAAAATACCCATTAAATCCTTGATTTTAATAGCTGGAAAAATAAGTTAAAATAATTAAATCCCGTCTAAAATTATAAAGGTGTATTTCCACACAAACACTACTGGCGATAGTAGTGTAGAACTTACCGGATGGGGTAAGATGTTGGCTTCCAAACTATTTATGTCTAGAGGCCTACCAACGACAGTAGAAGTAGGTTTACCGTCAGAGGTAGGGGTGCTCTTCTCCAACACTTAGCCATTTTTATATCCAATTTGCTCTCTTGAGTGATCCAAGCTTGTTGTGCAAATGAAGAGCAACTTGGAAGACTACACTTGATCTTCAAAACCTTCAAGCTTGATCTTCAAAGCATTCTCCATGTAAATAACCATGCCATTATCCACATTTCCATCAGAATCTTTGATCTTCTTCAGCCTTGTAATAGTGAGTGGTCCAAGTAATAAGTTTTTAGCTTCTTGGCTTTCTCGATGTACATCATCCGCCCCACCTTAGAAAAGATTCGTCCTCGAATCTTGACCTATATCAAACAATGACATATCAAAATATGAAAGGTAGCACTAAAAGAAATTCAACCGGAAAATCAATTATAGAAGCAACAAAGTATTCAAGAATGTGCAAAGGCTTATTGCCATGGCAACAAGCTTAGAGTCGTGTTAGGGGAAGACCATCATTCAAATCTAAGGTGACCCAACCCAAAACCTCCGAGATAAAAAAACCAATCGTTTCAATCCAAACTTCTTTTTTCTTTGGGCGATGAATAACGTCATGATTATTAGAATGGATATACGTGGTTAAGTTCTTGTTTGGCTTGTCATATAAGTGCAAAATATTACCTAGCAAATCAAAAGACAGTAGAATTTTGAAACCATGATCAACTTAAAGAAAAGAATAAAATGTAGTAGAATAATAAGCGTGATGGGGACGCAAACTCGAAGAGGTAAACAAATTTGCCATGGAGATCTGGTCTTCTTCTTGGTTACATCCATCAAGAGACTAGCTAGCATGCTAAGTGCTTTGTTGAAGCTCTTATGATATCTTGTTAGTCATGGAAGCTTTGATCATCAAATGAATTCTTAGAAGTAAACCAATCTTCGATTGCTTGAACAGTATTTGCATCCACTTGGAAACCTTGAAAATGTACTCGATAACCTGGGAAAGTACCATGTTTCACACAAAACTCACATTTTCAATGGTTAGCATATAGTTTCACCTTCCTAAAGATAGACAAAACTCGATTAAAACCAGGTAGTTGGTGCATGTAAATGGTTTCACCAATGACACCATGCAAAAAGGCAGTTTTAACATCCACCCGTTCAATCTCAAGATCAAAGAAGGCAACAATAGCAAGCATAATTCTAATAGTTTTATATTTAACAATAGGAGAAAAGATCTCATTAAAATCAATACCTTCAACTTCAGAAAAAACTTTTGCAACCAATCTAGCCTTGAACCTTGGAGGTTCATTAACAGATTCATGTTCTTTAACTTTGAAAATCCATTTACAATCAATCAGCTTTTGTTTTGGTGGTTTAGGAACAAGCACCTAGGTTTTGTTCGTATGCTAAGAAGATATTTCTTCACCCATAGCATGCATCCACAAACAGTGATTAGGACTCTTTAAAACATCAGAAAAACATACAAGTTCTTTCTCTTCAACAAAAGATGCAGCGGCAAAAGCATAAGAAAGGATGTGAAAAACCATACCTAGAAGTTTCCTTTGACACTCTTCTAACCCTATCTCTCGATAGTTGGTAATATCTAGGGGCTTGTGCTTGTGCTTCTGGATGATCCTCATCATTATCAGAATTACCTAGATCGGGCTCGTCGGGTTCCGGAACACTAGTTCGGTTACCAGACCCCTCATTAGGTTCTAGTGTTTTGAGTTCTAGTTTGGGTTCGAGTGTGTGCTCTTGAGAAGATTCGGAAGCTGTCCTCCACTTCCACAGTAATATTCCCAACTATGGGCGAGAAGATTCGGAAGTGTCCTCCACTTCCACAGTAATATTCCCAACTATAGGTATAACGGTATAACCCTCGAGTCTGGTTTCAGTTCTAAGACAGGGCATGTCCAGTTTGTTAAAGACTACGTCTCTACTCACGACTACTCTCACACCCGGTTCACCTCAAAGCTATGGTCTGTAACCCTTTACTCCACTAGGATAGCCTATAAACACTCCCTTCTTAGACCTAGGGTCTAACTTCTCTTCCCTTTGATGTGTAAAAGCAGCACACCCATACACTCTAAGGTCGGAATGGTTTTATGGTTGGTCGTTCCACAATTCTATTGGAGTTTTGAATTATAGCAGTAGAAGGAGACCTATTTACAAGGTAAACTTCTATACTAACAGCCTCTCTCCAAAAAGGTATAGGAACCCAGAGGAAACAAAAAGACACCTAACTTTATCCATAATAGTTCGTTTCATCCTTTTAGCTACCCCATTTTTTTGTGGGTTGTGCCTAACAGTTCTATGATGCACATAATCATACAAAGCACACAAATAATGAAATTTCTTTTTACAAAATTATAGTGTATTTCTTGTTCAATTTTTGGGAAAACGTTTCCATCATTAAACTTCTGAAAACTTTGATATTTGGTTTTCAAAAGAAACAGCAAAACATGCCGAGAAAAATCATCAACAATAGAAAAGAAATAAACCTTACCACCAAAAGTGGGTACCCTTTCCGGACCCAAAAGATAGTACACATAATCAAGAACAGTGAGTGGATTTGTGTGTGTCCATGGAAAAATTGAGTTTGTGTTCTTTGCCAAGAATACAATGATCACAAAAATCTAAAGAAGTGATTTTATCACCGTTTAAAATATTTTGTTTGTGTAAATAATGCAAACCCTTTTCAGTAATGTGGTCGATCCGCTGATGCCACAACATAGTCTTTCAGGGAACATTTTTTAGAAAATAATGCAAATGATTCATAAAAAGTTTTTCCAAGTAAGGTGTACAAACCGTTTTTCTTAAAACCTTTGAGCATGACTAGAGGTCCTTTACAAATACGTAAAATCCCATTTAAGATTTATAAGAATACCTATTTGTGTCAAACACCAAGGGATATTATGTTCGCCTAAGATTAAGCACTATCTTACCTCAGTTAGTTTTCTAATCATACCATTATGCATTTTGATAAAAACATTTCCAATTCCCTTGACATCATAAACTTGGTTGTTTCCCATAAAACTTTTTCATGATCAAGGGGTTTAAAATCAGAAAAACCAATGCTTGTTAGGTGTCATATGATAAGTGCAACAAGAATCAAGAATCCACTTATCAGATACTTTAGAGGTAGATGGGAGAGGGGATACAGACAAAACTTCAAAAAACATATAATTACCATCTAGTTCAAAATCGTGTGTTTTATCGGTTTTATCCTTCCCATTACCTTGTTTGTGTAATTTTTCATCTTTGATTTGTTTAAAACATTTATTTTTCATATGGCCATCTTTGCCACAATAAAAACACTTCACTCGATTCTTATCTCCGGATTTAGACCTCCTTTTACTTTTGGAGTGGTGACTAGAAGGTTCTCTCCGGTGAACCCTCCCTCGCACGAAAAATTCTCTCCATTTGTTTTATTTTCTTTTTACAAATGTAAATATTTTAATTTCAAAAGTTTTTTCACATCAGAAAGAGTCAAGTTATCTCTGCCCTACTTAATAGCAGATTTCATATCATTAAATGACTCAGGAAAAGCATTCAACAAAATAATAGCAATGTTTTCATCAGAAATGGTTTCTCCAATATTTTGGAGTTCTAAAACAATTTTATTTAAATAATACATATTTTCGAAAAGGGATTTCGACCCACACATTTTGAAAATAAAGAGTTGTTCTTTTAAATAGATTTGTTTGATAAAGACTTTCTTAAATAAAGTTTTTCAAGTTTTGTCCAGATTTCATAAGCATTGTGTGTTTCATTTATTTCTCTTAAAACGCTATCTTTCCAATGCAAAGTGAAACAGCTATGTGCATCACCAAGTTTTCGCAATGATCACGGACAATAAAGAAAATTTTCGCAATCAAACACAAAAAATAGCAAGACATATACTTGTAGTACCAATAGGACTCAAGCCAAGCTTGGATTTCGGTTTTTCAAAAAAAAAAAAAATCACAAAAATTTTGATCCGTGAAAAGAGATATAAATAGAAAAATATATATCCAGACAATAAACCTTTAAACGAAAGAAAACCAGAAAGCAGTAATGGTGACCTATGTCAGATTCACCGAATTGAACAGTTCCCGTGAGTCTAGAGAGCATCTTGGGAGGTTTCGGATGACGTTGGTGTCGATAGAGGAATGTAACAAACACAAGACACCGAAAAGATCAAATCTTCTTCTGGCTGTGATAGTACTGTCGAGGAGAGTACACTGGTGATCAACCCTGTTACATAAACAAAACTTCCTACAAACTATTACAAAAGCGGTGGAAGAACATAATATAAACTAAATATATTCTATTACAATAACTGGATGATGGAACCGGATAACAACTCTTAAAAAGGCTCTTCAAAAATCGGATGAGGTGTCTGAAAAATGTACTACCGATTTTTCTTCAATTCAAAGTACCTGCAAAATAGATAAAGAAAAACGGATGAAGATGGCAAAAATTGGACATTCAATTTTTGCCAGAACAGAGAAAATTGGAGAACCAACTCTCAAAACCGGACGCCCATTTTCAAAACTGGACGACCAACATAGAAAAACCGGATGACCAGTTTCTATGTAAAAGAGGAGAACAGAGATATTTGGACTCCAAAACCGGACTAGGAAGAGCAAAACCAGACCTGTTTTGCTCTAAAATATAGATTCTCGATCGAACCCTTAGAACAATGGATGAACCTCACATACAAGAATATTCTAATCCTTCACTCTCGGTTTTCTCCTTCACAAGCCTCCCAAGCACGCAGTCAACCAAGAATGGCAACTAACAGTGGCAAGGACAGAGGAATTCACAGAGAACAGACAGTCACAGAGGAATAAGAAACTATAGAGAAGAAGAAGAAGAAGAGAGAAAAGAATGTAGAAGCTTCACACAGAGTTATTGGTCACCTTATATCAACAGCAGGAAGGATGAGAGTATTAATAGAGTTTCTAAGGTAGACATATTTAACAACAAATAAGACATCTGGAAGAATCGTTCAAAACAGAACAGTCAAGTACCTAGAAGACTCTTTCGAAAGACCAACAACCACAAGAAGAGATTGGGCTGTTGGCAGCCCGGCCCATCCAGCATCTTGGGTTAAAAATAAACTCATCCTATTTGGGTTCGGAGGCTCAGTCCAACTCATCATAGGCTAATAGAACATGGGCTGGGAAAAGAAAAAATGTTTAAATAAAGGCCCAACAGGCCTACAGTAATTAATGAAATGTAATTGATTAATAAAATACCGGAGTGCGTCAGCATTTCCTACATGTAATGCATTCAAATTGGCATAGCATTGTTTTCGAAGGGGAGTAGGTAATCAATGTAATTGAGATAAAGTAAATTTCGATCAAAATTGATTATTTAATGTTTTCAAAAAAAGAAATATTGATTATTAAAAGTTCTGTTCATTATTTTGCCTCAGACATTTCTTCTCCATTTGACACTTTTTTTTATTAGTCCATTTTACAATTAAGATGGAGTCATATTAATATATATTACTCATATTATACATCATATCAGGGGAATAACAAAGAATGAACAGCAAAAGGTAAAAGTATAATACTAATAAATGTATTTATGACATCTAAGTTTTTAATTTGAGAGTCCTAACAATGTTAAGAGCCTAATACACGATGGGCTTTTGAACTCATAAAATTTGAACTATGGCCTCAACAAGAATCATGATTGATGGAAAGAGTGACAACATGACGTTTATCCAGAAAGCTCCAAGCTCAAACTTGACTAGTTGTAGTATACCGAATCAAAAGGTGCAAGTATGAAAAAAAGAATTTATTCCAAATATTTAAAATTTATTTTAAAAGAACGCAATTGTTCAACCTTACTATTATATGAGTGCCTTACTAAAGAAATATCGTAAAACCATGTTTGGAATGACATACACGTTTAGTCTATGATGACGGTCTTACTAAATAAATATCCGAAAGTTTCATGTTTTCTCGTACAATAATCTCAAAATCGTCTAAAGGAATTCTACGATGTTGATAATCACCAGAAGACTCTTCTTCACTCATCAGCTTTTCACCATCTATTCACATAAAACAAAAGAATCAAATATTGAGAATATAACTATCTTGAATATTTAATGATACGTAATAATGATAACTAGTTTATGACCTACCTGATTCAGCATTTTGTGATTTCTTAAAAGTATCCGTTGGAAATCGATGCATAACTCTAATAGGTTCAGGGATATAATAGCCCATCTCTATAGACTTAATCTACTCGAGGCCTTTTACCTCTCTTTCGACCTTGCATACCAATGATAATTGATCAAAATTATTTTATCAAATTATTTGAGATACATAAATTGATATTAATAAATGTTTTTCGACTCATGAATAACTTTCTTGTTAGAATTTTCACCATCCTCCTTCTGCTTGAAGAAAGACTTTTGGGGCATATGACAATCTTAATGAAGTTCTAAACCTCTACTTGTGATCCTAAAGCATTTATTTCACTCTATGTGGTAATAGTACTGTCACAAGGACAAATCTGATTTATATAAGTGTAAGAGCGATCTCGATAATAGAAATAGTAATTTTTATTCATGTGTTGAATCCCTATTAGTAATCTCTTCAAACTTTCACACTACTTACCTTATCCGCAACCCTACTACGGCTTGGACAAGGTACTGACTCAGTCATCTAATTTCTTGTTCTCTGTGCTTTTGAAAATGAGGACACCTAGAATAATATAATCATATTAGTACTTTAAAAATAGGCAATTCTTATGAAAGAAAAAAAATTAAAGGGAACATAAACAACAACTACTATGAAATTGATAATTAGAAGTCTAATAGTACACAGAGTTACCTAAACATACATATTGAAACAACACTATTTTTAAACTTACACTTACATTCTTTTAATATAACACATAAACCACAAGTTAATCTTCTAAAATTAGGTGATTTCCCTAATTTATTATATTTCTATTGAAGAAAAGAAAGAAATAGAACTTCCCCAACACTTTCTTTAGAAAAATTATGAAAAAGTGATAGGCACACAAAATATTTCTTGTACTTCTCAAGAATATAACTTTGGAGCATACAATCAGATAAGTTTGTGAGCATGATATATAATGAGATCGTGTCTCTGATTATGTAAATTTTCATATTCCATTTCTTTTATATGTTCTTATCGTTAAAACTTCAATTGTTTTCGCTTGATAACCTTGTTGAATTCAAAAAGAGATGGGCTCTGTATCAACTATCACTTCTTCGTCATCATTCAATGCGATTTCAAAGGCAGAAGGTAAAACAAAACTTTGAGGGAGATGAGAAGAATTAGGCAGGCTCTGATCAAGATGGAGTGGCAATAAGAAAATTATGAATTAATTTATCACGCTAAATTTTCCCGGAAAATCAAGAAGAAAATGTTGGATACTAAAAATTTATCCATGGCACTAATAACAAAATGTGTGAAAATGTGGGTACATCTTGAATTGCTATATCAAAAGTGGAAACTCTTACCTCTTCAATGTTTTGTGAAGCATCATTTTTAGATCCTTGTTTTTTGTTGCATGGGGTAAGTTTTTCAAGAGTGAGGTTAAATAATGAGATCATGTTCATTATTACGTTAATTATGATATTCAATTTACTTTATACATTCTAATCCCTAAAATTCCAATTGTAATGTGTTGATTACTTTTTGGAACTCTAAACAAGACAAGGTAAACATTAATTGTCATATCTTCATCATTTTTTGGCGCAACATTTACGTTAGAAGGTGAAGCGACACCATGAGGAAGATCAAAAGCTCTAGGCAAGCTCTAATTAAGATGTAATTAGAAGAAGAAAATAGTTAGAATATTAATCAAGCTAAGCTAAAATTTCTTTAGTCAATGAACGAAACATTGGATTGGGAAAATTTATCATACATGTAATAACAAAAATTTCTAAAGCTATCAATTTAATTAATTCAATGTTTTCTAATTTCCATCTATTAAAATTACGTTGCATCCAATAACGTGGAAGGTAGTCATGTGAAAATTGCAAAATTGGTGAGGAGAATATACATTAATATCCGTTTATGCGTTTTTTTTATAGGGCAAAATACATTACATTCTAGAATGAGAAAACTTAAATAAAAATAAATCAAACTACTTAGATATTAAAAAACCTTATCATACTATTCATTAAATAGATGAAAAAGTTTAAACCACTTTTTGCTTTAAAACGGTGTGTTTTGGTATATTGTATAAAAAAATTAGCATATAAAGTAATTTGTCATATTTAATTACCTTACTAATCTCTTTTAGAATTTTCTAGACCTTGATATCAAGTATGTCATCACAAGGCTTGTCTTTCGTTGGAAGGAATTCAGTTCGCGTATTATTTAGAAATGCTTTTCGCATTATAGAAATATGAAATTTTAAAAATCTAATGCATTTTTGACACACAAACACACACACACACTTATATATACACATACTTATGTAATTAAATTCATTTTTAATACACACACAAATATATATACATACATATATATCCATATATATTGGATCTTAACTTTCACAGGTTAAAATATGAGTAATAAGATGAATTATATGGCGGTTGAAACCTTTATACAAAATATTCTAATTGAATAATAAAAAATAATGATCAATTGAATATTTAAAACATCAAAAGAGAAAACATAATTGATGAATTCAATAAAAGTCAAAATATATATTCTAAATTTTCTTGATCTAGATAATTTTTTTCAAAATAGGGTGATGGTCAAGTTGTCAATTGAATAATGTGGATGTTAATAATGAAAAAAACTGTGAATCAAGACATAACACACAACGATAAAGTGTGAAATAAAAATAATAATAAAGAAAGAAATTCGCTTATTCAACGAAATCTTGTTGAACAATGAGATGCTAATGACAATTCATTGGAAAAAGCATGACAAAGAAATTTACCCTGTCAAACACTTGATTCAAAATGAAGTATAAGATGAATAGGTGGGTTCTACTGAATGTTTTGAATTCTCAAAAATGTATTACACCTTTAATAGATCAAATGGGTCAAATTGAGAGGAATACAAAATGATTACTGAAAACCTTTAAAACGAAGAAAATCTTCTTGTCACCTGCATATTAATGAGAAAAATTTTATCATGGACCAGATTCATATCCCTACCCGTGGAACTCTTGACTTGTACATAGCCACATCACCCCTCTGGTTGTTCTTGTCTCCAATTATAGAGACAAAAACAACCATAAGGATAATCTGACTTACTACAGGTCAAGAGGTCCATAGGTCCAAATGGACCTCGTCCATTATGAAACTTTACTATTACTTAGGCTAACTTATGTACTGTTCTTTTATTCAAGAAAAGTGTATTAATAAATCTTTATTTTTGTAAGATTCATTATTGAGTGAAAAGTAAATAGATAGGTTTCTCATTCAAAATTTAACACGTTATGTACACTAAAGAAGTAAATGCATGATGCATATATAGTGATAAGTTATCTTTTTCATTACGGGCCACTTATGAAATGAAACATATCTTGTATTGAAAGAAATATAATACCCATTTCTCAAAAATGATTTTTATTGAAATAAAATAATGATATATAGATTCATTCAAACATGTAGTGATTCAATTCAAGATTCATACCATTTCACGTTACAATGCAACTATTAATTCAAATTTAGAAGACTTTGATTCGGGTAAAAGTACAATATTACCTAGATTTCATCCCTCTTTTATCACTAATTATGACATAATAAAATTACGATATATAGTTTTTTACTTGATCTACAAACGCATTTTTATAACTAATTCTAAAAATGAGCACCTAATGTTGTTATAGATATTTTTTTTTAGAGAAATTGAGAATTCATAATGTGGGTATATTAGCTAAAACAGAAAAAAGAAATACAATCCGATCATGTGCCATCACCCCAAAACACAAAGGCATCTAAAGAGTTTTAAAAAGTAGTTTATCCATCTATGACATAATTCTGTTTTAATATATGCTAAATTTTTGTATTAATTGGAGAATAATTTGATACTATATAAAAAAAGAGATATTGTATTGATGTAAAACAACTATATAATGATCTATATTGTATTTTTCATTTTTCTATTCGTTTTTCATTAACTTTTTCATACAAATTTTTCCTCTAACGATGCTTCTTTTTTGCAATATTATACCATCAAAAGCGTATTTTTTGAAGAGAACAACATAATACTAATTTCCAATTCGTATACCAAGTATATCATATTTAAAGTTATCAATCGTTCTAAGCATGTTATGATCAAATTATTTTACACAATAGGTTGTAGTATAGTATTTCTTCTAGATTATACTGCCAAGGGTTTATAAATAAGTTGTACAAAATAGGAGAGAATCTTAATGTTGGCTACGAATACTTTAGTGGCTATTATGGTGGACAATAAGGCGATAATGCCTTAGTAAACAAGATCAAGTGAAATGTGCATAGTTTCAAGGGTGAAAGTGATCCAAATCTATTCCTTGTTTGGGAACGTCATGTGAAGAACCTATTCATGCTGAGAAATTATAGTGACATGGTCAAGGTTAAGTTAGTCATTGTCAAATTTTCATGTTATACACTTTATTGGTGGGAGTAAATTGCAACACAAAGGGTGAGAAATGGAAGAGGACAGGTTTAAACTTTATGCGAATTGAAGACTCTCATAGAAGAAAGATTTGTGCCGGAGCATTATTATAGGGAGCTTCACTACTAATTGATTACTCTTAGGCAAGGTAGTAAAATTATTGGAGGATATACACAAGAGATTGAGTTGTATATCATGATGTTGAGCTTGGAGGAAGACAAGGATACTATTGTTGCTAGATTTCCAAGTGGTTTCAATTGGGATATTGCTAGTTAACTAGAATCGAACCCTTACACCACTTATGAAGACATGTGCAATTCGGCAACCAAGATTGAAAATCAAAGGAAGAGGAGTGGTTTCTCTAAAACTACCCTTCCTTCTTCAAGAAATGTGGTGTCTATGCCCTTAAGCATCTACTTTAAAAGGTTATCCAAGGAAAGATGAAACACCTAAGGTGGCTTTCAAAGATAATCCTAAACCTACAGTGGAAGAGAAAGATTGATTATCAATCCAACTGGTACTTCAAGTGCTATGGTGTGGGGCATATAGTCATAAAAATTGTCCTACCAAGAGGACGTTGATCTTTCATGAAGATTTAGGTGGTTAGATTGGAAAGGATGAAGAGGATTGCCAGGAGGGAAATGTTAAAAAGGAAGAAGAAAGTAGTGAAGAACTTTAAGGAATCACCTCTTTCGAAGCTAAAGAAGAAGGCATGAGTTTGGTGACTATTAGAGCTTTGTCTACTCAAGTCCTTGAAGAGGAACCGAGCATTGAAAGGGAGAACATCTTTCACACTAAATGCTTAGTGAGAGGTAAAATTGCTAACCTTATTATGGATAGTGGTAGTTGTACTAATGTAGCTAGTACCTATCTCGTTGAAAGTTGAGCCTACCTATCCTTAAGCATCCTAAACCTTATAAGCTTCATTGGTTAAATGATAGTGGGAAAGTTAAGGTCAACAAACAAGTGCTAGTTTCTATTACTAAGGGGTCATATAATGATGAATTATGGTGTGGCTCCTACGCGAGTGGGGCATTTGTTCTCAGGACGTCATTCGCAATATGATAGAAAAGCTATTCAAATACACTTTTGAAAAGGATGGCAATAAGTTCATGTTGAATCCTTTGACTCCTAGCCAGGTCTTTGAAGAACAAACAGAAAATGAGAGAAAAAGAAAGACTTGAGAGTAAGAGAAAGAGAAAGAGGATTGAAGAGGGAAAAAATTGAGGAAAAAGAAATGAGCGTGGAAAATCAAGATAGGAAAAATTAAAGAAAGACAAGAAAATTAGTGATCCAAAGAGTGATAGTTGCAGGAGAGAAAGAGATGTTTCTATGCAAAAGAGAGTGAGATCATAGAAGCTATTGAAAAAGAGGAGTTGGTTTTACTACTTTATTAAAAAAGTGCATTTGTTTCTACTAATGATCACTTGTCTTTCAAAAGTAATGCTTAGTAAAGATCAATAAAGAATTAATAGATGTCTTTCCCGAGGAGATGTCTAGTGGACTTCCTCCTTTGAGAGGAATTTAAGATAAAATTGATTTTGTGCCCGGTATGGTGTTACCAAATAGGCCGGCTTATACAAGTCCTCCCGAAGAGACCAAGGAGTTGAGAAGACAAGTTGAGGAGTTGCTCTTTAATGGTTATGTAAGAGAAACCTTGAGCCATTGTGCCGTCATCTGCTTGAAGTTTGAGTTTCTTCCTTTGAGCTCTTGTGATCAGTCCAAACATCAAATTCAAAGGTGATTGACTTAGCTGGTTCATATCACCTACCCATGACACTCTTGCCTTGTATTTAGCCACATCAACCCTCTGGTTATTCTTGTCTCCGATTCACGAAGAGAAGAAAAACTAGAATGATGATGTGGCATACTACAATTGAAGTGGTCCATTATAGAATTTTACTACTAATTCTACTAAATTAATTACCTTTCTTTTATTCTTTCTAAAGTGAGCTAAAGTTTCCTAATAAAACAACGCTTTGGTAATAAAAAATTATGGATTAAAAAGTAAATAGTTAGCTTTCTCATTGTAAATTCAACATGTTGTGTACACTAAAGAAGTAAATGCATCATGCATCTATTATTCTTGATAAGTTATCTTTTTCATTATGGGTCATTTATGAAATGAAACATATCTTGTACTGAAAAATATAATACCCATTTTTCGAAGAAAATGTTTATAAAAGTAAAGGAACAATTTATAGATTTATTCAAACATGCAATGATTCAATAAAGATTCATAACATTTCACATTACAATGCACTATTAATTCAAATTAGAACATTTTGATTCGTTTGAGATAATAGTACAATAATAATTACATTTCATCCTTTTTTTATCACTAATTATGACATAATAAAATCACCACTTGTATTTTTCTTATCAATTTATAGCTACATTTTTATAACTTGATCTAAAAATGAGCACCTAATTGTTATATATATATATATTTTGACAAAAAGAGAATTCATTACGTAGTTATATCCACTAAAACGGCGAAAGAAATACAATCCAACAAAGTGCCATCGACGCAAAACATAGAAGCGTCTATGGAGTTGGTGAAAGTAGCTAATCCATCTATAGCATAATTGTATTTTAATATATGTTAAACTCTTCATATTAGTTGGGAATACACTCGATACTATATAAAAAAAGAGATACAATATTGAAGTAAAACAACTTAATGATGGCTATTATATTTCAATTTTTATTCGTTTTGCATTAATTCTTTCACACAACTCTTTATCTCTAATATGCTTCATTATATGATGTCAATGCCATACTATCAAAAGCATATTTTTGAAGAGAACAACAAAATAATAATTTTAAGTACGATACCAACTATTTCATATTTAATGTTATCCATCATTGTGCACATATTATGATCAAATAATTTACACTATAAGCTAAAACTATAATATTTCTTCAAGATTATATTGTAAGCTATTAATATATCAATTTCTAGATTATATTACAAACTATTGATGTATCAATTTTACATTAGTATAAGTCCTTTAATATTTTCCTATAGCCTTTTGGATTACATAAATTTTCTAACGTAAAATTTATCCAAATTACACATACATTTCCCATTGTTTAACACTTCATAGTTAATAAATGCATACTATTACTTAATGAACAAATGAATTTTTTGATAAATAAATAATTATTCTATATGAAAGAATCAAAATCTCCGTAAAATATCCTTTTGTGTATCTATTTTCTTATTGAAAATCATATAGTAGAACATTCACAAAATACCCATTTGTTGGGTTGATATTTCTAACGTAGTCGTATAAGATAACTATTATAATTAAATGATATATATTTATATATATACATATAAATATGTATAGGTGTATGTATATATATGTATATATATGTATCTATATACACACATGTATGCACATATATAAATATGTATCTATATGAATATATACATAGATGTATATATAGGTATATCTATATATAAATATATATGTATATATGTATTGATATATGTAATATATGTGTTTGAATACATACATATACAATCACACACACTATCGATTAGAATAATTACACATCATTCACTAGAAAAAAACTTCAATCAAAGAAAAAGATACGAGTGCAAAATTTGTTGGAATAACTAATTGAGCACAATCAAAAAGACCATCCCGAATATAAGTTCAAAATTAAATATGTTCGATTAATTTATAACAATGTCTTCTTCTTTTTTTATTTAAGTACATTTTGTTTTCAATCAAAACAATCTAATCATTTCTTTCATTCTTAAATATCATTTTAAAATAACAAGTAAAATTTTTTGAATAAAGTGATGGATACCTTGGAATATTGGGAGAAAGGGCACAAAACATTCCATTTGAAATGATAAAAATTCCCACTTCAATGAATTTGTAAACATTAATAAAGTAACATAATGCTTTTATGAAAATGAACAGAATTCATATATTGTCCATCTCATTCTCATCTTATAGGAAATGTCACTGGAATCTATAGAATAATTTATCAAATTTTAAACACAACGTTGACAATTTTCACTAGATAAGTTATAACAAATTTTATTACAAGACAAATATGAAATGGATAAAATTTTTGAAACAAGATTAGACTATAAACATTTCTCAAAGAAGATGTTGATCAAAGTAGTGAATGATTAATTCATTCAAACATGTAACTATTCAAACGAAGATTCATGCCCTTTCATGTTATAATGCTGTCAAGGATATGCTTCATTACTTGATGTGTTCTTTTGGCAATATGATGCCATCAGAAGCGTGATGTTGAATAGAAAAACATATAATGATTTTAAATATGTATGTTATACTAGCTATATCTTATTTATTTATATCCATCACTGCGCACATGTTATGTTCGAATATTATTACACACTAGTTCGCACTATAATATCTATTATACTAAAAATTATGAATATATCATAGAAATTCTACGTCACTATATGTGCTTTTATATTTTCTTAAAACTTTTGGATAATTTAGAGTTTTTACTGTCAGGTCAATTCAAATTATAATTCAAGTCACTATTTTTTAGAAATTATATGTGATCTTTATTGTTTACATCTTCATGGTTAATAAAGAGTACTATTGTTGCCAAAGCACTTCTTGTGTCTACGAATCAAATTTAAGAAGTTGTTAGGCATCGTTTAGGATCGAATTGGCATGAAATACTTTAAAATGTTATAGACAAGTTAGTCATTAATAATATATGATATCTTTTTCCCTAAAAATAAGAGCTATATAGATTGGAATTTACTATTGATTGTGACCATCTTAAAATGTGGAAAAAATTGTCGATGCTATTCTAACATCTATTGTTTCACCCTCTCATTATACTTCTAAATATTTTTTTTATTTTAATTGTTCGTAAATAATTCGAAACTGTTTATCCACTAATTGAATCTTAAATTCTTTTGGTTTCATTCTTCATATATGTGTACATGGATGTTTGACTAAGCTAAGAATTTTTTAGCGTAACTTGGGATTCAACCTTTATTTTCATTATAAAATAATGAACTTGGTGAATTTATTTTACAAAACTCGTATTATCTTAAAAAATTTGAAAAAGATTTCATATCTTTGTGTTTTAACTTTAAATATTACTATAGTAAGTTATTATATAGTAATGGTATTAATTTTTGCATGCGAATAGTTGGAATAATGACATTTACCTAAATTCCTCAATAGATATAAATATAGACAAATATGATTTTTTAAAGGAACTTTTTAGGGTGTTGAAGAAATGTTTTTATATACTATTTTTAGATAAAATAAATGCTTTCACATTGACTTTTAAGAGCATTTGCATAGCCAAAAAAAACTCTTAATGTAATTTAGATATGTAAAAAAAAAAAATTTAAAACGAATAAGTTGTATAAAAGATGTTGTCAAGAACAAATGTCATTTAAAATGTCTAAACCATAATTAACAAACATCTTTCTAAAGGGTTTTTAACGATACCTTATGAAGAGTTTATAAATACCTAAGAGCAATTAATACATTTACACCTAGTGCGTTTAAAATAATCCCTTCTAACTTCTGAACGCTTTTGAAAATAACTACTATGGCGCTTATGAATACCTTCATAGACCTTATTTATTATAGTGTGTCTTTTTATTACACAATAAAACAAGGCAATCAACGCTTTCGTAATGTTAGTTTATCCGAATGGTAAATATATATATGTATTTGTGATACATAAATCAACACACACAACCATATATATACATATACATTCAGAGTAAATCACCATATTTTTCATAAATAAGCTATACTTTTCTTGTTTTACATAAGAACAAATTTTCGTTAAATTTCTATCTAAAAGCTTCTTTCAATATATCAACTACACAACAGAATTTGGCTATTTCTTTCATGCTAAATGAACATAGATGTTGGGCTTAGACATTCTCATTGACAAAAATACTCCTCACACTGGCTGCACTGGCACCCGAAAGAAACATGCCAGATTTTGCCGTGTAGCTGGTAAATTGATATTGTCAGTTATACATACCATTTTTTGGGTAGAAATTTATTTTTAGGTAAAACTAAAAAATTTAAAATTCCTTGTTCTTGAAATCTCTTCTTCCGTGACTTCTCTAAAATAACCGTAAGTATTTTTCCTACGTTCTTTTTTTCAAAGAGTATTTAGATATAACCTTTAAAACTTAGGAATAGCTTGGAAGTACTCTAATTACATTTAATTCCACAAATTTTTCACAAGCCTTTTCCTAATAAACTTAAACCACGATTCAAATTCTTAATAGTATTCGGAATCTAACTTTAAAAAAAGTAACTATTTTATCCCCCTTCCATATAAAAAAAGAACTATTTTAGCCCCCAAATAATACTTAATTAACTTAAAATTGTCGGGGTTTTATATTTTGATCCCTAAGCCTACATCCAAATTTTCATTTGTTATTTGATGAGAGAATTTAAGAAACGTTAAGACTAAGTGTTAAGTTGTAAGGAGAAGGATTAATATATGAGAAAGCTTCATTATTTCAAATACATGTTGCACTAAAATTGTCAAATAAGATTTTGAATGTCAAGAATATGAAATTATAAGCAAGCAGCATAACTGTTTCGAGGGGACAAGGAGAAGGAGAAGGAGAAGGATTAAGTGAAATATTCAAACTCCAAATAAGTTTTAAGGAGAGCGTCATCATTTTTTACATGTGTTGCATTCAGATTATCGTAACATTTTGAATGTCAAATGGCAACACTATAGTAAATTACGATAAAAATTTATTATTGAAAGTTCTATGCATTATTTTGCTTGAGACCTTTCTTCTTCATTTGACACATTTAACAACCGTAAGATGGAAAGTCACATTAATATATGCTACCCACATTCTATCATATCAAGTGCATAACATAGAATCAACAACAAAAGGAGAAAGTATAATACTATTAAATTTATTTGTGGCATTTAAGATTGAATTTAAAAATCCTAATCACGTTTAGAGCCAAATAAGGCCATTTATCTAGATACATGATGGGCTTTTGACCTCATAGAATTTGAAGTATGGCTTCAGTATGAATCATGATTGATGTAAAGAGTGACCATAAGGCCATTTATCTATGATGTTGACCATCACAAGAAAAGCCTTCTTCACTCCTCAGCTTTTTGCCATCTATGCGTATAAAACAAGAAAATCAAATATCCAAAATTTAAATGTCTTGAATATTTAATGATATGTAATAATGATAAGTAGTTTATGACCTACCTTATTCAGCATTTTGTGATTTCTTAAAAGCTCCCATTTGAAATCAACGGATGACTCCAACAGGTTTAGGGATATAGTGGCCAATCTCTGTAGCCTTAATCAAGTGAGGCCTTGTACCTCTCTTTTGGCCCTACATATCAAAGATAATTGATCAAAATTATGTTATCAAATTATTTAAGTTACATAAATTTATATTAATGAATGTTTTTCAACTAACGATAATTTTCTGGTCAGAATTTTCTTCACCCTCCTTTCTGTTTGAAAAAAGACTTGTTGGGCATATCTCGTTGTCAATGAAGTGGTAAACCTCCACTTGTGACCTGAAGTGTTTATTTGACTCTATTTGGTAATAGTACTGTCACAAGAACAAAGTACATTTTAAAAAAGTGGAAGATCAATCTCTATCATAGAAATAGTAATTTGGATTCATGTGTTGAATCCCGACTAGTTGTCTATTCAAACTTTTAGACCACTTACATTATCCACAATCCTACTTGGGAATGGACGAGGTACTAAGTGAATCATCCAATTTCTTTTTCTCAGTGCTTTTAAAAACCAAGACACATAAAATAATATGTTCATTATTAGTAGTCTAAAAATTTGAGAATTATATAAAAGAAAAAAAGAAATTAAATGAAACTTAAACAAGGGCTACTTTGAAATTGAAATTACAAGTTTTATAATGTACATATTTACCTAATCATATATATTTAAACAACATTATTTTTAAACTTTCACTTATATTCTTTAAGTATAAATCACAAATTAATCGTCTAAAATTAGGTAACTTTTTCCCTATTTTATTATATTTTTATTGAAGAAAAGAAAAAATAGAAGTTTTCGTGAACTCTCTTTAGAAAACTTACTTACGAAAAACCGATATGCACGCAAAATAGTTCTTATGTTTATCAAGTATATAACCTTTGAGCATATAATAAGATAAGTTTGTGAGAGTGATATATAATGAGATCGTGTATCTTATTATATAAATTTCCATTTTCCATTTCCTTTATGTTTTCTTACCTTTAAAACTTCAATTTCGTTCACTTGATAACCTTTTGGAATTCTAAAAGAGATGGGCTATGCATCAATAGTCACTTCTTCTTCATCTCTCAAAGTGCGACTTCAAGGCCCGAAGGTGAAGCAAAACTTGGAGGGAGATTAGACGCATTTTGCAGGCTCTAATGAAGATGTAGTGACAATAAGAAAATTGTTAACTAATTTATGATAGAAAATCAAGAAGAAAATGTTAGACACGAAAAATTTATCTATGGTAGTAATTAACCAAATGCGTGAAAATCTGGATCTAATTGATACTATTATTTTCTAACCTCCATATATTTATACAAAGTTGCACGTAATAGCAAGCAATGTTGGCAAGTATATATGACTTGAATGGTTGAAAAAAAACCTATATAATTCGAGGTCTAGAAACGTTCAGAAAAAACACATTAGTATCAATCTGTGTGAATTTTAGCAGGGTAAAATTTATTACAGGGTAAAATAAAAAGAAAAAAAGAAAAATTAATTAGTTTTTCTACAATTTCCTCCATAACAATTGTTTATGTCGACTATAAAAGTAATTAAATTTTCAGAACTATCTATAACATATGGTAGTTTGTGGATCTTTTATAATTATCAAAGATTTGAGATCAATAAAATAAGCACTTAATGATTTTTCACCATCAAGCATAAAAAACTATGGAATTTGAATTGCTATAGTAAAAGTGGAAACTCTTACCTCTTCAATATTTTGTGAAGCATCATTTGTAGATCCTTGTTTTCACTGCAAGGGGTAGGTTTTTCAGAATAACGTAAGAAAATTAGATCATGTTCATTTTTACGTCAATTATAGTATTCAATTTACTTTATAAATTCTCACCCCTAAAATTTCAATTATATTGTGTTGATAACCTTTTGGAGCTTTGAAGGAGGCAGGGTTAACATCAATTCTCATATCTTCATCATCTTTGGGTGCGACATTGAAGTTAAAAGGAGAAGAGATGCTTTGTGGAAGATCAAAAATTTTAGGCAAGCTCTGATCAAAATGTAATTACAATAAGAAAATAGTTAACCAATTAATCAACTTAAGCTAAATTTTTTTTATACAGTGGAAGAAAATATTGGATGGGGGAAAACTCATCCATAGATATTATCATAAAAATATCTAAAACAATCAATTTAATTAATAAAATGTTTTCTAAATTCCATCCTTTAAAATTAAGTTGAATCGAATAGCGTGCTAAACGGGCATGTAGAAGTTGCTAGCATTTGACAAAAATGTATTTAACTCAAGGCAGAACAAAATTAGCATAGAGAATATGCATTAAGACTTGTTTAGGTGGTTTT
Source organism: Catharanthus roseus (assembly GCA_028651295.1). Classification (NCBI taxonomy): domain Eukaryota; kingdom Viridiplantae; phylum Streptophyta; class Magnoliopsida; order Gentianales; family Apocynaceae; genus Catharanthus; species Catharanthus roseus. The sequence goes on from JAPQWS010000070.1 coordinate 2,603,497, forward strand.
TAGCTGAGAAAAATGCATTACATTCTAGAATGAGAAAGCTAAAATAAAATAAAAGTAAATTACATAGATGTTAAAAGGGCTTGTCATATCAATCATTAAAAAAAAAAAGAGTATATAGAGTAAAGTAATTTGTCATATTTAATTACCTCACTAATCTCTTATAGAATTTCTTCGACCTCAGCGTCTAGTATGTTATCACAAGGCTTGTCCGCTGTTGGAGTGAATTGAGTTTTGCATGTTATCTAGAAACGCTTCCTGCACTACAGAAGTATAAAATTTTTAAAATCGAATGTATCTTTAATCCACACAGACACATACAAATATATATATATATACATTGGATCAAAACTTTGAGAGTGTAAATGGATCAAACTTGAGGTAATGAGATGCATAAAATGGTATTTGAAAATCTTTATCCAAAATATCCTAGTAGAATTAAGAGATGCTAATAAAAAATAAAGATCAATTGAAAATTAAAATAATCAACATAATTAATATAATTTATGAGTTCAAGAAAAGTTAAACTACAAATTCTACATTTTTTTGATCTGGATAAATTTTTTATAAAAAGGGTGATGGTCAAGTTACCAATTGAACAACGTGGATATTAATAATGAAAAAGACTGTGAATCAAAATATTATAAACAACGATAAAGTGAAAAATCAAACAACTAATAACGAAACAAATTTACTTGTCCAACAAAATCTTGTTGAATTTTGAGATGCTAATAGCAATTAATTGGGAAAGCGATGAAGAACAAATTTACTCCAGTAAAACACTCGATTCAAATGAAGTATAAGATGGATAGATGGGTTCTTCTAAACGTTATAAATCCTCAATCATGTGTCATACCTTTGACAGATTCAACAGGTCAAATTAAGAGGGATACTAAATGACTATAAAAACTGTTAAAAAGAAGAAAATCTTCTTGTCACGTGCATATTAGTTAGCAAATATTTTTTATGGACCAGATTCATATCCCCACCCATGAAACTTTTGGTTTGTATTTTTCCATATCAATCTTTTTGGTTGTTCTTATCTTCAATTATTGAGATAAGAACAACAAAAAAGAACGATGTAACTTACTACAGTCAAGATGTCCCCCGGGTCTATATGGACTTGGTCTACAATAAGGTCTTATTATTAATTAGGCTAACTTAATTACCTTTCTTTTATTCCGAAAAGTCTGGATCAAATTTTTTATAATAAAATATTATTTTGGTAAAAATCATTATTTAGTAAAAAAGTAAATAGACAGTTTTCTCATTCAAAAATTCAACACGTTGTGTACACTAAATAAGTAAATGCACCATGGATCTACAATTCTGGATAAGTTATCTTTTTCATTACGGGCCACCTTATGAAATGGAACATACCTTTTACCAAGAAAATGTAATAACCATTTCTCAAAGAAGATGTTTATAATAATATAATGCCATTTAGATTCATTCAAACATGAAATGATTCAAATAAAGATTCATACATTTTCATGTTACTCTATAACTTTCGATTCATTTGAGATAAAAGTACAAATTAATTGGATTTCATCCCTCTTTTGTCACTAATTATATAGCAAAATCAATACATATATTTTTTAATCGATCTACAGCTGCATTTTTATAACTAGCTATGAAAATGAGCACTTAAGGAACGTTGTTATATATATAGAGAGAGAGAGAAAGAGAGAGAGAGAGAGAGACGACAATTTATTATATAGGTATATCCACTAAAACAACAAAAGAAATACAATTCAAACCAAGTACCATCACGCCAAAACATAGGGGCGTCTAAAGAGTTCGAAAAAATAGCTAATCATCTGTGACATCATTCTTTTTTAGTATATGTTAAATTATTCATATTAGTTAGAGAATACTTTAATACTATATAAAAAAGAGATACTATATTGATGTAAAACAACTTAATGGTAGAAACTATATTTTCATATTCCAATTCGTTTTGTATTAATTCTTTGATACAAAATTTTCCTCGAATATGTTTCATTATTTGATGTCTATGTTCGCAATATCATAGCATCAGAAGCATAGTTTTTGAAGAGAACAGCATAGTAATAATTTCCAACACGTATACAAACTATATCATATGTAATATTATCCATTATTTTGCACATGCCCATGAGCAAAGAATTTTACATGATAGGTTGTACTGTAATATTTCTCAAAAATTATATTGTAAATTATGAATATATCAATTTTGCATTAATATAAATGCTTTTATATTTTCCTGTAGCCTTTCTGATTACTTAGATTTTTTAACATTAGATTTACTCAAATTACATAGACATCCACATTGTTTATCACTTTATAGTTAATAAATGCATACTATTAATTAATCAACAAATGAAGTTTTTCTTAAATAAATATCATTTTAACTCGAAGAATTTGAATCTTCATAAATATCCTTTATTTATATATAATCGTTCTATACATATTTATTTATTTATAAATATGCATATGTATTACTATTATTTATTACTATACATTTAATAAAGAATACTGCTATTGTAGCCAAAGGACTTATTGTTTCTTTGAATCCAATTAAATGTGCTGGTGGGCATCGTTTAGGAATGAATTGGTGTGAAATACATCAAACTACTATACATAGGTTAGTCATTAATAAAATATGATGTCTTTTTCCCTAAAAATAAATAGACTTTAATGAATTGTTGATGTGACCATATTCAAATACGGAAAGAATTGGCAATGCCATTGGAGCATATACTATTGGGCCCCACTCATTATACTTCTAGATATTTTTATTCTTTTTAATCGTTTATAAATAATTCTAAATTGTTTATCCAATGATCGAATGTAGTTGCTTTTAGTTTAATTTTTTTGTTTATGTCACAATGGATGTTTGACCAAAGTAATGATATGGATTCATGTACAATTCATAAATATTTCTTTACATATTAAGTTAAAACTTCGGATTCCTCATCTATCTTTACGTATAAAATAACGAACTTGGTGGATTTATTCTACTACGCTCTTATTACCTTTTGTTATAATATTTGACTTTGCAATTTCAGTAAAAGAATTTGAATATTTTATATCTTTGTGTTTTAACTTTGCATATTGTAATGAAAAATTCCTTATATAGTACTGGATGTTTTTTTATATGTATTAGTATTTGAATGGTAAAAATTGAAATAATGGCATTTATCAAAATTCCTTCATGGACATAAATACAGACAAACATGAGGTTTTAAAGGAGTTTTTTAGGTGTTGAAGAAATGTCTGTACGTTGTCTCTTTTTAGATAAAATAAATGCTTTTACATTGGATTTTATGGACATTTGCGTAGCCAAAAAAATACTTTTAATGGAATTTAGATATGTCAAAAGAATTTCAAAATGAATAAATTGTATAAAAGTATACCGTCACAAATAAACGTCATTAAAAATATCTAAGCCATTATCAATAAACATCATTCTAAAGGATTTTCGAAGATGCCTTTTGAGGCATTTATAAACACCTAAGGGATATTAACGCACTCACGCATTGAGCATTTAAAGTAATCTCTTCTAACTTCTAAACACCCTTAAAAGCAACTACTAGAGCGCTTATGAATACCTCCACAAACCTTATTTGTGTTAGTGTGTCTTTCTATTACACGACAAAACAAGGCAATGGATGCTTTTGTAATATTAGTTTACGTGGAATAATAAAAACCATGTCTCCAACCACATACATGTTCCGTGTATCATAAATATCTTAATAACAAATATCCTAAAAAAATTCATACTTCTTTGTATAATAGTCTCTAAATAAACTAGAGGATATGATTATGGCTATGGATGAAGTCTAGATAGATTCAAGTCCAAGAGATAGAGGTACAAGATTGGTTGAAATGAATACGTTAGAGACCAAGCTGGAAGTTCTAGATTGTTGGATCGCTTTGAGGAAGTTAAATTTCAACAGCTTTTAATCCATCAAATTAACAAGTGTCCTTCATAGCATTTGTAGAAGACTTTCAGGTTTCCATACCAGTATAATATATTTCAAACTAAGTTCATTTGAATATCCAAGAGTTATCTGAAATTCAATATTTTTGGAATTTGTTCCCGTTTTAACACCCTTTTGTAAATTGACCATAAGTTGAGTTAGAGACATCCAAATGACTTTACTCAAGATGCACTGGAAAGCTTAGGCAATGCGCTAAAACTTCTATGAAGGATGCAGGAGCCGATTCAGAAGGTTTCGGCCGCAGTGTCAACATGCCATTAACATGAGTTCATATTATGTGGTATCAGAGCCACTTCACTTTGAGGTGAAACATGATGTGTTTTTTATTGAAAGAATAGAAAACGAAAGGCATACAATATGGAATGTTTCGACGGGAAAAAAAAGTTTATATGCAAAGATTCATGAAAAGTGTAACAAACAAAGTCCGAATTGAGTTGAATTTGTTGAACATGAAAGATATTTGAGTTTCAGTTATTTTACAACCGATTTGAGTGGATTTGGTGCTCATTTGGTTGTTCTATTAATGTATTAGTTGCAAAGTGTTTTGTGTTTGCGATACTGTAAACATGTTGATTAATCCCCTTAAAACTTATTTTATACTTATCAGATTTGATCAAAATTTGCACCTAAACTCATCCTCATTGAGTAAGGAATATTTCTGGCAGGGTTCAATTTATTTGGAGTTATATTGATGAAGCAATTGTAAAAATCGTACAAGGAGTCAAACATGCTCTGTTTTTTGGAATTTGTCTAGTACTCTTAAAATTTCTTTTATTGTGCTATCAAATTGTCTTTGTTTTCATTTAAATCATTTTCCTTGGAAATTCTCATTGTTGTCTTTGCTTTTTCCTTCGTGGAGATGAATGTTTCTTTGACTAATGCACTTGAATTATTTTTTGAAACTCTATGCATTTTTTGTCTTCTTGGGAATTTATTGTTTGATCTTCTAGTTGAAAATGCTTTTGTAATTTGGTGGAACTAGAAGCCAAATAGAAGACTTTAGAAGGAGATGATTGTAAAAGGCAAGAGGGCGAGATTCTTATTATAAAAGTGGAAGAGTGTGAGTGAAGCACGAGGGCTGAGTTACAATCATCTTGAGTGATACACTAAGGGAGTGGTGAGGTCCATGTTGTATCAACAAGAAAGGATACTAGGTACTTGAATAGAACTACTAGTATATCAGTTTGTCAAGATTTGAAGGAAACCGCGAGGTCCCTGCAATGTCCACTTAATAGAGTGGAAAGGCACCTTGGAAATATTGAGAAGGGGTTGGAACAAAGGGAATATGAGCATGCAATTGGTGGATACAATGAAATCATGGATATCAAGCGTATCATGAAGGGGATTCTTACTATAAAGTTGGTCAAAGTTGTACGAATAGGAATGAAGGTATGGTAAGAAACTTTCAAGAAGGTTATGAGAGCTATGAAGGTTCTAGATATTCCTACATGGATGATGGATATGGGCATGCTATGCATATGAAAAAGGTACTATAGAATAGAAATCTATGAATCTCAAGAGAGGATGAAGTCCTTCCTTTATGAAGAGAAGTTCTCCAGCAACATTCACAATGTGCAGAGAAATATTTTATCCCCTCTTTGAAGACAAAAGGAAGCAAGGGAAACTTGGGCTCAAAAGAAAGATTTGAAGAACAACCAAAGAGCGTTGGAGTTATGTCTAATGACGATATTGGAAAGATAATTTCCATTGGTGAACCTTGTAGTCCTTGGAGCAAGAAGAGTGAAAATGAGGAGAAGACAAGAGCCCAAGAAGTGATACTAGACAAGAATGATATATGTGAGGGAAAATAAAGTCATGAAAGAAAAGAAAGAGTGGAAGAAAAGGATAGCATTAGTTAAGAACATTGTTTTCTTGAATACATATCTTCCTTATTTGAGATAGTTGAAAGAGATGAAAGTGAAATCTCAAAAGAAAGAAAAGCGAGAACAAACAAAGAAAAAGAGAATTTGTTTGGAGAACATGACAGAATCAAAGAAGAGAATGGGTGTGAAAGTGCCTCGGAAGGACATTATAAAAGTTCCTATTTTCTTGAGCTACCATTGGATTCACACATAAGTGAGAGGATATGCTTATTGGCTAACCAAATTAACCCCCTTTCCTTTCTCTTATTTCTTCTTATGTGCAGAATTTTCCAGGTAAGAGGAAGAGAATTAAGGGAAAGCTTCATCACAACCGTAAAGAAATATAAATAAGCTTTTCTTCTAACTCCTTCCTTACCTTCGAGCGTTGAATTTCCAATTAAGGAATTGAAGTTACTCTTGAATGCACGTGTGTCCTTGTTGGTAGAATCTCATTCTTTCATGTGAGGATGTTTTGAAATGCATATGTAATCATTCTTGATGTAAATCTATGCTTACTTGTTCTTTGCATGACTAAGTGTTTACCTTCTTGTATTACTTTCGAGGAATATCTTGTGGAATAAAGACTAAATATGAGCTATTTTGCTGTATCCTTGAGTTGTTAAACGATGATATCATCATAGAGCCTGTGATTGCTAGTGCTTTATATTCTTGTGCTTTTATATGATGTAAGGGTGGTATCCTTCTTAAATCTCTTGTTGAAAGTTATAGTTCAAAAAAATTAGTTGGTTTACTTGTTCTTTACATGATGATCTTCATGATAAGTATGTGGAAAACTTAGTTGAAGATTGTAGTGACGAATTATCTTTCCTTGATACTTTTGTGAAATATCATGAAGCTTTACTGTTCTAAATCAACTTTTGCTCTATGTGAATGAACATTTTGAATTTCCTTGCAATGGACATTAAGTTTTGAACGATGATGAGTCTTCGAAGACTATTGAGTACATACAATTGTGCTTTTCAATTCATTCATTTGCATTTCAAAGGAGTCCATCTTATTTTTGGAAAGTTAAAAGAAAAAGGGAAAGGAATTTTTATGATGTTAAAGGTTCATGTTTCTGGTTTGTTGAAAACTATGTTTGAAAATGGTATTGTTGAACTAACTGTGAATAAACCTGAGAAACATTTTGGTCCTCTTATTTCTTTAATTGAAATTCTCTTGAAATATGCTAAATGATTTGTTCGTTCAAAACAGAGTTCTTCTGCCTATCATTTTAATAATTTCTTTTATAGAACATTATCTAACCATTTTCCCTACAAGAAGCTTATATGTGTTTATTTTTAAGAGGGAATTTAAAATTCGTTCAAAGATGAGCACATCTTTTGGCCTCACATGAGAAAATATGTGTAGAAGTTCATTGGTCATTGCTTAGAGTGTAAAAGAGCCAGGTCTACAACTTTGCCACATGGTCATTATACTCCTCTAGATGTGCCTACGATGACCTTGAGTAGATATACCTATGGATTTTATTCTTGGACTACCTAGGTCACCTAAGGGAACAAATTCTATCTTTGTTGTATTAGATTGGTTTTCTAAAATGGCTCATTTTATACCTTATAAGAAAACTGATGATGCTAGTCGTGTTGCGGATTTGTTCTTGACTTGGATATCTGTTCGATGTAGATCCTCTTTTGATTGTAGATTGAATTCCACACCTTCACAAGACCACCTGCTTTGATGAGAAACCTCTATTGAGGATTTTGTAGTTACAACACTCCAATAGAAAACCTATGAGGATCTAAGCCTCATAAGCCTAATATTGAGAGGCAAAACTCATTCCCAATTTGATAGAAAGAACCTTGAGGAAACTAAGGCCTCACAACCCCAACTACACAAACTAGAAGACCTAAGATTAATCGAATCTAAGAACAAGAAGTCTAAGACTCAATTAAAGAAAGGAATTAGATGTTCAATTGATTTCACAGATTCCTTAGTCTAAGGCAAACAATTGTTCACAAACTAAGGAGATTAACCCTTAGCAAGCTAACTAAGAAGGGAGAAGAACCCTAGACATAATTTTTACATCTAATTTGCTCCCTTAAGTGATCCTTGCTTGTTGTGCAAATTAAGAGCAACTTGGAAGACTACGCTCGACCTTCAAAACCTTTAAGCTTGATCTTCAAAGCATTCTCCAGGTAAACAACCATGGCATTATCCACATTTCCATCAGTATCTTTGATCTTCTTCCGCCTTGTAATAGTGAGTGGTCAAAGTAATAAGTTTTTAGCTTCTTGGCTTTCTCAATATACATCATCCGCCCCACCTTAGAAAAGATTCATCCTCGAATCTTGACCTATATCAAACAAAGACATATCAAAATATGAAAGGTAGCACTGAAAGAAATTCAATCGGAAAATCAATTATAGAAGCAATAAAGTATTCAAGAATGTGCAAAGGCTCATTGCTACGGCAACAAGCTTAGAGTTGTGTTGGGGAAGACCATCATTCGAATCTAAGGTGACCCAACCAAAAACCTCCGGGATAAAAAACCAATCATTTCAATCCAAACTTCTTGTTGATGGCAGTAACAACGTCATGATTCTTTGAATAGATATACATGGTTAACTTCTTGTTCGGCTTGTCATATAAGTGCAAAATATTACCTAGCAAATCAAAAGACAGTAGAATTTTGAAACCATAATCAACTTAAAGAAAAGAATAAAATGTAGTAGCATAATAAGCGTGATGGGACGCAAACTCGAAGAGGTAAACAAATTTGCCATGGAGATCTGGTCTTCTTCTTTGTTACATCCATCAAAAGACTAGCTAGCATGCTAAGTGCTTTGTTGAAGCCCTTATGATATCTTGTTAGTCATGGAAGCTTCGATCATCAAATGAATTCTTAGAAGTAAACCAATCTTTGATTGCTTGAACCGTATTTGCATCCACTTGGAAACCTTGAAAATACACTAGATAACCTGGGAAAGTACCATGTTTCATAGAAAACTCACATTTTCCAAGGTTAGCATATACTTTCACCTTCCTAAAGATAGATAAACATGATTAAAACTAGGTGGTTGGTGCATGTAAATGGTTTCATCAAGTTCACCATGCTAAAAGGCAGTTTTAACATCCACCCGTTCAATCTCAAGATCAAAGAAGGCAACAATAGCAAGCATAATTCTAATAGTTTTATATTTAACAATAGGAGAAAAGATCTCATTAAAATCAATACCTTCAACTTGAGAAAAAACTTTTGCAACCAATCTAGCCTTGAACCTTGGAGGTTCATTAACAGATTCATGTTCTTTAACTTTGAAAATCCATTTACAATCAATCAGCTTTTGTTTTGGTGGTTTAGAAACAAGCACCCAGGTTTTGTTCGTATGCAAAGAAGATATTTCTTCACTCATAGCATGCATCCACAAACAGTGATTAGGACTCTTTAAAACATCAGAAAAACATACAAGTTCTTTCTCTTCAACAAAAGACATAGTGGCAAAAGCATAAGAAAGTATGTGAAAAACCATACCTAGAAGTTTCCTTTAACACTCTTCTAACCCTATCTCTTGATAGTTGGTAATATCTAGGGGCTTATGCTTGTGCTTCTGGATGATCCTCATCATCATCAGAGTTACCTAGATCGAGCTTATCGGGTTCCGGAATACTAGTTCGGTTACCAGACTCCTCATTAGGTTCTACTGTTTCGGGTTCTAGTGTGTGCTCTTGAGAAGGTTCAGAGTTGTCCTCCACCTCCACAAGAATGTTCCCAACTATGGGTTTAACGGTAGAACCCTCGGGTTTGGTTTCAGTTCTAAGACAGGGCATGTGTAGTCCGTTAAAGACTACATCTCTACTCACGACTACCCTCACACCCGGTTCACCTCTAAGCCACACTCTGTAATCCTCTACCCCACTAGGATAGCCTATAAACACTCCCTTCTTAGACCTAGGGTCTAACTTCTCTTCCCTTTGATGTGTAAAAGTAGCACACCTATACACTCTAAGGTTGGAATGGTTTTGTGGTTGGCCGGTCCACAACTCTATGGGAGTTTTGAATTATAGCAGTAGTAGGAGATCTATGTACAAGGTAAACTGCTGTACTAACAGCCTCTCCCTAATAAGGTTTAGGAACCCCAGATGAAACCAAAAGACTCCTAACATGATCCATAATGGTCCCGTTTATCCTCTCAACTACCTCTTTTCGTTGTGGGTTGTGCCTAACGGTTCTATAATGCATAATACCATGCGAAAGCACACAAATCATGAAATTTCTTGTTATAAAATTCTGTTTTATTTCCGATTTGATTTTCGAAAACACGTTTCCATTCATTAAACATTGGAAAACTTTGATATTTTGTTTTCAAAAGAAAAAACAAAACATGCCGAGAAAAATCATCAACATTAGAAAGGAAATAAACATTGCCACCAAAAGTAGATACCTTTTTAGGACCCCAATGATCACAGTACACGTAATCAAGAACATCACTGGATTTGCGTATACCCGCGGAAAAACTTAGTTTGTGTTGTTTGCCAAGCACACAATGATCACAAAAAATCTAAAGAAGTGATTTTATCATTGTTTAAAAGATTTTGTTTGTGTAAATAGTACAAACCCTTTTCACTAATGTGGTCAATCCATCGATGCCACAACATAGTCTTTTAAGGAAAAGTTTTAGAAAATAATGCAGATGATTCACAAACCGTTTTTCCAAGAAAGGTGTACAACCCGTTTTTCTTAAAAACTTTGAGCATGACTAGAGATTCTTTACAAATACGTAAAATCCCATTTTCAGATTTATAAAAATACCGATTTGTGTCAAAATAACCAAGGGATATTATGTTCGCCTAAGATCAAGCACATGTCTCACTTCGGTCAATTTTCTAGTCATACCATCATGCATTTTGATAAAAACATTTCCAATTCCCTTGACATCACAAACCTGGTTGTTTCCCATAAAAACTCTTTCATGATCAAGGGGTTTAAAATCAGAAAAACCAATGCTTGTTAGGTGTCATATGATAAGTGCAACAAGAATAAAGAGTCCCCTCATCAGATACTTTAGAGGTAGATAGGGATGGGGATACACACAAAACTTCAAAAAATATAGAATTACAATCTAGTTCAAAATCAAGTGTTTTATCGGTTTTATCCTTCCCATTACCTTGTTTACATAATTTTTCATCTTTGATTCGTTTAAAACATTTATTTTTCATATGACCAAGTTTACCATAGTAGAAACACTTCACTCTATTCTTATCTCAAGATTTAGACCTCCCTTTACTTTTAGAGAGGTGACTAGAAGGTTCTCTCTGGTCAACCCTCCCTCGCACAAAAAGATTCTCTCCGTTTGTTTTATTTTCTTGTCGCAAATGTAAATCTTTTAATTTCAAAGTGTTTTTCACATAAGGAAGAGTTAAGTTATCTCTGCCATACTTGATAGCAGATTTCACATCATTAAATGACTCAGGAAAAGCATTCAACAAAATAACAGCAATGTTTTCATCAGAAATGGTTTCTCCAGCATTTTGGAGTTCTTAAACAATTTTATTTAAATCATCCATATTTTCAGAAAGGGATTTTGACCCACACATTTTCAAACTGAAGAGTTGTTCTTTAAAATAGATTTGTTTCATAAGGACTTCCTTAAATAAAGTTTTTGAAGTTTTGTCAAGATTTTATAAGCATTGTCTATTTCATTTATTTCAAATGCAAGGTCTGACAGCTATGTGCATCACCAATTTTTTTAGCACGTATTTCCCCTGTCTAAGACTCCGGATACTTGTCAGGAGTACAAATAGCGGATGCAATTTTGTTTTGGACTAAAACAAGTTTCATTTTTCTGCACCACTTTACTAAATTGGATTTGCCAGCAAACTTGTCTGTTTCAAGCTTTGGAACATACATGTTATATAGTGGAAAATAAGAGTAATCATGGGCACGCAAAATAAAAGATTTAAGAAAAAGTTTTTCCACAAAAATTGCCAAAAAAAATATAGCTAGAAATATGCAGACAATAAACTCACAATAGATCAATCAGATAGGAAAGGCTGAGTAACAGCCCCAAAATAGTTGATCAACAGAGAAACAATATAAATAAACATAGGCTGAGCAAAAAAACAAATGATTAGCCCCCACACACACACAATAAAACAATCACCATGATCACAGACAATAAAGAAAAATTTTCGCAATCAAACAAGAAAAACACCAAGACACAAATAAAGCCAGGCTTGGGTTTTTGTTTTTGAAAGAAAAACAAATATCACAAAAATTTTGATCCATGAAAAGAGATGTAAATAGAAAAATATATATCCAAACAATAAATTAAACGAAAGGAAAGCGGAAAGCAGTAATAGTGACCTATGCTAGATTCACGGAATTCAACAGTTCCCATGAGTCCAGAAAGCAACCTGGGAGGTTTCGGATGACGTCTGCGTCGATGGAGGAATGTAATAGACACAAGACACCAGAAAGATCAAATCTACTTCTGGCTCTGATACCACTGTTGAGAAGAGTACACTGGTGATCTGTCCTGTTACATAAACAAAACATCCTACAAACTATTAGAAAAGTAGGGAAATAAAAGAATATAAACTAAATCTCTTCTATTATAATAACCGGATAACAACTCTTAAAAAGGCTCTTCAAAATCAAATGAGGTGTCTGAAAAATGGACTACCAATTCTTCTTCAATCTAAAGTACATGCAAAACAGATAAAGAAAAAACGGATGAAGCTGGCGAAAATTGGATGTTCGATTTTTTCCACAACAGACATAATCGGACAACCAACTCTCAAAACTGGACGACTAACATAGAAAAACTGGACGACTAGTTTCTGTGTAAGAGAGGAGCACAGAGATATTCGGACGCAAAAACGGATGAGGAAGAGCAAAACCAGACCTGTTTTGCTCTAAAATATAGATTCTCGATCTAACCCTCAGGACAATGGGTGAGCCTCACATACAACAACAATCTAATCTCTCACTCTCGGTTTTCTCCTTCACAAGCCACCCAAGTACGCAGTCAACCAAAAATGGCGACAAACAGCGGTGACAACAGAAGAATTCACAGAGAACAGACAGTAACAGAGGAATAAGAAACTGTAGAGAAGAAGAAGGGAGAAAAGAACGTAGAAGCTTCACACAGAGTTATTAGTAACCTCATATAAACAGTAGGAAAGATGAGAGTACTTATAGAGTTCATAAGGTAGACACATTTAACAACAAATGAACCATCTGGAAGAATCGTTTGAAACAGAACAGTCAAGTACCTGGAAGACTCTTTCAAAATACTAATAGCCAAGTCAACTGGGGAAGACACAAGAAAATATTGGATTGTTGGCAGCCCGGCCCGTTCGGCATGTTGGATTAAAAATAAACTCATCCTATTTGAGTTCTGAGGCTCAGTCCAACTCGTCATAGGGTAACAGTAACATGGGCTGAGAAAAGAAAAAAAATTGTGAAAAAAAGGCCCAACAGGCCTACAGTAATTAATGAAATCTAATTGATTAATTAAATACTGGAGTGCATCAACATTTCCTACATGTAATGCATTCAAATTGGCATAGCATTGTTTTTGAAGGGGAGTAGGTAATCAATGTAATTGAGATAAAGTAAATTTCGATCAAAATTGATTATTTAATGTTTTCCAAAAAAAAATATTGCTTATTGAAAGATTTGTTCATTATTTTGCCTGAGACATTTCTTCTCCATTTGGACACTTTTTTTTATTAGTCCATTTTACACATTAACAACATTAAGATGGAGTCATATTAATATATATTACTCACATTATACATCATATCAAGAGAATAATATAGAATCAATAACAAAAGGTGAAATTCTAATACTAATAAATGTGTTTATGACATCTAAGTTTCGAATTTGAGAGTCCTAACAATGTTCAGAGCCTAATACAGGATGCGGCTTTGAACTCATAAAATTTGAAGTATGGCCTCAACGTGAATCATGATTGATGGAAAGAGTGACAATAAGACGTTTATCCATAAAGCTCCAAGCTCAAGCTCAAAACTGATTAGCTATAGTATACCTAATCAAAAGGCGCAAGTATGAAAAAAAGAAATTATTCCAAATATTTAAAATTTATTTTAAAAAAAGCAATTGTTCAACCTTACTATTACATGAGTGCCTTACTAAAGAAATATCCTAAAACCATGTCTAAAGTGACATGCACGTTGAGTCTGTCATGAAGGTCATACTAAATAAATATCTGAAAATTTCATGTTTTCTCGTACAAAAATCTCAAAATCGTCTAAAGGAATTCTACGATGTTGATAATCACCAGAAGAGTCATCTTCACTCGTCAGCTTTTCACCATCTATTCACGTAAAACAAAAGAATCGAATTTTGAGAATATAACTATCTTGAATATTGAATGATATGTAATAATGATAACTAGTTTATGACGGACATGATTTAGCATTTTGTGATTTCTTAAAAATATTCGTTGGAAATCGATGCATAACTCTAATAGGTTCAGGGATATAGTAGCCCATATCTATAGACTTAATCTACTGAGGTCACCTCTCTTTCGACCCTGCATACGAATGATAATTGATAAAAATTATTTTATCAAATTATTTGAGTTACATGAATTGATATTAATAAATGTTTTTCAACTTACGAATAACTTTCTAGTTAGAATTTTCATCATCTTCCTTCCGACTTGAAGAGAGACTTTTGGGGCATATGCCATTCTCAATGAAGTTGTAAACCTCAACTTATGACCCTACTGCATTTATTTGACTCTCTATGGTAACAGTATTGTCACTTGAACAAATCTGATTTTATAAAAGTGTAAGAGCGATCTCGATAATAGAAATAGTAATTTTCGTTCATGTGTTGAATCCCTATTAGTAATCTCTTCAAACTTTCACAGCACTTACCTTATCCACAACCCTACTTGGGCTTGCACAAGGTACTAACTCAATCATCTAATTTCTTGTTCTCTGTGCTTTTCTAAATGAGGACACCTAAAATAATATATTCATTATTAGTAGTTTAAAAATAGGAAATTTTTATGAATGAAAAAAAATTAAAGGGAACATAAACAACAGAATATTTCTTATACTTCTCAATCAGATAAGTTTGTGAGCTTGATATATAATGAAATCGTGTCTCTTATTATGTAAATTTTCATATTCCATTTCTTTTATATGTTCTTATTGTTAAAACTTCAATTGTTTTTGCTTGATAACCTTGTGGAATTCGAAAAGAAATGGGCTCTGCATCAACTGTCACTTCTTCATCATCATTCAGTGCGATTTCAAAGGCATAAGGTAGAACAAAACTTGGAGGGGGATGAGACGAATTAGGCAGGCTCTGATTAAGATGTAGTTGCAATAATAAAATTATTAACTAATTTATCACATTAAATTTTCCCAAAAAATCAAGAAGAAAATGTTGGATACTAAAAATTTATCCATGGTACTAATAACAAAATGTGCCAAAATGTGGGCACATCTTGAATTGCTATATCAAAAGTGGAAACTCTTACCTCTTCAATGTTTTGTGAAGCATCATTTTTAGATCCTTGTTTTTTGTTGCATGGGGTAAGTTTTTCAGAGTGAGGTTAAATAATGAGATCATGTTCATTATTACGTTAATTATGATATTCAATTTATTTTATACATTCTAATCCCTAAAATTCCAGTTGTAATGTGTTGCTTACTTTTTGGAACTCTAAACAAGACAAGGTAAACATTAATTGTCATATCTTCATCATTTTTTGGCGCAACATTTACGTTAGAAGGTGAAGCGACACCATGAGGAAGATCAAAAGCTCTAGGAAAGCTCTAATTAAGATGTAATTCGAAGAAGAAAATAGTTAGAATATTAATCAAGCTAAGCTAAAATTTCTTTAGTCAATGAACGAAATATTGGATTGGGAAAATTTATCATACATATAATAACAAAAATTTCTAAAGCTATCAATTTAATTAATTCAATGTTTTTCTAACTTACATCTATTAAAATTACGTTGCATCTAATAACGTGAAAAGTAGTCATGTGAAAATTACAAAATTAGTGAGGAGAATATACATTAATATCCATTTAGCATTTTTTGATAGGGCAAAATGCATTACATTCTGGAATGAGAAAACTTACATAAAAATAAATCAAACAACTTAGATGTTAAAAAAGCTTATCATACCATTCATTTAATAGATGAAAAAGTTTGAAACACTTTTCGAGTTTAAAACGGTGTGTTTTAGTATGTTGTATAAAAAAATTAGCATATAAAGTAATTTGCCATATTCAATTACTTTAATAATCTCTCTTAGAATTTTCTAGACCTCGATATTAGGTATGTCATCACAAGGCTGGTCTCTTGTTGGAGGGAATTCAGTTCACGTATTATTTAGAAATGCTTTTTGCATTATAGAAATATGAAATTTTAAAAATCCAATGCATCTTTCACTCACAAACACACTTATATATATACATATATATACACATATATATGTAATTAAGTTCATCTTTAATACACACACAAAAATATTTATGCATATATATATATTGGATCTTAACTTTGACGGATTAAAATATGAGGAATAAGATTAATTAAATGACGGTTGAAAACCTTTATCCAAAATATTCTAATTGAATAATAAAAAAATAACGATCAATTGAATATTTAAAACATCAAAAGAGATAACATAATTGATGAGTTCAATAAAAGTCAAAATATAAATTCTAAATTTTCTTGATCTAGATAATTTTTTTAAAAATAGGATTATGGTCAAGTTATCAGTTGAATATTATGGATGTTAGTAATGAAAAAAACTGTGAATCAAGACATAATACACAACAATAAAGTGTGAAATCAAAAAATAATAATAAAGAAAGAAATTCGCTTATTCAACAAAATATTGTTGAATAATGAGATGCTAATAACAATTCATTGGGAAAAGCATGACGAAAGAAATTTATCCTGTCAAACACTTGATTCAAAACGAAGTATAAGATGAATAGGTGGGTTCTACTTAATATTTTGAATTCTCAAAAATGTATTACACCTTTAATAGATCAAATGGGTCAAATTAAGAGGAATACAAATGATTATTGAAAATCTTTAAAACGAAAAAACTCTTCTTGTCACCGGGATATTAATAAGAAAATTTTTGTCATGGACAAGATTCATATCCCTACCCGTGGAACTCTTGACTTGTATTTAGCCACATCACCCTTCTGGTTGTTCTTCTCTCCAATTACAAAGACAAAAACAACCATAAGGATAATCTGACTTACTACAGGTCAGGAGGTCCATGGGTCTAGATGGACCTCGTCCATTATGAAATTCTACTATTAATTAGGCTAACTGATTTACTGTTCCTTTATTCAAGAAGAGTGTATTAATAAACCTTTATTTTTGTAAGATTCATTATTGAGTAAAAAGTAAATAGATAGGTGTCTCATTCAAAATTCAATAGGTTATGTACGCTAAAGAAGTAAATGCATCATGTAAATGCATCATGCATATATAGTCATAGGTTATCCTTTTCATTACAGGCCACTTATGAAATGAAACATATCTTGTATTGAAAAAAATATAATACCCATTTCTCAAAGAAGATTTTTATTAAATTAAAATAATGATATGGATTCATTCAAAGATGAAGTGATTTAATTCAAGATTCATAATTTAGAAGACTTTAATTTGTTTTAGGTAACGATGACAATATCACTTACATTTCATCCCTCTTTTATCACTAATTATGACATAACAAAATTACGATATATAGTTTTTTTACTTGATCTACAAATGCATTTTTTATAACTAATTCTAAAAAATGAGCAACTAATGTTGTTATATATATATTTTTTTAGAGAAATTGAGAATGCATAATGTGGGTATATTATCTAAAACAAAAAAAAAGAAATACAATCCGATCATGTGCCATTACCCTAAAACCCAAGGGCATCTAAAATTATCTAAAAAGTAGTTAATCCATCTCGCGACATAATTCTCGTTTTTAATATATGTTAAATTTTTGTATTAGTTGAAGAATAATTTGATACTATATAAAAAAGAGATATTGTATTGATGTAAAACAACTATATAATGATAGATATTATATTTTCATTTTCCTATTCGTTTTGCGTTAACTTTTTCATATAAATTTTTCCTCTAACATGCTTCAATGTATGATGCTTCTTTTTGGCAATATTATACCATCAAAAGTATATTTTTCAAACAGAACAACATAGTATTAATTTCTAATACGTATACCATGTATATCATATTTAAAGTTATCAATCGTTCTGAACATGTTATAATCAAATTATTTTACACAATAGGTTGTAGTATAATATTTCTTCAAGATTATATTACCAATTTATAAAATAGCTTGTACACAATAGGAGAGAATCCTAATGTTGGGTACGTATACTTTAGTGGCTATTATGGTGGACAATAAGGCGATAAAGCTTTAGTAAACAAGATTAAGTGAAAGGTGTCTAGTTTCAAGGGGGAAAGTAATCCAAATCTATTCCTTGATAGGGAACTTCATGTGGAGAACCTATTCATGGTGAGAAATTATGGTGACATGGTCAGGGTTAAGTTAGTCATTATCGAATTTTCAAGTTACGCACTTTATTGGTGGGAGAAGATTGCAACTCAAAGGGTGAGAAATGGCAGAGGATAGGTTTAAACTTTATGCGAATTTAAGACTCTCATGAAAGAAAGATTTGTGCTGGAGCATTATTATAGGGAGCTTTACTAGTAATTGATTACTCTTAGGCAAGGTAGTAAAAGTATTGCAGGATATAGACAAGAAATGGAGTTGTATATCATGAGGTTAATCTTGGAGGAGGACAAGGATACTTTTGTTGCTAGATTTCTAAGTGGTCTCAATGGGGAGATTTCCAATCAACTAGAATTGAACCCTTACACCACTTATGAAGACATGTGCCATTAGGCAACCAAGATTGAAAATCAAAGGAAGAGGAGTGGTTTCTCTAAAACTAACCTTCCATCTTCAAGAAATGTGGTGTCTAAGCCCTTAAGCATGTACTTTAAAAGGTTATCCAAAGAAAGATGAAACACCTAAGGTGGCTTTCAAAGATAATCCTAAACCTACAGTGGAAGAGAAAGGTAGATTAATTATCAATCCAACTGGTACTTCAAGTGCTATGGTGTCAGACATATAGTCATTAATTGTCCGACCAAGAGGAAGTTGATCTTTCATGAAGATTTGGATGGTTCGATTAGAAAGGATGAAGAGGATTTCCAAGAGGAAAATGTTGAAAAGGAAGAAGAAAGTAGTGAAGAAGTTTAAGGAATCGCCTCTTTCAAACTTGAAGAAGAAGACATGAGTTTGGTGACTATTAAACTTTTGTCTACTCAAGTCCTTAAAGAGGAATCGAGCATTAAAAAGGAGAACGTCTTTCACACTAAATGCTTAGTGAGAGGTAATATTTCTAACCTTATTATGGATAGTGGTAGTTGTACTAATGTAGCTAGTACCTATCTCATTGAGAGTTGAGCTTACCTCTCCTCAAGCATCCTAAACCTTATAAGTTTCATTGGTTAAATGATAGTGGGGAAGTTAAGGTTAACAAACAAGTGCTAGTTTCTATTACTAAGGGGCATATAATAATGAATTATGGTGTGCCTCCTATGATAGTGGGGCATTTGTTGTAAGGACGTCAATGGCAATATAATAGAAAAGCTATTCAGATACACTTTTAAAAAGGATGGCAATAAGTTAATGTTGAATCCTTTGACTCCTCGTTAAGTCTTTGAAGAACAAAAAAAAGTGAGAGAACAAGAAAGACTTGAGAGTAAGAGAAAGAGAAAGAGGATTGAAGAGGGGAAAAATTAAGTAAAAAGAAATGAGCGTGGAAAATCAAGATAGTAAAAATTAATGAAAGACAAGAAAATGAGTGATCCAAAGAGTGATAGTTGCAAGAGAGAGAGAGATTTCTCAATGCAAAAGAGAGTGAGATCATAGAAGCCATTGAAAAAGAGGATCTGGTTTTACTACTTCATGAAAAGGTACATTTGTTTCTACTAATAATCACTTGTCTTTCAAAACTAATGCTTAGTAAAGATCAATGAAGAATTAACAGATGTCTTCCTAGAGGAGGTGCCTAGTGGACTACCTCCTTTGAGAGGAAATAAAGATAAAATTTATTTTCTGCCCGGTATGGTGTTACCGAATAGGGCGGCTTATACAAGTTCCCCCGAAGAGACCAAGGAGTTGAGAAGAAAAGTTGAGGAGTTGCTCTCTAAAGGTTATGTAAGAGAATGCTTGAGCCATTGTGCCGTCATCTACTTGAAGTTTGAGTTTCTTCCTTTGAGCTCTTATGATCGGTCCAAACATCAAATTCAAAGGTGATTGACTCTACTGGTTCGGATCACCTACACATGACACTCTTGCCTTGTATTTAGCTACATCAATCCTCTGGTTATTCTTTTCTCCAATTACAAAGAGAAGAACAACTAGAATGATGATGTGGCATACTACAAGTGAAGAGGTCCATTATAGAATTTTACTATTAATTCGACTAACTTAATTACCTTTCTTTTATTCTAGAAAAGTCTAATAAAGTGAGTTAAAGTTTCCTAATAAAACAACATTTTTGTAATAAAAATTACGGATTAAAAAGTAAACAGTTAGTTTTCTCATTACAAATTCAACACGTTGTGTACACTAAAGAAGTAAATGCATCATACATCTACAATTCTTGATAAGTTATCTTTTCATTATGGGCCACTTATTAAATTAAACATACCTTGTACTGAAAAATATAATACCCATTTTTCAAAGAAAATGCTTATAAAAGTAAAGGAACAATTTATAGATTCATTCAAACATGGAATTATTCAATAACGATTCATACCATTTCACGTTACAATGCACTATTAATTCAAATTAGAACATTTTGATTCGTTTGAGATAATAGTACAGTAATAATTAGATTTCATCCTTCTTTTATCACTAATTATGACATTATAAAATCAGCACATATTTATTTATCGATTTATTGCTACATTTTTATAACTTGTTCTAAAAAATGAGCACCTAATTGTTATATATATATCTTGAGAAAAAGAGAATTCAATTAGTTATATCCACTAAAAGAGCAGGGAGAAATACAATCCGACAAAGTGCCATCACCACAAAACATAAGAGCGTCTATAGAGTCGGCAAAAGTAGCTAATCCATCTACGACATAATTCTATTTTAATATATGTTAAACTCTTTATATTAGTTGGGAATACACTGATACTATATAAAAAAGAGATACAATATTGAAGTAAAACAACTTAATGATAGATATTGTATTTCAATTTTTCTATTCGTTTCGCATGAATTCTTTCACACAACTCTTTTTCTCTAATATGCTTCATTATATGATGTCAATGTCATACTATCAAAATAATATTTTTTTTAAGAGAACAACAAAACAATAAATTTAAGTATCATACCAACTATTTCTTATTTAACATTATCCATCATTTTGCACATATTTATGATCAAATAATTTTACACTATAAGCTAAAACTATAATATTTCTTCAAGATTGTATTGCAAACTATTAATATATCAATTTCAAGATTATATTACCAACTATTGATGTATCAATTTTGCATTACTATAAGTCCTTTTATATTTTCCTATAGTCATTTGGATTACATAAATTTTCTAACGTCAAATTTATCCAAATTACACATATATTCTCATTGCTTAACACTTCATAGTTAATAAATCCATACTATTAACTGACCAACAAATGAAAATGTTCATAAATAAATAATTATTCTATATGAAAGAATCAAAATCTCCATAAAATATCCTTTTGTGTATCTATTTTCTTGTTGAAAATCATATAGTAGAACATTCACAAAATACCTATTTGTTGGGTTGATATTTCTAATGTAGTCACATAACATAACTATTATAATTAAATGATATATATTTATATATACATATAAATATATATAGGTGTATGTATGTATATATGTATCTATATACACACACGTATGTATATATATAAATATATATCTATATGAATATATACATATATGTATACATAGATATATCTATATATAAATATATGTATATATGTATATATTGATATATGTATATATATATATGTGTTTGAATACGTACATATACAATCACACACATTATCGATAAAGAATGATTACACATCATTCACTAGACAAAAACTTCAATCAAAGAAAAAGATACGAATACAAAAATTATTGGGATAAATAATCGAGCACGATAAAAAAGACCGTCCCGAATATAAGTTCCAAATTAAACATGTTCGATTAATTTATAACAATGTCTTCTTCTTTCTTTATTCAAGTACATTTCTTTTTCAATCAAAACAATCTAATCATTTCTTTCATTCTTACATATCATTTTAAAATAACAAGTAAAATTTTCAGAATAAAGTGATGGATACATTAGAATATACAGAGAAAGGGCACAAAACATTCCATTTGAAATGATAAAAATTCCCACTTCAATGAATTTGTAAGCATTAATTAAGTAACATAATGCTTTTACGGAAATGAACAGAATTCATATCTCGTGAATCTTGTTCTCATCTTATAAGAAATGTCATTGGAATCTATAGAATAATTTATCAAATTTTAAATGCAACGTTGACAATTTTTACTTGATAAGGTATAAAAAATTTTATCAAAAGACAAATAAAAAATGGATCAAAATTTTTGAAACAAGATTAGATTATAAACATTTCTCAAAGAAGATGTTGATGAAAGTAGTGAATGATTAATTCATTCAAACATGTAACTATTCAAATGAAGATTCATGCACTTTTATGTTATAATGTTCTCGAGGATATGCTTCATTACTTGATGTGTCCTTTTGGAAATATCATGCCACTAGAAGTATGATGTTGAATAGAAAAGCATATAATGATTTTCAACATGTGTATTATACCAGCTACATCATATTTATTTATATCCATCATTGCGCACATGTTATGTTCGAATAATATTACACAATAGTTTGCACTATAATATCTCTTCAAGATTATACTAAAAATAATGAATATATCATAGAAATTCTACATCATTATATGTGCTTTTATATTTTCTTAAAACCTGTGGATAATTTAGCGTTTTACTGTCAGATCAATTCAAATTATAATTTAAGCCACTGTTTTTTAGAAATTAGATGTGATCTTTATTGTTGACATCTTCATGGTCAATAAAGAGTACTACTATTATTGCCAAAGGACTTCTTGTGTCTACAAATCAAATTTAAGAAGTTGTCGGGCATCGTTTCGGAACGAATTGGTGTAAAATACTTGAAACTATTATAGATAAGTTAGTAATTAATAATATATGATATCTTTTTCCCTAAAAATAAGAGCTATATAGATTGTAATTAACTGTTAATTGTGACCATCTTAAAATATGAAAAAAATTGTCGATGCTATTGGAAAATCTATTGTTGCACCCCGCTCATTATACTTCTTAATGTTTTTATTCTTTCAATTGTTCATGAACAATTCGACACTGTTTATCAACTAATCAAATCTTAAATGCTTTTGGTTCATTCTTCATATATGTGGACATGGATATTTGACTAAGCTAATGATATGGATTCATATGCAATTTATTAATTTTTTAGCGCAACTTGGGATTCAACCTTAATATTCATTATAAAATAATGAACTTGGTGAATTTATTTTATGAAACTCTTATTATCTTAAAGAATTTGAAAAATATTTCATATCTTTGTGTTTTAACTTTAAATATTTCAATATTAAATTATTATATAGTAGTGGTATTAATGTTTGCATGCGAATAGTTGGAATAATGAGACATTCACCTAAATTCCTCAATAGATAAATATAGAAAAATATGAATTTTTAAAAGAATTTTTTAGGGTGGAGAAGAAATGTCTTTATATACTTTTTTAGATAAAATAAATGCTTTTACATTGACTTTTAAGAGCATTTGCGTAACCAAAAAAATGACTCTTAATGGAATTTAGATATGTTAAAAAAAATTTAAAATGAATAAGTTGTATAAAAGATGTTGTCACGAACAAATGTCATTTAGAATGTCTAAGCCATAATTAACAAACATCTTTCTAAAGGGTTTTTAACGATACCATTTGAAGAGTTTACAAATACCTAAGAGCAATTAATACGTTTTCGCCTAGAGCATTTAAAATAATCCCTTCTAACTTCTAAACGCTCTTGAAAATAACTACTATGGCGCTTTTGAATACCTTCATGGACCCTTTTTTATTATAGTGTGTCTTTCTATTACACAATGAAACAAGGGCTTATGTAATGTTAGTTTATCTGAATGGTAAATATATCTTTATATAATATATGATTTTTAATATATATATAAACACACACAACCATATACATATACATATACATATACATTCAGAGTAAATCACCACATTTTTCATAAATAAGTTATACTTTTCTTGTTTTTACGTAAAAACAAATTTTCGTTAAATTTCTATCTAAAAAATTCTATCAATATATCAACTACACAACAGAATTTGGCTATTTCTTTCACGCTAAATGCACATAGATGTTGGGCTTAGCCGTTCTTCTTGAAACCAACACTCCTCACACTTGCTGCACTGGCACCAGAACGAAACATGCCAGATTTTGCTGTGTAGCTGGTAAATTGATATTGTCAGCTATACATACAATTTTTTTGGTAGAAATTTATTGAAAATTTATTTTTAGGTAAAACTAAAAAATTGTAAATTTCTTGTTCTTGAAATCTCTTCTTTGGTGACTTCTCTAAAATAACCATAAGTTTTTTTTCTATGTTCTTTTTTTCAAATAGTATTAGATATAACCTTCTAAAACTTAGGATTAGCTTGGAGGTATTCTAATTACATTTATTCCCTCAAAATTTTCACAAGCCTTTTCCTAATAAACTTAAACCACGATTCAAATTCTTAATAGCATTCGGAATCTAACTTTATAAAAAGCAACTATTTTATCCCCCTTCCACAAAAAAAAGGAACTATTTTAGCCCCCAAATAACACTTAATTAACTTAAAATGGTCGGGGTTTTATATTTTCATCCCTGAGCCTATATCCAAATTTTCATTTGTTCTTTGATGAGAGAATTTAAGAAACATTAAGACTAAATATTAAGTTGTAAGGAGAAGGATTAATATATAAGAGGGCATCAGTATTTCAAATACACTAATAAGATTTTGAATGTCAAAAATATGAAATTATAAGCAAACAACATAACCGTTTCGAGGGACAAGGAGAAGGAGAAGGAGAAGGATTAACTGAAATATTCAAATTACAAATAAGCTGTAACGAGAACGTCATCATTTTTTACATGTGTTGCATTCAGATTTTCGTAACATTGTAAAAGTCAAACGACAAAACTACGAGTAAATTGTGATAAAATTGATTATTGAAAGTTCAATGCATTATTTTGCTTGAGACCTTTCTTCTCCATTTGAAACATTTTTTTATTAGTCCATTTTACACATTTAACAACCGTAAGATGGAAAGTCATAGTAATATATGTTACCCATATTCTATACCATATCAAGTGCATAACATAGAATTTACAACAAAAGGAGAAAGTATAATACTAATAAATGTATTTATGGCATTTAGGATTGAATTTAAAAATCCTAATCACGTTCATAGCCAAATAAGGCCATTTATCTAGATATATGATGGGCTTTTGACCTCATAGAATTTGAAGTATGGATTCAGTATGAATCATGATTTATGTAAAGAGTGACCATAAGGCCATTTATCTAGAAATCTCCAAGATCAAAGAAAATATTATACCTAATCCATATACACATGTACATGGTCAGATAACAACACAAAAAGAAAATATTATACCTAATCCATTGTTCTCTCCATGATTAGTAAACCTGATAAGGAGCAAGTATAAAAAAAATATTCCGAATACTTAAAATTCACTTAAAAGAACGCAATTGTTCAATCTTACCATTATGAGTGTCTCACAGTAAAAATATTCTAAAACCATGTCTAGAATGACATACACATAGAGTCTATCATGAGTGTCTTATTAAAGAAATATCCTGAAATTTCATATCTCTTTTTGTTCAATAATGTCGAAATCGACTAGAGGAATTCTATGATGTTGACCATCAAAAGAAGAGCCTTCTTCACTCGTCACCTTTTCGCCATCTATGCGTATAAAACAACAAAATCAAATATCCAAAATTTAAATGTCTTGAATATTTAATGATATGTAATAATGATAATAGTTTATGACCTACCTGATTAAGCATTTTGCGATTTCTTAAAAGCTCCCGTTTGAAATTGATGGATGACTCCAACAGGTTTAGGAATATAGTGGCCAATCTTCGTAGACTTAATCAACTGAGGCCTTCTACCTCTCTTTCGGCCCTGCATATCAATGATAATTGATCAAAATTATGTTATCAAATTATTTAAGTAACAAAAATTTATATTAATGAATGTTTTTCAACTAACGATAATTTTCTGGTCAGAATTTTCTTCATCCTCCTTTTTGTTTGAAAAAAGACTTGTTGGTCATATCCTGTTGTCAATGAAGTGGTAAACCTCCAATTGTGACCTGAAGCATTTATTTGACTGTATTTGGTAATAGTACTGTCACAAGAACAAAGTACACTTCAAAAAAGTGAAAGATCAATCTCTGTCATAGAAATAGTAATTTGGATTCATGTATTGAATTCTGACTAGTCGTCTCTTCAAACTTTTACACCACTTACCTTATCCACAATCCTACTTGGGAATGGACGAGGTACTGACTGAATCATCCAATTTCTTTTTCTCAGAGCTCTTGAAAACGGGGACACCTAAAATAATATGTTCATTATTAGTAGTCTAAAAATTTGAGAATTATATGAAAGAAAAAAGAAATTAAATGAAACTTAAACAACAGCTACTGTGAAATTGAAATTACAAGTTTTATAATGCACATAGTTACCTAATCATATATATTGAAACAATACTATTTTAAACTTGCACTTATATTCTTTAAGTATAAATCACAAATTAATCTTCTAAAATTAGGTAACTTTTCCCTAATTTATTACATTTTTATTGAAGAAAAGAAAAATAGAAGTTTTCGTGAACTCTCGTTAGAAAACTTACGAAAAGCCGATAAGCACGCACAATAATTCTTATGTTTATCAAGTATATAACCTTTGAGCATACAATCAGACAAGTTTGTCAGAGTGATACATAATGAGATCGTGTCTGTTATTATGTAAATTTCCATTTTCCATTTCCTTTATATATTCTTACCTTTAAAACTTCACTTTCGTTCACTTGATAACCTTCTAGAATTCTAAAAAAGATGGGCTCTGCATCAATAGTCACTTCTTCATCTCTCAATGCGACTTCAAGGCCAGAAGGTGAAGCAAAACTTGGAGGGAGATTAGACACATTTTTCAGGCTCTAATTAAGATGTAGTGACAATAAGAAAATTATTAACTAATTTGTCATACAAAATCAAGAAGAAAATGTTAGATACGAAAAAATTTATCGACGGTAGTAATTAACCAAATGTGTGAAAACCTGGATCTAATTGATAGTGTTATTTTCTAACCTCCATATATTTATACAAAGTTGCACATAATAGCAAGCAGTGTTGGCAAGTATACATGAATTGAATGGCTGGGAAAAACCCATATAACTCGAGGTCTAGAAACATAGTTCAGAAAAAATACATTAGTATTAGTCTGTGTGAATTTTAGTAGGGTAAAATTTATTATAGGGTAGAATAAAAAGAAAAATTAATTAGTTTTTCTACAATTTTCTCCATGACAATTGTTTATGTAGACAATATAAGTATCTATAACATATGGTAGTTTATAGATCTCTTATAATTATCAAAGATTTGATATCAGTAAAATAAGCACTTAATAATTATTCATCATCAAGCATAAGAAACTATGGAATCTGAATTGCTATAAGAAAAATGGAAACTCTTACCTCTTCAATATTTTGTGAAGCATCATTTGTAGATCCTTGTTTTGGCTGCAAAGGGTAAGTTTTTCAGAATAACGTAAAAAAATGAGATCATGTTCATTTTTACAATAATTAGAGTATTCAATTTACTTTATAAATTCTCACCCCTAAAGTTTCAATTGTATTGTGTTGATAACTTTTTAGAGCTCTAAACGAGGCAGGGTTAACATGAATTCTAATATCTTCATCATATTTGGATGCGACATTGAAGTTAGAAGGAGAATAGATGCTTTGTGGAAGATAAAAAATTTTAGGCAAGCTCTGATCATAATGTAATTACAATAAGAAAATAGTTAACCAATTAATCAACTTAAGGTGAATTGTTTTTAGACAGTGGAAGAAAATATTGGATGGTGGAAAACTTATCAATAGATATTATCACAAAAATTTCGAAAGCAATCAATTTAATTAATTCAATGTTTTCTAAATTCCATCCATTAAAATGAAGTTGCATCGAATAGCACGCTAAACGGGCATGTGAAGATTGCTAGCATTAGACAAAAATGCATTTAACTCAAGGCAGAACAAAATTAACATAGAGAATATGCATTAATACCTGTTTATGTGGTTTTTTGCTGAGAAAAATGCATTACATTCTAGAATGAGAAAGCTAAAATAAAATAAAAGCAAATTACATAGATGTTAAAAGGGCTTGTCATTTCAATCATTAAGAAAAGAGCATATAAAAATAAAGTAATTTGTCATATTTAATTACCTCACTAATCTCTTTTAGAATTTCTTCAACCTCAGCGTCTAGTGTGTTATCACAAGGCTTGTCCGCTGTTGGAGTGAATTGAGTTTGCATGTTTTCTAGAAACACTTCCTGCAGTACAGAAGTATAAATTTTTTAAAATCATATGCATCTTTAATCCACACAAACACGTACACATATAGATACATTGGATCGTAGCTTTGAGAGTGTAAATGGATTAAACTCGAAGTAATGAGATTAATTAAATAGTAGTTGAAAATCTTTATCCAAAATATTCTAGTAGAATTAAGAGATGCTAATAAAAAATAATGATCAATTGAAAATTAATAAACATCAAAATAAATAATATAATTTATGAGTTCAAGAAAAGTTAAACTACAAATTCTACATTTTTTTTATCTGGATAATTCTTTTATAAAAAGGGTGATGGTCAAATTACCAATTGAACAACGTGGATCTTAATAATGAAAAAGACTGTGAATCAAAATATTACAAACAATGATAAAGTGAAATTATCAAACAAATAATAACAAAAGAAATTCACTTGTCCAACGAAATCTTGTTAAATTATGAGATGCTAACAGCAATTCATTGGGAAAATGATGAAGAAGAAATTTACCCTGTAAAACACTCGACTAAAAATGAAGTATAAGATGGATAGATGGGTTCTTCTAAACGTTATAAATCCTTAAAAATGTATTATACCTTTGACAGATTTAACAGGTCAATTTAAGAGAGATACTAAATGACTATAAAAGCCTTTAAAAAGAAGAAAATCTTCTTTTCACGTGCATATTAGTTAGGAAAAACTTTTTATGGACCAGATTCATATACCCACCCATGAAAATTTTTGTTTGCATTTTTCCATATCACCCATTTGGTTGTTCTTATCTTCAATTATTGAGATAAAAACAACAAGAAGAACGATGTAACTTGCTACAGATCAAGATGTCCATGGGTCCATATGGACATGGTCTACTATAGGGTCTTATTCTTAATAAGGCTAACATAATTACCTTTCTTTCATTTTGGAAAAGTCTGGATCAAATTTTTATAATAAAACATTATTTTGGTAAGAATCATTATTGAGTAAAAAGTAAACAAACGGTTTTCTCATTCAAAATTCAACACGTTGTGTACAATAAATAAGTAAATGCACCATGAATCTACAATTCCTGATAAGTTATCGTTTTCATTATGGGCCACCTTATGAAATGGAACATATCTTTTACCAAGAAAATATAATAACCACTTTTCAAAGAAGATGTTTAAAAAAATAATGTAACCCTATATAGATTCATTCAAACATGAAATGATTCAAATAAGGATTCATACATTTTCACGTCTCACCATAACTATTAATTCAAATTACAAGATTTTGATTCATTTGAGATAAAAGTACAAAATTAATTAGACTTCATCCCTTTTTTTTTTCACTAATTGTATAGAAAATCAGTACATATATTTTGTAATCGATCTACAGCTGCATTTTTATAACTAGTTATGAAAATGAGCACTTAAGGAACGTTCTTATATATGTATATATATATAAATAGAGAGAGAGAGAGAGAGAGAGAGGGAGAGAGACGACAATTTATTACGTAGGTATATCCACTAAAACAACAAAAGAAATGCAATTCGAACCAAGTGCCAAGACGCCAAAATATAGGGACGTCTAAAGAGTTTGAAAAAATAGCTAATCATGTGTGGCATCATTCTTTTTTAATATATGTTAAATTATTCATATTAGTTTTAGAATACTTTAATACTACAAAGAAAAAGAGATACTATATTGATGTAAAACAACTTAATGGTAGAAACTGTATTCCTATTCGTTTTGTATTACTTCTTTGATACAAAATTTTCCTCGAATATGCTTCATTATTTGATGTCTATTTTCGCAATATCATAGCATCAAAAGCATAGTTTTTAAAGAGAACGGCATAGTATTAATTTCCAATGCGTATACAAACTATATCATATGTAATATTATCCATTGTTTTGCACATGCCCATGAGCAAAGAATTTTACATGATAGGTTGTACTATAATATTTCTCCAAAATTATATTGTAAATTATGAATATATCAATTTTGAATTAGTGTAAATGCTTTATTATTTTCCTGTAGCCTTTTTGATTACTTAGATTTTTTAACATTAGGTTTACTCAAATTACATATACATCCACATTGTTTATCACTTCATAGTTAATAAATGCATACTATTAATTAATCTACAAATGAAGTTTTTCTTAAATAAATATCATTTTAACTCGATGAATTAAAATCTTCATAAATACATTTGATTTAGATATAATCGTTCTATTTATATTTATTTATAAATGTGCATATGTATTATTATTATTTATTACTAGACATTTAATAAAGAATACTGCTGTTGTAGCCAAAGGACTTATTGTTTCAGTGAATCCAATTAAATGAGTTGGTGGGCATCGTTTAGGAATGAATTGGTGTGAAATACATCAAACTGCCATGGATAGGTTAGTCATTATTAAAGTATGATGTCTTTTTCCCTAAAAAAATAGCTAGATAGACTTGAATGAATTGTTGATGTGACCATATTCAAATATGGAAAGAATTGGCAATGCTATTGGAGCATATACTATTGGGCCCCACTCAATATGCTTGTAGATATTTTTATTCTTTTTAATCATTTTTAAATAATTCAAAATTGTTTATCCAACGATCGAATGTTAATTTCTTTTAGTTTAATTTTATTATTTATGTGGCAATGGATGTTTGACCAAAGTAATGATATGTATTCATGTACAATTCAAAAATATTTCTTTACATATTAAGTTAAAACTTAGGATTCCTCATCTATATTTGTGTATAAAATAATGAACTTGGTTGATTTATTTTACTACACTCTTATTACCTTTTCTTATAATGTTTGACTTTGCAATTTAAGTAAAAGAATTTGAAAAATATTTTATATCTTTGTGTTTTAACTTTAAATATTCTTGTAAAAAATTCGTTATATAGTAGTGGATATTTTTTATACGTATTAGTATTTGAATGGTAAAAATTGAAATAATGGCATTTATCAAAATTCCCTAATAGACATAAATACAGACAAACATGTGGTTTCAATTAGGTGTTGAAGAAATGTCTTTACATTGTCTCTTTTTAGATAAAATAAACGCTTTTACATTGGATTTTATGGCCATTTGCGTAGCCCAAAAAAAAGACTTTTAATGGAATTTAGATCTCGTCATGCGGAGTTGGTTAAGTTGATTGGGAACGTCATGTGGAGAACCCATTCATCCAAAGAAAGATGAAACACTTAAGGTAGCTTTCAAAGATAAGCCTAAACTTATAGTGGAAGGGAAAGGTAGATTGATTATCAATCCAACTGGTACTTCAAGTGCTATGGTGTGGGACATATAGTCATTAATTGTCCTACCAAGAGGACGTTGATCTTTCATGAAGATTTAGATGGTTGGATTAGAAAGGATGAAGAGGATTTCATAGAAGAAAATGTTGAAAAGGAAGAAGAAAATACTGAAGAAGTTGAAGGAATTGCCTCTTTCGAAGCTGAAGAAGAAGGCATGAGTTTGGTGACTATTAGAGCTTTGTCTACTCAAGTTCTTGAAGGCGAAATGAGCATTAAGAGGGAGAACATCTTTCACACTAAATGCTTAGTGAGAGGTAATATTGCTAACCATATTATGGATAGTGGTAGTTGTACTAATGTAGCCAGTACCTATCTCATTGAAAGTTGAGCTTACCTCTCCTCAAGCATCCTAAACCTTATAAGCTTCATTGGTTAAATGATAGTTAGGGAAGTTAAGGTCAGCAAACAAGTGCTAGTTTCTATTATTAAGGGATCATATCATGATGAATTATCGTGTGGCTCCTATGCTAGTGGGGCATGTGTTATCAGGACGTCATTGGCAAGAGTACAGAAAAGCTATTCAGATACACTTTTGAAAAGGATGGCAATAAGTTCATGTTGAATCCTTTGTCTCCTAGCCAAGGCTTTGAAGAAAAAAAATGAGAGAAAAAGAAGGACTTGAGAGTAAGAGAAAGAGAAAGATCATTGAAGAGGGAAAAAATTGAGGAAAAAGAACTGAACGCGGAAAATCAAGATAGGAAAAATTAAAGAAAGACAAGAAAATGAGTGATCCAAAGAGTGATAGTTGCAAGAGAGAAAGAGATGTTTCTATACAAAAGAGAGTCAGATCATAGAAGCCATTGAAAATGAGGAGTTGGTTTTACTACTTTATTAAAAAGGTGCATTTGCGATCGGTCCAAACATGAAATTCAAATGTGATTGACTCGGCCGCTTCATATCGCCCACCCATGACACTCTTGCCCTGTATTTAGCCACATCAACCCTCTGGTTATTCTTGTCTCCAATTATGAAGAGAAGAACAACTAGAATGATGATGTGGCATACTACAAGTGAAGAGGTCCATTATAGATTTTACTATTAATTCGACTAACTTAATTACCTTTCTTTTATTCTAGAAAAGTCTACTAAAGTGAGCTAAAGTTTCCTAATAAAATAACACTTTTGTAATAAAAATTATGGATTAAAAAGTAAATAATTAGTTTTCTCATTACAAATTCAACACGTTGTCTACACTAAAGAAGTTAATGCATAATACATCTATAATTCTTGATAAGTTATCCTTTTCACACAGACACATACACATATATATATACATTGGATTGTAACTTTGAGAGTGTAAATCGATTAAACTCGAAGTAATGAGATGAATTAAATAGTAGTTTAAAATCTTTCTCCGAAATATTCTAGTAGAATTAAAGGATGCTAAAAAAAAATAATAACCAATTGAAAATTAATAAACATCAAAAGAAATAATATAATTTATGAGTTCAAGAAAAGTTACACTACAAATTCTACATTTTTTTTATCTGGATAATTTTTTTATAAAAAGGGTGATGGTCAAATTACCAATTAAACAATGTGGATCTTAATAATGAAAATTACTGTGAATCAAAATAGTATAAACAATGATAAAGTGAAAAATCAAACAAATAATAACAAAAGAAATTTACTTGTCGAACGAAATCTCGTTAAATTATGAGATGCTAATAGCAATTAATTGGGAAAAGGATGAAGAAGAAATTTACCCTGTAAAACACTCAATTAAATTGGATAAGATGAAGTATAAGATGGATAGGTGGGTTCTTCTAAACGTTATAAACCCTTAAAAATGTATTATACCATTGACAGATTTAACAGGTCAATTTAAGAGAGATACCAAATGACTATAAAAACCTTTAAAAAGAAGAAAATCTTCTTGTCATGTGCATATTAGTTAGAAAAAAAATTTTTTATGGACGAGATTCATGTCCCCACCCATGAAACGTTTTGTTTGTATTTTTCCATATCACCTCCTTTGGTTGTTCTTAACTTCAATTATTGAGATAAAAACAACAAGAAGAATGATGTAACTTACTACAATACAGGTCAAGATGTCCATGGGTCCACATGGACTCGGTCTACTATAGGGTCGTATTATTAGTTAGGCTAACTTAATTACCGTTCTTTAATTCTGGAAACGTCTGGATCAAGTTTTTATAATAAACCATTATTTTGGTAAGAATCATTATTGAGTAAAAAGTAAACAGACGGTTTTCTCATTCAAAA
Source organism: Catharanthus roseus (assembly GCA_028651295.1). NCBI lineage: Eukaryota > Viridiplantae > Streptophyta > Magnoliopsida > Gentianales > Apocynaceae > Catharanthus > Catharanthus roseus. Next base: position 2,637,675 of record JAPQWS010000070.1, read on the forward strand.
TTCAACACGTTGTGTACACTAAATAAGTAAATGCACCATGGATCTAAAATTCCTGATAAGTTATCTTTTTCATTATGGGCCACCTTATGAAATGGAACATATCTTTTACCAAGAAAATATAATAACCATTTTTCAAAGAAGATGTTTATAAAAATAATATAACGCTGTATAGATTCATTCAAACATGAAATGATTCAAATCAAGATTCATACATTTTCACGTTACACTGTAACTATTAATTCAAATTAGAAGATTTTGATTCATTTGAGATAAAAGTACAAAATTAATTAGATTTCATCCCTTTTTTGTCACTAATTTTATAGCAAAATCAGGACATGTATTTTTTAATCGATCTACAACTGCATTTTTATAACTAGTTATGAAAGTGAGCAATTAAGGAATGTTTTTATCTATATGTAGAGAGAGAGAGAGAGAGAGAGAGAGAGAGAGAGAGAGAAATGACAATTTATTACATAGGTATATCCACTAAAACAAACAAAAGAAATACAATTCGAACCAAGTGCCATCACGCCCAAACATAGGGGCGTCTAAAGAGTTTGAAAAATAGCTAATCCATCTGTGACATCATTCTTTCTTAATATATGTTAAAGTATTCATGGTAGTTTGACAATATTTTAATACTATATATAAAAGAGATACTATATTGTTGTAAAACAACTTAATGGTAGAAACTATATTTTCATATTCCTATTCGTTTTGTGTTAATTCTTTTATACAAAATTTTCCTCAAATATGCTTCACTATTTGATGTCTATTTTCTCAATATCATAGTATCAAAAGCATAGTTTTTGAAGAGAACGACATAGTAATAATTTCCAATACGTATACAAACTATATCATATGTAATATTATCCATCGTTTTGCTCATTCCTATGAGCAAAGAATTTTACATGATAGGTTGTACTATATTATTTCTCCAAAATTATGAATATATCAATTTTGAATTAGTATATATGCTTTTATATTTTCCTATAGCCTTTTTGATTACATAGATTTTTTAACATTAGGTTTACTCAAATTACATATATATCCACATTGTTTATCACTTCATAGTTAATAAATGCATACTATTAATTAATCTACGAATGAAGTTTTTCTTAAATAAATATCATTTTAACTCGAAGAATTAAAAACTTCATAAATATACTTGATTTAGACATAATCGTTCTATACATATTTATTTATAAATGTGCATATGTATTACTATTGTTTATTACTATACATTTAATAAAGAATACTGCTATTGTAGCCAAAGGACTTATTGTTTCTGTGAATCCAATTAAATGAGTTGGTGGGCATCGTTTGGGAATGAATTGGTGTGAAATACATCAAACTGCCATGTATAGGTTAGTCATTGATAAAGTATGATATCTTTTTCCCTAAAAAAAATAGCTAAATAGACTTGAATGAATTGCTAATGTGACCATATTCAAATATGGAAAGAATTGCCAGTGCTATTGGAGCATACACTATTGGGCCCCACTCATTATACTTCTAGATATTCTTATTCTTTTTAATCGTTTTTAAATAATTCAAAATTGTTTATCCAATGATCGAATGTTAACTGCTTTTAGTTTAATTTTATTGTTTATGTGGCAAAGGATGTTTGACCAAAGTAATGATATCGATTCATGTACAATTCAAAAATATTTCTTTACATACTAAGTTAAAACTTTTGATTCCTCATCTATATTTATGTATAAAATAATGATTTTGGTGGATTTATTTTAATACATTCTTATTACCTTTTGTTATAATATTTGACTTTGCAATATCAGTAAAAGAATTTGAAAAATATTTTATATCTTTTTGTTTTAACTTTAAATTTTCTTATAAAAAATTCGTTATATAGTAGTGGATATTTTTTTATACGTATTAGTATTTGAATGGTAAGAATTGAAATAGTGGCATTTATCAAAATTCCCTAATAGACATAAATACAGGCAAACATGAGGTTTTAAAGGAATTTTTTAAGTGTTGAAGAAATGTCTTTACATTATCTCTTTTTAGATAAAATAAATGCTTTTACATTGGAATTTTTGGCCGTTTGCGTGGCCAAAAAAAGACTTTTAATGGAATTTAGACTCCAACACAATTGTTCAACCTTACTATTATATGAGTGCCTTGCTAAGGAAATATCCTAAAACCTAGAATGACATGCACGTTGAGTCTATCATGAAGGTCATACTTAAAAAATATCCAAAAATTTCACGTTTTCTGGTACAATAATCTCAAAATCTTCTGAAGGAATTCTACGATGTTGATAATCACCAGAAGAGTCTTCTTCACTCGTCATCTTTTCACCATCTATTCACATAAAACCAAAAAATTAAATATTGAGAATATAACTATGTTAAATATTTAATGATATGTAATAATGATAACTAGTTTATGACCCACCTGATTAAGCACCTTGTGATTTCTTAAAAATGTCCGCTGGAAATCGATGCATAACTCTAATAGGTTCAGGGATATAATAGCCCATCTCAATAGACTTAATCTACTGAGGCCTTTTACCTCTCGTTCAACCCTGCATACCAATGATAATTGTTGAAAATTATTTTATCAAATTATTTGAGTTACATGAATTGATATTAATAAATGTTTTTCGATTTACGAATAACTTTCTTGTTAGAATTTTCATCATCCTCCTTCCTACTTGATGAGAGACTTTTGGGGCATATGCCATACTCAATGAAGTTGTAAACCTTTACTTATTACCCTAAGGCATTTATTTGACTCTATATGGTAACAGTACTGTCACAAGAACAAATCTGATTTTATAAAAGTGTAAGAGCAATCTCAATAATAGAAATAGTAATTTTTGTTCCTGTGTTGAATCCCTCTTAGTAATCTATTCAAACTTTCACACCACTTATCTATCCACAACCCTACTTGAGCTCGGACAAGGTACTGACTCAATCATCTAATTTCTTGTTCTCTGTGTTTTTGAAAATGAGGATACCTAAAATAATATATTCATTATCAGTAGTTTAAAAATAGGAAATTTTTATGAAAGAAAAAAAAATAAGGGAACATAAACAACAGCTACTATGAAATTTATAATTAGAAGTCTAATAGTACCCAAAATTTCCTAAACATACATGTTGAAACAACACTATTTTTAAACTTACACTTACATTCTTTAAATATTAAACATAAACCACAAATTAATCTTCTAAAATTAGGTAATTTTCCCTAATTCATTATATTTCTATTGAAGAAAAGAAAGAAATAGAACATCCCCAACATTTTCTTTAGAAAAATTACGAAAAAGTGATAAGTACGCATAATATTTCTTATACTTCTCAAGTATATAACTTTTAAGTACACAATCAGATAAGTTTGTGAGCAAGATATATAATGCGATCGTGTCTCTTATTATGTAAATTGTAGAGTAAAACTAATCACTATCAAAGATTTATATTTACTATTTCAGGGCACAAAAAAAAAATGATAAAGCAGCGGAAGAACAGTTAAAGAAGTAGAAACAACCTAAAACTATAATGCTGCAAAATTAGCAAACTGTTAGAAAAAGGATAAAGGAAATTTTTGTAAATAAAACATTACCTCTGCCAAGGATAAAGACCGCCAGCAGGAGTCATGGAGAATAGGGTAAATACAAGACGCCGAGCAGAGGCTTTGAGGGAAGAGCCGCGTCGAGGTGTCATTGGTGAGAGGAAGGAGTGTATGGACCCTCAGATTAGGACCTCAACCGAACCGTCACCGGTGCTCCCACTCTTTCTCTCTCTCTCTCTCTCTCTCTCTCTCTCTCTCTCTCTATTATCTTTCGGCTCACTCTCTGAAACATACAAAGAACAAAGATCAATCAGAAGGGATCCAGAAAAACCAGCGGTCGCAGGGGGCCAGAGACCAAGAAAAGCAGCGGTTGAGAAAACCACCAAGAAGACAGAGAGATAAAGGGAAGAATCGGGAAACCAACAGTCAAGAAAACAGGAAAGAATGAGTTCCAAGAAGAAAAGCAAAGAGAAGTCAGACGGTTGCACCTCTACCGAGGGGAAGAGAGAGTTTTAAAGAGGGATTCCAACGGCCAGTCCTGGGTGGCTAGGCACGGGTCTAACCTGATCATTTGACTAGGTCAAGTGCACCTCTCTCTCAGCTGAGGCCCAGTTTCATCAAATGGTTAAATGGGCCAGAAAATGTGAAAATATTAGGAAGACTTCAAGGCCCAAAAGGCCTACAATCTCCATCTCCAACAATATTTTCCAGCTGTTGTTTCAAACTTACTGTAAATCACACCGCATTCAAGTGAAGGAAGTCCGTGTAAAACATAAATTTGTCAGTGTTTACTATTTTAGTACCAAATTCAGCGGGATTATTATCAGTACTAATCTTGTCTATGTCAATTAAGCCACTAGAAATCTTTTCTCTAATAAAATGGTATTTGACATATATATGTTTGGTTCGTTCATGATCAACTGGATTTTTACATAAATGTAAACAACTTTGACTATCATTATATATAATAGCTTTTGAACGTAAAACATGTAGTTCATTCAATAGCCCTTGAAGCCAGATGGCCTCTCTGATCGCTTTAGTTGCGGCAATATACTCAGCCTTAGTAGTTGACAAGGCAACTACTGCCTATAATTGGGACTTCCATGAGATGCAATTACCCGCTAGAGTAAAGAAGTAGGATGAGGTAGATTTTCTACTGTCCTTATCACCTGCAAAATCCAAGTCAACAAAACTGATTAATCCAAAATCAGAGCAATTATGATAATGTAAACCGAGATCTAAAGTTCCATTAAGGTAATGCAGCAGCCACTTGAGAGCAGCCCAATAATCTCTTCAAGGATTAGACATGAATCTGCTGAGAAGGCTTATTGAAAAAACAATGTCAGGACGGGTAGATATCATTGAGTACATAACACAGCCTATGACCATTCTGTAAGGAATTTTGGCCATATCTCTTTTCTCACTTTCGGTTTTAGGACAAGTTTTGTCAGAAAGTTTGAAGTGGCTTGCAAGAGGAGTTATGATAGGTTTATATAGGGCATAGAAAATTTGGAAACGATTTTTTGAAGGAAAGGCTTTTGAGATAGAAACAGTGAACGGTCAGTTCTATCTCTCGAAATACTTATCGCAAGAATTTTGGACGCAATACCTAAATCCTTCATATCGAATTCAGATTTTAACAAGGATTTCAGATCATCAATTTTAGCTTTATGTCTACAAGCAATTAACATATCATCCACATAAAACAATAAATAGATAGCAGAATCAATAATAGTACCAGAATAATAAAGACAACTAGCATAGTTACCTTTTGAAAAACCAATTTTTAACATAAAAGAGTCAAACCTCTTGTACCATTGCTTGGGTGACTGTTTAAGTCCATATAAGGACTTTTTTCAAAAAGACGAGGCCATGTGTTCTTTACTTTTAACCTCAAAACCTAGTGGTTAACGCATATATATAGTCCCTTCGAGCTCACCATGTAGAAAAGCGATTTTAACATCAAGTTGTTCTAGATTTAAATCATGAAAAGCAACTATAGTAAGAATAATCCTAATAGTTTTGTATTTAACAACAGGAGAAAAATTCATTAAAATTAATGCCCTCAACTTGTGAAAAACCTTTTGCAACCAGTCTGGCTTTGAACCTCGGAGATTCATTAGAAGATTCAGGTCCTTTTATTTTGAAAATCCATTTGTAATCAACTAACTTTTGTTTTGAAGGTTTTGGAACAAGAATTCAAGTTTTATTTTTGTTTAAAGATGTCATTTTCTCATCAATAGCACGTAATCATAAAACACGATTAGAGCTTTTTAAAGCTCTGAAAAACATAGTGCCTCTTTTTTCTTCCACATAAGATGCAACTGCAAATGCATATGAAACAATGTAGGAATAACCATATCGAGGATGTTCCTTAGGTAACCTACGGACTCTATCCCTCGCAAGTTGGTAATCTCTAAGGGCTTGAGCCTGAGCCTCAGGATGTTCTGCTTCCTCATCAGAAACTTCAAAAACAGGATCAGGGGTTTCAGTAATACTAGGAGGAATAGGAGTGCTATTGGATTGAGAAGGAATCATTGGTTGGATTTAGGTTCTGAAGGTGATTCTAAGACTTGTTGGGCATATCCCGTTGTCAATGAAGTGGTAAACCTCCACTTGTGACCTAAAGCGTTTATTTGACTTTATTTGGTAATAGTACGTCACAAGAACAAAGTACATTTCAAAAAAGTGGAAGATCAATCTCTGTCATAGAAATAGTAATTTGGATTCATGTATTGAATTCTGACTAGTCGTCTCCTCAAACTTTTACACCACTTACCTTATCCACAATCCTACTTGGGAATGGATGAGGTACTGACTGAATCATCTAATTTCTTTTTCTCAATGCTTTTGAAAACGGGGACACCTAAAATAATATGTCCATTATTAGTAGTCTAAAAATTTGAGAATTATATGAAAGAAAAAAGAAATTAAATTAAACTTAAACAACAGCTACTGTGAAATTGAAATTACAAGTTTTATAATGCACATTGTTACCTAATCATATATATTGAAACAACATTATTTTAAACTTGCACTTATATTCCTTAAGTATAAATCACAAATTAATCTTCTAAAATTAGGTATTTTTTCCCTAATTTATTATATTTTTAATGAAGAAAAGAAAAATAGAAGTTTTCGTGAACTCTCTTTAGAAAACTTACGAAAAACCGATAAGCACGCACAATAATTCTTATGTTTATCAAGTATATAACCTTTGAGCATACAATCAGATAAGTTTGTGATAGTGATACATAATGAGATCGTGTTTCTTATTATGTAAATTTCCATTTTCCATTTCCTTTATATATTCTTACCTTTAAAACTTCAATTTCGTTCACTTGATAACCTTCTGGAATTTTAAAAAAGATGGGCTCTGCATCAATAGTCACTTCTTCTTCATCTCTCAATGCGACTTCAAGGCTAGAAGGTGAAGCGAAACTTGGAGGGAGATTAGACACATTTTTCAGGCTCTAACTAAGATGTAGTGACAATAAAAAAATTATTAACTAATTTATCATACAAAATCAAGAAGAAAATGTTAGATACAAAAAAACTTATCAACGGTAGTAATTAACCAAATGTGTGAAAACCTGGATCTAATTGATACTGTTATGTTCTAACCTCCATATATTTATACAAAGTTGCACATAATAGCAAGCAGTGTTGGCAAATATACATGACTTGAATGGCTGGGAAAAACTCATATAACTCGAGGTCCAGAAACATAGTTTAGAAAAAATACATTAGTATCAGTCTGTGTGAATTTTAGTAGGTTAAAATTTATTACAGGGTAGAATAAAAAGAAAAAAGAAAACTTAATTACGTTTTCTACAATTTTTTCCATGACAATTGTTTATGTCAACAATATAAGGAAATAAATTATCAGAACTATCTATAACATATGGTAGTTTATAGATCTTTTATAATTATCAAAGATTTGACATCAGTAAAATAAGCACTTAATAATTTTTCATCATCAAGCATAAAAAACTATGGAATCAGAATTGCTATAGGAAAAGTGGAAACTCTTACCTCTTCAATATTTTGTGAAGCATCATTTGTAGATCCTTGTTTTGGCTAAAAGGGGTAAGTTTTTCAGAATAACGTAAGAAAATGAGATCATGTTCATTTTTACATTAATTATAATATTCAATTTACTTTATAAATTCTCACTCCTAAAATTTCAATTGTATTGTGTTGATAACTTTTTGGAGCTCTGAACAAGGCAGGGTTAACATCAATTCTCATATCTTCATCATCTTTGGATGCGACATTGAAGTTAGAAGGAGAATAGATGCTTTGTGGAAGATACAAAATTTTAGGCAAGCTCTGATCAGAATGCAATTACAGTAAGAAAATAGTTAACCAATTAAGCTAAATTGTTTTTAGACAGTGGAAGAAAATATTGGATGGGGGAAAACTTATCAATAGATATTATCACAAAAATTTCTAATGCAATCAATTTAATTAATTCAATGTTCCCCAAATTCCATCCATTAAAATTAAGTTGCATCGAATAGCACGCTAAACGGGCATGTGAAGATTGCCAGCATTAGACAAAAGTGCACTTAACTCAAGGCAGAACAAAATTAGCATAGAGAATATGCATTAATACCTGTTTATGTGATTTTTTGCTGAGAAAAATGCATTACATTCTAGAATGAGAAACCTAAAATAAAATAAAGGCAAATTACATAGATGTTAAAAGGGCTTGTCATATAAATCATTAAAAAAAGAGCATAATAAAATAAAGTAATTTGTCATATTTAATTACCTCACTAATCTCTTTTAGAATTTCTTCAACCTCAGCGTCTAGTGTGTTATCACAAGGCTTGTCCGCAGTTGGAGTGAATTGAGTTTGCATGTTTTCTAGAAACACTTCCTGCAGTACAGAAGTATAAATTTTTTAAAATCATATGCATCTTTAATCCACACAAACACATACACATATATCTACATTGGATCGTAACTTTGAGAGTGTAAATGGATTAAACACGAAGTAATGAGATGGATTAAATAGTAGTTGAAAATCTTTATCCAAAATATTCTAGTAGAATTAAGAGATGCTAATAAAAAATAATTATCAATTGAAAATTAATAAACATTAAAAGAAATAATATAATTATGAGTTCAAGAAAAGTTAAACTACAATTCTATATTTTTTTTTATCTTGATAATTTTTTTATAAAAAGGGTGATGGTCAAATTATCAATTGAACAACGTGGATCTTAATAATAAAAAGACTGTGAATCAAAATATTACAAACAATGATAAACTGAAATATCAAAAAAATAATAGCAAAAGAAATTCACTTGTCCAATGAAATCTTGTTAAATTATGAGATGCTAATAGCAATTAATTGGGAAAAGGATGAAGAAGAAATTTACCCTGTAAAACACTCGATTCAAAATGAAGTATAAGATGGATAGATGGGTTCTTCTAAACGTTATAAATCCTTAAAAATGTATTATACCTTTGACAGGTTTAACAGGTCAATTTAAGAGGGATACCAAATGACTATAAAAACCTTTAAAAAGAAGAAAATCTTCTTGTCACGTGCATATTAGTTAGAAAAATTTTTTTACGGACCAGATTCATATACCCACCCATGAAACTTTTTGTTTGTATTTTTCCATATCACCCCTTTGGTTGTTCTTATCTTCAATTATTGAGATGAAAACAACAAGAAGAACGATGTAACTTACTACAGGTCAAGATGTCCATGGGTCCACACGGACCTGGTCTACTATAGGGTCATATAATTAGTAAGGCTAACTTAATTACCTTTCTTTTCTTTTGGAAAAGTCTGGATCAATTTTTATAATAAAACATTATTTTGGTAAGAATCATTATTGAGTAAAAAGTACATATATCTTTTAATCGATCTATAGTTGCATTTTTATAACTAGTTATGAAAATGAGGACTTAAGGAACGTTGTTATGTATGTATATATATATACAAATATGGAGGGAGAGACGACAATTTATTACGTAGGTATATCCACTAAAACAACAAAAGAAATACAATTCGAACCAAGTGCCAACACTCCAAAATATAGGGCCATCCAAAGAGTTTGAAAAAATAGCTAATCATCTGTGACATCATTCTTTTTAAATATAAGTTAAATTATTCATATTAGTTGTAGAATACTTTAATACAACATAAAAAAAGAGATACTATATTGATGTAAAACAACTTAATGGTAGAAACGGTATTCCTATTCGTTTTGTATTAATTCTTTGATACAAAATTTTCCTCGAGTATGCTTCATTATTTGATGTGTATTTTCGCAATATCATAGCATTAAAAGCATAGTTTGTGAAGAGAACGGCATAGTAATAATTTCCAATACGTATACAAACTATATCATATGTAATATTATCCATCGTTTTGCACATGCCCATGAGCAAAGAATTTTACATGGTAGGTTGTACTATAATATTTCTCCAAAATTATATTGTAAATTATGAATATATCAATTTTGAATTAGTATAAATGCTTTTATATTTTCCTGTAGCTTTTTTGATTACTTAGATTTTTTAACATTAGGTTTACTCAAATTACATATACATCCACATTGTTTATCACTTCATAGTTAATAAATGCATACTATTAATTAATCTACGAATGAAGTTTTTCTTAAATAAATATCATTTTAACTCGATGAATTAAAATCTTCATAAATATACTTGATTTAGATATAATCGTTCTATACATATTTATTTATAAATGTGCATATGTATTACTATTATTTATTACTATACATTTAATAAAGAATAATGCTATTGTAGCCAAAGGACTTATTGTTTCTGAGAATCCAATTAAATGAGTTGGTGGGCATCGTTTAGGAATGAATTGGTGTGAAATACATCAAACTCGCCATGGATAGGTTAGTCATTAATAAAGTATGATGTCTTTTTCCCTAAAAAAAATATCTAAATAGACTTGAATGAATTGTTGATGTGACCATATTCAAATATGGAAAGAATTGGCAATGCTATGGGAGCATATATTATTGGGCCCCACTCATTATACTTCTAGATATGTTTATTCCTTTAAATCGTATTAAAATAATTCAAAATTATTTATGCAATGATCGAATGTTAATTGCTTTTAGTTTAATTTTATTGTTTATGTGGCAATAGATGTTTAACCATAGTAATGATATGGATTCATGTACAATTCAAAAATATTTCTTTACATATTATTAAAACTTCGGATTCCTCATCTATATTTTTGTGTATAAAATAATGAACTTGGTTATTTATTTTACTGCACTCTTATTACCTTTTCTTATAATGTTTGACTTTGCAATTTAAGTAAAAGAATTTGAAAATTATTTTATATCTTTGTGTTTTAACTTTAAATATTCTTATAAAAAATTCGTTTTATATTAGTGGATATTTTTTTATACGTATTAGTATTTGAATGGTAAAAATTGAAATAATGTTATTTATCAAAATTCCCTAATAGACATAAATACAGACAAACATGAGGTTTTAAAGGAATTTTTAGGTGTTGAAGAAATGTCTTTACATTGTCTCTTTTTAGATAAAATAAATGCTTTTACATTGGATTTTATTGCCATTTGCGTTGCCAAAAAAAGACTTTCAATAGAATTTAGATATGTCCTGTGGAGTTGGTTAAGTTGATTGGGAACATCATGTGGAGAACCTATTCATCCAATGAAAGATGAAACACCTAAGGTAGCTTTCAAAGATAATCCTAAGCTTACAGTGGAAGGGAAAGATGGATTGATTATCAATCCAATCGGGTACTTCAATTCCTATAGTGTGGGACATATAGTCATTAATTGTCCCCGCCAAGAGGGACGTTGATCTTTCACGAAGATTTGGATGGTTGGATTAGAAAGGATGAAGAGGATTTCATGGAAGAATATGTTGAAAAGGAAGAAGAAAGTAGTGAAGAAGTTGAAGGAATTGCCTCTTTCGAAGCTGAAGAAGAAGGCATGAGTTTGGTGACTATTAGAGCTTTGTCTACTCAAGTTCTTGAAGGCGAATCGTGCATTAAGAGGGAGAACATCTTTCACACTAAATGCTTAGTGAGAGGTAATATTGCTAACCATATTATGGATAGTGGTAGTTGTACTAATGTAGCTAGTACCTATCTCATTGAAAGTTAAGCTTATCTCTCCTCAACCATCCTAAACTTTATAAGCTTCATTGGTTAAATGATAGTGGGGAAGTTAAGGTTAACAAACAAGTGCTAGTTTCTATTATTGAGGGGTCATGTAATGATGAATTATTGTGTGGCTCCTATGCTAGTGGGGCATTTGTTGTCAGGACGTCATTGGCAATAGTATAGAAAAGCTATTCAAATACACTTTTGAAAAGGATGGCAATAAGTTCATTTTATAACCTTTGACTCCTAGTCAAGGCTTTGAAGAAAAAAAAATGAGAGAAAAAGAAAGACTTGAGAGTAAGAGAAAGAGAAAGAGGAATGAAGGGGGAAAAATTGAGGAAAAAGAAATGAGCGTGGAAAATCAAGATAGGAAAAATTAAAGAAAGACAAGAAAATGAGTGATCCAAAGAGTGATAGTTGCAAGAGAGAAAGAGATGTTTCTATGCAAAAGAGAGTGAGATCATAGAAGCCATTGAAAAAGAGGAGCTGGTTTTACGACTTTATTAAAAATGTGCATTTGTTATCGGTCCAAACATCTAATTCAAGTGTGATTGACACGGCCGCTTCATATCACCCACCCATGACACTTTTGCCTTGTATTTAGCCACATCAACCCTCTGGTTATTCTTCTCTCCAATTACGAAGAGAAGAACAACTAGAATGATGATGTGGCATACTACAAGTGAAGAGGTCCATTATAGATTTGACTATTAATTCGACTAACTTAATCACCTTTCTTTTGTTCTAGAAAAGTCTACTAAAGTGAGCTAAAGTTTCCTAATAAAACAACACTTTTGTAATAAAAATTATGGATTGAAAAGTAAATAGTTGGTTTTCTCATTACAAATGCAACACGTTGTGTACACTAAAGAAGTTAATGCGTAACACATCTACAATTCTTGATAAGTTATCTTTTTCATTATGGGCCACTTATGAAATGAAACATATCTGGTACTCAAAAATATAATACGCATTTTTCAAAGAAAATGTTTATAAAAGTAAATGAACAATTTATAGATTTACTCAAACATGCAATGATTCAATAAATATCCATACCATTTCACGTTAAAATGCACTATTAATTCAAATTAGAACATTTTGATTCGTTTGAGATAATAGTACAGTAATAATTAGATTTCATCTTTCTTTTATCACTAATTATGACATTATAGAATCACCGCATATTTTTTTATCGATTTATTGCTACATTTTTATAACTTGTTCTAAAAATGAGCACCTAATTGTTATATACATATTTTGGGGAAAAAGAGAATTCATTACGCAGTTATATCCACTAAAACAGCGGAAGAAATACAATCCGACATAGTGCCATCACCCCAAAACAAAAGAGCGTCTATAGAGTCGCAAAAGTAGCTAATCCATCTACGATATAATCCTATTTTAATATATGTTGAACTTTTTATATTAGTTAGGAATACACTGATACCTTATAAAAAAGAGATACAATATTGAAGTAAAATAACTTAATGATAGATATTGTATTTTAATTTTTTCTATTCGTTTTGCATTAATTCTTTCACACAACTCTTTTTCTCTTATATGCTTTATTATATAACGTCAATGTCATACTATCAAAATCATATTTTTTGAAGACAACAACAAAATAATAATTTGAAGTGTCATACCAACTATTTCATATTTAACGTTATCCATCATTAAGCACATATTATCATCAAATAATTTTACACTATAGGCTAAAACTATAATATTTCTTCAAGATTGTATTGCAAACTAATAATATATCAATTTCAAGATTATATTGCAAACTATTAATGTATCAATTTTGCATTAGTATAAGTCCTTTTATTTTTTCATATAGCCTTTTGGATTACATAAATTTTCTAACGTCAAATATATCGAAATTACACATACATTCTCATTGGAATCTATAAAGTAATCTATCAAATTTTAAATACAATAATATAATTTATGAGTTCAAGAAAAGTTAAACTACAAATTCTACATTTTTTTTATCTGGATAATTACCAATTAAACAATGTGGATCTTAATAATAAAAAATACTGTGAATCAAAATATTACAAACAATGATAAAGTGAAAAATCAAACAAATAATAACAAAAGAAATTCACTTGTCCAACGAAATCTTGTTAAATTATGAGAAGCTAATAGCAATTAATTGGGAAAAGGATGAAGAAAAAATTTACCCTGTAAAACACTCGATTAAAAATGAGGTATAAGATGGATAGGTGGGTTTTTCTAAACGTTATAAATCCTTAAAAATATGTTATACCTTTGACAGATTTAACAGGTCAATTTAAGAGGGATATCAAATGACTATAAAAACCTTTAAAAAGAAGAAAATCTTCTTGTCACGTGCATATTAGTTAGAAAACTTTTTTTATGGACCAGATTCATGTCACCACCCATGAAATTTTTGTTCGTATTTTTCCATATCACCCCCTTTGGTTGTTCTTATCTTCAATTATTGAGATAAAAACAATAAGAAGAATGATGTAACTTACTACAGGTCAAGATGTCCATGGGTCCACATGGACCTGGTCTTCTACAGGGTCGTATTATTAGTTAGGCTAGCTTAATTACCTTTCTTTAATTCTGGAAAAGTCTGGATCAAATTTTTATAATAAAACATTATTTTGGTAAGAATCATTATTGAGTAAAAAGTAAACAGACGGTTTTCTCATTCAAAATTCAACACGTTGTGTACACTAAATAAGTAAATACGCCATGGATCTACAATTCCTGATAAGTTATCTTTTTCATTATGGGCCACCTTATGAAATGGAACATATCTTTTACCAAGAAAATATAATAACCATTTTCCAAAGAAGATGTTTATAAAAATAATATGACGCTGTATAGATTCATTCAAACATGAAATGATTCAAATCAAGATTCATACATTTTCACATTACACTGTGACTATTAATTCAAATTAGAAGATTTTGATTCATTTGAGATAAAAGTACAAAATTAATTAGATTTCATCCCTTTTTTTGTCACTAATTTTATAGCAAAATCAGTACATATATTTTTTAATCAATCTACAACTGCAGTTTTATAACTAGTTATGAAAGTGAGCAATTAAGGAACGTTTTTATATATATGTAGGGAGAGAGAGAGAGATGACAATTTATTACGTAGGTATATCCACTAAAACAAACAAAAGAAATACAATTCGAACCAAGTGCCGTCACGCCAAAACATAGGGGCGTCTAAAGAGTTTGAAAAATTGCTAATCCATCTGTGACATCATTCTTTCTTAATATATGTTAAAGTATTCATGATAGTTTGAGAATACTTTACTACTATATATAAAAGAGATACTATATTGTTGTAAAACAACTTAATGGAAGAAACTATATTTTCATATTCCTATTCGTTTTGTGTTAATTCTTTTATACAAAATTTCCCTCAAATATGCTTCACTATTTGATGTCTATTTTCGCAATATCATAGCATCAAAAGCATAGTTTTTGAAGAGAACGGCATAGTAATAATTTCCAATACGTATACAAACTATATCATATGTAATATTATCCATCGTTTTGCACATGCCCATCAAGTAAAAGAATTTTACATGATAGGTTGTACTTGCAATATTTCTTCAAATTATATTATACATTATGAATATATCAATTTTGCATTAGTATAAATGCTTTTATATTTTCCTTTAGCCTTTTTTGATTAGTTAGATTTTTTTAACATTAGGTTTACTCAAATTATATATATATCCACAATGTTTATCACTTCATAGTTAATAAATGCATACTACTAATTAATCAAAAAATGATTTTTTCCTAAATAATATCATTTTAACTCGAAGAATTAAAATGTTCATAAATATCCTTTATTTAGATATAATCGTTCTATACATATTTATTTATAAATATGCCTATGTATTACTATTATTTATTACTATACATTTAATAAAGAATGCTACAATTTTAGCCAAAGGACTAATTATTTCTTTGAATCTAATTAAATGAATTGGTGGGCATCATTTAGGAATGAATTGGTGTGAACTACATCACACTGCTATGGATAGGTTAGTCATTAATAAAATATGATGTCTTTTTCCCTAAAAAAAATAGCTAAATAGACTTGAATGAATTGTTGAGGTGACCATATTCAAATGTGGAAAGAATTGGCAATGGTATTGGAGCATATACTATTGAGCCCCACACATTATTCTTCTATATATTTTTATTCTTTTTAATTCTTTTTAAATAATTCAAAATTTCTTATCCAAGGATCGAATGTTAATTGCTTTTAGTTTAATTTTTTTGTTTCTGTGGCAATGGATGTTTGACCAAAGTAATGATATGATTCATGTACAATTCAAAAATATTTCTTTACATATTAAGTTAAAACTTTGGATTCCTCATCTATATTTATGTATGAAATAATGATTTTTGTGGATTTGTTTTAATATATTCTTATTACCTTTTGTTATAATATTTGACTTTGCAATATCAGTAATAGAATTTGAAAAATATTTTATATCTTTTTGTTTTAACTTTAAATTTTCTTATAAAAAATTCGTTATATAGTAGTGGATATTTTTTTATTCGTATTAGTATTTGAATGGTAAGAATTGAAATAATGGCATTTATAATAATTCCCTAATAGACATAAATACAGACAAACATGAGGTTTTAAAGGAATTTTTGAGGTGTTGAAGAAATATCTTTACATTGTCTCTTTTTAGATAAAATAAATGCTTTTACATTGGATTTTATGGCCATTTGCGTGGCCAAAAAAAGACTTTTAATGGAATTTAGATATGTCAAAAGAATTTCAAAATGAATAAATTGTACAAAAGTATACCGTTACAAATAAATGCCATATAAAAATATCTAAGCCATTATTAACAAACATCATTCTAAAGGATTTTTGAATATGCCTTTTGAGGCATTTACAAACACCTAAGGGCTATTAACGCACTCACGCATTGAGCGTCTAAAATAATCTCTTCTAACTTCTAAACACCCTTAAGAGCAACTACTAGAGGGCTTATGAATACCTCCACAAACCTTATTTGTTGTAGTGTATCTTCCTATTGCATGACAAAGCAAGGCAATGGATGCTTTTGTAATATTAGTTTACGCGGAATAATAAAAACCATGTCTATAACCATATACATGTTCTGTGTATCATAAATGTCTTAATAACAAACATCCTAAAAAATTCATACTTCTTTGTATAATAGTCTCTAAATAGACTAGAGGAATCATTTGCTTGTTGATATGATCATGGCTATGGATGAATTCTAAAAAGACTCAAGTCCAAGAGATGGAGGTACAAGATTCTTGTGCTTGCTAGTGCTTTATATTCTTGTGCTTTTATATGACGTAAGGGTGGTATCTTTCTTGAATCTCTTGTTGAAAGTTATAGTTCAAAAAAAATTGGTTGGTTTTCTTGTTCTTTACATGATGATCTTCATGATAAGTATGTGGAAAACTTTGTTGAAGATTGTGTGACAAATTATCTTTCCTTGATACTTTTGTCAAATATTATGCATCTTTACTCTTCTAAACCAACTTTTGCTCTATCCGAATGAACATTTTCAATTTCCTTGCAATGGACATTAATTTTTGAACGATGATGAGTCTTCGAAGACTGTTGACTACAAACAATTGTGGTTTTCAATTCATTTATTTGCATTTCAAAGGAGTCCATCTTATTTTTGGAAAGTTAAATGAAAGGGAAAGGTATTTTTATGATGTTAAAGGTTCATGTTTCTGGTTTGTTGAAAACTATATTTGAAAATCGTATTGTTGAACTAATTGTGAATAAACTTGAGAAACATTTTCGTCCTCTTATTTCTTTAATTGAATTTCTCTTGAAATATGCTAAATGATTTGTTAGTTCAAAACAGAGTTCCTGTGCCAATCATTTTAATAATTTTTTTTATAGAATATTATCTAACTATTTACCCTATAAGAAGCTTATATGTGTTCATTTTTAAGAGGGAATTTAAAATTCGTTCAAAGATGAGCACATCTTTTGGCCTCACATGAGAAAATATGTGTAAAAGTTCATTGGTCATTGTTTAGAGTGTAAAAGAGCTAAGGCTACATCTTTGCCACATGGTCATTGTATTCCTCTAGATGTGCCTAAAGTACCTTGAGTAGATGTACCTAAGGATTTTATTCTTGGACTACCTAGCTCACCTAAGGGCACAAATTCTATCTTTGTTGTAGTAGATTGGTTTTCTATAATGGCTCATTTAGTTATCTAAAATGGCTTATTTTATACCTTATAAGAAAACAGATGATGCTAGTCATGTTGCAGATTTGTTCTTGACTTGGATATCTCTTTGATCTAGATCCTTTTTTGATTGTAGATTGGATTCCACACCTTCACAAGACTACCTCCTTTGATGAGAAACCACTATTGAAGATTTTGTAGTTTAAACACTCTAATAGAAAACCTATGAGGATCTAAGCCTCATAAGCCTAATATTGAGAGGCAAAACTCATTCCCAATTTGATAGAAAGAACCTTGAGGAAACCAAGGCCTCACAACCCCAACTACACAAACTAGAAGACCTAAGATTAATCGAAACTCAGAACAAGAAGTCTAAGACTCAATTAAAGAAAGGAATGAGATGTCCAGTTGAGGTCGTAGATTCCTTAATATAAGGCAAACAATTCTACACAAACTAAGGAGATTAACCATTAGCAAGCTAACTAAGAAGGGGTTAATATCAGCAAAATTCATCAAAGTTAGTTACAAATGAGCTTATAATTCGGTATTTATAGGGTAAGGTCTGAACAAAACCTATCTACTAATTAACGACTTAAAATACCCATTAAATCCTTGATTTTATTAGCTGGAAAAACAAGTTCAAATAATAAAATCCCGTCTAAAATTATAAAGGTGTATTTTCCACACGAACACTACTGCAGACGGCACAGTGGAACTTACCTGATGCGGTAGGGTGTTGGCTTCCAAACTGTTTCCATCTAGAGGCCTACTGACGACAGTAGGAGCAAGGCTACCGTTAGAGGTAAGTGTGCTCTTTCGCAACACTTAGCCATTTTTACAGCCAATTTTCTCCCTTGAGTGATCCTTGCTTGTTGTGCAAATTAAGAGCAACTTGGAAGACCACGTTTGATCTTCCAAACCTTTAAGCTTGATCTTGAAAGCATTCTCCATGCAAACAACCATGCCATTATCCACCTTTCATCATTATCTTTGATCTTTTTCGGCCTTGTAATAGTGAGTGGTCCAATTAATATGTTTAGCTTCTTGGCTTTCTCGATGTACATCATCGGCCCCACCTTAAAAAAAAAAAGTCCTCGAATGTTGACCTATATCAAACAAAGACATATCAAAATATGAAAGTAGCACTAAAAGAAATTCAACCAAAAAATCAATTATAGAAGCAATAAAGTATTTAAGAATGTGCAAAGGCTCATTGCGATGGCAACAAGCTTAGAGTTGTCTTGGGGAAGACCATCATTCGAATATAAGTTGACCCAACCCGAAACCTCCGGGATGAAAAACCAATCATTTCAATCCAAACTTCTTGTTGCTGGCAGTAACAACGTCATGATTCTTGGAATGGATATACTTGGTTAACTTCTTGTTCGGCTTGTCATATAAGCACAAAATATTACCTAGCAAATCCAAAGACAGTAGAATTTTGAAACCTTAATCAACTTAAAGATAAGAATAAAATGTAGTAGATTAATAAGCGTGATGGGACGCAAACTCGAAGAGGTAAACAAATTTGGTATGGAGATCCAGTCTTCTTCTTGGTTACATCCAGTAGCTAGCATGCTAAGTGCTTTGTTGAAGCTCTTATGATATCTTGTTAGTCATGAAAGCTTTGATCATCAAATGAATTCTTAGAAGTAAACCAATCTTTGATTGCTTGAACCGTATTTGTGTCCATTTGGAAACCTTGAAAATGCACTAGATAACTTGGGAAAGTACCATGTTTCAACAAAACTCACATTTTCCAAGGTTAGCATATAGTTTCACCTTCCTAAAGATAGAAGAAACTCGATTAAAACCAGGTGGTTGGAGCACGTAAATGGTTTCATCAAGTTCACCATGCAAACAGGCAGTTTTAACATCCACCCATTCAATCTAAAGATCAAAGAAGGCAACAATAGCAAGCATAATTCTAATAGTTTTATATTTAGCGATAGGAGAAAAGATCTCATCAAAATCAATACCTTTAACTTGAGAAAAACCTGTTGCAACCAATCTAGCCTTGAACCTTGGAGGTTCATTAACAGATTCATGTTCTTTAACTTTGAAAATCTATTTACAATCAATCAATTTTTGTTTAGGTGGTTTAGGAATAAGCACCTAAGTTTTGGTCGTATGGAAAGAAGACATTTCTTCATTCATAGCATGCATCCACAAATAGCGATTAGGACTCTTTAAAACATCAGAAAAACATAGAAGTTCTTTCTCTTCAACAAAAGATACAACGGCAAAAGCATAAGAAAGGATGTGAAAAACCATACCTAGAAGTTTCCTTTGACACTCTTCTAACCCTATCTCTTGATAGGTGGCAATATCTAAGGGCTTGTGCTTGCGCTTCTAGATGATCCTCATCATCATCGAATTACCTAGATCGGGCTCATTAGGTTACGTAACACTAGTTTGATTAATAGACTCCTCATTAGGTTCTAGTCTTTCGGGTTCTATTTCGGGTTCTAGTGTGTGCTCTTGAGAAGGTTTGGAGGTGTCCTCCGGCTCCACGAGAATGTTCCCAACTATGGGTTTAACGAGTAGAACCCTCGGGTTTGGTTTCAGTTCTAAGACAGGGCATGTCTAGTTCGTAAAAGACTACGTCTCTACTCACTGCTACCCTCACACCCGGTTCACCTCTAAGCCACACTCTTTAACCCTTTACCCCACTAGAATACTCTATAAACACTCCCTTCTTAGACCTAGGGTCTAACTTCTCTTCCCTTTGATGTGTAAAAGCGGCATACCCATACACTCTAAGGTTGGAATGGTTTTGTGCTTGGCAGTCCCATAATTCCGTGGGAGTTTTGAATTATAGCGAGTAGAAGGAGACCTATTTACAAGGTAAAGCTGCGAGTACTAATAGCATTTCCCAAAAAGGTTTAGGAACCCCAAATGAAACCGAAAGACACCTAACTTTATACATAATGGTTCGGTTCATCCTCTTAGCTACCCAATTTTGTTGTGGCTTGTGCCTAACGATTCTATGATGCACAATACCGTGCAAAAACACACAAATCATGAAATTTCTGGTTACAAAATTCCAGTTTATTTTCGGTTCGATTTTTTGGCAAAACATTTCTATTCATTAAACTTTGGAAAACTTTGATATTTGGTTTCAAAAGAAACATCGAACGTGCTGAGAAAAATCATCAACAATAGAAAGGAAATAAACATTTTCACCAAAAGTGGGTACCTTTTCGGGACACCAAAGATCACGAGTACATATAATCAAGAACGATGAGTGGATTTGTGTGTGCCCGTAGAAAAAGCTGAGTTTGTGTTGTTTGCCAAGAACACAATGATCACAAAAATCTAAAGAAGTGATTTTATCACCGTTTAAAAGATTTTGTTTGTGTAAATAATGCAAACCCTTTTCACTAATGTGGTCAATCCGCCAATGCCACAACATACTTTTCAGGAACATTTTTAGAAAATAATGCAGATGATTCACAAACAGTTTTTCCAAATAAGGTGTACAAACCATTTTTCTTAAAACCTTTGAGCATGACTAGAGATCCTTTACAAACACGTAAAATCCCATTTTAAGATTTATAAGAATACCTATTTGTGTAAAAAAACACCAAGGAGTATCAAGTTCGCCTAAGATCAAGCACATATCTCACCTTGGTCAAGTTTCTAGTCATACCACCGTGCATTTTGATAAAAAACATTTCCAATTCCCTTGACATCACAAACCTGGTTGTTTCCTATAAAAACTTTTTCATGATCAAAGGGTTTAACATCAGAAAAACTAATACTTGTTAGGTGTCATATGATAAGTGCAAAAAGAATCAAGAATCCACTCATCAGATACTTTAGAGGTAGATGGGGAAGGGAATACACACAAAACTTTAGAAAACATAGAATTACCTACTAGTTCAAAATCATGTTTTTTATCGGTTTTATCCTACCTATTACCTTGTTTACGTAATTTTTCATCTTTTGATTCGTTTAAAACATTTATTTTTCATATTACCATCTTTGCCACAGTAGAAACACTTCACTCTATTCTTATCTTGAGATTTAGGCCTCCCTTTACTTTTAGAACGGTGACTAGAAGGCTCTCTTTTGTCAACCCTCCCTGGCACGAAAAGATTCTCTCCCTTTGTTTTATTTTCTTTTCACAAATGTAAATCTTTTAATTTCAAAGCGTTTTTCACGTTAGAAAGAGTCAAGTTATCTTTGCCATACTTGATAGTAGATTTCACATCATTAAATGACCCGGAAAAGCATTCAACAAAATAACGGCAATGTTTTCATCAGAAATGGTTTCTCCAACATTTTGAAGTTCTGAAACAATTTTATTTAAATCATCCATGTTCAGAAAGGGATTTTAAGCGGCGCATTTTGAAACTGAAGAGTTGTTCTTTTAAATAGATTTGTTTGATAAAGACTTTCTTAAATAAAGTTTTTCAAGTTTTGTCCAGATTTCATAAGCATTGTCTGTTTCATTTATTTCTCTTAAAACACTATCTTTCAAATGCAGGGTGAGATAGCTATGTGCATCACCAAGCTTTTCAGCTAGTATTTCCCCTTTCCAAGATTCTAGATACTTGTCAGGAGTACAAACAGCGGGTGTAATTTGTTTTTGCACTAAAACAACTTTCATTTTTCTGTGCCACATTACTAAGTTAGAATTGCCATCAAACTTGCATGTTTCAAGATTTGGAACAAACATGTTACACAGTGGAAAATAAGAGTAATCATAGGCATGAAAAATAAAAGATTTAAGAAAATGTTTGGTCACAAAAAGAGCCGAAAAAAAAGTACAGCTAGAAAAACAGGCAATATGCAGATAATAAACTCACAATAGATCCATCATATTGCAAAGGCTAAGCAACAGCCCCAAAACAATTGATCAACTGAGAAACAGTATAAATCAACATAGGGTGAGCAACAAAACAGATGCTCAGTCCCTGCATAGACAATAAAACAATCTCAATGATCACGGATAATAAAGAAAAATTTTCGCAATCAAATAATAAAAACACCAAGACACACTTACTTGAGTCCCAATAGGACTCAAGCTAAGCATGGGTTTTGGTTCTTTAAAGAAAAACAAAAATCACAAAAATTTTGATCCATGAAAAGAGATGTAAATAGCAAAAAATATATATATAACCAGATAATAAACCTTTGATCGAAAAAAAGCGGAAAGCTGTAATAGTGACCTATACCAGATTCATGGAATTCCACGGTTCCCATGAGTCTAGAAAGCAACCTGGGAGGTTTCGGATGTCAGTGCTGCATCGATGAAGGAATGTAACAGACACAAGACACCAGAAAGATCCAATCTCCTTCGGCTCTGCTACTACTGTTGAGAAGAGCATGTTGGTGATCAACCCTTTTACATAAACAAAACCTCCTACAAACTATTACAAAAGTAGTGGAAGAACGGAATATAAATTAAATCTATTCTATTACAATAACCGGATGATGGAACAGGATAACAACTCTTAAATAGGATCTTCAAAATCAGATGAGGTGTATGAAAACGGACAACCGATTCTTCTTCAATCCAAAGTACCGCAAAAGCAGATGAAAAAACGGATGAAGATGGCAAAAAATTGGACATTCGATTTTTGCCACAACTGACAAAATCGGACAACTAACTCTCAAAATTGGATGTCCGT
This sequence comes from Catharanthus roseus, assembly GCA_028651295.1. Classification (NCBI taxonomy): domain Eukaryota; kingdom Viridiplantae; phylum Streptophyta; class Magnoliopsida; order Gentianales; family Apocynaceae; genus Catharanthus; species Catharanthus roseus. The sequence goes on from JAPQWS010000070.1 coordinate 2,661,213, forward strand.
TTTCAAAACCGAACGACCAGTTTTATGTAAAAGAGGAGAATAGAGATATTTGGACGCTAAAAATGGACGAGAAAGAGCAAAACCAGACTTGTTTTGCTCTAAAATACAGATTCTCGATCGAACCCTCAGATGGATGAGCCTCACATGCAAGAACAATCCAATCTCTCACTCTCGATTTTCTCCTTCACAAGCCACCCAAGCACGCATTTAACCAAGAATGGTGACTAACAGCGGCAACAACAGAAGAATTCACAGAGATCAGATAGTAACAAAGGAATAAAAAAATGTAGAGAAGAAGAAGAAGAAAAAGAAGAAGAAGAAAAAGAAGAAGAGAAAAGAACGTAGAAGCTTCACACAGAGTTATTGGCCACCTCATATCAACAGTAGGAAGGATGAGAGTATTTATAGAGTTCTTAAGGTAGACACATTTAGTAACAAATAAGCCATCTGGAAGAATCGTTCAAAACATAACAATCAAGTACCTAGAAGACTCTTTCAAAAGACCAATAGCAAAGTAACCTGGGGAAGACACAAGAAGAGATTGGGCTGTTGGCAGCCCAGCCCATCCAACGTCTTAGGTTAAGGATAAACTCATCCTATTTGGCTTCTGGGGCTCAGTCCAACTGATCATAGGGTAATAGAACATCGGCTAGGAAAAGAATAAATGTGTGAACAAAGGCCCAACAGGCCTATAGTAATCAATGAAATGTAATTGATTAATTAAATACCGGAGTGCGTTAGCATTTCCTACATGTGATGCATTCAAATTGCATAGCATTGGTTTGGAAGGGGAGTAGGAACTAAATGTAATTGAGATAAACTAAATTTCGATAAAAATTGATTATTTAATGTTTTCCCAAAAAAAATATTGATTACTGAAAGTTCTGTTCATTATTTTGCCTAAGACATTTCTTCTCCATTTGACACTTTTTTTTATTAGTCCATTTAACACATTTAAAAACATTAAGATGGAGTCATATTAATATATATTACTCATATTATACATCATATCAAGGGAATAACATAGGATCAACAACAAAAGGTGAAAGTATAATACTAATAAATGTATTTATGACATCTAAGTTTGGGATTTGTGAGTCCTAACAATGTTCAGAGCCTAATGTAGGATGGGCTTTTGAACTCATAAAATTTGAAGCATGGCCTCAACATGAATCATGGCTGATGGAAAGAGTGACAACGGGGACGCTTATCCGAAAGCTCCAAGCTCAAAATTGATTAGGTATTGTATACCTAATCAAAAGGCGCAAGTATGAAAAAAAAGAAATTACTCCAAATATTTAAAATTTATTTTAAATGAACGCAATTGTTCAACCTTACTATTATATGAGTCCCTTACTAAGGAAGTATCCTAAAACCATGTCTAGAATGACATACACGTCGAGTCTATCATGAAGGTCATACTTAAAAAATATCCAAAAATTTCATGTTTTCTCGTACAATAATCTCAAAATAGTCTGAAGGATTTCTACGATGTTGATAATCACCAGAAGAGACTTCTTCACTCGTCAGCTTTTCACCATCTATTCACATAAAACTAAAAGATCAAATATTGAGAATATAACTATCTTGAATATTTAATGATATGTAATAATGATAACTAGTTTATGACCTACCCGATTAAGCATTTTGTGATTTCTTAAAAATATCTATCGGAAATCGATGCATAACTCTAATAGGTTCGGGGATATAATAGCCCATCTCTATAGACTTAATCTACTGAGGCCTTTTACCTATCTTTCGACCACCCGCATACCAATGATAATGGTTGAAAATTATTTTATCAAATTATTTGAGTTACAAGAATTGATATTAATAAATGTTTTTCGAATTACGATAACTTTCTTGTTAGAATTTTCATCATCCTCCTTCCTACTTGATGAGAGACTTTTTGGGGCATATGCCATTCTCACTCGAACTTGTAAACCTTTACTTATGACCCTAAAGCATTTATTTGATTCTATATGGTAACGATCTTGTCACAAGAACAAATTTGATTTTATAAAAGTGTAAGAGCAATCTCAATAATAGAAATAGTAATTTTTGTTCCCTGTGTTGAATCCCTCTTTGTAATCTATTCAAACTTTCACACCACTTATCTATCCACAACCCTACTTGAGCTCGGACAAGGTGCTCGACTCAATCATCTAATTTCTTGTTCTCTGTGTTTTTGAAAATGAGGATACCTAAAATAATATATTCATTATCAGTAGTTTAAAAATAGGAAATTTTTATGAAAGAAAAAAAAATAAGGGAACATAAACAACAGCTACTATGAAATTTATAATTAGAAGTCTAATAGTACACAAAATTTCCTAAACATACATATTGAAACAACACTATTTTTAAACTTACACTTACATTCTTTAAATATAAAACATAAGCCACAAATTAATCTTCTAAAATTAGGTAATTTTCCCTAATTCATTATATTTCTATTGAAGAAAAGAAAGAAATAGAACATCCCCAACATTTTCTTTAGAAAAATTACGAAAAAGTGATAAGCACGCATAATATTTCTTATACTTCTCAAGTATATAACTTTTGAGCACACAATCAGATTAGTTTGTGAGCAAGATATATAATGCGATCGTGTCTCTTATTATGTAAATTGTAGAGTAAAACTAATTACTATCAAAGATTTCTACTTACTATTACGAGGCCACAAAACAAAAAATGATAAAGCGACGAGAAGAACAAAGTGAAAGAAGTAGAAACAACCTAAAACTATAATGCTTTGCAAAAAATAGCAAACTGTTAGAAAAAGGATAAAGGAAATTTTCGTAAATAAAACCTTACCTCTGCCACGGATAAAGACCGCCGGCGGGAGTCGTGGAGAATCGGGTAAATACAAGACGCCGAGCAGAGGCTTTGAGGGAAGAGCCACGTCGAGGCGTCGCTAGTGAGAGGAGGGAGTGTATGGACCCTCAGATTAGGACCTCAACCGAACCGTCACCGGTGCTCCCTCTCTCTCTCTCTCTCTCTCTCTATTATCTTTCAGCTCACTCTCTGAAACATACAAAGAACAAAGATCAATCAGAAGGGATCCAGAAAAACCATCGGTCGCAGGGGGCCAGAGACCAAGAAAAGCAGTGGTTGAGAAAACCACCAAGAAGATAGAAAGAGAAAGGGAAGAATCGGGAAACCAAAAGTCCAAGAAAACAGGAAAGAATGAGTTCCAAGAAGAAAAGCAAAGAGAAGTCAGACGGTTGCACCTCTACCGAGGGGAAGAGAGAGTTTTAAAGAGGGATTCCAACGGCAGTCCCGGGTGGCTAGGCACGGGTCTAACCTGATCACTTGTCACATGCATATTAATTATAAAAAATATTTTATGGACCGTATCACCCATTTGGTTGTTCTTATCTTCAATTATAGAGATAAAAACAACAGGAAGAATGATGTAACTTACTACAGGTCAAGATGTCCATGGGTCCGCATGGACCTGGTCTACTATAGGGTCTTATTTTTAATTAGGCTAACTTAATTACCTTTCTTTTATTCTGGAATAGTCTGGATCAAATTTTTATAATAAAACATTATTTTAGTAAGAATCATTATTGAGTAAAAAGTAAATAGACAGTTTTCTCATTCAAAATTCAACATGTGGTATATACTAAATGAGTAAATGCACCATGGATCTACAATTCTTCATAAGTTATCTTTTTCATTATGGGCCACCTTATGAAATGGAACATATCTTTTACCAAGAAAATATAATAACCATTTCTCAAAGGAGGTGCATATAAAAATAATATAATGCTATATAGATTTATTTAAACATGAAATGATTCAAATCACGATTCATACATTTTCATGTTGCACTGTATCTATTAATTCAAATTAGAAGATTTTGATTCATTTGAGATAAAAGTACAAAATTAATTAGATTTCATCCCTTTTTTTGTCACTAATTATATAGCAAAAATTAGTACATATATTTTTTAATTGATCTACAGCTGCATTTTTATAACTAGTTATAAAAAATGAGCAATTAACGAAACGTTGTTATATATATGTATATATATAGAGAGAGAGAAAGAGAGAGACGACAATTCATTACGTAGGTATATCCACTAAAACAACAAAAGAAAGACAATTCGAACCAAGTGCCATCACGCCAAAACATATGGGCGTCTAAAACGTTTGAAAAAATAACTAATCCATCTGTGACATTATTCTTTTTTAATATATGTTAAATTATTCATATTTGTTTGAGAATAGTTTAATACTATAGCAGAGATACTATATTGATGAAAAAACAACTTAATAATAGAAACTATATTTTCATTTTTCTATTCGTTTTGTATTAATTCTTTGATACAAATTTTTCCTCGAATATGCTTCATTATTTGATGTCTCTTTTTCGCGATATCATTGCGTCAAAAGAATATTTTTTGAAGAGAAGGACACAATAATGATTTCCAATACGCATACAAACTATATCATATGTAATGTTATCCATCGTTCTGCACATGCCCATGAGCAAAGTATTTTACATGATACGTTGTACTGTAATATTTCTCCAAAATTATATTGTAAATTATGAATATATCAATCTTTCATTAGTATAAATGCGTTTATATTTTCCTATAGCCTTTTAGATTACTTAGATTTTTTCAATAGTAGGTTTAATCAAATTACATATATATATCCACATTGTTTATCACATCACAATTAATAAATGCATGCTAGTAATTAATCAAAAAATAAATTTTTCTTAAATAAATATCATTTTAAATCGAAGAATTAAAATCTTCATAAATATCCTTTATTTAGATATAATCGTTCTATACACATTTATTTATAAATATGCATATGTGTTACAATTATTTATTACTATACATTTAATAAAGAATACTACTACAATAGCCAAAGGACTTATTGTTTCTGTGAATCCAAGTAAATGAGTTGGTGGCATCGTTTAGGAATGAATTGGTGCGAAATACATCAAACTGCTCTGGATTGGTTAGTCATTAATAAAATATGATATACTTTTCCCTAAAAAAATATCCAAATTGACTTGAATGAATTGTTGATGTGACCATACTCAAATATAGAAAGAATTGGCAATGCTATTGGAGCATATAATATTGGGCCCCACTCATTACACTTCTAAATATTTTTATTCTTTTTAATCGTTTTTAAACAATAATTCAAAATTGTTTATCCAATGATGGAATGTTAATTGCTTTTAGTTTAATTTTTTCGTTTATGTGGCAATGGATGTTTGACAAAAGTAATGATATGGATCCATGTACAATTCAAAAATATTTCCTTACATATTAAGTTAAAACTTCGGATTCCTCATATATATTTACGTATAAAATAATGATCCTGGTGAATTTATTCTACTAAACTCTTACTGCCTTTTGTTATAATATTTGACTTTGCAATTTCAGTAAAAGAATTTGAAAAATATTTTATATCTTTGTGTTTTAACTTTAAATATTCTTATAAAAAGTTCGTTATATAGTAGTGGATATTTATTTATACGTATTAGTTTTTGAATGGTAAAAATTGAAATAATGGCATTTATCAGAATTCCCTAATAAACATGAGGTTTTAAAGGAATTTTTTTAGGTGTTGAAGAAATGTCTTTACATTGTCTCTTTTTAGATAAAATAAATGCTTTTACATTGGCTTTTATGCCCATTTGTGTAGCCAAAAAAAGGACTTTTAATAGAATTTAGATATGTCAAAAGAATTTCAAAATGAATAAATTTTATAAAAGTATACCGTTACAAATAAACGTCATTAAAATTATCCAAGCCATTATTAACAAACATCATTCTAAAGGATTTTCGAAGATGCCTTTTGAGGCGTTTGTAAATTGACCATAACTTGGGTTAGAGACATCTAAATGACTTGACTCAAGATGCTCTGGAAAACAAGACAATGGGCTAAAACTTCAATGAAGGATGCAAGAGCCAATTTGGAAGGTTTCAGCCTCAATGTCAACGTGCCATTAACATGAGTTCAAATCATGTGGTATTAGAGCATTTCTCTTAGAGGTGAAACTTGATGTGTTTTTATTGAAAGAAATAAAAATAAAAGGCATACAATCTTGAATGTTTCGGACATAAAACTTTATGGGCAAAGATTCATGAAAAATGTAGTAAACAAAGTCCGAATTGAGTGAAATTTGTTGAATATGAAAGATATTTGAGTTTTAGTCATTTTACAACCGATTTGAATGATTTGGTGTTCATTTGGTTGTTGTATTGATATATTAGTTGGAAAGTGTTTTATGTTTGCGGTTGCAAAAACGAGGTTGATTAATTCACCCAAATCTTATTTTATACTTATTGTATTTGATCAAAATTTGTACCTTAATTCATCCTCATTGAGTTAGGTACATTTTTGGGAAGGAGCAATTTATTTGGAGTTATATTGATGAAGTAGTTGCAAAAATTGTTCAAGGTGTCAAACATGCTCTGTTTTCTGGAATTTGTCTAGTACTCTTAAAATTTCTTCGATTGTCTTTGTCAAATTTTCTTTGTTTTCACTGGAATCTTTTTTCCCTAGAAATTCTCATTGTTTGCCTTTGCCTTTTCCTTGGTGGAGATGAATATTTCTTTGACTTATGTACTTGAAATTATTTTACGAAACTCTGTGTATTTTTTTGTCTTCTTGGGAATTTATTGTTTGGTCTTCTAGTTGAAAATGCTTTTGTAATTTGATGGAAATAGAAGCCAAATAGAAGAACTTAGAAGGTGACAATTGTAAAAGGCAAGAGGGCGAGATTCTTATTACAAAAGTAGAAGAGTGTGAGTGAAGCACGAGGGCTAAGTGACAATCATCTTGAGTGATACACTAAGGGAGTGGTGAGGTTCATGTTGTATCGACAAGAAAGGATACTAGGTACTTCAATAAAACTACTAGTATATCGATTTGGCAAGATTTGAAGGAAACCGCAAGGTCCCTGCAATGTCAACTTAATAGAGTAGAAAGACACATTGGAAACATTGAGAAGGGGGTTGGAACAAAGGGAATATGAGCATGCAATTGGTGGATACAATGAAATCATGGATAACAAGCGTATCATGAAGGGGATTCTTACTACAAAGTTGGTCAAAGTTGTACAAATAGGAATGAAGGTATGCTAAGAAACTTTCAAGAAGGTTATGATAGCTATGAAGGTTCTAGATATTCCTACATAGATGATGGATATAGGTATGGAATGTATATGAACAAGAAGCTAGGTACTATAGAATGGAAACCTATGAATCTCAAGAGAGGATGAAGTTCTTTCTTTATGAAGAGAAGTTCGCCAACAACGTTGACAATGTGCAACGAAATGTGTTATCCCCTCTTTCAAGACAAAAGGAAGCAAGGAAAACTTGTGTAAAAAAAAAGGTTATATTTGAAGAACAACCAAGAGGAGTTGGACTTATGTCTAATGAGGATATTGGAAAGATAACTTCCATTGGTGAACCTTTTAGCCCTTGGAGCAAGAAGAGTGAAAATAAGGAGAATACAAGAGCCCAAGAAGTGATACTAGACTAGAATGATATATGTGAGGGAAAAGAAAGTCATGAAAGAAAAGAAAGAGTGGAAGAAAAGGATAGCATTAGTGAAGGACATTGTTTTCTTGAATACATTTCTTTCTTATTTGAGATAGTTGAAAGAGATGAAAGTGAAATCTCAAAAAGAAAGAAAAGAGGGAACAAACAAAGAAAAAGAGAATTTGTTTGGAGAACATGAGAAAATCAAATAAGAGAATGGGTGTGAAAGTGCCAAGGAAGGACATTACAAAAGTTCCTATTTTCTTGAGCTACCATTGGATTAACACTTAAGTATGAAGATATGTTTGTTGGCTAACCAAATTAACTCTTTCCTTGCTCTTATTTCTTCTTATGCGAAGAATTTTCTAGATAAGAGGAAGAGAATAAGGGAAAACTTCGTCACAACCATAAAGGAATATAACTAATCTTTTCTTCTAACTCCTTAGCTTTAAGCGTTGAATTTTCTTTTAAGAAATTGAAGTTACTCTTGAATGCACGTGTGTCTTTGTTGGTAGAATCTCATTCTTTTCATGTGAGGATATTTTGAAATGCATATGTAATCATTCTTGATGGAAATATATTCTTACTTGTTCCTTGTATGACTAAGTCTTTACCTTCTTCTTGTATTCATTTTGAGGAACATCTTATGGAATAGAAACTAAATATAAGCTATTTTGCTATATCCTTAAGTTGTTAAATGATGATCTCATCATAGAGCCTGTGATTGCTAGTGATTTATATTCTTGTGCTTTTATATGATGTAAGGGTGGTATCTTTCTTGAATCTCTTGTTGAAAGTTATAGTACAAAAAAAATTAGTCAGTTTACTTGTTCTTTACATGATGGTCTTCAAGATAAGTATGTGGAAAAATTTGTTGAAGATTGTAGTGACAAATTATCTTTCCTTGATATTTTTGTCAAATATCATGAACTTTACTCTTCTAAACCAGCTTTTGCTCTACGTGAATGAACATTTTGAATCTCCTTGCAATGGACATTGATTTTTGAACGATGATGAGTCTTCGAAGACTGTTGAGCACAAACAACTGTGGTTTTCAATTTATTCATTTGCATTTCAAAGGAGTCCATCTTATTTTTTGAAAGCTAAAAGAAAGGGAAAGGTATTTTTATGATGTTAAAGGTTCATGTTTGTGGTTTCTTCAAAACTATGTTTGAAAATGGTATTGTTGAACTAACTGTGAATAAACTTGAGAAACATGTTGGTCCTCTTATTTCCTTAATTGAATTTCTCTTGAAATATGCTAAATGATTTGTTTGTACAAAACAGAGTTCTTGTACCAATCATTTTAATAAATTCTTTTATAGAACATTATCTAACCATTTTTTGTACAAGAAGCTTATATGTGTTTATTTTTAAGAGGGAATTTAAAATTCGTTCAAATATGAGCACATCTTTTGGCCTCACGTGAGAAAATATGTGTAAAATTTCATTGGTCAATATACTCCTTTGCCACATGGTCATTATACTCCTCTACATGTGCCTAAAGTACCTTGAGTAGATGTACCTATAGATTTTATTCTTGGACGTTCACTTGAGGGCACAAATTCTATTTTTGTTGTAGTAGATTGGTTTTCTAAAATGGCTCATTTTGTACCTTATAAGAAAACAGATGATGCTAGTCATGTTGCGGATTTGTTCTTAACTTGGATATTTTTTTGATGTAGATCCTCTTTTGATTATAGATTGGACTCCATACCTTCACAAGATCACCTCCTTTGATGAGAAACCTCTATTGAGGATTTTGTAGTTTCAACACTCCAATAGAAAACCTATGAGGATCTAAGCCTCATAAGCCTAATATTAGAGGCAAAACTGATTCCCAATTTGAAAGAACCTTAAGGAAACTAAGGCCTCGAAACCCCAATTACACAAACTAGAAGACCTAAGATTAATCGAATCTAAGAACAAGAAGTCTAAGACTCAATTAAAGAAAAGAATTAGATGTTCAATTGATTCCATAGATTCCTTAATCTAAGGCAAACAATTGTTCACAAACTAAGGAGATTAACCCTTTACAAGCTAACTAAGAAGGGAAAAGAACCCTAGAGGCAATTGGAGAATACTATCTCAAATATCAGCAAAATTCATCAAAGTTAGTTACAAATGAGCTTATAATTTAGTATTTATAAGGTAAGGTCTAAACAAAACCTATCTACTGATTAATGGCCTAAAATACCCATTAAACCCTTGATTTTAAAAGCTGGAAAAACAAGTTCAAATAATAAAATCCCATCTAAAATTATGAAGGTATATGTTCAACCCAAACATTACTGGTGATGGCAGGGTGAAACTTACCGGATGTGGTAGGGTATTGGCTTCCAAACTATTTCCATCTCGAGGCCTACCGACGACAATAGGAGCAGGGCTTCCGTCAGAGGTAGGTGTGCTCTTCCCCAACACTTAGCCATTTTTACATCTAATTTGCTCCCTTGAGTGATCCTTGCTTGTTGTGCAAATTAAGAGCAACTTGGAAGACTACGCTTGATCTTCAAAACTTCAAGCTTGATCTTCAAAGCATTCTCCATGTAAACAACCATGTCATTATCCACATTTCCATCAGTATCTTTGATCTTCTTCGGCATTGTAATAGTGAGTGATCCAAGTAATAAGTTTTTAGCTTCATGGCTTTCTCGATGTACATCATCCGCCCCATCTTAGAAAAGATTAGTCCTCAAATCTTGGCCTATATCAAGCAAAGACATATCAAAATATAAAAGGTAGCACTAAATGAAATTCAACCGAAAAATCAACTATAGAAGCAATAAAGTATTCAAGAGTATGCAAAGTCTCATTGCAACGACAACAAGCTTAGGGTTATGTTGGAGAGGTCCATCATTCGAATCTAAGGTGACCAACACAAACCTCCGGACCAATCGTTTCAATCCAAACTTCTTGTTGCTGGCAGTAACAATGTCATGATTCTTGGAATGGATATACGTGGTTAACTTCTTGTTCGACTTGTCATATAAGTGCAAAATATTACCTAGAAAATGAAAAGACAGTAGAGTTTTGAACCATAATCAACTTAAAGAAAAGACTAAAATGTAGTAGAATAATAAGCATGATGGGACTCAAACTTGAAGTGGAAAACAACTTTGCCATCGAAAGACTTCTTCACTCATCTGTTGTTAACCATCTATTCACATAAAACAAAAAAAAATCAAATATTGAGAATATAACTATCTTGAATATTTAATGATATGTAATAATGATGACTAGTTTATGACCTACCTGATTCAGCATTTTGTGATTTCTTAAAAGTATCCGTTGGAAATCAATGCATAACTCTAATAAGTTCAAGGATATTGTAATAGTAATTTGGCCGTTTATTTGTAATAGTAATCAAGCTCTTTTCTCAACAATTGGTATCAGAGCCGAGGTTTGGCTCATCGGTGCCGGCATCCATCAACAACCTTTTGGATCTGAGGTGTTACTCAGATCTAGCCAGTGAAGTTCTCTCTCTCTCTCTCTCTCTCTCTCTCTCTCTCTCTCTATCTCTCTCTCTCTCTCTCTCTCTTTCTGTTCTTACAGTTTTGTTATTGTTACTTTTATTGCTTCTGCTCGGCTTGCCGCCGTGCCTTTACTATTTCAGAGTTTTTTTATCTTTCAGCTTGCCGCCGGTTTCTGCTTATTATTTCTGTGATTCGGCGTGCAGCCGGTTTGTATTCTTTGTTTCTAGGTTTCGGCTTGCTACCGGTTCTTCATCTCTGTTTGTTTGTTGATACGGCTTGCCGCGATTCTTGCTATTACTTTGTGAAAAGCCGATTTATTATTCTGTTTTTCCTTTCTTGATTACTATTATTATTACGCCTCTGTTTTTCCCTCGGTTTTTCTTTCGGTTGTTTTTTTCCTTCTTCTTCAAAAAACAAAATCCCAAGCTTGGCTTGAATCTGTGAGATTTCAAGTATATGTAACTTGGCCTTTTTTTTTTCGGTGTTTCAAAAGTTTATATATATTTTACATATTCCTGTTCTTGTCTTTTTTGGTGCTTGGTGAAACTGTTTGTTTGACCTCTCTTTCTCGTTATTACGTTTGTTTTTTCCGGTTTAGGTTTTGTTTTCTCTTTGTTACACTGTTTTGCTTAATGAAAACCAAACCTAATCAAACAAACTAAAACAAACAACGCCATTTTTGTTTTGAAAATTTTTTTTCTCTCTGTGTTTTTGAGGAAAAATCCGGACAGTTTTGTTCAAAACTTTTTCAAATCTTTCATCTTTCCTAAGCCACAAAATTTCACTTATTTTTCCTTTAAAACATGTCGGTTCCAAAAATTGAAAGCGATAGGTTTGATGGCAAATTTGATTTTTTAATGTGGTGGAGGAAAATGAAAGAAGTTTTGGTACAAAATAAAATTGTTCCCGCTATTTGTAGGCGTGGAGAGTATCAAGAATCTTGGAAGGGTGAAATTCTTAAAGAAAAACTAGGTGATGCTCATAGCTGCCTCACCTTGCATTTGACTAATAACGTTTTACGAGAAATTGATGAAAAAGACGATGCTTTTGAAATTTGGATAGATTTGGAAAAACTATATTTGGAAAAAATCTCATTCTAATAAAATTTATTTAAAAAGAACAGCTCTTCGGTTTCAAAATGAGCGGGACAAAATCACTTTCTGAGAATATAGATGATTTGAATAAAATCATTTTGGAACTTTAAAATGTCAGAGAGAATATTTCTGATGAAAATATTGTAGTTATTTTAATAAATTCCTTACCTGGTTCTTTTAATGATGTCAAATCTGCTATTAAATATGGCGAGAGATGATTTGTCTCTTTCCGATGTAAAGAATGCTTTGAAATCAAAAGATTTGAATTTACAAAAAGAAAATAAATCTCACGGTGAAAATATTTTTGTGAGAGGAAAGATTGACCGGAGAGAACCTCCTAGTAATAATTTTAAAAGTCGTTCCAAATCACAAGAGAAAAACAAAGTGAAATGTTTTTATTGTGGGAAAGAAGGCCGTATGAAAAATAAGTGTTTTAAACGAATCAAAGATGAGAAACAACGTAAACATGGTAAAGGAGGTAATAAAGTCGACAAAACCCACGTTTTTAAATCAGATGGTAACTCTATATTTTCTGAGGTTTTATGTGTTTCTCTTTCTTCTTCATGTACTGCTGTTGTTAATCATTGGGTGCTTGATTCTAGTTGTTCATTTCACATGACACCTAACAAACACTGGTTTTCTGATTTTAAACCTTTAAATCAAGGAAAAGTTTTTATGGGTAATAATCAGGTTTGTGACATTAAAGGCATTGGTAATATCTTTATAAAAATGCATGACGGTGTGACTAGAAAACTCACTAAGGTGAGATACATGCCCGACTTACGTTGGAATCTTATCTCCCTTAGTTATTTGGACTCTCTGGGTCTTTCCTTTAAATCTAAAAACAGAATTTTACGTGGTTGCAAAGGAAACCTAGTCATGCTAAAAGGTTTTAAAAAGGAAACTTTATACATCCTTCTTGGTAAAACAGTTTACAACTCTACTGCTTTGGTTTAAAAAATTGTCCATGAGAAAATTATGTTGTGGCATTGGAGGATCGGTCACATTAGTGAAAAGGGGCTTCACCATTTACAAAAACAAAAGCTTTTATGTGGTGACAAAATTGATTCCTTGGATTTTTGTGATCACTATGTTTTGGGAAAACAACATAAAATCAGTTTTTCAACCAGCACACATAAGTATTCTGCACCTCTTGATTATGTGCATTGTGATCTGTGGGGGCCTGAAAAGGTTCCAACTTACGGTGGTAACGTTTATTTCTTGTCCATTGTTGATGATTTTTCTAGGCATTTTTTGGTTTTTTCTTTTAAAAACCAAAGATAAAACATTTGAAAAATTTTGTGAATGGAAACGTTTTGCCGAAAATCATTCTCGAAATAAACTAAAAACTATTAGAACCGATAACGGTCTTGAATTATGTAACCGGAAGTTTTCTGATTTGTGTGCACCGAATAGCATTTTACACCATAGAACAGTTAGACATAACCCACAACAAAATGGAGTTGCTGAAAGGATGAACCATACCATTATGGATAAGGTTCGATGTCTCCTAGTTTCTTCTGATGTTCCTAAACCTTTCTAGGGTGAAGTAGTTAGTACAGCAGTATACCTCATCAATAGATCTCCTTCCACAGCTATAAACTTTAAGACTCCTATAGAACTCTGGTGTGGTAAACCTACTAATCTTTCCAATCTTAGAGTCTTTGGGTGTTCAGCCTTTGCACATCAGAAAGAGGGTAAACTAGTTCCAAGGTCTAGAAAATGAGTGTTCATAGGATATCCTAGTGGGATAAAAGGTTATAGAGTGTGCTTAAAGGGTGAACCAGCAGTGAGGGTTGTTATCAATAGGGATGTCATCTTCATCGAGTTAGAGATATCCTGTCTTAAAGATAAACCTATCTTTGATAATCCTCCCAGTGTTCCCACTCCTAGTAGCATTCCGGTAGAGGTGGAGACCATCTCTGAACCTTCCTTAGATCCGCCTCAGGAGCCTGAAACCAATCTTGAGTCTTCTGCTACTTCCGGTAGTACTCCTGTTCTTCCTAGTATACCTAAAACTTCGGATACCATTCTAGATGGTTCTGATGAGGAAGAAGTACATCCTGAGGCTCAAACCCAAGCTCTTAGGGATTATCAACTCGCCAGAGATTGAGTCCGTAGGGTACCCAAGGATCATCCTCACTATGGTTACTCCTACATTGTATCATATGCCTTTGTTGTTGCATCTTATGTGGAAGAAAAAGCACCTTTATGTTTTTCTGAGGTTTTGAAAAGTCCCAATCGCGTTTTATGGTTACGTGCGATGGAAGAAGAAATGTTTTCTTTAAACAAAAACAAAACCCGGGATTCTTGTTCCAAAACCTTCAAAACAAAAACTAGTTGATTGTAAATGGATTTTCAAAATAAAAGATTTTGATTCTTCTAACAAACTTCCAAGGTTCAAGGCCAGACTTGTTGCAAAAGGTTTTTCACAAGTTCAGGGCATTGATTTTAATTAAATTTTTTCTCCTGTTGTTAAATACAAAACAATCAGGATTATTCTTGCTCTTGTTGCTTTATATGATCTTAATCTTGAACAACTTCATGTGAAAACTGCCTTTTTACATGGTGATCTTGAAGAAACCATTTACATGTGTTAACCCCCCTGGTTTTGAGGAAAAGGATAAGGAACACATGGCGTGTCTCTTGAAAAAGTCTTTATATGGGCTTAAACAGTCTCCCAGGCAATGGTACAAGAGGTTTGATTCTTTTACGTCAAAAATTGGTTTTTCAAAAAGCAATTATGATAGTTGTCTTTATTTTTTTGGTAATAATGTAGATTCTACTATTTATTTGTTGCTGTATGTGGATGATATGTTAATCGCTTGTAGACATAAAGCAAAAATTAGTGATCTGAAATCCTTGCTGAAATCTGAATTCGATATGAAGGATTTAGGGTTTGCATAAAAAATTCTTGGGATGAGTATTTCAAGAGACAAACCTGATCGTCTCTTTTACTATCTCAAAAGCCTTTCCTTTAGAAAATTGTATCCAAATTTTCAATGCACCTGCATAAACCCGTCACAACTCCCCTTGCAAGCCACTTTAAATTTTCCGACAAAACTTATCCTAAAACTAAAAGTGAGAAAAGAGATATGGTGAATATCCCTTACAGAATGGCCATAGGCTCAGTTATGTACTCAATGATATCGACCCGTCCTGACATTGCTTTCTCTATAAGCCTTCTCAGCAGATTTATGTCAAATCTCAGAAGAGATCATTCGGCTTCCCTTAAGTGGCTTATACGTTACCTAAATGGAACTATAGATCGGGATTTACACTACCATAATTTGTGCGATTTTTGAATTGATTGGATTTGTTGATTCTGATTTTGTAGGTGATAAGGATGGTAGAAAACCTACCACTTCCTATTTCTTCACCTTAGCGGGTAATTGCATTTCATGGAAATCCCAACTGCAGCCAGTAGTTGCCTTGTCAACTACTGAGGTTGAGTATATTGCAGCAATGGAAGCAATCAAAGAAGCCATCTAACTTCAAGGGTTATTAAGTGAATTAAATATTTTACATTCTAAAATTATTATTTATATAGATAGTCAAAATTGTTTACATTTGTATAAAAATCCGGTCCATCACGAACGGACAAAACATATTGATGTCAAATACCACTTTATTAGAAAAAAGTTCTCTAGTGGTATTGTTCACATAGACAAGATTAGTATTGATAATAATCCTACAGACTTTGGTACTAAAATAGTAAACACTGACAAATTTATGTTTTGCAGGGACTTTCTTCATGTGGAAATAATTTGACTCAAATTGAGTTATTTCAAGGATGGAAAATATTGTTCGAGGTGGAGATTGTAGGCCTCTTGTGGCCTATGTTCTCCCAATATTTTTTTCCAGCCCAATCTACTCCCCTAACCCAATGATGATGGGCCTCAGCCTGGAGTAGGCATTTGACCGGGTCAACGGATGCCCAAGCCGGTCTGCGCCGGCCACCCGGGCAGCCAGTTCGCGACCTACTGGTGAACCATCATTTTATTCCCACTGCCTCCTCGTTTCTGGTGTGCACACTTCCCACTCCCTCTCTTGCCCGCCTCTTCATTCTGCTCTCTCTGCCTCTTTGAGTCCTGTTGGAACTCTCGGTTCTTCTGCTTCTCTCCTCTTTGCGGCTCCGCCGCTGCTCCTCTCTGTACCGGCATTCTTTGTGGTTCTATCCCTTGCCGATCTTCTCTTTCACCTGTTTTGCTAGTCTGTTTGGTGTGTTTGAATAATGAGCCGAGAGAAAAGAGAGAAATAGAGAAGGAGGTAGTACCGAGTGAATCTTGTCACAGCTGAGGCCATTTTTGAGGGTGAAACATCCAATCAACCCTTTGGTTACCCACGGCGCCTCGACATGGCGTTGCCGCTGCTCGGCGACCATTCGATTATCCGGTGATTGTTCGTTTGCACTGTCTCGGTCCTCTCTTTGGTTTTTCCGCGGTCGGTTTCTACCGCGGCGGTGGTAAGTGAAACATCCTTATTTTATTACTGTTTTTTCTTTTTATTACTAACGAGTTTGTTGTTTTTGCGAGATATCTTTTATGAAGATTTAATCTTTCTGTTTTTCTTTCCTTTCGCTGTGTTTTTCTATTTGTTCTTGAGGTGTAATAGTAATTGGACCCTTAATTTGTAATAGTAATTAGGCTCTTTTCTCAATAGATATAATAGCCCATCTCTATAGACTTAATCAACTGAGGCCTTTTACCTCTCTTTCGACCCTGCACACTAATGATAGTTGATCAAAATTATTTTATCAAATTATTTGAGGTACATGAATTGATATTAATAATTGTTTTTCGACTTACGAATAACTTTCTTGTGAATTTTCATCATCCTCTATCCCATTTGAAGAAAAACTTTTGGGGCATATACGTTTCTTAAACCTCTACTTGTGATCGTAAAACATTTATTTGACTCTATATGGTAATAGTGTTGTCATAAGAACAAATATGCTTTTATAAAAGTGTAACAGCGATCTCGATAATAGAAATAGTAATTTTTGTCCATGTGTTGAATCCCTATTAGTAATCTCTTCAAACTTTCACACCGCTTACCTTATCCACAACCCTACTTGAGTTGGACAAAGTGCTTGACTCAATCATCTAATTTCTTGTTCTTTGTGCTTTTGAAAATGAGGACAACTAAAATAATATATTCATTATTAGTAGTTTAAAAATAGGAAATTTTTATGAAAGAAAAAAAATTAAAGGGAACATAAACAACAGCTACTATAAAATTGATAATTAGAAGTCTAATAGTACACAGAGCTACCTAAATATACATATTGAAACAACCCTTTTTAAACTTAAACTTACATTCTTTAAATATAAAACATAAACCACAAATAAATCTTCTAAAATTAGGTAATTTTCCTTAATTTATTATATTTCTATTGAAGAAAATAAAGAAATAGAACTTCCCCTACACTTTCTTTAGAAAAATTACGAGAAAGTCATAACACGCAGAATATTTCTTATATTTCTCAAGTATATACCTTTTGAGCATACAATCAGATAAGATTGTGGGCATGATACATAGTGAGCAACAGCCCCAAAACAATTGATCAACTGAGAAACAGTATAAATAAACATAGGGTGAGCAACAAAACAGATGCTCAGCCCCTGCATAGACAATAAAACAATCTCAGTGATCACGGATAATAAAGAAAAATTTTCGCAATCAAATAATAAAAACACCAAGACACACTTACTTGAGTCCCAATAGGACTCAAGCTAAGCTTGGGTTTTGGTTCTTTAAACAAAAACAAAAATCTCAAAAATTTTGATCCATGAAAAGAGATGTAAATAGCAAAAAATATATATATAACCAGATAATAAACCTTTAATCGAAAAAAAGCGGAAAGCTGTAATAGTGACCTATACCAGATTCATGGAATTCCACAATTCCCATGAGTCTAGAAAGAAACCTGGGAGGTTTCGGATGTCATCTGCATCGATGGAGGAATGTAACAGACACAAGACACCAGAAAGATCCAATCTCCTTCGGCTCTGCTACTACTGTTGAGAAGAGCATGTTGGTGATCAACCCTTTTACATAAACAAAACCTCCTACAAACTATTACAAAAGTAGTGGAAGAACGGAATATAAATTAAATCTATTCTATTACAATAACCGGATGATGGAACAGGATAACAACTCTTAAATAGGGTCTTCAAAATCAGATGAGGTGTATGAAAACGGACAACCGATTCTTCTTCAATCCAAAGTACCTGCTAAACAGATGAAAAAGGGATGAAGATGGCAAAAATTGGACATTCGATTTTTGCCACAACTGACAAAATCGGACAACTAACTCTCAAAATCGGATGTCCGTTTTCAAAACCGAACGACCAGTTTTATGTAAAAGAGGAGAATAGAGATATTTGGACGCTAAAAATGGACGAGGAAGAGCAAAACCAGACTTGTTTTGCTCTAAAATACAGATTCTCGATCGAACCCTCAGATGGACGAGCCTCACATACAAGAATAATCTAATCTCTCACTCTCGGTTTTCTCCTTCACAAGCCACCCAAGCATGCATTTAACCAAGAATGGTGACTAACAGCGGCAACAACAGAAGAATTCACAGAGAACAGATAGTAACAAAGGAATAAAAAAAATGTAGAGAAGAAGAAGAAGAAGAAGAAGAAGAAGAAGAAGAAGAAGAAGAGGAAGAGAAAAGAACGTAGAAGCTTCACACAGAGTTATTGGTCACCTCATATCAACAGTAGGAAGGATGAGAGTATTTATAGAGTTCTTAAGGTAGACACATTTAGTAACAAATAAGCCATCTGGAAGAATCGTTCAAAACATAACAATCAAGTACCTAGAAGACTCTTTCAAAAGACCAATAGCAAAGTAACCTGGGGAAGACACAAGAAGAGATTGGGCTGTTGGCAGCCCAGCCCATCCAACGTCTTAGGTGAAGGATAAACTCATCCTATTTGGCTTCTGGGGCTCAGTCCAACTGATCATAGGGTAATAGAACATGGGCTAGGAAAAGAATAAATGTGTGAACAAAGGCCCAACAGGCCTATAGTAATCAATGAAATGTAATTGATTACAGAATTTCCTAAACATACATATTGAAACAACACTATTTTCAAACTTACACTTACATTCTTTAAATATAAAACATAAACCACAAATTAATCTTTTAAAATTAGGTAATTTTTCGTAATTTATTATATTTCTATTGAAGAAAAGAAAGAAATAGAACATCCCCTACATTTTCTTTAGAAAAATTACGAAAAAGTGATAAGCACGCAGAATATTTCTTATACTTCTCAAGTATATAACTTTTGAGCACACAATCAGATTAGTTTGTGAGCAAGATATATAATGCAATCGTGTCTCTTATTATGTAAAATTGTAGAGTAAAACTAATTACTATCAAAGATTTCTACTTACTATTACAGGCCACAAAACAAAAATCATAAAGCAGCAGAAGAACAGTGAAAGAAGTAGAAACAACCTAAAACTATAATGCTTTGCAAAAATAGCAAAGCTGTTAGAAAAAGGATAAAGGAAATTTTTCGTAAATAAAACCTTACCCCTCGCCACGGATAAAGACCGCCGGCGGGAGTCGTGGAGAATCGGGTAAATACAAGACGCCGAGCGAGGGGCTTTGAGGGAAGAGCCGCGTCGAGGCGTCGCTAGTGAGAGGAGGGAGTGTATGGACCCTCAGATTAGGACCTCAACCGAACCCTCACTGGTGCTCCCTCTCTCTCTCTCTCTCTCTCTCTCTCTCTCTCTATTATCTTTCAGCTCACTCTCTGAAACATACAAAGAACAAAGATCAATCGGGAAGGGATCCGAGAAAAAATCATCGGTCGCGGGGGGCCGGGAGACCAAGAAAAGCGGCGGTTGAGAAAACCACCAAGAAGACAGAGAGAGAAAGGGAAGAATCGGGAAACCAAAAGTCCAAGAAAACAGGGAAAGAATGAGTTCCAAGAAGAAAAGCAAAGAGAAGTAAGACGGTTGCACCTCTACCCAGGGGGAAGAGAGAGTTTTAAAGAGGGATTCCAACGGCCGATCCGGGTGGCTAGGCACGGGTCTAACTCGATCATTTGACTAGGTCAAGTGCACCTCTCTCTCAGTGAGGCCCGGTTTCATCAAATGGTTAAATGGGCCGGAAAATGTGAAAATATTAGGAAGACTTCAAGGCCCAAAAGGCCTACAATCTCCATCTCCAACTGTTGTTTCAAACTTACTGTAAATCACACCGCATTCAAGTGAAGGAAGTCCGTGTAAAACATAAATTTGTCAGTGTTTACTATTTTAGTACCAAATTCAGCAGGATTATTATCAGTACTAATCTTGTCTATGTCAATTAAGCCACTAGAAATCTTTTCTCTAATAAAATGGTATTTGACATATATATGTTTGGTTCGTTCATGATAAACCGGATTTTTACATAAATGTAAACAACTTTGACTATCGATATATATAATAGCTTTTGAATGTAAAACATGTAGTTCATTCAATAGCCATTGAAGCCAGATGGCCTCTTTGATCGCTTCAGTTGCGGCAATATACTCAGCCTCAGTAGCTGACAAGGCAACTACTGCTGTAATTGGGACTTCCATGAGATGCAATTACCCGCTAGGGTAAAGAAGTAGGATGAGGTAGATTTTCTACCATCCTTATCACCTACAAAATCCGAGTCAACAAAACTGATTAATTCAAAATCGGAGCAATTATGATAATGTAAACCTAGATCTAAAGTTCCATTAAGGTAATGCAGTAGCCACTTGAGAGCAGCCCAATGATCTCTTCCAGGGATTAGACATGAATCTGCTGAGAAGGCTTATTGAAAAAAACAATGTCGGGGACGAGTAGATATCATTGAGTACATAACACGACCCTATGACCATTACGTAAGGAATATTGGCCATATCTCATCTCTCAGTGTGACTTCAAGGCCAGAAGATGAAGCAAAACTTGCAGGGAGATTAGACGTATTTTACAGGCTAATTAAGGTGTAGTGACAATAAGAAAATTATTAACTAATTTATCATACAAAAATCAAGAAGAAAATGTTAGATATAAAAAATTTATCTATGGTTGTAATTAACCAAATGTGTGAAAACCTGGATCTAATTGATACTATTATTTTATAACGTCTATATATTTATACAAAGTTGCACATAATAGCTAGCAGTGCTGGAAAGTATACATGACTTGAATGGCTAAGAAAAACCCATATAACTCGAGGTCTAGAAACTTAGTTCAGAAAAAATACATTAGTATCTTAGTAGGGTAAAATTTATTACAGGGTAGAATAAAAAGAAAAAAAGAAAATTAATTAGTTGTTACGCAATTTCCTCCACAACAATTGTTTATGTCGACTATATAAGTAATTAAATTTTCAGAACTGTCTATAACATATGCTAGTTTATAGATCTTTTATAATTACCAAAGATTTGAGATCAGTAAAATAAGCACTTAATGATTTTTCAACATCAAGCATAAAAAACTGTGAAAAAGTGGAAACTCTTAACTCTTCAAAATTTTGTGAAGCATCATTTGTAGATGCTTGTTTTGGCTACAAGGGGTAAGTTTTTTTATAATAACGTAAAAAAAATGAGATCATGTTCATTGTTATGTTAATTATAGTATTCAATTTACTTTATAAATTCTCACCCCTAAAATTTCAATTGTATTGTGTTGATAACCTTTTGGAGCTCACGAGCGAGGCGGGGGTTAACATCAATTTTCATATCTTTATCATCTTTGGGCGCGACAACGATGTTAGAAGGAGAACAGAGACGCTTTGTGGAAGATCAAAAACTTTAGGCAAGCTCGATCAAAATGTAATACAATAAGAAAATAGTTAACCAACTAATCAACTTAAGCTAAATTGTTTTTAGACAGTGGAAGAAAATATTGGATGCGGGAAAACTTATCCATAGATATTATCACAAAAAGTTCTAAAGCAATCAATTTAATTAATTCAATGTTTTTGGAATTCCATCCATTAAAATTAAGTTGCACCGAATAGCGTACTAAACGGGCATGTGAAAATTGCTAGCATTAGACAAAAATACATTTAACTCAAGGAAGTACAAGATTAGCATAGAGATATGCATTACTACCTGTTTATACGGTTTTTGGCTGAGAAAAATACATTACATTCTGGAATGAGAAAACTGAAATAAAATAAAAGCAAATTACATAGATGTTAAAAGGGCTTGTCGTATCAATCGTTAAAAAAAAAAAAAAAAAGAGCACATAAAGTAAAGTAATTTGTCATATTTAACTATTTCACTAATCTCTTTTAGAATTCTTTGACCTCAGCATCTAGTGTGTTATCACAAGGCTTATGCTGCTATTGGACTAAACTTGAGTTCGCATGTTATTTAGAAACACTTTCTGCACTACGTAAGTAAAAATTTTTTTAAAATCAAATGCATCTTTAATCCACACAGACACACACATATATATACATTGGATCGTAACTTTGAGAATGTAAATGGATTAAACTCGAAGTGATGAGTTGAATTAAATGGTAGTTGAAAATCTTTATCCAAAATACTCTAGTAGAATTAAGAGATGCTAATAAAAAATTAATGATCAATTGAAAATTGAAAATTAAAAAACATCAAAAGAGATAATATAATTTATGAATTCAAGAAAAGTTAAACTACAAATTCTACATTTTTTTAATCTAGATAATCTTTTTATAAAAAGGGTGATGGTCAAGTTACCAATTGAACAATGTCAATCTTAATAATGAAAAAAGATCGTGAATCAAAACATTATGAACAATTATAAAGTGAAAAATCAGACAAATAATAACGAGAGAAATTCACTTGTCCAACAAAATCTTGTTAAATTATGAGATGCTAATAGCAATTGTTGGAAATATACGTTTGACAGATTCAACAGGTCAAATTAAAAGGGATACCAAATGATTATAAAAACCTTTAAAAAGAAGAAAATGTTCTTGTCACGTGCATATTAATTAGAAAAAATATTTTATGGACCGTATCACCCATTTGGTTGTTCTTATCTTCAATTATAGAGATAAAAACAACAGGAAGAATGATGTAACTTACTACAGGTCAAGATGTCCATGGGTCCGCATGGACTCGGTCTACTATAGGGTCTTATTTTTTAATTAGGCTAACTTAATTACCTTTCTTTTATTCTGCAATAGTCTGGATCAAATTTTTATAATAAAACATTATTTTAGGAAGAATCATTATTGAGTAAAAAGTAAATAGACAGATTTCTCATTCAAAATTCAACATGTGGTGTATACTAAATAAGTAAATGCACCATGGATCTACAATTCTTGATAAGTTATCTTTTTCATTATGGGCCACCTTATGAAATGGAACATATCTTTTACCAAGAAAATATAATAACCATTTCTCAAAGGAGATGTATATAAAAATAATATAATGCTATATAGATTTATTTAAACATGAAATGATTCAAATCAGGATTCATACATTTTCATGTTGCACTGTATCTATTAATTCAAATTAGAAGATTTTGATTCATTTGAGATAAAAGTACAAAATTAATTATATTTCATCCCTTTTTTGTCACTAATTATATAGCAAAATTAGTACATATATTTTTTAATTGATCTACAGCTGCATTTTTATAACTAGTTATAAAAATGAGCAATTAAGGAACGTTGTTATATATATGTATATATATAGAGAGAGAGAGAAAGAGAGAGACGGCAATTCATTACGTAGGTATATCCACTAAAACAACAAAAGAAATACAATTCGAACCAAGTGCCATCACGCCAAAACATATGGGCGTCTAAAGCGTTTGAAAAAATAACTAATCCATCTGTGACATTATTCTTTTTTAATATATGTTAAATTATTCATATTTGTTTGAGAATACTTTAATACTAAAAAAAAAAAAAAGAGATACTATATTGATGAAAAACAACTTAATAATAGAAACTATATTTTCATTTTTCTATTCGTTTTGTATTAATTCTTTGATACAAATTTTTCCTCGAATATGCTTCATTATTTGATGTCTCTTTTTCGCGATATCATTGCATCAAAAGAATATTTTTTGAAGAGAAGGACACAATAATGATTTCCAATACGCATACAAACTATATCATATGTAATGTTATCCATCGTTCTGCACATGCCCATGAGCAAAGTATTTTACATGATATGTTGTACTGTAATATTTCTCCAAAATTATATTGTAAATTATAAATATATCAATCTTTCATTAGTATAAATGCTTTTATATTTTCCTATAGCCTTTTAGATTACTTAGATTTTTCAATAGTAGGTTTAATCAAATTACATATATATATCCACATTGTTTATCACATCACAATTAATAAATGCATGCTAGTAATTAATCAAAAAATAAAATTTTCTTAAATAAATATCATTTTAAATCGAAGAATTAAAATCTTCATAAATATCCTTTATTTAGATATAATCGTTCTATACATATTTATTTGTAAATATGCATATGTGTTACAATTATTTATTACTATACATTTAATAAAGAATACTACTACGATAGCCAAAGGACTTATTGTTTCTGTGAATCCAAGTAAATGAGTTGGTGGCATCGTTTAGGAATGAATTGGTGCGAAATACATCAAACTGCTCTGGATTGGTTAGTCATTAATAAAATATGATATACTTTTCCCTAAAAAAATATCTAAATTGACTTGAATGAATTGTTGATGTGACCATACTCAAATATAGAAAGAATTGGCAATGCTATTGGAGCATATAATATTGGGCCCCACTCATTACACTTCTAAATATTTTTATGCTTTTAGTTTAATTTTTTCGTTTATGTGGCAATGGATGTTTGACAAAAGTAATGATATGGATCCATGTACAATTCAAAAATATTTCCTTACATATTAAGTTAAAACTTGGATTCCTCATATATATTTACGTATAAAATAATGATCCTGGTGAATTTATTCTACTAAACTCTTACTGCCTTTTGTTATAATATTTGACTTTGCAATTTCAGTAAAAGAATTTGAAAAATATTTTATATCTTTGTGTTTTAACTTTAAATATTCTTATAAAAAGTTCGTTATATAGTAGTGGATATTTATTTATACGTATTAGTTTTTGAATGGTAAAAATTGAAATAATGGCATTTATCAGAATTCCCTAATAAACATGAGGTTTTAAAGGAATTTTTTAGGTGTTGAAGAAATGTCTTTACATTGTCTCTTTTTAGATAAAATAAATGCTTTTACATTGGCTTTTATGCCCATTTGTGTAGCCAAAAAAAGGACTTTTAATGGAATTTAGATATGTCAAAAGAATTTCAAAATGAATAAATTTTATAAAAGTATACCGTTACAAATAAACGTCATTAAAAATATCCAAGCCATTATTAACAAACATCATTCTAAAGGATTTTCGAAGATGCCTTTTGAGGCGTTTATAAATACTTAAGGGCTATTAACGCACTCACGCATTGAGCGTTTAAAATAATCTCTTCTAACTTCTAAACACCCTTAAAAGCAACTACTAGAGTGCTTATGAATACCTCCAGAAACCTTATTTATTGTAATGCGTCTTTCTATTACACAACAAAACAAGGCAATCGATGCTTTTGTAATATTATTTTACGCGTAATAAGGAAAACCATGTCTATAACCACATATATGTTCAGTGTATCATAAATGTCTTAATAACAAATATCCCTGAAGCAATTCATACTTCTTTGTATAATAGTATCTAAATAGACTAGAGGAATCATTTGCTTGTTGATATGATCATGGCTATGGATGAATTCTAGAAAGATTAAGTCCAAGAGATGGAGGTACAAGATTGGTTGAAATGAATACATTCGAGACCAAGCTGGAAATTCTAGGTTGTTGGATCAGTATTGAGAAAGTTCAATTTCGATAGTCTTAAATCCATCAAATTAACAAATGTCCTTCATAGCATTTGTAGAAGACTTTCGAGTTTCCATACGGGTATAATATGGTTCAAAGCGAGTTTATTTGATTATCCAAGAGTTGTCCGAAATTCAACATTTTTGGAATTTGTTCCAGTTTTGACACCCTTTTGTAAATTGACCATAACTTGGGTTAGAGACATCTAAATGACTTGACTCAAGATGCTCTGGAAAACAAGACAATGGGCTAAAACTTCAATGAAGGATGCAAGAGCCAATTTGGAAGGTTTCAGCCTCAATGTCAACGTGCCATTAACATGAGTTCAAATCATGTGGTATTAGAGCATTTCTCTTAGAGGTGAAACTTGATGTGTTTTTATTGAAAGAAATAAAAATAAAAGGCATACAATCTTGAATGTTTCGGACATAAAACTTTATGGGCAAAGATTCATGAAAAATGTAGTAAACAAAGTCCGAATTGAGTGAAATTTGTTGAATATGAAAGATATTTGAGTTTTAGTCATTTTACAACCGATTTGAATGATTTGGTGTTCATTTGGTTGTTGTATTGATATATTAGTTGGAAAGTGTTTTATGTTTGCAGTTGCAAAAACAGGTTGATTAATTCACCCAAATCTTATTTTATACTTATTGTATTTGATCAAAATTTGTACCTTAATTCATCCTCATTGAGTTAGGTACATTTTTGGGAAGGAGCAATTTATTTGGAGTTATATTGATGAAGTAGTTGCAAAAATTGTTCAAGGTGTCAAACATGCTCTGTTTTCTGGAATTTGTCTAGTACTCTTAAAATTTCTTCGATTGTGCTGTCAAATTTTCTTTGTTTTCACTGGAATCTTTTTCCCTAGAAATTCTCATTGTTGCCTTTGCCTTTTCCTTGGTGGAGATGAATATTTCTTTGACTTATGTACTTGAAATTATTTTCTGAAACTCTGTGCATTTTTTGTCTTCTTGGGAATTTATTGTTTGGTCTTCTAGTTGAAAATGCTTTTGTAATTTGATGGAAATAGAAGCCAAATAGAAGAACTTAGAAGGTGACAATTGTAAAAGGTAAGAGGGCGAGATTCTTATTACAAAAGTAGAAGAGTGTGAGTGAAGCACGAGGGCTAAGTGACAATCATCTTGAGTGATACACTAAGGGAGTGGTGAGGTTCATGTTGTATCGACAAGAAAGGATACTAGGTACTTCAATAAAACTACTAGTATATCGATTTGGCAAGATTTGAAGGAAATCGCAAGGTCCCTGCAATGTCAACTTAATAGAGTAGAAAGACACATTGGAAACATTGAGAAGGGGTTGGAACAAAGGGAATATGAGCATGCAATTGGTGGATACAATGAAATCATGGATAACAAGCGTATCATGAAGGGGATTCTTACTACAAAGTTGGTCAAAGTTGTACAAATAGGAATGAAGGTATGCTAAGAAACTTTCAAGAAGGTTATGATAGCTATGAAGGTTCTAGATATTCCTACATAGATGATGGATATAGGCATGGAATGTATATGAACAAGAAGCTAGGTACTATAGAATGGAAACCTATGAATCTCAAGAGAGGATGAAGTCCTTTCTTTATGAAGAGAAGTTCGCCAACAACGTTGACAATGTGCAAAGAAATGTGTTATCCCCTCTTTCAATACAAAAGGAAGCAAGGAAAACTTGTGCTAAAAAAAAAGTTATATTTGAAGAACAACCAAGAAGAGTTGGACTTATGTCTAATGAGGATATTGGAAAGATAACTTCCATTGGTGAACCTTTTAGCCCTTGGAGCAAGAAGAGTAAAAATAAGGAGAATACAAGAGCCCAAGAAGTGATACTAGACTAGAATGATATATGTGAGGGAAAAGAAAGTCATGAAAGAAAAGAAAGAGTGGAAGAAAAGGATAGCATTAGTGAAGGACATTGTTTTCTTGAATACATTTCTTCCTTATTTGAGACAGTTGAAAGAGATGAAAGTGAAATCTCAAAAGAAAGAAAAGAGGGAACAAACAAAGAAAAAGAGAATTTGTTTGGAGAACATGAGAGAATCAAAGAAGAGAATGGGTGTGAAAGTGCCAAGGAAGGACATTACAAAAGTTCCTATTTTCTTGAGCTACCATTGGATTAACACTTAAGTGTGAAGATATGTTTGTTGGCTAACCAAATTAACCCTTTCCTTGCTCTTATTTCTTCTTATGCGAAGAATTTTCTAGATAAGAGGAAGAGAATAAGGGAAAACTTCATCACAACCATAAAGGAATATAAATAATCTTTTCTTCTAACTCCTTAGCTTTAAGCGTTGAATTTTCTTTTAAGAAATTGAAGTTACTCTTGAATGCACATGTGTCTTTGTTGGTAGAATCTCATTCTTTTCATGTGAGGATATTTTGAAATGCATATATAATCATTCTTGATGGAAATATATTCTTACTTGTTCCTTGTATGACTAAGTCTTTACCTTCTTCTTGTATTCCTTTTGAGGAACATCTTATGGAATAGAAACTAAATATAAGCTATTTTGCTATATCCTTAAGTTGTTAAATGATGATCTCATCATAGAGCCTGTGATTGCTAGTGATTTATATTCTTGTGCTTTTATATGATGTAAGGGTAGTATCTTTCTTGAATCTCTTGTTGAAAGTTATAGTACAAAAAAAATTAGTCGGTTTACTTGTTCTTTACATGATGGTCTTCAAGATAAGTGTGTGGAAAAATTTGTTGAAGATTGTAGTGACAAATTATATTTCCTTGATATTTTTGTCAAATATCATGAACTTTACTCTTCTAAACCAGCTTTTGCTCTATGTGAATGAACATTTTGAATCTCCTTGCAATGGACATTGATTTTTGAACGATGATGAGTCTTCGAAGATCGTTGAGCACAAACAAGTGTGGTTTCTCAATTTATTCATTTGCATTTCAAAGGAGTCCATCTTATTTTTTGAAAGCTAAAAGAAAGGGAAAGGTATTTTTATGATGTTAAAGGTTCATGTTTGTGGTTTCTTCAAAACTATGTTTGAAAATGGTATTGTTGAACTAACTGTGAATAAACTTGAGAAACATGTTGGTCCTCTTATTTCCTTAATTGAATTTCTCTTGAAATATGCTAAATGATTTGTTCGTACAAAACAGAGTTCTTGTACCAATCATTTTAATAATTTCTTTTATAGAACATTATCTAACCATTTTCTGTACAAGAAGCTTATATGTGTTTATTTTTAAGAGGGAATTTAAAATTCGTTCAAATATGAGCACATCTTTTGGCCTCACATGAGAAAATATGTGTAAAATTTCATTGGTCAATATACTCCTTTGCCACATGGTCATTATACTCCTCTACATGTGCCTAAAGTACCTTGAGTAGATGTACCTATAGATTTTATTCTTGGACGTTCACTTGAGGGCACAAATTCTATTTTTGTTGTAGTAGATTGGTTTTCTAAAATGGCTCATTTTATACCTTATAAGAAAACAGATGATGCTAGTCATGTTGCGGATTCGTTCTTAACTTGGATATCTTTTTGATGTAGATCCTCTTTTGATTATAGATTGGACTCCATACCTTCACAAGATCACCTCTTTTGATGAGAAACCTCTATTGAGGATTTTGTAGTTTCAACACTCCAATAGAAAACCTATGAGGATCTAAGCCTCATAAGCCTAATATTAGAGGCAAAACTGATTCCCAATTTGAAAGAACCTTAAGGAAACTAAGGCCTTGAAACCCCAACTACACAAAATAGAAGACCTAAGATTAATCGAATCTAAGAACAAGAAGTCTAAGACTCAATTAAAGAAAAGAATTAGATGTTCAATTGATTCCATAGATTCCTTAATCTAAGGCAAACAATTGTTCACAAACTAAGGAGATTAACCCTTTACAAGCTAACTAAGAAGGGAAAAGAACCCTAGAGGCAATTGGAGAATCCTATCTCAAATATCAGCAAAATTCATCAAAGTTAGTTACAAATGAGCTTATAATTCGGTATTTATAGGGTAAGGTCTAAACAAAACCTATCTACTGATTAATGGCCTAAAATACCCATTAAACCCTTGATTTTAAAAGCTGGAAAAACAAGTTCAAATAATAAAATCCCATCTAAAATTATGAAGGTATATGTTCAACCCAAACATTACTGGTGATGGCAGGGTGAAACTTACCGGATGTGGTAGGGTGTTGGCTTCCAAACTATTTCCATCTCGAGGCCTAAAGACGACAATGGGAGCAGGGCTTCCGTCAGAGGTAGGTGTGCTCTTCCCCAACACTTAGCCATTTTTACATCTAATTTGCTCCCTTGAGTGATCCTTGCTTGTTGTGCAAATTAAGAGCAACTTGGAAGACTACGCTTGATCTTCAAAACTTCAAGCTTGATCTTCAAAGCATTCTCCATGTGAACAACCATGTCATTATCCACATTTCCATCAGTATCTTTGATCTTTTTCGGCATTGTAATAGTGAGTGATCCAAGTAATAAGTTTTTAGCTTCATGGCTTTCTCGATGTACATCATCCGCCCCATCTTAGAAAAGATTAGTCCTCAAATCTTGGCCTATATCAAACAAAGACATATCAAAATATAAAAGGTAGCACTAAATGAAATTCAACCGGAAAATCAACTATAGAAGCAATAAAGTATTCAAGAGTATGCAAAGGCTCATTGCAACGACAACAAGCTTA
Organism: Catharanthus roseus; assembly: GCA_028651295.1. Classification (NCBI taxonomy): domain Eukaryota; kingdom Viridiplantae; phylum Streptophyta; class Magnoliopsida; order Gentianales; family Apocynaceae; genus Catharanthus; species Catharanthus roseus. The sequence continues at coordinate 2,691,862 of JAPQWS010000070.1, forward strand.
GGGTTATGTTGGAGAGGTCCATCATTCGAATCTAAGGTGACCAACACAAACCTCCGGGACCAATCGTTTCAATCCAAACTTCTTGTTCTTTGGCGATAACAATGTCATGATTCTTGGAATGGATATACGTGGTTAACTTCTTGTTCAACTTGTCATATAAGTGCAAAATATTACCTAGAAAATCAAAAAGACAGTAGAGTTTTGAACCATAATCAACTTAAAGAAAAGACTAAAATGTAGTAGAATAATAAGCATGATGGGACTCAAACTTGAAGTGGAAACCAACTTTGCCATGGAGATCTGGTCTTCTTCTTGGTTACATCCATCGAAAGACTAGCTAGCATGCTAAGCGCTTTGTTAAAGCTCTTATGATATATTGTTAGTCATGGAAGCTTTGACCATCAAATGCATTCTTAGAAGTAAACCAATCTTTGATTTCTTGAAACGTATTTGCATCCACTTGAAAACCTTGAAAATGCACTAGTTAACTTGGGAAAGTACCATGTTTCACACAAAACTCACGTTTTCCAAGGTTAGCATATAGTTTCACCTTCCTGAAGATAGAAAAAACTCGATTAAAACCAGGTGGTTGGTGCATATAAATAGTTTTATCAAGCTCACCATGCAAAAAGGTAGTTTTAACATCCACCTGTTCAATCTCCAGATCGAATAAGGCAATAATAGCAAGCATAATTCTAATGGTTTTATATTTAACAATAGGAGAAAAAATCTCATTAAAATCAATACCTTCAACTTCAGGAAAACCTTTTGCAACCAATCTAGCCTTGAACCTTGGAGGTTCATTAACAGGTTCATGTTCTTTAACTTTGAAAATCCATTTACAATCAATCAATTTTTGTTTAGGTGGTTTAGGAACAAGCACCCAACTTTTGTTCATATGCAAAGAAGACATTTCTTTATTCATAGCATGCATCCGCAAAGAGTGATTAGAACTCTCTAAGACATCAGAAAAACATACAAGTTCTTTCTCTTCAACAAAAGATCCAGTAGCCAAAGCATAAGAAAGGATATGAAAAACCATATCTAGAAGTTTCCTTTAACACTCTTCTAACCCTATCCTTGATAGTTGGTAATATCTAGGGGCTTGTGCTTGTGCTTTCGGATGATTCTCATCATCATCATCAGAATAACCTAGATCGGGCTCATCGGGTTCCAGAACACTAGTTCGGTTACCATACTCCTCATTAGGTTCTAGTGTTTCGGGTTCTAGTTCGGTTCTAGTGTGTGCTCTTGAGAAGGTTTGGAGGTGTCCTCAACCTCCACAGGAATGTTCCCGACTTTGGTTTCAGTTCTAAGACAGGGCATGTCTAGCTCGTTAAAGGCTATGTCTCTACTCACGACTACCCTCACACCCGATTCACCTCTAAGCCACACTCTATAACCCTTTACCCAATAGGATAGCTTATAAATACTCCCTTCTTAGACCTAGGGTCTAACTTCTCTTCCCTTTGATGTGCAAAAGCAGCACACCCATACACTCTAAGGTTGGAATGGTTTTGTGGTTCACCTGTCCATAATTCTTTGGGAGTTTTAAATTATAGCAGTAGAAGGAGACTTATTTATAAAGTAAACTGTTGCACTAACAGCCTCTCCCCAAAAAGGTTTAGAAACCCAGATGAAACTAAAAGATGCCTAACTTTATCCATAATGGTTCGGTTCATCCTCTTAGCTACACCATTTTGTTATGGGTTGTGCCTAACGGTTCTATGATGCACAATGCCATGCAAAGCACACAAATCATCAAATCTCTTGTTACAAAATTTCGGTTTATTTTCGGTTCAATTTTCGGCAAAACGTTTCCATTCATTAAACTTTTGAAAACTTTTATATTTGGTTTTGAAAAGAAACACCCAAACATGCCGAGAAAAATCATCAACAATAGAAAGGAAATAAACATTGCAACCAAAAGTGGGTACCTGTTCAGGACCCCAAAGATCACAGTACACATAATCAAGAACAGCAGTGGATTTGTGTATGCCTGTGGAAAAACTGAGTTTGTGTTGTTTGCCAAGAACACAATGATCACAAAATTCTAAAGAAGTGATTTTATCACCGTTTAAAAGATTTTGTTTGTGTAAATAATGCAAACCCTTTTCACTAATGTGGTCAATTCGCCGATGCCACAACATAGTCTTTTCAGGAGCATTTTAGAAAATAATGCAGATGATTCACAAACAGTTTTTCCAAGTAAGGTGTACAAAGCTGTTTTTCTTAAAACCATTGAGCATGACTGGAGATCCTTTACAAACACGTAAAATCCCATTTTCAGATTTATAAGACTACCTATTTGTGTTAAAAACACCAAGGGATATTAAGTTCGCCTAAGATCAAGCACATATCTCACCTCGGTCAATTTTCTAGTCATACCATCATGCATTTTGATAAAAACATTTTCCAATTCCCTTGACATCACAAACCTGGTTGTTTCCCATAAAAACTCTTTCATGATCAAGGGGTTTAAAATAAAAAAAACCAATACTTATTAGGTGTCATATGATAAGTGCAACAAGAATCAAGAATCCACTCATCAGATACTTTAGAGGTAGATAGGGAAGAGGATACACACAAAGCTTCAAAAAGCATAGAATTACTATCTAGTTCAAAATCGTGTAGTTTTATACCTCCCATTACCTTTTTTACGTAATTTTTCATTTTTGATTCGTTTAAAACATTTATTTTTCATATGACCATGTTTGCCACAGTAGAAACACTTCACTCCGTTCTTATCTCGAGATTTAGACCTGCTTTTACTTTTAGAGCGGTGACTAGAAGGTTCTCTCCGGTCAACCTTCCCTCGCACAAATAGGTTCTCTTTGTTTGTTTATTTTCTTTTTGCAAATGTAAATCTTTTAATCTCAAAGCATTTTTCACATAAGAAAGAGTGAAGTTATCTACTGCCACACTTGATAGCAGATTTCACATCATTAAATGACTCAGGAAAAGCATTCAACAAAATAACAGCAATATTTTCATCAGAAATGGTTTCTCCAACATTTTGGAGTTCTAAAACAATTTTACTTAAATCACCCATGTTTTTAGAAAGGGATTTTGACCCACACATTTTGAAACTAAAGAGTTGTTCTTTTAAATAGATTTTGTTTGATAAATACTTTCTTAAATAAAGTTTTTCAAGTTTTTCCCGAAATTTCAAGCATTATACTGTTTAATTTATTTCTCATAAAACACTATTTTTTAAAATGCAAGGTGAGACTGACTATGTGCATTACAAAGTTTTTCAGCTAGTTTTTCCCCGATCCAAGATTCCGAATACTTGTCAGGAGTACAAATAGCGGGCGCAATATTCTTTTGGACTTAAAAAGCTTTAGTTTTTCTGTGCCACATTACTAAATCAGATTTGCTATCAAACTTGTTTGTTTCAAGCTTTGGGACAGACGTGTTATACAGTGGAAAAATAAGGGTAATCATAGGCGCGAAAAATAAAAGATTTTAAAAAAAGTTTTGTCACAAAAACAGTCGGAAAAAATACAGCTAGAAAAATAGGCAATATGCAGATAATAAACTCACAATAGATCAATCAGATAGCAAAGGCTGAGCAACAGCCTCAAAACAGTTGATCAACAGAAAAACAGTATAAATAAACATGGGCTAAGCAACAAAACAGATGCTCAGCCCCTACACAGACAATAAAACAATCTCAATGATAATGAACGATAAAGAAAAATTTTCGCAATCAAACAAGAAAAACCCCAAGACATAGATACTTGAAGTCCCAATAGGACCAAGCCAAGCTTGGGTATTGGTTTTTGAAAGAGAAACAAAAATCACAAAAATTTTGATCCATGAACAGAGATGTTAATAGCAAAATATACATATCCAGACAATAAACCTTTAAACGACAGGAAAGCGGAAAGCAGTAATAGTGACCTATGCTATATTCACGGAATTCAACAGTTCCCGTGAGTCTAGAAAGCAACTTGGGAGGTTTCGGATGACGTCTGCGTCGATGGACTAGAAAGATCAAATCTCCTTCTGGCTCTGATACCACTGTTGAGAAGAGTTCGCTGGTGATCAGCCCTGTTACATAAAAAAAACCTCCTACAAACTATTACAAAAGTAGCGGAAGAACAGAATATAAACTAAATCTATTCTATTACAATAACCGGATGATAGAATCGGATAACCAGTCTTAAAAAGGCTCTTCAAAATCAGATGAGGTGTCTGAAAAACAGACTACCGATTCATCTTCAATCCAAAGTACCTATAAAACAGATAAAGAAGAACGGATGAAGCTGGAAAAAATTAGACGTCCGATTTTTGCCAAAACAGACAAAATCGGACAACCAACTCTCAAAACTAGACGTCCGCTTTTCTAAACTGGACGACCAACACAGGAAAATCAGACGACAAGTTTCCGTGTAAAAGAGGATAACAGAGATTTTTGGATGCCAAAAATGGACGAGGAAGAGCAAAACTAGACCTGTTTTGCTCTAAAATGCAGATTCTCTATCGAACTCTCAGAATAATAGATGAGCCTCACATACAAGAACAATCTAATCTCTAAATCTTAGTTTTCTCCTTTACAAGCTACCCAAACACGCAGTCAAACAAGAATGGTGACTAACAACAGCAGCAATAGAAGAATTCACGAGAGAGCAGACGAGTAATGGAGGAATAAGAAATTGTAGAGAAGAAGAAGAAGAAGAGCGAAAAGAACGTAGATACTTCACACAGAGTTATTGGTCACCTCATATCAACAGTAGGAAGGATGAGAGTATTTATAAAGTTCTTAAAATAGACACATTTAACAATAAATAAGCCATCTGGAAGAATCATTCAAAACAGAACGGTTAAGTACCTGGAAGACTCTTTCAAAAGACTAACAGCCAAGTCACCTGGGGAAGACATAAGAAGAGATTGGGCTGCTGGCAACCTGGCCCGTCTGGCATCTTCGGTTAAAAATAAACTCACCCTATTTAGGTTCTGAGGCTCAGTCCACTCATCATAAGGTAATAGAACATAGGCTCGGAAAAGAAAAAATGTTTGAATAAAGGCCCAACAGGGCCTACAATAATTAATGAAATGTAATTGATTAATTAAATACCGGAGTGCGTTAGCATTTCCTAGATGTAACGTATTCAAACTGGCATAGCATTGTTTTGAAGAGGAGTAGGTAATCAATGTAATTGAGATAAAGTAAATTTCGATCAAATTTGATTATTTAATGTTTTCCAAACAAAAACTATTGATTATTGAAAGTTCTATTCATTATTTTGCCTGAGACATTTCTTCTCCTTTTGACACTTTTTTTCATTAGTCCATTTTACACGTTTAACAACACTAAGATGGAGTCATATTACTATATATTACTCATATTGTACATCATATCAGGGGAATAACATAGAATCAACAACAAAAGATGAAAGTATAATACTAATCAATGTGTTTATGACATCAAAGTTTGGAATTTGTGTCCTAACAATGTTCAGAGCGTATACGGGATGGGCTTTTGAACTCAGAAAATTTTAAGTATGTCCTCAACATGAATCATGCTTGATGGAAAGAGTGACAACAGGACGTTTATCCAGAATGCTCCAAGCTCCAGGCTCAAAATTGATTAGGTATAGTATACCTAATCAAAAGCTGCAAGTATGAAAAAAATAAATTATTCCAAATATTTAAAATTTATTTTAAAAGGACGCAATTGTTCAAACTTACTATTATATGAGTGCCTTACTAAAGAAATATCCTAAAACCGTGTCTAGAATGACATACACGTTGAGTCTATCATGAAGGTCTTACAAAAAAAATATTCGAAACTTTCATGTTTTCTCGTACAATAATCTCAAAATCGTCTAAAAGAATTCTACGATGTTGATAATCACCAGAAGAGTCTTCTTCACTCATCTGTTGTTAACCATCTATTCACATAAAACAAAAAAAATCAAATATTGAGAATATAGCTATCTTGAATATTTAATGATATGTAATAATGATGACTAGTTTATGACCTACCTGATTCAGCATTTTGTGATTTCTTAAAAGTATCCGTTTGAAATCAATGCATAACTCTAATAAGTTCAAGGATATTGTAATAGTAATTAGGCCCTTTATTTGTAATAGTAATCAAGCTCTTTTCTCAACAATTGGTATCGAGCCGAGGGTTTGGCTCATCGGTGCCGGCATTCATCAACAACCTTTTGGATCTGAGGAGTTACTCAGATCTAGCCAGTGAAGTTCTCTCTCTCTCTCTCTCTCTCTCTCTCTCTGTCTCTCTCTTTCTGTTCTTACAGTTTTGTTATTGTTACTTTTATTGCTTCTGCTCGGCTTGCCGTCGTGCCTTTACTATTTCAGAGTTTTTTTATCTTTCAGCTTGCCGCCGGTTTCTGCTTATTATTTCTGTGATTCGGCGTGCAGCCGGTTTGTATTCTTTGTTTCTAGGTTTCGACTTGCCACCGGTTCTTCATCTCTGTTTGTTTGTTGATACGGCTTGCCGCGATTCTTGCTATTACTTGTGATTCTTGGTTTATTATTCTGTTTTTCCTTTCTTGATTACTGTTATTATTCTGCCTCTGTTTTTCCCTCAGTTTTTCTTTCAGTTGTTTTTTCCTTCTTCTTCAAAAACAAAATCCCAAGCCTGGCTTGAATCTGTTAGATTTCAAGTATATATAACTTGGCCTTTTTTTTTTCGGTGTTTTAAAAGTTTATATATATTTTACATATTCCTGTTCTTGTCTTTTTTGGTGCTTGGTGAAACTGTTTGTTTCAGCCTCTCTTTCTCGTTATTTTGTTTGTTTTTCCGGTTTAGGTTTTGTGTTCTCTTTGTTACACTGTTTTGCTTAATGAAAACCAAACCTAATCAAACAAACTAAAACAAACAACGCCATTTTTGTTTTGAAATTTTTTTTTTCTCTCTGTGTTTTTGAGGAAAAATCCGGACAGTTTTGTTCAAAACTTTTTCAAATCTTTCATCTTTCCTAAGCCAGAAAATTACACTTATTTTTCCTTTAAAACATGTCAGTTCCAAAAATTGAAACTGATAGGTTTGATGGCAAATTTGATTTCTTAATGTGGTGGAGGAAAATGAAAGCAGTTTTGGTACAAAATAAACTTGTTCCCGCTATTTGTAGGCGTGAAGAGTATCCAGAATCTTGGAAGGGTGAAATTCTTAAAGAAAAACTAGGTGATGCTCATAGCTGCCTCACCTTGCATTTGGTCGATAACGTTTTATGAGAAATTGATGAAAAAGACGATGCTTTTGAAATTTGGATAGATTTGGAAAAACTATATTTGGGAAAATCTCATTCTAATAAAATTTATTTAAAAGAACAGCTTTTCGGTTTCAAAATGAGCAGGACAAAATCACTTTCTGAGAATATAGATGATTTGAATAAAATCATTTTGGAACTTTAAAATGTCAGAGAGAAAATTTCTGATGAAAATATTGTAGTTATTTTAATAAATTCCTTACCTAGTTCTTTTAATGATGTCAAATCTGCTATTAAATATGGCAGAGATGATTTGTCTCTTTCCGATGTAAAGAATGCTTTGAAATCAAAAGATTTGAATTTACAAAAAGAAAATAAATCTCACGGTGAAAATCTTTTTGTGAGAGGAAGGATTGACCGGAGAGAACCTCCTAGTAATAATTTTAAAAGTCGTTCCAAATCACGAGAGAAAAACAAAGTTAAATGTTTTTATTGTGGGAAAGAAGCCCATATGAAAAATAAGTGTTTTAAACGAATCAAAGATGAGAAACAATGTAAACATGGTAAAGGAGGTAATAAAGTCGACAAAACCCACGTTTTTAAATCAGATGGTAACTCTATGTTTTCTGAGGTTTTATGTTTTTCTCTTTCTTCTTCATGTACTGCTGTTGTTAATCATTGGGTGCTTGATTCTAGTTGCTCATTTCACATGACACCTAACAAACACTGGTTTTCTGATTTTAAACCTTTAAACCAAGGAAAAGTTTTTATGGGTAATAATCAGGTTTGTGACATTAAAGGCATTGGTAATATCTTTATAAAAATGCATGACGGTGTGACTAGAAAACTCACTAAGGTGAGATACATGCCCGACTTACGTCGGAATCTTATCTCCCTTAGTTATTTGCACTCTCTGGGTCTCTCCTTTAAATCTAAAAACAGAATTTTACGTCTTTGCAAAGGAAACCTAGTCATGCTAAAAGGTTTTAAAAAGGAAACTTTATACATCCTTCTTGGTAAAACAGTTTACAACTCTACTACTTTGGTTTAAAAAATTGTCCATGAGAAAATTATGTTGTGGCATTGGAGGATCAGTCACATTAGTGAAAAGGGGCTTTACCATTTACAAAAACAAAAGCTTTTATGTGGTGACAAAATTGATTCCTTGGATTTTTGTGATCACTATGTTTTGGAAAAACAACATAAAATCAGTTTTTCAACCAGCACACATAAGTCTTCTGCACCTCTTGATTATGTGCGTTGTGATCTGTGGGGGCCTGAAAAGGTTCCAACTTACGGTGGTAACGTTTATTTCTTGTCCATTGTTGATGATTTTTCTAGGCATTTTTTGGTTTTTTCTTTTAAAAACCAAAGATAAAACATTTGAAAAATTTTGTGAATAGAAACGTTTTGCCGAAAATCATTCTCGAAATAAACTAAAAACTATTAGAACCGATAACGGTCTTGAATTATGTAACTGGAAGTTTTCTGATTTGTGTGCACCGCATAGCATTTTACACCATAGAACGGTTAGACATAACCCACAGCAAAATGGAGTTGCTGAAAGGATGAACCATACCATTATGGATAAGGTTCGATGTCTTCTAGTTTCTTCTGATGTTCCAAAACCTTTCTAGGGTGAAGCAGTTAGTATAGCAGTATACCTCATCAATAGATCTCCTTCCACAGCTATAAACTTTAAGACTCCTATAGAACTCTGGTGTGGTAAACCTACTAATCTTTCCAATCTTAGAGTCTTTGGGTATTCAGCCTTTGCAAATCAGAAAGAGGGTAAACTAGTTCCAAGGTCTAGAAAATGAGTGTTCATAGGATATCCTAGTGGGATAAAAGGTTATAGAGTGTGCTTAAAGGGTGAACCAGCAGTGAGGGTTGTTATCAATAGGGATGTCATCTTCATCGAGTTAGAGATATCCTGTCTTAAAGATAAACCTATCTTTGATAATCCTCCCAGTGTTCCCACTCCTAGTAGCATTCCGGTAGAGGTGGAGACCATCTCTGAACCTTCCTTAGATCCGCCTCAGGAGCCTGAAACCAATCTTGCGTCTTCTGCTACTTCTAGTAGTACTCCTGTTCTTCCTAGTATACCTAAAACTTCGGATACTATTCTAGATGGTTCTGATGAGGAAGAAGTACATCCTGAGGCTCAAACCCAAGCTCTAAGGGATTATCAACTCGCCAGAGATCGAGTTCGTAGGGTACCCAAGGATTATCCTCATTATGGTTACTCCTACATTGTATCATATGCCTTTGTTGTTGCATCTTATGTGGAAGAAAAAGCACCTTTATATTTTTCTGAGGTGTTGAAAAGTCCCAATCGCGTTTTATGGTTACGTGCGATGGAAGAAGAAATGTTTTCTTTAAACAAAAACAAAACCAGGATTCTTGTTCCAAAATCTTCAAAACAAAAACTAGTTGATTGTAAATGGATTTTCAAAATAAAAGATTCTTATTCTTCTAACAAACTTCCAAGGTTCAAGGCCAGACTTGTTGCAAAAGGCTTTTCACAAGTTCAGGGCATTGATTTAAAATAAATTTTTTTCTCCTGTTGTTAAATACAAAACAATCAGGATTATTCTTGCTCTTGTTGCTTTATATGATCTTAATCTTGAACAACTTCATGTGAAAACTGCCTTTTTACATGGTGATCTTGAAGAAACCATTTACATGTGTTAACCCCCTGGTTTTGAGGAAAAGGATAAGGAACACATGGCGTGTCTCTTGAAAAAGTCTTTATATGGGCTTAAACAGTCTCCCAGGCAATGGTACAGGAGGTTTGATTCTTTTACGTCAAAAATTGGTTTTTCAAAAAGCAATTATGATAGTAGTCTTTATTTTTTTGGTAATAATGTAGATTCTACTATTTATTTGTTGCTGTATGTGGATGATATGTTAATCGCTTGCAGACATAAAGCAAAAATTAGTGATCTGAAATCCTTGCTGAAATCTGAATTCGATATGAAGGATTTAGGGTTTGCATAAAAAATTCTTGGGATGAGTATTTCAAGAGACAAACCTGATCGTCTCTTTTACTATCTCAAAAGCCTTTCCTTTAGAAAATTGTATCCAAATTTTCAATGCACCTACATAAACCCGTCACAACTCCCCTTGCAAGCCACTTTAAACTTTCCGACAAAACTTATCCTAAAACTAAAAGTGAGAAAAGAGATATGGTGAATATCCCTTACAGAATGGCCATAGGCTCAGTTATGTACTCAATGATATCGACCCGTCTTGACATTGCTTTCTCTATAAGCCTTCTCAGCAGATTTATGTCAAATCTCGGAAGAGATCATTGGGCTTCCCTTAAGTGGCTTATACGTTACCTAAATGGAACTATAGATCAGGATTTACACTACCATAATTTATCTGATTTTGAATTGATTGGATTTGTTGATTCTGATTTTGTAGGTGATAAGGATGGTAGAAAATCTACCACTTCCTATTTCTTCACCTTAGCGGGTAATTGCATTTCATGGAAATCCCAACTGCAGCCAGTAGTTGCCTTGTCAACTACTGAGGCTAAGTATATTGCAGCAATGGAAGCAATCAAAGAAGCCATCTGACTTCAAGGGTTATTAAGTGAATTAAATATTTTACATTCTAAAATTATTATTTATACAGATAGTCAAAATTGTTTACATTTGTATAAAAATTCGATCCATCACGAACGGACAAAACATATTGATGTCAAATACCACTTTATTAGAGAAAAGTTCTCTAGTGGTATTGTTCACATAGACAAGATTAGTATTGATAATAATCCTACAGACTTTGGTACTAAAATAGTAAACACTGACAAATTTATGTTTTGCAGGGACTTTCTTCATGTGGAAATAATTTGACTCAAATTGAGTTATTTCAGGGATGGAAAATATTGTTCAAGGTGGAGATTATAGGCCTCTTGTGGCCTATGTTCTCCCAATATATTTTTCCAGCCCAATCTACTCCCCTAACCCAATGATGGTGGGCCTCAGCCTGGAGTAGGCATTTGACCGGGTCAACGGATGCCCGAGCCAGTCTGCGCCAACCACCCAGGCTGCCAGTTCGCGACCTACTGGTGAACCCTCATTTTATTCCCACTGCCTCCTCGTTTCTGGTGTGCACACTTCCCACTCCCTCTGTTGCCCGCCTCTTCATTCTGCTCTCTCTGCCTCTTTGAGTCCTGTTGGAACTCTCGGTTCTTCTGCTTCTCTCCTCTTTGCGGCTCCGCCGCTGCACCTCTCTGTACCGGCATTCTTTGTGGTTCTATCCCTTGCCGGTCTTCTCTTTTACCTGTTTTGCTAGTCTGTTTGGTGTGTTTAGAGAATGAGCCGAGAGAAAAGAGAGAGAAATATAGAAGGAGGTAGTACCGGTGAATCTTGTCACAGCTGAGGCCATTTTTGAGGGTGAAACATCCAATCAACCCTTTGCTTACCCACGGTGCCTCGACATGGCGTTACCGCTGCTCGGCGACCATTCGATTATCCGGTGATTGTTCGTTTGCACTGTCTCGGTCCTCTCTTTGGTTTTTCCGCGGTCGGTTTCTACCGCGGCGGTGGTAAGTGAAACATCCTTATTTTATTACTGTTTTTTCTTTTTTATTACTAACGAGTTTGTCTGTTTTTGCGATTATCTTTTATGAATATTTAATCTTTTCTGTTTTTCTTTCCTTTTCTTTGTGTTTTTCTATTTGTTCTTGAGGTGTAATAGTAATTGGACCCTTAATTTGTAATAGTAATTAGGCTCTTTTCTCAACAGATATAATAGCCCATCTCTATAGACTTAATCAACTGAGGCCTTTTACCTCTCTTTCGACCCTGCACACTAATGATAGTTGATCAAAATTATTTTATCAAATTATTTGAGGTACATGAATTGATATTAATAATTGTTTTTCGACTTATGAATAACTTTCTTGTGAATTTTCATCATCCTTGTTCCCATTTGAAGAAAGACTTTTGGGGCATATGCCATTCTCAATGATGTCGTAAACCTCTACTTGTGATCGTAAAACATTTATTTGACTCTATATGGTAATAGTGTTGTCACAAGAACAAATATGCTTTTATAAAAGTGTAACAACGATCTCGATAATAGAAATAGTAATTTTTGTCCATGTGTTGAATCCCTATTAGTAATCTCTTCAAACTTTCACACCACTTACCTTATCCATAACCCTACTTGAGTTGGACAAGGTACTGACTCAATCATCTAATTTCTTGTTCTTTGTGCTTTTGAAAATGAGGACAACTAAAATAATATATTCATTATTAGTAGTTTAAAAATAGGAAATTTTTATGAAAGAAAAAAAATTAAAGGGAACATAAACAACAACTACTATAAAATTGATAATTAGAAGTCTAATAGTACACAGAGCTACCTAAATATACATATTGAAACAACCCTTTTTAAACTTAAACTTACATTCTTTAAATATAAAACATAAACCACAAATTAATCTTCTAAATTAGGTAATTTTCCTTAATTTATTATATTTCTATTGAAGAAAATAAAGAAATAGAACTTCCCCTACACTTTCTTTAGAAAAATTACGAGAAAGTCATAACACGCAGAATATTTCTTATATTTCTCAAGTATATACCTTTTGAGCATACAATCAGATAAGATTGTGGGCATGATACATAGTGAGATCGTGTTTCTTATTATGTAAATTTTCATATTCCATTTCTTTTATACGTTCTTATCGTTAAAGCTTCAATTGTTTTTGCTTGATAACCTTGTGGAATTCAAAAAGAGATGATATATAGTGAGATCGTCTCTCTTATTATGTAAATTTTCATATTCCATTTCTTTTATATGTTCTTATCGTTAAAGCTTCAATGTTTTATGAAGCATCATTTTTAGATCCTTTTTTTTTTTGCTGCATGGGGTAAGTTATTCAGAGTGATGTTAAATAGTGAGATCATGTTCATTATTATCTTAATTATGATATTCAATTTACTTTATATATTCTAATCACTAAAATTCCAATTGTATTGTGTTAATTATCTTTTGGAACTCTCAACAAGACAAGGTAAACATTAATTGTCATATCTTCATCATTTTTTGGCTCGACATTTAAGTTAGAAGGCGAAGCGATACCTTGAGGAAGATCAAAAGCTTTAGGCAAGTTCTGATCAAGATGTAGTTAGAAGAAGAAAATAGTTAGAATATTAATCAAGCTAAGCTAAAATTTTTTTAGTCAATGAATGAAATATTGGATTGGGAAAATTTACCATACATATAATAACGAAAATTTCTAAAGCAATCAATTTAATTAATTCAATGTTTTCTAACTTCCATCTATTAAAATTACGTGCATCCAATAACATGGAAGGTAGTCATGTGAAAATTGCAAAATTAGTGAGGAAAATATGTATTAATATCCGTTTATGCGTTTTTGATAGGGCAAAATGCATTACATTCTAGAATGAGAAAACTAAAATAAAAATAAATCAAACTACTTTATGTTAAAAATGCTTATCATATCATTCATTAAATAGATGAAAAAGTTTGAAATGCGTTTCGAGTTTAAAACTGTGTGTTTTCGTATATTGTTCAAAAAAATTAGCATATAAAGTAATTTCTCATATTTAATTACCTCACTAATCTCTCTTAGAATTTTCTAGACCTCGATATCGAGTATGTCATCACAAGGCTGGTCTCTTGTTGGAGGGAATTGAGTTTGCGTATTATTTAGAAATGCTTTTTGCATCATAGAAATATGAAATTTTAAAAATCTAATGCATCTTTGACACACAAACACACACACACTTATATATATACATATATGTAATTAAATTCATCTTTAATACACTCACAAATATATATATATGTGCATATATATCCATATATATTGGATCTTAACTTTGACAGGTTAAAATATGAGTAATAAGATGAACTAAATGGCAGTTGAAAACCTTTATCCAAAATATTCCAATTGAATAATAAAAAAGAATGATCAATTGAATATTTAAAACATCAAAAGAGATAACATAGTTGATGAGTTCGATAAAAGTCAAAATATAAATTCTAAATTTTCTTGATCTAGATAATTTTTTTAAAAATAGGGTGATGGTCAAGTTATCAGTTGATTAATGTAGATGTTAATAATGAAAAAAATTGTGAATCAAGACATAATACACAACGACAAAGTATAAAATCAAAAAAATAATAAAGAGAGAAATTCGCTTATTCAACAAAATCTTGTTGAATAATGAGATGCTAATAACAATTCATTGGGAAAAGCGTGACAAAGAAATTTACCCGGTCAAACAATTTATTCAAAATGAAGTAGAAGATGAATAGGTGGGTTCTACTGAATGATTTGAATTCTCAAAAATGTATTACACCTTTAATAGATCAAATGGGTCAAATTAAGAGGAATACAAAATGATTATTGAAAAACATTAAAACGAAGAAAATCTTGTCACCTACATATTAATGAGAAAATTTTTTGACATGGACCAGATTCATATCCCTACCCGTGGAACTCTTGAATTGTATTTAGCCACATCACCCCTCTTGTTGTTCTTGTCTCCAAGTACAATCTGACTTACTACAGGCCAAGAGGCCCATGGATCCAGATGGACCTTGTCCATTATGAAATTTTACTATTAATTAGGCTAACTTATTTACGGTTCTTTTATTCAAGAAAAGTGTATTAATAAACCTTTATTTTTGTAAGATTCATTATTGAGTAAAAAGTAAATAGATAGATGGCTCGCTTCAGTATCCTTCGGCTCACTCGTTTTGAGGCTACAGCAGGGGAATGGGGCTCCACCTAGACCTATCGATAGCAGGCGGATGCTCCCATATCAGCCCTAGCCCTTGCTCTTGTTGGAGCTTTTCGCTTTCTCATTCAAAATTCAACAGGTTATATACAATAAAGAAGTAAATGCATGCATATATAGTGATAAGTTATCTTTTTCATTATGGGCCACTTATGAAATGAAACATATCTTGTATTGAAAAAAACATAATACCCATTTCTCAAAGAAGATTTTTATTAAAATAAAATAATGATATATAGATTCATTCAAACATGTAGTGATTCAATTCAAGATTCATACCATTCACGTTACAATGCAACTATTAATTCAAATTTAGAAGAATTTGATTTGTTTGAGGTAATAGTACAATATTAATTACATTTCATCCCTCTTTTATCACTAATTATGACATAATAAAATTACCATATATAGTTTTTCAATTGATCTAAAAATGCATTTTTATAACTAATTTTAAAAATGAGCACCTAACGTTGTTATAGATTTTTTTTTGGAGAAATCGAGAATTCATAATGTGGGTATATCAACTAAAACAGAAAAAGAAATACAATCCGATCACGTGCCATCACCCCAAAACACAAGGGCATCTAAAGAGTTTTAAAAAGTAGTTAATCCATCTGCGACATAATTCTATTTTAATATATATTAAATTTTCGTATTACTTTGAGAATAATTTGATACTATATGAATAAGAGATATTGTATTGATGTAAAACAACTATATAATGATAGATATTTTATTTTCATTTTTCTATTCGTTTTGCATTAAATTTTTCATAAAAAATTTTCCTCTAACATACTTCATTATATGATGCTTCTTTTTGGCAATATTATACCACCAAAAGCATATTTTTTGAAGAGAGCAACTTAATAATAATAATAATTTCCAATACGTATATCAAGTATATCATATTTAAAGTTATCAATCGTTCTGAATATGTTATGATTAAATTATTTTACACAATAGGATGTACTATAATATTTCTTCAAGATTATATTGCCAAGGGTTTATAAAATAGGTTGTACACAATAGGAGAGAATCCTAATGTTGGCTACGTATACTTTAGTGGCTATTAACATTAGGTTTACTCAAATTACATATACGTCCACATTGTTTATCACCTCATAGTTCATAAATGCATACTATTAATTAATTTAAAATGAAGTTTTTCTTAAATAAATATCATTTTAACTCGATGAATTAAAATCTTCATAAATACACTTGATTTGGATATAATCGTTCTATACATATTTATTTATAAATGTGCATATGTATTACTATTATTTATTACTATACATTTAACGAAGAATACTGCTATTGTAGCCAAAGGACTTATTGTTTCTGTGAATCCAATTAAATGAGTTGGCGGGCATCGTTTAGGAATGAATTGGTGTGAAATACATCAAACTGCTATGGATAGGTTAGTCATTAATAAAGTATTATGTATTTTTCCCTAAAAAAAATAGCTAAATAGAGTTGAATGAATTGTTGATGTAACCGTATTCAAATATGGAAAGAATTGCAATGCTATTGGAGCATACACTATTGGGTCCCACTCAATATACTTCTAGATATTTTTACTCTTTTTAATCGTTTTTAAATAAATCAAAATTGTTTATCCAATGATCGAATGTTAATTTCTTTTAGTTTAATTTTATTGTTTATGTGGCAATGGACGTTTGACCAAAGTAATGATACGGATTCATGTACAATTCAAAAATATTTCTTTCCATATTAAGTTAAAACTTCGGATTCCTCATCTATATTTGTGTATAAAATAATGAACTTGGTTGATTTATTTTACTACACTCTTATTACCTTTTCTTATAATGTTTGACTTTGCAATTTAAGTAAAAGAATTTGAAAAATATTTTATATCTTTGTGTTTCAACTTTAAATATTCTTATAAAAATTCGTTATATAGTGGTGGATATTTTTTTTATACGTATTAGTATTTGAATGGTAAAAATTGAAATAATGGCATTTATCAAAATTCCCTAATAGACATAAAAACAGACAAACATGAGGTTTTAAAGGAATTTTTAGGTGTTGAAGAAATGTCTTTACATTGTCTCTTTTTAGATAAAATAAATGCTTTTACATTGGATTTTATGGCCATTTGCGTAGCCAAAAAAAGACTTTTAATGTAATTTAGATATGTCATGTGGAGTTGGTTAAGTTGATTGGGAACGTCATGTGGAGAACCTATTCATCCAATGAAAGATGAAATTACGAAGAGAACCTTGTATTTAGCCACATCAACCCTTTAGTTATTCTTGTCTCCAATTACGAAGAGAAGAACAACTAGAATGATGATGTGGCATACTACAAGTGACGAGGTCCATTATAGATATTACTATTAATTCCACTAACTTAATTACCTTTCTTTTATTCTAGAAAATTCTACTAAAGTGAGCTAAAGTTTCCTAATAAGACAACACTTTTGCAATAAAAATTATGGATTAAAAAGTAAAATAATTAGTTTCTTCATTACAAATTCAACACATTGTGTACAGTAAAGAAGTTAATGCATAATACATCTACAATTCTTGATAAGTTATCCTTTTCATTATGGGCCACTTATGAAATGAAACATATCTTTTACTTAAAAATATAATACCCGTTTTTCAAAGAAAATGTTTATAAAAGTAAAGGAACAATTTATAGATTCATTCAAATATGCAATGATTCAATAAAGATTCATACCATTTCACATTACAATTCACTATTAATTCAACTTAGAACATTTTGATTCATTTGAGATAATAGTACAGTAATAATTAGATTTCATCCTTCTTTTATCACTAATTATGACATTATAAAATCACCGCATATATTTTTATCGATTTATTGCTACATTTTTATATCTTGTTCTAAAAATGAGCACCTAATTGTTATATATATATATATTGGAGAAAAAGAGAATTAATTACGTAGTTATATCCACTAAAACAACGAAAGAAATACAATCCGACAAAGTGCCATCACCCCAAAACAAAGGAGCGTCTGTAGAGTCGCAAAAGTAGCTAATCCATCTACGATATAATTCTATTTTAATATTTGTTGAACTTTTTATATTAGTTAGGAATACACTGATACTTTATAAAAAAGAGATACAATATTGAAGTAAAACAACTTAATGATAGATATTCTATTTTAATTTTTCTATTCATTTTACATTAATTCTTTCACACAACTCTTTTTCTCTAATATGCTTCATTATATGATGTCAGTGTCATACTATCAAAATCATATTTTTTGAAGACAACAACAAAAAAAAAATTTGAAGTATCATATCAACTATTTCATATTTAACGTTATCCATCATTCAACACATATTATGATCAAATAATTTTATACTATAGGTTAAAACTATAATATTTCTTCAAGATTGTATTGCAAACTAATAATATATCAATTTCAAGATTATATTGCAAACTATTGATGTATCAATTTTCCATTAGTATAACTCCTTTTATATTTTCTTATAGCCTTTTGGATTACATAAATTTTCTCACATCAAATATATCAAAATTACACGTGCATTCTTATTGTTTAACACTTCATAGTTAATAAATCCATACTATTAATTAATCAACAAATGAAAGTTTTCATAAATAAATAATTATTCTATATGAAAGAATCAAAATCTCCATAAAATATCCTTTTGTGTATCTATTTTTTATTGAAAATCATATAGTAGAACATTCACAAAATACCCATTTGTTGGGGTGATATTTCTAATGTAGTCGTATAAGATAACTATTATAATTAAAAGATATATATTCATATATATACATATAAATATGTCTAGGTGTATGCATGTATATATGTATCTATATACACACATGTATGTATATATATAAATATGTATCTATATGAATATATACATATATGTATATATAGATATATGTATATATATAAATATGTATCTATATGAATATATACATATATGTATATATAGATATATCTATATATAAATATATATGTGTATATGTATACATATTATTGATATATGTATATATATGTGTTTGAATACGTACATATACAATCACACACATTATCGATAAAGAATGATTACACATCATTCACTAGACAAAAACTTTAATCAAAGAAAAAGATACGAATGCAAAAATTATTAGGATAACTAATCGAGCAGAATCAAAAAGACCATCCCGAATATAAGTTCAAAATTAAATCTGTTGATTAATTTATAACAATGTCTTCTTCTTTGTTTATTCAAGTACATTTCATTTTCAATCAAAACAATCTAATCATTTCTTTCATTCTTACATATCATTTTAAAATAACAAGCAAAATTTTCCGAATAAAGTGATGGATACATTGGAATATAGGGAGAAAGGGTACAAAACGTTCCATTTGAAATGATAAAATTTCCCACTTCAATGAATTTGTAAACATTAATAAAGTAACGTAATGCTTTTATGGAAATGAACGGAATTCATATATTGTCAATCTCATTCTCATCTTATAAGAAATGTCATTGGAATCTATAGAATAATTTATCAAATTTTAAATACAAGTTGACAGTTTTCACTTGATAACTTATAAAAAGTTTTATTATAAGACAAATAAAAAATGGATCAAAATTTTTGAAAGAAGATTAGATTATAAACATTTCTCAAAGCAGACGTTGATCAAAGTAGTGAATGATTAATTCATTCAAACATGTAACTATTAAAATGAAGATTCATGCCCTTTCATGTTATAATATTGTCAAGGATATGCTTCGTTACTTCATGTGTCCTTTTGGCAATATCATGCCACCAGAAGCATGATGTTGTATAGAAAAACATATAATGATTTTAAATAAGTATATTATACCAACTATATCATATTTATTTATACCCATCATTGCGCACATGTTATGTTCAAATAATATTACACAATAGTTCGCACTATAATATTTCTTCAAGATTATACTAAAAATTATGAATATATCAAAGAAATTCTACATTATTAAATGTGCTTTTATATTGTTTTTAAAACTTTTGGAAAATTTAGAGTTTTTACGGTCAAATCAATACAAATTATAATTCCAGTCACTGTTTTTTAGAAATTAGATGTGATTTTGAGGGTTTACATCTTCACGGTAAATAAAGAGTACTACTATTGTTGCCAAAGGACTTCTTGTGTGTATGAATCAAATTTAGGAACGAATTGTGTGAAATACTTCAAACTATTATAGATAAGTTAGTCATTAATAATATATGATATCGTTCTCCCTAAAAAAAAGAAAATCATAGATTGTAATTAACTGTTGATTGTGACCGTCTAAAAATATGGAAAAAATTGTCGATGCTATTGGAACATCTATTGTTGCACCCCGCTCATTATACTTCTAAATATTTTTATTCTTTTAATTGTTCATAAATAATTTGAAACTGTTTATCGACTAATCGAATCTTAAATGCTTTTGGTTTCATTCTTCATATATGTGGACACGGATGTTTGACTAAGCTAATGATATGGATTCATATGCAATTTAGGAATTTTTTAGCGCAACTTGGGATTCAACCTTAATATTCATTATAAAACAATGAACTTGGTGAATTTATTTTACAAAACTCTTATTATCTTAAAGAATTTGAAAAGGATTTCATATCTTTGTGCTTTAACTTTAAATATTCCTATATGAAATTATTATATAGTAGTGGTATTAATATTTGTATGCGAATAGTTGGAGTAATGGCATTCACCTAAATTCATCAATAGATATAAATATAGACAAATATGATTTTTTAAAGGAATTTTTTAGGGTGTTGATGAAATATCTTTATATACTTTTTTTAGACAAAATAAATGCTTTTACATTGACTTTTAAGAGCATTTGTGTAGCCAAAAATGACTCTTAATGGAATTTAGATATGCCAAAAAAAATTTAAAATGTATAAGTTGTATAAAAGATGTTGTCACGAACAAACGTCATTTAAAATGTATAAGCCATAATTAACAAACATCTTTCTAAAGGGTTTTAAACCATACCTTTTGAAGGGTTTATAAATACCTAAGAGCAATTAATACACTTACACCTAGAGCATTTAAAATAATCCCTTCTAAGTTCTAAATGCTCTTGAAAATAACAACTATGGCGCTTATGAATACCTTTAAAGAGCTTATTTATTATAGTGTGTCTTTCTATTACACATTGAAACAAGGCAATTAATGTTTTTGTAATGTTAGTTTTCCGAATGGTAAATATATAATATGCATTTATATTATATATATAAACACACACAACCATATATATACATATAAATTCAGAGTAAATCATCATAACTTTCATAAATAAGTTATACTTTCTTGTTTTACATAAAAATAAAATTTTGTTAGATTTCTATCTAAAAACTTCTATCAATATATCAACTACACAACAGAATTTGGCTATTTCTTTCATGCTAAACACACGTAGATGTTGGGCTTAGCCATTCTTATTGACAAAAACGCTCCTCATACTGGCTACATTGGCACCCGAAAGAAACATGCCAAATTTTATCATGTAGATAGTAAATTGATATTGTCAACTATAAATACAATTTTTTTGGTAGAAATTTATTGAAAATTTATTTTTAGGTAAAACTAAAAAATTATAAATTCCTTGTTCTTGAAATCTCTTCTTCGGTGACTTCTCTAAAATAACCATAAGTTTTTTTTTTATGTTCTTTTTCTCAAAGAGTATTTAGATATAACCTTTTAAAACTTAGGATTAGTTTGGAGGTACTCTAATTACATTTAATTCCTCAAAACTTTCACAAGTCTTTTCCTAATAATCTTAAACCACGATTCAAATCCTTAAAAGCATTCGGAATCCAATTTTATAAAAAGTAACTATTTTATCCCCCCTTCCACAAGGAACTATTTTAACCCCCCAAATAAAAATTAATTAACTTAAAACGGTCGGGGTTTTATATTTTGATCCCTAAGCCTACATCCATATTTTCATTTATTAGTTGATGACTGAATTTAAGAAATGTTAAGACTACGTATTAAGTTGTAAGGAGAAGGATTAATGTATGAGAAAGCATCATTATTTAAAATACATGTTGCACTCAAATAGTCCAATAAGATTTTGAATGTCAAGAATATGAAATAATAAGCAAGCAACATAACAATTTCGAGGGGACAAAGAGAAGGAGAAGGATTAACTACAATATTCAAACTACAAATAAGTTGTAAGGAGAGCGTCATCATTTTTTACATGTGTTGCATTCAAATTATCGTAACATTGTGAATGTCAAAAGGCAAAACTATAGTAAATTACGATAAAAATTTATTATTGAAAGTTCTATAAATTATTTTACTTGAGACCTTTCTTCTCCATTTGACACATTTTTTTATTAGTCCATTTTACATATTTAACAACCGTAAGATGGAAAGAAAGTCATATTAATATATGTTACCCACATTCTATAACATATCAAGTGCATAACATAGAATACAACAACAAAAGGAGAATATAATACTAATAAATGTATTTATGGCCATTTATCTAGATACATGATGGGCTTTTGACCTCATAGAATATAAAGTATAGGTTCAGTATGAATAATGATTGATGTAAACAGTGACCATAAACCCATTTATCTAGAAAGCTCCAAGATCAAAGAAAATATTATACCTAATCCATATACATTTGTATATGGGTCAGATAATAAAAGAAAAATTAGATACAAATAATTCATCTCCTTGGGATGATTGTTCTCTCCATGATTAGTGAACCTGATAAGTACCAAGTATAAAAATAAATTCCAAATACTTAAAATTTATTTAAAAGAACACAATTGTTCAATCTTGCCATTATGAGTGTCTCATAGTAGAAATATTCTAAAACCATGTCTAGAATGAAATACACATAGAGTCTATCATGAGTGTCTTATTAAAGAAATATCCCGAAATTTCATATCTTTTCTTGTTCAATAATGTCAAAATCGACTAGAGGAATTCTATGATGTTGACTATCACAAGAAGAGCCTTCTTCATTCGTCATCTTTTCGCCATCTATGCGTGTAAAACAAGAAAATCAAATATCAAAAGTCTAAATGTCTTGATTATTTAATGCTATGTAATAATGATAATAGTTTATGACCTACCTGATTCAGCATTTTGCGTTTTCTTAAAAGCTCCCGTTTGAAATCGATGGATGACTCCAATAGGTTTAGGGATATAGTAACCAATCTCAGAAGACTTAATCAACTGAGGCCTTCTAGCTCTCTTTCGGCCCTGCATATCAAAGATAATTAATCAAAATTATGTTATCAAATTATTTAATTCACAAAAATTTATATTAATGTTTTTCAACTAACGATAATTTTCTGGTCAGAATTTTCTTCATCCTCCTTTCCATTTAAAGCAAGACTTGTTGGGCATATTCCGTTGTCAATGAAGTGGTAAACCTCCACTTGTGACCTGAAGCGTTTGTTTGACTCTATATGGTAATAGTACGTCACAAGAACAATGTATATTTCAAAAAAGTGGAAGATCAATCTCTGTCATAGAAATAGTAATTTGGATTCATGTATTGAATTCCGACTAGTCATCTCTTCAAACTTTTACACCACTTACCTTATCCACAATCCTACTTGGGAATGGACGAGGTATTGACTGAATCATCCAATTTCTTTTTCTCAGTGCTTTTGAAAATGGGGACACCTAAAATAAAAATTTGAGAATTATATGAAAGAAAAAAGAAATTAAATGAAACTTAAACAACAGCTACTGTGAAATTAAAATTACAAGTTTTATAACGCACATAGTTACATAATCATATATATTGAAACAACATTATTTTAAACTTGCACTTATATTCTTTAACTATAAATCACAAATTAATCTTCTAAAATTAGGTAACTTTTCCGTAATTTATTATATTTTTATTGAAGAAAAGAAAAAATAGAAGTTTTCGTGAACTCTCTTTAGAAAACTTACGAAAAACCGATAAGCACGCACAATAATTCTTATGTTTATCAAGTATATAACCTTTGAGCATACAATCAGATAAGTTTGTGAGAGTGATACATAATGAGATCATGTCTCATATTACGTAAATTTCCATTTTCCATTTCCTTTATATATTCTTACCTTTAAAACTTCAATTTCGTTCACTTGATAACCTTCTGGAATTCTAAAAGAGATGGGCTCTGCATCAATAGTCACTTCTTCTTCATCTCTCAATGCGACTTCAAGGCCAGAAGGTGAAGCAAAACTTGGAGGGAGATTAGACACATTTTGCAGGCTCTAATTAAGATGTAGTGACAATAAGAAAATTATTAACTAATATATCATACAAAATCAAGAAGAAAATGTTAGATACGAAAAATTTATCAACGGTAGTAATTAACCAAATGTGTGAAAACCTGGATCTAATTGATACTGTTATTTTCTAACCTCTATATATTTATACAAAGTTGCACATAATAGCAAGCAGTGTTGGCAAGTATACATGACTTGAATGGCTGGGAAAAACCCATATAACTCGAGGTCTAGAAACATAGTTCAGAAAAAATACATTAGTATTAGTCGGTGTGAATTTTAGTAGGGTAAAATTTATTACAGGGTAGAATAAAAAGAAAAAAAGAAAAATTAATTAGTTTTTCTACAATTTTCTCCATGACAATTGTTTATGTCGACAATATAAGTAACTAAATTTTCAGAACTATCTATAACATATGGTAGTTTATAGATCTTTTATAATTATCAAAGATTTGACATCAGTAAAATAAGCACTTAATAATTTTTCATCATCAAGCATATAAAACTATGGAATCTGAATTGCTATAGGAAAAGTGGAAACTCTTACCTCTTCAATATTTTGTGAAGCATCACTTGTAGATCCTTGTTTTGGCTGCAAGGGGTAAGTTTTTCAGAATAACGTAAAAAAGTAAGATCATGTTCATTTTTATATTAATTATATATTCAATTTACTTTATAAATTCTCACCCCTAAAATTTCAATTGTATTGTGTTGATAACTTTTTGGAGCTCTGAACGAGGCAAGGTTAACATCAATTCTCATATCTTCATCATCTTTGCACGCGACATTGAAGTTGGAAGGAGAAGAGATGCTTTGTGGAAGATCAAAAATTTTAGGCAAGCTCTGATCAGAATGTAATTACAATAAGAAAATAGTTAACCAATTAATCAACTGAAGCTAAATTGTTTTTAGACAGTGGAAGAAAATATTGGATGGGGGAAAACTTAGCAATAGATTTTATCACAAAAATTTCTAAAGTAATCAATTCAATTAATTCAATGTTTTCTAAATTCCATCCATTAAAACTAAGTTGCATCGAATAGCGTGCTAAACAGGCATGTGAAAATTGCTACCATTAGACAAAAATGCATTTAACTCAAGGCAGTACAAAATTAGCATAGAGAATATGCATTAATACTTCTTTATGTGGTTTTTTACTAAGAAAAATGCATTACATTCTACAATGAGAAAGCTAAAATAAGATAATAGCAAATTACATAGATGTTAAAAGGGCTTGTCATATTAACCATTAAAAAAAAGAGCATATAAAATAAGTAATTTGTCATATTTAATTACCTCACTAATCTCTTTTAGAATTTCTTCAACCTCGAGCATCTAGTGTGTTATCACAAGGCTTGTCCACTTTGTTGGAGTGATTTGATTTTGCATATCTTCTAGAAACACTTCCCTGCGAGTACAAAAGTATAAAGTTCTTACAATCGGATGCATCTTTAATCCACACGGACACATACACATATATATACATTGGATCATAACTTTGAGAGTGTAAATGGATTAAACTCGAAGTAATGAGATGAATTAAATAGTAGTTGAAAATCTTTCTCCAAAATATTCTAGTACAATTAAGGGATGCTAATAAAAAAATAATGATCAAGCTGAAAATTAATAAACACCAAAAGAAATAATATAATTTATGAGTTCAAGAAAAGTTAAACTACAAATTCTACATTTTTTTTATCCGGATGATTTTTTTATAAAAAGGGTGATGGTCAATTACCAATTAAACAATGTGGATCTTAATAATGAAAAATACTGTGAATCAAAATATTATAAACAATGATAAAGTGAAAATCAAACAAATAATAACAAAAGAAATTCACTTGTCCAACGAAATCTTGTTAAATTATGAGATGCTAATAGCAATTAATTAGGAAAAGGATGAAGAAGAAATTTACCCCCTGTAAAACACTCGATTAAAAATGAAGTATAAGATGGATAAGTGGGTTCTTCTAAATGTTATAAATCCTTAAAAATGTATTATACCTTTGGCCAGATTTAACGAGCCAATTTAAGAGGGATACCAAATGACTATAAAAACCATTAAAAAAGAAGAAAATCTTCTTGTCACGTGCATATTAGTTGGAAAAAAATTTTTTTATGGACCGATTCATGTCCCCCACCCATGAAACTTTTTTGTTTGTATTTTTCCATATCACCCCCTTTGGTTGTTCCTATCTTCAATTATTGAGATAAAAACAACAAGAAGAATGATGTAACTTACTACGAGTCAAGATGTCCATGGGTCCACATGGACTCAGTGCCCGCTATAGGGTCGTATTATTAGTTAGGCTAACTTAATTTCCTTTCTTTAATTCGGAAAAGTCTGGATCAAATTTTTTATAATAAAACATTATTAATCATTATTGAGTAAAAAGTAAACAGACAGTTTTCTTATTCAAAATTCAACACGTTGTGTACAATAAATAAATAAATGCACCATGGATCTACAATTGTTCATAAGTTATCTTTTTCACTATGGGCCACCTTATGAAATAGAACATATCTTTTACCAATAAAATATAATAACCATTTCTCAAAGAAGATGTTCATAAAAATAATATAATGCTATAAAGGTTCATTCAAACTTGAAATGATTCAAATCAAGATTCATACATTTTCACATTACACTGTAACTATTAATTCAAATTAGAAGATTTTAATTCATTTGATATAAGAGTACAAAATTAATTTTATTTCATCCTTTTTTGTCACTAATTAAATAGAAAAATCAGTACATATATATTTTAATCGATCTACAACTGCATTTTTATAACTAGTTATGAAAGTGAGCAATTAAGGAACGTTGTTATATATATGTAGAGAGAGAGAGAGATGACATTTTATTACGTAGGTATATCCACTAAAACAAACAAAAGAAATACAATTTGAACCAAGTGCCATCACGCCAAAACATAGGGGCATCTAAAGAGTTTGAAACATAGCTAATCCATCTGTGACATCATTCTTTCTTAATATATGTTAAAGTATTCATGGTAGCTTGAGAATACTTTAATACTATATATAAAAGAGATACTATATTGTTGTAAAACAACTTAATGGTAGAAACTATATTTTCATATTCCTATTCGTTTTGTGTTAATTCTTTTATACAAACTTTTCCTTAAATATGCTTCACTATTTGATGTCTATTTTCGCAATATCATAGCATCAAAAGCATAGTTTTTGAAGAGAACGGCATAGTAATAATTTCCAATACGTATACAAACTATATCATATGTAATATTATCCATCGTTTTGCACATGCCCATGAGCAAAGAATTTTTACATGATAGGTTGCACTTTGTAATATTCCTTCAAATTATATTGTAAATTATGAATATATCAATTTTGCATTAGTTTAAATGCTTTTATATTTTCCTGTAGCCTTTTTGATTACTTAGATTTTTTAACATTAGGTTTACTCAAATTACATAGACATCCACATTGTTTATCACTTCATAGTTAATAAATGCATACTACTAATTAATCAACAAATCGATGTTTTTCCTAAATAATATCATTTTAACTCGAAGAATTAAAATGTTCATAAATATCCTTTATTTAGATATAATTGTTCTATAAATATTTATTTATTTATAAATATGCCTATGTATTACTATTATTTATTACTATACATTTAATAAGGAATGCTACAATTGTAGCCAAAGGACTAATTGTTTCTGTGAATCTAATTAAATAAGTTGGTGGGCATCATTTAGGAATGAATTGGTGTGAACTACATCACATTGCTATGGATAGGTTAGTCATTAATAAAATATGATGTCTTTTTCCCTAAAAAAATAGCTAAATAGACTTGAATGAATTGTTGAGGTGACCATATTCAAATGTGGAAAGAATTGGCAATGGTATTAGAGCATATACTGTTGGGCCCCAATCATTATTCTTCTATATATTTTCATTCTTTTTAATTGTTTTTAAATAATCAAAATTGTTTATCTAATGATCGAATGTTAATTGCTTTTAGTTTAGTTTAATTTTCTTGTTTATGTGGCAATGGATGTTTGACCAAAGTAATGATATGGATTCATGTACAATTCAAAAATATTTCTTTACATATTAAGTGAAAACTTTTGATTCGTCATCTATATTTATGTATAAAATAATGATTTTGGTGGATTTATTTTAATACATTCTTATACCTTTTGTTATAATATTTGACTTTACAATATCAGTAAAAGAATTTGAAAAATATTTTATATCTTTTTGTTTTAACTTTAAATTTTCTTATAAAAAATTCGTTATATAGTAGTGGATATTTTTGTATACCTATTAGCATTTGAATGGTAAGAATTGAAATAATGGCATTTATCAAAATTCCCCAATAGACATAAATACAGACGAACATGAGGTTTTAAAGGAATTTTTTAGGTGTTGAAGAAATGTCTTTACATTGTCTCCTTTTAGATAAAATAAATGCTTTTACATTGGATTTTACAGCCATTTGCGTGGCCAAAAAAAGACTTTCAATGGAATTTAGATATGTCAAAAGAATTTCAAAATGAATAAATTGTACAAAAGTATACTGTTACAAATAAACACCATATAAAAATATCTAAGCCTTTATTAACAAACATCATTCTAAAAGATTTTTGAATATGGCTTTTGAGGCATTTATAAACACCTAAAGGCTATTGACGCACTCACGCATTGAGCGTCTAAAATAATTTCTGCTAACTTCTAAACACCGTTAAGAGCAACTACTAGAGCGCTTATGATACCTCCACAAACCTTATTTCTTGTAGGGTATCTTTCTATTACACGACAAAACAAGGCAATGGATGCTTTTGTAATATTAGTTTACGAGGAAAAATAAAAACGATGTCTATAACCACATACATGTTCTGTGTATCATAAATGTCTTAATAGCAAACATCCTAAAAAATTCATACTTCTTTGTGTAATAGTGTCTAAATAGACTAGAGGAATCATTTGCTTGTTGATATGATCATGGCTATGGATGAATTTAAAAAAGATTCGAGTCCAAGAGATGGAGGTACAAGATTCTTTTGCTTGCTAGTGCTTTATATTCTTGTGCTTTTATTTGATGTAAGGGTGGTATCTTTCTTGAATCTCTTGTTGAAAGTTATAGTTAAAAAAAAATTGGTTAGTTTTCTTGTTCTTTACATGATGATCTTCATGATAAGTATATGGAAAACTTTGTTGAAAATTGTGTGACAAATTATCTTTCCTTGATACTTTTTTCAAATATCATGCAACTTTACTCTTCTAAACCAACTTTTGCTCTATATGAATGAACATTTTAAATTTCCTTGCAATGGACATTAATTTTTGAACGATGATGAGTCTTCGAACACTGTTGAGTACAAACAATTGTGGTTTTCAATTCATTTATTTGCATTTCAAAGGAGTCCATCTTATTTTTGGAAAGTTAAATGAAAGGGAAAGGTATTTTTATGATGTTAAAGGTTCATGTTTCTGGTTTGTTGAAAACTATATTTCAAAATCGTATTGTTGAACTGATTGTGAATAAACTTGAGAAACATTTTGGTCCTCTTATTTCTTTAATTGAATTTCTCTTGAAATATGCTAAATGATTTGTTAGTTCAAAACAAAGTTCCTGTGCCAATCATTTTAATAATTTCTTTTATAGCATATTATCGAACCATTTTCCCTATAAGAAGCTTATATGTGTTCATTTTTAAGAGGGAATTTAAAATTCGTTCACAGATGAGCACATCTTTTGGCCTCACATGAGAAAATATGTGTAAAAGTTCATTGGTCATTGCTTAGAGTGTAAAAGAGCTAAGTCTACATCTTCGCCACATGGTCATTGTATTCCTCTAGATGTGCCTAAAGTACCTTGACTAGATGTACCTAAGGATTTTATTCTTGGACTACCTAGCTCACCTAAGGGCACAAATTCTAGTCATGTTGCGGATTTGTTCTTGACATGGATATCTCTTTGATCTATATCCTTTTTTATTGTAGATTGGATTCCACACCTTCACAAGACCACCTCCTTTGATGAGAAACCACAGGATTTTGTAGTTTAAACACTCCAATAGAAAACCTATGAGGATCTAAGCCTCATAAGCCTAATATTGAGAGGCAAAAATCATTCCCAATTTGATAGAAAGAACATTGAGGAAACTAAGGCCTCACAAACCCAACTGCACAAACTAGAAGACCTAAGATTAATCGAATCTAAGAACAGAGAAGTCTAAGACTCAATTAAAGAAAGGAATTAGATGTCCAATTGATGTTATAGATTCCTTAATATAAGGCAAACAATTGTTAACAAACTAAGGAGATTAACTCTTAGCAAGCTAACCAAGAAGAGAGAAGATCGCTAGACACAATTGGAGAATCCTCTCTCAAATATCAGCAAAATTCATCAAAGTTAGTTACAAATGAGCTTATAATTCAGTATTTATAGGGTAAGGTCTTAACAAAACCTATCTACTAATTAACGAGTTAAAATACCCATTAAATCCTTCATTTTATTGGCTGGAAAAATAAGTTCAAATAATAAAATCCCGTCTAAAATTATAAAGGTGTATTTTCCACACAAACACTACTGGCGACGGCAGTGTAGAACTTACCTGATGCGGTAGGGTGTTGGCTTCCAAATGTTTCCATCTAGAGGCCTACTGACGACAGTAGGAGCAAGGCTACCGTTAGAGGTAAGTGTGCTCTTTCGCAACACTTAGCCATTTTTACAACCAATTTGCTCCCTTGAGTGATCCTTGCTTGTTGTGCAAATTAAGAGCAACTTGGAAGACCATGTTTGATCTTCCAAACCTTCAAGCTTGATCTTCAAAGCATTCTCCATGTAAACAACCATGCCATTATCCACCTTTTCATCAGTATCTTTGATCTTTTTTGGCCTTGTAATAGTGAGTGGTCCAATTAATAAGTTTTTAGCTTCTTGGCTTTCTCGGTGTACATCATCCGCTCCACCTTAAAAAAGATTTGTCCTCGAATCTTGACCTATATCAAACAAAGATATATCAAAATATGAAAGTAGCACTGAAAGAAATTCAACCTGAAAATCAATTATAAAAGCAATAAAGTATTCAAGAATGCGCAAAGGCTCATTGCGATGGCAACAAGCTTAGAGTTGTGTTGGGGAAGACCATCATCTGAATATAAGTTGACCCAACCCAAAACCTTCGGGATGAAAAACCAATCATTTCAATCAAAACTTCTTGTTGCTGGCAATAACAACGTCATGATTCTTGGAATGGATATACCTGGTTAACTTCTTGTTCGGCTTGTCATATAAGCGCAAAATATTACCTAGCAAATCAAAAGACAGTAGAATTTTGAAACCATAATCAACTTAAAGATAAGAAGAAAATGTAGTAGATTAATAAGCGTGATGGGATGCAAACTCGAAGAGGTAAACAAATTTGGTATGGAGATCTGGTCTTCTTCTTGGTTACATCCATCAAAAGACTAGCTAGCATGCTAAGTGCTTTGTTGAAGCTCTTATGATATCTTGTTAGTCATGGAAGCTTCGATCATCAAATGAATTCTTAGAAGTAAACTAATCTTTGATTGCTTGAACCGTATTTGCGTCCACTTGGAAACCTTGAAAATGCACTAGATAACCTGGGAAAGTACTATGTTTCAACAGAACTCACATTTTCCAAGGTTAGCATATAGTTTCACCTACCTAAAGATAGACAAAACTTGATTAAAACCAGGTGGTTGGTGCACGTGAATGGTTTCATTAAGTTCACCATGCAAATAGGCAGTTTTAACATCCACCCATTCATTCTCAAGATCAAAGAAGGCAACAATAGCAAGCATAATTCTAATAGTTTTATATTTAACGATAGGAGAAAAGATCTCATTAAAATCAATACCTTTAACCTGAGAAAAACCTGTTGCAACCAATCTAGCCTTGAACCTTGGAGGTTCAATAACAGATTATCGTTCTTTAACTTTGAAAATCCATTTACAATCAATCAATTTTTGTTTAGGTGGTTTAGGAACAAGCACCTAAGTTTTGGTCGTATGCAAAGAAGACATTTCTTCATTCATAGCATGCATCCACAAATAGCGATCAGGACTCTTTACAATATCGGGAAAAACATACAAGTTCTTTCTCTTCAACAAAAGATACAACGGCAAAAGCATAAGAAAGGATGTGAAAAACCATGCCTAGAAGTTTCCTTTGACACTCTTCTAACCCTGTCTCTCGATTGGTGGTAATATCTAGGGGCTTGTGCTTGTGCTTCTAGATGATCCTCATCATCATCGAATTACCTAGATCGGGCTCATTGGGTTCCCCGAACACTAGTTCGATTACCAAACTCCTCATTAGGTTCTAGTCTTTCGGGTTCTAGTTCGAGTTCTACTGTGTGCTCTTGAGGTTTGGAGGTGTCCTCCACCTCCACAGGAATGTTCCCAACTATGGGTTTAACAGTAGAACCCTCGGGGTTGGTTTCAGTTCTAAGACAGGGCATGTCTAGTTCGTTAAAGACTACGACTCTACTCACTACTACCCTCATACCCAGTTCATCTCTAAGCCACACTCTTTAACCCTTTACCCCACTAGAACACTCTATAAACACTCCCTTCTTAGACCTAGGGTCTAACTTCTCTTCCCTTTGATGTGTAAAAGCGAGCACACCCATACACTCTAAAGTTGGAATGGTTTTGTGGTTGGCCAGTCCACAATTCTGTGGGAGTTTTGAATTATAACAGTAGAAGGAGACCTATTTACAAGGTAAACTGCAGCACTAACAGCATCTCCCCAAAAAGGTTTAGGAACCCCAAATGAAACCGAAAAACACCTAACTTTATCCATAATGGTTCGGTTGATCCTCTTAAGCTATCCCGTTTTGTTGTGGGTTGTGCCTAACGGTTCTATGATGCACAATACCATGTAAAAGCACACAAATCTTGAAATTTCTGGTTATAGAATTCCAGTTTATTTTCGGTTCGATTTTCGGAAAAACGTTTATATTCATTAAACTTTGGAAAACTTTGATATTTGGTTTTCAATAGAAACATCAGAAAATGCCGAGAAAAATCATCAACAATAGAAAGGAAATAAACATTGCAACGAAAAGTGGGTAACTTTTCAGGACACCAAAGATCACAGAACATATAATCAAGAACACCAGTGGATTTGTGTGTGCCTGTAGAAAAACTGAGTTTTTGTTGTTTGCCAAGAACACAATGATCACAAAAGTCTAAAGAAGAGATTTTATCACCATTTAAAAGATTTTGTTTGTGTAAATAATGCAAACCCTTTTCACTAATGTGGTCAATCCGCCAATGCCACAACATAGTCTTTTCAGGAGCATTTTTAGAAAATAATGCAGATGATTCACAAACAGTTTTTCCAAATAAGGTGTACAAACCATTTTTCTTAAAATCTTTGAGCATGACTGGAGATCCTTTACAAACACGTAAAATCCCATTTTAAGAATTATAAGAATACCTATTTGTGTAAAAAACACCAAGGGATATTAAGTTCGCCTAAGATCAAGCACATATCTCACCTTGGTCAATTTTCTTGTCATACCACCATGCATTTTGATAAAAACATTTTCAATTCCCTTGACATCACAAACCTGGTTGTTTCCTATAAAAACTTTTTCATGATCAAAGGGTTTAAAATCAGAAAAACTAATACTTGTTAGGTGTCGTATGATAAGTGCAAAAAGAATCAAGAATCCACTCATCAGATACTTTAGAGGTAGATGGGGAAGGGAATACACACAAAACTTCAGAAAACATAGAATTACCTACTAGTTCAAAATCGTGTTTTTTATCGGTTTATCCTACCCATTACCTTGTTTACGTAATTTTTCATCTTTTGATTCGTTTAAAACATTTATTTTTTATATGACCATCTTTGCTACAGTAAAAACACTTCACTCTATTCTTATCTTGAGATTTGGACCTCCCTTTACTTTTAGAGCGGTGACTAGAAGGTTCTCTCTTGTCAACCCTCCCTCGCACGAAAAGATTCTCTCCCTTTGTTTTATTATCCTTTCTTAAATGTAAATCTTTTAATTTCAATGCGTTTTTCACATCAGAAAGATTCAAGTTATCTTTGCCATACTTGATAGCAGATTTCACATCATTAAATGACCCAGGAAAAGCATTCAACAAAATAACGGCAATGTTTTCATTAGAAATGGTTTCTCCAACATTTTGGAGTTCTAAAACAATTTTATTTAAATCATCCATGTTTTCAGAAAGGGATTTTAAGTCGTACATTTTGAAACTGAAGAGTTGTTCTTTTAAATAGATTTGTTTGTTAAAGACTTTCTTAAATAAAGTTTTTCAAGTTTTGTCAGATTTCATAAGCATTGTCTGTTTCATTTATTTCTCTTAAAACGCTATCTTTCAAATGCAGGGTGAGATAGCTATGTGCATCACCAAGTTTTTCAACTAGGCCCTGTGCAAGATTCTAGATACTTGTCAGGAGTACAAACAGCGGGTGTAATTTTGTTTTAGACTAAAAACGACTTTCATTTTTTGTGTCACATTACTAAGTTAGAATTGCCATCAAACTTGCCTGTTTCAAGATTTGGAGCAGACATGTTATACAATGGAAAATAAGAGTAATCATAGGCACGAAAAATAAAAGATTTAAGAAAATGTTTTGTCACAAAAATAGCCGGAAAAAAAATACAGCTTGAAAAACACGCAATATGCAGATAATAAACTCACAATAGATCAATCAGACAACAAAGGCTAAGCAACAGCCCCAAAATAATTGGTCAACTGAGAAACAGTATAAATAAACATAGGGTGAGCAACAAAACAGATGCTCAGCCCCTGCACAGCCAATAAAACAATCTCAATGATCACGGATAATAAAGAAAACTTTTCGCAATCAAACAAGAAAAACACCAAGACACACTTGCTTGGAGTCCCAATAGGACTCAAGCTAGGCTTAGATTTTGGTTCTTTAAAGAAAAACAAAATTCACAAAAATTTTGATCCATGAAAAGAGATGTAAATAGCAAAAAATATATATATTCGGATAATAAACCTTTAAACGAAAAGAAAGCGGAAAGCTGTAATAGTGACCTATACAAGATTCATGGAATTCCACAGTTCCCGTGAGTCTAGAAAGCAACCTGGGAGGTTTTGGATGTCGTCTGCATCGATGGAGGAATGTAACAGACACAAGACACCAGAAAGATCAAATCTCCTTCTGGCTCTGCTACTACTGTTGAGAAGAGCACGTTGGTGATCAACCCTATTACATAAACGAAACCTCCTACAAACTATTACAAAATCAGTGGAAGAACGGAATATAAATTAAATCTATTCTATTACAATAACCGGACGATGGAACAGGATAACAACTCTTAAATAGGATCTTTAAAATCAGATGAGGTGTATGAAAATGGACTACCGATTCTTCTTCAATCCAAAGTACCTGCAAAACAGATGAAAAACGGATGAAGCTGGCAAAAACTGGACGTTCGATTTTTGCCACAACAGACAAAATCGGACAACTAACTCTCAAAATTGGACGTCTGTTTTCAGAACCGGACGACCAGTTTCTATGTAAAAGAGGAGAACAGAGATATTTGGATGCTAAAAACGAACGAGGAAGAGCAAAACCAGACCTGTTTTGCTCTAAAATACAAATTCTCGATCGAACCCTCAGAACAATGGATGAGCCTCACATACAAGAACAATCTAATCTCTCACTCACAGTTTTCTCCTTCACAAGCCACCCAAGCACGCATTTAACCAAGAACGGTGACTAACAACGACAACAACAGAAGAATTCACAGAGAACAGACAGTAACAGAGGAATAAAAAATTGTAGAGAAGAAGAAGAAGAAGAGATAAAAGAACGTAGAAGCTTCACACAGAGTTATTGGTCACCTCATATCAACAGTAGGAAGGATGAGAGTATTTATAGAGTTCTTAAGGTAGACACATTTAATAACAAATAAGCCATCTGGATGAATCGTTCAAAACAGAACAATCAAGTACCTAGAAGACTCTTTCAAAAGACCAATAGCTAAGTCACCTGGGGAAGACACAAGAAGAGATTGGGCTGTTGGCAGCCCAGCCCGTCCAACGTGTTAGGTTAAAGATAAACTCATCCTATTTGGCTTCTGAGGCTCAGTCCAACTCATCATAGGGTAATAGAACATGGGCTGGGAAAAGAAAAAATGTGTGAACAAAGGCCCAACAGGCCTAGAGTAATCAATGAAATGTAATTGATTAATTAAATACCGGAGTGTGTTAGCATTTCCTACATGTAATGCATTCAAATTGCATAGCATTGGTTTGGAAGGGGATAGGTAGTCACCGTAATTGAGATATAATAAATTTTGATAAAAATTGATTATTTAATGTTTTTCAAAAAAAATATTGATTATTGAATGTTCTGTTCATTATTTTGCCTAAGACATTTCTTCTCCATTTTACACTTTTTTTTACTAGTCCATTTAACACATTTAAAAACATTAAGATGGAGTCATATTAATATATATTACTCATATTATACATCATATCAAGGGAATAACATAGGATCAACAACAAAAGGTGAAAGTATAATACTAATAAATTTGTTTATGACATCTAAGTTTGGAATTTGTGAGTCCTAACAATGTTCAGAGCCTAATACAGGAAGGGCTTTTGAACTCATAAAATTTGAAGCATGGCCTTAACATGAATCGTGACTGATGGAAAGGGTGACAACAGGACGTTTATCCAGAAAGCTCCATTAAAAGTCTTTTTTGGCTACGCAAATGGCCATAAAATCCAATGTAAAAGCATTTATTTTATCTAAAAAGAGACAATGTATAGACATTTCTTCAATACCTAAAAAATTCCTTTAAAACCTCATATTTGTCTGCATTTATGTCTACTGGGGAATTTTGATAAATGCCATTACTTCAATTCTTACCATTCAAATACTAATACGTATAAAAAAATATCCACTACTATATAACGAATTTTTTATAAGAATATTTAAAGTTAAAACACAAAGATATAAAATATATTTCAAATTCTTTTACTGATATTGCAAAGTCAAATATTATAACAAAAGGTAATAAGAGCGTAGTAAAATAAATCCACCAAGTTCATTATTTTATACGTAAATATAGATGAGGAATCCAAAGTTTTAACTTAATATGTAAAGAAATATTTTTGAATTATACATGAATCCATATCATTACTTTGGTCAAACATCCAGTGCCACATAAACAAAAAAATTAAACTAAAAGCAATTAACATTCGATCATTGGTTAAACAATTTTGAACTATCTAAAAACGATTAAAAAGAATAAAAATATCTAGAAGTACAATGAGTGGGGCCCAATAGTATATGCTCCAATAGCATTGCCAATTCTTTCCATATTTGAATATGGTCACAACAACAATTCATTCAAGTCTATTTAGCTATTTATTTTTAGGGAAAAAGACATCATATTTTATTAATGACTAACCTATCCATAGCAGTTTGATGTATTTTACACCAATTCATTCCTAAACGATACCCACCAACTCATTTAATTAGATTCATGGAAACAATAAGCCTTTTGGCTACAATAGCAGTATTTCTTATTAAATGTATAGTAATAAATAATAGTAATACATATGCATATTTATAACAAAATAAATATGTATAGAATGATTATATCTAAATAAAGGATATTTATGAAGATTTTAATTCTTCGAGTTAAAATGATATTTATTTAGGAAAAACTTCATTTGTTGATTAATTAATAGTATGCATTTAGAAAGTGATAAACAATAGGGATGTATACGTAATTTGAGTAAACCTAATGTCAAAAAATCTAAGTAATCAAAAAGGCTACAGGAAAATATAAAAGAAATATATTCATAATTTACAATATAATTTTGGAGAAATATTACAGTACAACCTATCATGTAAAATTCTTTGCTCATGGGCATGTGCAAAACGATGGATAATATTACATATGATATAGTTTGTATACATATTGGAAATTATTATTATTCCTTTCTATTAGCCCTAAGGGCATTAATGCTTATGTTTTGATTATGATTAACATATGCTTGTGTGAGTATTTTAGCTAACCCTTCATAGAACAAAAGAAGTACCTATGAAGTCTCAAAATCTACAAGCAAAAGATCTTGTTGATGAGGGCAAAATGGAGAAGAACAGACCAAGCCATTCCAAGATCAAATCATTGGAGACATTGAAGACATTGAAGGCATTGTCTTTGGTAGAGTGAATTAGGTACTACCTTGTAAAACTCCCTAGTCTTACTCTTTGATTATTGATCATATATGAAGCTCCTTTAACGATTTTCTCAGTTATAACCTTTTATTAAAATCCAAGTACTCTTGACTTAAGTTGTGGTGTTTTTGGAAAAGTTTTTCTTCTCTTTAAAATGATTGTCAAGAATACATGTTTTTGAAAAGGAAGAAAGTTTTTGTCTTAAAAATAAACTTGGCTGAGGAAACAAAAATTCGGTCATCCGATTTTAGAACCAGTCGTCCGGTTTTTCCAAATTCAAAAATTCGGCAGTACTTTTTTCAGAGGATCAAGTCCGAATCTTTCTGTCAAAAAATTCGGTCATCCAGTTTTTAGAACCGGTCGTCCGATTTTGCTCTAAATAAAAAATTCGGCTGTCCATTTTCTAGCTGGACAAGTCCAAATCTTTCTGTTTTAAAGAACCGGTCGTCCGAATTTAGGAACTGGTCGTCCGATTTTCATATTTACTGTACAAAATATTACCGTTGCACTGAAGGCAACGGTCAATTTTTTTTGGACACTATATATAGACTTTATGATCAGCCATAAAGTAGACAAGTTTGGTGGAATATTCATTGTGAACATTTAAAACTTTTAAGAGCTTCAAAAGCACATTTATTGCAAACACTTTTCATTCCAAAAACAAAATCTTCTTGAGCTTCATTATTGATCATCATCAAAGAAGAAGAAAGGAGGAGCTTGTAGAACAATTTCATTGAGTTGTACTTATTATTTCTCAAGCTCAAAAGTGGTAATATTGTTCTTAAACCTATCCTTTTCTTTTATTGATATTAAAGGTTTGTGTTGAAAAACCCTTTGGGTAATCCTTTGATTTACATTGTGTTGTGATTTGAGGTTATGTGCAAAACCCTTGTAGGGTGATCCTCAGATTTGTAGTTGGTATATCTTTGTGTTTTAATGGATTTAAAAAATCCTTGGGTGTTGACTCAAGGTAGTGGATGTAACTCTTTGAGAGAGTGAACCACTATAACTCCTTGTGTTCTTCTTTAAGTTTCTTACTTGTCTCAACCACAAAATTTTGTTTGGTTTGGAATTTTATTAAAAGAGTTTTAGAATTCTCTATCAAACAAAATTGGAAGTTTATCTTTTAATTAACAAAGAATTTTCGAAAATTAGCCAAAAACCTTATTCACCCCCCCTCTAAGGTTTTTCAATTGGTATCAGAGCAGGGCTTCTTAAAAAAGGACTAACACCCTTGAATCAAAAGATCTTTACTTTACTATGGCTAATAATTCTAGTTTACCATATGTAGAAGGCTCTTCTACAAATAGACCTCCTCTTTTTAATGGAACAAGCTATACTTTTTAGAAGTCTTGAATTAAAATATATATTTGTTCTATTAACTTTGACTTGTGGAGCATTGTAGAGAAAGGTCCTTACATCCCCAAAATAAATGGAGTAGCCAAGAAGGTTGAAGAATTTGATGAGTTCGACTCAAGGAAGATGACTCTAAACTTTCAAGCTATGAATATTCTTAGTTGTGCCTTGGATGCAAGCGAATATAATAGAGTGAGTGGATGTAATTCGGCTCATGAAATGTGGAAGTTACTTGAAGTTACTCACGAAGGAACAAATCAAGTAAAGGAGTCAAAGTTGGCTATGTTGGTGAGAGACTATGAGCTATTCATGATGAAACAAAATGAGAGCATTAGTGACATGTTCACAAGGTTCACCAACATCACAAACGGCCTAAAGGCATATGGGAAAGAGTAGTCAAAGAGGGGAAGCAAATAGAAAAATTCTTGATGCACTTCCAAAAGCTTGGCAACCAAAAACAGTAGCTATTGAGGAATCAAAGGATTTGAGACTACTTCCTATTGAAGAACTCAAAGGATCACTACTCACCTATGAAATGAAAATAAAAAGATTGAATGAAATGGAAGATGAAGAAAAAGGAAGAAAAGGCATTGCACTCAAGGCAAATGAAGATGATCAAACATACTCATCAAACAATGAAGATGAGGTTGATGATGATGAGGAAATGGCATTGATAATGAGAAGGTTTAAAAGATTCTACAAGAAAGGTTTCAACAATAGAGAGAAGAAACCTCCACTCAAGAAAGGAGGACAAAGCTCATCACTCTTCAAAGCTAGGTGTTTTGAATGCAATAGCACCAATCATCTTGTAGCCGATTGTCCCAAGGCCCTTGAAAAGGAAAAGGGAGCTTTAGAAGCCAAGCTTGAGGCATTGAAGAAGAAGAAGAAAGGCAAAGGCCTAATTGGAACTTGGGATCAAGACTCAAGCGGAAATGAAGAAGAAGAAAAGGCCAACATATGCTTCATGGCACTAGAAAATGAGGTACAATCTTCACTTCCTAACTCTTCTAGTATCCTTGATGATGATTGTGATGTTGATCCTAGCATAATGCTTATTGAAATGTATGATGAGTGCAAAAAGGTTACTAAACGAAACAAAGATTTAAAAAGTAAAACTCAATTTTTGTTAGATGAAAATTCAAGACTCATTTGCGAAAATTAAGCCATTCTTGAATCCTTGGAAGTTTTGAAGAAAGAAAAAGAGTGCTCAAATTATGACTTTCAAAAACTTGTTTTAGAAAACAAAAACCTTTGTGAAAAGATTTCCTTTCTTGAAAAATGTTTGATTGATTATGATGTCTTAAAGAAAAAGGTGAGTGATCTCACTCTATGTGTTGAAAAATTCACAAAAGGAGAAGAAAACTTTGAAAAACTTCTTGGCTCTCAAAGATCACCTTTTGATAAAAATGGTATTAGATATACTCATTCCAATATTCTCTCAAAACGAACACGGTTTGTAAAGGCTTCATCATCTCACTCATACCTTTGTTGCACCTATTGTGAAAAGAGTGGTCATAAAGCCACAAAGTGTTTTATAAAGAAAAAGATTGAAAGAGGAGTGAAAACCATTTGGAAAGTTAAAGAAAATCAAACTAACATCCATGGACCCAAAAATATGTGGGTACCAAAAATCATTTCTACTTCTTCTTTTGTAGGAACACAAATCAAGGCCATCTAAGTAGTACTTGGATAGCGGATGTTCAAGGCACATGACCGGGGACTCATCACTTATGTGCAATCTCAAAGAAACCGAAAGTGGATTTGTCACTTTTGGAGATAAGAACAAAGGAAAAATCATTGGTATAGGCAATATTGGTAACAATTCTTCCTCTCTCATTAAGGATGTTCTTCTAATTGATGGTCTTAAATTCAATTTGCTTAGTATTAGTCAATTATGTGGCAGTGGAAAAAAGGTTTTTTTTGAAAGTGATTCTTCCTCTATCATTGATAAGCATGAAAACAAAACTATTTTTGTTGCTAAAAGAGTTGGAAACGTCTATGTCTTTCATCTTGAAGATTTTCTTTCCCAAAACTTGAAGTGTCTCTCGGTTCATGATGATGATGCATTTTTGTGGCATAGAAGACTTGGTCACGTTAGTATTGATTTATTACACAAACTATCTTCAAAAGAACTTGTTAGAGGCCTACCAAAACTTCACTTTGAGAAAACTAAACTTTGTGATGCTTGTCAGTTTGGAAAACAAATTAAGACCTCTTTTAAACCAAAGAAAATGATTTCAACTTCAAAATCTTTGGAACTTGTTCACATGGATTTATTTGGACCAATGAGGACCACTAGTCTTGGTGGTAAGAGGTATGCTTTTGTTATTGTTGATGATTTCTCTAGATTTACTTGGACTTTGTTTTTGAGTCAAAAAGATGAAGCTTTTCATGAGTTTGTTAAACTTTTTGAAAGAGTTCAAACCTCCCTTATTGTAAATTGATCTCTATGAGAAGTGATAATGGGAGAGAATTTAACAATCAAGATTTTACAAAACTTTGTGATGATTTTGGTATAACACAATTTTTCGGCCGCTAAAACCCCACAACAAAATGGTGTTGTGGAGAGGAAAAATCGCACTTCACAAGAAATGGCAAGATCGATGCTTTGTGAAAACTCCCTTCCTAAATACTTTTGGGCGGAGGCCATTAACACCACATGCTATATTATGAATCGTGTTATCTTGAAACCCTCATTAAAGAAAACTCCCTTTGAACTCATTTTTAATAAAACCCCCTCAATTGGTTATTTTAAAGTTTTTGGATGCAAATGCTTCATTTTAAACCCCAAGGACAATCTTGGAAAGTTTGATCGAAAATCCGATGAGGGAATTTTTCTTGGTTATTCTTCAAACAAAAAGGCTTTTAAAATTTTCAACAAAAGAACCTTGTGTGTTGAAGAGTCCATTCATGTTAATTTTGATGAAACTAACATTTTCGACAAGAAAGTTGATGATGATGACATAGATAACACTCAAAGTAACCAACCATTGTACACTCAAGCAATGGAAGAGCATGCTATGGAGGAAGAAGAGTATGAGGAAAAACAAGAAAATGATCAAGAAACTCAGAATATTCCTCAAGAGGTGATATATCCAAAGGGACACTCCAAAGATGAAATTATTGGTGATGTATCTCAAGGGGTAAGAACAAGAAGGTATTTTATCGATAAATTTGCCCTATTATCACAAATTGAACCTAAGTTTATTGAGGATGCTTTATGCGATGAGTTTTGGATTATTGCTATGCAAGAGGAGTTAAATCAATTTGAAAGAAACAAAGTTTGGACTTAGTCCCTAGACCACATAATCACCCCACAATTGGCACAAAATGGGTTTTTCGAAATAAACTAAATGAATCGGGAGAAGTCATTAGAAACAAAGCTAGACTTGTTGCCCAAGGATTCAATCAAGAAGAGGGCATAGATTTTGATAGACCTTTGCTCCGGTTGCTAGACTTGAATCTATTAGGATGCTTTTAGCTTATGCTTGTTTTAAAGGATTCAAACTTTTTCAAATGGAAGTTAAAAGTGCTTTTCTAAATGTTGATATTGAGGAGGAAGTTTATGTTGAACAACCTCCTGGTTTTGTACATGAAAAATTTTCAAATTATGTTTACAAACTCTCAAAAGCACTCTATGGTTTAAAACAAGCTCCAAGGGCTTGGTATGAAAAGTTAAGTGGTTTTCTTCTTTCAAATAACTTTTCAAGGGGTGTAGTGGACACTACTCTTTTTTACAAAAACCTCTTGTAACAATGATCTTCTTCTTGTCCAAATATATGTTGATGACAGCATTTTTGGTGCTACTAATGTCTCTTTATGTGAAGAATTTGCCTCACTCATGCAAAAAGAATTTGAAATGAGCATGATGGGAAAATTGACGTACTTTCTCGGCCTCCAAATCAAGCAAACAAAAGAAGAAATCTTCATCAATCAAGAGAAGTACACCAAAGAACTTCTCAAAAGATTTGGGATGAGCAATGCAAAAGGTATCGGTACTCCTATGAGCTCGTCATTGAAGCTTGACAAAGATGAAAAAGGTAAAACTGTTGACGAAAAGACATATAAAGGTATGATTTGTAGTT
Organism: Catharanthus roseus; assembly: GCA_028651295.1. Lineage (NCBI taxonomy): Eukaryota > Viridiplantae > Streptophyta > Magnoliopsida > Gentianales > Apocynaceae > Catharanthus > Catharanthus roseus. The sequence goes on from JAPQWS010000070.1 coordinate 2,735,780, forward strand.
TACTTTATTTAACGGCTAGTAGGCCGGATATCATGTTTGCCGTATGTCTGTGTGCTAGATTCCAAGCTTGCCCCAAGGAATCTCATTTAATAGCTGTAAAACGTATTTTGAGATACTTAATTTCATCATATGATTATGGCTTGTGGTACTCTAAACAATCTTGTTTTGATCTTATTGCCTACACTGATGCAGACTACGCCGGATGTAAGGTAGAAAGGAAGAGTACAAGTGGAAATTGCCAATTCTTGGGAGGATGCTTAGTATCTTGGTACAGCAAGAAACAATCGTGCGTGTCCCTATTGATCGCCGAAGCGGAATACATCGCAGTTTGGTTGTTCTCTGTGCTCGAGTACTTTGGATGAAACATACATTAATTGATTTTGGTGCTTCCTTTAAGTGCATACCTATCATGTGTGATAACACTAGTGCCATAAATATTTCCATAAATCCTGTGCAACATTAAAAAACAAAACATATTGAAATCAAACATCACTTTATTAGAGATCATGTTGCTAAAGGTGATGTATCTTTAGAATATATTTGCACAGAAGATCAAATTGCCGATATTTTTACAAAACCTCTTTCTGAAGATCGCTTTTGCTATTTAAGAAAATTACTTGGTATTGGGAAATTAAATGAGTAATGTGTGTTGCTTGTATTATTTGTTTTTTTCTTATTTCTGCCTTGATGATATTTTTCAAAAATTCGGACGCCTTTTTTAAAATTAGGACATCTGGTTTTAAAACCGGACTCATACTTTACCTTTCAAAAAAATTCCAGAGATATTCGGACTTACAAATCGGACGCCTACACAAAAACTCGGACGTCCGAATTCTTTAAAAATCCAAAAATCGGAAGAGCGATTTTAACAAACGGTCGACCGAATTCATAAAATAGGGTCGGGTCTGCGGTTTAAAATCATACTTTCTCTCAAAACTCCTCACATTTTTCTCTCAACTCTCTCTCACTCTCTCGACCGAAAACCCCCTCCTCATAAGACCCGTCCGATTTCTTTTTCCGATTTTCAATTTTCTTCTTCTTTTTCTTCAAATTCATCTCTTATCAGAGCAGAGAAGCTATTTTTCTCTCTGATTACTATCTATCAATCTCAAAACTCTTCATCTCCTCTCAAAACCCTACCCACGAAATTCTTCAAAATGGTTAAAACAAAGAATGCTCAGTTGGTCAAGGGCAAAATCCTGAAGAAGGAGGCACCAGTAGAGGAAAAGGAAAGGGAAAAAGAGTACCCTCTGGAACTGGGGCTTCTGCTGCTAGGGTTTCTAGAGTTTCAGAAAGGTTTATTTCGATAAAGGAAGCTGCCAGGTTTGAAGAATGGACTAGAAATCGACGAAAAATTGCTCCGGGTCATAGGGTGGACTTACATGATATGCAAGGTATGGAGGCTATTCATCATCTCTTTGAAATGATCGGTTGGATACCTCTGTTTATTGTAAATGAACTTTATTATGTGGATATGATATATGAATTTTATGCTAATCTCCACAAAGGAAGAATTGAAAAAGTGAATAATATCTCACATCAATGGATTGTAACTAGAATTGGGGGAAGGGATATTGCATTTGATGATAGACAGATGAATGAAATTTTGGATACCCCTCAAGATGGGATAAGCTTTTACACCAAGAACAAAAAATGCTATGATCCAAATTTATACAGTGAAAAACGATTTGCAGAAATTTTCACTAAGGGAGAGGTATTAAAAAGACATGATGATAGAAATGTTAACAAACTGGATGCTTATGGGAGAGTGCTCTATCACATGATATCTAACATCATCATTCCAAATGTTGGGCATAAGTCATCTATCACCAACATGCACGCATTTGTGATGCTAGCCTTGCATAAGCATAGGAGAATGAATTTTGGATTCATGGCTATAGAACATATGCTAGCTGCACAATCTTCCCAAATGAAATGCTTGTCGTATGGTTGCTTTTTAACAAAAATCCTCTAACACTTTGTGATCAATTTGGTTGGGATTGTTAATCACATTGGACCTGGCAAGATATATACTCAACAAACCTTCAAAAGAATGGGGTTTGAGAAAGATGTAGATGGGACATTCATCCGAGGTGGACAAGATGTTGATGACAGTGATGAGGAAGATGATGATGACAATCAAGAGGACATGGATATCGAAGAAGAGGACAGTGATGAATAAACAGAGGCTGAAATACAAAGAAGGGAAACAAGACAAAAGAAACGACAAGAAAGAACAGAGGAAGGCTCATCTTCGGGGAGCATGAGTCATCTGATGGATATGATCGCCTCTCTCCAAACATCGATGAACACCCGGTTTGATGCATTCGACGGTCGCTTTGAGGCCTTGGATGGGAAAGTCTCCAACATTCAAGAAAGGCTTAATACTTTGGACCAAAAAATGACCGATACACAAGAACGGGTTAAGAGACTCGAGCAAGGAGGAGGAGATAGAGATGATTGAGATTTATCTCATAAAACCTTTTCTTTCTCTTTCTTGTTTTGTCCGTCACTCTTTTCAAACCCCTGTTTTTCATTCTCTTAATGTTATGGTTTTTAACTTGCTTATTTCTAATCTTAATTTGCTTTTGTTATGCTAAGTGATCTGTTCGTTGCTTTTTTTTCTTTTGTTGATTGGCCTTTATTGTTATGGACTTCATGATGATACTTTAATGTTGAAAGTCCTACTACTACCTCTTCTATGATCCCTTGGAACTTCTCTCCCAAACCTTTTTGATTTATGACAAAAGGGGGAGAAAATAGTGCAAGATGTAAGGGGGAGAAATCTTGGTTATATGGTGCTTATATTGACTATTGATGGAGTTTTTGCAGCTTATGGTGTTTATATTCATTATTTTGCAGCTTATGCCTTGTGATGTTACGATACTAAGGGCTTTTTGATTTTGATTGATCTTGTAATATTCTTTAACCATAATTGTCATAACAGCACGTGTTTAGGGGGAGTAATCTCCTTTTTGGTGATTTTCGTGCTTTGCTATTACTATTGATTTTTTGAAGCATCACCATACTTTACTCCTGCTCTTTTGTTCTTCTTGCATATGTGTTTGTCATAATCAAAAAGGGGGAGATTGTTAGCCCTAAGGGCATTAATACTTATGTTTTGATTATGATTAACATATGCTTGTGTGAGTATTTTAGCTAACCCTTCATAGAATAAAAGAAGTACCTATGAAGTCTCAAAGTCTACAAGAAAAAGATCTTGTTGATGAGGGCAAAATAGAGAAGAAGAGACCAAGCCATTCCAAGATCAAATCATTGGAGACATTGAAGACATTGAAGGCATTGTCTTTGGTAGATTGAATTAGGTACTACTTTGTAAAACTCCCTAGTCTTACTCTTTGATTATTGATCATATATGAAGCTCCTTTAACGATTTTCTCAGTTATAAACTTTTGTTAAAATCCAAGTATTCTTGACTTAAGTTGTGGTGTTTTTGGAAAAGTTTTTGTTCTCTTTAAAATGATTGTCAAGAATACATGTTTTTGAAAAGGAAGAAAGTTTTTGTCTTAAAAAGAAACTTGCTGAGGAAACAAAAATTCGGTCATCCGATTTTAGAACCGGTCGTCCGGTTTTTCCAAATTCAAAAATTCGGCAGTCCTTTTTTCAGAGGATCAAGTCCGAATCTTTCTGTCAAAAAATTCGATCATCCAGTTTTTAGAACCAGTCGTCCGATTTTTTTGCTCTAAATAAAAAATTCAGCAGTCCGTTTTCTAGCTGGACAAGTCCGAATCTTTCTGTTTTAAAGAACCGGTCGTCCGATTTTCATATTTATTGTATAAAATATTACCATTGCACTGAAGGCAACGGTCAATTTTTTTTGGACACTATATACAGACTTTATGATCAGCTATAAAGTAGACAAGTTTGGTGGAATATTCATTGTGAACATTTAAAACTTTTAAGAGCTTCAAAAGCACATTTATTGGAAACACTTTTCATTCCAAAAACAAAATCTTCTTGAGCTTCATTATTGATCATCATCAAAGAAGAAGAAAGGAGGAGCTTGTAGAACAATTTCATTGAGTTGTACTTATTATTTCTCAAGCTCAAAAGTGGTAATATTGTTCTTAAACCTATCCTTTTCTTTTATTGATATTAAAGGTTTGTGTTGAAAAACCCTTTGGGTAATCCTTTGATTTACATTGTGTTGTGATTTGAGGTTATGTGCAAAACCCTTGTAGGGTGATCCTCAGATTTGTAGTTGGTATATCTTTGAGTTTTAATGGATTTAAAAAATCCTTGGGTGTTGACTCAAGGTAGTGGATGTAACTCTTTGAGAGAGTGAACCACTATAACTCCTTGTGTTCTTCTTTAAGTTTCTTACTTGTCTCAACCACAAAATTTTGTTTGGTTTGGAATTTTATTAAAAGAGTTTTAGAATTCTCTATCAAACAAAATTGGAAGTTTATCTTTTAATTAACAAAGAATTTTCGAAAATTAGCCAAAAACCTTATTCACCCCCCCTCTAAGGTTTTTCAATTGGTATCAGAGCAGGCTTCTTAAAAAAGGACTAACACCCTTGAATCAAAAGATCTTTACTTTACTATGGCTAATAATTCTAGTTTACCATATGTAGAAGGCTCTTCTACAAATAGACCTCCTCTTTTTAATGGAACAAGCTATACTTTTTAGAAGTCTTGAATTAAAATATATATTTGTTCTATTAACTTTGACTTGTGGAGCATTGTAGAGAAAGGTCCTTACATCCCCAAAATAAATGGAGTAGCCAAGAAGGTTGAAGAATTTGATGAGTTCGACTCAAGGAAGATGACTCTAAACTTTCAAGCTATGAATATTCTTAGTTGTGCCTTGGATGCAAGCGAATATAATAGAGTGAGTGGATGTAATTCGGCTCATGAAATGTGGAAGTTACTTGAAGTTACTCACGAAGGAACAAATCAAGTAAAGGAGTCAAAGTTGGCTATGTTGGTGAGAGACTATGAGCTATTCATGATGAAACAAAATGAGAGCATTAGTGACATGTTCACAAGGTTCACCAACATCACAAACGGCCTAAAGGCATATGGGAAAGAGTAGTAAAGAGGGGAAGCAAATAGAAAAATTCTTGATGCACTTCCAAAAGCTTGGCAACCAAAAACACTAGCTATTGAGGAATCAAAGGATTTGAGACTACTTCCTATTGAAGAACTCAAAGGATCACTACTCACCTATGAAATGAAAATAAAAAGATTGAATGAAATGGAAGATGAAGAAAAAGGAAGAAAAGGCATTGCACTCAAGGCAAATGAAGATGATCAAACATACTCATCAAACAATGAAGATGAGGTTGATGATGATGAGGAAATGGCATTGATAATGAGAAGGTTTAAAAGATTCTACAAGAAAGGTTTCAACAATAGAGAGAAGAAACCTCCACTCAAGAAAGGAGGACAAAGCTCATCACTCTTCAAAGCTAGGTGTTTTGAATGCAATAGCACCAATCATCTTGTAGCCGATTGTCCCAAGGCCCTTGAAAAGGAAAAGGGAGCTTTAGAAGCCAAGCTTGAGGCATTGAAGAAGAAGAAGAAAGGCAAAGGCCTAATTGGAACTTGGGATCAAGACTCAAGCGGAAATGAAGAAGAAGAAAAGGCCAACATATGCTTCATGGCACTAGAAAATGAGGTACAATCTTCACTTCCTAACTCTTCTAGTATCCTTGATGATGATTGTGATGTTGATCCTAGCATAATGCTTATTGAAATGTATGATGAGTGCAAAAAGGTTACTAAACGAAACAAAGATTTAAAAAGTAAAACTCAATTTTTGTTAGATGAAAATTCAAGACTCATTTCTGAAAATTAAGCCATTCTTGAATCCTTGGAAGTTTTGAAGAAAGAAAAAGAGTGCTCAAATTATGACTTTCAAAAACTTGTTTTAGAAAACAAAAACCTTTGTGAAAAGATTTCCTTTCTTGAAAAATGTTTGATTGATTATGATGTCTTAAAGAAAAAGGTGAGTGATCTCACTCTATGTGTTGAAAAATTCACAAAAGGAGAAGAAAACTTTGAAAAACTTCTTGGCTCTCAAAGATCACCTTTTGATAAAAATGGTATTAGATATACTCATTCCAATATTCTCTCAAAACGAACACGGTTTGTAAAGGCTTCATCATCTCACTCATACCTTTGTTGCACCTATTGTGAAAAGAGTGGTCATAAAGCCACAAAGTGTTTTATAAAGAAAAAGATTGAAAGAGGAGTGAAAACCATTTGGAAAGTTAAAGAAAATCAAACTAACATCCATGGACCCAAAAATATGTGGGTACCAAAAATCATTTCTACTTCTTCTTTTGTAGGAACACAAATCAAGGCCATCTAAGTAGTACTTGGATAGCGGATGTTCAAGGCACATGACCGGGGACTCATCACTTATGTGCAATCTCAAAGAAACCGAAAGTGGATTTGTCACTTTTGGAGATAAGAACAACGGAAAAATCATTGGTATAGGCAATATTGGTAACAATTCTTCCTCTCTCATTAAGGATGTTCTTCTAATTGATGGTCTTAAATTCAATTTGCTTAGTATTAGTCAATTATGTGGCAGTGGAAAAAAGGTTTTTTTTGAAAGTGATTCTTCCTCTATCATTGATAAGCATGAAAACAAAACTATTTTTGTTGCTAAAAGAGTTGGAAACGTCTATGTCTTTCATCTTGAAGATTTTCTTTCCCAAAACTTGAAGTGTCTCTCGGTTCATGATGATGATGCATTTTTGTGGCATAGAAGACTTGGTCACGTTAGTATTGATTTATTAAACAAACTATCTTCAAAAGAACTTGTTAGAGGCCTACCAAAACTTCACTTTGAGAAAACTAAACTTTGTGATGCTTGTCAGTTTGGAAAACAAATTAAGACCTCTTTTAAACCAAAGAAAATGATTTCAACTTCAAAATCTTTGGAACTTGTTCACATGGATTTATTTGGACCAATGAGGACCACTAGTCTTGGTGGTAAGAGGTATGCTTTTGTTATTGTTGATGATTTCTCTAGATTTACTTGGACTTTGTTTTTGAGTCAAAAAGATGAAGCTTTTCATGAGTTTGTTAAACTTTTTGAAAGAGTTCAAACCTCCCTTATTGTAAATTGATCTCTATGAGAAGTGATAATGGGAGAGAATTTAACAATCAAGATTTTACAAAACTTTGTGATGATTTTGGTATAACACAATTTTTCGGCCGCTAAAACCCCACAACAAAATGGTGTTGTGGAGAGGAAAAAATCGCACTTTACAAGAAATGGCAAGATCGATGCTTTGTGAAAACTCCCTTCCTAAATACTTTTGGGCGGAGGCCATTAACACCACATGCTATATTATGAATCGTGTTATCTTGAAACCCTCATTAAAGAAAACTCCCTTTGAACTCATTTTTAATAAAACCCCCTCAATTGGTTATTTTAAAGTTTTTGGATGCAAATGCTTCATTTTAAACCCCAAGGACAATCTTGGAAAGTTTGATCGAAAATCCGATGAGGGAATTTTTCTTGGTTATTCTTCAAACAAAAAAGGCTTTTAAAATTTTCAACAAAAAGAACCTTGTGTGTTGAAGAGTCCATTCATGTTAATTTTGATGAAACTAACATTTTCGACAAGAAAGTTGATGATGATGACATAGATAACACTCAAAGTAACCAACCATTGTACACTCAAGCAATGGAAGAGCATGCTATGGAGGAAGAAGAGTATGAGGAAAAACAAGAAAATGATCAAGAAACTCAGAATATTCCTCAAGAGGTGATATATCCAAAGGGACACTCCAAAGATGAAATTATTGGTGATGTATCTCAAGGGGTAAGAACAAGAAGGTATTTTATCGATAAATTTGCCCTATTATCACAAATTGAACCTAAGTTTATTGAGGATGCTTTATGCGATGAGTTTTGGATTATTGCTATGCAAGAGGAGTTAAATCAATTTGAAAGAAACAAAGTTTGGACTTTAGTCCCTAGACCACATAATCACCCCACAATTGGCACAAAATGGGTTTTTCGAAATAAACTAAATGAATCGGGAGAAGTCATTAGAAACAAAGCTAGACTTGTTGCCCAAGGATTCAATCAAGAAGAGGGCATAGATTTTGATAGACCTTTGCTCCGGTTGCTAGACTTGAATCTATTAGGATGCTTTTAGCTTATGCTTGTTTTAAAGGATTCAAACTTTTTCAAATGGAAGTTAAAAGTGCTTTTCTAAATGTTGATATTGAGGAGGAAGTTTATGTTGAACAACCTCCTGGTTTTGTACATGAAAAATTTTCAAATTATGTTTACAAACTCTCAAAAGCACTCTATGGTTTAAAACAAGCTCCAAGGGCTTGGTATGAAAAGTTAAGTGGTTTTCTTCTTTCAAATAACTTTTCAAGGGGTGTAGTGGACACTACTCTTTTTACAAAAACCTCTTGTAACAATGATCTTCTTCTTGTCCAAATATATGTTGATGACAGCATTTTTGGTGCTACTAATGTCTCTTTATGTGAAGAATTTGCCTCACTCATGCAAAAAGAATTTGAAATGAGCATGATGGGAAAATTGACGTACTTTCTCGGCCTCCAAATCAAGCAAACAAAAGAAGAAATCTTCATCAATCAAGAGAAGTACACCAAAGAACTTCTCAAAAGATTTGGGATGAGCAATGCAAAAGGTATCGGTACTCCTATGAGCTCGTCATTGAAGCTTGACAAAGATGAAAAAGGTAAAACTGTTGACGAAAAGACATATAAAGGTATGATTTGTAGTTTACTTTATTTAACAGCTAGTAGGCCGGATATCATGTTTGCCGTATGTCTGTGTGCTAGATTCCAAGCTTGCCCCAAGGAATCTCATTTAATAGCTGTAAAACGTATTTTGAGATACTTAATTTCATCATATGATTATGGCTTGTGGTACTCTAAACAATCTTGTTTTGATCTTATTGCCTACACTGATGCAGACTACGCCGGATGTAAGGTAGAAAGGAAGAGTACAAGTGGAAATTGCCAATTCTTGGGAGGATGCTTAGTATCTTGGTACAGCAAGAAACAATCGTGCGTGTCCCTATTGACTGCCGAAGCGGAATACATCGCAGCTGGTTGTTGCTGTGCTCAGGTACTTTGGATGAAACATACATTAATTGATTTTGGTGCTTCCTTTAAGTGCATACCTATCATGTGTGATAACACTAGTGCCATAAATATTTCCATAAATCCTGTGCAACATTAAAAAACAAAACATATTGAAATCAAACATCACTTTATTAGAGATCATGTTGCTAAAGGTGATGTATCTTTAGAATATATTTGCACAGAAGATCAAATTGCCGATATTTTTACAAAACCTCTTTCTGAAGATCGCTTTTGCTATTTAAGAAAATTACTTGGTATTGGGAAATTAAATGGGTAATGTGTGTTGCTTGTATTATTTGTTTTTTTCTTATTTCTGCCTTGATGATATTTTTCAAAAATTCGGACGCCTTTTTTAAAATTAGGACATCTGGTTTTAAAACGGACTCATACTTTACCTTTCAAAAAAATTCCAGAGATATTCGGACTTACAAATCGGACGCCTACACAAAAACTCGGACGTCCGAATTCTTTAAAAATCCAAAAATCGGAAGAGCGATTTTAACAAACGGTCGACCGAATTCATAAAATAGGGTCGGGTCTGCGGTTTAAAATCATACTTTCTCTCAAAACTCCTCACATTTTTCTCTCAACTCTCTCTCACTCTCTCGACCGAAAACCCCCTCCTCATAAGACCCGTCCGATTTCTTTTTCCGATTTTCAATTTTCTTCTTCTTTTTCTTCAAATTCATCTCTTATCAGAGCAGAGAAGCTATTTTTCTCTCTGATTACTATCTATCAATCTCAAAACTCTTCATCTCCTCTCAAAACCCTACCCACGAAATTCTTCAAAATGGTTAAAACAAAGAATGCTCAGTTGGTCAAGGGCAAAATCCTGAAGAAGGAGGCACCAGTAGAGGAAAAGGAAAGGGAAAAAGAGTACCCTCTGGGAACCCGGGGCTTCGCTGCTAGGGTTTCTAGAGTTTCAGAAAGGTTTATTTCAGTAAAGGAAGCTGCCAGGTTTGAAGAATGGACTAGAAATCGACGAAAAATTGCTCCGGGTCATAGGGTGGACTTACATGATATGCAAGGTATGGAGGCTATTCATCATCTCTTTGAAATGATCGGTTGGATACCTCTGTTTATTGTAAATGAACTTTATTATGTGGATATGATATATGAATTTTATGCTAATCTCCACAAAGGAAGAATTGAAAAAGTGAATAATATCTCACATCAATGGATTGTAACTAGAATTGGGGGAAGGGATATTGCATTTGATGATAGACAGATGAATGAAATTTTGGATACCCCTCAAGATGGGATAAGCTTTTACACCAAGAACAAAAAAATGCTATGATCCAAATTTATACAGTGAAAAACGATTTGCAGAAATTTTCACTAAGGGAGAGGTATTAAAAAGACATGATGATAGAAATGTTAACAAACTGGATGCTTATGGGAGAGTGCTCTATCACATGATATCTAACATCATCATTCCAAATGTTGGGCATAAGTCATCTATCACCAACATGCACGCATTTGTGATGCTAGCCTTGCATAAGCATAGGAGAATGAATTTTGGATTCATGGCTATAGAACATATGCTAGCTGCACAATCTTCCCAAATGAAATGCTTGTCGTATGGTTGCTTTTAACAAAAATCCTCTAACACTTTGTGATCAATTTGGTTGGGATTGTTAATCACATTGGACCTGGCAAGATATATACTCAACAAACCTTCAAAAGAATGGGGTTTGAGAAAGATGTAGATGGGACATTCATCCGAGGTGGACAAGATGTTGATGACAGTGATGAGGAAGATGATGATGACAATCAAGAGGACATGGATATCGAAGAAGAGGACAGTGATGAATAAACAGAGGCTGAAATACAAAGAAGGGAAACAAGACAAAAGAAACGACAAGAAAGAACAGAGGAAGGCTCATCTTCGGGGAGCATGAGTCATCTGATGGATATGATCGCCTCTCTCCAAACATCGATGAACACCCGGTTTGATGCATTCGACGGTCGCTTTGAGGCCTTGGATGGGAAAGTCTCCAACATTCAAGAAAGGCTTAATACTTTGGACCAAAAAATGACCGATACACAAGAACGGGTTAAGAGACTCGAGCAAGGAGGAGGAGATAGAGATGATTGAGATTTATCTCATAAAACCTTTTCTTTCTCTTTCTTGTTTTGTCCGTCACTCTTTTCAAACCCCTGTTTTTCATTCTCTTAATGTTATGGTTTTTAACTTGCTTATTTCTAATCTTAATTTGCTTTTGTTATGCTAAGTGATCTGTTTGTTGCTTTTTTTTCTTTTGTTGATTGGCCTTTATTGTTATGGACTTCATGATGATACTTTAATGTTGAAAGTCCTACTACTACCTCTTCTATGATCCCTTGGAACTTCTCTCCCAAACCTTTTTGATTTATGACAAAAGGGGGAGAAAATAGTGCAAGATGTAAGGGGGAGAAATCTTGGTTATATGGTGCTTATATTGACTATTGATGGAGTTTTTGCAGCTTATGGTGTTTATATTCATTATTTTGCAGCTTATGCCTTGTGATGTTACGATACTAAGGGCTTTTTGATTTTGATTGATCTTGTAATATTCTTTAACCATAATTGTCATAACAGCACGTGTTTAGGGGGAGTAATCTCCTTTTTGGTGATTTTCGTGCTTTGCTATTACTATTGATTTTTTGAAGCATCACCATACTTTACTCCTGCTCTTTTGTTCTTCTTGCATATGTGTTTGTCATAATCAAAAAGGGGGAGATTGTTAGCCCTAAGGGCATTAATACTTATGTTTTGATTATGATTAACATATGCTTGTGTGAGTATTTTAGCTAACCCTTCATAGAATAAAAGAAGTACCTATGAAGTCTCAAAGTCTACAAGAAAAAGATCTTGTTGATGAGGGCAAAATAGAGAAGAAGAGACCAAGCCATTCCAAGATCAAATCATTGGAGACATTGAAGACATTGAAGGCATTGTCTTTGGTAGATTGAATTAGGTACTACTTTGTAAAACTCCCTAGTCTTACTCTTTGATTATTGATCATATATGAAGCTCCTTTAACGATTTTCTCAGTTATAAACTTTTGTTAAAATCCAAGTATTCTTGACTTAAGTTGTGGTGTTTTTGGAAAAGTTTTTGTTCTCTTTAAAATGATTGTCAAGAATACATGTTTTTGAAAAGGAAGAAAGTTTTTGTCTTAAAAAGAAACTTGGCTGAGGAAACAAAAATTCGGTCATCCGATTTTAGAACCGGTCGTCCGGTTTTTCCAAATTCAAAAATTCGGCAGTCCTTTTTTCAGAGGATCAAGTCCGAATCTTTCTGTCAAAAAATTCGATCATCCAGTTTTTAGAACCAGTCGTCCGATTTTTTTGCTCTAAATAAAAAATTCAGCAGTCCGTTTTCTAGCTGGACAAGTCCGAATCTTTCTGTTTTAAAGAACCGGTCGTCCGATTTTCATATTTATTGTATAAAATATTACCATTGCACTGAAGGCAACGGTCAATTTTTTTTGGACACTATATACAGACTTTATGATCAGCTATAAAGTAGACAAGTTTGGTGGAATATTCATTGTGAACATTTAAAACTTTTAAGAGCTTCAAAAGCACATTTATTGGAAACACTTTTCATTCCAAAAACAAAATCTTCTTGAGCTTCATTATTGATCATCATCAAAGAAGAAGAAAGGAGGAGCTTGTAGAACAATTTCATTGAGTTGTACTTATTATTTCTCAAGCTCAAAAGTGGTAATATTGTTCTTAAACCTATCCTTTTCTTTTATTGATATCAAAGGTTTGTGTTGAAAAACCCTTTGGGTAATCCTTTGATTTACATTGTTTGAGGTTGTGTGCAAAACCCTTGTAGGGTGATCCTCATATTTGTAGTTGGTCTATCTTTGTGTTTTAGTGGATTTGAAAAATCCTTGGGTGTTGACTCAAGGTAGTGGATGTAACTCTTTGAGAGAGTGAACCACTATAACTCCTTGTGTTCTTCTTTAAGTTTCTTACTTGTCTCAACCACAAAATTTTGTTTGGTTTGGAATTTTATTAAAAGAGTTTTAGAATTCTCTATCAAACAAAATTGGAAGTTTATCTTTTAATTAACAAAAAAATTTCGAAAATTAGCCAAAAACCTTATTCACCCCCCCTCTAAGGTTTTTCACCTTCTCTTCAAAAACTATGCTTTTAATGCTATGATATTGCATAAATAAACATCAAATAATGAAGCATATTCGAGGAAAATTTTGTGTAAAAGAATTAATACAAAACGAATAAGAATATGAAAATATAGTTTCTACCATTAAGTTGTTTTACATCAATATAGTATCTCTTTTATATATAGTATTAAAGTATTCTCAAACTAATATGAATAATTTAACATATATTAAGAAAGAATGTTGTCACAGACGGATTAGCTATTTTTTCAAACTCTTTAGACGCCCCTATGTTTTGTCGTGATGGCACTTGGTTCGAATTGTATTTCTTCTATTTGTTTTACTGGATATACCTACGAAATAAATTGCAGTCTCTCTATCTCTCTCTCGCTATATATAACAACGTTCTTTAATTGCTTATTTTCATAACTAGTTATAAAAATGCAACTGTAGATCAATTAAAAAATACATGTACTGATTTTGCTATATAATTAGTGACAAAAAAGGGATGGAATCTAATTAATTTTGTACTTTTATCTCAAATGAATCAAAATCTTCTAATTAGAATTAATAGTTATAGTGTAACGTGAAAATCTATGAATCTTGATTTGAATCATTTCATGTTTGAATGAATCTATATAGCATTATATTATTTTTATAAACATCTTCTTTGAGAAATGGTTATTATATTTTCTTGGCAAAAGATATGTTCCATTTCATGAGGTGGCCCATAGTGAAAAGGATAACTTATCAAGAATTGTAGATCCATGGTGCATTTACTTATTTAGTGTACACAACGTGTTGAATTTTGAATGAGAAAACTGTGTGTTTAATTTTTACTCAATAATGATTCTTACCAAAATAATGTTTTATTATAAAAATTTGATCCAGACTTTTCCAGAACTAAAGATAGTTAATTAAGTTAGCCTAACTAATAATAAGACCCCATAGTAGACCAGGTCCATGTGGACCCATGGACATCTTGACCTGTAGTAAGTTACATCATTCTTCTTCTTGTTTTTATCTCAATAATTGAAGATAAGAACAACCAAAGGTGTGATATGGAAAAATACAAACCAAAATTTTCATGGGCGGGTGGTCCATAAAAAATTTTTTCTAACTACAAGAAAATTTTCTTCTTTTTAAAGGTTTTTATAGTCATTTGTATCCCTCTTAATTTGACCTGTTGAATCTATCAAAGGTATAATAACATTTTTGACGATTTATAACATTTAGAAGAACCCATCTATCCATCTTATACTTCATTTGGAATCGAGTATTTTATAGGGTAAATTTCTTCTTCATTCTTTTCCCAATTAATTGCTATTAGCATCTCATAATTTAACAAGATTTTGTTCGACAAGTGAATTTCTTTTTGTTATTATTGGTTTGATTTTTCACTTTATCGTTGTTTATAATATTTTGATTCACAGTCTTTTCATTATTAAGATCCACGTTGTTCAATTGGTAATTTGACCATCACCCTTTTTATAAAAAAATTATCCAGATAAAAAAATGTAGAATTTGTAGTTTAACTTTTCTTGAACTCATAAATTATATTATTTCTTTTGATGTTTATTAATTTTCAATTGATCATTATTTTTTATTAGAATCTCCTAATTCTACTAGAATATTTTGGATAAAGATTTTCAACTACCATTTAATTCATCTCATTACTTCGAGTTTAATCCATTTACACTCTCAAAGTTACGATCCAATGTATTTATATGTGTATGTGTCTGTGTGGATGAAAGATGCATTTGATTTTAAAAAATTTATACTTCTGTAGTGCAAGAAGTGTTTCTAGATAACGTGCAAACTCAAATGACTCCAACAACAGACAAGCCTTGTGATAACACACTAGACGCTGAGGTTGAAGAAATTCTAAAAGAGATTAGTGAGGTAACTAAATATGATAAATTACTTTACTTTATGTGCTTTTTTTTAACGATTGATATGACAAGCCCTTTTAACATCTACATAAATTTGCTTTTATTTTATTTTAGCGTTCTCATTCTAGAATGTAATGCATTTTTCTCAGTCAAAAACCACATAAATAGATATTAATGCATATTCTCTATGCTAATTTTGTACTGCCTTGAGTTAAATGCATTTTTGCCTAATGCTAGCAATTTTTACATGCCCGTTTAGCATGCTATTTGATGCAGCTTAATTTTAATGGATGGAATTTAGAAAACATTGAATTAATTAAATTGATTGCTTTAGAAATTTTTGTGATAATATCTATGGATAAGTTTTCCTCCATCCAATATTTTTTTCCACTGTCTAAAAACAATTTAGCATAAGGTGATTAATTGGTTAACTATTTTCTTATTGTAATTACATTATGGTCAGAGCTTACCTAAAATTTTTGTTCTTCCACAAAGCATCTCTTCTCTTTCTAACTTCAATGTCGCGTCCAAAGATGATGAAGATATGAGAATTGATGTTAACCCTGCCTCGTTTAGAGCTCCAAAAGGTTATCAACACAATACAATTGAAATTTTAGGGGTGAGAATTTATAAAGTAAATTGAATACTATAATTAATGTAAAAATTAACATGATCTCATTTTTTTACATTATTTTGAAAAACTTACCCCTTGCAGCCAAAACAAGGATCTACAAATGATGCTTCACAAAATATTGAAGAGGTAAGAGTTTCCACTTTTCCTAGAGCAATTCAAATTCCATAGTTTTTTATGCTTGATGATGAAAAATTATTAAGCGCTTATTTTACTTATCTCAAATCTTTGATAATTATAAAAGATCTATAAACTACCATATGTTATAGACAGTTTTAAAAATTTAATTACTTATATAGTCGAGATAAACAATTGTTATGGAGAAACTTGTAGAAAAAGTAATTAATTTTTCTTTTTTTCTTTTTACTCTACCCTGTAATAAATTTTACCCTACTAAAATTCACACAGACTGATACTAATGTATTTTTTCTGAACTAAGTTTCTAGACCTCGAGTTATATGGGTTTTTCCCAGCCATTCAAGTCATGTATACTTGCCAACACTGCTTGCTATTATGTGGAAATTTGTATAAATATATGGAGGTTAGAAAATAATAGTATCAATTAGATCCAGGTTTTCACACATTTGGTTAATTACTACCATAGGTAAATTTTTCGTATCTAACATTATCTTCTTGATTTTGTATGATAAATTAGTTAACAATTTTCTTATTGTCACTACATTTTAATTAGAGCCTACAAAATGCGTCTAATCTGCCTCCAAGTTTTGCTTCACCTTCTGGCCTTGAAGTCACACTGAGTGATGAAGAAGAAGTGACTATTGATGCAGAGCCCATCTCTTTTAGAATTCCAGAAGGTTATCAAGTGAAGGAAATTGAAGTTTTAAAGGTAGGAATATATAAAATAAATGGAAAATGGAAATTTACATAAAAAAATATTAATTTGTGATTTATACTTAAAGAATATAAGTGCAAGTTTAAAAATAATGTTGTTTCAATATATAGGTAACTATGTGCATTAAAAAACTTGTAATTTCAATTTCACAGTAGTTGTTGTTTAAGTTACATTTAATTTATTTTTTCTTTTATATAATTCTCAAATTTTTAGACTATTAAAAATGAACATATTATTTTAGGTGTCCCCATTTTCAAAAGCATTGAGAAAAAGAAATTGGATGATTCAGTCAGTACCTCGTCCATTCCCAAGTAGGATTGTGGATAAGGTAAGTGGTGTAAAATTTTGAAGAGACGACTAGTCGGAATTCAACACATGAATCCAAATTACTATTTCTATGATAGAGATTGATCTTCCACTTTGTTAAAATGTACTTTGTTCTTGTGACAGTACTATTACCATATAGAGTCAAATAAACGCTTCAGGTCGCAAGTGGAGGTTTACCACTTCATTGACAATTGGATATGCCCAACAACTCTTTGTTCAAACAGAAAGGAGGATGAAGAAAATTCTGACCAGAAAATTATTGTTAGTTGAAAAACATTCATTAATATAAATTTATGTAACTTAAATAATTTGATAACATAATTTTGATCAATTATCTTTGATATGTAGGGCCGAAAGAGAGGTAGAAGGCCTCAGTTGATTAAGTCTACAGAGATTGGCTACTATATCCCTAAACCTGTTGGAGTCATCTATCGATTTCAAATGGGAGCTTTTAAGAAATTGCAAAATGCTGAATCAGGTAGGTCATAAGCTAGTTATCCTTATTACATATCATTAAATATTGAACACATTTAGATTTTGGATATTTGATTTTCTTTTTTTATACGCATAGACGGTGAAAAGCTGATGAGTGAATAAGGCTCTTCTTGTGATGGCGAACATCATAGGATTCCTCTAGTCGATTTTGACATTATTGAACAAGAAGAGATATGAAATTTCAGGATATTTCTTTAATAAGACACTCATCATAGACTCAATGTGTATGTCATTCGAGATATGGTTTTAGAATATTTCTACTGTGAGACACTCATAATGGCAAGATTGAACAATTGCGTTCTTTTAAATAAATTTTAAGTATTTGGAATTTTTTTTATACTTGCTACTTATCAGGTTCACTAATCAGGGAGAGAACAATCATCCCAAGAAGATGAATTATCTGTATCTAATTTTTTTGTGTTGTTATCTGACCATATACATGTGTATATGGATTAGAAATTATATTTTCTTTGACCTTGGAGCTTTCTGGATATATGGCCTTATGGTCACTCTTTACATCAATCATGATTCATACTGAAGCCATACTTCAAATTCTATGAGCTCAAAAGCCCATCATGTATCTAGATAAATGGCCTCATTTGGCTCTGAACGTGATTAGGGTTTTTAAATTCAATCTTAAATGTCATAAATACATTAATTAGTATTATACTTTCTCCTTTTGTTGTTGATTCTATGTTATGCATTTGATATGGTATAGAATGTGGATAATATATATTAATATGACTTTCCATCTTACGGTTGTTAAATGTGTAAAATGGACTAATAAAAAAATGTGTCAAATGGAGAAGAAAGTTCTCAAGCAAAATACTGCATAGAACTTTCAATAATAAGTTTTTATCATAATTTACTGTAGTTTTGCCTTTCGACATTCACAATGTTACGATAATTTGAATGCAACACATGTAAAAAATGACGATGCTCTCCTTACAACTTATTTGTAGTTTGAATATTTCAGTTAATCCTTCTCCTTCACCTTGTCCCCTTGAAATAGTTATGTTGCTTGCTTATTATTTCATATTCTTGACATTCAAAATCTTACTTGACAATTTGAGTGCGACATGTATTTGAAATAGTATGCTTTCTCATATATTAATGCTTCTCCTTACAACTTAATACTTAGTCTTAATGTTTCTTAAATTCTCTCATCAAATAACAAATGAAAATTTAAATGTAGGCTCAGGGATCAAATATAAAACCCCGACCATTTTAAGTTAATTAAGTTTTTTTTTGGGGCTAAAATAGTTCCTTTTTTTTTTTTTTATGGAAGGGGGATAAAATAGTAACTTTTTATGAAGTTGGATTTCGAATGCTATTAAGAATTTGAATCGTGGTTTATGTTTATTAGGAAAAGGCTTGTGAAAAATTTGAGGAATTAAATGTAATTAGAGTACCACCAAGCTAATCCTAGGTTTTAAAAGGTTATATTTAACTACTCTTTAAAAAAAGAACATAGAAAAAGACTTATAGTTATTTTAGAGAAGTCACCAAAGAAGAGATTTCAAGAGCAAGGAATTTACAATTTTTTAGTTTTACCTAAAAATAAATATTCAATAAATTTCGACCCAAAAAATGGTATGTATAGCTGACAATATCAATTTACCAGCTACGTGGCGAAATCTGGCATGTTTTTTTCGGGTGCCAAGTGCAGCCAAGTGTGAGGAGTATTTTTTGTCAATAAGAATGGCTAAGCCCAACATCTATGTGCGTTTAGCATGAAAGAAATAGCCAAATTCTTTTGTGTAGTTGATATATTGATAGAAGTTTTGAGATAGAAATTTAACGAACATTTGTTTTTATGTAAAACAAGAAAAGTATAACTTATTTATGAAAAATATGGTGATTTACTGTGAATGTATATGTATATATATGGTTGCATGTGTTTATATATATATATTACAAATACATATATTATATATATTTAAACCATTCTGATAAACTAACATTACAAAAGCATTGATTTCCTTGTTTCATTGTGTAATAAAAAGACACACCATAATAAATAAGCTATATGAAGGTATTCATAAGCGCCATAGTAGTTATTTTCAAGAGTGTTAGAAGTTAGAAGGGATTATTTTAAACGCTCTAGGTGTAAGTGCATTAATTACTCTTAGGTACTTATAAACTCTTCAAAAGGTATCGTTAAAAACCCTTTCGAAAGATGTTTGTTAATTATGACTTAGACGTTTTAAATGACGTTCATTTGTGACAACATCTTTTATACAATTTATTCATTTTCATATGAATAAGTTGACATATCTAAATTTCATTAAGAGTCATTTTTCTGCTATGCAAATGCTCTTAACAATCAATGTAAAAGCATTTATTTTATCTAAAAAAAGTATATAAAGACATTTCTTCAACACCCTAAAAAATTCCTTTAAAAAATCATATTTGTCTATATTTATATCTATTGAAAAATTTAGGTAAATGTCATTATTCCAACTATTCGCATACAAATATTAATACCACTACTATATAATAATTTAATATAGGAATATTTAAAGTTAAAACACAAAGATATGAAATCTTTTTCAAATTCTTTAAGATAATAAGAGTTTTGTAAAATAAATTCACCAAGTTAATTATTTTATAATGATTATTAAGGTTGAATCCCAAGTTGCGCTAAAAAATTCATAAATTGCATATAAATCCATATCATTAGCTTAGTAAAACATCCATGTCCACATATATGAAGAATGAAACAAAAAGCATTTTAAGATTCGATTAGTAGATAAACAGCTTTCAATTCTTTATGAACAATTAAAAGAATAAATGCATTTAGAAATATAATGAGCGTAGTGCAACAATAGATGTTCCAATAGCATCGATAATTTTTCCATATTTTAAGATGGTCAAAATCAACATTTAATTCCAATCTATATAGCTCTTATTTTTAGGGAAAAAGATATCATATATTATTAATGACTAACTTATTGATAATAGTTTGAAGTATTTCACACCAATTCATTTCTAAACGATGCCCAGCAACTTCTTAAATTTGATTCCTAGACACAAGAAGTCCTTTGGCAACAATAGTAGTGCTCTTTATTAACCATGAAGATGTAAACAATACAGATCACATCTAATTTCCAAAAAATAGTGACTTGAATTATAATTTGAATTGACCCGACAGTGAAAACTCTAAATTATCCAAAAGTTTTAAGAAAATATAAAAGCACATATAATGATGTAGAATTTCTATGATATATTCATAATTTTTAGTATAATCTTGAAGAGATATTATAGTGCAAACTATTGTGTAACATTATTCGAACATAACATGTGTGCAATGATGGATATAAATAAATAAGATATAGCTTGTATAATATACATATTGAAAATCATTATATGTTTTTCTATTCAACATTACGCTTCTAGTGGCATTATATTTCCAAAAGGATACATCAAGTAATGAAGCTTATCCTTGACAAAGATTATAACATGAAAGGGCATGAATCGCATTTGAATAGTTACATGGTTGAGTGAATTAATAATTCACTACTTTGATCAACATCTTCTTTGAAAAATGTTTATAATCTAATCTTGTTTCAAAAAATTTTGATCCATTTCATATTTGTCTTATAATAAAATTTTTTATAACTTATCAAGTGAAAAGTTGTCAACGTTGCATTTAAGATTTCATATATTATTCTATAGATTCCAATAACATTTCTTATAAGATGAGAATGAGATTGACAATATATGAATTCTGTTCATTTCAATAAAAGCATTATGTTACTTTTATTAATGATTAAAAAATTCATTGAAGTGGGAATTTTTATCATTTCAAATGGAACGCTTTTGTGCCCTTTCTCTCCATATTCCAATGTATCCATCACTTTATTCGTAAAAATTTTACTTGTTATTTTAAAATGATATGTAAGAATGAAAGAAATGATTAGATTGTTTTGATTGAAAAAGAAATGTACTTGAATAAAAAAGAAGACATTGTTATAAATTAATCGAACAGATTTAATTTTGAACTTATATTGAGGATGGTCTTTTTTATCGTGCTCGATTAGTTATCCCAACAATTTTTGCATGCGTATCTTTTTCTTTGATTGAAATTTTGGTCTAGTGAATGATGTGTAATCAATCTTTGTCAATAATGTGTGTGATTGTATATGTATGTATTCAAACACATATATATACATATATGAATACATACATATATATACATATATATAAATATTTACATATAGATATATCTACATATACAAATATGTATATATATTTTCATATAGATACATATTTATATATGCATACATGTGTGTATATAGAAACATATATATACATACATACATACACCTATACAGATTTATATGTATATATATATAAATATATATCATTTAATTATAATGGTTATCTTATACGACTACATTAGAAATATCAACCCAACAAATGGGTATTTTGTGAATGTTCTACTATATGATTTTCAATAAGAAAATAGATACACAAAAGGATATTTTATGGAGATTTTGATTCTTTTATATAGAATAATTATTTATTTATGAAAAAATTCATTTGTTGATTAATCAATAGTATGGATTTATTAACTAGAAGTGTTAAACAGTGAGAATGTATGTGTAATTTGGATAAATTTGACATTAGAAAATTTATGTAATCCCAAAGGCTATAGGAAAATATAAAAGGACTTATACTAATGTAAAATTGAACATCAATAGTTTGCAATATAATCTTGAAATTGATATATTAATAGCTTGCAATACAATCTTGAAGAAATATTGTAGTTTTAGCCTATAGTGTAAAACTATTTGATCATAATATGTGCAGAATGATGTATAACGTTAAATATGAAATAGTTGGCATGCTACTTAAAATTATTATTTTGTTGTTGTCTTAAAAAAATATGCTTTTGATAGTATGACATTGACATCATATAATGAAGCATATTAGAGAAAAAGAGTTGTGTGAAAGAATTAATGCAAACGAATAGAAAAATTAAAATACAATATCTATCATTAAGTTGTTTTACTTCAATATTGTATCTCTTTTTTATATAGTATCAGTTTATTCCCAACTAATATAAAGAGTTTAACATATATTAAAATAGAATTATGCCGTAGATTGATTAGCTACTTTTGCAAACTCCATATGTTTTGGAGTGATGGCACTTTGTCGGATTGTATTTCTTCCGCTGTTTTAGTGGATATAACTAGGTAATGAATTCTCTTTTCCTCCAAATATATATATAACAATTAGGTACTCATTTTTAGAATAAGTTATAAAAATGTAGTTATAAATCGATAAAAAAAATATGTGTGGTGATTTTATTATGTCATAATTAGTGATAAAAGAAGGATGAAATCTAATTATTACTGTACTATTATCTCAAACCAATCAAAATGTTCTAATTTGAATTAATAGTGCATTGTAACGTGAAATAGTATGAATCTTTATTGAATCATTGCATGTTTGAATGAATCTATAAATTGTTCCTTTACTTTTATAAACATTTTCTTTGAAAAATGGATATTATATTTTTCAGTACATGATATGTTTCATTTCATAAGTGGCCCATAATGAAAAAGATAACTTATCAAGAATTGCAGATGCATGATGCATTTACTTCTTTAGTGTACACAACGTGTTGAACTTGTAATGAGAAAACTAACTATTTACTTTTTAATCCATAAATTTTATTACAAAACTGTTGTTTTATTAGGAAAAGTGCATAATTTTTATTACAAAAGTCATGCATTTACCTTCCACATTATTGGATGCAACGTAATTTTAATAGATTGAAGTTAGAAAACATTGAATTAATAAAATTGATAGCTTTAGAAATTTTCGTTATTATATATATGATAAATTTTCCCAATCCAATATTTCATTCATTGACTAAAAAAATTTTAGCTTAGCTTGATTAATATTCTAACTATTTTCTTCTTCTAATTATATCTTGATCAGAGCTTACCTAAAGCTTTTGATCTTACTCAAGGTGTCGCTTGGCCTTCTAACTTAAATGTTGCACCAACAAATGATGAAAATATGACAATTAATGTTTACTTTGTCTTGTTTAGAGTTCCAAAAGGTAATGAACACATTACAATTGGAATTTTAGGGATTAGAATGTATAAAGTAAATTGAATATCATAATTAACGTAATAATGAACATGATCTCATTATTTAACATCACTCCGAAAAACTTACCCCATGCAGCAAAAAACAAAGGATCTAAAAATGATGCTTCACAAAATATTGAAGAGGTAAGAGTTTCCACTTTTGATATAGCAATTCAAGATGTACGTATATTTTCACACATTTTGTTATTAGTGCCATGGATAAATTTTTAGTATTCAACATTTTCTTCCTGATTTTTCGGGAAAATTTAGCGTGATAAATTAGTTAATAATTTTCTTATTGCCACTACATCTTGATCAGAGCCTACCTAATTCGTCTCATCTCCCTCCAAGTTTTTTTTACCTTCTGCCTTTAAAATTACATTGATTGATGACGAAGAAGTGACAGTTAATGTAGAGCCCATTTCTTTTTGAATTCCACAAGGTTATCAAGCAAAAACAATTGAAGTTTTAACGATAAGAACATATAAAAGAAATGGAATATGAAAATTTATGTAGGCCTTTTAGACCTTGAGGTCTTGCCAATATTTTCACATTTTCCGGGCCATTTAACCCTGTGATGAAACTGGGCCTCACCTGAGAGAGAGGTGCACTTGACCTAGTCAAATGACTGGGTCAGACCCGGGCCTGGCCACTCGGGACTGCCAGTTGGAATCCCTCTTTAAAACTCTCTCTTCCCCTCAGTAGTGGTGTATCCGTCTAACTTCTCTTTATTTTCCTTCTTGGAACTCATTGTTTTCTCTTTTTCTTGGACTGTTGGTTTCCCGATTCTTCCCTTTCTCTCTCCGTCGTCTTTGCGGTTTTCTCAACTGCTACTCTTCTCGGCCTCTAGCCCCCTGCAACTACTGGTTTTTCTGGATCCTTTCTTATTGATCCTTGTTTTTTGTATGTTTGAGAGAGTGAGCCGAAAGATAGAGAGAGAGAGAGAGAGAGAGAGAGAGAGAAAGAGAGAGAGAGAGGGAGCACTGGTGGCGGTTTGGTTGAGGTCCTAATCTGAGGGTCCATACACTCCTCCTCTCACCGGCGATGCCTCGACGCGGCTCTTACCTCAAAGCCTCTGCTCAGCGTCTTGTATTTACCCGGTTCTCCACGACTCCCACCGGTGGTCTTTATCCACGGTAGAGGTAAGGTTTTATTTACCAAAAACTCTTTTATCCTTTTTTCTAACAGCTTTTCTATTTTTTGCAAAGCATTATAGTTTTAGGGTGTTTCTATTTCTTTCACTGTTCTTCTGCTGCTTTATCATTTTTGTTTTGTGGCCTGTAATAGAAATAGAAATCAGTAATAGTAATTACTTTTACTCTACAATTCGCATAATAAGAGACACGATCTCATTATACATCATGGTCACCAACTTATCTGATTGTCTGCTCAAAAGTTATATACTTGAGAAGTATAAGAAATAATCCGTGTGCTTATCGCTTTTTAGTAATTTTTCTGAAGAAAGTGTAGGGAAGTTCTATTTCTTTCTTTTCTTCAATTGAAATATAATAAATTAGAGAAAATTACCTAATTTTAGAAGATTAATTTGTGGTTTATGTTTTATATTTAAAGAATGTAAGTGTAAGTTTAAAATTAGTGTTGTTTCAATATGTATGTTTAGGTAATTCTGTGTACTATTAGACTTATATTTATCAATTTCATACTAGCTGTTGTTTATGTTCCCTTTAATACTTTTCCTTTCATAAAAATTTCCTATTTTTAAACTAATAATAATGAATATATTATTTTAGGTATCCTCATTTTCAAAAGCACAAAGAACAAGAAATTAGATGATTGAGTCAGTACCTTCTCCAAGCTCAAGTAGGGTTGTGGATAAGGTAAGTGGTGTGAAAGTTTGAAGAGATCACTAATAGGGATTCAACACATGAACAAAAATTACTATTTCTATTATAAAATCATATTTGTTCTTGTGACAGTACTATTACCATATAGAGTCAAATAAATGGTTTAGGGTGACAAGTAGAGGTTTACAACTTCATTGAGAATGGCATATACCCCAAAAGTCTTTCTTGAAGTAGGAAGGAGGATGATGAAAATTCTAACAAGAAAGTTATTCGTAAGTCGAAAAACATTTATTAATCTCAATTCATGTAACTCAAATAATTTGATAAAATAATTTTGATCAATTATCATTAGTGTGTAGGGTCGAAAGAGAGGTAAAAGGCCTAAGTAGATTAAGTCCATCCTGTATTAGGCTCTGAACATTGTTAGGACTCACAAATTCCAAACTTAGATGTCATAAACACATTTATTAGTATTATACTTTCACCTTTTGTTGTTGATTCTATGTTATTCCCTTGATATGATGTATAATATGAGTAATATATATTAATAAGACTCCATCTTTATGTTGTTAAATGTGTAAAATGGACTAATAAAAGAAGGTGTCAAATGGACAAGAAATGTCTCTGGCAAAATAATGAACAGAACTTTCAATAATCAATATTTTTTTTGGAGAACATTAAATAATCAATTTTGATTGAAATTTACTTTATCTCAATTACATTGATTACCTACTCCCCTTCCAAAGGAATGCTATGCCAATTTGAATGCATTACATGTAGGAAATGCTGACGCACTCCGGTATTTAATTAATCAATTACGTTTCATTAATTACTGTAGCCCTGTTGGGCCTTTGTTCACACATTTTTTCTTTTTCCAGCCCATGTTCTATTACCCTATAATGAGTTGGACTGAGCCTCAGAACCCAAATAGGATGAGTTTATCTTTAACCTAAGATGTTGGACGGGCTGGGCTGCCAACAACTCTCTTCTTGTGTCTTCCCCAGGTGACTTAGTTATTGATCTTTTGAAAGAGTCTTCTAGGTACTTGATTCTTCCGTTTTGAACGAATCTTCCGGATGGCTTATTTGTTATTAAATGTGTCTCGCCTTAAGAACTCTATAAATACTCTCATCCTTCCTACTGTTGATATGAGATGACGAATGACTCTCTGTGAAGCTTCCACGTTCTTTTCTCTCTTCTTCTTCTTCTTCTCTACAGTTTCTTATTCCTCTCATACTGTCTCTGTTCTCTGTGAATTCTTCCCGTTGTTGCCGCCCTGTTAGTCGCCATTCTTCGTTGATCGCGTGCTCGGGTGGCTTGTGAAGGAGAAGACCGTGAGTAAGAGATTAGATTGTTCTTGTATGTGAGGCTCATCCATTGTTCTGAGGGTTCGATCGAGAATCTGTATTTTAGAGCAAAACAGGTCTGGTTTTGATCTTCCTCATCCATTTTAGCATCCAAATATCTCTGTTGTCCTCTTTTCACACATGAACCGATCGTCCGGTTTTGAAAACGGACGTCCCAATTTTGAGAGTGGGTTGTTCGATTTTATGCATTGTGGCAAAAAATTGAACGTCCAATTTTTGCCGACTTCATCCATTTTTCATCTGCTTTTGCAGGGTACTTTGGATTGAAGAAGAATCGGTAGTCCGCTTTTCGGACACCTCATCCGATTTTGAAGACCTTATTTAAGAGTTGTTATCCCTGTTCTATCATCCGGTTATTGTAATAGAATAGATTTAATTTATATTATGTTCTTCCGCTGCTTTTGTAATAGTTTGTAGGAGGTTTTGTTTATGTAAAGGGTTCATCACCAATGTGCTCTTCTTATTCCTTGCATCGTCTCTGTCTTCTCGTGAATTCTTCCGTTGTTGCCGCCGTTAGTCACCATTCTTGGTTGATCGCGTGCTTGGGTGGCTTGTGAAGGAGAAAACCGAGAGTGAGAGATTAGATTGTTCTTGTATGTGAGGCTCATCCATTGTTCTAAAGGTTCGATCGAGAATCTCTATTTTAGAGCAAAACAGTCCGGTTTTGCTCTTCCTCATCCATTTTTGGTGTCCAAATATCTCTCGTTGTCCTCTTTTACACGTAAACCGGTCGTCCGATTTTGAAAATGGACGTCCAATTTTGAGAGTTGGTCGTCCGATTTTGTCTGTTTCGGTAAAAATTGAACGTCCCAATTTTTCGCCGACTTCATCCATTTTTCATCTATTTTTTTGTAGGTACGTTGGATTGAAGAAGAATCGGTAGTCCATTTTCGTACACCTCATCCGATTTTGAAGAACCTATTTAAGAGTTGTTATCCTATTCCATCATCCGATTATTGCAATATAATATATTTAATTTATATTATGTTCTTCCGCTGCTTTTGTAATAGTTTGTAGGAGGTTTTGTTTATGTAAAGGGTTCATCACCAATGTGCTCTTCTCAACAGTGGTATCAAAGCCAGAAGGAGATTTGATCTTTCTGGTGTCTTGTGTCCCGTTACATTCTTCCATCGATGCAGATGACATCGGAAACCTCCAATGTTGCTTTCTAGACTCACGGGAACTGTGGAATTCCATGAATCTGGTATAGGTCACTATTACTGCTTTCCGCTTTCCTTTCGTTTAAAGGTTTATTATCTAGATATATATTGCTATTTACATCTCTTTTCATGGATCAAAATTTTTGTGATTTTTGTTTTTCTTTAAAAAACAAAAACACAAGCCTAGCTTGAGTCTTATTAGGACTCCAAGTAAGTGTGTCTTGGTGTTTTTCTTGTTTGATTGTGAAAATTTTCTTTATTATCGTTGATTATTGAGATTGTTTTATTGTCCGTGCGGGGGCTGAGCATCTCTTTTGTTGCTCACCCTATGTTTATTTATACTGTTTCTCGGTTGATCAACTGTTTTGGGGCTGTTGCTCAGCCTTTACTATTTGATTGATCTATTGTGAGTTTATTATCTGCATATTGCCTATTTTTCTGGCTGTATTTTTTTCCGGCTATTTTCGTGAAAAAACATTTTCTTAAATCTTTTATTTTTCGCGGCTATGATTACTCCTATTTTCCACTGTATAACATGTCTGTTCCAAATCTTGAAACAAGCAAGTTGGATGGCAATTCTAATTTAGTAATGTGGCACAGAAAAATGAAAGTTGTTTTAGTCCAAAACAAAATTACACCCGTTGTTTGTACTCCTAATAAGTATCTAAATCTTGGACAGGGGAAATACTAGTTGAAAAACTTGGTGATGCATATAGCTATCTCACCCTGCATTTGAAAGATAGTGTTTTAAGAGAAATAAAGGAAACGGACAATGCTTATGAAATCTGGACAAAACTTGAAAAACTTTATTTAAGAAAGTCTTTATCAAACAAATCTATTTAAAAGAACAACTCTTCAGTTTCAAAATGTGTGGCTTAAAATCCCTTTCTGAAAATATGGATGATTTAAATAAAATTATTTTAGAACTCCAAAATGTTGGAGAAACCATTTCTGACGAAAAGATTGTCGTTGAATGCTTTTCCTGGGTAATTTAATGATATGAAATCTGCTATCAAGTATGGCAGAGATAACTTGACTCTTTCTAATGTGAAAAATGCTTTGAAATTAAAAGATTTACATTTTCTAGAAGAAAATAAAACAAACAGAGAGAATATTTTCGTGCGAGGGGGGGTTGACCAGAGAGAACCTTCTAGTCACCGCTCTAAAAGTAAAGGGAGGTCTAAATCTTAAGATAAGAATAGAGTGAAGTGTTTCTACTGGGGCAAAGATGGTCATATGAAAAATAAATGTTTTAAACAAATCAAAAGATGAAAAATTACGTAAACAAGGTAATGGGTAGGATAAAACCGATAAAACACACGATTTTGAACTAGATGGTAATTCTATATTTTTTGTAGTATTGTGTGTATCCGCTTTCCCATCTACCTTTAAAGTATCTGATGAATGGATTCTTGAGTTGGTTGTCTGATTCTGTCTGTTGTGGCAAAAATCAGATGTCCAACCTTTGCCTACTCCATCCATTTTTGTAATCCGATGTTGCATGTTTGCAGGAGAATTGGTCGTCTGTTTTTCGGACTCATTCATTTTGAAGATTCATTTTTGAGTTATTATTCGGTTCCATCATCTGGTTATTTTGTAATAGAATAGATTCTTTTATCATTTCTTTTTCTGCTGCAATTGTAATAGTAAATAGGAGATTTGTAGTTTAATAACATAGCTGATCACCAGATCCATTACATAACAGGAGTCCTCAAATAACTTTAAAAAAACATTCTCATGAGACACATTTACATTCAGGAATAACTTCAGTTTCTTAAAAAAAAATTCAATTCTCAAAGGTAAGGAGTTAGGAGGAAAGCTTATTTATATTTTTTTTATAGTTGTGATGAAGCTTTTTTCCTCTAATTCTCTTACTCTTATCTTGAAAATTCTGCACATAAGAAGAAATGAGAGCAAGGAAAGGGTTAAATTTCGTTAGACGATAAACATATCTTCTCACTTACGTGTGACTCCAATGGTAGCTCAAGAAAATAGGAACTTTTGTAATGTCCTTCCTTGGCACTTTCACTCCCATTCTCTTCTTTTTATTCTCTCACGTTCTCTAAACAAACTCTTTTTTTTCTTTGTTTGTTCCCTCTTTTTCTTCTTTTGTGATTTCATTTTCATCTATTTCAACTTTCTCAAATAAGGAAGAAATGTATTAAAAAAACAATGTTCTTCACTAAGGCTATCCTTTTCTTCCACTCTTTATTTTCTTTCACGACTTTCTTTTCCCTCACATGTATCTTTGTTGTCTAGTATCACTTCTTGGGCTCTCGTATTCTCCTCATTTTCACTCTTCTTGCTCCAAAGACTTCAAGGTTCAGCAATGGAAGTTTTCTTTCCAATATCCCCATTAGACATAACTCCAACTCTCCTTGGTTATTCTTCAAATCTAACTTTCTTTTGAGCACAAGTTTTCCTTGCTTCCTTTTGTCTTGAAAGAGGGGATGACACATTTCTTTGCACATTCTCAATGTTGTTGGCGAATTATTAAGTTTACATTACAGGTACCTCGTTGTTTCCTTCAAATCTTGCCAAACCAATTTACTAGTACTTCTATTTGAAGTACCTAGTATCCCTTTCTTTTTGATACATCATGGACTTTGCCACTTCCTTAGTGTATTAATCAAGATGATTGTCACTCACCCTCGTGTTTCACTCACACTCTTTGAATTTTATAATAAGAATCTTTTTCTCTTGCCTTTTTCAACCGTCACCTTCTAAGGTCTTCTATTTGGCTTCTAGTTCCACCAAATTACCAAAGCATTTTCAACTAGAAAACTAAACAAGAAATTCCCAGAATCCTAAGGAGACGAAGGCTAAGAGGATTTTCATAAAAAAACTAAGATACATAGAGTTTCAAAAAATATTTTCAAGTGCATAAGTCAAAGAAATGTTCATCTCCACCAAGGAAAAAGCAAAGGCAACAATGTGAATTTCCAAGGAAAATGATTCGTATCAAAACAAAGACAATTTGAAAGTACAATCAATGAGATTTTAAGAGTACTAGACAAATTCCGAAAAACAGATCACGTTTGACATCTTATACAATTTTTCCAATAACGTCATCAATATAACTCCAAATAAATTCATCCTTGCCCATAAACGTTCCTAACTCAATAAGGATGAATTTAGGTACATATTTTGATCAAATCCAATCAGTGTAAAATAAATTATAAGAGAATTAATCAACATCTCTCATCAACCACGAATACAAAGCACTTTGCAACTAATATATCAATAGAACAACCAAATTAACATCAAATTGACTCAAATCTATTGTAAAATAACTGAAACTCAACAAGCTTTCATATTTCATCAAACTTCACTCAATATGGACTTTGTTTCCTACACATTTCATGTCAATCTTTGCAGATAAAATTTTCTGTCTAAAACATTCCAGATTGTATGCCTTTCATTTTTTTTATTAAAAACACATAAATTTTCACCTCATAGAGAGATGGTTCTAATACTATATGATATGAACTAATGTTAATGGCACAATGACATTTGATGTTGAAACCTTCCGAAACTCGGATCTTGCATCCTTCATAGAAGTTGTAGTACGTTGTCTTAGCTTTCTAGAGCATCTTGAGTCAAATCTTTTAGATGTCTCTAACTCAAGTTATGATCAATCTACAAAAAGATGTCAAAATTGGAACAAATTCCAAAAGCATTGAATTTCGGACAACTTTTGGATACTCAAATAAACTCGGTTTGAAACATATTATCCTTTGTGAATACTTCAAGAAGTTTTCTACAAATACCATGAAGGACACTTGTTAATTTGAAGGATTGAAGACCATCGAAATTGAACTTTGCCAAAACTGGTCCAACAATCTAGAAATTCTAGCTTGTCCTCCAATATGTTCAGTTTAACCAGTCTTGTACCTCCATCTCTTGGACTTGAACCTTTCTAGAATTCATCCATAACAATGATCATATCAACAAGCGAATGATTCCTCTAGTTTTAGAGACTATTTTACAAGGAAGTAAGAATTTTTTCAGGATATTTGTTATTAAGACATTCATGATAGACAGAATGTGTATGTGGTTATAGAATTGGTTTTTACTATCCTGCGTAAACTAATATTACAAAAGCATCAATTCTCTTGATTTGTTGTGTAATAGAGAGACACACTATAACAAATAAGGTCTTTGGAGGTTTTCATAAGCCTTAGTAGTTGCTTTTAAGGGTGTTTAGAAGTTAGAAAATATTATTTTAAACACTCAATGCATGAGTGCGTTAATAGCCTTAGATGTCTATAAATGCCTCAAATCCTTAGAATGATGTCTGTTGATAATGGCTTAGACATTTTTATTGACATTTATTTGTGATAACATACTTCTGTACAATTTATTCATTTTAAAATTCCTTTGACATATCTAAATTCCAGTAAAAGTCTTTTTTTTTTTTTTCTACACAAATGGCCATAAAAGTCAATGTAAAAGCATTATTTTATCTAAAAAAAGACTATGTAAAGACATTTCTTCAACACCTTAAAAAATTCCTTTCAAACCTCATGTTTGTCTACATTTATATCTATTAAGGAATTTAGATAAATGCCATCATTCCAATTCTTCACATGCAAATACTAATACGTATAAAAAATATCTACTACTATATAATGAATTTTTATAAGAATATTTAAAGTTAAAACACAAAGATATTAAATATTTTTCAAATTCTTTTATTGAAAATTCAAAATCAAGTATTATAACAAAAGGTAGTAAAAGTTTAGTAAAATAAATCAACCAACTTCATTGTTTTATACATAAATATTTATGCGGAATCCCAAGTTTTAACTTACTATGTAAAGAAAAGTTTTTTGAATTGTACATGAATCCATATCGTTAGCTTAGTCAAACAATCATTGCCACGTAATCGAAAAAATTAAACTAAAAGCATTTAACATTCGATAAGTGGATAAAGAATTTTGAATTATTTATAAAAGATTAAAAAGAATAAATATATTTAGAAGTATAATTATGGGGCACAATAATAGATGCTCCAATAGCATCATCAATTCTTGCAATATTTGAATATGGTCACAGCAACAGTCATTCAAATCTATATAGAACTCTTACTCGGGCTCAGTGCGGCCCTGACCCCCAAATGACCAAGCACTCCCGCCCCCCAAAAGTGGAGACCAAAGAACCGCTATTTTCTTAGGGAAAAGATATCATATTTCATTAATGACTAACCTATACATCACAATTTGATTTATTTCACACCAATTCGATCCGTAGACGCAATAAGTCCTTTGGCAACAATAGTTGTATTCCTTATTAAAAAACAAGTAATAAATAATAGTAATAAATAGGCATATTTATAAATAAATATGTATAGAGTAATTATATCTAAATAAAGGATATTTATGACGATTTTAATTCTTCACTATAGAATGATATTTATTTGTTAAAAACTTCATTTGCTGATTAATTAATAATATGCATTATTAACTATGAAGTGATGAACAATGAGAATGTATATGTAATTTGAGTAAATCTAATGTTAGAAAATCTAAGTAATCTGAAAGACTATAGGAAAATATAAAAGCAATTATAGTAATGCAAAATTGATATATTCATAATTTTCGATATAATCTTGAAGAAATAGTATAGTACGACTATCATGTAAAATTCTTTGATCATAACATGTGCAGAACGATGGATAACATTACATATTATATAGTTTGTATACGTATTGAAAATTATTGTTATGCTGTTCTCTGTAAAAAAAATATGCTTTTGATGCAATGATATTGTGAAAAAGAGACATCAAAAAATGAAGCATATTAGAGAAAAAATTGTATGAAAGAATTAATGCAAAATGAATAGAAAAATAAAAATACAATTTCTATCATTAAGTTGTTTTACATCACAATAGTATCTCTTTTTTCTATAGTATCAAAGTATTCTCAAACTAATATAAATAATTTAACATAAATTATGTCACAAATGGATTAGCTACTTTTTCAAACTCTTTAGACGCTCCTATATTTTGGGGTGGTGACACTTGGTCGAATTATATTTCTTTTGTTGTTTTAGTGGTTATACCTACGTCATGAATTGTTGTTCTCTCTTTCGCTCTCTCTCTCTCTCTCTCTCTCTCTCTCTCTATATATATATATATAATTAACAACCTTAGGTGCTCATTTTTATAATTAGTTATAAAAATATAGTTGTAGATCGATTAAAAAAATATATGTGCTGATTTTGTTATATAATTAATGACAGGAGAGGGATGAAATCTAATTAATTTTGTACTATTATGTCAAACGAATATAAATATTTTAATTTGAATTAATAGTTGCTTTGGAGCATGAAATGGTATGAATCTTGATTTGAATCATTGCATGCTTGAATGAATCTATATAGCAAAATATTATTTTTATAAACATCTTCTGTGAAAAATAGTTATTATATTTTTTTGGTACAAGATATGTTTCCTTTCATAAGTGGCTTATAATGGAAAAGTTAACTTATCAAGAATTGTAGATGCATGATGCATTTACTTATTTAGTGAACATAACGTGTTGAATTTTCAATGAGCAAACTATCTATTTACTTTTTACTTAATAATGAATCTTCACAAAATAATGTTTTATTATAAAATTTTGATCTCGTTTAGTAGACTTTTCCAGAATGAAAGAAAGGTAATTAAGTTAGCCTAATTAATAGTAAAACCCCATAATGGACCGGGTCCATATGAACCCACGGACCTCTTGACCTGTAGTAAGCCACATCATTCTTCTTGTTGTTTTTATCTCAATAATTGAAGACAAGAACAACCAGAAAGGTGATGTGGCAAAATACAAGCTAAGAATTTCATGGGTGGAGACAAGAATCTAGTCCATAAAAAAATTTTCCTAATTAATATGCAAGTGAAAGAAGATTTTCTTCTTTTTAAAGGTTTTCAATAGTCATTTGGTTTCCTTCTTAATTTGACCAGTTGGATTTGTCAAAGATATAATACATATTTTAGAATTTAGAATGTTCGGAAGAACCCATCCATTCATCGTATACTTTATTTTAAATCGAGGATTTGATTGGGTAAATTTCTTCTTCATCCTTTTCCAAATTAATTGTTATTACCATTTGATAGTTCCACAAGATTTTGTTGGACAAGTGAATTCCTTTCTTTATTATTTTTTCTGATTTTTTCACTTTATAGTTGTTTATTATATTTTGATTCACAGGCTTTTTCGTTATTAAGATCCACGTTATTTAATTATTAACTTGACCATCACCCTTTTTATAAAAAATTTTCTAGATCAAGAAAATCTAGAATTTGTACTTTCACTTTTCTTGAATTCATAAATTATATTCTCTCTTTTGATATTTTTTTAATTTTCAATTGATCATTATTTTTTTATTAGTATCTCTTAATTAAAGTAGAATATTTTGGATAAATATTTTCAACTCGCCATTTAATTCATCTCATTACTTCGAGATTAACCAATGGGACGTCGTTAAAGTTAAGATCCAATTTATACATATATATATATATATATATCGTGTCTCGTAGATTAAAGATGCATTTCATTTTTAAAAAAATTTATATTTACGTAGTGCGGGGAAGCGTTTCTAGATACCATGTGAACTCAATTTACTCCAATAATGAGACAAGCCTTGTGATAACACAATAGACGTTGCGGTCCAAGAAATTCTAAAAGAGATTAGTGAGGTAATTAAATATGACAAATTACTTTACTTTATATGCTATTTTTTTTAACAATTGATTTGACAAGCCCTTTCAACGTCTATGTAATTTGCTTTTACCATTTATTTTAGTTTTCTTATTCTAGAATGTAATGCATATTCTCTATACTAATTTATGTACTGCCTTGAATTAAATGCATTTGTGTCTAATTCTATCAATTTTCACATGGCCATTTAGTACGCTATTCGATGCAACTTTATTTTAATTTATAGAATTTAGAAAACATTAAATTAATTAAATCGATTGCTTTAGAAATTTTTGTGACAATATCTATGGATAAGTTTTCCCTATCCAATATTTTCTTCCACTGTCTAAAAACATTTAGCTTAGGTTGATTAATTGGTTAATTATTTTCTTATTGTAATTACATCTTGATCAGAGCTTGCCTAAAGTTTTTGATCTTCTCAAAGCGTCTCTTTTCCTTCTACCTTCAATGTCACGGCCAAGGATGATGAAGATATGAGAATTGATGTTGACCTTGTCTCGTTTAGAGCTCCAAAAGGTTATCAACATAATACATTGAAATTTTAGGGGTGAGAATTTATAAAGTTAATTGAATACGATAATTAACATAATAATGAACGTGATCTCATTTTTTCATGTTACTCTAAAAAACTTACCCTTTGTAGCCAAAACAAGGATCTACAAAATGATGCTTCACAAAAAGTTGAAGAGCTTAGAGTTTCCACTTTTACTATAGCAATTCAAATTCCATAGTTTTTTATGCTTCATGATGAAAAATCATTAAGTGCTTATTTTACTAATCTTATATCTTGGGTAATTATAAAAGATCTATAAATTACTATATTGTTATAGATAGTTCTGAAAATTAAATTACTTATTTAGTCGACATGAAGAACTGTTGTGAAGGAAATTGAAGAACAACTAATTAATTTTTCTTTCTTTCTTTTCATTCTACCCTGTAATAAATTTCACCCTACTAAAATTCACACAGATTGATACTAATGTATTTTTTGTGAACTAAGTTTCTAGAGTCTCGAGTTATAAGGGTTTTTCTCAACCATTCAAGTCATCTCGTACTTGCCAACATTGCTTGTTGTTATATGGAACTTTATATAAATATATGGAGGTTAGAAAATAACAACATCAATTAGATCTAGGTTTTCACACGTTTAGTTAATTACTACCATGGATACACTTTTCATATCTAACATTTTCTTCTTGATTTTCTAGGAAAATTTAGCATGATAAATTAGTTAACAATTTTCTTATTGTCCCTACATCTTAATTAGAGCTTGTAAAATGCATCAAATCTCCCTCCAAGTTTTGCTTCACTTTCTGGCCTTAAAGTCCCACTGAGAGATGAAGAAGAACTGACTGGCGATGCAGAGCACATCTCTTTCGGAATTCCGGAATATATCAAGCGAATGAAATTGAAAGTTTTAAAGGTAAGAATATATAAAGGAAATGGAATATGGAAACTTACATAATAAGAGACCCCATCTTACTATATATCACTCTCACAAACTTTTTTGATTACATGCTCAAAGGTAATATACTTGATAAACGTAAGAACTATTGTGCGTGCTTATCGCATTTTCGTACGCTTACTAAAGAGAGTGCACGAAAACTTCTAGTTTTTTCTTTTTTTCATTAAAAAATATAATAATTTAAAGAAAGAGTACCTAATTTTAGAAGATTAATTTGTGATTTATACTTGAAGAATGTAAGTACAAGTTTAAAAAATAATGTTGTTTCAATATATATGATTAGGTGCTATGGGCACTATAAAACTTGCAATTTCTATTTCATAGTAGGTGTTGTTTAAGTTCCATTTAATTTTTTTCTTTTGTATAATATTTCAAATTTTTAGTCTACTAATAATGAACATATTATTTTAGGTGTATCCGTTTTCAAAAGCATTGAGAAAAAGAAATTGGACAGTTCAGTCAGTTCCTCGTCGAAGCCAAGTAGGGTTGTGGATAAGGTAAGTGATGTAAAAGTTTTAAGAGACGACTAGTCGAGATTCTACACATGAATCCAAATTACTATTTCTATGGCAGAGATCGCTCTTCCACTTTTTTAAAATCTTCTTCGTCCTTGTGACAGTACTATTACCATATAGAGTCAAATAAACGCTTCAGGTCGCAAGTGGAGGTTTACCACTTCATTGATAATGTGATATGCCCAAAAAGTCTTTCTTCAAATTGGAAGGAGAATGAAGAAAATTCTGACTAAAAAATTATCGTAGGTCAAAAAAAAATTCATTAATATAAATTTATGTAACTTAAATAATTTGATAAAATAATTTGGACCAACTATCTTTGATATGCAGGGCCAAAAAATAGGTACAAGGCCTTAGTTGATTGAGTCTACAGAGATTCGCTATTATATCCTTAAACCTGTTGGAGTTATCCATCAA
The DNA here is from genome assembly GCA_028651295.1 of Catharanthus roseus. Lineage (NCBI taxonomy): Eukaryota > Viridiplantae > Streptophyta > Magnoliopsida > Gentianales > Apocynaceae > Catharanthus > Catharanthus roseus. Next base: position 2,773,760 of record JAPQWS010000070.1, read on the forward strand.
TTTCAAATGGGTGCTTTTAAGAAATCGTAAAATGCTGAATCAAGTAAGTCATAAACTAGTTATCATTATTACATTTCATTAAATATTCAAAACATTTAAATTCTGGATATTTAATTTTCTTTTTTTATAGGCATAGATGGCGAAATGTCGACTGAGTGAAGAAGGCTCTTCTAGTGATGTTCAATATTGTAGAATTCCTCTAGTCGATTTCGAGATTATTGAACAATTAGAAATATGAAATTTCAGGATATTACTTTAGTAAGACACTCATGATAAACTCAATGTGTATGTCATTCTAAACATGGTTTTAGGATATTTCTATTGTAAGGCACTCATAATGGCAAGATTGAATAGTTGCATTCTTTTAAATAAATTTGAAGTATTTGGAATAAATTTTTTTCATACTTGCGCCTTATCAAGATTATTAATCATGCAAAGAATAATCCTCCCAAGGAGATGAATTATTCGTATCTAATTCTTTTTGGTATAGTTATCTGGCCATATATATGTGTATATGGATTAGGTATAATATTTTCTTGCATCTTGGAGCTTTCTAGATAAATGGCCTTATGGTCACTCTTTCTATCAATCATGATTCGTACTGAAGCCATACTTCAAATTCTATGAGCTTAAAAGCCTCATCCTGTATTTGGCTCTGAACGTGTTTATGATTTTTAAATTCTAATCTTAAATATCATAAATACATTTTATTAGTATTATTCTTTCTCCTTTTGTTGTTGATTCTATGTTATTCACTTGATATATAGAATGTGAATAATTTATATTAATATAACTTTCCCTTACTTGTTGTTAAATGTATAAAATGGACTAATTAAAAAATGTGTCAAATAAAGAAGAAAGGTCTCAGCAAAAATAATAAATAGAATTTTCAATAATCAATTTTTATGGTAATTTACTATAGTTTTTCCTTTTGACATTCACAATATCACGACAATTTGAATTGAACAAAATGCAGGAAATGATGACGCTCTCCTTTACTACCTATTTGTAGTTTGAACGTCTCTCGGTAATCCTTCTCCTTTTCCTTGTCCCCTCGAAATGGTTCTCGTTTGCTTGCTTATAATTTCATATTCTTGACATTCAAAATCTTATTTGACGAGTTTGAGTGCAACATATATTTGACATAATGATGCCTTCTCATATATTAATCCTTCTCCATACAACTTAATATTTAGTCTTAACGTTTCTTAAATTCCCTCATCAAATAACAAATGAAAATTCGATGTAGACTCAGGGGATCAAAATATAAAATCCTAACAATTTTAAGTTAATTAAGTATTTATTTGGAGGCTAAAATAGTCCTATTTTTGGGGGGAAGGGGGGGATAAAATAGTTACTTTCTATAAATATGGATTCGTAATGCTAATAAGAATTTAGTTCATGGTTTATGTTTATTAGGAAAAGGCTTAGGAAAAATCGAGGAATTAAATGCATTTAGAGCACCTTTTAATCAACCCTAAGTTTTACAAAGGTTATATCCGAAGACTCTTTGAAAGAAAGAACTTAAATTTGTATTTGTAGTTGACAATATCAATTTAACATCTAGACGGCATAAATACTGGAATGTTTCTTTCGAGTGCCCAGTGCAGCTAGTGTGAGGAGTGTTTTTGTCAATAAGAACGGGTAAGCCCAACATCTACATGAGTTTAGCGTGAAAGAAATAGCTTAATTCTGTTGTGTAGCTAATACATTGATATAAGTTTTTGGATAGAAATTTAATGAAAATTTATTTTTATGTAAAAAGAGAGTATAACTTGTTTATGAAAAATATTGTGTTTTACTCTGAATATATATTAATGTGTATGTATATATATTGTTGTGTTTTTCTATACATATATTATAAATACATATATATATATACATATATATACATTTTTCCCTCATAATAGATATGGTCATTATATATAAAAAAATAGAGTTTGTTCAAGTGACAGTACTATAAATACCATATGGACTTAAACAAATACTTCAGATTGCAAGTAGTGTGTTAAAACTCTATTTATAATGGATATACCTCAAAAGTATTTATTCAAATGGGGAGGAGGATGAAAATTCTTGTAAGAAATTCACCATAAGTTGCATAAAAATATTAATATCTTGTGGTATATGTAACTCAACTGATTTGATAAAGTAATTTTTTTTCAATTCTTTGATCTGCAGGGCTGAAGGAGAGGTTGTACACCTTAGTTGTTCAAGTCTTAACCTTATGGAGTTTTCCATCACTGACATTCAATAGGTATCATTATTACGTATAACAAAATATTTCAAAATTTTATATTATTAAAATTTATTCTTTTCCATTTTATGTTCATACGTGGCAAAAAGGTGACAAATAAACGAGGTTCTTCTAGTGTAATTGCACCTGATTTTCCATATGCACATTAGCAAAAGTATGATTCCTCTAGTCTATTTAGAGACTATCATACAAGGAAGTATGAATATTTGGTGTATTTGTTATTAAGACATTCATGAAAGCTTGAATGTGTATGTGGGTTATAGACATGGTTTTTACTATTCACGTAAACTAATATTACAAAAGCATTAATTGTGTTGTTTTGTTGTGTAACAGAAAGACACACAACAGTAAATAAAATCTGTGGAGGTATTCATAAGCGCCATAGAAGTTGCTTTTAACGGCATCTAGAAGTTAGAAGAAATTATTTAAATGCTCTATGCATGAGTACATTAATTGCACTTAGGTGTTTATAAACACCTCAAATGGTATCATTAAAAACCCTTTAGAATTGTGTTTGTTAATAATTTCTTCGACATTTTAAATGACGTTTATTCATGATCACATACTTTCATACAGTTTATTCATTGTAAAATTTTTTTGACATATCTAAATTCTATTAAAAGTCATTTTTTTGCGACGCAAATGTCCTTAAAAATCAATGTAAAAGTATTTATTTTATCTAAAAAAAAGTATATAAAGACATTTCTTCAGCACCTTAAAAAATTCCTTTAAAAATTCATGTTTGTCTATATTTATATCTACTGGGAAATTTAGGTAAATGTGATTATTCCAATGATTCTCATGCAAATTTTAATATGTATAAAAAAATCAAATACTATATAAGTAATTTAATATAAGAATATTTAAAGTTAAAACACAAAGATATGAAATATTTTTCAAATTCTTTAATGTAATAAGAGTTTACTAAAATAAATTCACCAAGGTCATTATTTTATATATAAATATTTAGGTTGAATCCCAAGTTGTAACTTACTATGCAAAGAAAAGTTATTAAATTACACATGAATCCATATCATTGGCTTGGTCAAGCATCCATGACCACGTAATTGAAGAATGAAACAATAAGCATTTAACATTAGATTAGTGGATAAACAGTTTCGAAGTATTTATAAACAATTTTAAAAATAAAAATATTTAGAAGTATAATGAGTGAATTATTTATAAAAGATTAAAAGAATAAAAAATATTTAGAAGTATAATGAGTGGGGCGCAATAATCGATGCTCCAATAGCATTACCAATTCTTTCCATATTTTAATATGGTTATCCATATTTCTAATATGGTTACGCAGTTAATTCCAATCTATGCCGCTCTTATTTTTTAGGGAAAAAGATATTATATATATTATTAATGACTAGCCTATCTATAAGTGTTTGAACTATTTCATACAAATTCGTTCCCAAACAAAGCTCAGCTTACTCTAATTTGATCCTTAGATACAAGAAGTCCTTTGACAATAATCGTAGTACACTTTATCAACTATGAAGGTGTAAAGAATAAAGATGCACATCTAATTTCTAAAAAATAGTGACTTGAATTATAATTTGGATAGACCTGACTATAGAAAATCTAAGTTACCCAAAAGGTTTAAGAAAATACAAAAGCACTTAATGATTCAGAATTTCTATGATATATTAATAGTTTTAATATAATCTTGAAGAGATTTTACGGTGGGAACTATTTCGTGATATTATTTGATTATAACATGGGCACTATGATGGATATAATTAAATAAGATATCTAGTATAATATACATATTGAAAATCATTATATATTTTTCTATTCAACATCCTGTTTCTGGTGGTATGATATTGCCAAAAGGACACATCAAGTAATGAAGCATATTCTAGGAGAATCGTGTATAAAGAATTAAGGAAAAAGAAAATAAAAGGAAAATCTTGTAATGAAGCATATTCTAGGAAAATCTTCTATAATTAGTATCTCTTTCTAATATAGTATCAAAGTATTTTAAATCTAAAATTAAGAATTTAACTTATATTTAAATATAACATTCTTAGATGTCCATTTTTAAAATTAGTTTTAAGAATCCCAACGATAGATTACAAAAAAATATATGTGATGATTTTATTATGTCACAATTAGTGAGAATAGGGATGAAACTAATTAATATTGTATGATTATGTCAAAAAAACAAAGCTCTTCTAATTTGTATTAATGACAAACGATTATAACGAGAAAGGGCATGAATCTTGATTTGAATTACATGTTTGAATAAATTAAATGTTTATACTATTGTTTCAAAAATGTTGATCCATTTCATATGTTTCATAATAAAAAAGATAACCTACCAAGTGAAAATTGTCAATGTTGCATTTAAAATTTGATAAATTATTCTATGGATTCCAGTGACATATCTTATGAGATGAGAGATTGACAAGATACGAATTCTACTCCTTTCCACAAAAGCATTATGTCACTTTATTAATATTTACAAATTCATTGAAGTGTTGAATTTTCATTATTTCAAATGGCATATTTGTGTGCCCCTTTCTTCCCATATTCCAACATATCCATCCCTTTATTCAAAAAATTTTACATGTCACTTTAAAATGATATGTAGTGCTAGATCTATTTACTACTACAACCTCCAATTACTATTACAATAATCAGAATAAATACTACAGAAAAATAAAATGGCCTAATCACTATTACAAGAATATCTTCCTTCTTCTCCTCTACCATCGGTCTAAGCCGAGCGGAACACCAAGAATAAATCTACACAAAGCAATTAGAAAAAATGGTAGAAGAAATAAACAAAAAGAGACCGAAAAACTTACCCACCGCCACAGGTCTGTTCTGTCGGCGGGAGAAAAACCAGTACCGAGACAGAGATGGTGCCGAGCTGCAGTGAGAGATCACGAACCGCATCGAGGTGCCAGCGGTAAAATGAAAAATGGCACGATCAGTCTAAAATGGGTCCCTCAGTCACAGGGCCTCAACCAAAGGAAAAACACCGATGTCCCTCTCTCTAAACCTTTCGGCTCTCTCCAAAACTTACCAGAAATGGTGATCGATTGAGGACCACCCCAAGCTGCCGTTCACAATAAAAGTGACAGCGTCAATAAAAACTAAAAAATGGAGAAGAGCAACAGACGGACGCGGCAAGCCACGGTGAAGAAAGGGAAGAAGAAGAGACAGAGATGCAACTCAGCAGAGAAGAGAAGAAAGAAAAATAAAAGAGTCGGCTGTGTGTAAAATTGAGGAGAGGAAAAGAGACTTAAATAGGTCAAAGCCACAACAGGCAGCCTGGGTTGGCCCGACCCGGCATCTCTGACCAATCCAAACCACCTTATCTTTCTATTGAAGCCCATTGGATCATCATAGAGAAGCTAATGTGGGCTGAAAGTTGAGAAAATATTGGGAAGAAAAATAGGCCCAAATGCCTACAATCTGCACCTCGAACAATATTTTCCAACCTCCAAATGACTCGATAAGAGTCAACCTGCGTCTAAGTGAAGGAAGTTCCTACAAAACATAAACTTGTCAGCGCTCATAATTTTAGTACCAAAATCTACAAGACTATCATTACTACTAATCTTGTCTATGTCAACTAAATCGCTAGAGACTTTTTTCCGAATGAAATGGTATTTGACATCTATATACTTTCTCCTTTCGTGATAAACTGGATTTTTACGTAAATGTAAACAACTCTGACTGTCAGTATAAATAATAGCTTTTCAATGTAAAACGAGTAATTCACTACATAACCTTTGAAGCCAAATGGCTTCCTTGATAGCTTCCATAGCCGCGATATATTCAGCCTCAGTAGTTGATAAAGTAACTACTAGCTGTAATTGAGACTTCCATGAGACACAATTACCCGCAAGGGTAAGGAAATAAGTTGAGGTAGATTTTCTACCATCCTTTTCACCTACAAAATCAGAATCGACATAACAAATTAGTTCAAAAACATCGGACCAATTGTGACGAGTGTAAGCTGCCCTATCTATAGTTCCATTTACGTAACATAACAACCACTTGAGAGTAGCCCGGTGATCCCTCCCCCGGGTTAGACATTAATCTGCTGAGAAGGCTTATAGAAAAAAGTAATATCGAGTCGGGTGGATATCATTGAGTACATAACAGAGCCTATGGCCATTCCATAGGGAATATTTGCCATGTCTCTTTTATCACTTTCGGTTTTGGGACAAGATTTATCAGAAATTTTGAAATGGCTCGCAAGTGGGGTAGTAACGGGCTTACATAAATGCATCAAAAAATTTAGAAACAATTTTCTAGAGAGGGTTTCTAAGATAAGAAAAGAGAACGATCGAGTCCCTATCTCCAGTAATATTCATCCCAAGAATCTTTGATGTAGGCCCTAAATCCTTTATGTCAAATTTAGATTTTAGCAAAGATTTCAAATCATCCATCTTAGCTTTATGTTCGCAAGCAATTAATATATCATCAGCATAAAGCAACAAATAAAAAGCACTATCAATATTATTTCCAGAGAAATAAATACAACTATCATAATTCCTTTTAGAGAAACCAACTTTTAACATAAAAGAATCAAACATCTTGTACCATTGTTTAGGTGATTATTTAAGTCCGTATAAGGACTTTTTCAAGAGACATGCCATGTGATCTTTACGTTTAACCGCAAAACCTAGTGGTTGATGCATACATGGTCTCTTCAAGATCACTATGAAAGAAAGCGATTTTTACATCAAGTTGTTCAGGATTGAGATCATAAAAGGCATCAAGAGCAAGAATTATCCTAATCGTTTTATATTTAACGGTGGGAGAAAAAATTTCATTAAAATCAATGGCCTCAACTTTTGAAAAACCTTTCGCAACCAGCCTAGCCTTAAACCTTGGATGTTTATTAGCAGACTCAGCTCTTTAATTTTAAAAATCCATTTGCAATCAACGAATTTTTGTTTTGAGGGTTTGGAACAAGAATCCAAGTTTTATTTTTATTTAAAGAGGACATTCCCTCATCCATATCACGTAACAATAAAGAGGGATTAGGACTTTTCAAAACATCGGGAGAAACACAAAGGTTCCTTCGAGAGAACACCGGAAAGTTGTAGTCGTTTTCGGGCTCTGATACCACTTGTTGGATCTATTTACTATTACAACCTCTAATTACTATTACAATAATCAGACTAAATACAATAGAGAAATAAAACAGCCTAATCACTATTACAAGAATATCTTCCTTCTTCTCCTCTACTGCAGGTCTAAGCCGAGTGGAACACCAAGAATAGATCTGCACAAAGCAGCTAGCAAAAATGGTAGAAGAAATAAACAAAAGGAGACCAAAAAACTTACCCACCGCCGTGGGTCTGTTCTGACGGTGCAAGAAAAACCAGTACCGAGACCGAGAAAGCCGAGCAGTGGTGAGAGATCACAAACCGCATCGAGGCATCACCGGCAAATGAAAAACGGCAATATCGGTCTAAAACGGGTCCCCTCAGTCACGGGGCCTCAACCAAAGGAAAAACACCGGTGTCTCTTTCTCTCTAAACCTTTCGGCTCTCTCCAAAACTTACCAGAAATGGTGATCGATCGAGGAACACCACAAGCCATTGTTCAAAATAAAAGTGATAGTCTCATAGAAAACTAAAGTACGGAGAAGAGCAATGGACGTGGCAAGCCGCAGTGAAGAAAGGGAAGAAGAAGAAACAGAGACGCAACTCAACAGAGAAGAGAATAAAGAAAAATAAAAGTCTGTTGTATGTAAAACCGACGAGAGAAAGAGAAACTTAAATAGGTCAAAGCCACAACGGGCAGCCTGGGTTGGCCTGGCCCAGCCCAGCCCTGCATCTATGACCAGTTCAAACCACCTTACCTTTCTGTTGAGGCCTATTGGTTCATCATAGGGAAGCTAATGTGAGGTCGAAAGATGAAAAAAATATTGGGAAGAAAAAATAGGCCCAAATGCCCTGCAATAAGGATGAAGGAAATGATTAGATTGTTTTGATTGAAAAAGAAATGTACTTAAATAAAAAAAAAGAAAAAAGACATTGTTCTAAAGTAATCAAATCGATTTAATTTTAAACTTATATTAGGAATGGTCTTTTTGATCGTGCTCGATTGGTTATTCCAGTAAATTTTGCATTCATATCTTTTGTTTTTATTGAGGCTTTTGTCTAGTGAGTGATGCGTAATCGTTCCTCATAGGTAATGTGTGGGATTGTGTATGCATGTATACATACTCATACATACATATATATAAATACACACATATACTTATATATAAATATATACAGTATACATTCATATATATACATATATATACATGCATACATATACGTATACATATTTATATGTATATAAATATATATCATTTAGTTATAATAGTCATCTTATATGACTACATTGAAAATACTAAGCCCACAAGTGGGTATTTTTTGAATGTTCTACTATATGGTTTTTTAATAGGAAAATAGATACACAAAAGGATATTTTATGGAGATTTTGATTCTTCAATATAGAATAATAATTTATTTATGAAAATTTTCATTTGTTGATTAATTAATGGTATGGATTTACTAACTATGAAGTGTTAAACAATGAGAATATACGTGCAATACGAATAAACCTGACGTTAGAAAATGTAATCCAAAAAGCGATCATAAAATATTAAAGAACTTATACTAATGTAAAATTAATATATTCATAATTTGCAATATAATCTTGAAGAAATATTATAGTTTTAGCCTACTGTTTAAAATTATTTGATCATAATATGAGCAGAAGGATAGATAATGTTAAATATGAAATAGTTGGTATAGGTATTGAAAATTATTATTATGCTGCTCTTTTCAAAAAATATGCTTTTGATGGTGTTACATTAACATCAAACAATGAAGCATATTAGAGGAAAAAGTTGTGAGAAAGAATTAATGCAAAAAGAATGGAAAAATGAAAATACAATATCTATCATTAAGTTGTTTTACTTCAACATCGTATCTCTTTTTTATATAGTATCAATGTATTCCCCAACTAACATAAAGAATTTAATATATATTAAAATAGAATTATGCCGCAGAGGGATTAGCTACTTTTACAAACTCTATAGAAGCTCCTATACTTTGGGGTGCTGGCACTTGGTCGGATTATATTTCTTCTGCTCTTTTTTCTCTAAAGTAGATATTATATATATAACAACCTTAGGTTCTCATTTTTAGAACTAGTTATAAAAATACAGCTATAGATCAGTTAAAAAAATATATCTCGTGATTTTATTATGTCATAATTAGTGATAGAAGAAGATGAAATATAATTAATATTGTACTATTATCTTAAACAAATCAAAATCTTCTAATTTTAATTAATAGTTGTATTGTAACGTGAAATGATACGAATCTTGGATTGAATCATTACAGGTTTGAATTAATATATAAATTGTTTCTTTTTTTTTTTTATAAACATTTTCGTTTAGAAACGGGTATTATATTCTTTAGGTACAAGATATGTTCCATTTTATAAGTGGACCATAATGATAAAGATAAATTATCAAGAATTGTAAATGCATAATGCATTTACTTCTGTAGTGTACACAAGGTGTTGAATTTTCAATGAGAAAACTATCTATTTACTTTTTACTCCATAATTTTTATTACAAAAATATTATTTTATTAGAAGACTTTGACTCACTTTAGTAGACTTTTCTAGAATAAAAGAAAGGAAATTAAGTTAGCCTAATTAATAGTAAAATTCTATAATGAACCAGGTCCATCTGGACCCATGGACTTCTTGACCTATGCTAAGTCACATCATCCTTCTTGTTGTTCTTCTCTCTGTAATTGGAGACCAGAATAATCAGAGGGGTGATGTGGCTAAAGACAAACCAAGAGTTCCATGGGTAGGTTATATGAACTGGACGAGTCAATTACCCTTGCATTTGAAGCTTAGACAGATCACAAGAGCTCAAAGGAAGAAACTCAAGCTTCAAGGAGACAATGGCATCATTGTTTACATAGAGGATGCCTTGAAGAGCAAAGTTAGAGAGTTTGAAGACAAAAGAAAGCATCAAGTTGTTTACCGTGTGTTCAACTATTTAAGAGCAATCAGGGGCACAAATTGAGATGGAATTTGGCTAAATGTTGGCAAGAAAGCACCCTATCACTGACAGTAGGGCCACCGCTGACATTGCTGGTAGGATTCTATTTGTATTTCCTTGGACATTACCAACTTACCACCGATGGTAGGTTCTACCCTACCATTGCCGGTAAATCTCGGGTTTTAATTCAAGTTGTTTTTTCAGCTTTTTATCAAAGGGTTTATAGGTAATTCAAGCCATTAATCGCTTGTTTAGCTAGGGTTAATACTTAGCCCCTAAATACCTCATTATAAATTGATCGTAACTAGTCTTGACTGATGAATTGCTTAAAATATGAAAGAGTTCTCTAAGTTGTCTCTTGGTTTCTTCTCCTTCTTAGTCTAGCTTGCCTAGGTTTAATGTCCTTGGCATTGTGAACAATTGAGCCTAGATTGAAGTACCTATGGAATCAATTGATCATGCCAAATTCCTTTTATTGGGTGATTCATAAGTTTCCTTTCTTTGAATCAATTGATTTTAAGTCTTCTAGATTGTGTGGTATGGGTTTTGAAGTCTTAATTCCCTCAAGGTTTCTGCCATCAATTTGGGAAAGAGCTTAGCCTCTTAATATTAGGTTTGTGAGGCTTATTCCTCATAGGTTTTCCATTAGAGTATAGAAGCTACAAATCCACAATAGAGGTACTTCATGAGAAGGTGATCTTGGGAAGAATTTGGATCCAATTCAACAATCAAAAGAGGATTCACATAATTTGGAATATGAATCTGGTCCATAACAAAATTGTCCTAATTAATATGAACGTGAAAGAAGATTTTCTTGTTTTTAAAGGTTTTAAATAGTGATTTGGTATTCCTCTAAATTTGACCAATTGGATCTGTAAAAGGTATAACACATTTTTTAGTATTCAGAACATTCAAAAGAACCCATCTATTAATCTTATATTTCATTTTGAATCAAGTGTTTGATTAGGTAAATTTCTTCTTCATCCTTTTCCTAATTAATTTTTATTAGCATCTCATAATTTAACAAGATTTTGTTGGATATGTGAATTTATTTAATCATTATCTTTCTGATTTTCCACTGTATCATTGTTTATTATATTTGGATTCACATTCTTTTTTAATGTTAAGATCCACGTTGTTCAATTGTTAACTTGACCATCACCCTTTTTTATAAAAAAAATTATCTAGATCAAGAAAATGTGGAATTTGTACTTTGACTTTTCTTGAACTCATAAATTATGTTATTTCTTTTGATATTTTAAAAAAAAATTCAATTGATTATTATCTTTTATTAGCATCTCTTAATTCAACTTGAATATTTCGGATAAATATTTTCAATCACCATTTAATTTATCTTATTACTCTTAGTTTAATACATTGACATTGTCAAACTTAAGATCCAATATATATCTGTGTGTGTTTTGAAGATGCATTTGATTATATATATGCGTAGTAAAGATGCATTTCATTCTTAAAAATTTGCACTTTTGTAATACAGGAAAGGTATATAAATAACATGCGAACTAAAATCCATCCAACAGTTGACCATGACACAATTCATGTTGAGGTCCAAGAAATTCTAAGAGAGATTAGTGAGATAATTAAATAGGACAAATTACTTTACATGCTAATCTATTTATACCATATAGTAAAACACAATTTTAAACTCTACAAAGTGTTTCGGACATTTTCATCTATTTAATGAATGATATAACAAACCCTTTCAAGATCTAAGTAGTTTGCTTTTATATTTATTATAGTTCTCATTCTAGAATGTAATGCATCTTGCCCTGCCAAAAGCCCCATCAATTGATAGTAATAACTATTCCCTTCACTAATTTTGTAGTGTCTTGAGTTAAATGCATTTTTTTCTCCAGCGCTAGCAATTTTCACATGCCTACCTTGCACGCTATTTGATGCAACTTGATTTTAATAGATGGAAGTTAGAAACATTTAAGTATTTATATTTATATCTTTAAAAACTTTTGTGATTATATCTATGGATAAATTTTACCAATCAAATGTTTTCTTCCACTGTGTAAAAATTATTTAACTTAGCTTGATTAATTGGTTAACTATTTTCTGTTGCAATTACATCTTGATTATAGTTTGCCTAAAGTATTTGATCATACTCAAGGTGTCACTTTGCCTTATATCTTAAATGTCGTGCAAAAATGATGACAAGGATATGACAATTGATGTTCACCATGTCTCATTTAGTGTTCTAAAAAGTTATGAAGACAATACAATTAGAATTTTTAGGGTCAGAATGTATAAAGTAAATTGAATACTATAATTAACGTAACAATGAAGATGATCTCATTATTTATTATTACTTTGAAAAACTTACCCCATGCTGCTAAAAAAGGATCTACAATGATGCTTCACAAAACATTGAAGAGGTAAGAGTTTCTACTTTTAATATAGCTATTGAAATTCCATACTTTTTTATGGTTGAAGATGAAACATTATTAAGTGCTTACTTTCCTGATCTCAAGTCTTTGGTAATTATAGAAGATATATAAATATTATATTGTTATAGATATTCTGAAAGTGCATTTGCTATTATAGTCGATATAAATAACTATTGTGGAGTAAATTGAAGAACAACTAACTAATTTTTCTTTCTTTTCGTTCACCTTAATCATTCATTCTACCGTGTATTAAATTTTACCTTACTAAAATTCACAGATTGTTACTAATGTGTTTTTTCGACGCTAAGTTTCTAGTGCCTCGAGCTATGTGGGTTTTTCTCAACCATTAAAATCATGTATACTTGCCAACATTGCCTGCTATTATGTGCCACTTTATATTAATATACGGAATAGAAAATAATAGTATCGGTTAGATCCATATTATCGCACATTTTTGTGATTAGAACCGCGGATAAATTTTTCGTATCTAACATTTTGTTCTCGAACAACATGATAAATTAGTTAACAAATTTTTAATTTTTTTTTGTCATTACATCTTCATCAGAGGCTGCCCAGTTGATGTGAATGCTCAATTTGATTGTAAATTTGAATTCAACATCCGCCAAAGACAACCTCATTGATGAAGAATTTATATTGAAGATTTTGTAGTTCTAACACTCCACTAAAGAACCTATAAGGAACTAAGCCACAAACGTCCAATAGTGAGAGAAGAAAAAATTTTCCAACTTGATAGCAAGAACTTTAGAGAAACTATGGCCCTAAAAGCCAAACCACACAAATTAGAAGACCTAGATTTAATCAATTCTAGAAATTAGAGCTCCTACAGTCAATCAAAGAAGGAATTGGAAATGATTAATCAACCCATAGATTCATCAATCTAAGTAATCAACTGCTATCAAACTAAGGAAGTAAACCCTTTAGAAGATAACTTAGATGTGTTCAAGAAACCTAGAAACCATTAGAGAAAACTCTCAATTTATATCATCAATATTCAACTTGATTACAATGTACACTATAAATGACTAAAACCTAAATTGATTATTGACTTACGACTCTAAAAGACAAATTAGACTCTTAAATAACAACTAAAAGTAGAATCCAAAATAACGCATTACTTAAACATCCCGGCACCTACCACGACCCTACCGTACACAGTAGGTCTTGAACGAACAAGCCCTATTCGGACAGAAGCCTACCGGGAACGGTAGGTATAGGGACTACCATCGACGGTAGGAGCTTCTTTTCACTTTTCTTGGCCTTTTTCACCTCTAATTTGTTCTTGGCTTTTTTCACCTCTAACTTGCTCTATTGAATAATCCTTACTTATGGTAGAAATTATGAGCAACTTTGAAGGTTTTCCTTCATCTTCAAAGCCTTCATGCTTGTCCTTTAATCTATTCTTCATGATTTCTTCAAAGAATACAACCATTCCTTTAGCCAAATGATCATCACATGCCTTGATCTTCTTTGTCTTTGTACTAGTGATTGGTCCATGAATCAACTAATTAGCTTCTTGATCATCCTAGTTCATATAATCCGCCCCTCCTTTGAAAAGATTCGTCCTGGAATCTTCACCTGTGCCAAAGAAAGTTAAGTCACAAATATCAAAGGTATCACTAACATTGTATTCACCCGTAAGATCAATTCTATACGCAATATCACTATGCGCTCAAGAACTTCAAAAGGACCATCATCACGGGCATCAAGCTTAGACTTTTCTTGAGAAGGAAATCATTATTTTCTCTTCGGGTTCAAAGACTACTGGTTTCCTTCCAACATTTCTTTTAGCCACTAGTTTCTTGTTTTTTGCTTCATTAGCTTTATGTTTTTGGAATAGATAGACTTCACAAGTTCAAAGCAGGATCTATAGGTGAAGGCATCAAATCAAATGTATTTAGAGGATTAAAACTAGAAACATCTTCAAAAGGAGAATAAGAAGTAATAGAATGAGGTGCTCTATTGTAAGCAAATTTGATATGAGGTAAAAAATATTCCGATTAGTGCAAGTTCTTCTTAAGGATGGTCCTAAGAAGTTATCCAATGGTTCTATTAACCACCTGCTTTTGGCCATCCGTTTTGGATGGCAAGTTGTAGAATACAACAAGTTAGTTCAAAGTTTCCTCCACAAAACAGGCAAAAAATGACTAAAGGCTAGGTGTCACAATCCGAAACAATAGTTCTAGGAATGCCATGGAATCTCACTGATGTAGGTCGGGAAAGCCAAGAAGCTAAAGATATATTACTTCGAACATTCACTAGTGAAAGACCGAAGAAGATCAATGATAACGATGGAAATATGGATAGTGGCATGGTTGTTTAGATGGAAAATGCTTTGAAAATCAAGCTTGAAGGTATTGAAGATTAAGGGACGGCTTCCAAGTTGCTCTTAGTTTATACAACAAGCAAGGATTGCTCAATGAAGTAAATTGGATGTAAAAATGGCTAAGTGTTGGAGAAGAGCACGCCTACCACCGATGGTAGCCCTACTCTTACCATCGCAAGTAGGCCTCTAGATAGAAATGATTTGGAAGCCAATACCCTATTGCGTCCAGTAGGTTCCACCTTACCGTTCCCAGTAGGGTTTGGGGAAAATACAACTTCGTAATTTTAGGTAGGATTTCATTATTTAAACTTGTTTTTCCAACTTTGAATCAAGGACTTAGTGTATATTTTAAGCCATTAATCACTAGATGGGTTAGGTTTAGACCTTAACCTACAAATACCCAATTATAAGCTCATCCATAACTAACTTCGATTAATTTTTGCTTTGAAACTTGAGAGAGGATTTGTCCAATTGTCTCCGTGGGTTCTTCACCCTTCTTAGTTAGCTTGCTAAGTGTTAGTGTCCTTAGTTTGTGAACAATGGATTGCCTCAGATTGTGGAATCTATGGAATCAATTGAACACCCAATTCCTTTCTTTAATTGAAATTTAGAATTCTTGTTCTTACATTCCATTAATACGTGGTCTTCTAGTTTGTATATGTAGGCCTTTGGGCCTTAGTCTTCCCAATATTTTCCCATTTTTTCCAGCCCACTTTACTATACCCAGTGATGACCATGGGCCTCAGTCGAAGAGTAGGTGTTTTGTTTATGATCTAGCGTCGGAGATGCCGGGCCGGGCCAACCCGGACTGCCCATTGTGACTCTACCTATATAATGCCTCTCCTCGGTTTCCAAATTACAATCTAACTATTTCTCTTTTTCTTCATTACTCCTCTCTATCTCTGTTTTTTGGGCAGTGCCGTCAACGTGTCTACTTTCTCCCTTCTTCTTCACGGTCTGTTGCGCTACTGCTTCTCTCTGACCTTTAGTCTGTCTCTGCGATGCCGCCTTGCTGTGAGCGGTTGTCTTCTGGTGGTCTTTTTTCACCATTGTTTTCGGTGAGCACTTGAGAGAGAGCCGAAAGGGTGTGAGAGAGGGAGACACCTGTGACTCTTCTTTTTCCAAAGCCTCTTGGACTTAGGGTACCCGATCCGACCTTCTTGTTGCCGGCACCTTGACGCATCGCCGCTCGGGCGCCGTGATCGAAGGTTGGTTCTCCGCCGGCTGAACCAATCCGTGGCGGTGGGTAAGAAATCTCCTTTCTTGTTTTTGTGGTTTATATTTTCGGACTAACCGTTTTGCAGGAAAAACTTTTGGCACTAACAAATCCGCATTTATCTACCAGTACAAGGAGGAGAAAGAGGAATATTTTTATGTAATAGAGCAAGGTTATTTCCACTGCTTATTCTATTTAGTTTCTTTACTAGTAAATAGAATTTTTTTTTGTAATAGTAATTAGTTTCCAACAAGTGGTATCGAGCCACTGGTTCTCTCGTCGGCGCCGACGACCTCGGAAGAATCCAGATCCGAGGGAACCGTTGAGTTCCTCGAATCGGCGATGAAGTATTAGTAAACTTCTCCTTTTTTTTTCAATTATTATTGCTTTACTGTTTCTGTTTTTCAATTCGGCTTTTCACCGGTTACTTTCCGTTTTTGTTTTTTCTTTCTCGGCTTGCCACCGGTTACTTTTTTGTTCTTTGTGTTGTTTCATCCTGTCGTCGGTTTATGCTTGCTATACTATTTTTTTTTGAATCGCGTTACGGCTCAGATTTTTTTGTTTACTATTTTTTTTATATATACACGCTTGCTTTTTCGGATACATCTCGCTATCGTTGGTTGTTATTCCAATTTTTCATTCCGAGTTTCATTAAGTTTTTTTTTAAAAAAAAACTATAAAACCCTAAGCCCGGCTTGAATCCGTGAGATTTCAAGTATTTGTGCCTTGGCGCATTTTTTTTCCCGTTTTTCAAATATTATTTATTATTATTTTTCTATTTGTCTTTTTTCTCGCTCTTTTCCGAGATATAGTACTTGTTTCTACTGTTTTTCTCGTTTTCAGTTATGTACATTGTTGTTTGCTTTACGTGTTACTTAGGTTTCGTGCGTCACACATTATTACACCATTTTTTTAATTAAAAAAACAAACACTCAGAAAACAATATCCAACACCATTTTTCCTTAATATACTTTTTTTACGAAAAAAATCCAAGCATTTTATTTTCAAACCTTTTTTTTTAAAAAAAAAAATCTTTCACTTTTTTTATAGCCACTTAATTACACTTATTTGCCTTTAAAACATGTCAATTCAAAAAATTAAAACTCATAAGTTTGATGGAAAATCTAACTTTGTAATGTGGCGGAGAAAAATGAAAGCAGTTTCTGTACAAAATAAAATTGCACCTGCTATTTGTAGCCCCAAAGAGTATCCGGAATCTTGGAGGGGTGAAGTTCTTATGAAAAAACTAGGTGATACGCACAGTTGCCTCACCTTGCATTTAACCGACAATGTTTTACGAGAAATCGACGAAAAAGACAATGCTTTTGAAATTTGGACTAAACTGAAAAAAAACTATATTTGGAAAAATCTCTTTCGAATAAAATATATTTAAAAGAGCAGCTTTTCAGTTTTAAAATTGGTGGTCAAAAACACTTTCAGAAAATATGGATGATTTAAATAAAATCGTTTTGGAACTTCAAAACGTTGGAGGTTAAATCTCTGATGAAAATACTGCAGTCATTTAATTAAATGTCTTACCTGATTCTTTCAACGATGTAAAATCTGGCATTAAATATGGCATAGATGATTTATCTTTTTCTGATGTTAAAAACACTTTGAAATCGAAAGATTTGGATTTACAAAAAGTAAATAAATCACACGGTGAAAACCTTTACGTGCGAGGGAGGGTTGACCGGAGGGAATCTCTTAGTCACAGGTCTAAAAGTAAAAGGCGATCCAAATCTCAAGAAAAGAACAAAGTGAAATGTTTTTATTGTGGTAAAGAGAGTCATATGAAAAACAAGTGTTCTGAAATGATTAAAGATGAAAAACAACCTAAACATGGTAAAGGGAGTAATAAAATTGACAAAACCCACGATTTTGATTCTGATGGTAATTCTATGTTTTCAGAGGTTTTGTGTGTTTCCCTTTCCCCTTCTTGTTCCAAAGTTGTTGATCATTGGGTTTTTTATTCTGGTTGTTCTTTTCACATGACAACCAACAAACACTAATTTTCAGATTTCAAACCCTTAAATCAAGGAAAGGTTTACATGGGAAACAATCAAGTTTGTGATGTTAAAGGCATTGAAAATATTTTCATTAAAATGCATAATGGTGTGACTAGAAAACTCACTGAGGTGAGATACGTGCCCGACCTTCGTCGAAATCTTAATTCTCTTGATTATTTGGATTCTCTTGCTCTTTCTTTTAAATCCAAAAATGGTATTTTACATATTTGTAAAGGAGACCTAGTCATGCTAAAAGGTTTTAAAAGAGAAAGTTTATACATCCTTATTTTTAAAACCGTTTGTAACTCCACTGCATTGATTTCAAAAACTGTTCCCAAGAAAACTATATTGTGGCATCGGTGGATCGGTCACATTAGTGAGAAGGGACTTTATTATTTACAAAAACAAAATCTTTTATGTGGTGAAAAATTGATTCCTTGGCTTTTTGTGACCACTGTGTTTTGGGAAAACAACACAAAATTAGTTTTTGAACTAGCACGCACAAGTCTTCTGCTATACTTAATTATGTGCATTGTGATCTGTGGGGGCCTAAAAAGGTTCCAACTTATGGTGGTAACTTTTATTTCTTGTCTGTCGTTGATGACTTTTCAAGGCATGTTTGGGTTTTTCTTTTAAAAACTAAAGATCAAACTTTTGAAAAGTTTTGTGAGTGGAAACATTTTGCCGAAAATCATTCTAGAAATAAACTAAAAACTATCAGGACCGATAATGTTCTTGAGTTTTCTTACCGGAAGTTTTCTAATTTGTGTGTATCGCATGGCATCTTACAGCATAGGATGGTTAGGTATAACCCCCAGCAAAACGGAGTAGCTGAGAGGATGAACTGTACTATTATGGATAAGTTAGATGTCTCCTTGTTTCTTCTGGTGTCCTAAAACCTTCTTAGGGGGAAGCTGTTAGCACGGCTGTCTACTTCATCAATAGATCCCCTTCTATAGCCATAAACTTTAGGACTCCTGTAGCACTCCGATGTGGTAAACCCCCCTAACCTTTCCAAGCTGAGAGTTTTCGGGTGTGCGGCCTTTGCACATCAGAAGGAGGGTAAGCTAGATCCTAGGTTTAGAAAGTGAGTGTTTATAGGATATCCTAGTGGGGTGAAGGGTTATAGAGTGTGGTTAAACGGTAAACCGGGTGTAAGGGTTGTCATCAGTAGGGATGTTATCTTCAACGAGTTAGAAATGCTCTGTCTTAAGGATAAACCTATCTCTGATAGTCCATCGAGTGTTCCCACACCTAGTAGTATTCCTGTGGAGGTGGAGGTTACATCTGAACTCTCTTTAGAACCTCCTCAGGAACCTAAAACCAACCAAGAGTTACCTGCATCATCCAATAGCAAACCTGATCTTCCTAGTATTCCTGAAACCCTTGATCCAGTTTTAGAAGGTTCTGATGAGGAAGGAGAACACCCTGAGGCCTAAGCTCAAGCCCTTAGGGATAACCAACTTGTAAGAGATAGGTTTAGAAGAGTGCGTAAGGATCATCCTCGGTATGGTTACTCCTACATTGTTTCATATACTTTTATGGTTGAATCTTATGTGGAAGAAAAAGAACCATTATATTTTTTTGATGTTTTGAAAAGCCCTAATGGTTCTTTATAGTTACGTGCTATGGATTAGAAAATATCTTCTTTAAATAAAAACAAAACCTGGATTCTTATTCCAAAACCGTCAAAACAAAAGTTAGTTGATTGCAAATGGTTTTTCAAAATAAAAGAGCCTGAGTCTTCTAATGAACCTCCATGTTTCAAGGCCAGGCTAGTTGCAAAAGTTTTTTCACAAGTTGAGGCCATTGATTTTAACGAAAATTTTTTCCTGTTGTTAAATACAAAACGATTAGGATTATTCTTGCTCTTGTTGCGTTTTATGACCTTAATCTTGAATAACTTGTTGTTAAAACCGCTTTCTTGCATAGTAATCTTGAAGAGGCTATATATATACGTCAACCACCAGGTTTTAAGGTTAAAGGTAAAGAACAAATGGCGTGTCTTTTGAAAAAGTCCTTATACGGACTTAAACCATCACCCAGACAATGTCTGTGTTTCTCTGGTAATAACGTTGATTCTGCTATTTACCTATTGCTTTGTGTAGATGATATGCTAATTGCTTGCATACATAAAGCTAAGATAAAAAATCTAAAATCCTTGTTAAAATCTGAATTCGATATGAAGGATTTAGGGATTGCATCCAGAATCCTTGGGATGAGTATTTCGAGAGATTCTCAAAAGCCCTTCCTTCAGAAAATCATATCCAAATTTTCCATGCACTTGTGTAAGCCCGTTATAACCCACTTGCTAGCCATTTCAAACTTTCTGACAAAACGTGTCCTAAAACTAAAAGTGAGAAAAGAGATATGGCAAATATCCCATACATAATGGCCATAGGATCAGTCATGTACTCAATGATATCTACCCGACCAGACATTGCCTTGTCCATAAGCTTTCTCAGCAGATTATGTCTAACCCTGGGAGAGATCGTTGGGCTACTCTCAAGTGGCTACTCGCGTTATCTTAACCGAACCTTAGATCGAGGCTTACACTATCATAATTGGTCCGATTTTGAACTAAGTAGATTTGTTGATTCTTATTTTGAAGGTGATAAGGATGGTAGAAAATCTACCTTATCCTATTTCTTTACCCTAGCGGGTAACTGCGTCTCATGGAAATCTCAACTGCAACCGCTAGTTGCCTTATCAACTACCGAGGCTGAATACATCACTGCTACAGAGGCTATCAAAGAATCCATCTAGCTTCAAGGGTTATTGAGTGAATTACAAGTTTTACATTCCAAAGCTATTATTTATACAGATAGTCAGAGTTGTTTACATTTATGTAAAAATCCGGTCTATCGTGAACGAACAAAACATATAAATGTCAAATATCACTTTATAAGGGAAAAATTCTCTAGTGGTTTAGTTGACATACACAAGATTAGTACAGATAAAAAACCTGCAGATTTTGGTACTAAAAGTGTAAACACTGACAAGTTTATGTTTTGCAGGGATTCCCTTCACTTGGACGCGGTTTGATTCTTGGTGAGTTAAAACAACGGTTGGAAAAACATCGTTCAGGGTGGAGATTGTAGGCCTTTGGGCCTTAGTCTTCCCAATATTTTCCCATTTTTCAAGCCCACTTTACTATACCCATTGATGACCATAGGCCTCAGCTGAATAGCAGGTGTTCTGTTTATGACTGGGTCATAGATGCCAGGCCGAGCCGGGCCAACCTGGCTACCCGTTGTGACTCTACCTATTTAGTGCCTCTCCTCGATTTTCACATTACAATCGACTCTTTCTCTTCTTCCTTACTCCTCTTCGTCTCGTACTTTTTGGGAGTGTCGTCTCTGTCTCTACTTTCTTCCCTTCTTCTTCGCGGTTCGTTGCGCCAATGCTTCTCTCCGACCTTTGGTCTGTCTCTGCGATGCCTTGCTGTGAGCGGTTGTCTTCTAGTGGTCTTCTTTGACCATTGTTTCTGGTGAGCACTTGAGAGAGAGCCAAGAGGGTGCGAGAGAGGGAGACATCCGTGACTCTTATGTTTTCCGATGCCTCTTGACCGAGGGTACCCAATCTAACCTTCTTGTTACCAGTCACCTCGACGCACCGCCGCTCGGTGCCGCCGTGATCGATGGTCGCTTCTCCGCCAGTGAACAAACCCTACAGCTAGTGGGTAAGAAATCTCTTTTTTTCTATTTGTGGTTTATATTTTCAGACTAACCATTTTGCAGGAAGAACTTTCTGCAGTATCAGATCGGCATTTACCGATCAGTACAAGCAGGAGAAAGAGGAAATATTTTTATGTAATAGAGTTAGGTTATTTCTTCTGCTTATTCTATTAGGGTTCTGTAATAGTAAATAGAATTTCTTTGTAATAGTAATTAGTTTCCAACAGGATAGTTAGGGTTTGAGGCCTTAGTTTCCTCAATGTTCTTTCTATCAAAATCGAAATGAGCTTTACCTCTCAATATTGGGTTTATGAGGCTTAGATCCTCAAAGGTTTTCTATTGGAGTGTTTGTGAGGTTCTTCATCAAAGGAGGTAATCTTGGGAAGGTGTGGAATCCAATCAATAATAAAAAATGATCTATATCAAACTAGTGTAAAAGAAACCTCCAAATAAAGATAAATTTGTAGTAGTGTTTAAATTTTGTTCAAAATAAAAAAAGAAAAATTACTTGATGATCTATGAAAAATTCCATGAAGATCATGCAATAGTAGTATAGAAAAATTATTCCAAAAATCAATTGGAAGTTCGGTTGAATTATGTACGAATTTGTTTATATTTTGGGATGCAGATGTTCTCTTTTGAGTAGGGATTCAATTGCAATAAGTTTTACTCAATTTGGAGTCCAATTGATTACCCAATTTGATTGAATTGTGAAAGTGTGGAGTAATCCAAGCATATCTTATGTTCTGCTGATTCAATTATAATGCAATTTGTGCTTGCATTCATCCTCCTCGAGTGAGGAATCTTTCTGATTTGGTTTCATCTTATTTGGGTTTGTATTTTTTGAGTTATTGTCATTTTAGTGACAGGGTCTCTTTATTCTCCATTTCCTGGAAAATTTATCTTAGTACTCTTGTGTTCTTGTTTAGCTTAATTATTTTGAATTGCTTTGTTTTTTACTTCCAATTGTTTTCTTGTGTGTTTATATTCTTTTGTTGAGGTCAATTATGTTTGTTGGTTCTTCTCCATTGATTACATTCTTTGAAATTCTTACACCTCAAGTGTTTGAAACTTGGCCTCTTTGAACATTTATACCAACTAAGTGCATTGATTGATTTACTTGCTTGGGATTTTTTCTCTTGGTTTGAGTTTGTTATGAGGTTGAATGATCTTATAGAGACTTGAGTGTTGAGTGTTTGGAAAAGGCAAGACAGTTGAGTTTATTTTGATAAAAGCCTATAATGAATGCTAAACAGAGTGAATTAAGTGATCATCAAATGAGTGTAAACACAAATGGACTGATTGGGAGGTCCTTTTCTTGTTTTCTAACCTTTTTTTTGTAGTTTTAAACAATGAATAAATGGAGTACATGTCTAATTCCCCCTTGAAAAGGATGAAAATAAAGAGCAAACTAGAGGATTATAAATCAAAGTTTTCAAGGGATATGCTTAACGTCTATCATGGCGGTGGCAATGAATCCAATGCTTGTGGTGGGAACAACCAAGAAATGGAGACTTCACTCATAATAGACATAATGTAGTTGGTAACTTCTCTTCTTATAATAAATGTTATGGGCATAATTCCTATGATGATTATTGGGGTTATGATAGAGATAATACTAAATATTATTATTATGAGCATAGTCCTTATGATTGTTATGAAGGGTATTATCATAGTTATGGTAGAGGAGTTTACTTTGAGAGCTTATATGATGAAAATGTATATGGAAGGAAAAATGAAATTGAGTATATAGTCCATCTCAAATGTCATGTGAAAGACAAAGTTGTAAATCTTGCTGTTGATGGTAGTTGTTGTGCTAATCTAGCTAGTACTTATCTTATGGAAAAGTTTAATTTGCCTCTGCTTGAACATCCTAAGCCTCACAGATGCCATTGGTCAAATGATAGTGATGAGATGAAAGTGATTAAGTAAGTGTGGAAGTCTATCTCTAAAGAAACATATAAGGACATTATGTTATGTGAGGTGGCACACATACAAGCGGGTCATTTATTATTTGGAAGTCCTTGGATAAAATGATAGGAAAGTTGCATACAAAGCGGACAAGAGTTCTTACAACTTTAGCAAAGATGGCAAGAGATTAATGCTAAATTCGTTGACGCCTCACGAAATTTATGAAGAGCAAGAGAGGTTAAAAGAAAGGGTAAGAATGTTTGATCAAGAAAAAAAAAAAAGGAAAAGACGTTAGGAAGGCTAAAAGGTATGGAGAAAATAACATTCTATTCAGCTCAAGGAGTTACAAAGGTAGAAACTTTGAAATCATCAACAATTAAAGAATTTTTAAAAGTAAATGAGCTTCCACAAGCTACAATTGAAGTTGAAAAACGTGTTGTACTACATGTTGAGGAAGAGATATCTAATGTGGAACATTATGATCTAATGAGAGATAAGGACATAGAAAAAGAGAGCATTGAGATTAAAGAAAAAGAAAAAGTGGGAAAAAAAAGAGAGATTAGTTGAGGGATCATATATCTTTGATTCTATCTTTATCATTTCTGTTAGTACATGCCCTAAGACCAATTGACTCACATTTATGATTTATGAAGCATGTATTTTTGAATTGTATTTTATGCTCTTGGTCATCAAGTATGTGACTTGATAGTAAAACCCTTATAGCTAATAAAATACTATTCTTATTTGTCCCTAGTTTATTATATCTTGTAAACTAGTCTGAAGTTGATTGATGGTCAAGTTTTACTGATCGTGAATATGAGATATAAAATCAATTCATAAATACATATTGAGAATATTATATTGGACATGACCCAAAGTGAAGAAGAAATATTGCATGGGTTTAAGTTATAAGTATTTCCTCTCAGTTTTATATTTGGTGTCCTTGGACCTAACGTTTCTAATGTTTCTTGCTTGGGAGAAAAATATGTTTTGACATAGTCAAACATCACTTTTCATTAGGTATGATTATTGGTTGGCTTATTTTCTCGTCATGGCTTGAATATTGGAGATAGTGAAAGGGATTTGTCCCTCTCTTTTTAGAGAGAGATATCCATGGGCCCTTGATAAGGAAGACTGGAAAATATGCATGGCCATGCTCAAATAAGTATTAATAAGGTGTTATTAATATTATTTGTTGGAACAGTCTGCCTGGTGATCAAGTAAATGGTTAATTAAGTTTTATAAGGATGACTTGATCCATGCCTTATACTTAATTAGGATATCGTGTGACAAAAGGACTAAATATTAAATCTGATGCTAGGTTATTATTACATTTACTTAACTTGGGTAAGCATAATGTTTTGCTAGAGGCCGCTTATGTTTTGTCAATAAATGTCTAGGACATTTTTTCATTCACTACCAACGCTATGTGAACCTACAGGGTCACACGCATAGACGATCTTGTGAGCATAATGTCCACGTTCAATGAATCTAGATTGTGTCCAGATTCGTTGAACGTATACAAAAGGGGGAATCGGATTCCATATTGTATTTTACGGTAGGTTAATAAGTAATTAATTTTATTTAATCGAATAAATGAAATTAATTACTTAATATTACTCATCCAACCGTTGGATGATTATAGGAATAGACGGACGAGATTAAACTGTCATTAGATGACAGTTAGGGTTTTGATATTGACAGCTATAAAAGGTTATGTTAACCTTTTTTTTGGTGGCCGTCCTTTATCCGATTAAAGAAAAAACAAAACCCTAAACCCTAGAACGGCGATATAGTATCTAGCCTCCTCTCTTCGAAATACGACCGATTACCAAATAGTCAGGGATCGGTTCCCGAATAGCTTTGGGAACACAGAAGGGGCTAGCATCCCGATCGCTTGCAGAGGAGTTCGTCGCGTGGATACCAGTAGAGGTCGAAGCGTACAAAGCAGCGCCTCTACAATGAACAATCAAAACATTGAGGTAATTTCTATCCAATCGGTTTTTCTAGTATGTGCAGATCCTGTTGGTGGATTTCTGTAGTTTTATTTTACTTTGTTTTTGCATACGGATTCCAACAATTTCAAATGAGAGTAAACATTTTGAGTGTTCCGAAGAGAAAGAGAGTGAGCTTGAGAAAAATAAGAGAATAAAAGAGAAATGAGTGCTTCATTGAAAAACAAGAGAATGAAAAAGAAGATTAAAGAGAAAAAGAGATAGTTATACTTGAAAAGAGTGAGAAAGTGAATTTCTATGCTAATGATACTAACTTTTTCTTTACTAGTAAATTCTTATGTGGGCAGAATTTTGAAGATTCAAACAAGGATGAAGATGGAAAGCTTGTCTACAAGTCTATCAAGATCATAAACTTCTTTCCCTCTAATTCCTACTTGAGTTTTGAGATTTATTTTTAAGGAAATTAAGTTTTTCTCACTTGTTTTCATGGAAAATGGATATCAATTTTACTTTCTCAAATCTTTTGGAACTTTAATAGAAAAGAAACAGTTCATAGAGTTTAATCCAATTCTTATGGAATTCCTAGAGTTGATGAATACCATTTCAATATTGCTAATTATGTTTCTTGTGAGCTAGGGAAGGAACATAGAGAAGGAACTTGGGCTATTCATGAAGAATTATCAATAAGCTTATCTCTCATTCCTTCTCTCATGTGTTATGAAATTTTTTTTTTTTGGTGAAATTAAAGTTGTTCCTAAAGTCGTATCCTTCTCATGTGAGCATATATGGAGATTTTTGTACTTTTTTCTTTTTTGTGGTGGTCTCTTTCTTCTTGTGTCTTATACTTTTACATGCCTTTCTTTAGGAATCATTGTTGCATAATGGGTCTTTGTTATATCCTTCTTGGCATGATTTCGGAGTTATGGATAATGCTTCTATTAAGTCTATAGTTGTTGGTTTTTGATTAGATGATGCTTTATTTGATATTCTACATGATAAGTGTTTAGGAAAGTTTGTAGAGAATGTTTGGTACGTTTTCCGTTTTCTTGGTACTTTTATGGAGAATCGTATGACTATGTTTCCTTAAGCCAACTTATGTTCTTCGTGAGTTGTCAAGTTGAGTATCCTTGCAACAAACAAAAGCTTTCAAATGTCATTACATCCTTGAAAACTTTATTTGAAAACACATTTGGGCTCCAATTTTATCATTTGCATTTCAAGGAACTCTTATTAAAAGATTTTGAGAACCAAATTGAAGTTAATCTTGAGTTGTTCAAAGTTAATCCTTTGCCGTTTGAAAAAAATCTAATTTGAGGAAGGAGGCCTTTGAACAAGTTTGCAAAGATTTTGTTGTTGGACACCTTTACTACCATAGGCCTTTCAAAGAGTGATTTTTTAAGTTGTTCATGTCATTTGATAGTTTTCAAAAGAACTCTTGTGCATTCATTTTGAAACATGAATTTGACGATACATTGCTTATTCATCTATTTTCTAAAGAGCTCTTTGATAAAGTGGTTTCCAAAGAGAAATGTAGACCATCTTAGAATGTTGGAAATTTCATGTTTATATTTTATCATCTCATTTTGTGTAATACTATTGGAGAAAAGAGAAGTTTCTATGAAAAAGAGAGTAAGTTCATAGAAGCCATTGAGAAAGACGAGTTGGTTTCATTTCTCTATTGGAAAGAGGAACTCAGTGGACTTTCTATTGATGGAAATGGAACATCAAATTGAATTGGTGGCTGGAGCGACATTAAGATATGCTATTCATGACAAGGAGCCATATGGATTGTTTTTCAAAGATCAACGAAAGTTCAACAGGTGGTATGCAAGATGGACAGAATCCATAGAAATAATTCCAAATGTTATCTGGTATAAGGAAGGTAAAGAAAATAGTAGTAGCCAATGCTTTATCCAAAAGGTATGCTCTATTCTTTACTTTACAAGCTCAATTATTTGGTTTTGAAATGCTTAGGGAAGTACATGCTAGTATTAATGAATTCAAGAACATATTTGATGCTTGTTTGGTTGTGCATAATGATGAGTGCCTTATACATGACGGTGTTCTTTACCATGAAAGTGAATTATGCATTCCTTCTTGTTACCTAGAATGTTGTTTGATAAAGTTCATTGTGATGAGTTGATTGTTCATTTTCGTATTTTTTAATACTTATGACATTTTACTGAACACTTATTTATGTTTGGCATGAAAAGAGATGTAGAAAGGTTTATTGTTAATTGCTTAGAGTATAAAAGAGCTAACTCCGCATCTTTGCTACATGGACTTTATATTCTTGTGTAGAGAACCTTGTGTAGACATATCTATGGAGTTTATATTTAGACTATTTCGGTTTCTTAAAGGCATGGCTTCTCTATTTGTTGTGGTTCATATTGATGAGATGTTCATTGATAGAAAAACTTACGCAAATCATTTGCATTATTTTAATCGAGTTTTGTCTATCTTGAGGAAGGTTAAACTATTTGCTAACCTTGGAAAATATGAGTTTTGTGTGAAACATGGTACTTTCTTAGGTTATCTAGTGAATTTTCAAGGTTTCCAAGTGGATACAAATACGGTGCGAGTAAGAAAAGATTGGTTTACTTCGAAGAATGCATTTGACAATCGAAGCTTCCATGGATTTACAAGATTTCATAAGAGCTTCAACAGAGTACTTAGCATGCTAGTTAGTCTTTTGATGGATGTACACAAGAAGAAGATCGGTTCTCCATGTTAAATTTGTTTACCTCTTCGAGTTTGCATCCCATCAAGCTTATTATTCTACTACTTTTTTATTCTTTTCTTTTACTTGACTATGGTTTCAAAATTCTAATGTCTTTTGATTTGATAGGTCCTGATTTGCATTTAGATGACAAGCTGAATAAGAAGTTAACACATATATCCATTCCAAGAATCATGACATTACTACCAACAACAAGAGGTTTGGATTGAAACGATTAGTTTTTTATCCCGGAGGTTCGGGTTGGGTCACCTTGGATTCGAATGATGTTCTTCACCAATATATGTCTAAGCTTGTTGCCATGATGATGAGCCTTTGCACATTCTTGAATGCTTTAGTGCTTCTATAATTAATTTTCCGGCTGAATTTCATTTAGTGTTACCTTCCATATTTTGATATATCTTTATTTGATATAGGTCAAGATTCGAAGACAAATGTTTTTAAGGAGGGGCAGGATAATGTAGAGCAGGAAGGCCAAGAAGCTAACGACTTATTGCTTGGACCATTCACTAGTGCAAGGCCGAAGAAGATCAAAGATAATTATGGAAATGTGGATAATGGCACTATTGTTTACATGGAAAATGCTTTGAAGATCAAGCTTCAATGTTTTGAAGATCAAGGAAATGGTTCCAAGTTGCTCTCAATTTGTACAGCAAGCAAGGATCACTCAAGGGAGCAAATTGAATGTAAAAAATAGCTAAGTGTTGGAGAAGAGCACACCTACCACCGACGGTATCCCCGCCCTCTACGAGTCGCCGCGAGCCTCCGGGACGAAACAGTTTGAAAGCCAACACCCTACCTCGTCTCGTAGGTTCCACCCTACAATCGTCGGTAGGGTTCGAGCGAAAAAATGCACCTTTGTAATTTTAGATGGAATTTTATTTGAACTTGTGTTTCTAGCTTTTAAATCAAGGACTTAAGGGTATTTTAAGCCTTTAATCACTAGTTAGGTTAGGTTTAGACCTTAGCCTATAAGTACCTAATTATAAGCTCATTTGTAACTAACTTTGATTAATTTTACTGAAATTTGAGAGAGGATTCTTGATGTGGAATGATCTTCAAGAGCATAAAATTTCATCTAAGAAGCAAGAGAGAGAACAACAAAACAATTGTAACAAGTAGAAGAGAGAAAGTGCCTTTGAAAGGACTTGAAAATGTTAAACTTCTAGCAACCTTGGATATATTAAATCCAAGACCTCAAGAAGGTTTAATCAAAATCTTTTCTTCAAAGTTCAAGCAACCTAAGGTATTTTGATCCTTAGACCTCAATTAAACAAGAAGAAGACCTCAAGACTATTTTTCTACATGAGTTTAGCAACTAGTATGAAGGCATTTTGTTGATCAACCTTGAAGCTCTTGGAACTCTCAACAAGTCTTCAAAGTGATTTTTCCTTCAAGGAAGTTCACCCTTAAAGAAGATAGAAAAAAAAAGTAAGCTAAGAACTAAGAATACTAAGAGAAGAACCTTTGTCTTGAAATATTTCTTCATTAGCTTCTTCAAAATGGAAGACTACATATTTATAGAGAGTTGAGGGAAAAATTATCATATTTTCAACCCAAAATTTAAGTCGCAAATTCAAGCCCCATAAAGGCATATTCCAACCCTCCCATATTTTCAGCCCAAAGGATAGATATAACCTATACATTCACCTGATAAGAAAATAAAGGTATTTTAATTGCATTTGGACTATTCTAGAGCACTAGTCAACACATTGCCAAAAATAGGAGACAATTTTCCATCTTGAGCAAAAGAGCTTCCAACCATCTATCAAGGTGAATTTTCAATTTCTAACTTATTCAAAACTTCAGTATATTGCCCCATAAATTCTTGTACATCAAAATTTAACCCTTGGAACTTCTCTTGCTCAATTTGATTCTTATGATTCTTTAGTTGTTTTGTCTTGGCTCTTGTCACAACTCCTTGATGTTCTTGCATGTCTAACCAGCTCACATCATCCTCCCCCTGTCGAAAAGGATTCGTCCTCGAATCTCCATCACCTATATAAAATAAAGAGAGATTGGATACACTAAAAGTAGCACTAACATTATAATGTCCCAGAAGATCAACTTTATAGGCATTTTCATTAATTTTCTCAAGGATTTGAAATGAGCCATCTCCCCTATCATCAAGCTTAGACTTTATTTGTTGGGGAAATAAAATGCTTGTTCTTGCTTTGTTTCCATCTTAAATCCTTCGATTTTCTTGATCACATCGATTAAAGGGCTAGCAAGTGTGCTGAAATTTTTTATAAACCGCCTATAGAAACTTGCTAGGCCACGGAAACTCCTCATTTCCGATGCATTTCTTGGTGTTGGCCATTTCTTCATTGCTTGGACCTTATCTTCATCTACTTGAAGTCCATGTGAGCTCACCACATAACCTAGAAATGTAACTTTCCCCAAACAAAATTCACATTTGTCAATTTAGCAAAAAACATTTTCAATTCTCAAGACATTTAGTACTTCCCTAAGATGTTGAACATGAATTTCATATGTCTTGCTATAGATCAAAATGTCATCATAGTATGCAACAAAAAATTTCCCAATAAAATTCCTCAACACATGATTAATTAATATCATAAATGTACTAGGTGCAGTAGTTAAGCCAAAGGGCATAACCATCCATTCATACAAACCAAAGTTAGTCTTAAAAGCCGTTTTTCACTCATCCCCTTCTCTCATCCTAATTTGATGGTATCTGAATTTCAAGTTAATTTTAGAGAAAAGATTAGAACCATGCAACTCATCAAGTAAATCATCAAGTCTAGGTATGAGATGCCGATACTCAATAGTAATGTTGTTTATTGCTCTACAATCTATACACATTCTCCATGTACCATCTGTTTTTGGAACAAGTAAAACCGGAACTGCACAAGGACTCATGGACTCACGCACATACCTTTTTTAAATTAGATCCTCAACTTGCCTTTTTAGCTCCGTAGTCTCTTTCTGTGGACTCCTATAGGTCGGTCGGTTTGGCAAGACCGCCCTGGGGACAAAATCGATTTGGTGTTCGATTCCTCTAATTGGTGGAAGACCTCTGGGCATCTCATCGGGAAATACGTCTTTGTAATCTTCAATAACCTGCAAGATTTCACTTGAAAAACAAGGTGAATGTTCTTTAGATGAAGTAAAAGATTCCCCATAATACAAGAGCAACACCACTTCTTTTCTTTCAATTGCTACGATCACCTCACTAGATTTTGCAAAGAGACAATTTTTTTCTTTCATCTCACTCTCTTTTTTTTTTTGTCACTCTTTTTCTTTTCACTGTTATTTTTCATCACTCTTTCTTCACTCTTTTCAGTTTCCTCAACTCTCTCCCTCCTCGAATTTTTTTCTTTTCAGCTCACTTTCAGCCCTCTCTTTCTCCTCATCTTTTTTTTGTTCATCTCTCAATTATTGAGGTGTAAGAGGGTTCATAGTGAATGTTCTTCTATCCTTCACAAAAGAATAAGCATTTTTATCCCCATTGTGGAGGGACTTTCTATCAAATTGCCAAGGTCTTCCGAAAAGGAGATGGCATGATTGCATGGGTAGCACATCACATAGTATCTCATCTTTGTAAGCTCCCATTTCTATTGGTACCACAACTTATCTCAACACTTCAATTTCTCCACTATCATTTAGCCAATAGGATTTGTAGGGTTTATCATGTTTTGTAGTAGGTAGTTTCAACTTCTCAACAAGATATACACTTGACAAATTTACACAACTACCACTATCAATGATAAGGTTGGCAATGCTTCCCTTAACTTTACATTTAGAATGGAAGATGTTTTGTCTTTGTTCATCATGTTACCATCAAAAGCTTGAGCACTTAGTGCTCTTATGGAAACTTAGCTCAAGACATCATCATTACTTTCTAAAGGGTTCAAATCAACATGTTCATCATCCTTACCGTTTTCTTCACCCTCAACAGATTCGCCACTTTCATCCTCCTCCTTCTCAATCAAACCATTTAAATCCTCCCTAAAGTTCAAAGTTCTCTTTGTTCGAACAACTACTTGCATAGTGTCCTACACCATTACATTTAAAGCACTTTGGAGGGTTAGAAATGATTTTACCTCTCGCTTCAATCTTTGGTTTGGTTGGAGGTTGGTGGAACTCGGTTGTCCTAGAGTAATTGAATAATCTGTTGCTTCTTGGGGAAGTAAGATTGAGACTACCGTGAGGACTAACCTCCCATTGTTGATTAGAGAGATTAGTGATATCCCTTCTAATATCCCTCATCTCATCTCTTAGGATTGTAACTCTTGCATTATGAGCTTCAAAGGGTCATCATGTTGGGAGTTGCTAGAGTCTTCTCCAAAAGGAGTTGGTGCTTGAGCTTGGGTTGACATCTTGATCGTGTTTACCTCACAAAACTCTCTTATTTAACTCTCTTTAGCTTTTTCTGAGGATATTCTCACAACTCTTGCCTTTTCTATGGTTCAAGTCTCAAAAAGTTCTCCGAGTTCTTAACAAAGATTTAAAACCTCTACTAAAGTTTAAAATGACCAAAAAAAAAATCACAAACAAAAGCTACTTGAGAAATATGAGAAGCAAGGAAAATGATATTGAGTCATCCATTCATCTTAAGGAAGTTCAACAACATTTCCAAGAGCATTTAGTCAATAATTGTTGATTGAACAAATGAAGAAATAAGTACTGAAAAAGGAAAAAAGGAAAGAAATTCGACCACAAATACAAACACAAAGCTAGGATACTTCAAGAACACAAAAGAATACAAAACAAAAGTTTGCAACAAGTCGGGTAGATGACATATCGGCTTGTTTTGAAAACTAGTATTGTACCACAAGTCTAAATTTAATAAGGTATCTCTAGAATGAATCCTCACTCAAAATTCCTGAGTTTAGGCTCAAGAATCAAAGAAAAAGGACAAGTAAAACAAAAGATATACTCACATCATTCCAGCACTTTTTGTCTACGGAAAGGCCGGTGCACTTTCAAGTTTTTTACTATTTTGAGATATCAAATGAAGTCCAAATTAGATGAGACTTGTTTCATTTGTTTCCCAGGTCAATGTAGTATAACTCCATGTCAAAAATTGCAAAGTTCTAGTCATATTCAAGGTTGTTCAAGCACTCTATTTTTGTGTTGCTATTTTGCAGCAATCTTGTCTCTTTTCTTTTCTTTTTCTATGTAAGATATCTCAAAAACACTTACTCGAAGGTGGCTCGGATACCAAATGATGTGGACTGATCTTCAAGAGCATAAAATTTCATCCAAGAAGTGAGGGAGAGAACAAACAAAACAAGCGTAACAAGTAGAAGAGAGAAAGTGCCTTTGAAAGGACTTGAAAATGTAAAACTTCTAGCAACCTTGGATATATTAAATCCAAGACCTCAAGAAGGTTTAAACAAAATCTTCTCTTCAAAGTTCAAGAAAACTAAGGTATTCTG
Organism: Catharanthus roseus; assembly: GCA_028651295.1. Classification (NCBI taxonomy): domain Eukaryota; kingdom Viridiplantae; phylum Streptophyta; class Magnoliopsida; order Gentianales; family Apocynaceae; genus Catharanthus; species Catharanthus roseus. The sequence goes on from JAPQWS010000070.1 coordinate 2,807,741, forward strand.
AACCTTAGACCTCAATAAAATAAGAAGAAGACCTCAAGACCAGTTTTCTACAAGAGTGTAGTAACTAGTATGAAGGACATTTTGATAATTAACCTTGAAGCTCTTGGAACTTTGAACAAGTCTTCAAAGTGATTTTTCTTTCAAGGACGTTCACCCTTGAAGAAGATAGAAAAAAAACTAAGCTAAGAACTAAGAATTTTTCCCTCTCATATTTTCAGCAGAGAACCAACCCTAAAAAAGTGTTAGCAGAATAATAATAATAAGGAATAAAAGACCTCATGTCCGCAACTTTGGGATAAGAAAGAAGAGTCCACTAGCTCCCTCCCTTTATTCTTTTGGTAATAAATAGAAAATATCTATCAACTTAGGCAACTAAAGCCGCTAGTCAGGCAGCTAATTATGCTCAGCTTGGAGTAAGTTGTGATACCTCTGAATCATCCCTAAAGGAGTGAATACAACATGGCACTTGTAGCATCTGAAGGTGCTGCTTGCAACGAGGAAGCCAAAATTTAAGTCCCAAATTTAAGCCCCGTATTGATATATTCCGACCCTCCCATATTTTCAGCCCAAAGGATATGTATAACCTATACATTCACTTGGTAAGACAATAAAGATGTTTTAATTGCATTTGAACTATTCTAGAGCACTAGTCAACACATTGCAAAAAATAGGAGTCAGTTTCCCAGCTTGGGCAAAAGAGCTTCCAACCATCTACCAAGGTGAATTTTCAATTTCTAACTTATTCAAAACTTTAGCATATCGCCCCATAAAGTCTTGGACATCAAAATTTAACCCTTGAAACTTCCCTTGCTCAATTTGATCCTTGTGACTCTTTAGTTGTTTTGCCTTGTCTCTTGTCACAACTCCTTGATGTTCTTGCATGTCTAACCGGTTCACATCAATTCTCCAATTGTCTCTAGGATTCTTCATCCTTCTTAGTTAGCTTACCAAGGTTTAATGTCCTTACTTTGTGAACAATTGTTTGCCTTACATTAAGGAATCTATGGAATTAATTGAGCATCCAATTCCTTTCTTTAATTGAGCCTTAGAGTTCTTTTTCTTATATTCAATTAATCTGAGGACTTCTAGTTTGTGTACTTGGGGTTTTGAGGCCTTAGTTTCCTCAAGGTTATTTCTATCAAATTGGAAATGAGTTTTGCCTCTCAATATTAGGTTTATGAAGCTTAGATCCTCATAGGTTTTCGTTGGAGTGTTCAAACTACAAAATCCTCAGTAAAGGTTCCTCATCAAAAGAGGTGATCTTAGGAAGGTATGGTACACAATCTACAATCAAAAGAAGATCTACATCAAAGCACTATCCAAGTAAAGAACAAAAGCTGCAACATGACTAGCATCATCTGGTTTTCTTATAAGGTATAAAATGAGCCATTTTAAAAAAACTAATCTACTACAACAAAGATAGAATCCATGCCCTTAAGTTACCTACGTAGTCCAAGAATAAAATCCATAGGTACATCTACCCAAGGTACTTAGGCACATCTAGCGGAGTATAAAGACTCTGTGGCAAGGATGTAGACTTAGCTCTTTTACACTCTAAGTATTGACCAATGAACTTTTCCACATCCTTTCTCGTGTGAGGCTAAAAGATGTGCTCATGCAATATGTCATAAGTTTATCAATGCAAAAATGCCCCACTAAACCATTACAATGAGCTTCTTTTACCAATAACAACCTACTAGAACAAGAAGGAATGCACAATTTATCCTCATGATAAAGAAAACCATCATGTATAGGAATACTTATCATTAGGCACAAGCAAGCAATCATCAAAATTATCTTTAAAAATCTTGATCACTAGCATACAATTCCTTAAGTATTTCAAAGCTAAGCATTTGAGATTGCAAGATTGAGATAAGAGTGTACCTTCTAGACAAAGAAGCAGCTACAACGTTTTCTTTACCTTTCACATATCGGATGACGTATGAAAAATGTCTCAATAAACTCCATCTATCTTGCGCGCCTCTTGTTAAGCTTTCGTTGCCCTTTGAGAAACTTCAAGGACTTATAGTCGGTATGCATTACAAACTCTTTCGGCCACAAATAGTGTTTCTAATGTTTCAATGTTCTCACTAGTGCATAAAGCTCCTTATCATAGGTAGCATAATTCAAAGCCGCACCGGTCAACTTTTCACTAAAATAAGCCAAAGGTTGCTTATCTTGGATAAAGACTCCTCCAATTCCAACCCCCGAGGCATCACATTCCATCTCAAATATCTTTCAAAAGTTAGGTAGTTCAAGTAGAGGTGAACTATGCAACCTTTCTTTTAACAACTTGGATTCTTTCTCTTGTTTTTTCCTCCTATTTGAAGCCATTCATCTTCTTGATTACATCCATTGAAGTACTAGCAATAGTGCTAAAGTCCTTGATGAATCTCCTATAAAAGCTTGCTAGACTATGGAAGCTTCTCACTTTGGATGCACACTTGGGAGTAGGCTAATCCTTAATTGCTTTCACCTTATCTGCATTCACATGGAGACCTTGAGAACTCACCACATAACCAGGAAAGTAATCTTTTTAAAACAAAACTTACAAATGTACAACGTTAGCATACAATTTCTCACTTCTCAAAACAAACAAAACTTTCTTAAGATGATGCAAATGATCTTACTAAGCTTTACTATAGATCAAAATGTCATCAAAATAAAGCATAACATATTTACCAATGAAATTTCTCAAAACATGATGCACGAGTCTCATCCATATGCTAGGTGCATTAGTTTACCCAAAAGGCATGACTAACCATTCATAAAGACAAAAATTTGTTTTGAAAGCCGTTTCCCACTCATGCTAATTTGCTTTGAAATTTGTTTTGATGATTCCTAATTCTAATTTTATGGTAACCCGACTTCAAATCTATCTTTTAAAATATTAGAGAACTATGTAACTCATCAAGAAAATCATCTAGTGTAGGAATGGGATACCTGTAAGTACTTGATAGTAATGTTGTTAATGGCTCTATAATCTACACACATGCGCCATGTTCCATCTTTCATAGGCAGTGATAAAAAGGGAATGACACAAGGGCTGAAGGTTTCTCTTATATAATCTTTAAGGAGTAACTCCTCAATTTGTCTTCTCAACAACTTGGTCTCTTCAGGAGGACTTCTATAAGCCGTCTTGTTTGGTAACGCCACACTGGACCCAAAATCAATTTGATCTTCAATTCTTCTCAAAGAGGAAGTCCTCTGGGCACCTCCTCAAGAAAGACATCATTTAATTCTTCAATGATAAACACTATAGCATTAGACATGGAAGACAATTGATCATTAGCAGAAACAAATGTACCTTTGCAATAAAGTAGTAAAACCAACTCTTCTTTTTCAATCACTTCTGTGATCTCACTCTCTTTTGCATGGAAACATCTTTTTTCTCTCTTGCAACTATCACTCTTTGGATCACTCATTTTCTTGCCTTTCTTTAATTTTCCTATCTGAATGTTCCATATTCATTTCTTTTTCCTCAATTCTTTTTGCCTTTTCAATAGTCTTTCTCTTTTTCTTACTCTCAAGTCTTTCTTTTTCTCTTATTTTCTTTTGTTCTTCAAAGACATGGCTAGGAGTCAAAAGATTTAACTTGAACTTCTCGCCATCCTTTTCAAATATATATGTTCTTTTCACACCATCATGAATATCTTTTCTATCATATTGCCAATGACGGCCCAACGACAAATGCGCCACTAGAATAAGAGCCACATCACAAAAAATTTCATCATTATATGACCCCTTAGTAAGAGAAACAAGCACTTTTTTGTTAACTTTAACTTTCCAACTATTATTTAACCAATAAAACTTATAATGTTTAGGATACTTGAAGAGAGGTAAGTTCAACTTTTCCACAAGATAGGTACTAGCTACATTAGTGAAACTTCCACTATCTGCAATAAGGTTAGCAACATTACTCTCACTAAGCATTTAGCACGAAAGATGTTCTCCCTTTCGATGCTAGATTCCTCCTTAAGAACTTGAGTAGACAAAGCTCTAATAGTCACCAAAATCACACCTTCTTCTTCGGCTTTGAAAGAGGCAATTCCTTGAACTTCTTCACTACTTTCTTCTTCCTTTTCAACATTGTCCTCTTGGCAATCCTCTTCATCCTTTTCAATCCAAACATTCAAATCTTCACGAAAGACAAAAGTCCTCTTAGTAGGACAATTAAATGGCTATATGTCCTACACCATTGCACTTGAAGCACCCAATTGGATTAGTAATTAATCTACCTTTCGGTTCCACCTTAGGCTTAGATTATCCTTGAAAGCTACTTTAGGTGTTTCATCTTTCTTTGGCCAACCTTTTAAAGTAGATGATTGAGGCTTAGCAGCCGCACTTGTTGAAGAAGGAAGGGTAGTTTTAGAGAAACCATTCCTCTTCTTTTGATTTCCAATCTTGGTTGACAAATGACACATGTCTTCATAAGTGATTTAAGGGTACAATTCTAGTTGTTTAGAAATATCCCTATTGAGACCACTTAGAAATCTAGCAACAAAAGCATCCTTGTTCTCCTCCAAACTCAACCTCAAGATACACAGCTCCATCTCTTGTCTATATCCTTCAATACTTTTATTACCTTGCCTAAGAGTAATCAATTTGTAATGAAGCTCCCTATAATAAAGCTTCAGCACAAATATTTCTTTCATGAGAGTCTTTAATTCGCCCCCAAGTTTCAACTGATCATCTTCCATTTCTCACCCTTTGAGTAGCAATCTTCTCCCACCAATGAAGTGCATAATCCAAAAATTCGACAATGACTAACTTAACCTTGATAATGTCACTATAATTTCTTACCATGAATAGGTTCTCCACTTGACGTTCCCAATAAAGGAATATATTTGAATCACTTTCCCCCCTTGAAGCTAGGCACCTTTCACTTGATCTTGTCTATTAAGGTTTTATCCCCTTGTTGTCCACCATAATAGCCACCAAAATATGCTTGCCCAACATTAGGATTCTCTCCTATTATGCACAACCTATTGTAGAAACCCTTGGCAATATAATCGTGAAGAAATATTATAGTACAACCTATTGTGTAAAATTTTTTGATCATAACATATACAGAATGATGGATAACTTTAAATATGATATACTTGGTATATGCATTGGGCATTATTATTATGTTGTTCTCTGCAAAAAAAAATATGCTTTTAATTCTATGATATTGCGGAAAAAGATACATCAAATAATGAATCTATATATCTTTTATTTTAATAAACATCTTCTTTGAGAAATGGTATAATATTTGTTTCAGCACAAGATATGTTTCATTTCATCAGTGGCCCATAATGAAAAAGATAACTTATAACTATATATGCATGATGAATTTACTTCTTTAGTGTACATAACATGTTGAATTTTGAATCAGAAAACTCTCTATTTACTTTTTACTTAAGAATGAATCTTACAAAAATAAAGGTTTATTGGAAAAATTGGACCCACTTTAGTATACTTTTCTGGAATAAAAGAACAGTAATTAAGTTAGCCTAATTAATCGTAATATTCTAGAATGGACAAGTGGTCGGGATTTTTCTAACTAAGTTTTAAACACAATATTTGTAAGTGCACAAGATCAGTGTAATACGGAAGTAACAGAGTATCGAACCATAGAGAAATGCTTAACTACTTAAATTTCTATCTATATAAGTTATGTTTATAAAAAAAAATTGAAATTTTATTATCTAAAATTATTCCCAAATTAATTAAAATTAATGAATAAAATAAATAAATTAAAAATAACAAGGTTTTTAACCAAAGTGAAGATTTAGAATCTTGAATCCCCCCACTAACCTATATAACAATGATTTAATTTTATTTTAGGAGAAAAGATTAAACCTTTATGTGGTGATCTAGGCTACAAGATTCGATTTACTAAAGAAATATATTGTGTTTAAATGCATGACATAACCCATCTAACCATTAGCATGACTTATTCATTCTTATGACATAAATCATCTAAAGTTAGCATTAACTATTCAATTCTAAAATCCACAATATACTTGCAACAATTACATATCTCTCATACTCAAGACTACAAGAATAAAGCATGGAAAAAAATATCAATTAAACTAAACAATTGTTCTACAAGAACATTTCACAAGAATTAATTGCATCAAACCAAGAAATTTCCAAAAATATGCAATGACATAAATAATATAATCAATCTCTCAAAATAAAATAAACCAAAGTAACATGGCTAGGGTTTCAACAAAATTCAAAAAACAAAAAAAATTAGTTCATGATTAAAGGGAAAGGAGGAACCAATTTATTTGATAAATTCATTGCTTTTTCCTTCAAGTGAAGCTGAAATTCTGCTGTTACTTTTGTGCTGCTGCTGTGGCTATTTCTGCACCTGCAGCTGCTGATTCAGCTGCTTCTGTCTCTCCAACAGCAGCTGCGGCTGAAGTTTCTGGTTTCTGCTTCAACTACAGCTGCTGGCTCAGCTGCTTCTGCTTCAATATTTCTTTAATTTCTGCCGCTAGCTTGCGCAGCTTCTCGGATCTGCTGTGTCTGTCCTCTCTACAATAGCTCCTGTATTTTTCTACTCCTAGAACTTCTGCTCCTTTAGATTGCTGCATGCCACCAACTGCTTCTAATGTCTGCAGGTTTTGCTTGTTTTGATTTCTCTCGCAGCTCTGCCGGCAGCTGCTTCGATAGTTGAAGCTGCTGGTTTTTTTTTTTTTTTTACCATGGCCCTCTCTTTTTTTCTCTCTTTTTTTTCTCTCCGCCCTTGCATGGCTCTTCTATATATAGGCAAAAGAGAAGCAAAATCTTAATCCTTAAAGGATTCAACTAAAATCTTAATCCTTAAACGATTCGAATACTGTAGCTTCCTTTTACCAAATTTAATATGGAATCTTTATTTTCCATTCTTTTTTTTAGAAATCTGCACTAAGAAAAATAAAACGAATTAAATATAATAATTATGACTAATAAATAAATAAAATATTAAAGGCTAATAAATAAAACTTAAGGTGTTTATTTGTATTAAAAAATCGACTCTATCAACTCCCCCACGCCTAAGTTTTGTAGTCCTCAAACAAAAATAAGAGAGCAAAAAGAAAAATTAACTAGCCACTTTCGTAGGACTCACGATTGCACTTAGCTTGTGCAACAAGCCCTTTAAACCCCTAAGTTCTCCCTAGTGGACGAGTACGGTCTCGTGAGGGTTTGCAGACGACATACTCACAAAGTCAAATAAACAACAAACTTTAGAAAAGGTAAAGAATAATCCCAAATTAAGTACCCTTCATCAATATCTCAAACTTATCAAGACAAGTACTCTTCCTCTTATTTCCAAACTCAAGTAATAAACAAATATTCAATTATCTCCCATAACTAACGCAAAACTTGTGTAAGGTATGATCGTGCTCATAAGAGAGTATGAAATAAATAATAAACAAAATTTTGAAATTACACATAGAAGACAAATCTCAACAAGAGTCAATTCCATAGGCTCACTCTTTGTACTCTCTCTCCACTAATCAAGGATTCTCAAACTCAACTCAAGTCAGGTAGGACTTTAAAGTTTGGAATGTAAGGTCAGGGTGTTAGTTATCAAACGAAGGTAAGGAATTCAAATTCAAAGGAAAGAGAGCTTGCAAAGAATATGGATACTTTAAAATTTTGATAAACATTCGAACTTTGTTTTTGCTTCCTTTTTTTTTTTCAATTAATACATTCACCAACTACCATATTCTTTTTCTCAAAATTTCATCATTAATGCCATTCCTTTTTTTTTTTCTTACATTCACAAATTCGGGCCTCTTGAATTTTTTTTCTCAACACCTTATAAATTGTACAAATCATGTATCTAACTTTTCTTTCTTTTTTTTCTTTCTTTTTTCTTTCAGCACAACAACTCATATTTTTTCCTTTTTCTTCTCCCTCTTGTCAAAATAACTTCTTCTCTTTCCATAACACCCCAAAAACAATAATCCACCATTGAAGCACAAATTAGAAGTTTACATTAAGCTCTCTACAAGATTAAGGGTTAATATTTAATTAGTTTAAAGAAAGAAAATAACATTTAAGGCTCAAAAGGGTACTAAGGTAAAAAATTATGAAATTTGGTAAGGTTGAAAGACACAAACGAATCAAAGAAGGCCTATGACAGTCGTGTCTGAGTCAAATAAGGAAACCCTTTCTATTTCGACTCAAGAGGTACTCAAGTAAGTTCTAGAATATACGGAAGAGATTCAATAACTTTATGTAGCTAAAAAATAATGTAAAGGATTTATTAAATACTAACAATAACCCATGTGCTCAAGTGTAAGTAATGCAAGAGTTATTACTCATCACCTTAATTAAAAACAAGAAAACAAGTACTTTTCTCAACTCATCCAAGACCTTTTTAAAGGATCTCAAAAAGAATTATTCTTTACGTGAAATCATATTTTTGGTTTTTTTTTTTCAAAATACTGAAATAATAAAAAAATCAGCAAAAATAAAAAAATTGAGAAAAACAAAAAATATAATAAATAAATAAAAAAATTGACACCAGAATAAAAGCATCTTCTCCCCCACACCTAGATCCTACATTGTCCACAATGTGATAAAGAATAACAAGAGTAGAGAAGAGACAAAGAAAAGAGCAACACAAGCTGGTAAAAAAGTCAATATTAGTGCATGTTTAGAAGAGTAATGGACCATCTCTGTAGCCTCTATGATATGTTATCTGATTACCCTACAAAACAAACACTTGTTACCTTTCTACCAATCAAGTGAGAAAAAAATAAATAAATAAATAAATAAACAAAATAAAATTTGGGTTGCCTCCCAAAAGCGCTAAATTTAAAGTCTCAGCTAGAATCCCTAATTCTTTTGCATTCAGCCAGACTCCCTAATTTTTTTGCATTCAGCCAAAATCTATTTGTGATGCCCTCAACCCTGCCACTAGGTCAACTGCGGCTAAGTAGCGCATCTGCATGCCTCTCGGCACTAAATTATAAGTTCCACAATAAAACACAACCCTAGAACAATACTAACGGGTATACACATAAAGTACGTGGAATACTTATGTAAATTAGACACTACTAGTGCACTCAGAATACAAGATCTTAAAAACTTCTCATGATCGTTTTATTATAGAAACAAAAGTATCTTACATCAACAACTTTACATGACAACATGAAAAGAAACTTTACAGACGATTCGAGTCTAAAAAGATAAAACATAGACATATTCCCCTCTAGGAGATTTAATCCAAAAACTCCTGGCCTAACTTTAGTGGCTTGCTGGGTCCCTGACCGTCTCGAGCTAATCTGAGAAGAAAACATGATATGGAAAAACGTGAGCGCGAACGCTCAATGAGTCCACGTGTGTGTGCTGTAGTGATTTCTTTAAAACAATGTGCCATTTTCACAAAACAGTTAATTCAATGTTATAAGAAAAATATTTCTTTGATTATTTTAACAAAACTGATGCTTGAACCTACATGAGGGTTTCGAGCGCAGCTGGGAAGTCTGAGCGAATCAAGACACATCAACGCAGCTTCTACGCCCCGAATTTAAAAGAACATGTAATGCAACAGTGAGGCTCTATGGACAAAGTCCGGATCCCCAAAACGAGGCCATGGGAACCAAGTTCCAGCATCTCGTAGTCAATACCAGCCAAGCACCATACGAGCGCTCGATTACAAACAACCGCACTCCCATATCACTGGTCAAAACAGTCTACAGACTCCTGGGGCACCTACCAGGTCTGCCCTGGGGCCAACCTCAGTTTCAAGCCCCTCCTGACTCTCCAGTAGGCAACCATCCCACCGCAGAGCATGATGCGATGTCCACATAAATACCGGTTGGGCCACGCCCTCAAGGTAATACACCCCTCTTCAAGTGGATCCACCCTCAGAGTCAAAAACCCGTCCACGTCATCGGAAGAGGCCCTAGTACCGGGGACTAGACATGTACAGTGCAATCCGCTAACGTGTCTGTTCACTTGATTTTCAACAAACTTTAACCCTAGTCGGAATGAGGTTTTCATATGTATTTACAAACCGAAGGACCATTTGCCAGGCCGTCAGAACAGAATCAGGTCATAAATACTTTTAGCAAAAAAATCCCCATCCGCAGTCACTACATGCTCATGCAAATTTCATAACTATGTCAATGCCGGATCCATATTCATACATGTCGAACTACGTAACTTTTTCAAGCTAGAACATTTTCCAGCATACAAATATTTTCGAAAAACCTGCGTACAACAAACTTCCTATGCACCACCGTAATAGTCTGTTTTAAAAGAAACACCTATATGGAGCACCGCTCCTATGCATTTTTTCCTAGGAAACACGTAACACATTGTGGAGAACATCTCCAAAAAACACGCTGAGAGATATCATTCCAAAAATAGTAATATTTTGTAATGGTTCGGAAAAAAAAAACATATTTATACGCCTTGTAATATTTGAAATAACATAGTTAAATGGAGTTTGTGGATTCACCTGAATGCAGATCTGGTGCTGAGATCCTAGAAAATAATAATAGGAAAATACTTAATGCCTGGGTACCGATCAAATAGCCCTATTCCTTAAATAATATCAAGATCCTACGAAATGAGCTTAGGAGATATATATACTTATATATATACTCATAATAATTCTATAAAAAGATCGAAAATCCTATACTCTTAAAAAAATATACTCTCCCAAGAAACCATAATTAACTATATACTATATACTAAAAATCCATTTAAAACATTTAATCCTAAAATAAATAACTAACTTAAACTATATATTTATATATATATAATGTAACTAGAAATAAATCTCACTATATACTAAAGCCTAGAAAAAAAAATAATACACTTAAACTATATATATATAGGTAATATAATGAAAATACAAGGGAAATAAAAAACGAAAAAAAAAAAAAAAACATACCAACTGACCTTTAATGTTAATGGCTGCTCCGAATTGTTTCTATCAAAGAAAGAACAAGAAAAAAAAACTCCTAATATATATATATATATGTATATATATTGTTGCCAAATGCTAGAAAAAGAAAAAAGTCTTATGACCTATATATATATATATGCCATAATGGCGGTTAGGGGAAAGGAAAAGAAAAAAAAAGACAAGGGAAATGGTAGTGGTGACAGCTGTGTAGTTGAGGTGGCGGCAATCTTAATCGTTAAGGTTTTTTTTTTAACCTTATATAAGAATGTCAAGTATTTAAATTTCTAAAATACACCTACTGTGTATTAAAAACAAAATCCACTTAGAGGCATTTATAAGCCTTAACAATAAAACCTCAATATAATAAAATTTTATTCTTATTCCTAAGTATCCCCAAGATACCACTAAGTGTCAAAAACACTATATTTCACCAATATAGATCCAAACTCTATTTTCATAATGTCCGTAATTTTAAAATCATGTTAGGTACTTATGGGGTAGGGCGTTACACTAGTTCTCTCATATTAAGCTCATAATTCATGATCCAAGAAGAATTTTCTAATGAAGTAATGCAAATAAGATTAGAATTAACATTTTTAGTACAGATAAGGTTTTCTTTCTTAATAGAAGTATAACCTGTTGAACACATTAAACGTAGAATTTCTTCAATTAATTCATTATTTACATCTACCAAATAGCAATCAGAATTATCTTCTATAGAAGGTTGTGAAGAAGTTTTAAAGATATTTAATATAACCCTCATATTCATTACAGAGACATCCGTGACCCCAGTTTTACAATTAATAGTGGCATCAGGAGTAGCTAAGAAAGGACGGCCTAGAATAATGGGTATATGATTCTAAGAACATCTACCAAGTTCCATATCTAGGACTACAAAGTCTACAGGGAAAACACCTTTATCAATTTGAACTAGAACATCATCTATCTGCCCCTAGGTACCTTAATAGACATATCAGCTAATTGTAAGGTCATATTAGCTGGCTGCAATTCCCCTAATCCTAACTCTTCATAAACAAAGTATTGAAGCAAATTAACACTAGAACCTAAATCTAAGAGCACCCTATCTATTTTATGATTACCAATAAGGCATGAGATAGTAGGGACACCAGGATCTTTATATTTAGGTGGAGTGTTATTTTGCAAATCGGAGCTCACCTGTTCAGTTAGAAAAATTTTCTTAGAAACATTTCCTTTAGATTTTCTTTTAAAAGTACATATGTCTTTAAGAAATTTTGCATATGATGGAACTTACTTAATAGCCTCTAAAAGTGGAAGATTAATTTTAACTTGTTTGAGAGTTTCTAAAATATCTTCCCTTTTATTATCCTTTCTAAGATGTGGGGTTGGTAATAAAACATGTTGATAAGGAACCTTTGGCTTATATTAAGCCATAAGAAATGATTCTAGAGTGTTAGTATTAGAGGAAGAAGCTAGTTCCTTCTCTATTTTCCTTTCAATTTTAGTCCCTATATCAATTCCATCGGTTTCGTTTTCATTTAACTTACCATCTTTAATATGTTTTCCTACTTTATTATCAACCAACTTCCCATTTCTAAGAGTGATTACAACTTTAACTTGCTCATGATGATTAGCTCTAGGGTTTTCTATTGGATGACTAGGAAGCTTACCCTCATCTCTTCTACTTATTACATTAGCTAGTTGCCCTATTTGAGTTTCTAACCTAGCAATAGATTTACTGTGTGAGTCTACGATTTGTGTCATAGATTCTAGGCCTTTCAAAGCAGATAAGACTTTTTCTTCAAACATAGACTTTCAACTTTGGGAAGGGTGAGGGGGTACATACCTTTGATATTGAAAACCAGGGAGAAGTAGTCATGCCGAAAGTTGTTTGTTCTCACTGATATTGTTCTTTCGGCCCTAATTGACCTTCCCCTCCTTGTTGTCTCCATGAGAAATTAGATTGTTTTGTCTGTGAAATCCTTGAGCTGAATTGACTTGTTCCTACACAAATTTTTGGAATAGTGAAGAAATAGGACAGTCGTAGATAGCATGAGAAGGACTAGAGCAAATTGCACAAACACTTTGCACATTAGGAGAATTAGTAGGTATTGTTTTCAAAGCTAATAATTGATCAAACTTTTAAGATAAGGCATCAACTTTCAAAGAAAGATCAACATTTTGAGAAACTTCATTCCTATTTGCCTAGATGTGCCTATATGTGAGGATGTGGCGTGTTGTTATGAATTATCACTCAAATTTTCAAATAAATCCCATGCCTCATCTGTAGTTTTATGAAGAAAGGTACCACCACAAGAGGAATCAGCCATTTGGCGATTTCTCTCATCTAGTCCTGAATAAACACTTTGGATTTGCTGCCATTTAGGGACTTCATGGTGAGGGCAACTACGAAGAAGTTCTTTAAATCTCTTCCAACTCTCATGAAAATTGTTCATTATTCTGTTGGGAAAAAGTAGTGATCTCTCTCTTTAATCTTGTAAGTTTACACATGGGAAAATATTTTTTTAGAAATTGCCTAGATATCTCAGCCCAAGTACCTATTCTCTCACGTGTGTGCAACCAATATTTAGCCTTATCCTTCAAAGAAAGGAAAAAGACACAATCTAATAGCATCATCAGTAACATTAGGCAATCTAAAAGTAGAGCAAATTTGTAAAACTCATCAATATGCTTATAAGGATTTTCAAAATCAAGCCCGTAAAAAGATGGTAACATTTGAATAGTAGTAACTTTAATTTCGAAGTGATTAGCCTCAATTTCAGGTAGTCCATTACTTATTGGTGAGTTGTGAGTGTTAGAAATAAAATAATCCCTTAATGCTCGTGGATTTTCATTCATTTTAATGTCACAAGTGTTAATGATTTTTCCTTGTGCTCTAAGTACCTTAAGTGTACGCTCTATCTCAGGATCAAATTCTTTTAAATACACAAAGAGCAAATGACAACCATGCATTGATAAACGAATTCAAGAAAGAAAAAAATTTACTACAATAATAATGAAGAATAAATTACTAAATAGAAGAATATTATTAAAAAAATAAAAATAATAGAAATAATAATAAAAGAATTAAGACAACTAAGAAAACAATAAAAAAAAATTTTTTTCTTTTTTTTTAAGAGTAAAAAAAATCAAAATAAATAAAATAAAAATATTAACAAATTTAGGAGACAATAACACAAGGAATTAATTAAACCCTTCCCTGGCAACGGTGCCAAAAACTTGGTCGGGTTTTTTCTAACTAAATTTTAAATCCAATACCTCATTTTTCTTTTTTAGGCCTGGTTTAGAGAACTCCCCACTGGAGTTCTTGATTCTCTGACTCCAGAACAAGTTATGCATTGTAATACAGAAGAAGAGTGCACAAAACTTGTCTACTCGCTTCTTGCAACTGAAGCTGCATTACTTGATTGGGCAATCAATTTGATGGCTGATGTTGTGCAGAACGAACATTTCAACAAGATGAATGACGAAATATTGCAATGCATAATTCTTATAATTGTTATGAGGGCAATACATGGTTACAATGATACATCATGCAAAAGAGTTCCAATGAATGAAGTTAAAAATTAAGGATATCCCTCTACATAACACCCATTATTGAGTATAGATTAAGTACACGAACTCCTTCCTCAATAACGTCTACCATCGTTAGATGTCTAATTCTGACAATCAATGACTTATGAGGATTTTTCCTGCTTATCTTAGGAAGCTATCCTAAAGTAAACATCCAGAGACATTATTCCAGGCCTAAATATTATTAAAACTTAATGAAATCCTTGCACAAGTAAGGTCACAACATTATTCAAGAATGGCTATATTTCTAAGGTAACAGTGCAACATCTTTGTTATTCAGCAAAACTTGTCAAATTAGCTAGTCCCACATTTTTTTGTCCTATTTTTTCTTCCAGCCCATGTTATATGACCCTATGATGAGTTGACTGGGCCTCACAAATAGGATTGAATATTTTTTCTTTTAACCCAAGATATCCGAAGAGCCAGGCTGGCAACAACCCAATCTTTTACCGTGTCTTCCCTAGATGACTTGGCTGTTTGTTTTTGCAAGTGCACAAGATCAGTATAATACGGAAGTATCAGAGTATCAAACCACAGAGAAAGACTTAACTACTTAAATTACTATCTATCTAAATTAAGTTTATAAAAAAAGATTAAATTTTATTATCTAAAATTATTCCTAAATTATTTAAAAGTAATGAATAAAATAAATAAATTAGAAATA